>CM029918.1:76749653-79149653 GCA_017639245.1 Myiopsitta monachus | reverse complement strand
TATAATACTCTGCAGATAATGGACTTTAATTATTAGCCTCTTGTGCTATATATGCTTAATGATACCACCCCACATGAGAACTACAGAAAGAAGGAAATTAAAAAAGCAAAATTTATCATCCCTAGCTCTCTACTCTCAGGCACATAAATGATCACTTTAATTTCCATCAATAAAATGGTACTTTTTTGCTAAAATGGACAAATGCACAATCCCATGGCTTTAAATGTCACGAGCTACTCCAGGTGCAGGGAAGTTTCAGGTCAGGTCTGGTGCCATAGAGATTTTTGGCCCCCTACATATTCTTTCATACAGGCAGCCACTTTCTCATCCCTTTTCCCCATTTGGTTAAGATTTAGCCTTCCATTTCTCAATTTTAACAGTAGCTGATCATGTAAAAATAAAGAAAATCTATCAACTGCCTGACTTGAAAAATGTTCCCCAATAGATGTTACTTAAGTGAGGAACTGAAAAAAAACTACATCAAAACTAAATGTAGAAAATTCCTGCTGAGCTAAGAATTTTGTGAGCACTCACATACTCTCAGCTATGCTGAGGATGGGCCAAAGACTATCTCAATATGCCACCACTACTGTTTAATCCTTTTTACATGGTTAAGTGAATGGCTGCTCTCCTAACTTTGAAACTCTTCCCAATGTAATTATTTTAACAAAACCGTCGATTCAGCCTTTGGAATTTCTTCAGCAAATCCTTTTCCGATATTATTTACTATTGCACTTAGTGCATCATATAATCTCACTGACAAGTGTATCCTGATAATGTAATTAGATACTACTAAGCAATTGTGTTTATATGACTGCTTTTTCAAGATCTCTTGCAAGTAAAATGCAAGTCTCAGAAGGCTCTTTTAGTAATAAGATGATGCTATTCCTTTACACATTTCTATTTCCACTTGCAATTAATTTCGTAAAAGTTCAGCACCTGAGCTGCAATTTTTCTTTGCAAATGTGTGCCTCAGTTTAAGTTTGTCAAAATTCCCACAAAAAAAGTTCACTCTATCCAAAACTGAAGTTGGGGAAAAAAACTGTGTTCCCTATGATTAGAAATGATGTGGTGACTATTTCTCACAATGCCAGAAACGCAACAGATATTAAAACATAAACCAATGTTTTACCGGAGATGCGAAGCACGTTCCTTTGTCTCCCTGGCAAAATAAACCTGCAGGGCTATAAGCTCTTCTAAAACCCATGAGTCACACATTATAAGACAATTACCTTGAGATTGACTATTGAGGCTGTGTATGTGTTGCACATACTTCTGTCTGACGCTGGGTAAGTACTTTTGCTTAGGCATCTATGTAATGGGATTCTTCTGAGGGTCATATCCATGGACATGCATTTTCTACTCTCTAGTGAAGCTAAACTTAGGAGATGTGGCAAAGCGAATGGCAAGTCAGTGTCAAAGCTTGGACATGCATTTGAGAATCATACTTTCACACTTTCTAAGACATGGATGGCTCTTTCTTGTGAATTTGGCATATCTTAATTTTTAATTTCATCTACATAGAATCATAGAATTATAGAATAGTTAGGGTTGGAAAGGACCTTAAGATCACCTAGTTCCAACACCCCTGCCATGGGCAGGGACACCTCACACTAAACCACATGCCACTCAAGGCTCTGTCCAACCCGGCCTTGAACATCTCCAGCAATGGAGCATTCACAGCTTCCCTGGGCAATCCATTCCAGAGCCTCACCACCCTAACAGTAAAGAATTTCTTCCTCATATCCAATCTAAACTTCCCCTGTTTAAGTTTGAACCTGTTACCCCTTGTCCTATCACTACAGTCCCTCAGGAAGAGTCCCTCCACAGCATCCCTATAGGCCCCCTTCAGATACTGGAAGGCTGCTATGAGATCTCCACGCAGCCTTCTCTTCTCCAGGATGAACAGCCCCAACTTTCTCAGCCTATCTTCATACGGGAGGTGCTCCAGTCCCCTCATCATCCTCGTGGCACTCCTCTGGACTTCATCCAACAGTTCCATGTCCTTTTCATGTTGAGGACACCACAACTGCACACAATACTCCAAGCAGGGTCTCACAAGAGCAGAGGAGAGGGGCAGGATCACCTCCTTTGACCTGCTGGTCACGCTCCTTTTGATGCAGCCCAGGATACGGTTGGCTTTCTGGGCTGCAAGTGCACACTGCTGGCTCATGTACATTTTCTCGTCGACCAACACTCCCAAGTCCCCCTCCGCAGGGCTGCTCTGAATCTCTTCTCTGCCCAACCTGTACCTGTACCTGGGATTGCTCTGACCCAGGTGTAATATCTAAATAAATATGTCTAAATAAAATGTCTAAATAAAAATGTCTAAATAAACATGTCCAAATAAATCTGAAAAATGCTCTGTTATTGAAGGTCAAATAAAGCAGCCACATGGCTTCTTGTGTTGTAACGGAGAGCTACTGCTTCACACAGAGTCCAAAATAGGGTGGGTTTTTTTTTTTGCTGGTTTTTTTTTTTTTTTTTTTTTTTTATTTAGTAATTTTGGAGTTCAAAGAAGAGCTGCAGTAAAGGAAAATGCAATGCATAAAAATGCATCTTCGAAATTACCAAAATGAAAGTCAAACATCTATCTGCATGAAAAGTATGTGGCAGGGGGGTTGGAACTAGATGAATTTAAGGATTTGTTCAACTCTAACCATTCTATCATTCTATGATTTCCTACCTCTTTATGACTTAAGAGTTCCCACAAAGATTTTGTGGTTGAAAAGACATATCACCTTGGGACTGGCCGAGGGCTCTGTTTATAGCAAAAGAAGATCAACCATGAATCCAGAAAAAGGGGATTAGAATTAGCTTGGTCAATTGAAAAAAATACCTGATAAGTCATACACTGGCAAAACTAATGGGACATTGTGAAGGTGGATAGCAATGCATAAATTGCAACTGTATGCTCAACATTTGCAGAGCTATTCTGTCCATCAAAAATTACATAAAACAGGCCCAAAAAAAGTGTAAAGCTTAAAACTATTAAGTAGCAAGTAAGTGAATATTCTTATCTGTTCTGGGTTCAGCTGTAACAGTTATTTTTCTCCTTCCTAGTAGCTAGTGCAGGGCTGTGTTTTTCAGCTTTAGACTGAGAACAGTGCTGATCACACACCAATGTTTTTAGCTTTCGCTAAGTAATGTTTAAGCCAATCAAGGACTTTTCAGTCTCATGCTCTGCCAGGAAGGAGGGAAAGTCCAGAGGAAACAGAGACAGGACGCCTGACCCGAACTGACCAAAGAGGTATTCCACACCACAGCACATCATGCCCACTATATAAACTGGGGGGAGTTACCTGGAAGGTCCAGATAGCTGCTTGGGTCAGGCTGGGTATCAGGTGGCAGGTGGTGAGAGATTATATTCTCTTCTCTTGTTATTTTCCTTGTCATTATTATTATTGGTGGTAGCAGTAGCGGTTTGTGCTATACCTTAGTTACTGGACTGTTCTTATCTCAGCCCGTGGGACTTACATTCTTTCTTCCCATCCTGCCTGGACGTGGCAGGAAGGGAGGGGTAAGCAAATCGTTGCATGGTTCTGAGTTACCAGCTGGGCTTAAACCATGACATTAGCCATGAATATTCCAAAGAATATCCAAAGATACATCCAAAGATTGTCTCTGGTATTATACAGTTCAAAAAATATTCTTTTGTCAGAAAGCTAGGTATGAAAAGATGCTCCTAGGATAAGTGAGGTTTTTAGATTTCTTTTCTTATGAAGTAGTTTCTAAAAGACAATGTCAAGAGTACATCAGCAGTCCATCACAGTTGCTTAGTCTGTATAATTCCATACTGTTATGGAATTTAACTAGAACATCGTAATCTACGAGAAGCAGAGGAGCCTCCATCAAATTCCATCAGAGAATACATGCAGTAATGATGACATTAATTAATAGCATAGAATGGATTTGTTACTCTTTAAAAAGAACATACTATTCCAGAATAGATTCAACAGTTATTGCACATGCCTGGGAAATGCATTTATATATGCTGCTATTAGAAATATGCCTTATATTTTTATTATTGTATCTCTGCACATAACCCATTCTCAAAAACAGTGTATCAAAAGCCAAATGAAAGTGGCAACAGAAGTGTACCCTCTGTGTATCTCCAATGTAAATGGATCTGGGAGCACAGTATTGCGTTACCTGTCTGAATCACGTGCTCTACCGTTTTCAGCTATCTGCTTCCTGTCTTCCCTTATTCATGGAAAGTGCTTCCTGTAGTATTCTAACTTTTCTGAGTCAGTGTGAAAATGCTTATAGGCACTAGCAAATCTTTTCTCGGTCCAATTAGATGCTTGAGATAGCAAAACATTAAACAGGAGATTAATCACAAAATATACTTTCTGCTTTATCCTTTGACATAACTGCCTCATGTTTAACAACTGACACTGGTGATTATGTGCGCTGGTAATTCAGATCTTAACAGAGCTCCCTGCCAAGCCACCCACAGCAGGAGCTGGCACAAGGCGTATGCTGTGGATGGATCAGAAATGTCATGTATATGGAATCAAGTAATTTTTGTGGTGGGAATGACAGCCTCTCAGTGTTAGCTGAAGGTGTGGAGAAGAAAGGACTACTTTTCTCTGCCTGACCCTCTTGTGGCAAAACTTATACCTGGCATAAATGTGTACCATACCACTAAAGCAAATTAAACTCTGCCTGTTTATGCTCTGGCTATAATTTGGCTTTTAGCTTCTATCTCATTAATAGAGTAACACAGCTGAGAGCCAGTCATTCCTAACCATGTATATATTTTACTACTCTCTTGTTAATGCAGACTTTGAATTTCTGCCAAAATGCCTCTACAGATTTTAATTGAATAAATATTGGAATGAATTTGAGTTTGAATCATAAATTCAGTTCTGGGGGAGCATCTCCCAGTACCAGATTTCCTTTGCAGGTGATCTTTCCTCACAGGTTACAGGGAGCCATCCATTCTTGAATCTACTTATAGGCAGAAGCCATCTTCCTGGTCAGCTTCTATTTCTTTTCTCAATTCATGAAAACCTGTTGTCTCTGCTGGCATATTTATTGCTGCTTTTGCAGATATACAAACTATACGAAGCATAACCTGACCACAGATGGTATAAAGCTCACTTTAATCAATCTCTTGCTGTGTTCCTGGAATCAGAACTGGCCTGGCCCCAACTTCATTAGATTGCTATGTCAATGCCCAGACTGTACAAAACATCAGTTGCATGGGGCACTAATCTGTTTATTTTTGTCCAATGAGCTATAGACTGTTTTCACAATGTAGCTTTCACATGAGAAAGTATTTGTTTGCTGTTCACTGATACTTTGCTGTTTCAAGAGCCACTAAATCATCCAGCCTAAGGGATTCCAGGGTGTTTATACTCCTCATTTTCTCGCAGGTAAGCAGATGATACAGAAAGCTTAAATCTTTAAAATCCTGGTTTAGGTTCATTGTGTGAAACAGGTTTTCCTAGAGATAAATATGAAAGCAGAAGAGATTTGTCTTATATAAAACTGGATAAGACTAATCTTGAGAGATATAAACAGGTTCTCTTTGGCATCTAGTGAGGGACATGCAGGGGTATTGCCTGCCATTGTCTGGCACCCAGCAGCAGGTGAGCAACAGGCCTGTTATTCAGGAGAGTACTGTGGGTATGAGCCAGAAGAGCAGCTCCCGTAGAGGTCCTTTCTGACCTGCTCATAAAGGCACAGCTAATAACAAAAAGGCACAACTAAAATTCATCATTCAGTTTTAAGCCCTCCAAATATTTTCTATCTCTTGGCAATGGAAACAACCGTGCATTAATAAGTAGGTTTAAAACATGACAGTTTTTTCTACAGAAGAGATGGGAATCTTCTGCTCACTCCATTTTAAAACCGAGCTAGATTTGAACCCAGGCATTAAAAGTAGTTACTGTGAGATCATTATTTTCAAGTCAAAAATGAGGATGCAGCACTAGGGACTGCAATGTGAGAGGTAGAAAATACATTTTCAGGGCATTGATTTCATTTTTTTAAGCAGTTGGTTCCTGCTTCCCCAAGGTCTGGAAATTGAAGTAAATCATGGAGAAAATGGGGTAGTGAGTAGAGATGAAAACAGACAACCAAGTGCGAGCCTTAAATGAATGCATCACATTCTTCTGGAAGCCATCCTGTGCCTGTACAGCTTACTATATAGATGATATCCCTTTCTGTAGACACATCCTTGGATGGACAGAAATTTCTATGCACATAATATGATACACTAAAGAGAAAATAATGTTTATGAAAAGCATTTAAACATACAAGAACATAAAATCAGGTAAAAAAAAATCAACAGAAACAGTGCTCTGCTTAATTTCTAAAAACTCTCAATATATGTTAGTAGACTGCATGGTAAGGTATATTCAATTTGTAAAATCACTATAGAACCTGAGAATTTTGTATGAATTTTAGTAGATTTTTATTCAAGACAAATCCCCATTAGTTTCAACTAGATTCTGATTTTGAACGTACAATCTTGTCAGAATAATGCAGTTTTTAAGGTCTGAGAAAAAGATGTTTAAATATAAAAAGCTTTTGGAGATATAAAGAAGTCATTTGCACTAAAAGGGGGAAAATACAGCACTGTTGGAACAACATCCTCTTCATCACAACTCTCACAAAGTCAATTCAATACAGTTTTCCTGAATGTAATTTCTTTCACATAATCCTGCAAGATGCTGTATGCTCATAACACTCGACATAATATTTTTTATAATTTCTTTCTTAATTTCACCATCTGTATGACATGGTTGATAGGATACAACAACTTTTGTGAAGTTCTCAAGTCATTCTTGGATGTAAAGCAGTTTGAAATACAGTTGCATGGAGGCCATCTAATTGAACCTGCAACTTTAACACAGGAGATGGTCAGTGTTGCATTAGGTCAGTAATGGCTTTGTCTAGCTGAGCCTTGACAAGCTTCAGAGAAGGAACTTCCATCACCTGTTCCGATGCTGCACTACCCCTCACTGAATTTTTTACTTAATATCCAACATCAGTATTCCAAGCCTCAGTCTGGCAGGACAGTCATCATGCTTGATCCTGGGAAAATAATGGAAGAGTCCTTTTGGTACACATTCCTGGGGACACAAGGGAGAAGAAGGTAAGTGAAAAAGTCGTCCTTGATTTACTAAAGCTAAATTGTGTCTGATCAACTTGATTGCCTCCTATGATAAAACAAAAAGGTCTGTGAATGAGATGTGAACAATGAATATTATTTACCTTGACTTTAGCATGGCTTTTAATACTGGCTTCCATAATATTCTTGTGTCCAAATTAGTACATTACAACCTGGATGGATAAAAAAGGATGAATGGAGGTTACTAGGCTCAGAGGGTAGCAGGTTGTGACCTACCTGGAGGCAGGTAAAAAGTGCAAAAATGCAGGGGTCTGCTCTGGGACCTGAACTGTTTAACACCATTATCTTGAGGAGATGACTGAGTGCAGTCTCCTCAGTTCTGCAGATCACACTAAAATGTAGGGAACAGCTGACATGGTTGAGAGCAGTGCTAGCATCCAAAGTGTCCTGGAAAGGCTGAATGAATGGGCCAACAGGAATCCTATGAAATTCCACAAGGAAAAATGCCAAGTCCTGCATCTTGGAAAGAAAAATCCCTGGAAACAATATAGACTGGGGAAAGCCTGGCTGTGGAGCAGTTCTGCTGAAAAAAACTGAGGGTCTTCATAGACAGAAGGCTGAGCATGAGCCAGCAGCATATCCTGGCAGCAAAGAAGACCAGATGCATCCTGTGTGAAATAAACAGGAGCATAGCAAACAGATCAGGGGAAGTCCCACTCTATTCAGAACTCAGGAGACCACATATGTAATACTCCATCTAGTTTTGGGCTCCCAAGAATAAAAAAAAATCTGAACGAGTGAATGCAATTTGGAAGAGAGTCACCATAATGATTGGGGCTGGATCACTTGTCTTATCAGGGAAGGTTCAGGAAACTGGACTTGTTCACTCTAGAGAAAGGTAGACTTCAAAAAAACTAATGGCAACCTAACAGTACCAATGGCAAGATCATCAAGAAAGCTGGTGAGGGACTTTTTAAAAGGGTATGTAATGATAGAATAAGGGAGAATGACTTTAAACTGACAGAGGGTAGATTTAGATTAGGAAGAAGTGTTAGGAAGAAATTATTTACTGTGAGGGTGGTGAGACACTGGAACAGGTTGCCCAGAGATGGGATAGGACTGCCCAATCCCTGGAAGTATTCAAGGAAAGGCTGGATAAGGCTTTGGGCAACCTGGTTTAGTGGAAGGTGCTCCTGCCCATGACAGGGGGGTTGAAATTGGATGACCTTTAAGGTCCCTTTCAACACTAACCATTCTATGATTCTAAGAAGATTTTATCAGGCTTTTCAGAGTGGTACATAGTGGGCTTTATAAGATGCATAAACTGGAGCAAGAGAGGTTCAGATTGGATACAAACTTTCACACAATGAGGGCACTCAAACGATGGAACAGGTTGGCCAGGGAGGTTGTAAAGTTCCTATCCTTGAAGGTTTTTGCACCAGACTGAGTAAAGGCATGCACAAACTGGTCTGACCTCACAATTGATTATGCTTGGAGCTGGAGGTGGGACTAGAGACCTCTTGAGTTCCCTTCCATCCTAAATTATACTATTGCCACCTTAAGAAACATTTGCTGAGAAGACATCTGATCCATTATGTTTGTAACTACCCTTCAGGTATTTCACTGTCCCTTAGTCTTTTCTCTGGCAGTCCAAAGAGGCTCCCTTAAATACTTCATATAGGCTGTGTGCTCTGAGCATCTTGTTAGATACCTTTCAAAGTGTTTAAGATGTGTTTAAGGGGTATCATTCCATCCAAACACACCCAATCACTGGCCAGCACCTATAGCAAATGTTCAGAGCAACGTAGAGATATTCCAGCTGCTCCAGCCAATAAGCCGGCTTCAGTTGCAGCTCGGCTCAGATGCCTCTATACAAATGCCCATAGCATGGGGAACAAACAAGAGGAATTAGAGATGTGTGCAGGTCTACAGGGGCATGATAACATAGGCATCACAGAAACATGGTGGGATGGCTCCCATGACTGGTGTGATGGAGTGGAAGGTTACAGGCTCTTTAGGAAAGTCAGGCTCGGTAGGCGGGGAGGGGGAGTTGGTATTTATGGCAGTGATAGGCTGGAGAGTATGGAACTCTGTCGGGGGACAGCTGAGCAGCCAACAGAGAGCTTTTGTGGGTCAGGGTCAAAGGGAGAAAAGCGACGGGAGACATTACTGTGGGGATCTGTTACAGACTGCCTGACCAAGAGGAATCTGGGGATGAAGCACTCTATAGACAGATAGGAACAGCCTCACGCTCACAGGCCCTTGCTGTCATGGGGGACTTCAACCACCCTGATATCTGTTGGAGAGATGGTACTGCCCAGCACGGCCTGGCACAAGCAATCCAGGAGGTTCCTCGGTTCTGTGGAAGACAATTTCCTTCTGCAAGTAATAGAAGAGCCAACAAAGAGAGGTGCCATGCTTGACCTTGTATTCACCAACTAGGAAGGGCTGGTTGGAAATGTGATGCTCCAGGTCAGCCTTGGTTGTAGTGGTCATGAGATGGAAGAGATAAAGATCCTCAGGACAGTGAGAAGGGCGTGCAGCAAGCTCACTGCCCTGGACTTCATTCAAGAGAGCAGACTTTGGCCTCTTCAGGAACCTGTTCAGTAAGATTCCATGGGATATAGCCCGGGAGGGCAGGGGGGCCCAAGACTGTTCCTTGATATTCAAGGATCACCTGCTACAAGCTCAGGATCATTGCATCCCAACTAGAAGGAAGTGCAGTAGGAGGGGCAGGAGACCTCCTTGGATGGAGAAGGAGATTCTGAGCAAACTAAGAGGGAAAAAAAGGCTCATGAAAGGTGGAAGGAAGGACAGGCTGCCTGGGAAGAATACAGGGATATTGTTGTCCAGGAAGCTAGGGACCAGGTTAGGAAAGCTAAGGCCCACTTAGAATTAAACTTGGCTAGGGATGTTGAAGATAACAGGAAAGGATTATATAATTACATTGTAAATAAAAGACAGACTAGGGACAATCTTGGCCCTCTCCAGAAGCTATCAGGAGAACTGGCTACCCTGGATTTGGAGAAGGCTGAGGTTCTTAATGACTCCTTTGCCTCAGTCTTCACTGGCAAATGCTCCGACCAAGACACAGGTCTTGGAAGGCAAACACAGGAACTGTGAGAATGTCCCTGTGCCTACTGTAGGAGAAGATCTAGTTCGAGACCATCTTAAGAACCTGAATATAAACAAGTCCATGGGACCTGATGAAATCCATCTGTGGATCCTAAGGGAGCTGGCAAATGAAGTTGCTAAGCCACTGTCCATCGTATTGGAAAAATCACGGCAGTCAGGTGGAGTTCCCAACAACTGGAAAAAGGGAAATATAATTCCCATTTTCAAGAAAGGGAAAATGAATGATCCAGGGAACTACAGACCAGTCAGTCTCACTTCCGTGCCTTGAAAAATCTTGGAGCAGATCCTCCTGGAAGGCATGCTAAGGCACATGAAAAACAACAAGGTGCTTGGTCACAGCCAGCATGGCTTCACTAAGGGGAAATCCTGCCTCACCAATCCCATGGCCTTCTATGATGGGGCTATGGAACTGATGGACAGGGGTGTCATCTCCCTGGACTTGTGCAAAGCGTTTAACACTGTCTCACATAACATCCTTGTCTCTAAGTTGGAGAGAGAGATCAATTTGATAGGCGGACCACTCAGTGGATAAAGAGCTGACTGGATGGCCACATGCAAAGAGTTGTGCTCAATGGCTCAATGTCCAGCTGGAGACCAGTAACAAGTGGTGTCCCTCAGGGATGGGTGTTGGGACAAGTCTTGTTCAATATCTTTGTCAGTGACATGGACAGTGGGATTGAGTGTGCGCTCTGCAAGTTTGCCGATGACACCAAGCTGTGTGCTTCAGTTGATATGTTGGAAGGAAGGAATGCTATTCAGAGGGACCTTGACATGCTTGTGAGGTGGGCTGATGCCAGCCTGATGAAGCTTAACCATGGCAAGTGCAAGGTCCTACAGCTGGGTCAGAGCAATCGCAGGCACACATGCAGGTTGTGCAGAGAAGAGATTCAGAGCAGCCCTGCGGAGAAGGACTTGGGGGTGTTGGTCAATGGAAAAATGAACATGAGCCGGCTTCAGTGTGTGCTTGCAGCCCAGAAAGCCAACCATATCCTGGGCTGCATCAAAAGGAGCGTGACCAGCAGGTTGAGGGAGGTGATCCTGCCCCTCTACTCTGCTCTTGTGAGACCTCACTTGGAGTATTGTGTGCAGTTGTGGTGTCCTCAACATGAAAAGGACATGGAACTGTTGGATGAAGTCCAGAGGAGTGCCACGAGGATGATGAGGGGACTGGAGCACCTCCCGTATGAAGATAGGCTGAGAAAGTTGGGGCTGTTCATCCTGGAGAAGAGAAGGCTGCGTGGAGACCTCATAGCAGCCTTCCAATATCTGAAGGGGGCCTATAGGGGTGCTGGGGAGGGACTCTTCATGAGGGACTGTAGTGACAGGACAAGGAGTAATGGATTCAAACTTAAACAGGGGAAGTTTAGATTGGATATGAGGAAAAAATTCTTTAAGGGTGGTGAGGTACTGGAATGGATTGCCCGGGGAAGTTGTGAATGCTCCATCTGTGACGGTTTTCAAGGTCAGGTTGGACAGAGCCTTGTGTGGCATGGTTTAGTGTGAGGTGTCCATGCCCATGGCGGGCATGTTGGAACTAGATGATCTTAAGGTCCTTTTCCAACCCTAACTATTCTATGATTCTATGATTCTGTGATCTTTCTTATCAGTTTTCTTTAGAAACAGAGACACCATTAGATGCAGTAAGCTATATTTATTTCACACTGAATTTGTGTCAAGTCTATGTAATTGCCTTTCACCTGTGCACCCTTGCCACAGATGCTCCAGCCCTTCACACAGTAATGCTCAAGCATAAATTTACATATATAAGTAATCAATTAAAAAAACATGAGGTGACTCAAGTGTTTTGAACATACAGATGTGCTAATTTCTCCTAGGCCCAAGCTGAAAATTTAAAGAATTTATAATGTACTATGAATACAAAGTGTCCAGAGAACCAAAAAGAGGGACATGTGAAAATGAAGACTAGAACAAGAAGCTGGAATTCTCTCTTTGTTCAAATTGACAGAAACACTTTACTGACTTCCATAGAGCCAAGTTTTCATCCACTTTTACCAAAATAATAACTCTCAGAGATCACCCCTAAATTGCGTGCCTGTATTCTGTGAATAATAAATTGCTATTTATCTTGTCTACTTTTGGGTTTACTGTCTGATAAGCATTATTACACGTCAGTGTACTAATCTGTCAAGTTTTTCTGCTTACAAAAGGAGAGAAAATACGGTCTGCCTTGGCTGGAAATTACTACACAGAACATGTTCATCTCTTCACCCAGTAAGATATTTCTGATCTAGTGAATCACAAGAGGCCTTAGTGCATCTGTATTTCCCAGGTTACTCCTTTCCTCTGGAGCAGTATTTCAGGCATTGGCATTAACACTTAGCAGGAAACATATCAGGGCTTATTTGATGTCAGATGTGACATAAGAATATGATGTACATTACAAAGTAATTTCTTTTTTAAGAGAGTACAGAAATCATTTTTGGTGCATGTAGAAAAAGTTGCAACTTCAAAAAGACTCTTCATTTTCAAGGAATAGGCAGAGTAATATCTTAGTGCTGTCATAAAAATGAGTTTGTGCCCTAACTTTAGTGACCCAATAACTTGCAACACCAATATCATTCATCACACTGTCAGAAAGAAAGAACCAAGAAGGAGGGAAATAAAACACCATATTACATTGTACAGTCAGTATTTGCAGTTGCCAAGGGAGCAGGGTACCAGCTGATTGGTGCCTAAATATCAAATCACTGAAACTGATTCAGATAATAACTGTCATTTTAAAAAAGATTATTTTTTAATCTGATTTTTCTGTATAGTTTTGTTTTGGTTTCTCTCCACCTATTTTAATAAGAAGTCTTTCACTTTGGGCTCTGCATGAGTTCTGAGAATATTACTTCTCATTTTTGATTAATATCTTAAAATTATTATCTCTGTGCACTAAACTTTGCGAAGATGCAATTTCTGAGATGATTCAATATAATGAATCATGTTTCCTTTGTTCCTAAGCCATTTAGAGAAATGCAGCAGATTTAATCTGCTCTTCACTAAAAGCAAGTGATGAAGTATCACATGGAATGCTCATTACAGCAGAGAAAATGAGAAGAAGTAGAGGAACCATGCGATAGGTAAGAAGCTGACCAATGAAATATGAAAAAGAACTGAAATGAGATTTGTCTTCATACAAGAAGGTTAGTGAAGTTCCTAAAAAGTTAGTCTTGGGTCTGATGTTATTTAAATACTTCCACAGGGACTTGGCACAGAATTGTCAATGTGATAATAAATTTTGTTGAAGACATAGAATTGGAAAGCACTTTAAACACAGAGTATCAAGTGGCCAGGCATTGCAGGCTAAGCCTCAAGGTATTATTAATGCATAGCCTATGCTAGTCACCTTCCATTTTAGTCTAAAAGCACACAAACTTCAAAATGTAAAGTACATCCATTTCATCAATACAGAGAGGCAGGTGCCTTTGAAGTCCCATGAGTGCCTAATTTCGGTGCTAAACCTTGGACAAGTACATCTTTGCGCTGCAGATAAATCTTACTACTTCATTAGATACCTAAAATGGAGGCATTATGTAGTTACTTAAATTAAATGAACTGGATTAATCCCTACGAACACATGGGTTTAACATGTGAGACCTAGCAGAGGGGAATCTAAAACATAGAATGAAAAACCTTGATGATGTATTAGGCAATCCAGAAATGACATTTCTGAGTGAGGAGTCTTCTTAAACTAAACCATAGCAAATGAAGAAGTTCAGAATGGAAGCATGCCAAAAGCACATTCCTTTATATAGCTTAAGCAAGAATCCTTACCGGATTTCCTTTTCAAATTCATGAAGTGAAGGAAGATGAGGTATCATTTAGCACTATAAGGGTTTAGGGGTAAAAAACTTTCTCCAGCTAATTATAGATGGGCCAGTATGGACTCAGGTATAACAGAAGTCCTTAATATTTTTAAAGGGACTGAAAATCCTGAGGTAGATGCTTTTATACACACAGATGGACTACACAACCTGTGTAAGTCAGGAAACTTTCTTATATCAGACACTTATTCTTCTATTCACAGACATGGGTAGAGGTTTATCAAGTCTGGAAGTGACAGATAAGACTGCACTCCGTACTTGTAATTTCCAGATTTTTAAGTTGCAAATGATACTCCTTCTCACCAACTTTTTATCTTTTTCCTGCCCTTGAATGAGTTAAAAGAAAAATGACTGGATTTCTGCAGCAGCAATAACTACTCAATATATCCTAGTATGGCTTGTCTCTCTTCTGCCACAAACAGCATATTTAATGCTATTTCTAATGTTTTTCAAATGCTGTCAAGTAAGACGTTTCCTGTGTAAGGCTGCACACAGTTAAAGGGCAAAATATTGAGGAACGTAATATTTCAGTTAGTAATGTTTCGTTTACTCACCTTCATTGATTATTTAAGCTTCAAGTGCTTTGATTAGTTTTTATACATTTCCTGTGGGTTTGGAAGATTTATTGATGATTGTTAATGCTGTAACACTAACAAGGGCTTTGTTAATGCCTCAGCTGTTTTTAGGCTGAAGACACATTTTACAAGGACTCCAGCAAGGACTGTCCAGCATAATAAAGAGCAATAAAACTGGGGATTTTTTTGATTGCTTGGTCATTTAGATAAAATAAGAAATGTTCATGATTTAATGAGTCAAGACTCTAAAAAATAGCACACTATGCAAAAGTTTTCAAGCAGCTAACAGGGTTCTGTATGCTCTGATATGCCTGGAAACACTTGTGCTTTTGTGCACGGTACCACACTGCATAATGTGCTTTTCCTCAGGTATGTGGAGCTCTTGAATAACAAAACTCCACCTTTTCAGAACCCAGGCAAGTAATTTGGGATGGTACAACAAACATATACTCTCTTTTTGAGCTAGCTGGGGAATCTACACAGAAAAGTAAACTTAGATGCTGCCAAACACTTCTCTGTGTGTAAATCTCTTACTAGGTCCAGTCCTCTGCATCTCAGAGTTCATTGCTTCTTTTTCAGACTCAGTCTGTATTAGTCCAATAGTCCTGAACAGAAAACCACAACCCAGTAGGAGTCAATTAACTTAGAACTATTTAGTAGTTATTTAGTTTCCAAACTAAAATGGAAATGGGGTTTCATAAACGCCATTAACCCCATTGACTAACCTCAATGAAAGCCTTACAGATTGGAAGGAAACAGCAAATGTATACACAAGCCACTTTCAAACTGTAACCTTACTATAGGAAGTAATGAAAGCAAAGGAAACAAAGCACAAATGGGACCAAACACTGCATTGCTGCCATTCTGTAAACAAGAGCTGTCTTTTGTGAGATGTCTCTAAATGATGTATTAGCCACGTTGAGACAGTTCTGAATAAAATTAAGATGTCACTATGGTTCTGCCAGTTTTATTTTGAAGACATTTTAGTATTAGGTACATCTTGAGGCTTTAAATAACCATTAAAATGATCTGTTTCCTCACAGAGTAAAGTAGGAAAGGTATTAAAAAACCTGCTGCCAGCTTGAATTAATGACTAATCCAATAATGTTCATGCAACACCAGGGCAATTAAAATTATTTTTTACATTTTAAAATTTGCATTTAAAAGAAAGCTAAACACATTTTCCTGCCATCTTCCAAACCCTTTATTTCCCTCACAGATAAGATATATTCCAACCGTCACTTCTTTTTTATTTTTTCCTGGGAAATTATTATGTATTACCTTTTAGGGCTCTAAATCATCACTGTAATGATAAAGTGAAATGGTTAGCTTATTCCATTAAAAATAAGGTGGTAGAGTCATACTGTAAAGTTCTTAACTCTTTCCTCCTCACTTTATCTATGAACATACAAGGACATCTATGAATGTGCAATTTTAAAACCTATAAAATCAAAGTTTAATATACATATATTTAAAATAAAAATTTCAGCTAACATAAAATATAAAAATGTTTTCCAGAGAGACAGCTTTCATAAGCCAAGTCAGGGGATACTTCTCTGTTCCCATGTACTTCAAATTTTTGTTACTAGCCAAAAGTTGTACTAAGATCAAGAATGGAGGTGATGAGTATCACATAAATGCTCTCACATCACAGTACGCAATAAGCACTGACAGATGTTTAATTTTTGCTTTAGGGTGGAAGTATATTTATCCTTATTGTGATGAGATGCTACAGGTATGATATTCAGTAAGAGATTTTTTTTTAGAGTATTTAAGGTGAGAAATATCGTTAAAATTACCTTTTGAAGATATCAAAGGAATAGAAATTCATCATGTGCCCTTTAACTCATTTATTGCTTAGAGAATGTGTCTTAGGAAGACATTCAGTTATCAAGTCAATGTGATTAAAAAAACAACCACACTTCTTGTTGAACTGTCGTAGTAGTTAATTGCCTTCAGTAACTGTCTTGTTTTGAAATATAATATACGCGCCAATTTCTGGATTTAATAAATGATCTCTTTAGATTATCTTCCTAACTTCAGGTTAGGCATTCTATATAAAAATCTAGAAATTGTATTAGAATCATTCTCATCTGTTTGTGAACTATTGAATAAATATTATTTATAATAGCAACTAGGATTAAAACTTAATATCTGATATCTTTTTATAAGTAGCATAAAGCTAAACAGTCCCCTGAATGGACTTGACTTGGTATGAATATCCAGAAACATACATAGAGCTTTAAAAATGTGTGCATATTTTTAAAAATAAAAAAACTGAAAGCGGTAGAATTAATGTTTAAGAACACTGCCTACTTCTAAAAAAAAAACAAAACCAAAGCAAAACCACTGCATCATATTTCACAATTCCATATGTCAAAAAGGATGATCATTTTTACTATAGCTAGTTCACAGATAGGGAAGGTATTTTTGGTCTGTAGCCTAAGTATCATGATTCTCTAGGGATGTCTTTTAAAATGCTCTAATGCTGTTTAATAATTCACATCTAGTATACCATATGCTTCACAGTGCAATATATAGAATCATAGAATCATAGAATAGTTAGGGTTGTAAAGGGACCTTAAGATCATCTAGTTCCAGCCCCCCTGCCATGGGCAGGGACACCTCACACTAAACCCTGTCACCCAAGGCTCTGTTCAACACAGCCTTGAACACCGCCAGTGATGGAGCATTCACAACTTCCCTGGGCAACCCATTCCCGTGTCTCACCACCCTTACAGTAAAGAATTTCTTCCTCATATCCAATCTAAACTTCCCCAGTTTAAGTTTGAACTCGTTAACCCCTTGTCCACTCACTACAGTCCCTAATGAATATATTTGTTCCATTCCTACAATACTTAGAATCATGGAATAGTTAGGGTTGGAAAGGACCTTAAGATCATATAGATCCACACCCCCTGCCATGGGCAGGGACACCTCCCAATAAACCATGTCACCCAAGGCTCTGTCCAACCCAGCCTTGAACACCGCCAACGATGGAGCATTCACAACTTCCCTGAGCAACCCATTCTAGTGCCTCACCACCCTTACAGTAAAGAATTTCTTCCTTATATCCAATCTCAACCTCTCGTTTCAGTTTAAACCTGTTACCCCTTGTCCTGTCACTGTAGTCCCTAATGACTAGTCCATCCCCAATGTCCCTATAGCCCTGCTTCAGATACTGGAAGGCTGCTATGAGGTCTTGGCAACACTTCTTCCATCCATCCTGCATATCTACACTGGATCAACTATGCATTTCAATTAAATGAGAGTGTTCCATTCAGTAGGGCTACCTGAAAAGTATGGATAAACTGTGAACTAGGCTGTGCCACACTGTCAGCGATCTTACAGTCTCACTGAGAGGAGGTTAGAGAAGGTTCTAAATCCACTCACACTGTTTCCCATTAAATTTTCTCCTGACAGTGCTAATTTCTGTTTACAGTACTGAAGTTCTCATTGTGCTGGCGTGCTGGAGATAAAATGAAGAACCTGCTTTCAGTTTTCCCCATACAAATTAACTATAAACTGAAATCTCTAAGTAGCGTTAATTAATAAGTTCTTCCCTGACACTGCAAAGACAACCTTTGTAAAATTTCACATTGATGTAATTCTGTAACTGACTTATACAGCTAACTAGATCTAACTTAGATTAAAATTAGAATCCGCAACACAGATAATCTATTTAGGAGAAGGGGTTTTATCAATATATTAAATAATATTCTACGCAATTACTTAAGGATTGATTATACCGGATAAATGCAACATTTCTCATCTAAAAATCAAATCAGAGAAAAATTTGAGATTGTGATAATGGTAACTAAAGCTGTATTTAATAAAACAGTTTTCCATCCCTTTGCGTTTGCACTTAAAGCTTAAAGAATCAGCATTAAATTAATGTATTGTTAAGTAACCCATATTTGGGAACATCTGATATTATTTAAGCTATATATTTTCTTTCTTTTTAGAAAGTCTACATATTATACTATGAAAGATACTAAAAAAAAGTTATAGGTCAGATGTGGTGGAAAAACTAAAGATCTTGCCATCAGTTTGAAAAAGGTTTGATGTAGAGATGGCTACATCCAGGTTTTCTGTTTCTGGATAAAGGTTGATGATTATTTCTGAACCAGAATGGAAAAAATTTTTTCAGAATTCTTATCAAACATAAATGCTAAAAACATTTTTGTCTTCAGAAGTCTGATTTTGGAAGCATTTATGGTGCCTAAGAGGACTTGTCAGCTCATATAATGTACTTCGTCGTCATAGATGTATTAGGCAAATTCATTTCGCTTAAAGTATCACAATCTAGGTCACTCTAGGTCACATTCTTTCTGTCCTTTGCTGTCTGTCTGCCAATTTTATGAAGTTGTCACTAGTTTTCTCTCCACTGTTCTCTCCATCTGTGCTTACCTTACATGCAATGTTATCCATGGGAACATGGGCTATTGCCATTGTTTCTGTGGTGATTTGACAGTTGGACCCAAGCATGCTCAGCTGTACATCCCCAGCTCAGGTCATTGACTTCTTTGTTATAGAGGGCTGCCTATTTCAATTGGCATTTTCCTAACTGTGACAGGGTCTGTTATTTATCTAATGAGGTTCAGATGACTTCAGGGGATAAAGATGTTTTTTCTAGATCATCAGACTTAGCTTTGTTACCTGGGAATATGTTTTGTTGGATCCAATACTAGCAGGTAGGGATACTTTTCTGTTTGTTTGTCCTTGCCATCAGTTTCTTGGATGTCTTTCCAGGGAATTATGCATGCCTACTGCTACCCATTATGTTTTCAGATTCCCAGATGCCACTGAACCACTTGAATTCTCCTGCAATGCGTTAATTTCCTGAATCAATGTCAAATAGGTCAGAAATTGTAAAATCTATCTTTAGTTCCCTCACCACATTTTTTTTGCCCTCCAGATAGACTTTCTCTCAGAAATTTGGAAATTAACCATCTATCATCCCTATATTTCTTAAATCCGGAACTGATGTTTTCTAGGTTCAGTTGAGAATTTGGTGAGGCTATATATAACTTCTATATTATTTGCACTCTTCTCACTGTTTCAACATATGCCAAATAAGCTTACTGACCGAGACCCTAGTCTACTTTCGTGCAATGATAAACATACATTTTTCTTAAGTCTCCTCGTAAATCTGCAAGGGTTATCTGCACAGTTCCCTCAGTAACTTGGAATATTTGTTCCTTAAGATCTGTCCATCTATTCAGTATCCTTCTCAGTCACTTTCATGAAGAATGGGTATGGTAGTAAGCTGATGGAATCAACACTTCACTTTTCAAAGCTATGTTCTCGAAATCTTCTTGTTTATGCTACCTTGCCAACAGCTGTCAGATGTAAAATATTTCCAAATAGAATTTCTTTTAAGTTTCATTTGAATTCATGTGAACTTTTGATTACTGATTTAGGTACTGAGAAAAAAAGGAAAATATACACAACTAAAGGTTAGCACTTTCCTCCCCTCTCTCCAGGCTCAACTGCTCATTGCTGCCAGTTAACATGATTCCAGTCTTCATGATGTTTCCACGCTGCCTTAGGCACCATCCAGGAGTCTCTACGTACATATACTAAGGCCAGTGATACTCCTGAATATGTTCCAAGGCCATTTTTAAGGCCATTACTTCTGCAAACTGACTAGAGCTTCCAGTCCCTTCACAGGTGGCAGCTTCTCCTGTAGAGGGATTCCAAATAGCAGCTCACCACCTCCTGACCCCTGCTGTAATTTTACAAGATCCATCTGTAAACAAACTCTATTGTTTGTTTTCAGCACTTAATTCATCATATGCTTGGGCTTCAACAGCCTGAGGATTTCAGTTTTCTCACACTGTTAATTTACTGGCTGCAGACTAACAAACTCAGCTGATCCCAATCTGGAGCTTGGACCAGTACATGCCACACATTTTTTTTCTGTGTAGCACTGGTTGCTCTTCCATCAATTGGTTCTGAATCCTTGAACAAAAAATTCAGGACAGGTAATCTAAGATATAACCACAGTGGCTGCTCTGTGCCTAAGACTTCAGTGGCATGCAGAATAACCTTATCTGCAGCTTGAACATTTTGCCCCACATAAATTTTGGGGTCTTTTGTAGCTTCAGGAGCTCAGGCTCCTCTCATGTGAGGAATGTTCTAGTCCCACAATAATCTTAGCTGTCCTTTTCTGGACTCTCTCCAGGATCTTCTTACCTCTCTCACATCCACTCCTGCATATCCCTCTGTATTCAAGCTTTTGAAAATAATGCCTCTTTCAGGAAAAACGGTCTTGACTTGGAGTATATTTGAATTTAATGCCAACTGAAACAGTACTGAGGAAAAAAAACCCCAACAAAACAAAACCATAAACAATTAAACAGTTAGCAAACACCTTTCTTCCCCTTTTGCTAGGCTCAAGTTCAGCCAAACGTTTCTTACTGCCTAGTAAGTTTTGGTGCACAATGAAGCACTCACACAGGTGTCAGAACTGGCTAGAAGTGGTTCATGGTTTTCTCCCATACTAGCTACAACTGTAGCCCCTGTAGCAAACACTACCAGCTACGCCAAATACAATAGGAGAGCAATTTTTTGAGCAGTACAATATTATGACCTCCAGACTGAAGGAATTTAACATTTATACATTTAACGTATTATAAGCATTTTATCTTCATTGCATTTTCTTTATGGAACTTTTTGAACATGATAATGTGACTAAAAATGTTACATTTGTCTTGAAAACTATTTCTGGAAAGTGATTCTGAAGAAACAGCCTTTAAGAATCATGTTTCAAGTACACCCTGTTTTACAGCTCATAAAAACTTACTGCTAGATGCTGCTTTCTATCAATCAGTGGTGCCTGAAACACCATTTAAAAACAGTGTATTGCTGTTCCAGTTTCTGAAGTAGTAAGGTTCTCCAGAAGTTGACTCTTTCCATAGTGCCACTTTGCCATCTTCCAAAGTAATTCCTTATGCATTAATCAAATACTGTTCTTAACTCTGAATCTGACAAGTAATACTAGCAATACTAGCTACTTTAGTTACATTAACTCAGTATGCAGATGAAACCACATCAGGTTTATAAAGATAATTTGATTTTTTTATAAAGAAAATTCATTATTAATTTATTTAGATTATGTACAGGAAGAATCTTAGTTACAAATGAGCTGCTGTCATGCTTCCTTCCTTCAAAACACATCCTGCCTTAACCGCTACTCTTCTAAATCTAATCCTAGCCTGGTTGAAACTAACATAGTTACCAGTATACTTAAACATGACTGCAGACAGCAGAACTGTCCTTCAGTAAGAAAATCAGGTACTCACCTTCTATTCCTGTGTGCTTGCGTGCTGTTGCCAATTCCTACTGTAAGGAGGATTTCTTTAAACATCAAATCTCAGAGATAAGTGTTTTCAATTAAATTATACTTGCAGAGGGAAGTTGAGTAACATCTTATGGCCACAATACAGCAGTAACAGGAAGGATGACAACATGATTACTTTGAAGAAGAAATTTAGAAGCTTAAATTAGAAACCACTCCTAGGACAGAAGATGGTGGGATGGGGATTGTGAATCATGCATCCATACACATTTTAAAATTTTGGTGGTGCTGCCCAAAGTTATTAGGTTACAGCGCACTGTTTAAAGGATTCTTGTATTTTGTAAGTCAAAATAACTGCAGAAATTTCAGGACATATGGGCAAAGGGAATTAACTGATACTGGATTTTATGAAACTGTGACAGTTTAAGATATCAGGAGGTTCTTTCCTGACCAATATTTAGCTCTCTCTTGATGTAGGCATTAATATATAAAATTAAAGTACATCACTTTGCATCCAGCTGGATTATTTATTTGCCCTGATGTTGTATGGGGAAAAAAGTGGCTGGAGAAGAGGAAGAAGATATATGTGCCTGCACTCCGGCTGTATTTTCCCTATTCTTTCCTTTAATTTGCACTTCAGAAGATAGCCTGGCACAGGCTACTCTGGAAGGTTGTAGCAGGGGAAGTTCTACTAGTACTTCAGCTACATCCCTTCCTGTGGGAAGAAAGGAATATACTGCGCTGCCTCCTTAGGTTGTCCTCCCCTTGAAAAACCTCTATCCATAATTATTATTTAGGAAAGTTCCACATGAGATCAATACAAATGTCACCCGAATGAGGATGCATGGATTGTTCCTCATTATACCAGACATATTCTACTCATTCTTACACACCCATTGAAAAGACCAGCTTGTGTCTCATTTTCTAAAACACTTCAGGGTACCTTGAACGCAAATGACAGTACATAAAACCATACTTTATTACTTTTAACCTTAAAAAAAAAAAAGAAAAAAGAAATAGAAAGCCAAGAAGAGAAGTAAAACCATTGATGCAGGATGGCATACTAAAGCATTTTAGACTTCACTGTCATCCATTTGTCAATCTGAGCTGGTAAATTTCAGTCTGTGGTGAAATAGGCTCTTTAGATAGGACAGGCTGGGGAGATGAGGATGGGGTGTTGCCCTCTACATCAGTGACGAGCTGCAGTGCATGGAGCTCCATCTGGGGATGGATGAGGAGCTGACAGAGAGTTTATGGGTTGGGATTAAAGGAAGGGAAAGGACAAGGGATATTCCAGTAGGGGTCTGCTACAGGCTAGCTGGCTAGGATGAGGCCCTCTCTAAACAGACAGGTGTAGCCTCACATTCATAAGCCCTGGTCCTCGTGGAGGACTTCAGCCACCCCAGTATCTGTTGGAGAGACAACACAGCAGGACATAAACAATCCAGGAGGTTCCTGGAATGCACTGATAACTTCCTTCTCCAAGAGATAGAGAAGCCAATGAGGAGAAGCTCTATGCTGGACCTTGTTCTTATCAACAGGGAGGGGCTGGTGGGGAATGTGGAGCTCCAGGGTATCCTTGGCTGCAGTTACCACAAAATGCTGGAGTTTGAAATCTTTAGGGCATCAAGGAGGGTGCACAGCAAGCTCATTACCCTGGACTTCAGGAGAGCAGACTTTCGCCCCTTCAGGGGTCTGCTTGGTAGAGTACCATGGGATAAGGCCCTGAAGGGAAGAGGCGCCCAAGAAAGCTGGATAATACTCAGGGGTCACATCCTCGAAGTTCAGCAGTGATGCATCCCAACAAAGAGAAAAAGAGGCAAAAATGCCACAAAGCCTGTGTAGATGAACAAGGAGCTCCTGGACAAACACAAAATGAAAAAGGAAGCCTACAGAGGCTGGAAGCAATCCCAGGAGGAATCAGAGAAATTGTCTGTGCAGCCAGGGATCTATAACAATGTGTACACGTTGGTGAAACTGCAAAGGAAATATTAAAGTTAGTTCCATTTCACTAGTGTGACCCAGCTACTTTCCCCCTTTAAAAGAAATCTGCATTTAAAGTGAAATGAGCATTTCATTCTACATGAACACCCAAAATCCTTTTCAAGGAGAATCACCAAAGTCACTTGTCATCCAAAGGGACACAGCCAGTGGCTCTAATTCAGAGTAGCTTGCTAGAAATACTATTTTTAGTATCAGACTGACATAGCTCTCCAAGCAGATTAGGCTAATAATGTTATTTTATAGGGGGTCCAAGTCAGTTCTCCATATAAAGGTCCAAGCACATTGCATAACTCAATGTGTGACCGTTAAAGAAAGACTTTAAGTTAAAAAAAAACCCATGCAATCATTTGTGGCTTTCCTTCAGGAAGTAATAGTAAAGGCATATCAAGAAATAAAAGTAGTGATCGTTTTCATTCTTTTACTCATCTATTTGCCTTATATGGCTTCAGGATTTATGTACCTAGGAGTGTAATTATGGAATGGGCCTCATTTGCAGGCAGGAGAACTTAAAATTCTTTCAGAATTCAAACATCTTGCTGTTAAAATCAAGAATAGTTAGGGTTGGAAAGGACCTTAAGATCATCTTGTTCCAACCCCCCTGCCATGGGCAGGGACACCTTACACTACACCATGCCATCCAAAGCTCTGTCTTGAACACTGCCAGCGATAGAGCATTCACAACTTCCCTGGACAACCCATTCCAGTGTCTCACCACCCCAACGGGAAAGAACGTCTTCCTCATCTCCAATCTAAACTTCCCCTGTTTAAGTTTGAACCCCTTATCCCTTGTCCTATTGCTGCAATTCCTAAGGAAGAGTCCCTCCACAGCATCCTTATAGGCCCCCTTCAGATACTGGAAGGCTGCTATGAGGTCTCCATGCAGTCTTCTCTTCTCCAGGCTGAACAGATCCAACTTTCTCAGCCTGTCTTCATATGGGAGGTGCTCCAGTCCCCTCATCATCCTCCTCTGGACTTGTTCCAACAGTTCCATGTCCTTTTGATGTTGAGGACACCACAACTGCACACAATACTCCAAGTGAGGTCTCACAAGAGTAGAGTAGAGGGGCAGGATCACCTCCCTCAACCTGCTGGTCATGCTCCTTTTGATGCAGCCCAGGATATGGTTGGCTTTCTGGGCTGCAAGCACACACTGAAGCCGGCTCATGTTCATTTTTTCATGGACCAGCACCCCCAAGTCTGCCTCTGCAGGGCTGCTCTGAATCTCTTCTCTGCACAACCTGTACCTGTGCCTGCGATTGCTCTGACCCAGCTGTAGGACCTTGCACTTGGCACTGGTTAAACTTCATCAGGTTGGCATCAGCCCACCTCACAAGCGTGTCAAGGTCCCTCTGGATTGTATTCTTTCCTTCCAGTGTATCAACTGAACCACACAGTTTGGTGTCATGGCAAACTTGCTGAGGGTGCACTCAATCCCACTGTCCATGTCACTGACAAAGACATTGAACAAGACTGGTCCCAACACCGATCCCTGAGGGACACCACTTGTTACTGGTCTCCAGCTGGACATTGAGCCATTGACCACAACTCTTTGCATGCAGCCACCCAGTCAGCTCTTTATCCATCGAGTGGTCCACCTATCAAATTGATGTCTCTCCGATTTAAAGACAAGGATGTTATGTGAGACAGTGTCAAATGCTTTGCACAAGTCCAGGTAGATGACATCAACTGCTCTACCCCTGTCCATCAGTTCCATAGCCCTATCATAGAAGGCCACCAAAAAATGAGAAAAGTGTCTTTTTTTCATTCAGCATAAATACGTCATGTTCATCCATCCCTCCACAAAGTTCCACATTTTACAGTCTTCCATGATACGTGCTGTAGTGAAATCACCGAATGTAAATCACCATGGATCAGCCTGAATCTCAGATTAGACTGCTGAAATTATAACCTATATGTATGTGTAGGTGTCTGTCAGTTAAGAAATGAATGTCACCATTTTATGTACAGTTGTGTAATATATAATCCAGAGACAGAAAAATATTTTAACACAGAAGTAGGTTTAGTAGCGTCTGTCAGCAAATGAAGAGAAAGCAACATTTTGTTTTGGGAAAACTCTGCTTTTTACCAGTGCAGAGAATTTTTCTATACATTTTCTTACAATTTAAGAACTGCCAAACAACACATACTTGAAAACTGAAATAAGAAGTGGTCAGAGCATATTCTCCTCAGAACTTAATGTTATGAATACGTGAAATATCAACTTTAAAAAAATAAAAATATTTCAACTGCTGAGATCAGATTTGTTACCATGCCAAGCAATTCAGACCCCAGTAAAGCTGCAATGATAGTTATTCTATGTTTTCAGAGCAGAGCACACTGGTGTATTGTCATGGGTTCAGCAGCAGCAGTCATTTCTCTTCTTCTTGGTAGCTGGTGCAGCACTGTGTTTTTGATTTCGTGCCTGGGAGCAGCGCTGATAACACCAGTGTTTATACTGCTATGCTATGTCAGGGAGGAGGGGAGCTGGGAGGAGGCAGAGACAGGACACCTGACCCAAACTGACCAAAGAGGTTATTCCATACCACAGCACGTCATGTCCAGGATGTGAAGATGGAGAGCAGGGACCTGGAAGGGGGTGGTGGTGGACTGGGGGTGCATGGCATGGTCAGGTTTTTGGTACTGGGGGGTTCGCTGCTGGGGGGTACACTGGCTGGGTCAGGCTTGGTGAGCAGTTGTATTCTCTTTCTTTGTATTTCTCTAGTATTATTGCTGGTGGTAGCAGTAGTAGTTTATGTTATACTTTAGTTACTAAACTGTTCTTATCTCAACCTGTGCAAGTTGAATTCTTTTGATTCTCCTCCCCATCCCCCCAGGAATGGGGGAAGAAAGAGGGGGGGTGAATGAGTGAGTAAAACTGCATGGGTGGGGGGCTCAAACCACGACATGTATCTAGTCTGTCTTTGAGTTTAAAATACTTTAGAGGACTGCCTAAGTAAAAGCAGTGAGTGTTATGTGAAAGCTGGACAGTCACATTTTGGAGTTCCTCTGTATCTCCCTGCATTAAGGATTTCACCCTGCAGACACAAAATTCTGGTTACGGTAAAGTCATGAGGAACCTTTAATGATTTTGGCAGCAAGAAACTACAGCAATGTAGAGGACCATTAACTACCAGGCATCCAGAATTCTTGAAACAATCTTTCTGGCTTTTTGTCTTTCTGAGTCATCTCATAATAAAGACTGCTTCCTGAAGATTAACTCTAAAGGAAGAATTTTCTAACTATCCTGATAGCATTTCTTGCCTTAATCTGCAGAGGGAAATTAATTGGTAAATCATATGCAGAAAATGAAGACACTGAAACAAACCTAAAAATTCTTAAAGGGAATACTTTAGCTTAATGTTTCCTTCTACCATTTCACCAGAAGTTAATTCTATTGGCTAGGCTGGACACTTGGGAAATACTTATGTATTACTTTTCAGACAAAGAAAATGAGAAGAAATTGTGACTTAAGCACAAAATTAGATCACAACCATCCTGTTTATGATTCACTGTATTTTAGTTCTGATTTTTTAGAAATACATTCTTTAATGATCTAACCACCTCTGGCACCATAATAGCACAATTTCAAACTTCCAGAAAATCATATACTAGGTAGAGAAAGCCTACACATTTGGACTCATCCTCAGAAAAAATATAATCAATTTCTTCTAAGTATATCTTATTATATTTATAATGTAATCTATAATTGCATCTAAGCTTTGGCTTCATGTATAATCCACATAGAAAGTTTCCTCCAGAGGTAGTTCAGCATGTTAAATTGAAGTCCTGTTAATTTAGAAGGAAACTCTTTCACTGACTAAGAAGAAAGCTATGGAGATTCTCTTTTTCCCACTCTACTTTCCGCCAAGTGTTAGTAATTGCAAAAAAGAAAGCCCACTAATCCATTCATAATGGACATTTGGTAGAAATACAAAAATAAATCAATATTCTAATAAAAAATAATTAAAATTATAAATTATATTTGTTACTTGGATTCTGATCTTGGTTAGAGTGCTTAAGGTCCCTTTCAAAACATAGTGCAAAGAATATATCACCACAATCGCTGAAAGATTAACTTGAAAAGTTTCCATATGAAAAGAATAGGGGCTACTAATTTACTGAAAGTTCACCCAGTTAGTGAGGTGTACATAGAAGAGGCTTATACTTGCATACCAGCGAGTATGGGCTTTTGTTGTTGGCATGACACCTTAGAATCATAGAATCATGATTCACAGAATCATAGAATCAACTAAGTTGGAAAAGACCTTTAAGATCAAGTCCAACCATTACCCTAGGACTGCCAAGTCCGTCACTATACCATGTCACTAAGGGCCTCATTTACACGGATTTTGAACACTTCCAGAGATGGTGATTCTGCCACTTCCCTGGGCAGCCAGTTCCAATACCTGATCACCCTCTCAGTGAAGAAATTTTTCCTAATATCCAATCTAAACCACCCCGGCACAGCTTGAGGCTGTTTCCTCTTGTCCTATCACTCGTTACTTGGGAAAACAGACCAGCCACCTCCTCTCTCCATCATTTACAGTATTTGTAGAGAGTGGTAAGGTCCCCCCTTGAGCTGCCTTTTCTCCTGACTAAACAACCCTAGATCTCTCAGTCATTCCTCATAAGACTTGTGCTCTAAAAATCTTCAGGAGTGAATTTGCAATTTTGCTGTCAGAACCACGTAGTTCTTGGGAGATAAGACTTCACATAACATTTAATAATATCCTTATAATGAAGTTATTTTTCAAATTTGTGAAGACATGGTAACAGAAGAAGTTTCAATTATAATAAAGTGTATAGGTTTTATTTTAACTATGTTGTGCATGGATCTACAGCATAATGCACTGGACATTATGTTTTAACACATAACCACCAGCTTAAGAGAATAACGTGCTTGTAGGTGGACAAAGAATTCATCGTTTCAAGATAATCAGTTCTGGAAAGAAAACCTTTAGGCTTTCTAGTCTGAGTTTTAATACTTATATGTGTCATTTCTTTTTCTTGCATACATACTACCTAGAAGAGATTAGGATGAATCAGAATTGATGTAGATAACCATGATCTTACTGGACCAGGACTGTATATTTTGGGAAATCTATATTCTCAACACTATACATTTTGGGCAAAAAGAGAGAGGTTATGGACTTATCTAAATATTTACCCAGGCAAAAGAAAAAGATGGCTTCATATTCCATTTTCCTTGCTTCCAGGCAGCTACTACAAGGCATGAGGAATTCAGTAGGATTGGCATGACAGGACACTTACACTGTGCCAGACAGAAGGCTCAAGCAGAATATATTCCCCCATCAATCTAGTGCAACAGTTATGACCTTCTAGTTCACAGTTTCCTGTGTGAATTCCTCCTGGAGCATATATAAATGCTACTTTATCTTCAGGATTAATTCAATGCTACTACTAAATCCCATTTAATCATCATCTTTGATGCCGCATCCCAAGCATTTTGCCAGCATTTCCTTTGGCATCTGGAATGTATTTCCATTTAAACTGATTTACCTATAATTTCATATGCATGTTTATTATTTCCTTAATCCATTTCAGACCTTACACGTAAGTGTATATGCGTATAGTAACCAGAGATATCATTAGAACTTCATTAATACTGGGATGAAATTTAAAGAGGGACCTTTATTTCTACTTTAATTGTTCAAATAAATCTGCAAATTTAGTTTTATAACAATACAGGTTAGCTGAATTTTTTTCCTAACAGTTGTGGTTTTTCAGAAGAATACTCTAACATGCCTTTTTGTTAATGTTGTTGTTTCCTTCATACTTACTCCTACCCACATTTCCTCTGCTTAAAAGGTGTAGACCTCTGAGAGACCTACCTAATGAAACAACTACTGAAAAATGTTTCTTCAACTTTCCCCAGCTGCTGTTACCAGGATTCACAGGTAGTGGCAATTTTTCCTTGGCGCAAAGAACACTATGGAGGCAATAATTTTGTCATAATACCAAATGGAATGGCACTTCTACAAAATTACGCGTAACCGTTATAAGCTATCCAGTTTTATTTCTGATTTTCTCTGTTAAACACAGTTCAACTCTTTTAAAGCAGGCTAGCAATATTTTGTTACAGAAGGCTCTGTTTGGAATTAAATCTGCAATGGAGTTGTCAGAGTTCCTGAGTCTGGAGGGTCTTCCAAGTACCCGTGAAGACATGATTTATTTTCAAGATTTCTTTTTTAAGGGTTTACTTTTTGTAGAGAACAGCAACCAACCATGCAGGGAAAAAACAAAAACCCAAACAAAAAAACAAACTCTCTGAAGCTCACTAACACTTGGTGAGTACATCGGGATTGTTTGGAAAGACCACAGTTGCTGCTTCTATTCCCTAGTTGTGAAGAGACCAGTAATGTACCACTTATTATGGTGACAAAACCTAAAGAAAAGAATGATCACCATACAGTTTCTAGGTTTTCTTAATTCAGTCAGTATTTGCTTTGTTAAAATGTATTCTTTCAATGAAAGTTCGCTGAAACCCCATAATACCTACTTTTCACACAGTTTTAAACTCAGTTAAGCTGAGGTTTATCAAAACTGCATCTTCATGGATTTCAACTAAACAATAGTGAGAATGAGTGTATAGAAACCTACCATTGCTTCGCCACTCCATTTAAAATGTGTTCAAATTCTATGTTTATGAATATTCTGGGGAAGAAAAGAAAGAGATATTGACCCTATAAACAAATTTACTGCAAATTATTCACACATCACTATTAGTTTCTACATTTAATTTACATGTAGTCAAAAGTTAATTTACTGATGTTTTTCCATCTTTTTACCCTATCTTGTTTACATAATCAATATTTGAATTCATTATATGAGATGGCTTGCTGATGAGATCAATATGGTTTACTATTTTTCAGAAGATTTAAGTGAATATGTGCTTCCACCAAAACTTTCCTAATATCAATATGGACAGTTTTGCATTAGTCTTATCTAGCAAGAAAAATAAGCAGACTTACAAATCCCTCATTATAATTTATGCAGTAAAAATTTGAAATTGCTTGTATTCGTTATTTTCATACACTTCCTATATAACCCACATTTACATCAAAAAGGTAAAGCAAAACAGATTTTGAATATTTAATTTGTAAAAGAATTAAAATTATGCTTTTGCTTAATGAAGAAATTACTACTTATTTCATTGGATGTGAAACACACATGATAGACAGACTCAGCAAAGCTCAGAGGAATTAGGTGAAGAAGATGAGCGGATATCGGGCAACATGGTCTCAGCCTCTCCACTTAAGAAATATTCTTCCTGTTATTTCTTCCAGTCAAAACATTTTGGAAAGATAGTTCTAACAACTCTTCTCTCTCTCCATTTTTTCCTCACATTTTCCTTCTCATATTGTGTCATGGGTTCAGCAGCAGCAGTCATTTTTCTCTTTCTTGGTAGCTGGTGCAGTGCTGTGTTTTTAGTTTCGTGCCTGGGAACTGTGCTGATAACACCAGTGTTTTCAGTTACTGCTTGGTGATGTTTTGTCTGGCCAAGGACTTTCTGAGTCTCATGCTATGCCAGGGAGGAGGGGGAGCCGGGAGGAAGCAGAGACAGGACACCTGACCCAAACTGACCAAAGAGGTTATTCCATACCACAGCACGTCATGTCCAGGATGTGAAGATGGAGAGCAGGGACCTGGAAGGGGGTGGTGGTGGACTGGGGGTGCACGGCATGGTCAGGTTTTTTGGTACTGGGGGGTTCGCTGTTGGGGGGTGCACTGGCTGGGTCAGGCTTGGTGAGCAGTTGTATTCTTTTTCCTTGTATTTCTCTATTATTATTATTGATGGTAGCAGTAGTGATTTGTGTTATACTTTAGTTACTAAACTCTTCTTATCTCAACCCGTGCAAGTTGCATTTTTTTTTTTTTCGATTCTCCTCCCCATCCCCCCTGGACTGGGGAAAGAAAGAGGGGGGGTGAGTGAGTGAGTAAAACTGCTTGGGTGGGGGGCTTAAACCACGACATATTGTAAGGGTTGGCATATAGTCCTAAAGGATAGCTTTTTAAAGACTTTCTGATTGGTACTTTGCAGGTCAGAAAGGGATTTTCTAAATAAGGCTGAAACTGGTGATAGTTTGACAACTCTTTTACTTTTCCAACTAGTAGAACATGTGGTTACTGTTCAGGCTAAAAACTGAAGGGCTTAACGTCTCAGGTTAAGTTACACAGAGAAAATAGGGTTCCTGAAATCCTTTACGTACAAAGTTGTCCTTTTGACATTCCCTTTTCACCTCATTGAATAGTGGTCACTACATCTGCAGATGTCTTCCCTGGATGTTAGTTAGTATGCTTGGAATGCGAGTACCAAAGGATGAGTACTGTTCCCAGTCTGCAGTCAGCACAAATACCCTGTCACTCACATGACTTCCTGTGCCTTTCCTTATTCATTTAAATATTTTAAACAATCAGATTTTTGTTATTTCAGCTGGATTAGCAATGTTATTGCCCTCTAGTGGGCTTATTTATTTGCAATTCTATGAATTATCCTAAAATACTTTGAAAAAACTGTTCTCTGTGACATAGAACAGTGAGTCTGAACCAGAAAATATCCTTGATTGAAAAATGCCCCATGAGTTACATTTTGCAAGGTATGTGGGGGCATTATAAACCGTAAATTACATTGGAAGACAGGAAACTTCTTGTATTACATTAAACAATGAGTAAAGTCTGCTGCAACAAAGGTTCAAAATCTACCTAGCAGTGGCACCAACCAAACAAGTACAGCATGACCATCTAAGGCCCAAACCATACAACCAAATTTGGTTGGTGACTGTCATTTCAGCACTGCAGTATCTGTATTAATCAGTCAATAACTCTGAGACATTATTAATATTTTATTGTGGCTTCAATGCCTGGTTAAATTTGTGAAATTAGTCAGCATGTCAAACTCATACAGCTTCTGCTAGGGACAGAGAGCAAGCCTTGGATAATGTTCTATCAGAGAAAAAGTAAATGGCAAGCACAGAAAGGCAACAAAAGAAAATACTGTCAGAAGTATGTTAGAGAATTATCAGGACATGCACAGAATATAACAGTGTTTTGATTAATATAAGGATTAGAATTGAAGGGACTGGTCTAATAAAGACAGCTAAGGTGAGTGAAGATGTAGGAAGATTTTCAAAAGAACCCACTAGAGTAAGCACTTAACTCACTGACTTCTAAAAGCCTTGTTTAATGAACCTCACTTGCCATTGTAAATCGCACTGAGCATCAATCTGCATAGTTAGACTTCTTCAACATGCATAAATGTGGCCTTTATATCCACAATGAATTATGTTTTATATATTTTAATTTGGAACAAGAATCAATTAAAGTCTCTTTGGGATCAGATGTGTCTGAGTTTTCATGAAATATGGATTAATAGGAGTAAAACATGGCTACACAAATGTCACAAATTTACATGCTGCAGCAATTCTAGTATTAAGATAATTTGGTCATTTAATCAGTTTTAAACATCCAGTGGGTGTTGTTTCAATATTCAGGGTCCATCAATAAGACTTATTTCACACAATATGGAGCAACATAAATATTTACTAAATGACCCATTATTTCCCTAAACCATTTTTTAGCACAGAATGGACTTGAAGGCTTGACCGAGAGAGACCAATTACTGTAAATTCCATTTCTTATACTTTGAAGTGAATGGCATTAGTTTGGATTTACACTGTCAGGGCCCTGGGTGCATTAATAGGCTTTAGCTACCCTAAGCAGCCTCACCTGGCTCTCCACCCACTCTTTCTGCCCATAGGTACAGGGGGCTAATTCAAGCTCATGGCTGGACACCCAGGCCTAGCCTGATCTACACACTGACCCAGTGGTGAAAGTGTGGGCAAATACTGTATATCTTATACATCCTCAGAGAAAAATGGAAGGAAAAAGAATCTGGCAAGAGGGTGCTTGGTCTCTGCCATAATAAGAGATTGAACAGTTCAAGTGCTCCACAATACAGCTTTCACCATACTGACATAAGGCATCATATGCATCAATTCTGAGTGTGAGCAAGATGAGCAAGGTGGGTGGTGAGATGCATGTCAGCCATACACACAATTCCATCCCTGTACTATTGCTGGGGCCAGACCAACTATAAAACACACTATACACAGCCACTGAAAACATGCAAGCATTTGAGCAGTCATAATTAACTGTGATCCAGCACTACATTATAATAAAAAATGCTACTTAGGTGGATTCCTCATATAAAGGAATCATTTTGCCATTCTCATGGAGTTTGAATTGTGCTTACCTTGTTACGAATTTCATAAAATTCTATTAAATTACACTATGAATTGACTGTATGAATAAGATGGGCAGAATCCAAATTTATGTCAATATTTGTGAATAAAAATCCAGGATTAGTTTTATGAGATCTTGAGATAGACAACTTTAACTGAAAATTTAGTGCAGGCACTTCCCATTAGATCTGCGATTTTATATTAACCTGATATTTAAATTCTCTACAAAGAAATACGCACATCTATCTCTTAGCAAGATTCCACTTTTTTTTGTACTACATGGTTTTTAACTTATTTCCAACATTAGAAGTGAAGTAATTTTTATCTGGATATGTCAAGTACTGCCAATGCAGTTTTGCTTGATCTCAGTGGGCTATATTAATATTGGGTTTTCTCTTTATAGTTGGTATGTTAGTGTAATTGAAAGAGAAACACTTTTTTCTTTAGTTGACCTACCTTCTTTTCCCTTCCCAAAAATGCAAAGTTTACCATGCTCCATTAAACTGTATGTATTCTTTTATTTTGATACACAGACAATATGCTCCTCTGCCTGGTGTTACCCTTTCTACATCTTATACTAACAATCTCGCTCTTTTCCCTGCCTCTTAAAACACTCAAGGCCATAGTTGGCACATAATGGAGATTAAAAATATGTACTGCTAAAGAAATTGTCGAAGAAATTTCTCTTCATAGAAAAGGCACTGGAGATAAACTTCAACATACAGCAAGGTATAAAGGTAAAAATTCAGTACATCGGGTGAACCCATATCCCTGGGTTGCAATTATATGACAGACTTCCCTTTGAATTTTAGTGGACGCAGGATTTCACCATTTTTCTTATGTGGAGTAGAAAACTGTTTTCTGTACTACCTAGTAATTTTGACTTTGCTGTTTCAACATATTCCTGGCAATTTCCAGACTAAAAATATTTTCTCCCAATTCAGTCAAGCAGCAATAAAGCCTCACAGTTCCACTTCTTGATCTCATTCTATTACTTCATTATTTCTTTGTTCCACTGTTTCCAATCATGATGTTCTCAGATGGTATCATTTTTCCTGCTTTCTCTTAGATGCCCTGATATCTTCTTACCACATATAATCAATCTCTTGTCTATGTCTGAAAAGGATATTCCCCCATTCAGCTTGACTCATCTTTTTTTTATCACTCATTGTCTCTTTCCTTGTTTTTGTATTTTTCTGCTCTGCTGCTCTGCTCTGCTCGTTCCTTATTATGGAGCATTAAGAAAGTGGCCTTCAGATGGATGTCACAAACATAACTTACCACTCAAGGAAGAGATTGCTTTTTCCATTCACCACAAAAGTGAAAATGTCTCCCAAAGAATGGGGAAACAGCTAGAGGCATTAACAGGAGATGGCTGGAAATGCCTGAGAAGGCTGACAGTCTTCAGGGATGTATCAGAAATTGTAAGCTCATGTTCTACACCTCTGCTGCCGTATTTTTAAAGAACTACTTGTTCATCTATCTTCATCTTAACTGCCAGAGGCCCATATATGAAAAATGCAGGATGACCAGAGTTAATTTCATTTCTTTAATCTTTATGCCATAAAAATCACAGAACAAATTCATTTTCAACAGCTTGGTACACATGATGCAACTTCTGAGGAAACTGTGTAAATGGAAATGAGACCCAGAAATTCTTGCCCTTCACATGCAATTTTCAGACGGCTGTTCCCCACTTGGAGCAGAATGAAGTGGGAACAATTGTGAATTATTTGAGTAAAATAAATGAGCATCATAAGAAGAGAACAGAAACATAAGGGGGTGTGGGTGGAGGTGTGAAGGTGGGTGAAGTTTTTCCTTTCCTCTCACTCCAAGGGAATTGTAAATAAAAGACTTTGACCCCAGGACATGTAGATAAAGCCTCTAGAGCTGCTCCAGCTTAATTCCAGATAATAGCTCAAAGGAGGGAAGGTGGTACCAAAGAATGGCATTAGCATCCTCACACATCTTAAACGGGAAGGTCTGGTTCCTATGACATTTTTGTGTTTGTTTTCCATTTACCTGAAGCTGATGAGCTTTCCAGTTACAATGTATTTGAATTGCCACGACTAGTTTTGTTTACAGATACAAGACTCATCTTCCCTAAACATCCTCCAGCATTTCCTTTAAATTAACAATTTCTTAAAAATAGCTAATTAGCCAAATAAATACAGTCCTGCACTCTAATTCTAGTTCATTAGAATATTCATAGACAAACAGAACCAAGAAATACAATGCTGAAGTGAATTCGTTAAATAATTAAATGAATATTTACATCATTCCCTGTATTCACTACCTTGTTTTAATGAAAATTACTTGCATAAAGAGTAGGTTACTCAACACAAGGTCATGCCCTAGCATGCCTCACTTTGTTGTTCTAAACAGTACTGGTGTCGTATTTTGATTTTCTATGCCATACTGTCTATTGCTCTACTCATGTGAAAGGTTTCTAGACATACGGACCATGAATTGTTTATAAGGTACTGCATGCTCAGGGGTGCTGTTTCTTCTTCTTCCATCTTCATTACCAAAACCAAGACAATGGTCCCCCTGGCTGTAGACATTTAGGCTAAATAAGACGCACAGCTGAATACAGCAAGCAGCAAGCAGAAGAACGATGTGGTGAGCAGTATCACTGCTCATCTTGAAATGATCCCTTTACAGCTGCATTAGTAACCGGGTGGTCTTCAATAATGTGGATCAAGGTTCAAAAGTTACCCTATTTTTGCATTTTTCCCCCTCCAAATAGCATCTATTCCTGAAAACAAAAGGCAAAAAAAAAAAGGCTAGAAGTTATCTAAGTTCATGCACCAGAAACTCTAATCTTCTATCAATATAGAGAAAAACAATCCAGAAAATAAGCTCATGTGGTCAGTATTTTTAACAATTCAGGATCCTAAAGCTCATGTTTTGAAAAGGGCAATAGGATGCCTTAAAAGATGTCATGTGATTATATGCATCTGCAAAACTTGCATCTGTCCAGACAAACCTTACCCTCTCATCTGTAAAGGTAAGTTTAAAGACTGTACTGGTAACTATTATGAGGAGCTATGGGTTTCTGAAATTGAGATCACTTCCCAAAGCTGTATATGCTGTAATAACATCACAATCATATTATTGTCATCATGTTCTCAGAATGGCAAGCTCATACCATTCCAAGCAAGTACATTTTTAATCATTAAATGAAAAGCTTTGAGTTCCAAGACTTAAGGAAAAACATCACCTGTCAGCGAAAATGAAAGGAGAGAATAATAATGCTTCAAAGAGTAGTTCCTGTTAGTCAGCACATTAATGTGCTTCCGCAAAAGAGCATGAAACTACAAAACTTCCCATCATGTGAGGTCTTTCTTGACAAAAAAAAAAAAAAAAAAAAAAGAAAAAAAAAAAGAGAGAGAAAGAGAAGCTTATCTTTAGTAAATAAATTTACTGTGTGAACTGGAGAAATGCAAGTATTTAAGTATTTCTCCTGTCATTTATTTATTCTCAATGAGTGAAACAAGTAAAAAAATTCTTCTTATGAAAAAAAATACTTCTGTACATGCTTAAATCCAGATTAAATATACATTTGCTATTCTTTTAATGTTGACTGCATTACCTATAATTCATTATAAAGATAATTCAATGGGTCAGTCATTTGGTCAATCTACTTTGCTTAAAGGCAGTACTGATTTGAAACATTCTTATTTTTAAAACCCTTATGGCATTCTTAGTAGCTCTTCCACTGTTTACACAGTATTACAGCAGGGAAAAGTATATCTTAACTAAATGTCTTTAGTTTAAATTTGGTCAAATTTATTCCACAACGATGGGGGATTAACATATTCTGTTCACAATACCTGTTACGTTTCACAGATATCATTGCATTGACAGGTCCTCTGCACTGCCTTTCATTCTAGGCTATACAAATCCAGTTTGTACAGACAAACAGACAAAAGCTTTTCTCATACACTTTAAAATTTCTGATCACTTTATTGCTCCTTTCTGTTTTGTCTTAGAAAATAGTGCCCAAAGCTAAACTTCTGGCTGAAGCCTTGCCAAGCCTGAGGAAAGAACAAGTATAGCTTAAAGCTGTCAATTTTCCATTAACCATTCCCAGAATGACATTTATCTTTTTTGGCAATATCTTATAAATGTTTATTCAGATTATGGCACATCTATACTTTTTCTGTAGTCTTTCTTGTATTGCTCTTCCTCCTTTTGTATTTGCCCATAAGACATCTTTCCCAAGCATGGTACTTGTAATTTGTCATCATTGAATTTAATCAGATCTTGGATCTTTTCTATTACATACTTCTATCTCCACAAATATTGTGTCATTTGTAAATTACATAGTTATGCCTTCTATTTAATTTTTAAAAATTAAATATGAAAATATGGCATAGAACTTCAGAGAAGCTGTTTCCCTGAATAGGTCAAATAGGACAGACATGTACCACCTTTCTAGTTTGACACAAAACTATTGAAAACTGGACACTCACATTTTTTTCAGCCTCTTCTGGTGATTTAATGTAGATTGTGGAAAATTAACACAACAGCATATTATTAAGGAGCTGAATTTCTAAAAACTGTATATTAAGAAAGGATCATTTTTTCATCCCATAGTCATGAACTGTCCCACATTTTCAGACTTAAATCCCTGCTGCCTCCATGAAAAAATATACTAATCTGGTAAATGTACCAAGTAAAATAGAAATATTTGTTTCGTCATGGCAACAAAGTGCTTTAGTGGGGAACAGAGCATTCAGCTAAAATGCATAGAGCAAACAGTTACATAAATTTGGGAACTGAACAATCAAATCTTGAAAATCAAAACTGTGAACTGTATTGGTAATATGGAAAGGTAGGAAAATGGAGCTTCCCAGGTGCCAGTTCAATACCATGAACGCCAAATATCACTGTGTGAAGTACTGCCAAGTAACCTGAAATTCCTGAGGGTTGCAAAAGTAGCCAGTGACACTACTTTAAAGAAAAAAGTTAAGAATATGTGGCAAGTGCTGTCAAACCATGGTACCTATATTGTTATTATTTAAAAAGGCAAAAGTTAATATGAATCCAATATAATGCATAGCATGATTAGGAAAAAGGCTTAAGTTTTATTAAGTATTTATAAAATGCCATAATGAAAAAGTACTTACCAGAATCACTTTTGAATACTAAAGTAATCTTGTTAGACTGAAGACCTAAGTTCCATAGACTCTGCATGTACCTAAAATTCATATTATAAAAAAATAAAGCAGTATTTACCTTTCAGAGTTATTAGTCCCTTCACTTATCACATACATATACATTAATCTGTTCTCTTACACATTAGCAAAGTTTTTGGTTCAATTATAGAATCATAGAATACAAGGTTGGAAGTGATCTCAAGGATCATCTGGTACAACCTTTCTTGGCAAATGTGTGACCTAGACAAGATGTCCCAGCATCCTGTTCAGTTGAATGTTAAACACGTCCAACATTGCAGAATCCACCACTTCCCCTGGCAGATTATTCCAATGACTGATTATTACTCATTGTGAAAAACTTCCCTTTTGTGTCCAGTCGGAATCTCCCCAGCAATCTCCCAGTAACTTGTACCCATTACTGCTTATCTTCTCCATAAGACTCCTTGTAAAAAGGGTGTCTCCATCTTCTTTGTAGCCACCCTTCAAACACTGGTTTAGGTCAAATATAGATTTCCTGAAGCAGGTCCTTTGGTTGTAAAAGTTAGTTCCATTGAAACCAATGAAAGTATCAGGCTACAGCACATTGACCTGAACCCTCATGTGAATGCTGGAAATGCATCTGCTTTACACTTTTTTAGAGCTGAATTTTTAAACAAATTATTTTGAATTCATAGGTTATTTGCAGAACACTTAATGGAAATTTTCAAGTTTTGTATGAGCCTGCATAGCTTCATAAGTTATCTGATAAGTATTTATGGTCCCTTAGTATTTTTTTCATGATTATGTACTTACAGATGTACTTGAATTCCTCATCTAAATGTAAAATTAGCTATTTTGACTGCTTGATCATATATGTAGTTTGAATATAAATTTTCTCTCTGTGGGTATTTAGATTTTTAAACTTTAAATTTTAGTTTTTGAATGTTCCTTATGATAACCTTTGCTCAGAACTATACTGCCTAAGGAAGAAAAACTACAAAGCTTAGTCAGACACTTAAACACTACAACTATATATATTTTAATATCACTTAAGTAAAAAATGAAGCACAAACAGCATAGAAATAAACAAATTTACAACTAAAATACTTTGTGAGCTCCAGTCTCAAAGTTGTAATGATAATTAAAGAATGCACTAAGTAAGAATAACACAGTGTCCTGGGCTCAGCAGTTGCAGTGGTTTTTTTTTTTCCTTTCGAAGGTGCTGGATAGTGTCGAACAGGGCCCCTGTAAGCATAGGCCAAGCCCCAGCACATTGCCATGATTTGTCCCTTGCTGGTATGACCAGAGTGGCAACACACAGTCATTTAAGTGTTTTACTAATTTTTCTGAATTTTGCACTTGTTCAGTGGTGAAGTTCTAAAGCACTGGAGGAGCCCACTGGCCTAGATACTTGCCCATACTATCCCACACACCCTGTTACACTTTTGTGTGAGTTTTCTGGGGCTGACTTACACAGGTTACATCAAACTGAAGCAGTAAGACCTTACAGAAGGGCAGACCATAATCTAACTACTTTCTGTGTATTCCTCCCAGAATACAGATATGAAACTGTACTGCTTATCTCACTTTCCTGACAATGCTACTGAAACCAATAGCCATGTATAAACAGACTTTTCAAAGCTAATAACCTTCAGTTGTGCCTCACCACTTTATCTTCCCATCTTTTCCCTTTAACTGTGTGCACTGGAAATATAATGAGTTTAAATCTATTTCTGTATCTCTACACACACAATATAATCATATATATAGATAGTTTTGACACGTACCTCTTTACATGAAGTCCTCCCCACCAGAAATGCTAAAGTATATTGTGGCAGACCGTAAGATTCTAGCACATTTCATCCTTTTCCCAATAATCACATCTATACCAACATCTTTACCCATTTTCACATATTTTATGCAAATATTTTAAATTACCTGTTGCTAAGGTCATGACTGCCACTAGAATTGCAAAGAACAGCCAGAATGGCCATGAGATTTGACTGATGAAAAAAGTTAACAGGGTAAAATTTGGTTTAAGCTTAATTACTTTAAGATTATCCCCTATCTTCTTCTTCCAGAATAAATATAAATTAAACCTCCCATGTAAGAGTAAGTGGTCTAATTGAGAAGTAAGCAGTGTTAAAAACAGAGGAACTCAACATTGTTTAGTCAGTGGAGCTTGGGCAGAGGAAAATTGAGTCAGGTCCAAACATATTCCCCTAAGACAAGTAAAATCGTCTATATGGTGCAACTAAATACCTCATGTGTGCAATGCATCTTCACGTAGTATAGCCCTGGCAAACGTGCACCCTACTGCTCTAAAGAATTCATTTTCTGGATGTTTACTTCCCTTCAGCTTCCCAACTTTTTTAACTTTAGGATAAGTGTGTTTACAAAAACACACCCAAACTTCAATATTCCATATTAAATGGAATGCTGCGTTTCTAAAACGGTTAAATGTTGCTTATTAGATCATCATAACTGAAGTTAAAATGTTGAAATTGCAAACGGAATTTTAATACTAGTCCCATGAGAATGTGCATTATTTTATAGTTTTCTTTGATTGACCACTATTTCCAAATAACAATACCCTACCCCCAACCCCCAATTATAGCAAAAGGATACTACGATAATTCTGACATGGAAGTAAGTGAAGGATGTCAATAAATAGGAAAAACAAACAGCTTGTAGTTGGAAGAGTACAGACATATAAACTGAAACCCGTGTGTGAGAATTTTTCCCTCACATAGTTTTTATCGGATACATATATGTCACTTCGAGTGTATCTGTATTGAAGAATGGAAGAATACAAAAGCTTGAACATCAAGTGAACCCTGATGTTTCTTTCAGGTTACCTCCTCAGGTACTTTTTCAAGTGTGGCTTTTTAAAACACATTTTCTACTGGTAACACTGCTCTCTCTCTACAAGCAGTGTGCCGTTTTTCTTCTCTAAACTATTCTCTCAGGTCTTCTCGATCCAAAATCTCATATTTAAATGGTACAAACTAAAACGATCTTAAGGAGTCATATGTACCCCGTTACTTACAAATGAAATAACTCCAGTTCTTGGGCTACCAAAGCAGCAAAACTGTTTTTTAGAACGTCAACTTTAATTCATGCAAAAGCAAATAAATAAAGAAATCATGCTGTGATGATAAAGATACCCTTAAAATTATATGCTAACTATAATAATTTTTTTCTGAAGACTGAAGAACAGAAGGTCTAAGAGATAGAATCACAGAATCATAGAATAGTTAGGGTTGGAAAGGACCTTAAGATCATATAGCTCCACACCCCCTGCCACGGGCAGGGACACCTCACACTAAACCACGCCATCCAGGGCTATGTCCAACCCAGCCTTGAACACTGCCAGCGATGGAGCATTCCCAGCTTCCATGGGCAACCCATTCCAGTGCCTCACCACCCTTACAGTAAAGAATTGCTTCCTCATATCCAATCTAAACTTCCCCTGTTTAAGTTTGAACTCATTACCCCATTGTCCTATCACTACAGTCCCTCATGAAGAGTCCCTCCACAGCATCCCTATAGGCCCCCTTCAGATATTGGAAGGCTGCTATGAGGTCTCAGCCTTCTCTTCTCCAGGCAGAACAGACCCAACTTTCTCAGCCAATCTTCATACGGGAGGTGCTCCAGTCCCCTCATCATCCTCGTGGCACTCCTCTGGACTTCTTTCAACAGTTCCATGTCCTTTTCATGTTGAGGACACCACAACTGCACACAATACTCCAAGTGAGGTCTCACAAGAGCAGAGGAGAGGGGCAGGATCACCTCCCTCAACCTGCTGGTCATGCTCCTTTTGATGCAGCCCAGGATACAGTTGGCTTTCTGGGCTGCAAGTGCACACTGCCAGCTCATGTTCATTTTCTCATCAACCAACACCCCCAAGTCCGTCTCCGCAGGGCTGCTCTGAATCTCTTCTCTGCACAACCTGTACCTGTAGCCTGGGATTGCTCCCACCCAGCTGTAGGAGCCTTGCACTTGGCACTGGTTAAACTTCATCAGGCTGGCATCAGCCCACCTCACAAGCATGTCAAGGTCCCTCTGGATGGCATTCCTTCCCTCCAGCATATCAACTGAAGCACACAGCTTGGTGTCATGGGCAAACTTGCTGAGGGTGCACTCAATCCCACTGTCCATGTCACTGACAAAGACATTGAACAAGACCGGTCCCAACACCCATCCCTGAGGGACATCACTACTTACTAGTCTCTTGCTGGACATTGAGCCATTGACCACAACTCTTTGCATGTGGCCATCCAGCCAGTTCTTTATCCACTGAGTGGTCCACCTATCAAATTCATGTCTCTCCAACTTAGAACAAAGATGCTATGTGAGACAGTGTCAGACGCTTTGCACAAGTCCAGGTAGATGACATCAACTGCTCTACCCCTGTCCATCAGTTCCACAGCCCCATCATAGAAAGCCACCAAACTGGTCAGGCAGGATTTCCTCTTAGTGAAGCCATGCTGGCTGTCACCAATCACCTTGTTGTTTTTCATGTGCCTTTGCATGCCTTCCAGGCGAATCCACTCCAAGAATTTTCAAGGCACGGAAGTGAGACTGACTGGTCTGTAGTTCCCTGGATCATCCATTTTCCCCTTCTTGAAAATGGGGATTGTATTTCCTTTTTTCCAGTCATTGGGAACTTCACCTGAGTGCTATGATTTTTCAAGTATGAGACAGTGGCTTAGCAGCTTTTTTTGCCAGCTCCTTCAGGACCTGTGGATGGATTTCATCAGGTCCCATGGACTTGTATACGTCCAGGTTCCTAAGAACCAGCTCCTCTCCTACAGTGGGCCCGGGGTCTTCATTCTCACTGTCCCTGCATCTGCCTTCCAGGACTTGGGTGGTGTGGTCAGAGCATTTGCTGGTGAAGACTGAGGCAAAGAAGTCATTAACAACCTCAGCTTTCTCCAAATCCAGGTTAGCCAGTTCTCCTGATAGCTTCTGGAGGGAGCCCATGTTGCCCCTAGTCTGTCTTTTATTTGCAATGTACCTATAGAATCCTTTCCGTTAACCTTAACATCCGTAGTCAAGTTTAATTCTAAGTGGGCCTTAGCTTTCCTAACCTGGTCCCTACCTTCCTGGACAATATCCCTGTATTCTCCCCAGGCCGCCTGTCCTTGCTTCCACCTTTTATAAGCCTCTTCTTTCCTTCCAATTTTCCTCAGCAGCTCCTCATCCACCCAGGAAGGTCTCCTGGCCCTCCTGCACCACTTCCTTCTAGTATTGATGTATCGCTCCTGAGCTTGTAGCAGGTGATCCTTGAATATCAAGCAACAGTCTTGGGCCCCCCTGCCCAGTAGGGCTATATCCCATGGAATCTTACTGAGCAGGTTCCTGAAGAGGCCAAAGTGTGCTCTCTTGAAGTCCAGGGCAGTGAGCTTGCTGCACGCTCTTCTCACTTTCCTGTGGATCTCGAATTCGACCATCTCATGACCGCTACAACCAAGGCTGCCCTGGTGCATGACATTTCCAACCAGCCCTTCCCTGTTGGTAAGCATGAGGTCAAGCATGGCACCTCTCCTTGTCAGCTCCTCTATTACTTGCAGAAAGAATTTATCCTCCACACAATCGAGGAACTTCCTGGATTGCTTGTGCTGGGTCATCCCATCCCTCCAACAGATGTCAGGGTGGTTGAAGTCCCCCATGAGAACAAGGGTCTGGGAGTGTGAGGCTATTCTTATCTGTCTATAGAGTGCTTCATCCACTGAGTCCTCTTGGTCAGGTGGTCTGTAATAGATCCCCACAGTAATGTCTCCCGTCGCTGTTCTCCCTTTAACCCTGACCCACAAACTCTCTATTGACTGCTCAGCTGTCCCCAGACAGAGTTCTATGCTCTCCAGCCTATCACTGCCATAAATAGCAACTCCTCCGCCCCGCCTACCGAGCCTGTCTTTCCTAAAGAGCCTGTAACCTTCCACTCCATCACACCAGTCATGGGAGCCATCCCACCATGTTTCTGTGATGCCTATTATATCATACCCCATAGATGTGCACACATCTCTAATTCCTCTTGTTTGTTCCCCATGCTATGGGCATTTGTATAGAGGCATCTGAGCCGAGCTGCAACTGAAGCCGGCTTATTGGCTGGAGCAGCTGGAATATCTCTACACTGCTCTGAACGTTTATTATGGGTGCTGGCCAGTGACTGGCTGTGTTGGGATGGAATGGTGCCGCCCTCCCCCAACATATGTAGTTTAAAGCATCCTTCATTAATGACACTCGTAATTATCTCTGAAACTCACCACCGGTACTCAAACATCAGCACTGCTACCTATTTTACTGCTACTCATTTTGCCAGATGCAGCCAATCCACCTATGAAATTCCACAGTCTTGGGTTTACTCTTCAACTGCCAAATGCAGTGCGAGTTCTCCCAGACTTCAATTGCCAAGACTTATATTTCTCCAAATAACACTTCCAACGTTCATTTGTGCTGCAAACATATGAAAAAAAAAGTGTGTTGAAAGTCAAATATAAAATTAATTTCTATGGACAACAAAAGAAATTACACAGGTTGTAAGTACAGATAGCTTGGGAAAGTTAATTAAGTAACATAAGCTCTTAAACTACTGTAAACTCAGTGAATAATCACCAACACAGTCCAAAGGACAGCTGGACCACTTGTAAGCCTTTGGCTATAAAGAACCCTTTAGTTTTAGATACATATGTTGGGAAGTTGCTGATGGACTTGATGCTTGAATAAGCCTTTCTTGCTCTTCAGACTAAGCCAAAAATCAGAAAGCATGGAGAGAATATATCAGGAATGGGAGAGAAAACAGCAGCATGAAAATTGTCATAGAGAAAGTTTGATATTAACAGTTACATGGAGTAAATAGGTAAGGACTTGGCTGCTTCCATCCATTTTCTGGATCTATTCTATACTAAACCAGTACGAAGTCATGTTCCTAGAAATGTTCTTATTAAACTACTAGTATTAAAAAAAAAAAAAAAGGATATATTCTTTTCTTATTCTTTTCTTCTTATTCTGTACTTCTTGATGTTTTTCTTCTAGGAGCCATTTCTTATTCACACTATATCTTCTTTATCTTTAAAATCTATTTCTCTCAGTCTTCAGCTACAGAATCAGATTTTTTTGTATCTATTTTTCTTGACCACTTCTCCTGCCTTAGAGAGATAGGAGATACCTGCTCTACTCGGTGAAATGGGCGTTGCCATCACAAAAAGCAAAATAACTGAAGGCCTGACAAATGCCTCACAGAAGAAATTTTACCCTCAAAATAGATCCCTGAGACAGAGAAATTGCATTTCAGACTAGGAAATGACTCTTGAGTTAGATAAACTTTATTCGTACTCCTTGAACAAGCACCAGAGTAAACCTGAGTTGCCTCTGCTTTGTGCAGATAGCTGGATGACTTACAGATGTCTCATTTAGTCTAAATTATTCTATGATATTATAACTCTATGAATTAGGAATTCAATTTATAACTTCATATTTTTTAATTTTTTTACATTTTTAGACTTTCTTCCTCTCTCACTTCACTGGCTGTGAAAAATTGCAACCAAACATGAACCAAAATATCCTGAAATATTACTCACTTTTATGTAGGATCACAAGGAACTTTCCCTGTGATCTTACAATAATTATGTGTGAGGTCTTAAACTGTCATTTATCTTTATTTATGCTCTTTGTAAAGCCATTAGTGGAGCTGTAAGACAGCACAGTAAAGTGCATTGGCAATATAAGTCAATTCTACTTCCTGACTGGATAGCCACATGCCTCCAATGAACCTTATGTAAATAATGAACCATATATACCTGAACACTGGAAATATGAGTGTGATCCTGGCAGGAATACATATTCAATGCACTATTCCTTCCTACACTGTTTAAGTCGTTTGTTGCCTTCATGTCCTATAGGATCCTTCAAATCACAGAATCACAGAATATTTGGGGTTGGAAGGGCTCTCAGATCATCTAGTCCAATCCCCCTGCCAAGGCAGGACCACGTAGGGCAGGTTACACAGGAACAACTCTAGGTGGGTTTTGAATGTCCCTAGACATGGGAGACTCCACAATGTTCCTTGGCAGCCTGTTCCGGTGCTCTGCCACCCTCAATGTAAAGAAATTCTTCTCATGTTGAGGTGAAACTTCATATGGACACATCTATGAAAGTCTCTTTCATTGGATAAGTTTAGAGCATCTTTTCCAAATCAGAACTAAATATGTAGTACAAGATGGATAGATATGTGTAAGATATGTGACATCTACCCTAAATCTTTGCAGTTTATTATACCTTGTAAAGAAGATGTTTTCTCTTTAAAGATTCCAGCTGGTACTATCAGCAGCTAAGCAACACAAAATGCAGAAAAGCACAAACTGTGATATTTGATTTTTTTTTAGTTACTGTATGAATTTCTATTCAGAACTGATATAAAGGCAAATGGAAGATTTTTGCCCTCTGTTCAAAGCTGGACATGGGAATTTTTAACGATGTCTATGTCTGCTTCTGGTAATAATCATCCACTGTAAGCCTGTGACTACAGTCATCCATAAAAGATACATTCTACAGAGTCTAAGAAACTCAGCTGGTAAATGGGCTGGCTAAGAGCACAGGAGACAGATCTCTTCCTGCCTTTCAAAAAGACTAAAAGATTTAGAAATGAATGGAAATTTTACTTTTTCAGTTTTGCTTCCCTACAAACTTGCTCACTGCTTATTAATTACTGCTGGTGACTGCCACAGGCAAGACCAATCATATTGGTATTTGACAAAGATAAAAATCTGAAAGAAATTATAAAGTAAACAACTTGAATCATTCAAACACTTCAACAAATAGCTCACACACATTTTTAACTGTATTTTTCTACTTGCATCCTTTTTTACTTTTTAGTTATCTTTTCATCTTTGCTACTATTTTGTCATTTCTTCAATCACTCTCATAATCCCATATACATATAACTATATGGAGTTTTCAATTTTCTATTTTCTTTACTTTCTCACATATCCCATGAGGCTTTGACCCTACTCCTGCATGTTCCTACCCACATCTTACTCAGAAATATTCAAAGCTGTAATTCTTCCCTCACACAAACATTCCTGAGTCACATTTTTCTCTTCAAAGATCTCTGTCCTTCATAAGCCTTACCTCTTCCCTTGGTACTCATACTCACACACTGCTACTCTCTTTCCTGATCGATCTATTTACCTGTGTTGCCTCCTTCTCTCTTCCTCAAACATGCTTACAAATACTCAGGTGATTTTGTTCTCCACCATTCTATTCATACCATTGCTTTTCTTTTTTTTTAATTCTAATGGATATAGTGCAAAGGAAGGAGACAGCTGTATTTGACCCTGTGCTCTTCAAAATAAATAGCCATAGCTATTTATTGTCCTGACAGTGAAGATTAATGAAATTCCAGTTACAGTAACTTATCTATTTCCTCTTCCGTTTCCATTTCTGGGTATTACACTAACGGCAGAGTCTACAAAATGCACCAGCGAAAATAGAGCTAGTGCTCACTGAGAGTGCAAACAAGGAAGAGGTCACTTTGGAGAAGAGAAAAAGCAAAAGGGATGGTATGAAGTGAATAAGTGTTTCTTTTACACTAGTTACAGTGTTTAATGAAATAAATTATAAAAATGTTTACTGGAGACACTGGTTTAGGAATGGAGGGAGGGCAGCTGTAATATTCTTGCCTATCAAACCTTGGAAGAGATTCCACACTCCCATAAGGTATTTTGTTCCATGTGCTACCATCATCACATTTTAGAAAGTTTTGTCTAACACTGAATCTGAACTTTCTGAGAAATTTAGTTGATCCAATTTTTCCTCCATCCCAGACCCAGAAACTATGAAATATCCTTGTCCTTTTCACAGCAACACTTTCCATATAAAGAAATCATTTATTCTCAGTCTTCTCAGGATAAATAGTATTCTTTCAACTTTCACACATCTTAAGTTTCTACAGATTTTAGTATTTTGTTATTTTCCCCTGGACTGTCCTTAGCTTGAGGCTTAACACAGCTGGCTTCATCAATCCTAGCAGAAAAATAATTTGTCCTGTCAGGAGTACTGCACACCTATTAATACACTCCACAATGTCTTGCCTTAATGGTAGCACATTGCTGACTCATATTTAATTTATAGTCCATTACAGCCCCCAGATTCCCTTCTGAAGTGCTGCTGTTTTACCAGTATCTTTTGATTTTTCTTCTCAAATGTGATTTGCATTTGTCAGTATTAAGTTTCCTCCTGATGGTTCCAAGAAGTTTCTTTAATTTGTTAAAATCATTTTGACTTCTGACAGTGGCTACCAAGAGGTCCTTCTAGCCTGCTGCCAGCTCCGTATTTCATGATTTCATCATTCATATCATTAACAATCTGCAGAACAGAAAATACATATAAGATCAAGCAGTTAATGTGGAAAAAGTGTATCACATAAGGAATTCTGCTTCAACAGCATTACTTTTGATTAGGCACAACATGACTTCTTCATTACTCTTATGATATCAAATGATGCAGAACCTACCACATTTCGATGTCCTGTAACTGTGTGTTATGAAAATTTTATATATCTAATCTGCATGTGTTTTAATTCTGACCCTTGACCTCAACTATTGGAGTAAGGAGATTTCAGCTGCTGGCTGTTGGCTGTACCTTCTACTCCCAGGCTGTTCTGCATCATGATCAATATCTTCGCTTTTTCTTTTTTTTTTTTTAATAACCAAGCATGCAAAATAAAATAGATTTTTGAATATTGGAATTTTGAAATTGCTTGTTTTCTGTAAGCTTGCCTTCCCCCCCCCCCCCCCCCCCCCCAGTTTTTTATGCATTCTTGTGATAGCTTGCCTCATTAATGTGTATCACACCACAGTCCTTAGACTGGATAACATATAAAAGGGCTGCACAAAACGCCATGTTAACCATAAAATCTCTGCAAGAGTGGTTTATCTGCCCTGCACAATATACAGAACAAAGTTTGTTAGCGCTACAGGTATTTCCACACTGTTTTCCCTTGAATACATGACCACGTATTTGGACGCATTAAAGTAGATTTTCAATCAACGCAATGCCCAGATCTTGCTCAGTTTGTTTATGTCACTATTAATTACACTACCACGATTTCCGTGAACTTTGTCAGCAACGATTCAGGATTTTCTTCTGAGCTGCAAAATGAACAAACGGACCCAGGACGCCCTCTGGACTCCACGATCATCCGGTCTCCTGCATTTCAGGCGCTTCATCTGTCCGCCTCAGCTACCATCCAACCTCCTTTGCAACTGCCTGAAAGGTGGTTCTAGCGAGGTGAAGATTCAATCTCTTCTCCCAAGTAACAAGTGACTGCACAACACGAAACAGCCTCAAGCTGTGCCAGCGGAGGTTTAGATTGGATATTAGGAAAAAATTCTTCACTTACAGGGTGGTCAGGTATTGGAACAGGCTTCCCAGGGCAATTGGTGGAGTCACCGTCCCTGGAAGTATTCAAAAACGTGTAGATGAGGCCCTCAGTGGCATGGTTTCGTGGTGACCTGGCAGTCCTGAGGTAACTAACGGCTGGACTTGATGATCTTAAAGGTCTTTTCCAACCTCGTTGATTCTATGATTTTACGACCTCGGTGTGCCGCTCGCCCTGCCAGCTCCTCCACCTCGGTCCGTCTCGGTGCGTGGAGAGCGAGGTACCGGGCGGCAAGGCCAGGCAGCCGGGCCGCACCCGGTAGCGGTAGGGGGGCGCCGAGGCTGAAGGACCCGCTCGCCCCGGCTGCCGCTCCCCCTGGACGCCGAAACGGAGCAGGCGGCGCACAAGGCGGGCGGGGAAGCCCGCTGGTGACACGCGGCTCCCCGACCGCACTGGGAAGGATCCGGGCTCCTGTTCGTGAGGAGGAGAGGGGAAGGGCGCCCTGCCAGCAGACCGGGCACTTTTACGGCTGCCGGGGTACGCTCGTGTAAGGAAAGGCCGAGCGCGCCTCCCGCGCGCCCCCCCCCCCCCCCCGGCTACATTCGCTCTCGGCAGCAGCGCGCCGCCACCAAGCGTGCTGCGGGGCGAGCGCGGCCGCACGGCGGCGAAGCGGCAGGGCCGCCTGGAGGGCCCTCTGCCTGTAAAACGCCTACTAGGCGGGGCCATGTAGATTTCGGCTGAACATTCTGGAGTGGAGGGGAGCGGCGGGGGGCGATGTGAGGCTAGGCGAGGGGAGACTGGGCAAGGCCAGGCCGGGCCAGGCCAGGCCGGGCAAGGCAGTGCGCTGAGCCGCGCCGAGCTGAGCCGCGCCGCACCGCGTAGCGTCGTGTAGCTAGGCCGGCCTTCCCAGGGAGGGGGAGGAGATAGAAGGAGGAGGGAGAAAAGGAGGAGGAGGAGGAGGAGGGAGAAGGGAAAGAAGGGAGGACACGGGGAGGCGGTTGCTGCTGCTGCTGGGCAGAGGGGAGTCGTGCAGGAGCTGCGGCTGCACTCGGACGCCACATTTCCTCTTTACGGGACTGGTGGTGAGGATGAGCGAGAGCTGACCCTGCCGCTGCCGCCGCCTGTGCTGCGAAGTATCTGCTCCTCCTCCTCCTCCTCCCGTGCTGTGGGTGAACCTGCGCTACGGGCTCTTCACCGACACGGCCGGGGGTTGGTTGGTTTGTGTATTTGTTTAAGGCAAGGAGAGAGAAAGATCTTCCACCAGCTGAAGCACAGTTCACTATGATCGTACTCGCATCCAGCACTGGAAGCCGGTTGGATTTCGTGTCTCAGTCCAGGGTGTTTTTCTTGCAAACCTTCCTTTGGATTTTATGTGCTACAGTGTGCAAAGCGGAGCAGTATTTCAATGTGGAGGTAAGATCAGTGCGTGTGCGAGCGTGTGTGCACCCCCTCTCCCGTTCCCCCTTCCCTTCTCTTACATCCCTTAAATGAAATAGCCAGCCAGCCATGTCTTCCAGCAGTCAGGGCAGACGTCTGTGGTGGCTTTCTTTCCAGTAGCCGGTAGCTAGCTCCGCTTCCTGAGTTCCCCTCCCGGTGGATGTGTTTCGGCCGGAGATCCCGCTGTCGGCTGCCGCACAAAGCGCAGAGCTGGGCGGCGGGCGCAACCTCAGCCGGCGCGCTACCCTCGCCCGCCCGGAGAGGCGGGGAGACCCTCGCCTTGGGCACGGGGGACTCCTGGGGCGAAGGATGTAGCTCAGGGGAGACTGTGAATATCTTGGGCTTAAGAGAACACTGTGTTGCTGAGTTATCTTTTTTAAATGAAGAATGAATGAAAGACTATTGTGGGAACTGGAGGAAGAAACTTAAGATTTTGGCACTTTTTTTGTGGTAAAGTATTTGACAAGATAACATCTTTTTCCTATTCAAAGGTAACAAAAAAAGTTGCCACGGCATAAAGGTGCAACTACAGCACAAAAGTTGGAGGGTGTGTAGGACCAGGAAGCAGCATTTTTCCAAGTGAAAAAGATAATAAAATGTGGGGATACCTAGATGGGGCAAACCCTAAGAGTTTACAGTGACACTGAGAATTCAGTGGGCATCCACTTCCAGTCAGTCTTCTGTACACTCCCAGTTTTCCCATCTGGGGTTTTTATGTAGTGCTTTTTGGTAACTGATGTTCCTTTAATGACTTTATCATCTTTGCATATATTATTCCTCTTTCTCTCTCCTGTCACTTAATTCTTCCTGCTGTGAGCCCCTTAATCTGTTTCAACGTGGTATGTGTATTTCACTCTTCCTTTCCCTGCCTGTTTGACTTCTTCATCTTTCTTGTCATGTGTCTCTTTTTAATTTAATATGGGCTCTTTCAACTTCTGTTTTTCTCTTAAGTCCCTGTGTGCCTTCACTTTCTTCCATCCAGCCAGCACCACTGCAAACTTTATGCTGCACCCATCCATTGCCCTCGTTTTTCTTACTAGTTTCTTTCATCCCCTGGGTTCCCACAGTTCTTTTTCTCTGAGAATGAAGCCTGTGTCTTTTTCTCTGTCTCGCACATATGAACACTTGCTTATTTCATATGAGCTCTTGTTCTCACTGACACTCATTTTTGCTACTGTCTCTGTCAGGATCACTCCTGCAGATGATCCTCTGTTGCTAGACTGTTTCCTTCTTTGTCTGAAGTTTTTACCTGTACTGCTGCCCACTCTGAGTCACGCAAGATGACCTCAAATATATAAAACCCCCTCACTTTTTCTTTCACCATGACTGCTTTCATTCAGTTCTTTCCCTCTCTACAGGCAGTTTCCCTTGCCACATGCAACCCTTCTCTCAGCCTAACAACACACATCCATAGCTTGTCTCTTTGACGTGTATTTCTACAGGCATTATTGCCTTTTTACTCTATCATTAAGGTGTTCCCCATTTATAAGTTCTAGTCTTTTTTTCCTCTGTCATCTAAGTTCTAGTTGGTCTTATTTGTTCCTTATAACCAGTGTGCATCTCTGCTTCTGTCTGATTGTAAGCTCTTTGGGGCAGCACTTGTGTCTTCTTGCATGTTTATGTGGTGTGTACTGTGCTCAGGTCCTGAGTGAAATTGTGAGACTTTTGCTATATAAATATTAAAGCCACAAATTTCAGAGTGCACGGTGAAGTTTTATCCTTCTTTTGCTCATGTCCTCAGCTGCCTTCTTTACCGATGAGCAGGGGAAGACAGTATGGAAGAGAGGAAGTTGCTCTCTGTATCCTCTCCAGGCTTCACAGGCTGGCCCCCTGCAGGGTATAGAGGAGAAATTCCAGCGACAGAACTTTCTCCTCCCACAGTAGTCTGCTTTGCTGGCATCTGGCTCTGCTGGAGAGACGAGCGGCAGATGGAGCTAGTGTGGGAGGAGAAAAAGATTGGTTTAGTCAAGTGGAATACGAACAGGAGGCCAGCTCCAGTCAGAAGGAGGTTTTATGAGAAAAAAGGGGAAACACTTTCTTTTTTGCCACCTCTTCCATATGGAAAACAGTACATTTTGAGGGCAAAGGCAGTATCGGGAGCAAGAAACACTGCTGGGTGGAATGAAGTAGCATGTGTGTGTGATGAGAGCACATATTTCTCCCTTTTGAAATAGGCCATCTCCTGTTCTTCATCTCAGCCCTTCAGAAACAAAGTGTGGTATCATATGTCAGTGCTCCCAGTGTTTTTTTCATATTTAAGTCTGAGCCACAGATTGCTGGGAGCTAGAAGAGTTTCAGGGAGTCACTCTGGTATTTAAGTTTTCCTAATATGAAGCTTTACCCTGGGCCTTTGACCACTCTCAGTGACATGGTCCTGGGCTAAGTAGACCTAAGATCTGCCCCAGAACAGCCATTACCTTGTTCATCTCGTTTGAATAGCACTGAAAATTCATCTTTCTTTTCACTGGGAACAGCAAAGGCTAAAAGCATGGAAAATTTGAGGCAAAGGACTTGGCAACAGCATGCATGTATTGTGCTGTACAGTCCTCCGTTTCAGCACGAGTGCATAAACCAGTTGTACTTAATAGTAAATTGTGAAAATATGACAGGTATTTCTTAATAATAATATGCAAAGTAAGGTTCAAGAAAGAAGTAGTGTGCATACAGTTGAATGAAATGTTCCCGGAAAATGCTTAGGGTGGTTAGAAAGCAGTGGGAATTTTTTTTCTTTTTCTTTTTTTCTTTTCATTCCTTAATGTCTCTAAACAAAGTCCAGATAATACCTGTTGAACGTTAGAAAATGTGGAGGTCATTTATTTCCTTTTGCTGTTCTGCCACATTCCTGACTAATAGACAAAATGTATGCGACAGTATATGATGTTTTGGTTTGGTTGGTTTGTTTCAATGTGGGTTTGTTAGGCTGTGAGCCAGGCAGTTCTTAGCAGATACTAATATAGCTCAAAGATACCAAATAATGTTATCTTTTAAAACAAAATAGAAAGCTGAAGTTTACAAGCTTGTATGAACATTATTGTTCCTTGTAGTTTAGTTGCCGTCTGTGAAATTTCTTTTAACCATACGTTTTCATGGATGAAGTCTTTAAGCTTCCAGTGACAGCCGAGTTGTCAATCCAGAATACGTGTTCATGTATGTAGTATTTCATGTATAGACATAACTGTGTATGATTCAGATATTGGAGTACAGGACTGTTGCGTACGATTCAGATATTGGAGTACAGGACTCTGGAGGGGCATGCTTACACTCTTGAGTCAGTGAGAACTTTACGGTAAAGCTGTATGACAAGTGATTGTAAACTGGTATTTTAATCATGATAAGGCTTAGGGTTCACATAGTTTTATGTGTTGGAAGATTTTAGAGTTAATTTTCAAAGTCCAGTGTTTATTAGTGGCATTTTTGTGAGACTTTGTTTCTGACATCATGAGAAAAGCTAAGGACTACACTGCTAGCTCCGTCTTCTCAGTGCTGAACTACTGGTCCAAAATGATAACTTCACTAAGTGCGCTAACAGAGGAATTAGTCCATCAGTGTAGAGTTTCTCTATTATTTTCAGTTATTTCTGTACACTTGCAGAAGAAGGTAGACATGAATGAGATAGTGAATGGAATAATAGTTGTTAAAAGAACGGAATAATAGTTGTTAAAAGAACATTTAAGATGTAAAATTGGAAAAACTGAAACAAAACCCACAAAAGATAATAGAGCAACCAACTTTCCCTTTCCACCCTCCCCAGGTTTCTCAGCATAGCAATAATATCTTTTGTTGCTCAAAGGTAACTCCTTTGTATGTTTAGCTGGCGAATGAAGTTGCTAAACCACTGTCCATCATATTTGAAAAATCATGGCAGTCAGGTGAAGTTCCAATGACTGGAAAAAGGGAAATATAACCCCCATTTTCAATAAGGGAAGATGGATGACCTGGGGAACTATAGACCAGTCAGCCTCACCTCTATGCCTGGCAAAATCTTGGAGCAGATTCTCCTGGAAAGCATGCGAAGGCACATGAAAAACAACAAGGTGATTGGTGGCAGCCAATATGGCTTCACTAAGAGGAAATCCTGCCTGACCAGTTTGGTGGCTTTCTATGATGGGGCTGTGGAACTGATGGACAGGGGTAGAGCAGTTGATGTCATCTACCTGGACTTGTGCAAAGCATTTGACACTGTCTGGCATAACATCCTTGTCTCTAAATTGGAGAGACATGAATTTGATAGGTGGACCACTCAGTGGATAAAGAACTGGCTGGATGGCCACATGCAAAGAGTTGTGGTCAATGGCTCAATGTCCAGCAAGGAGACTAGTAAGTAGTGATGTCCCTCAGGGATGGGTGTTGGGACAAGTCTTGTTCAATATCTTTGTCAGTGACATGGACAGTGGGATTGAGTGTGCGCTCTGCAAGTTTGCCGATGACACCAAGCTGTGTGCTTCAGTTGATATGTTGGAAGGAAGGAATGCTATTCAGAGGGACCTTGACATGCTTGTGAGGTGCGCTGATGCCAGCCTGATGAAGCTTAACCATGGCAAGTGCAAGGTCCTACAGCTGGGTCAGAGCAATCGCAGGCACAGGTACAGGTTGTGCAGAGAAGAGATTCAGAGCAGCCCTGCGGAGAAGGACTTGGGGGTGTTGATCAATGGAAAAATGAACATGAGCCGGCTTCAGTGTGTGCTTGCAGCCCAGAAAGCCAACCGTATCCTGGGCTGCATCAAAAGGAGCGTGACCAGCAGGTTGAGGGATGTGATCCTGCCCCTCTCCTCTGCTCTTGTGAGACCTCACTTGAGTATTGTGTACAGTTGTGGTGCCCTCAACATCAAAAGGACATGGAACTGTTGGAAGAAGTCCAGAGGAGTGCCACGAGGATGATGAGGGGACTGGAGCACCTCCCGTATGAAGACAGGCTGAGAAAGTTGGGGCTGTTCATCCTGGAGAATAGAAGGCTGCATGGAGACCTCATAGCAGCCTTCCAGTATCTCAAGGGGTTTATAAGGATGCTGTGGAGGGACTCTTCATGAATGACTGTAGCGATAGGACAAGGGGTAAGGGGTTCAAACTTAAGCGGGAAGTTTAGATTGGATATGAGGAAGAAGTTCTTTACTGTAAGGGTGGTGTGGTACTGGAATGGGTTGCCCATGGAAGTTGTGAATGCTCCATCTGTGGTGGTGTTCAGTGCCAGGTTGGACATAGCCTTGGGTGGCATGGTGTAGTGTAAGGTGTCCACGCCCATGGCAGGGGGAGTGGAACTTGGTGATCCTAAGGTCCTTTCCAACCCTAACTATTCTATGTTTCTGTGTTATTTGGAGTGTCTGCAGATGGTCTTTCACAGGTATCATCAGCATGGGCTATACGTATATATTCATATTTTCCTAAATCTTATAATATTGTACTGTTTCAGCTGGTGTCGTGCTGTGAGTTTCTCTTCTAATGTTATCTGTTGATTTATTTATGTTTTTAAATTATATGTATGTGTATGTTTACTATGAAATGTTCAATATAAAAGAAGTTGAAAAATGATGTCACTGTTTTGTTGAAGGAAAAATGGTTACTGAAACAAGAATACCTTGGTTGGAAGATAGGATCAGCATGAATCTGGAATAAGATTAATCTCCAGATGCTAATACTTCCTAGTTTTACTCAACTGAGCATCTGGGTAAACCCTGTTGAGCAAATAAGTGCTTTTTAGAATGGCTCCTAGCTTCATTGTCTACATCTGTGATGTGTAAAACACTAGAGAGAAAGCATGCTTCATCATCTCTGTCCTCAAGCTGGCAGTTACCCTTTTTTCCTCCTCCTAATGCTAAATATGTAGACTTGAATCCCTAGGGTAGGTCTTAACATTACGCAGCCCTTTAAGGCCATACAGTTTTTTCTCCATTTTCAGTGGTGGAAGAGTTAAATTGCATATCGTGGAACAAAATACAGTAGAATCTGTACTTCAGGAAAATACCATCAGTTTCCTACATGGTAGTAAGTGCCTGAGAACCCTATTGTTTTCATTGTTAATAACTTTACAATTAGCCTCCAGCTCCTGCTGAATGGTAAAGCATGACCTTTTCTCCCATAGGCTTTGGGTCTTTTAAGCTTAAAACCAGGCCAGCTTAATTCTTCAGCTGATAACTGAAAGGGAATAAAAATTTGGAATGGGAAAAAGTCCTCCAATATCACCTTTGCACACTTTTTAAGAAGGTGGGCTTGATTGTCAGGTTTGATTACAGCTGGTATTTGCTGTGTTGTATTTGCAACACAGTATTTTTATAATTTGTTAAAAATTCAAGCTCAAAACTGTATAGAAGCAATTGAAATGGTTTTGATATAACTAGTGGCATGTGTCCTAAAAGGAACTTTCCACGATCTTCTACGTTGTTTCTAGTTGTAGTCAGTTTGCATGATTCTCAGTTATTTAAAATCTGAATCTTACTCTTATATAAGGTATCAGCTACATGAATTGGATTTTTGTTAGAACAAGAAGTTCAAATTGAAATTACTAGGATGGAGAGGAATTATTGAGTCAGATGGTGGAGGTGGTCAGTGGGTGAAATACTAGTCAATAAAAATACAGATACAATGTGATGTATTTCCTATTTGCTGCTGAGGAAGTTCAGATACATAGAAAACCTCCTGTAAAGGCTTCTAATGAGTAGATATATCTAGATAAGGAAAATAATGGGAAAGTTATGTGTCTGACTGATAGGCAACAGAACACTTTCTTGTCGTAGAAGGTGAATGACTACTATATAATGAAGTGGCTCTCATTTGATAGGAAGAAATACGTATAGAGACTAGTAGCTGGCAGAGTGCATTCTCTACTGTAATATAAACAGTAATTCCTGTTTACAAAAATTTCAGTTGGTCAATTTTCTACTGTAAAGCAGGAAATTATTTTGTGCTTCTGATGTTGCAAGGAAGTTTATGGATTATGTTGCGTGTATGTTGTTCAAAGACATATTGAAGAGATGGTCCCAGTTCTTATGAGTTCACAACTGACACAGTATATTAGACCAAGATGTATTTGTTTATACTTGTGGTTTATCTTACTGTCCTATTGGAAGTTTTTGCCTGTTTTGTGTTTAACCATCAGACGTCTTAGTGATTCTCAGTTCAACTAAAGAAATAAAATGTTTAAAAGATTTATGTAATCACTTTTTGTAGGGAAAGATAAATCTGCCAAAATTAGGAGTACTTCCAAAATTATTATATTCCTAATGTTTTCTGACATGAGGTCTTACTAAAACAAACACACAATTTGTTAGCCCACCTAAAACCCCTGAACAAATGCAGGCTTTTCCCCTTCCATTATTCAGAAGGCATAATGTAAAACTGCATAACTGTTCATTGTTTCTTCAGAGTGGATATATTGCGCTATTTAACTGGTTTAAGATTTATGCTGCTCTTCATCAGTTTTATTTGAATCTATCTAAAAGGTCAGTGCTTGCTCTAGGCACCTCAGCTCTTCTTACGCACTCATCAAGACAGAGTTGTAAGAGTTTATAAGCTAGAATGCAGTATTATATAGAAAACGTTTCAAACTGTGTCTGTTTTCAGTATTTTAGTCTGTCTCATTCTTCTACTTTACTAAATAAATTTGTGGGGTTAAACACTGGAGGACTTTGGGTTAATGTTTTTTGAAGATCTTTAAAGTAGCAATGTAATTTAAAAAAAATATTTTAATTATCTATTTAAATTGCTTAGTTCTTCTCACCTCTCTGTGTCTGATTTCACTCTATTGTCTGACCTGTTTGCTATCCTCAAACTACATTATTGACCGTAATCTGAAGGAGCAGGTTAAGTCTGTTTAATTTGTTATCTGTGATATGTCAAATGACAGATTTGGTTTCATTTTGTATGAGGAAGACCAGGGTTAGTGCTGCAAACATGATTTTAGTTGGCACAGAAATGGATTTGAAAAATAATTACTATTAGAGCTTTATGCTTTAAAGAGGGGTCATGCTATTTGGAACCTTTATTTATTGGTTGCCTGGCAACTGTTCATTCATGTTCCTGCTTATCATCATTCATTATAAGCATCTTTGCTGTATAGTAAGAGCAAATACATGGTAACTGTTTATTTCTTTGCTGAATTAAAATTGACATATAAAATACTGACAAGAAAAAAAATATTTCTGCAGTTTTACTTGTTAACCGAAAGTGTTGGTACAATGTTTCTCTACTTACTAACAGCTGGATTATACCAGTTAAGGAGTAATCTGCACTTCAGATGTGAACATGATGTTCCTAGCATAACTTTTGATGTATTACAGTATGTAATTGACTTAGGGGCTTGTTCAGGTGTTCTTGTCATGCATAAAATCTGTTAGTTTTGGGATCAAGGCTTCAGGATATGAAAAAACGTATCTCCTGTGATTTCAGTTTTGGCATTAGGCAACCCAATTTCAAGTGATGAGACTTGAACCCATTTTTGGGAAAGGGATTTAAATTTCTGGGATTAAAACTGCTCTGACATGGAATATGCAGCTGAAGCAAGGAACTACGATAGAACATTAAAGTCACTTGATGATTTCTCATTGTAGAACAGTGGCAGTTTTTATCACATTGTGAGAAAGCATTCATAAAGCATATTATTTGGCAATTTTTTGTGACTGTCAATGAAAAATATTTTGCCTTTGTATTAATTCTTTATGAATCATACTGTAATTGACCCCAGTGTGGAATAGCAGTGTGGAATGGGACAGTTGTACTGTGGAGCAATCATAGCGGATGCCTCTGCATGTTGGGAGGAATATTGGAACAAATTCCTTATAGCTGCATCTTAAAAGAACAGCTGTCACTGTAGGGCCAGGGTGGAGGTAGATTTGTCTCTCTGCTGCAGCGTCTTGGTGGCAGTGGTTTTGCCTCAGTACTGGACAGCTCAGAGCTTAGGGAAAGAACGTTCCTCTAAGACTGATGCCCTCACCTCTGAGATTCTGGTTGTACTAACTCAGCAGTACTCTTCATACCATGCCACGATTATGGGGGACAAAGTAACTGCTGTGAGACAAATCTACTTCAATTTTTCATAAGCTTTTCCCTCTCACATGACATGCCTGTAGTACATGAAGATGCTGTTGTGCTTTTTTCCTTTCTATGAACCAGTTGAACTGGTTTCACAGTTGTGTAGATAATTCGAAAAGAAATGCTAACCTCAGAAAATCTGGTCTTTAATTTTTTCCTCGTGATCTTGTAGAGAAGCAGCCATTTTATTTCATTGGTCCTGTTCGTTTTTGCTGACATATTATCAAATTTCACTTACAAGTGTGAAATACAGGTTGGCAAAGGGGAGACTTACCTTGTCAGAAAATTACCAGCTGAAAGGCACATGGAAACGTTTCAATTTCTCTAAAACATAGATCACAAAAGAGGAAACCAAGCATTGCTTTCAATGGGTAGAAAGACACTTCCTTTAAATTATCAGTGGGCATTTACCGCATGCACCAAAGAGGAAATTGCTTCCTGTTTTGTACTGCATCTGGATCTGAAGGTGATGATCCTGTCATATTTTTCTTTCTTACCTCAGACTGGTTGTGTGATGCTCTTCTAGGATATTGCTTTGACCCACTGTCTTTGCAGAGAAATTGACAGATTGTGTTTTTCTACGTGTGATGGTTTACACACTGTGCACAGTAGTAATAATACAATTAATTGCATGTAGAATAAATGATCTGTCTTCCACACAATAAAATCTGTTATATTTACTACAAAGAATAGTTTTATAGTGCTAACTATCCAGCATGATTTTAGTGTTGGTGAATGAGGCTTTTTTTTTTTTTAAATTACTTCTGTATATTTTAAAATATAAAATACTATATATAAAAAAAACCCAAACCACAACCAAACAGAACCTAGGACTGCGTTCCATTCTTTTATTTTCCTCATTGATTATAAAGTGCTGGACTCTGATACTTCTGCTTCATTACTTGTACATGGAATGTCAGCTTCTGTAAGGTCTTTATTATCTCTTTCTTTTTTGCATGTATTTTTAAATATGTTTGGAAAAGGAGGTGATGTAGGTGACTGTGGCATGTGGGCATGGAGAGCTGAGTTTTGTGTCCAGTTCCATCATGAGTCTTCATATCGATCACGTAGCTTACTCATCTTTGTAACCTTTCTTGTACAAATATGAAGTGGAATTATTGAACAGTGTTTGCTGCCTTTTCCAATACTTGTCAAGGTCAATAGAAGTGATGTAAAAGAGCCAGGAATATGTCTTCATCATTCACTTGTCTCAGAACTGTTTAACATTTTTCATAATAAGTAGTAGAGGGATACAATAAAATGTAAATACAGCATTTCAATTTGATCATCTGTGCAGTCATTCAAATAGTGAATATGTTAAAATAAACAAATACCAGATCAAAAAAAGGTGAAAAACGTGTCAACAACACTTAAAACACTGGTTGATTTAGTTTTGTTGACTTTTTTTAAAGTATAAGTACCAAAACTTGGTAGAGAACATTATCAGTAGGGTTACGTGAAGAATGTCATTAGATGACTGAAGATAGTATCACATTCTCTTTCAGAATTAAAGTTTGAATAACTTTTGTTACCCTAATACAAAACCAGATAGTCTGCTCAGAATGTATTTAAATAAATGTAAAAGTCTTAACAAGTAAAATAGATTTTGGATCAGATTGTAAATGTTATAAAATGCAAAGTTAAAAACTGCTCTTTTTTTGAATGAGTGTGCTGTTAGTAAGTAAATTGTTCCAGAAACATTCATATTGCCTTGTCATCACAGTGTCTAAGCTGCTTCTTTTTTTGTTCGAATATTTGTAGATTTTTATGAAATAAAAGATTGGCCTTTCACTGTTCCAGATATTAATGTTTTTTATTAGACACCACTAATAGGCAGATGTGCTGCTCACGTATCCATGGATGTTAAAAACATAGTACTGTGAAGATGAGGCACTGGGAAAATAAAGAGACTTGCTATGCTGACATCTTAGGTATGGTAGAAGTGGAAACTGAATCTTGTTTTTCAGGGTTCCTGTACTATCATTTCACATTATGACGTTCCTTCTTTCAACTTTCCTCCTTACTTTTTTTTCTTCTTTCTTATATTGTTTTTATCATATTTTTTTTAGTTTTCTCTTCTTTCCTGTCAACTTGTCTTCATGCAGACTGTTTCCAGCAGCCAAGGAAAATCATTAGTCATTACTGAGCCATAGAATCAGAGATATTAGAGATGGAAGATTTATCAAGAGCCTATTTCTCTGCCAGTGCAGGATTGCTAACTGTTGTAAAATTGCTGGAGTTTTGTCAACTTTTAAAATCCACAGTGATGGACTTCTAAAATTAGAATTGAAAAAAAACCCCAAACCTGGTGAAAGTACAGTAGGGAAAACTACAGTGGAAGATTTCATTTCAATAGACTTTTCCTTTGGTTGCTGGCAAGAGATTGAAGTTGGCCGAGGTTAAGCAACTTTTGATAAAAAGTGATGTCTGTTCTGTAATCCAAGATGATGGACAGGGGTAGAGCAGTTGATGTCATCTACCTGGACTTGTGCAAAGCGTCTGACACTGTCTCACATGACATCCTTGTCTCTAAGTTGGAGAGACATCAATTTGATAGGTGGACCACTCGGTGGATAAAGAACTGGCTGGATGGCCGCACACAAAGAGTTGCGGTCAATGGCTCAATATCCAGCTGGAGACCAGTAACAAGAGGTGTCCCTCAGGGATGGGTGTTGGGACAAGTCTTGTTCAACATCTTTGTCAGTGACATGGACAGTGGGATTGAGTGTGCGCTCAGCAAGATTGCCAATGACACCAAGCAGTGTGGTTCAGTTGATACGTTGGAGGGAAGGAATGCTATTCAGAGGGACCTTGACACGCTTGTGAGGTGGGCTGATGCCAACCTGATGAAGTTTAACCATGCCAAGTGCAAGGTCCTACAGCTGGGTGGGAGCAATCCCAGGCTACAGGTACAGGTTGTGCAGAGAAGAGATTCAGAGCAGCCCTGCGGAGAAGGACTTGGGGGTGTTGGTCGATGAGAAAATGAACATGAGCCGGCTTCAGTGTGTGCTTGCAGCCCAGAAAGCCAACCGTATCCTGGGCTGCATCAAAAGGAGCGTGACCAGCAGGTTGAGGGATGTGATCCTGCCCCTCTCCTCTGCTCTTGTGAGACCTCACTTGGAGTATTGTGTGCAGTTGTGGTGTCCTCAACATCAAAAGGACATGGAACTGTTGGAACAAGTCCAGAGGAGGGCCACGAGGATGATGAGGGGACTGGAGCACCTCCCGTATGAAGATTGGCTGAGAAAGTTGGGGCTGTTCATCCTGGAGAATAGAAGGCTGCATGGAGACCTCATAGCAGCCTTCCAGTATCTGAAGGGGGCCTATAGGGGTGCTGTGGAGGGACTCTTCATGAGGGACTGTAGTGATAGGACAAGGGGTAAGGGGTTCAAACTTAAACGGGAAGTTTAGATTGGATATGAGGAAGAAGTTCTTTACTTTAAGGGTGGTATGGTACTGGATTGGGTTGCCCAAGGAAGTTGTGAGTGCTTGTTCGCTGACGGTGTTCAAGGCCAGGTTGGACATAGCCTTGGGTGGCATGGTGTAGTGTAAGGTGTCCCTTTCCATGGCAGGGGTGTTGGAACTAGATGATCTTAAGGTCCTTTCCAACCCTAACTATTCTATGATTCTGTGATTCTATAGATGACATGCACCAGTTGGTAACTTGGTGTATGTCTTTGACTTTACAGAATGAAAAATCGAGGAGAGGCAGAAAGAAATGAAGGATTGATTTAATTTTTCACTCAATTTGAAATCCTTAGTACAGTTGAAATGGACTAACGCTGCCTGATTCTAAAAGTTTCATAGATCTCTGTGTGGATTGCTTGCACAGTCTCAGGAGGAGTTGACTAACTTATGTTGGTTTTCTCACTGTACTGTTCCTTATTGTATTGAAGTATTAATACTTAGTGAATAAAACTGGATGTTAGTAGGAGCATTATGGATAACTAGGTATTGTGCTTTTTTGAAGAATCTTATTTTGGAATTTCATGCGTTACATCATTACTGTGGTCACAAACAGATTTAAAGATGTTTGTGACACTGGCACATATGAGCTGTCATAATGTCCATGCTTTGCAAATTATTTCACACTTGGGAAACAAGGATATCAAGATATTCAGTGTGAGAATGTTGAGTCTCTTTACTGGTATACATTCTGATGATGAGATTTATGCAGGGGGATTTGCATGAAGTAAATTTTACAGCAAGTGTGCAAGCTGTAAGGTTAAATTTGGAAGGGGATTCAGTTTGAGGAAACAATACTTAAATTTAGGTGTTCAAATGTGTTGTGCATATAGCCTATATATTAATAAGTCTGTTCCCTGAAGTCAATGAAAAGAGAAGCTAATTCAGCTGATCAACCAGTTAATGTTTGTATCAGGGTGAACTGAATCTTTTTTCTGGGCTCTACTGTTAGTATTCGCTATTAATGTGATTCAGTTGCTTACGAATGGGCATCCAGCACTATTTGTGATGCCTTTGTCCGAGATGTGCAAAAGGCTGACAGAAGTAACACGGGACCTACGAAAGCTTCACCTTTTTAGGAAGCCAGGCTTTGTGTTGTAAGTAATCTCAGATGACATTAGACACTCCTGTTTAGTTTTCTAAGTCCTGTTCCCAATTTTAAGTGATAGTGGAGGGTGTTAAGATGCTTGTAGGTACTGACATTCAGATGTTGTATTTTGCGGCTGAATCCCTGCCCTCTGCAATGGTGGGATTCATTAACACTTGTCTATATACCTGACACTGTTTTGGCCCTGGGGTTTGTTTTGCTTTGGCCTCTAGATAATGTTATAGAAAAGCATAGGCCTCCTAAAGGTCTGATGATATGTCTGCCATCCCCTGGATAATGTAGATCACCTCAGATCACGCCAGATACTTGTTCTGATAAAACCAAGGACATAACTTCATTTTTATGGAACTACAATTTTTACCATGTCACTCTGATGCCCTGCGTATTAAGTACATTATTCTTGAGTGCAAGAGATGAACACTTTCTTACATCTTTAGAGCTTGTTATTTTTAATAATGCAGGTATTTATATCCTATAGTATTTTATATATATTTATATATTTTATATTTATATATTTTAATAATATAGGTTAGGGAACACAGCATTTCTCTGCTGACATCAAGGCAGTTTAACCTTCAAATGTAACGAGGCCGGGTTTAACCCTGTTTAAATCTGTGTTAAGCATATTACTTAACTTACAGCAAATACTGCTCATACATTTTACAAACTCAGTGCTTCTGTTACTTGATACCTTACCATAAATGATTTTAAATGCTGTCTTTCCTTCCTAGACATACAAACCTCTAAACAGCTATTTGTTGCTCTTGAGAGAGCAGAATCTTAAGAACCTTTATAAACAGTAATTAGAAAATATATTTTAGAAGGATAAGCTTGCTAAATGTCTGTTGTCTGATAGACAATCCCCAAGAAGATAAAAATGAAAATGACATTGTAATAATTTCTTTCAGTAAGAGCCCTAGGCTCTCAAGAACAATTAGCAATGTTTTCAAGTACTTTTATTATGCAAAGTAATGTGGATTAATTCAACCGAAATTTCCATTTCTGTGTTGGTACCAGAATTTAGATCTCGTCATAGATAGGTATGTATTTCATTGATCTATTTACACTGCTTGCTTTATTTCCTCAGAACTGGGGAGTTAACTGGGTCAGAATAAGAGTGGTATTGGTCAGCTTATATTTATATATTTACTACTTACCTGTAAGTCCAAATTTTAAAATACCTGAATATGCAGCCTGATGCACTATTTAAATGAGTTTTCTGCTATCGTATGATTGTGGAGAGACTAGATCTATTGTTGACTTTTAGGTCTGTGTTTGGGAAGGGAAAGTGATATGTCTGCACTCTTTTATTCTAGAAAAGCTTCCTTTATGATATTTAGCTATATTCCATTTTATTTTTTTTTTCCACTGGCAGGCTCATTTAGAGAAAAAAAAACCCAATATTTTAGTTTCTTTGTGAATAATCCTGTCATTTTTCCTTGCTGTCAAGAGAATTCACTTTTTGTCCCAACAGTGAGATAGAATCATTGTTCTTCATCGATTAATTGCTTTAGATGCCTTTTCCACTGAGATATTAGAGAATTTATCTCTACATGCAAGATCTTTCTAAGGAGAAGATGTCAATTTAATTTGGGCCAAAAGATATGAATTCTGTAGAAATATATTCTTTCTTTGGCTTTGCTCAAAATAAAAAATCTGTTCCATTTAAAGGGGGTTTTAAATGCCTTTGTGAGTATTCCCTCCCTACTTTAAATTTTCAACAGGAGAGGAGGATTTTTAAGGTGCATCTAAGCTTCAGAAATGTTTGAACAATACATTCTGTGATGTATCATAAACGTTATGAGTGAATAAGGACAGAAGAGCCTAAAGCAACCATAACTTTTCTCACTCTAGGGACATGGTTTCATGATGGACTTGACAATGTTAGGTTAACATCTGGACTCAGTGATGTTAAAGGTCTTTCCCAACATAATGATTATAATAGAATAGAGAAATTCATCGTACCTGTTAGCTTTAGTGTGATAGCTAGAAAAGGACAGAGTGATAGAAAAGGACAGAGTGGAACTTTAAATGTCCCACAGTGCAAGGTCTTTGTAGGTGTTAATTAATTTATTTTTTTTTTTTTTGAAATAAAATAATCATATGTGTAGTTGCAAATTGTGTAATGGTGTCTGATAAAATATCTAATTAAAAAAATTGTTATTTTTTTTTACTATGGAATAAAACATTCAGAGTTGCTGAAAAAGGTCAACAGCCTTCAGATTTGTATTGAAATGCAGAGTATAAGTATGCTTTTTTGCTCCATGCTTTTTTTTTTCTTCTTTGGAGGTCATGCACTATCCATATTTCAGTGATGAGAAGAATCTGTTTAGAGACAGCAAGAAGGAGGGAATCCACCCATACTTGATCTGTTTTCTTTTTCGTAACTGTTACTTGTTTACTTATGTGCTTACATAAAAATAAGACATCTGTGTCTAGTGGTCTTGATGGGAGAACTTTGATGAGATTCTAACTTCATGGAATCGGTCTGATTGTACCATTGATTTCATTGAGTTGAAGATTTTACTCCAAGCTATTTGAAAGCACTGAATTGTCAAGCATTTTAACAGAGTAAATTAATAGTTTGTATATATTAAATATGTTTGATAAATATTATTGTGGAAATCTATAGGTTTAACCTATGGGGTTTTAACCTAAGGGACAAAATTGGTAAAAAAAGGTGTGGTGATACAGTATGTGTAAACGGCATCTTGTGGTTAGAAGAAAGTTTTAAATCATTAGAGGAATTGTATTCTTGAGCCACTTTCCAGAAAGAATAGTAGGGAAGTAATGTAGAGGAGAAACAGTTAACTTGTTTTGGGATGGAATCTAACTATTTAATGAAAGGGCTTACATAATATTACTTCTCTCATTAGCAGTAATGGACTGGATTCCTTCCTTGTCCTGTACCCTCAGTCTAACTAATTTTCCTCATTCAGTGAGGCTGATGGCTCTACTGACAGCCATTGACATAAACAGTAATGTTTATTCTTCTGTATTGGTCTGTCTACCTTAAGAACTCTATCGCTATTGTTACTAGACAGAAAATGTGGACTATTTTGCATCAGTTGAGTTCTCCACTTCATTGCTTTTTTGTCACTTTCTCTACTCAGGCACCATGTGTGGAAGTCTGTTTTTCCAATAACTTTTAATTCAGTGCTTGCAATCATGAGTAAGGCCTATGGAATCAACCAGACTGGTTTGAAAAATTGTAAAAGGGCTTTTGGAATATTTTTAGTTGTCTTCTGCTTTTTGAGCTTTTAGGTTCACTTTTTTAGTGTTTTGGTTTTGGTTTTTTTTTTTTTCCCCCCCTGAAACAAAGGCAAGACATTCACAGTTAAGGAAGCAACTGGATATTTTCATTATCCCCAGTAAGCGAAGTCTTCTGGAAACATACCAGATGTTTAAGAGGAAACCTATCTAGCACTAGCCACAGTGCTCACTTCATACCTCTTTTCAGCTTTGTCTTCAAAATTGTATTTGCTGCTATTTTTTATGCTGTTCAAACTTGTCACTTCATAATGTTGAAGTACTTCTAGCTGCTGACAAACAGTGTTTTCCACTACGAGTACTAACATCTACTAACATTATACAGTTTGCATAATACCATTAAACTAACAGCGGCTAACTGGCTGGCCTTGTGCATCGCTATTTGCTTAACTACAGAGTAGCCTAAGCTTGATTCTGTGGCTTAGCCACTGATAGTTTGCAGCAGCAGGGACTAGGTGGTTCTCTAAAAATACACCTTTTTTTTTTACAGTTACCGTGATTTTTTTAGTAGGAAAAGCCCCACAGATTTTACTGCTTTTAAACTAAATTTGTCATTTTCTACTCTTGTTATTTGGTATTGTCTGTGAGAAGTGGGACTAGTGTCCTAGAGTTTTAAGATTAGACCTCCAACAGCAGTATATTAATACATCAATATCAGTAATGATGTGTATTTGCAGTCATAAACTAACAGTAATTTGTGAACTAAGGAGGTTAATTTAAATAATAGTACTTAAATACTATAAAAATTTTTTTCAATAGGTATTTAGGTAATATAAATTCTCCTATGTAAAGAGATGCTTTTTCTTTTATATTCTTTTATTTAGTTGTTTTATTTTTTTTACTTCAATTGAGATACATGAAATTTAAGGCAGTCCGTGAAGAAGACAGTGGCTGACTGCTTAGCTAATATTTTCATGAGAAAAATGCCAGTGATTGATACATACTCAATGGATATTGATTGAAGAGGAAACGACTTGACAATAGTTGACTGCCTAACAATGTGAATTTAAATTTCAGAATTCCTATAGTGATTGACTTCATGCACAAGTGAGGAGTTGAAAGTCAGGAAAGCCTTGGAAGACCTGGCAGTAGGGATTTTGCTTGTTCAAGAATGCAAATTGGGAGTTCAGCATTATTTTAACCATATATATCTATTTTAAGTCACCCACCTCATTTCTTTCCTACAATTCAGGAGATATTTCTTTGGTAGAAAGGAGAAAGCGTGTCATGAATTTCAAAGTAAGAACTAAACAGAAACACATGTTTATATGTCATATAAATGCAGTGGATAGTGTCGCTCTTTACTTTGAAAGAACAGAGGAGGTAGCCCCTTCAGGCATTGCTTTTTGCTTGTGTTAATAAAGTTGTATTCAGCTTTTGAAGTGTAGTGCCCCCAAGGGACTAAAGATAGTGGAATGAATGTAGCTCGTTATGTCCAGCTTGGATTAAAACCCTGATCACAGTAATGTTGGAGACAAAAAAGCATTTGAAATGCAGTCCCACATGACTGTGAACCCCTTGTCCTATACACCATGAAGCAGAGTCTGTACAAGAAGGTATCCCTTGAGTTCACTGTGAGTTTCAAATTACGCCAATTTGGTTCATGCTGAATGAGCGCAGTATTGGAAGATTTTTGAAAGAGATGTGGCTGTGTTTATGTTTAATATGTTAAAATAATAAAACTGGCTTTGCAGGTTTTTGGAGATCTCTATGTAAAAATGCCAATGCATTTTAAATTTCTGCATTATAGACCTAACTGAAACTGGTACAGGTCTTAGTATCTTTAATTACACTGAGAAATATTCAGCAAAGAGGTAAATTGAAAAGGTTTGGATAAATTTTCGTATCATGTGGAACTGCTGACTATTTCACCTGATGATTTGCTTGATGTAAGATATCATAACTTGCAGGAGTTAAGTCTCAAGTATAAAACTCAGTATCAGAGTACCTCTGTCTACATAGGTAAGCTAAGCAATGCCAGAGAAGTATTCAAGCACTGAACTCATCTGTCTATGGAGTTTAACTTTCAGGCAGGATTTCAGTAGGGACTAGCTAACACTCTTACTGACTGGGGGCAACTTCCTGAAGGATTTGAATTCAGACACTCTTGTGTATTTAACAGTATGGAGGTGAGCTGTTGTGCCAGTAATTTTTTCATGCTGGAGAATAGTCTCAGGCACATGTAATTTAGACATGACCAGTTTTTTTTTTTTTGGTGAGTGTTCTTAAATTAACTGATCCTGATTTGTTCCTCTCGGTGATTCACTCTCTTCAGATGAGATATGAAGGGTAAAGGTCCAGAACATTTATCTCCTTGTTATCATTTGTTGCAGTTTCTGTCAAAAAATTGTGATGACAGACACCGTGTTGGAAAACTGATTGTTTTGTTGTTTCTTTGTTTTTTCATGTAATATTTTCTTTGAATTTGCGTCATCCAAGCACCACAAACAAAGGTTAGCCCCAGACGCTTCTGTGCTCGAAGGAGAATCTAACCAGGTTTAAATACTTGAGGATCAGGGCAGGTTGAAGTAGGGTCATACTGGTGTATTGGACATGGGCTCAGTCAGGTTTTATGTATGATTTAGAAGATACACCTTCAAAAGCCTGAAATAGTTTTATTGTCATTTGTTGCATACGTTAGATTGAGTCAACACCTTGTCTACCCTGTATTGTATTTCTTTTGACTGTGCTTTCTTACAATCGTGTTTTTCTTGGTTGTAAGTTTGGCTTACATTGACTGTTGAGGAGGCAGACATGCTTTTTTCCATCATTGTCTCTGGAATCGTTAGTGGCAGGGCAAGTGACCCAGTGCTGTACCAAAGTTCATCAGATCTGAGCTGGAGAAAGCAGCAGCCAAGTCTCCGGGTGAGTGAATAGAGTCAGCTGAAGCAGAGACACTAATTGTTATCTCTGATCATGACTATGCAGTTGGCTCTCAGGAAACGCTTCCATGCAGTTTATGTGCTTGCAGTTCTGCACTGCAAACTTCCAGTAAGTTTGTGCATGGTGCAAATGTTACGGTGTTGCCCCACAGTCAGGTCCGTATATGACTGGAGTCTACTGGGTTGAAGGTGAGGTAAGTCAAAAGAGCTTTCCAAAGTTCCTTCACTCTTTGGTACTTCCTGGAACCATCAAGGAAGAATGTCACTGAGAATTGATTTGAACTGAGTGTTTGGGAACTGAACTGAGCTGGGATATCAACTTATGTTATGTACTAGCAGCCCTCTGGACTCCTGTAATAGCATGATGTAGCATTATTAGTCTTTAAGACTACATTCAGAGTATTACTTACATGGGGAAAAATGAGCCTTCCTCTACTTTTTTCCTTTGCATTTTTCTTTATAAAGCTCAGCATGGTGCATAGCAGAGGGCTTTAGCTTTGATCTGGGAATGCACGCAATTGGGAGCTGTTTAAGGAAGCTGAGCAGTTCAGTGCCTTGAAAAGGAGAAAACTCGGAGCAGCTTTTTCTGATTGATAATATTAGCCTTCTCTGACATGCTGTGAAATACCATCTTCTGTATAAACTGTAAGCAAAATCAAGCTGTTGATACCTATTGTGGTTACTACTACCTAAGTCAAATGTTTTATCTTGACCTGATGCCCTCCGTTCTCATTTTGTAAGCCAGTTCTTAATTTGTATGAACAACTTTTTTAATGTCTGGCCTTCTAGGTGTGCTGTGTGATGCAGGATTAACTGATTTGAAGTTGAGGTAAATAAAATGTTCATTATGTCACATTTGTCGTCTTACATCAGAAATAAATACAGTAAATTTGCAATGTGTAGTTTTTTAAGCGTTTAAGTTACTCTGGCTGCTCTATGCAGCATACGGTTTTAAAGGTTTGTAAATGAGGCCATAGCAAGCATTTCCAATTTCTGCTCTAAAAGTGAAGTCAGTTACTGGATTGCAGTTTTCCAGATCCTCCCTTGTTCTTTATGTAAATGTAGGTTTTACTGTATAACATATGGTGCTTTCTCTCCCCTTTTTAACTTCACATCTTTATTCTAAGTAGAAGAAAGGATATTGAAAATACAGTGAGCCTAGCAGTGATGAAATTCCTGCAGTGAAATTGTGTCCTGACTGAAATTAATGGGAGTTTTACCCTGACCTCTGTGTGGCTGCGGTTTCACCTGGAGCACTTCTCTTCCAAAGCTTTCAGTTTGAGTGTGAGGGAACTATGTCTGAAGCCATGGAATCCCTTGTCACTGGCTATAATATTTCATGTTGCTTTTGCTCTGTACTCTTAACTCACAGGATTAGCTCTTGCTAACATGTGTGCTATTGGTCGAACACTGTAGACTATGGGATAAATGTAATTTAGGGGAGTATTGCTTGCAGGATGATAATGTGGCTGATACTTCTCCAGAAACGTTTTGTGTGTGCTTGGCGAAGTAGTTTCAAGTTATTAAGACTTGTTTCTTTTATTTTGCTTAGAAAATGTTAAAATACAATAAAATATCAAATGAGGCAATGCAGATGTTTCAACTGGGAGAGGTTTAGCTAGGGATCATTTAAATAAGGTGTCTGACAATTTTCAAGGTAGTGCCTCATTTTAAGCCACTTGTAGAATAAAGTGCCAAATGATTATCAGTATGTTTAACTTACTTGTATGTACCAGTTAGATATATACCAGATCACTAGAAATATTTTTCTTATGTTTCATTGTGATGTGAAATGAGAACATAATTTCTTCATCAAGTTAAAATTATTCTCTCTCAAAATTAGTCTGAATGATCACCATGAGAACAAGGTGTCAATGTTGCTACTTTGACCTAGCCTCTTTGCCTGAACTACATACCAGAACAAATTGCTTGCACTCCCCTTCCATATGGAGGAGGAGAACTTGAGATATGTTGCACCGCTGCTACTTGATTGGCATTAGCAGTGTTACTCCTCCTTTCTTTGGCCAAGGACCAAGTGAAGTGTTTCTTTTAAGTTGTATGAGATGCTCATGTCACTATAGCATCACATGGATGTGTGATACTGTTTTGTGATATGCAAGGTGTATCTGTCCTACCGTAAAGAGTGGAATCTTGAAACTACTGTTAATCCTACCTGCTATGTCTGCTGGGTAAAGATACTTGATTGGGCTCCCAGTAGCAATCATACAGTGCTGTGCCTGACCCCTAAATCCCCAAATCCAAAGACAGAAAATTAGCATGTGTGTGAGTAGATTCAGACGCACATCACTTTACTCCTTTTGGTTGGGAACCTAGGGAAGGTCCCGTACTAAATTTGAAGGCCATCTTACTTTATTTCTTTCTGCTAGTCAGCCTAGCATTTTGTAAAGCAACTGTCACGGCTTACGTAACCCAAGTAGGCAGCTGAGGCCCACACAGCCACTGGCTCACTTTCCCCCCAGTGGGATGTGGGAGAGAAGCTAAAGGGTAAAAGTGAGAAAACTCATGGGATGAGGTAAAGACAGTTTGACAGGTAAAGCAAAATACCTGTTGTGTATGCAAGCAAAGCTAACCAAGGAATACAGTCACTCCTGCCCATCAGAAGGCAGGTGTTCAGCCATCTCTGGGAAAGCAGAACTCCATCACGAGTGATAGTCACTTGGGGAGGCAAAATGCTGTCACTCTGAATATCACCTTTTCTCCTTCTTCCCCCAGCTTTTATTGCTGGGTGTGATGACATGTCCCTTTGGTCAGTTGGGGTCAGCTATCCTGGCTGTGACCCTTTCCAACTTTTTTTGCCCCGGCCAGGTCACTGCTGGGACAGCATGATAAAGCTGTTGGTGCTGTGTGAGCACTGCTCAGCAATAACTAAAACTTCCCTATGGTATCAACACTGTTTTCATCACAAACCCAAAATATAGCATGATAAAAGTTACTGTGCAGATAATTAACACTATCCTAGCCAAAACCAGTACAGAAATTAAAAACAACGTGGAACTAAAACATAGGTGTCGATAATTCCCAAGTGCATAGGATGAAATATGAGGTGTCAAGATGAAGTGAAGTTGTGGTGGTAGTCAGAACCTTACATTCTTTCATAGTTGCCTAGCAGCTAAATGTGAAATTATTATTGCATATAAATATGCCCTTGTTCAGAATGTTTGACAGACATTGGCAAACAAATTCTCACAGTGATAATAATGCTGTGTAAAAGTGTTATCTCTGCAGTATCCATAGCATTTTATAGGATATCTATTGAAAGCTTGTATGTATATGCTGGAAAATAGTCATCACTCCAGACAGACTTTTCACTCACCCTTCCACAGTCCTGTCATTTCTTCTGAGTTTCCAGTCTGTACTGCTTTCATATTCTAGACATGCTCACTCTTTGTTGGATCGTCCTGTTCGGTAAGAGCTCAGCATCCTCAGTGATTCATATTGCATTGCACTGCATTCCATTCCATTCCATTCCATTCCATTCCATTCCATTCCATTCCATTCCATTCCATTCCATTCCATGCCTCCCCGTTCTATTACCAACTGGTAGCACAACAGTCACAATGCCCTCCCTCCCTGGGAGGGAGCAGCCTCCAGTGTCCCCTGGCAGAGATGACCTGGGGCAGCCTGAAGGCATTGGAGAGGAAGTCCTTGAGCTAATGGAGTTAGTTACAGTGGGCTAAGGAAGGAAGACCAGTGGTTGGTTAAGGCTGCTGGAGGTTCTCTGCTACAAGGCCAGTTCCTAGCGGCAGCAGCTTATTAGCTCATGGGAGGGATAGTGATACTTTTTGGCTGTATAGCGGTGGCCAGACCAGAGGAGTGCCTTCTTGAGGAACATTGCAGAGCTCATCATTGCCATCCACCATGGAGCCAGGTGCAGCAGCCATAAGCAATGGGATGCAGAGATGTTTTCAGAGATCCCAGTGCCTTGGAGCAGCCACGGGTGCCCTGCAGTAGTAGGAAGTATTTTTGCCCCCAAGGTCAATCAGGCTGGGGGCCTTTGGCCACTCTCAGGAGCCCCTGAGGTGGCTTCAGGTTGAGGGAGATTAGGGCTTGGCCATCTCTTGGGAGGTGTGACCAGCCTGTGGATGGAGGGCAGGTCCTGCTCATGTGCTCAGAGATAGCAGATCGCCCGCACTGGGATCAGGAAGGAATTTTTGCCTAGGCAGATTGGCACTGGTCCCAGGGTTTTTTTCCTTCCTCTGAGTATTGGGAATGGCCACTTGTTAGGGCCTCTCTGGTCCACCCTGGCTGCGTTACTGCCTGCTGCTCTTGCACCACAAAGGTGGCTCCTCATGTCCTGCAGCTGGGAGAGGAAGGTTTTTTTTTTCCCCAGGGAGGGCCTGCTGGTGTCCCCAGGGTTTTTTGCTTTCTTCTGCAGCTGAGCACAGCCCCTTGAGAGAGCTGCTCGTGCTCCTTGTAGGTGGCCTTTGTGCCCCACATCCAGGGGGAGGAAGCCTTCTGGACTCCCAGGGTGGCCCCAGGACTTGCTGCTTTTCCTCTGTCGCATAGAGCATGTCACCTTGTCAGGGCTTCTGTGGTCCCTTTGGGCTCAGTTGTTGTCTGCTGCTCTTGCACCTCCAAGGCACTACTCGTGCCCTGGCGCGCTCTGGATCAATGAAAAAAGCAACCAACCCAAAACCAAAATGCCCCATAAAATAAAACAACATAAAGTAACATAAAATAACATAAAATTAAAAGTAACAAAACCAAAATGAAATGAAATAATGAAATAATATCCTGTTTCCACTTATAAGCTTTGTGAAAGCTGAAAGGACCTCACTTGGAGTATTGTGTTCAGTTGTGGTGTCCTTAACATAAAAAGGACATGGAACTGTTGGAACAAGTCCAGACGAGAGCCATGAGGATGATGAGGGGACTGGAGCACCTCCCGTATGAAGATTGGCCGAGAAAGTTGGGGCTGTTCAGCCTGGAGAAGAGAAGGCTGCTTGGAGACCTCCGTTATCTGAAGGGGGCCTCTTCTTTAGGGACTGTAGTGACAGGACAAGGGGTAACGGGTTCAAACTTAAACAGGGGAAGTTTAGATTGGATATGAGGAAGAAATTCTTTACTGTAAGGGTGGTGAGGCACCGGAATAGGTTGCCCACGGAAGTTGTGAATACTCCATCTGTGACGGTGTTCAAGGCTGGATTGGACATAGCCTTGGGTGGCATGGTTTAGTGTGAGGTGTCCCTGCCCATGGCAGGGGTGTTGGAACTAGATGATCTTAAGGTCCTTTCCACTCCTAACTATTCTATGATTCTATGAATATTCTGTGTGTGTCCTTGAAGTGTTTTTGGAGCTGAAAACCCCTGGCATTACAGGGAGGTAACAGTCTCCATGTTGTTCAGCTCAGGGTGAGCGCAGGGAATGGAGTGGAATGGAATAGGATGGGATGGGATGGGATGGAATGCTGTGGAATGAAATGAAATGAAATGGAATGCAATGCAATGGAATGAAATGGAACAGAAAGTAGTGGAATGGAATGGTCTATGCTAGACTAGAATAGAAATGGAATAGGTTATGCTATATTATGTCTATAACTTTGCATGACAAGTGATGACCTAGGTCTAATGTGAAATTTAGTGGAACTCACAGAAACAGCTATTTCTCTACCACCTTCTATGTTAAAAAGACCTAAAGCTCTTTAAATAACATTTATATCCACTGGAACATTCTTGCACTGAAAAAGCAGACCAGTAGCTGAAAACCAAGTCCAAAAGAACCCATTTCCAATGTTCTTTATCTCCCATATATTCATGATAACAAAAAGAAAATACTTAATGTCAGGAAATGTGATTTTTCTTTATTTCCTTTGTTTCTTCAGTATATACCCTCAGCAACCACTGAATCCATCTGTAACAGTATTTAGAGCAATTTTTCATGGTAATTGTTCTTTTATACTTTTTCCCATGTCCACTTATATTGTGTTTTAAAGGAAAAATTTGTCAACAGACTCTCATTTATGCTTTTTCTTTGCACATTTTAGAAATAATGCAAATTAAGATGTATTCCTCTTTTCTTCTTGCAAGTAACAGTTTACAGAAATCAAAGAGATTCATTAACATTGCTAGCTGCAGGGATTTAAAGGAGTGTAAGTTCAACATTTATTAAACAACAGATAAATTTAAGGCAAATGGATAACAATTTTTTCCAAGCTAGATAACTTTCCATGTATGTTCATGAGAGGACAAAAGCCTGGCTTTGGCATTACGTGAAGGTTGGGCTGGAGGTAACTCTCTTCTAGTCCACTTAAATCAGCATGTGTATCAGAACCATCCAGCAGATTTCCTCAGCTGTCTGACAGTTGCTGGTGTTTGTGTTACTGTATCTGCAGTTTTTACACATTAATGAGGTCTTCAGATCCATGATACTCAGGCTGTTCTGTGTGCAGCCTTGGAGGCAGACCAGACCTGTCAAGTCTAATGGTAAATAAATGGAATGGCCAGCTGGCTTAGAAGGCTGCAGTTAGACCACCAAGAATGAAAACTCCACAATGCGATCTGCTCCCCTGTAGTGGAGTTTGAACTTCCAGCAATGGGCCATTCTGTCTCTACCTGAGCTGCAAGACTTCAACCTGTGGTGTTTTTTTACCATTTTATAACTGAGCAAAGGGACTCTGGTGGTTCTAATTTTCTGCATATGGTGCTTCAGAGCATCATCTGAGATTTATTTTTTTGGTGATTTAGTAGTCTCTTTCTAGGAACTTTTGCTCTTTGTATGATGAGATAGTGAAAAGATGTCCCACATGCCTTCTGTCTAAAAAATGTGTGATGGTAAAAAATCAGTCACATGTTAGTACTTGGATTTCTGGATCGTTTTGTGCTAAATATGATTCTGGGGAAAAGAAAATCTTCTCTAAAACCTAGCAAGGTATGTTTTTAAATTCTTTTATCTCCTTCATAATTATACAGCAAAGATAAAAAAAAACAAATACTGATATTGTAGTTTTTAGTGGGTGGACTGGGATTTAAAAGTAGGCCTTGTGGTTCTGAGATCAGGGGTTGGCTGACTTATCCCCTCATATTTTTTCAAGAAATGCACTGATTTTCAGTTCCTATTTATCAGCTTTACCTTAGGAGAAATTTGTCTCAAATTTTATATGGCTTACATACATGCAATTGCGAGAGAGATACTTCTGCGAAACATTGCGGGGCTTCTGTTTATGAACTTGTATTTGAACATGGAGAATCTCTGTAGGAGTAGTGGTAATCCAAAGAAGAGGTCTATTATGTCCACTCAGCCCTGCTATGAGATATAGCAGCTACAGATTTTAGGAAACCAAAGATTTGGAAGGGAAAGTGACAGACAAGAATATTGCTACACAGCCTTCAGCCAAAGCATAGGGTGAGATTGGCAATCATAGAGAAGAAACTTCAAGGGATTGGTCTATACTAGTTTCAGGTTCTGCATCTGTAGCAGGAGTGTGTATTGAAGGCAGTGGGGGGCTCTTCCAGGGCAAACAGTCAGAGATGCTCTTCTGCTGGTTTCAGGGTTACCACGCAGAAGTAATGTGCTCCTCTCACTTATGTGCTTGTGGTCTCATACTGTAAATTTCCCTATTATCACCTATAGGGAGTACACTGTGGCTTGCAAAGGTTATATATATATAGTACCATTTTGTATTAGCATGATGTCAGCATTCCACAGAATCACTTTTTCCAATAAACGCATAAGCTGGAGTATGTGGGAATGTGCTAAAGGGAGTTATTTTATAAGGTTTCTGGAATAAACAGGCTTAGAAGTGAGCAAAAAATCCAGAATTTTATTCTAGGAGGTGGCAGAATGGAGCTTATTTTAAGGTTTGTACTTTGTATATCTAATAAAAACATGACCACGCCCTCACTTTACAGGTGGTTTTGGTAATAAAATATGGTGAAGTTCAATAACAGGTGCCTGGAGAGCAAGATAGTCAAACTAAAGCAGTACACAGCAGGAAAAAAAAGAAGGAATGTATACTGGCTCTAATGTTAAGTGGATCTACTGTAAATATTTCAGAATAGAATTTCATTTTTTCATTGATAGAGCATACTAAAATGCTCTAAATAAAATTCATGTTAATGAAAAACATTAATTGAGAAAGAAAACAACCCTTCAATAAAAGTAGTTCAAAAACATTTTTCTTCTTTGATGTAATTTTTTTTGCATTTCTTTTTTTTTTTTTTATTTGTGAGATAAGAAGTATGCCTGTCTTTTTAAAGAATGATGAGAGAACTCTGAAAATCAGTATTACACACCTCCCGTATGAAGATAGGCTGAGAAAGTCGGGGCTCTTCAGCCTGGAGAAGAAGCGGCTACGTGGAGATTTCATAGCAGCCTTCCAGTATCTGGAGGGGGCCTATAAGGATGCTGGGAAGAGGCTCTTCACTGGGGCCTGTAGTGATAGGACAAGGGGTAATGGGTTAAAACTTAAACAGGGAGAAGTTTAGACTGGATATCAGGAGGAAGTTCTTTACTGTAAGGATGGTGAGGCACTGGAATGGGTTGCCCAAGGAAGTTGTGAATGCTTCATCTGTGGCGGTATTCAAGGCCAGGTTGGACAGAGCCTTGGGTGGCATGGTTTAGTGTGAGGTGTCCCTGCCCGTGGCAGGGAGGTTGGAAGTAAATGATCTAAAGGTCCTTTCCAACCCTAACTATTCCATGATTCTATTATACAGCAACTGTATATGAGGGTAAAAGAAGTCCAAGCAATAAATCTTATTTGTGTATTAGTGTTTCATTTTACCCCTACAACTGTATTTTAGTAACACAGACGAGTTCTATAAAGCATGTATCTTTAATAATTTGCCATCTGCAGTGTATAGGATAATCGGTTTGAAGAGCAGCAATAGTTCTTACTAGTAATGGGGGGCGTTAATACTTCTCTCATGTAAAATAATAGTTGTATCAGTGCAAATAGGAACTGCTTAATGTCTCATTTGTCATTTAAATCTTTCAATGCAGTTACAGCAGATGCTTTTATATCCTTATTTTGCTTCTCTTTCTTTTGCTTTTATTTTACTTATTGTTCATTGCTGAAATGAGCATGGCTGCTCAGCTGATGCTGTTTTTCATAGGCTCTCTCAGCAAGTGAAGGAGCGAGGATGAAGCTGCATGTAGGTCTCCATGGCGACCTCAGTCTTGGCCTGATGCCTGCAGTCTGGCCTGCTCACAAAACACCATGCCCTGATGAATTATTTAGCTCTGTCAAAGAAAAAAAATACAGCAACAGGCTCCTACTGAGTAACTGAAGGGAGCAGTAAGGTGACATCAGTTGGCTTATACTGATGTGCTTGAGGGTTCTCACCAGCTAGCAGAGGGATCAGTTTGCTCTTGCTTTTCCTAAGGCTTTGCTATTTAATTCTGTCCATGTTGAATACTCACATCTTGTCAATGGTCCTGAACAGAAAATAAGCGAATAATAATTCTGGAACTTGATGATATTTTTTCCTTTGGGGATCCTTTATTTATGGTTGAACAATTTTGTTCTTACATTTTTAGCAATTTACTTCCATAGAGAAAAATTACAACAAGAGTTTGACAATATCATACAGCAAATTATTAAGCCAAGAAAGAATTATTCCCCAAATTGCTATGTGTTTCTGTGTATTTAGGTGATTGTGTCAGTTTGCTGAAGAGCATTTTATAGTTTTCAGTTGTTTCCAGCAAAGTTAACTGATCTGTATTCTGTTTTTGCATTGTTACCATGCTTGGATTACATGTACCCAGTCCAAAATGCATATATGCAGTTTGGGGGTTTGAGGCATACATGCAGGTGGGGAGTTTAAGCAGACTAGACAGAAGCTATTTCTAGCAGTGCTATCTGATGCAACTATGAAGAAACAATGGAGGAAACAATTTTACGTTGAGGATGCTACAACTGCTCACAATACTCCAAGTGAGGTCTCACAAGGGCAGAGTAGAGGGGCAGGATCGCTTCCTTCTAGTGTTCCAGTTCTCAGAAACTGTTACAGTTCTGGTGTTCTCAACATGCAAAGGACATGGAACTTTTGGAACAAGCCCAGAGGAGAGCAACGAAGATGATCAGGGGACTGGAGCACCTCCCATATGAAGATAGGCTGAGAAAGTTGGGTCTGTTCATCCTGGAGAAGAGAAGGCTGCGTGGAGACCTCATAGCAGCCTTCCAGTATCTGAAGGGGGCCTATAGGGATGCTGGGGAGAGACTCTTCATGCGGGACTGTAGTGATAGGACAAGGAGTAACGGGTTCAAACTTGAACAGGGGAAGTTTAGATTGGATATAAGGAAGGAGTTCTTTACTGTAAGGGCGGTGAGGCACTGGAATGTGTTGGTGTCAACCAGAAGGATCCTTTTCATGTCTCTGCCAGCTTCTAAGTCCAAGGCAGGATTGCGTTGTCTCCTTGTGCTTTGCTTTTGTTCTGACCAGAAGTAACATTAGCTAAACCAAAGTCTTAGTTAAGGTTATTAGAAGTAAAAAGTTTTATGTTGGTTATTAAATTCTTAGTTTGAAAGTGAGTAAGTCAGTCTAATAATCTCTTTTTGCCTGAGACACACATTTCTTGCAAATGAAACATGGAATAGTTTGCTGAAGAGAAAATTGTAACTTCTCTGCATTTCAGGAAGTCACATGTCAAAGTCTCCTGAGGGTAACTAGCATCTTTGCATCTGCCAGCTGCAAATAGAGATGAATTAGTAAATACAGAGCTCAGTTATAGTCTAGAGAATACTAGAATGTGAAGACCTTGCAAAGTCACTGTAAAAAAGTACAGTATACTTCAAATGCAGAGGACAAATGATCATGTAAAAAAAATAAATTACAATTTTTTATCAAACATACCATCATTATAAAACATTAAATGAAGAAGCATTGATGGCTTCAGCAGTAAAGAAACATGGATTTTTGACTGTAAGAAATTATAAAGTCCGTATTTTCTGTGAATAATGAAGAAATACTATTCTCTTTTTTCATTAATGCTTAGTTTATAAGCTTATTTTTCTTCAGTTATATGAATATTCATTATTCTTGGGGAACTGATTTTGAGTCTGGGAGTGGTGCTTTACATAATGCTGTTAGGTGGTTACTTACAGCTGAAGTCTGGAGTTTACATTCTCTGTTCTTTTAGATTATTATTTTTGATAAGTGGATCATCTGGGTAGTGTTATTACATGGATTGTATTTACTCGCAAAGAATCAAATATGTAAGCTTATACTTAGCTTCAGTTTCAAAATCATACAAAAATCATTATTTCAAAATGTATTTGTGGAAACCAGTGGAAACAATTATTAGTAAATAAATTCTTTGAAATACCATTATAACAGTGCAGATAAAATCCACTATAAAGTCCCATTAGACTGATCTCAATATTAGTTAGCTAATTTGTAATTCTGAAGGCACTAAAAAGTGGGAATGGGTTCTTGCTTTCAAAGTAATAGCATATAACTAACGTATTTTATTTTTAGCTATGCATATTTTTAGATTTTTTTTATAGTATCAATTTGTCAATCCTGGTCATTTGCAGTAACCATCCAAGGTGATGGCTGGATGTAGTACTGTGGCATAAAGGGATACAGGTATTCAGGGGAATCCAGCTTTGATTACTCATTGATAGTTGCAGTGGTTTATGAGATGTCCTGATTTTTCCAGCTGTGGCTTTTAAAATAACCTGGTGTTACTAAAAATAAATTCTACCATCAATGTAACGTGTGGGTTCGGCTGTGATGTTTCAGCATTCTGTTTAGTAAAACTGACTGTTTTAATGGCATTTCCATGTGCTATTTCATCCTGTTGAAATACCTTGATTTGGCACTGAACCTAGTAAAGAAAAGATTTTAGTCTTCGTTATCCTTGGTTTGTTTTTAACACTTCAAAGTCATGGTCAGAATACTTCCCTCTTCTGTTGAGTTTACTGCTGAATAGCTCAGCTATGCTTAGATGTCAGGTGTAGAACCTCTAATCAGTAGGCTTAAGAATTTATCACCCAGTTAGTTAAAACTGATTTGCAATGGTCTAGCTGTATAATGTGGTGGTAAATTACAATATTCCCCACATTTTTTTTCTCACGTTTTTCTTGTGTTACTTAAAATAGAAATGTATGGAGCAAGGATGACTGGCATTTTAAAGAAACATTTTGAGGTTGCACATCTTTAGTTTGCATTTATGTTTAATGAAGAGTTCATTTAAGGTGATGTGACTTTACCTATGCCATAGGAAAAGCATTATGTGCTTCTTGAAAAAAAAAAAATTCTTTTTTGAAAGTATTATAATGCAAGTAAATTTTCCCCAAATACTTAAAAGCTTGTTATTCAGTTTAGTATTTTATTTTGATATTTTCCTGACATGTTTTCTGAAGCAGAGAACTTTTTTATAAATCAGTTTCAATTTTATACAGTTTTTACTCAGAGAAAAATGCTGTTCATGTGCACTGTTATGACACCTGTGTTTTACATCCTAGGTAAAACAGAAGAGTTTTGCTCCAAGTTGTTCTGTAGAATTCAGTCCCGTGTCTCTGAATTTAAGACGGATTTGAAAAGAACAAAAATCCTAATTAACATTTAATGCATTGTATGATCTCATAGCTTTGCTGAAGTAGAAGACTGTAATCCATAATTTAAGAGTGTGAAATGCACTTTGTTTTATGCAATTAAAACCAACATTATTTAAGAAATACTTCTCGTATTACTGGCTTTCAAAAGATATTCAAAGGATGTGGAAGGAGAAGTTTCTGTTGTAAATTACGGATCAAAAATGACGCTTTAAGTCTTGTTTGTTAGTACAGTGGACTGAATTCCCATTTAGCGACTGATTACCTTAATTCTTGTCTGGTATTTTCCATCAGTTGAACATCTGCATGAATAAAACTGAGAAAAAGAAGCATGGGATGATTTTCATGACACATCTTGAAATATATAAGCTTCTATAGAGATCTCTAAGGGGATGAGATCTCACAGCAAAGAAGTTGCCTGTCCTGGATTTGGTGATTGGCACAACTATAAAAGAAGTTGTGAGAAAGGAAGCAAAATTCAGTGTGTTCCCTGTCCTGCTGGACAGTTCCCCTCTGTGTAGCAGCCCTTTGCAGCTACCCACCTTCTTATTTGTGTTGCACAAGAAATTGCTGCTGGTGTGGGTATACTTTTAGCGTTACATTGAACATGAGCATTAGTCTGCATCATTTAGTGTGCTGTTCTTAAAATTAGAAAGGAACAACTTCAGGCTGAGTTGAAAAAGATAGCTTCAAAAGTATATTTATAAAAGTTAAAGAATAGTAAAAGTAAAAAAACCTTGAGGAATATTATACAGCAGTGTCACAGATTGAGACCACATTGACAGTTTGGAGACTAATAGGGCTGCAGAGGGTTGACTGGTGCTGTGGTTTTGGTTTTCCCTGTTTCAAATAGCGGGGTTTAATCTGATTGTTATGCATGAGGCACTTCTTATTCCATATGATAGGTGACTTTATGACAGCAGTCAGAGGTAGAAAGGGTGTTGAATTCTTGAACTGATGGCCCAATACATGAAGTTGCAAGACCAACATGCTGGGTACAGCTGGATTCTGTTACTGGTTGTTTTTCTTGGTGGTGGTTTTGTTTGTTTGGTTTTGCGAGAAACATCTGAAGCTTTCCTGATTTGAGAACTTACGTTTTAGTGTCATGGGACCCCAAGTCAGCCTACATCTGCAAGGCAGATGTGCATAGACTTTCCCTTGCAAGGAACTCTTCAAAGAAAACCAAAAGGCTTGTAAATAAACAAGTAAACAAGTAAATTACCTTTAGGTTTTACTAGCATGAAACTAGATTAGTTAACTTTCTCAGAAAATTCAAAGAACTTAGGAAAGGCAATAGAAATAAGAAGGATTTATAAACAAATGCCTTCCCAGAGTTGATTCTTATTTCCAGAAAATCCACTGACCTCCTGACTCAGCATCATCCTGTGGGGTCCACAGGGAAAAAAATGCCCCATCAGCTCTGAAGCCTGGTTTCTGAGGCCTGGTTATCTGCTCCTTGCAATTATTTCTTCACCTTTTAAAATGAGTTGCAGGCTCCCAGCTCTGTACTGCTACGCAAGTTCCTTTGACCTTTTTCTTTTTGAGGGGGCTTGGTGTCTTCCCTGAGGATGGAGCAATATCCCCTTTTCAAAAGATTCCATCCCAACACATGTTCATAACTTCCATCAAGAATGAAAACCCAAGAACTACCTGTTACAGTTTGCTCACAGTACAAATTTATTTCCTAGCAGCAAATGAGATAGCTAAAGAAGCAAACTCCACTCCAGTATGACTTGGTAAAATTGACATGAGCATAAAGATGATCTGTACTGGTTTATCAATCTCTAGATGTGGAAGCAGGAAATTAAAAAATATAGCAGTATGAAGACTCAGATGTAAAGAAGGTACAGTCATATCTAAATCAGATGCTGCAGTCATGTAATTACTGTGCCAAACGAACCCACAAATCAAAATTTTAAGCATGCTATAATCTGTGTGTAGAATAGCGTTAGGTGTATATGCGCAGACTGACAACTGTAATGAAGAACGTCTGTCAAATAATTTCAGGAAAATACTCAGATCCTGTGTGTCAAGTAATTTTTTTTTTCTTCAATTTCTGCCTGTGCATGCTTTTAAAATTGTTTTCATTCCCTTTCCATGCAGGCAGTTTTGTGATTTCATCTGAAAATGATTCTTCTGCATTTCAAAGAAAAGGGAAAGGCTTTTCATTGGGAAGGTCACTTCTAAATGTTCCTTCAAAACACACTCAGGCAGAAGTATTTCTCTGAATAATGCATAATGGGACTGTTGCATGCCTCTTATTAATTTGATGGTCAATTAATGCTTTTCTCTGAAGAGAGGCTTAAGAGCAATGATCCTGGTAACCAAGAGCATGTCATTCAGTAATTGGCTTGTTCTTTGTTGTGCTGGTCTGTCTGTGGTTGTGTATATGTGTGCAAATACTTCTCAGGTGATTGTGAACATGGATGATAGAGTTTTCAGTGGTCAGTTTTATGACTCCAGAGTCTTTATTCCTGTCCTTGGGAACAGGCTGTTTAGTGTCCAAGAAAATGCTGCAAGCTGTTTCTTTTCCTTTCCTTCATTCTGGAATTTAACTGGTAAGGCATATAGAATGGGCATATGAAAGCACTTGTGGTGTGATGTGATAGGTGACTATTTCAGAATTGAGCACTTTTCCTTCTGAAATCAGTTTTTTGGATTTTGTGAGGCTTGCTTGGTGTGCAGCTCCAAATGCAAGCAAACTTTCAGTTTCCATAGAAATAAGTACAGCATGTGTTTAAAAACTTTGAATCATGGCCCTATTTAATACTATCAAAAGAGATTTAACAGCAATGTAAATCTGCATGCTGAAGTTGCAAGATACTTGCTGCTTTATTGCTATTTCACATTTTTCAGCTTCTGGAAATGTTTGTATATCTTTTTTCTCTGATTTTTGAAAAGAATTATTATATCAGCAGCTGCATGGTATTTTGAAGCTGAACACTCATTAAAATTGCAGTTCATGTTCACAGTTCAAAGTAAGGAAATAGTTTAATATCTGGTTTTCATTTCTGACAGTTACATGTGACATACAAGCATTGCTGTCTGTCTGAAGACAGTGCAAAGCTGCTCAGAAAATGAAAGTCCAATTTTCTGGAAAAGCTTTAGCAAAGCACCATACTGGGCATCAGCTGGGTGTGACTGGAGAAGATGGTGGCTGTTTGTGGAAAAGCAAAGAGAACATAGAAACCAAGAAAGCTGTGGAAGCTTCAGCATAACTTGATTGATGTAGGCTTTCCATGTCTGTTACCCTGCTAATGTATCCTTATGCATGCTGAAATCTTTGAAAAAGTGTCTGGCAAGCAGTCTGTGATAAATTGAATGCTGTCAGTCAGAAACTGAAACCAAAGGGAAGAAAGCAATTTAAAAGGCAGACAATAAGTCAGTGAAATCAGCATTTCTTCGGAAATAATTAAGATTATATGGAAATGGATAGTTTTCTATTCTTCTTAAGATACGGAAGGTTTTGCAGGAGCTTCTTGTTTTGCTCAGTAATATTGCTGAACTAATGTTGGACAGTCTGCACATATTTAAGTGAGAAAGGCCAGCTTGCAACAGTTAATGCAGTGTGATTTTTTTCCTTCTCAAGCGTTGACAATTCTCATAATTTCTCTAGTTTTAGGCTGCTTGCATGACAGAATTCTTTAAAGTTGGACATGCCTGGCAGTCCTTAAAGTCTAATAAAAATACTTAAGCATATCAGTGTCTTAAGAAGGTGGTATCATAGAATCATAGAATGGTTTGACTTGGAAGGGACTTTTACGATCATCTAGTTCCAGCCCCTCTGCAATAGGCAGGGACACCTTTCACTAGAACAGGTTGCTCCAAGCCCTGTCCAGCCTGCCCTTGAACACTGCCAGGGATGGGGCATCCACAGCTTTTCTGGACAACCTGTGCCAGGGCTGCACCACCCTCACAGCTCACATAAAAAATTTCTTCCTAATGTCTAATCTAAATCTACCCTCTTTCACTCTAAAGCCATTCCTCCTTGTTTTGTCACAACAGGTCCTTGTAAAAAGTCCCTCTCCAGATTTCTTGTAGGCCCCCTTTAGGTACTGGAAGCTGCTCTAAGGAATCTCCAGAGCCTTGCCTTCTCCAGGCTGAGCAAGCCGACATCTCTCAGCCTGTCTTTCTAAGGAGAGGAGCTCCATTCTTCTGATCAGCTGCATGGCTGCCTCTAGACTCCCCTAACAGGTCCACATCCTCCTTATGTTGACGGCTCCAGAGCTAGATATATATCACAACAAGAAAAGCTTTGATTTTCCAGAGAGAAATAATCACACATTCTAGAATCTGATTACATTCTAGAACATTTTCACATTATTTTCATCATTTATATTCAAGAACGGATGTGTATCCCTGCAGTAAATTTTATGGTTCAAGATTCTTGAGGGTCAGCTGGCTAAGCAGTCAAAAGAAAACCTGAAATATTATGAATGATTAAAAAATTAAAGCAGGCATGGACATAAGCATGATAATGGTGATGCCCTAACGAGATAATTGGTACTTTAGGACAGGATCTAGCTGAAAAACAAAATTAAAATGTACAGGAGAAAAGTATACTTGGTAAGAGACACCTCTGTTTGTAATTCAGCAGACTTAATCATAGAATCATAGAATAGTTAGGGCTGGAAAGGACCTTAAGATCATCTAGTTACAATGCCCCTGCCACGAGCAGGAACACCTCCCACTAAACCATGCCATCCAGGGCTATATCCAACCTGGCCTTGAACACTGCCAGCGATGGAGCATTCACAACTTACCTGGGCAACCCGTTCCAGTGCCTCACCACCCTTACAGTAAAGAATTTCTTCTTCATATCCAATCTAGACTTCCCCTGTTTAAGTTTGAACCCGATACTCCTTGTCCTATCACTGCAGTCCCACATGAAGAGTCCCTCCCCAGCATCCTTATAGGCCCCCTTCAGATATTCTAAGGCTGCTATGAGTTTTCCACTCAGCCTTCTCTTCTCCAGGATGAACAGACCCAACTTTCTCATCCTATCTTCATACGGGAGGTGCTCTAGTCTCCTCATCATCCTCATGGCCCTCCTGTGGACTTGTTTCAACAGTTCCATGTCCTTTTTATGTTGAGGACACCACAACTGCACACAGTACTCCAAGTGAGGTCTCACAAGAGCAGAGGAGAGGGGCAGGATCACCTCCCTTGAGCTGCTGTTCATGCTCCTTTTGATGCAGCCCAGGATACGGTTGGCTTTCTGGGCTGCGAGCGCACTCTGCCAGCTCATGTTCATTTTCTCAATGACCAACACCCCCAAGTCCTTCTCCGCAGGGCTGCTCTGAATCTCTTCTCTGCCCAACCTGTAGCTGTACCGGGGATTGCTCCCACCCAGCTGTAGGACCTTGCACTTGGCATGGTTAAACTTCATCAGGTTGGCATCAGCCCACCTCACAAGCATGTCAAGGTCCCTCTGGATGGCATTCCTTCCCTCCAGCATATCAACCGAACCACGCAGCTTGGTGTCATCAGCAATCTTGCTGAGAGCACACTCAATCCCACTGTCCATGTCACTGACAAAGATGTTGAACAAGACTTGTGCCAACACCCATCCCTGAGGGACGCCTCTTGTTACTGGTCTCCAGCTGGACATTGAGCCATTGACCACAACTCATTGCGTGTGGCCATCCAGCCAGTTCTTTATCCACCAAGTGGTCCACCTATCAAATTGATGTCTCTCCAACTTAGAGACAAGGATGTCATGTGAGACAGTGTCAGATGCTTTGCACAAGTCCAGGTAGATGACATCAACTGCTCTACCCCTGTCCCTCAGTTCCACAGCCCCATCATAGAAGGCCACCAGATTGGTCAGGCAGGATTTCCCCTTAGTGAAGCCGTGCTGGCTGTAACCAGGGTGCTCCCTGTTGTTTTTCATCTGCCTTAGCATGCTTTCCAAGAGAATCTGCTCCAAATTTTGCCAGGCACAGAGGTGAGGCTGACTGGTCTGTTGTTCCCTGGATCATCCATTTTCCCCTTCTTGGAAATGGGGGTTATATTTCCCTTTTTCCAGTCATTGGAACTTCACCTGACTGCCATGATTTTTCAAATATGATGGAGAGTGGCTTAGCAGCTTCATTTGCCAGCTCCTTCAGGACCCGCGGATGGATTTCATCAGGTCCCATGGATTTGTATTGCATTCAGGTTCTTAAGATGGTCTTGAACCAGATGCTCCTCTCCTACAGAGGGCCTAGGTCTTCATTCTCACTGTCCCTGTGTCTGCCTTCCAGGACTTGGGTGGTGTGGTCAGAGCATGTGCCGGTGAAGACTGAGGCAAAGAAGTCATTAAGAACCTCAGCCTTCTCCAAATCCAGGGTAGCCATTTCTCCTGACAGCTTCTGGAGAGGGCTCAGATTGTCCCTAGTGTGTCTTTTATTCGCTATATACCTGTAGAATCCCTTTCTGTAATCCTTAACATCCCTAGCCAATTTGAATACTAAGTGGGCCTTTCCTTTCCTAACCTGGTCCCTAGCTTCCCAGGCAACATTCGTGTATTCTTCCGAGGCCGCCTGTCCTTGCTTCCACCTTTTATAAGCCTCTTTTTTCCTTCTAATTTTCCTCAGCAGCTCCTTATCCATCCAAGGAGGTCTCCTGGCCCTCCTCCACCACTTCCTTCTAGTCGGGATGTATCGCTCCTGAGCTTGCAGCAGGTGATCCTTGAATATCAAGGAACAGTCTTGGGCCCCCCTGCCCTCTAGGGCTATATCCCATGGAATCTTACTGAGCAGGTTCCTGAAGAGGCCAAAGTCTGCTCTCTTGAAGTCCAGAGCAGTGAGCTTGCTGCACGCTCTTCTCACTGTCCTGAGGATCTCGAAGTCAACTATCTCATGATCGCTGCAACCAAGGCTGCCCTGGTGCATGACATTTCTAACCAGCCCTTCCCTGTTGGTAAGCACGAGGTCAAGCATGGCACCTCTTCTCGTTGGCACCTTTCTTTGTTGGCTCCTTTATTACTTGCAGAAGGAAGTTGTCTTCCACACAATCGAGGAACTGCCTGGATTGCTTGTGCTGGGTCATACCATCCCTCCAACAGGTATCAGGGTGGTTGAAGTCCCCCATTAGAGCAAGAGCCTGGGAGTGTGAGGCTCTTCCTATGTGTCTATAGAGTGCTTCATCCACAGAGTCCTCTTGATCAGGCGGTCTGTAGCAGATCCTCAGAATAGTGTCTCCCATTGCTGTTCTTCTTTAACCCTGACCCACAAACTCTCTGTCGACTGCTCAGCTGTCTGCAGACAGAGTTCCATGCTCTCCAGCCTATCCCTAACATAAATAGCAACTCCCCCTCCCTGCCTACCGAGCCTGTCTTTGCTAAAGAGCCTGTAACCTTCCACTCCATCACACCAGTCATGGGAGCCATCCCACCATGTTTCTGTTATGCCTATGGTATCATACCCCCGTAGATGTGCACACATCTCTAATTCCTCTTGTTTGTTCCGCATGGTACGGGCAGATCAAGACCTGTTTTCAGATTTACTGGAAATTTACCAAAGAAATGCCTAATGTCAGAGTAGACATTTGTGGAATATGAACTGGTAAATTCATCCACTCTGCAGTGTCAAATGCTCTTCAGAGAATATACCACTTCTAAATCAAAGTGTGATAGCATAACTTTTGGAAGAGAAATATCTGGATGTAGAGGAAGCCTCCATGTGAAGGACATGAGTAACAATTGGCTGTTCTTTTTCAGCAGAAGCATTACTCTGTTTCTATGACTTCATAAAACGATTGGACTGCTGGGGATTTCCAACTCTGAAGGGTTTTCTTGGTTAAACACTGAAGAGGAAGATGTGGGAAATCACTGCAAGTGAAATAAGCTTGCATTACAACAAGAAGTTGTTTTTAAGACAGCTCCAAAAGTTCCATGTCATTCATGGCTCACTATTGGAGTAAGTTGTGATTTGGGCATCTGCCTGAAATAGAAGCTGACAGTCCTGTTTGTTGATAGCGATGAAGTGCTTTGCGAAGTATCCTGAAACTTACCCAGTAAGAAACAAAGAGGCTTTGATAGTAGTGAGGGCTTCACCAAACAAATTGATTAGATTGCATGTTCTGAATCAGTTTAGATGGGAAGGCCCAGCATCTAGAGTGTTTCAAAGGACATGAAATAGTTTGTGTTTAACAAAAACGCACCACCTTGGAAGCTAAAATCTAAGATAAATGTAGTGTCAGAACTCTCCTTGGGTATGTTCCCACAATATGATGTAGGGTTTGGTCTAATTAGCTGTGGCAGAACACTTCTGTAATGCAGCTGTACTACCTCTAGTACTTGAACTAGCTTGTGCAACTCCACAGGCAGCATTACATCCTGCTTACATATCTGAGAATTCAGCTTACTGCCCATGCAGAACAAGAGCATTGCAGCTCAGAGCCAGTCTGCATGGAAATTCAGATGACTAGGTAAAAATGAAAGCAGAAGAGTAGGATTCTGTTGTCATTAAAACAATTTCCTATGTCGATGAGTCTCTCTGCTTTCTGCTGACACGCTTTCTTGTTTTCACCATGCTGTACTTTCCCACTATTTTGTAGCAGAATAGCTGGGTCCAGTTATTACTGAGTGAAATGGAATTGGTTAGTTAATCCCAGCCTCCAACATTATCAAAACAAATGTGGCAACTCTTCCACTGATTGCTTTGTGTTACTGTGTCTCATTTTCTTTTAATTTAGAATTATTATGGAGAGTTATTTGGAGGTTGCATAGTCAAAACATCCATATGAAGAAACACACCCCACCTTCCCCAAGTCAGGGAGGCTTCAACATAGCTGCGAAGAGAAACAGAGCATCTACTGGGATCAGCATTAATTACCTTGATACCAAACTTCTCTCCCTGAACCTGTAAAATCCAACTTGGCCTGGGCTGCCAGTTTAAATGGGAGAAGAGATTCACAACTGTCTCATCCTTTACTGGCAAGCAAATGCCGCCTGTTGGGAAAGATTAGTAGAAGCTTGATACCCTCTTCTGGTTGTTGGGAAAATCTTAATGATTACTTTCTTCTGACACTGGTTGGCTCAGTTCTTTTCTTCTCCACCTTTGTCATTCAGTCTTTCTTTATCTATTCTTCCTACTCTTCAGCCAAGAGTTTCTGTCCTACCTCCAGCTAGAGACCAGTCTTATTGGCTCTTACTGTGTGATCTCATTCACATACGACAATGGCAGTGTTACAGTAAAAAGATTAGCACGTCTCTTCAAAGCTTAGTATTCTGCCTCCTAACCACCATCTCTGAATCCTTTTATCCTCCTTTAAGTGCAAACATAGAAGGAATTAGGCACACATGGAAACAGGAATTGTAGGGAATAGGGTTTATTTTTAAAATCCAAGCAGGAAAAAAGGCCCAGAGAATTCTATTCAAAATTAAAGGCAATTCCAAAAAATTAAGAGTCTGAAATTGAACTCTGTTTATGTAATTACTTTTGAATTTAAACCAAAAAGCATAAAGACCTATGTTCACATTGAAAATGAAGGTCAGAAATTTGTACCAGTGGCTAGAATGGGGAAAAAAAGTAGCTCTTCTGTTTCATGATAATCACATTTGTTGCCTGAGTGTGTTTCATTTGGCATGGCTTGTTAGAAAATGAAACTTAGACATGTTATTAAAAGATTTTTATTTTATCCCTTTAGATGTCAACTGAGAAGTTGTTCTAGCGAAGGAAGACATGGTACTTTTCCATTACTGAACATTAGTTATGGAATGACTGTACTGCATGAAGAGGATTGAGACATAAATGGCACTTTTCAAGCAGGAAGTAGCTACTGACCCACCATGGGTTTTAGTGATATTAGACAATCTGCAGTACATAAGTAACATACAGTGATTTCAAACATTAAAACATCTTCCTTTTATGTAGTTCTTTTTAAGAAAATATCCAAAGAGCATTCTAACATTTGAGTGGGAATTCAGGTGGACTTAAGCAGAAAGAGCATTCTTCAAAAGCCCTGCTGAGGGCTTACCTTAAAATGTTTCGAGATACAGCATTTTTGTGCAGTGTTTACAGGACCTATAACTAGTTGAGGTTATTTGAGCTTCACGGACGAGGAATCCTTAAACTTGTAATCCCCTCAGCAGTCAACTTTAATAGGCAGGTTTGAGCAAATTCAACTGTATAATATTAAAGGATCTCTTTTATGTGAAGTTATGTTGGTTGTGCTCTAGCACAGGCAATAGGAAATACTTTGTGAGGTAGATAAGTAGATACAGAGAAAATAATTCCGATTTACAGAATGTTAATCAAAGGCAATCCTGGGGTAAAAAAAATTAGTCTAAGGCTATGTTTACCTGAGGCCAAAAGATGACAGATATTTTGCAGATTGAGAAAACCTTGAAATATTTTCCCTGCTTAAACAGGATTAGATTACTCTATCTCTGATGGAGATGCATTTTATGTGTTAAGAGATATGATGAGAGAATCAAGGCCTTTAAGGTTAAATATATTTGAGGAAAAGCAGCATGAAATTTGACTTTCTGGTTTTCTGCATAATCCATCTCTTCTAATTCTGAAAAATAATTTCCTTTAAAGTATTTGATGGAGCATGGCTTGGTCAAGTGGTCTTTGCACATCAGTGAAGAATGTGAAAAGCAGGCATAGTGTACTAAATTGGGGTTGTAATAAAACAAGAGGCTAATGTCACTGATTGATCCCTGTTGTGTGAGAACATGACATTATTTCAGAAATCTCAAACTAATCTCTAATGTGGTCCTGTCTTGGGCTAGCTCTGTAAGTAGCTTTCGGTAGAGCTATCATTTTGCATGTAGACAATATAAGGGAGCTCTTAGAAGGCAGAGAGAGCACTCTGCAGACATTTTTATTATATTGCTGGTTTTATGACTTCAGTGAGAGCATTTCCCGCTCAGTGCTTTTAGCATAAGACAGGACAATGTAAGAGCCTGAAGAAATTCTTCTAGGGAAGAGAGCATTTTGGATAACTTGCTAAGTCAAAAACATTTCATGAGTATGTTTTCACCTTCACTTTTGCCCGTGGTGAAGACTCCCATGAAATAGTGGATGAGTTCATTTCATGTGTCTCTGTTTCTTTGGGTAAATCCAGGTTGGTGATAGGTAGTTTCCTTACCTCTTTTCTGAGGAAGGGTAAAAAGATAAATGCATACCATTCTTCCTTAATTTTATGGCACTGATACTCTCATTTTTTTCTGTATTTAGATGTATACATCTAAACTATGTACTGTATACATCTAAACTATGCATACTATATGCATACTATATTATGCATATAGTATGAAAATAATACATGCTGTATTTGATGGCAAAACATCTATGGAAAAAAGAATGACAGTGTTTGGTTTATCGCAGTAAATTTAAATGATGTGATGCTTCTATGGTGCATGATTGAGACAGGAACTTTGTTGAGAAGCATCTTTCTCTTGTTGTTTTTCTACCTTTCTTTCCAGTGTGTATTGACAGCATTTCTGTTAATTATTCAAATGATGCAATGGGAGATGGAGCACCTATCCCACTGGAAGGTCCTCTGCTCTGAAGACTCCAGCTCATAACACAAGTTGTTAAAGTCAATTTGTGCTCTCTTAGTATTTGCTGAAGGTGCACCACTGTGATCACACCTCATAGCGTAAATTGTTAATGTCTATGTTCTCTTTTAATATTTGTTGAAGATGCCTGGCTGTGAACACATCCTGGATTTATAGTTTGGGTGCTGTGGATGGTGCTGATTGCATGACCATGTTCTAGCTAACAGAATAATTTCAAAGTATGATAGCTGTTTGTTGATAACTGAGGTTTACATTGATTTTACTAAAGTCTCATTGAATATATTGATCCACTGGCATTAGCATTGTAAGAACCAAAGAACTGTCCAGGAGCCCCCACTCAATTTGTAAGTTACAGGTTTTTTTTTAGGATGATACAGTCTTCTAAAAAATCTTAGGCTGGCACTCATAATATATTGACTTACAAGGTGCCTGGCATGTGCAGTGATAGCTCCCTATATTCACACCACCTTGTCAGTGTTCCATGAGGCTGCTTATGGTGAAACCACTTAATCATTTGTTTTATAACTTAGAAAGGCTAAGAGCAGAAGGTGTTATTACATCAGATAAAGTGTTGCTGTGTACTGCAGATGCCATGCTAGTAGAAGCTACACAGTCTATGGGGACATCCTCCCATATGGTTTGTGCTAAGCTAAACTCTTGGCTGATGCTGATGCCCACTATATTTTGCATTTTTCTCAAAGTGAATGTAAACGCTGATTTGTAAAACCTGAGTAACCATTTATTTAAAGTTCCTCTTCTGGGTGGCTGAGTTGAGTGTTGTTTTTGGTGAACTCTTTCTAAGATAGTCAGTTATTTTAATTTCCTTGTATGTCCATGGAAATATAAAATATATGTGAATCCTGTTAGGAAAAAAAAATAGCATTGTCTTTTTACAAATGGTATGTTTTCATTCCAAACTGTTTGTGTATTGAGCTTTTATGTTCAAAGTGTTACTGCACATTTCATTTCTATGTCTTTTTCTTGAAATGCTCGTACTTGCTCAATCTAAGTGACTGCAGCTGCAAAATTTTATTTAATCCTGTTGCATAGAACTTCTCTGACTGCTTGAGTCTTCCAGAATTATCTATCCATGTTTATTTTAGATTCTTCAGAACATGATTACTAGTCAAGTTTTTATAAGTAGGGAGCCAAAAATAGGCTGCTTTGCCGTATTCTTAGGTTTGCTATATTTGCAGGTTTTTTTTAATACCTTATCAGAAAGCTATTGCAAGGAATGTTCTGCTATTCAGTTGTCTGGTTCTAATAATTCATAGAATGTTGAAAAACTTGGTAACTGCTTCCCATGGTTGTGGTGGAAAAGGGAATAAATGTCTACCTAATTAAACATTCCATTAGATTTGAACAACAGATTTGATGTTTTGCTCGAATTTATTATATTCAGTAGAAAAATGCTGAAATTTCAAAGAAGGAAAAAGGTGTTGCGAGCAATTCTCAAATTTTTTTAGTTTTCATCAACTAGTTCTGTTTTTATCTATTGTTTGAATTTCTGGTTAGTCTCACATAGTTCTATGTAGCTGATGAGTTTTGAAAGTGACTTAGAGGGTATTTCTTGTGAATGGAGCAAATTTCTGCATCTAAGAATAGAAGATATTTTTTGGGGAGAATCCCCATGGTTCTTTCTCTCTGATGAAACAGGCTGCATCAGTTTCAGCCAACTGGTGTAGTTTCCTGTAAAGAGATAAAGGCAGAGTTAAAGGTTTAAAGAAAAGGTGATTTTGCTTTGTCACCCAGAGATTTAAAAAAATTATATTTTATTTTTTTTAATAGGCATTGCTATGTTTTTACTGTTATGCCTACAAACTACTGACTAAGGTGAACTAAAAACTAAGGTCTAAGCAGATACCAAAGCATAGCAGAGGAATGGTTAAGAAAAGTAAGGTCTTCATGGATAGGTCTGGAAAAAACTATTTCAATAATAAATTAGAATACCAATATATGCTTATAAATTTAGAATAGGCAAACCTGCTCAGAGATCAGTATATGGGGAAGGAATGGAGAGAAAGCCATTGTGTTAAGCACACCCATGTGAACTGAAGAGAAACATTCTGCTCTGCATGTTTTTTTGGCTTGTAACAGCAATAGACAACCTGCACTGGTTATCCCAGAACTCATCAGCTGAAGGCAGCTGTACCTGAACCTCCAGCCTTAATTTAACTTGACTTGGCTAATCTGTGGCCGATGAGCTGCTGAAGAAGTTTAATCCCATAGTACCAGCTAGCTAAAGCTATTACTCTAAGATTTACTATTTGAAAAACTCTACTTTTCTGTCTGTGACTGCTAAATCAAATGTGTGTAATTCAGAGATGGAGTGCAGTTCCGTAAGTGTGACTGCTTCTCTTCTACAAAGTGAAATACCCTGGACCAGCTCCAGTTTTCTACTGAAACAAATGCATTACATGGAAGATTTTATTACAGTTTTTAATATGCTAGCCAAAGTCTTTTTAAAAAATAAATATTGCCACACAGGGGCAGGCACACAAGAAATTTTGCTGGGAAATAACACCTCTCTAAAGACACTCAGTATGATAATAGCAGAACTCAGGGACTGTCCTCAGTTTTACCTTAACAAATGCCTTTGAAGATCTCTGTCTTCAAGTAACTAAAACTGTGTATTGTAGAGAAACTTGCAATTGGCTCTGTATATCATCCATTTATAGCATATTATGCGTACGGTATTATTTCTTAGAATGGCTTGGGTTGGAAGGGACCTCTAAGGGTCATCTAGTTCCCACCCACATTTGGCCAACCAGTTTGTCAATTTTTTTTTTTTAAACATAAATAATTCTTATTATTAGTTATTCCTTACATCTTTTTCACCTTTGTCTTAATAGAAGTCAGACTCTTCAGGGCATGAGCAGAGAGCAGTATGTGTTAGTGTCTTAGCAGTACATGAAACTAAACCCAGCTTTTTATTCATGTGCTCAAAGGCAATGTGATCAGACTACTTTGATTGCTGTTTATCCAGAAGTCAGCCAGATATTAGTCTGTCATGACGTATTTATTATATAATAGTATGCCAGACATCAAAACAGGCTCAGTTGTTGAGTGGTATCTTTTTTTTTGGTTTTTGTCCTCAGTCCCGTTATCTAGGCTGGGTTACGCCTATTGAATTATGATGTAAGGATTTTTTAAATCGTTTATTTCAGTGGAGTACGCAGTATTTTTAGTTCTTTCCTTGTTGTGCCAATATGGTGAAAAAGCAATTACTGTTCCCAGAGCTAAGCAAGTATCAGTCAATTGATGGTAGCATGCAGACAAAGAAATAATGGGAATGTTGAGATACTGTGCAAGTTCAAGTTGCTCTTGTTAAACAAATACAGGCATGCAAATTTCACTTCCATTCAGGGCACAAGAAAAATCAATGTTTTCCAAATGGTGGAAATATAAGTAAGTGTAAATGTGTGAATCTATATTCTCTTGCTCTGTGTTAGTTTCTAATGGGTTGTTGCAGTCATTGTGCTGGAAAATAAGGGCGTGTATTGGTTATTTTCTTACCTAAAAAGAATAGAAGAATGCTACTAAAGATAAAACAAATTTCCTTTCAATTTTTTTGTTGGCATTTGAAATTCTTTATTTGTTTTCTTAGTGTATAGGTTTCTGAGACTATGGAGTTTGAAACACATATGGCCTGTAGACTTTATACATTGAAATATCCATTTTATGTAACAATGGCCAGCTGTAACTTCAGGAAGAAAGCCAGTTTTGATGGGTAATGGGTTTGAGTCTGTTTCATGTGAATGATCTCTAGTCTAGTCTTTAAAAGGGCTCTTGTATGATGTGTACCAAGATACTAGAAACACAGTAATATAATAGAGAAGGTATCCTTTTCTGAAAAAAATTAACTATGAGAGTAATCTGAAACACTATGCACAGAGGAGGAATAATACCCTGAAAGAAATGCTGCAGATTAAAAGAGTGATACAGGTTCCTCAGATCTCAAATGATTTGAAGATTCAGAAGGGTAAATATCACTTGAAACATAACTTACATACATATTGCTATATGAGGAATAAAAACTGTTCTTAGCTTCTTTTAGTGCAAGCACCACCTTCTCCCTATTAATTGGAAATGAAAAAGCTTTGTACTTTTTGTACAGGTTTCGTTAAACAGATCTATGGGCTGACCCACATGGCCTCTTCAGAATGGTGATCAAGTATTGGTATGACAGTGAGTTAATTCACAGAATCAGAACCTGTGTTTCTGTGAGCATAAGCCTTCAGTAAGCTTAAGCCTTTAGTTTTGCAGTTTGTAGCACATTTTTTCTCAGAAATGTTCACACAGTTCCATCAGGAAGCTTTAGTGGGAGGAGAGTGCAGATGCAGTGGATTTCCATTTAAAGATATTATGTGTATATAAGCTATGCATGGAGTAGCATGTGCAAAAGCCAATGTATTGGTCATATGCTTTTTTCTCTTGGAGGGTCTGGTATTTGTGCTAAATAGGTACGATTTCTTCTTAACCCTGAAGAAAAAAAGATACATTTTTTTTCCTCTTCAGAGCAACTCTTAACTGCAGATCACATTCACATGTACTACAAAGCATTCTTTTCTCCCTGTTTGGAACACTCTATTCACTCTTCTTTCCTTTTTTCTACCATTAACTGTCCACCCAGCATTTTGTGAAACAGTGAACCATTGCAACTGCATTGCAGTCATTCTTGCTTTTTATTATGGTTTATCTGTTTTTATGTTTGGATAGACAAATAAAAAGAGGGCCTTTTAGAAGTAGAATAAAAAGAACAGAGATATTTGCTTCCTGGAACACTGGAGTCTGGAAAAGAATTTTAAGTTCCTTGAGAGTGACTGAAATTAATTCAAAGTTCTTAAAACGCTCTGAAAACATAAATGAGTTTAATTATTCTTTTGTGGCATGACCTTGCAAAAATATCATGAACATTTTTGCTCTGAGCTACAATATATGGCTGTTCCTTCCAACTGTTTGTGTACCTGAGTGCTTGAGAGTTATGAAAAATGGAAGATAGTTACATTTTCAATAGTTCTGTCATCAGTGCACAAGGCTGATGTTATTCTTCATTTTTAAACTGTTGAAATGTTTAACCCTGAGGTTATATTGTATGTTTGAATGGAGAAAAGGGGTAGTCAGACATTAAGGGAGCTTTTGGGTTGCTTTTCTGTGTTGTGCTGAATTGCAAAACTCGAACAGTTTGGACCAAAACTCCAGTTTATAGAATCATAGAATAGTTAGATTTGGAAGGGACCTGTAAGGGTCATGTTGTCCAGTGCTCCATGGTAGCTCAGTTACTCAGGTAAAATGTCCGGTGGGATTTATTGACATTTACTGAGTGGGACTGAAGCCTTGCTTAAGAAAGACTAGTTTTATCTTACCCTCGGTGAGATTCAGGTATGAAACTTTCCCCCCAGATACTGCAAGGTCCTTCCACAAGCATATCTTATCTAAATCAGTTGTGCTCCAGCCTTGGAACACAGTTGCTTCTGCAGTCTTACATGCTGGTACTGACCTTCAAGATTTCCACAAGAAATTCTCAGCTTTACTCCTTTTAAATAGACCCACTGACTTAGATAACAAAAAATACATTCTTAGTGGTTAAATATCTATTTTTTCCTTCATTTTTTTTGTTGTATTTGAAGCTCTTTACTTGGTTTCTTAGTGTATAGGTTTCTGAGAATATGGAGTTCAAAACACGTATGGTTTATGCACTTTATACATTAAATGTCCATTTTATGTAACAATGGATGGCTATAACTTTATGTAAGAATATAAATGAGAATAATTTGCATGGTTAAGAGCCAGGATTTGACTGAAAAAGTGTGCAAAAACTTTTTTTTTTTCAAACATGCACCTAGAGTTTGTATCTTCCCAGAATTTAGAGAATTTGGTGTAGATCCCAGATATATTTTAATATTCATATAGGATTAATGAATATTATCAATCAAATAATATTTTTTATAAAGATAATTATTAATGTCCATGTTTATTGATGAGGGCAGTACTCCAGAGAAGTGACCCTTGCCGCAGATGTTTCTTTCCTGTGTATAAGTTGGATCAAAATTACTGGGGAGAATGTGAGAGAGAAACCAGCTTTCTGGATCCCATGCTGAGAGTTGGAATGATGTGGGGGCTGGGGTGGGAGCTTCTTTATAGTGTTGTTACTTGTAAACTGATAAAAGCCATTGAAAAACAGTACACTTTAAGCTAAGAGGTGCTGTTTTCACAGGAACACTTCAGAGTTGAATCATCCCTTGAAACTGAGTGCACTCACTGGTTCAAGAAGCGTGTTTTGTTGTTCTCTATTCTGTCACCAATCTATGGCTAAGGCTCCACCATGATTTGAAATCCTTGGTGTTTTGGGGTGGATTTTTCTGTGTCTGTGCATGGCTTTCAGTCTTATTTTGAATATGATTGTTGCTAAGGCTACAAGAGTAAATTTTTCTGCAAGAAAACTATTCCCTAGTGTGGGAAGATGTGTGAGGGAAAAGCAGTGCTATTGGCATTGATTCTCTTTGAGAACAGCATGGATGTTCCGTAGGCAAGGCCATTTACTCTGCACAGCTCTGTGGCCAGAAATCCAGTAGCAAATGACAGGAGCATTAGAGCAAAGACAATTTCTAATGAAACAGCGAAAGCAGGGAAATGTTAAAAGGAGCATGCACTCTGGACAAAGGTAGCTACTTTTGTCCAGAAACAGAATGAACATAGCTTCTGTACGAGCATAAAGTTTGTTAGAAGCTGCACAAGTAAAATCACATTCAGGAGGTTGCTGAGGAACTTACTTTACCCACCTCTCTCACTCCCGGACTTCCCAACTCCTTACTTTGCCCACTCCCTCCTTTCCCCCCCTCCATTTTTAACTAATTTTCTTTTTCAGAAGAGCACTTCTGTGTTTTATAGAAATTCCTTTGCTGAACCCAAATTCTTTCTGTTACCAACCTTTTCTTTATGAAATTAATGATAAGCCAGTATTTCTGTTAAGAGACGTGTTTAATAGGAGAAATGTGCTCAATTAACAATGGCACTGAAGAGGCTTAAAGGGCTAGTTGCAGTGTTGTGGCAGATCAATCTGAGGATTCTGCTCACCTGGAATAGTGTCAGATTAGAATTTGCGCTTAGGAGAGCCAAACTAACCATGGTTATCACCCAGTGGTTAAACAGGGGGAGCTTTATAGCATGTAAAGTATGTAATTCTATCCCAACAGACAAGCTTTCACTGAGAACAGCAGAGCTGAATCAAGCTCTTGGTTTAGACATTTTTACAAGAATGAACCCAGATGTGTGCTTATCAGATACACATTGGAAGAGAAAAACTATACTATGGATTTTCAGTAATTAAAGAGGGAATAGATTGTAGGCTTCTCGTTTTACTATTTGCATAGCTGAGGAAATAGAAGACAACAGCCTGGAAGAAGTGGGCCTAAATCTGAGATTAGAAAGATAATAGATTAGATAGTACTTAGCTAGTCAGGCTCACAGAAAATTGAACTCACAGGAAATCCAAACTTTTTGGTTGCACTTGAAAAAAAGTAATATTTTAACACTGACATTATTTGTAGGGATGCACTATATGGCAATAGATTATCACATTTCTTTAATGCCTGAGTAGACATTAAAGAAGAATTCAGAATTTTCAAGATAGGAAACTAGATGCATGGATAAAGTGATCTGTTTCTTCTCAGCAGATATATAGTGCTGGGTATTGCAGCGATGTTTTGCATATAGTCTGCAGATAGCACGTGGTTCAATTAAGTGTGAATCAAGTATTAGAAGTGAAGTTTATACCTCTCAGACTAAGCAGATGAGAAAAAGTTGTTTGTCGTGTTTTGGCCCTGGTGGAATTGCATCCTTCTCTGATTTGCAATAGTAAATCTGTAATGGAAAGAAACATTATACTAATGAGAAAAGCAGGGGTGTGGGCTTCAGCCACATGCCATTTGGCTGAAGGCATGTAATTTTCTCATTTTTGTGTCCTACTTTTGCTTTTCCCCTATCACATAAGATCCTTTTCCAGTGCCTGCAATTAGATGCCTACTACTGTCAAGTATTTCTATCCAGTTATGTGTAAGGAAACTGCACTACATGAGTGAACTGTGCTTCTCATTCTGCCATGCCATGCATGTTTGAAGCAAATTGGAGTGGTCTGTCTCCTTCAGAGAAAAGATGTTGTTGGTATTCAGTAGCTGGTTTTCTTGGGTTGAGCATCTGTCCCAGATAGGAGCAGTATCTCTATCATTACTGCTCTTGTAAATGAGTTTGTTTAAGTTTGGGAAAAGATGAATAGGCTGCAGCCTTACTTTGCTCTTTCACAGGAGTGGTGAGGTGCTCCAGATGCATCTTTGTGCATTAGATCTGCTTAAAAAGAGTGCTAATAAATCAATTCTCACTTTCAGTGTGGGCGTTTTGCGCTATAAAAGAGGAGAGAAAACCAGTGCTAACACTAAGAAACTGTGACTGTAGAAATACAAACTGGTGTGGGAACTGTGGGCCTGTAGTGTACATGCAACAACTTTCAACACTGCATTTGGCAGCTAACATTTCTAACTCAGTCTCCCAAGCACAGATCAGTGTTGTGCAGGTTAATATGGGTAAGTTATATTTTCTTCCATAACAGGAAATGACAATTTCTAATCTTGCAAGTACTTCAGGCAATGAGCAGAGTCTACTGGAGTACTTTTAAATAAAGTGAGAATACATTTAGTTTGCTTTATTTTAAGACTTTATTTTTTTTATAGTTCATACATAACCAGTGTTTTATGCTAACAGGCAGAAGAGATTTACCCACAGCTGTAAGTCAGAATTCAAAACATGATGGTTCTGTAGTAGATTTAGTTCATGACAGCTGCAAAACAGACGCTTGCTAGAATATATTTCATTTAAAAAAATAATCCTCTCTTAAGTTACACTTTCAGTATAGTTAGTTATGATTGTATTTCACTATTTGTTTTGAAGGAAAGAAAACGAATGTAATGCCACAGTAGCAAAGCAGAGCAGTAGAGTCAGTAGATCTAGATTCTTTGCTTAACTGTGCAAATGCAACAATCCATCATTGGAAAATGGAAGTCATACTGCATATGAAAAATAATTATAAATAAAATTACTGTGCTTTTTTCTTTCAGCTGGAGACGTGTTATGCATCTCTTATGAGTCCATTGCAGTAATTAACTTTAAGGTTTTCAGAATACTGACTACAAAATGATGGATATATGCATAGTTTATAGAAGTGTTAGCTTTCTAGAAAGAGCGTTGCTTATCTTAGACTATTAAATAAAAAATTATGTGTTTATGGTAGAGTCTCAGGTCTCAGTATTCTTTAAAAAGATAGTCTTAATGCAACGGAAATCCCACATCATGTAATGATAATCATCCCCTCTCATAAGAGCATTCTGGACATCTGCAGTTTGAACTGAAAGTCAGACTTCCCAGTTCAGCAGTTCTAGAAAAATTGTAAGGTTATATTTCACTAGATGTCCAGAGGCATCTAATGAACATTCACATGAGTGACTGCCCTTCAGTCAGCTCTGTTGGTCCACTGGTCAAGTCTCCATATGTGGCCTCCAAGTTGTTGTGAATGTGACCCAGTGGGAACTAGCAATGACCTAGAAAACAGAATTGCCTTGGCAATAATCATAGCAGTCAAGAACACATTAAAGTGGCCTTGTTTGCACCCTGAGTATAAAAAAAAAAATAGGGGGAATTAAGTATCTGCTTGATGACTGCTGCATATCCAGAACTCAGTCTAACTTTTATTCAGAATTAGCTGCTTGCACCCTGTAGAATTCACCACAGATAAAAGGAAGAGAGTTAAGAGATGAGTACATTGTGAGTGAAATCTTGATTGGAAGGGTACAGCATGCTTTGAAAAGCTACAATACCACAGCAGTGTTGAAGTCAAAAGCAGAGTGCCCCTTAACTTTAACGAAAGCAGTATAGAATCCCTGTAGAGTAGCAGGGTTTGGATGATAGCCTATTTTTCAGTCTGAAAGTGAATTAGCACAGCTGTGACAACAAATAGTACAAGCTGATATCTTAATATGCTGGGGGAAAAAAAGCCAGTTTCTAGGTGAGAAAACAGATTAGGATCAAGATACCGGTCTTTTTTTAAGGAGTTCTGATAGATTGTGGCTGGATCTATAATTAAACTGGCTTTGTTAGGGGAGCCCACAATGGGTGTTTTCCATTCAGTGAATGAGAATTGATTGTCTCTGCAGCTGCTCCAAAGCTCATCTCTTTGCCCTAAAACCAGGACAAATAAAGATTTATAGAATTGGATCTACAGCTAAGGCAAAAAAGTGTCACTAGCTACTTACTAAGAATTTAAATACAACTTCACAGTAGCATCAGCTGTAAGCAGGAGCTGTACTACTTGTTCAAATTCACCCTTACCACAGCTATTTTTTTTATTTTCATAGAGTGGCTTTAGACTCTTTTACTTGCAGTCCAAAGCCATTAATGTGTGAAATTAGTATAATTAACTTAAAGATGTTTGTTAAGATATTGATAGGTTGCTTGATGATGACTCCTGTGTATATGCACCGAAGGTTTTGTGTTTAGCCTTACACATAATTACCTCTTAATTTAAGCTAACTTTTCCAAAACCAAGTAAAATGGGGTAGGCTTAAATGAGGAGAGGAAATAAAAACAAAACCACACCCCTCCCCTCATTCTTCTGTAACATTATCTGTTGAAGTGTAGTGAATTGTAGAGTAGGGGCAGATGTTTCCTCCTTAATAGTCTGAAGGCATCTTTCTGCTCATTTATTTGACAGTATGAGAAAGCCTATGTGGAATTACTAAATATAACATCTTTGCCTTGTCAGAAATAGAAAGGTGCAAATTAGTCTGAGAATTAAACAACTGCAAAGTTTAAGGATTCTAGGAGAAGCAACGAAATAACTGGAAGACGGGGTTGGTAGTTGCATATGTCTCCTTCATTAAACTGACTCCTCAAACTCAGCCAGTTCAAGGAAAAGTTTGGTGAGCCAACTTCTACCATGTACCTACTGTGTGCATGTAATGTCTTGGATTTTGGTTCTGTGAGTTATTGCAGGTTTTTAATGAGATAAACACTTTTCATAAAACGTGGAAATCTAATTTAGTTAATTCCGTGATGTGTGAAATATAACCTTGCTGTTGTTTTGTCACCTTAGAACCTGATAAAATTTAGCACTGCCAGTTTCAACTGCAGTTTTCAAGAAAGTGCTGGTGGGGAAGAAGTTTCTCAGAATTTGTGATCACCTACTTCCTCTGTGAGCATCGAGTTTCCTAGTACAAAAAAAGGTTGATGGGAATAAATTACAGGTTGCTAGGAACATTATGTGCCTTCCTTCCTCTGCACTTTACATTCTACAGCCTACAGACTCTTGAATGAGTTCAAGACTTCATTATAATTATTAAAGGCAGATATTTGTTTGTTTTTTTTTTTTTTACTTAAAACCTTTAAGTAATGAAAGTTTGTGTGTGAGAAATTAAAGGTGTTGTTGAGAGTGGTTGTGTAGAAAGTTTGGATCCCCTACTCCAGATAAAAGAATTGTGACATTACCTGTATTCATTTGCAAAACAATCTTTTTTTCTTAAATTCCTGCAATGGGTAATTCATTCTGCTTTGTTTTATAGGACTCTAACTTTAAGTGGAATTTTTTGTCAGAATTCTGCTTTGGTCTGAGGTTCTCAGTACAGTTCAAACCTTTTCCCTGTTACTGTAGCTGTGATTCTTGGAACTTACTGCTTGATAGAAAAGTATGGGATTTTAGTAAAAAATTATTCATAATACAATGACTTTTAATTTGCTGATAAATATGTTGTTGGTTGGAAAATCTGGTGGCAAGCATCTAATTCCAGTAAATGAAACTAAATTTTTAAAATATAACTTTTCTGAGTGCCTACAACTTCCCACAGTAAGAATTCCTTTTCAGATCTCTCTAGTCTGTTGACCTTTATTCATTTCAGTGATTTTCTGTCTCAGGGGCCTGTTCCTTAGCTAAAATGTATCTTACAGGTATTTACAAAGTTCATATAAACTGGAATATATTCAACCATTGTTTTAATTATCTCCTTTTAAGTTTCTTTAGGATCTTAGTACAATTCTGTGATGAAGATTTTTTTCCAGTTTGTAGGGTGAACTTTGGGAACATGTCATTGAATTCTTATAACATTTTCTGCTAATAAGAGGAAAAGCTTTGTTCCTTTCTGGTGAAAACTGTAAAAACATCTTACTTTGTTGGCTCAGGCAGCATAGGCTAGCACCAAGGATTAATACATTTCTTTGTAACTAAGTCTAAGATGGATTCAACCTAACATCTGACCCCTCTTTTTTTTTTTATCTTGAGATTCTTGAATTTCCCTTGAAACTTTTCCTGTCACTTTTTCATAGACTACATTACCCTTTTCAAAACTTCTCTTCATTATTTGCACCACTACTATTTTATTTCAGCTTTGAAAATTTTAGCAAACTGGGACAGCGAAGTGATGTTGACAGTGTCCCAAGGAAATCTGGGAAGTTAGAAATCTTGTTGAAGTTAGTGGGTCTTCTGTTGATTTCAGTATTCTCCTTACTTTTAGACATCTATGAGGTTTGCATTTGGCTTTTTGGCTTTGCCAGGCATGTCTGTGTAATTCTAAAGGTTATTGCACTGTATGTAGCTTATTTAAGTGTTCTTCTAGTGAAAAGATGTTATTTCTCAGTATTTAGATATTTGCAGCTTCTCTTACTCTTTTATTTCTGTTTATTCTCCCCACCAGAGCACACTACTCATTATAAACTGGCATTATCTGAGTCATCATTACATCACTGAATTGAGCACAACTATGAAAAAAGTGTTTCTCCATAACGCTCTGTTCAGCACAGTGTGAGGAAGATAGTTTACACTATCTCTGAACTAGAACCAGATAAAGGCACCTTTGTAAATCATGAAATAATTAAATGCTTTGTTGCTATCCCTGATAGTTTTGTTGATGGTGGTTTTGTGGTTGTTTTTTTTTTTTGTTTGTTTGTTTGTTTGTTTGTTTGTTTTTTTTTTAATAATTCTAGCTATCTTGTGATGGGAAAGACTTTATATCTACAGTGATTTTAATCATAGAATCATAGAATAGTTGGGGTTGGAAAGGACCTTAAGATCAGCTAGTTCCAGCACCCCTGCCATGGGCAGGGACACCTCACCCTAGACCATATCCCCCAAGACTACATCAAGCCTGGCCTTAAACACTGCCAGGGGTGGAGCATTCACGGATTCCTTGGGCAACCCATTCCAGTGCCTCACCAGCCTTACAGTAAAGAGCTTCTTCCTTATACCTAACCTGAACTTCCCCTGTTTAAGTTTGAACCCACTACCCCTTGTCCTGTCACTACAGTTCCTAATGAAGAGTCCCCAGAGGCCATATCCTACATCTTGTGGAAGAGAATGCAACAATAAACTCAAATGAACTGGAGATTAAGGTCATTTTAGAGGAGCCTTTAAAGAGACAGCTTTTTCACCGTACTTCGGTCCAGCTAAAAGAAACAGAAAATAGAGAACTTTCAATAACAATCTATTACTGTATCAAGAACAAGACAAGGAACTGAGCTTAACACCCTCTGGGCAAATTTTAAATATTTTTAATTACAAATAAACCACGACTGACATTGTCATAGATGTTTATGCTGTAGAGAGATTGTTGAATTGACAAACAAATTTTTAGTGACAGTGTAAAAGAAGCCCTCTCAAATATCGAGCTGTACTGCAACAGGCTGAAAAGTTTTATCAAAATTGCATATGTACCAACTGCATACTGGCACTGGTTGCCCAGAGAAGTTGTGAATGTTCCATCCCTGGCAGTGTTCATGGCGAGGTTGGATGGGGCCTTGAGCGACCTGGTCTAGTGGAAGGTGTCCCTGCATGTGGAAGGACGGCTGGAACTGAATGAGCTTTAAGGTCTCCTCCAAACCATTCTAAGATTCTATACTGATAAAATTTCATGTAAATCAACAATAGGTTAATTAAAGGTAAATAATTAAAATGCAAGTAATGTCACTGTGCTATTTGATAGTTAAAAGCCAGTGTTTCAGTTTGTTTGTTGTGCAGCAGTGTATGTGAAACATGAGAAAAAGATTACAAAAATACTCTGTTTTTGGAATTTACTACTTACTGGAATTCTTTTTTCTTTTAGTTTGATTTTAGGACAGTGGAGTGCTACAATTCTGACTTAGATCCCCAGTCTTTAAGCTAGTATTAATCTGAGATAATCAGCTTTATATGAGCAATTATTTTAGAATTTAAATGGATCATTTTAACTTTTTATTGATTTTTTTCTGATACATAATGCAAAGACTTTGCAAGTTTTTTTTATATCCATTTCAAAGATAAATATTATGTATTTCCCAGTATATTCTTGTGTAAATATTTGCACGCATGGATGCATGTTTTCATCAGTATATATGCTTATAAATTTATAGATATGATTATTTTCAAGTAGAAGGTTTTTACAGGTTCAGTGTTTCAATAGATAAGTTTGAAAAAGAGATATATCTTGAATAGATGTATCTTGAAAAAGAAGAGCGAAGTATATATTAAAAAATGCTTTCCTCCTTTCAAAGACTAGCTTGTGATGGTATAGTGACCTTTTGGATATTTGTTACTATAAGTACGGATTACTTTATATAGGCATCCCTGTTCTCTTCAATGCCTACTCACTGAGGAGGTAATCTTCCTTTGCTGGTCTTCTAATTGAAAAAAAAAAAAAAAAAGACCTATATTCCCACGAGTTCTCTTGTACAATGAAGGTGTGATGCAGGATGCCTCAAAATTGCATCTGGATGCCCTCAGCAAGTTTGCCGATGACACCAAGCTGTGTGGGTTGGTTGATACGTTGGAGGGAAGGAATGCCATCCAGAGGGACCTTGACACGCTTGTGAGGTGGGCTGATGCCAACCTGATGAAGTTTAACCATGCCAAGTGCAAGGTCCTACAGCAGGGTCGGAGCAATCCCCAGCACAGCTCCAGGTTGGGCAGAGAAGAGATTCAGAGCAGCCCTACGGAGAAGGACTTGGGGGTGTTGGTCGATGAAAAAATGAACATGAGCTGGCAGTGTGCACTCGCAGCCCAGAAAGCCAAACATATGTTGGGCTGCATCAAAAAGAGCATGACCAGCAGGTTGAGAGAGGTGATCCTGCCCTTCTACTCTGCTCTCGTGAGACCTCACTTGGAGTATTGTGTGCAGTTGTGGTGTCCTCAACATGAAAAGGACATGGAACTGTTGGAAGAAGTCCAGAGGATGGCCACGAGGATGATGAGGGGACTGGAGCAGCTCCCATATGAAGATAGGCTGAGAAAGTTGGGTCTGTTCAGCCTGGAGAAGAGAAGGCTGCGTGGAGACCTCATAGCAGCCTTCGAATATCTGAAGGGGGCCTATAGGGATGCTGGGGAGAGACTCTTCATGAGGCACTGTAGTGACAGGACAAGGAGTAATGGGTTCAAACTTAAACAGGGGAAGTTTAGATTGGATATGAGGAAGAAATTCTTTCCTGTGAGTGTTGTGAGGCACTGGAATGGGTTGCTCAAGGAAGTTGTGAATGCTCCATCTGTGACGGTGTTCAAGCCCAGGTTGGACAGAGCCTTGGGTGGCATGGTTTAGTGTGAGGTGTCCCTGCCCATGGCAGGGGTGTTGGAACTAGATGATCTTAATGTCCTTTCCAACCCTAACTATTCTATGATTCTGTGATTGTATGGATTATGAATTGTCAGTGGTGGAACTTTCTTTTGCTTAAAGCAATAACAAGAATTTTCAAATCCTAAAAAATGTACCTATAGCAGAGTGCTGGGTTGTTTTTTTTTTTTTTTTTTTTTTTTTTTTTTTTTTTTTTTGTATAGAGTCACTAGAAGCACCTGAAAGATTTGTTATGGTTGAATTTGAGAGCATTACTTTCTGAATTCCAAAAATGGTATGTAAGGGTGGGGAAGGTCTGATGTATGAACAAATTTATTTTAAAATATAAAGAAAGTTGTTACCATTTAAAATAGTATTTCTGTGATTTGGCTATGGCTTAGAGATTTCCGAAGCTGGATGGGAATCTGCACTTGCAAGCCAATTTGGGTGAGAGTGACAGTAAAACGACCACATTTGTGGTTTTAGGAAGAAACGGCCATAGTACAGAACATGAACAACTGACTTCAGAAAAGCATAGCTTAATGAACTTCGTGACCTAGAAGAAATGGTCTCCTGGGAAGATAATACAAAGGAAAAATGGGTGAAGGAGAGCTAGCAGTTACTGGTAGAGGACATGTTATAATTAACATCACAAACTATCAGAAAGCAGAGGTAAGACAGGAAGTATATTCAGAAATATGGATGCATCATTGTACACAAATAAGGAATACGAAGGCTTTGGGGAAAAAGTTCTGAAGGTGTTAGAATAATATGTTAGAATAATAAAACGATAAAGGATAGTGCTGATTCATTGCTTAGAAAGAAAGAGTTAACAAGATGCAGAAAAAATATCCCCTTCAGTTCTGTTGTCATGTATTTAACAAAACAACATTACCAAGTATAGGTACAAACAGAATTGGGAAGGAACAATTTGAAGGATGCTAATTTAACATGATGTATTCATATTTACAGGATCCAATTAAATTTACCCTTAAGTGCTTAGAAAACCTAGCCAGCTCAATCCCTGAACTATTTGCAAGTATAGTACCTAACTTGAAAAAAGGGAAACCAGACTATTTTAGAATTATAGATGTATCAATGTATTTTCAGCATCTGGAAAGTTACTGGAACAAGTTGTTAGGCATTCAGTATGTAGGTGCAGAGAAGATAATAAAGTAATAAAAACAAGTAGTGTGGTTTTGTCAAAAACAATCACATCAACCTGCTCTAATTACTTTCTTTGATGGGATTTCTGGGTTAATCGGATGTGGGAACAGATAGGATTAATTTTGACTTCAGGCAAGGTTTCTAACCATGTCCCATAAAGAAGTCCATAAATAAATTACGACAATATGATCTAGATGAAAATAAGACAAGGTGCAAAACTAGTCGGGAACAAAATGCTGATACTTAAAGAGTGGTTATCAATATCTGACCATCAAGGAGGTTTTTTTTTCAATATTTTCATAAACAATTTGGTAACAGACTAGCAATTATGCTTTGTATAATTTATGGATGAAATATGAGAGTTTGGAAGCATTTTGAACTATAGGAATGAGCATTATCTTAGAAATGTTGAGATGTTTTGTATCGCTGTTCTGAAAGTCACTAATAATAAAGTGTAAAATGTTAGGGGGAAGAGTGAAATGCACAAATACAAAATGAGGATAAAGAACTAGGTATTTATTCTGGACAACAGCATCTGAGTGCCAGAGTGGACCATAGACTTTGTCAGCTAAAAAAATGATGTCATTGAAAAATAAATATCTGATGTTATTCTGGTTGTATTAACCAGAACGCCATTTACGGTGTATAATAAGTTAATAATTTTACTTTGGAACTGATAAAGACTGGAGTATGAGGTTAAAGTGTCTATTCTTTGCTTCCACACTTTACAAAAGAACTTAAAATTATACTATGCTCAGAGGAGAGTAGCAAAATTACAAGAGGCATGGGAAATTCCTTTTTGAGCAGAGAAGACATGTTTAATTGATTTCATCTAAATGGTGGAACTCATAACAACAGACTTTTGCTAGACAGAAGATTTACAGACAAAAGACATCCATGTGGATAAGCAGGTAATAGTTAGCTTAGTTTAAAAAAGAAAATCAAAGCAAACACTTGAAACCAAAACCCAAACAACAGAAGTAATCAGTGAAAGTCCAGGGCTTTAGATTTGATACTGGGAGAAAACTTCACCTTTGTGAATGAAATGCAGGCTAACAGGAAACTCTGTGGATTCTCTTTCACTGGGGATTTTCAAGAAAAAAATCTATCCTGAACAGTTTAGATTCATTTAACATTACTTTTGAGATAGGCAAGTGACTTCATTACTCCAGTACATGCAGCCAGCCTTCCTTTTTTAGATTCTTTGCAAATTGCAATGTCAAAATTCTGATTTTGCCCACATCTCTATTAATTTTGAATTTCTATTTAGTTTAATGTGTCTTTTAAATTCGGTCTTTGTATCTGGTGAACTGGACAGATTACCTCAAATATGATGCCTTCCTAGTTAATCAGCTATTCCAAATAGGTTTACACATAGAAAAGGAACGGAACTTCTGAATCAGCTCAGAGTGAGTCATTTGCCAGACTGTTGCTACTTATTACTCCAGAGATAATCTCTCTACAATTTTGCATGAACACTTTTCTGTCTTGTGGATGCTCCAGAATCTGGACACGGCAGTCTCTCTGATGTAGACTATCATCTCTCCAGGCTTCAGTCTTGTTTATTTTGAGGCTTTTTGATGGAAATGACATCCACTGTATTTGAACACATCACATTAGAGCTAGCCGGCATCACAGATTTTGTCCTGTAGGCAATTCCCGTATTTTGACATTTCTATCTGATTTGCTGGGTTAGATTTTGTCTATGACATTGGTTTCATTTAGGTAAGACTGCAGTGCCTCATGGAAGATGCAGCTCAGGCAAGCTAATAGGTATTTCACCACTATCTTACTACTTGGATGACTTTTGTACCAGACCAGTTATATAAACTTTGATAGAGTTCTTCCTGATTTGTGCTTGTATAAGGAAGAGAACCATAAGCAGTTTGTTTCAGTCTGACTCTGTGATTCAGTAACAAAACAGGGCCTCATTTTGTAATTTGGAAGGTTTGTTTTCTCTCACTTTTCTTTCACTTAAAAGCTGAAAGGCTTTATATGAAAGTATATATGGACAGGTTTTATTTTCATTGATGATTAAATTAATTCCTGTGAATAACCCCATTAGGAAGAATTCTTCTGTTTTTCACAGTTGAAGTGGTTATGTACAAGAGGTTTTGTTGGGTTTTTTTAAAATTATTTCTGGGAAAACAGTCACATTTTCCCTTTAATATATTACACTGTTGTAACGGTTTACTTCTGAAAAATAAGTAGTAGATCACCATGTCATATTGTTTTTTCAGTGGAAGTTTACTAAAGCTATAGAGTTCCTTGAAAGCACTTAAGTATTTTCTGTTTTGTGGATAATGAAAGCAACCTCATACAAAACTTCTGTGCATTTAAACAACAGCAGCAACCATATTGCTTCATCCATTGCAATATTTTTGTTTCTGGTCCATCAAATGAGAAGTACAGTGTCCATTATTCATTTATCATCTCATTGATTAGTTTTGCATTTCACTTTGCTATATTTTTACATGGCTGATGTCCAGTAGGTAAATGGCTGGAATTTCCAAATCAGTCTTATACTTGGTTTACTCTGAGGCAAAACCTACACAGGCACTTTCTTAGTTTTATATGTGTTTTTATGGATGTTATTTGCAGGTTTTCTCCTTTTAAATGGAAGTGAAAAGCTAGTATTTACCTTTTACTTCAGGCCTCAGCAAGAGTAAATTTTTCTGCTTTTATTCCCTTTTCTCAGAACAGCACAGACAGAAAGAGCCAAGAAACTGGCTTCTAGGAGAGGAGTACCTCTCTTAGGAATACCTGTGTAGTGAAAATGTATGTAAGTTTGCTTCCTTGTCCTGAGATAACTACCACTGAAATGTTTCTGTTGGTGGAGAAGTGAGGAATGTCGCTGTCATGGCATTCGTAGGCCTTGCATGCAGAGCTGAAATAGGAGCATCTTATCCAGCAGGCCTTCCCTCCTTTCTGTCCCAGATAGCTCTTCAGTCATTTTGAATTGTCTCCCTCTAGCATAGCTAGATTTTGACTTGTCAGTCTACTTCTAGTAGTAAAAGTCAAGCAGCACTAACGCCAGTCTCTCTGTGGCAGAGCTGCATCTGTGTGGCTTTTATTGGTGACTTTATAATTTGTCAGGGCTTTGTCCCTGTTACTCAGTATAATTACATATTTTAAGCACTGTAAAACTTTTGGTAGTACCTTACATAGCATATGCCAAAAAAAAAAAAATAAATGAATTACAGCATTGGTAGTTTATATTTTTTCATGAAGCAGGATGATGTTTCGATTTATTTGTTTGACTTTGTCATAAAATAAAATTTTATTAGAGAAAGCTTTGTTTTATGCTGCAACCTCTAATAAAGCAGACACGTAGTTGATAAAATAATTTGCTACTTCACCTTTTTCTTAGCTTTATTGAATCTAGCCCATCTCAATTGGACAAACAGTGCTCTTTGAAGTTTTTCCTTTGTGTCAGCTTGAATGTGTGGCAACAACAAAAAAATACAGTTAATATATAATGAGGTTTGTAGCTTATAATGGACCATTCTTACAGCAGTAATTAAATGCAGTATTAAAAAAAAACCCAAGCAGTATGAAGTTTGGTGTTTCTTTCTCCAATACTTTGTTGTAAGTCTTGCTGCATGGAGGACCTGCTTCTTCCCTCCATTGCTCTCACATAAGCAAGAAATAATTCCTCCAAAGCCTTAAGGGTTAATGAGAGGATGATCAAGTCTCATATTTACCCAAGGTCTGGGAGGAGGGGAAAAGGGATATTGAATATGCTGATTTTACAATGAGTAACTGAAAAAATAATAAAATTTTAGTTTTTTAAGTCTTCCCTTAAAATCCTAGGATGTTAAGGACTTCCTTACTTTGATATTCCTGGTAAGCCAGATTGTGCCTATTATAATAAATAAAAGAGAATCATAGAAGTGGTTTGGGTTTAGTCAAAGCTAGCATGGCCTCTTACCTTGTGCAAAGAAATAAAGAGACTTCAGTGATATGACAAGGGGTAATGTATTAAAACTTAAATGGGGGAGATTTAGGTTATGTGTAAGGAAGAAATTCTTTACTGCGAGGGTGGTGAGGCATTGGAACAGGCTGCCCAAACAAGTTGTAAATGCTTCTTCCCTGGCAGTGTTCAAGGCAGAACTTTGAGCAACCTGGACTAGTGGAGGGTGTCTCTGCCTATGGCAGGGGGGTTGGAACTAGATGTTTGTAAGGTCCTTTTCAACCTAAACCATTCTAAGATTCCATGATTTTAGACAAAGGTGACAAAGGTGAGCAGGACCTGAGAGAATGGAAATGTAGTCAACTTTCTGTTATCATTTATTTGGTATGTACATAGATAATGCTGTGGGTTTAGGCAGCACAATTAACTCTACACTGGCCTTCTTGCATGTGGCATTGCTCAGAAATCCAAAAGCCATGTGGGGATGGCTATGCTACTCTCTGATTTGAGCTAACTCTGCATTCAGGTGTCATTAATGAGCCTTTCAGAACAAAAAGAGAGACACAAAGTGGTGGGAATGGGATAAGGAGAGAGAAGAGGGAGTAGTGAACAGTGTAAAAAGCAAGAAAATGGATCAAAGGCAAAAAGTTGATAGATATCACAGAATACTTAAAGGCTGGAAGGCATCTTTGGAGATGATCTAGTCTGGCCCCCTTGATCAAAGGATGAGCAGGTTACCCAGGGCTACATCCAGCTGGATTTTTAATGTCTGTAAGGGTGGAGACTCCAAGACTTCTGTGGGCAACCTGTTCCATTGCTTGCCCACCCTCTCAGGGAGAACAATTTTTCTTATGTATAAAGAGAATTTCCTCTATGTCAATTTATACCCATTGCCTGTTGTCCTGTCTCTGGGGACCACTGACAAGAGTCTGCTTTTGTTTTCTTATTTGTACTCATAAGTTAGTCTCACATTGATGGGAACATCCCTAATCCTTTTTTTCTCCAGGCTGACCAATCCATGGTCTCTCAGCCTCTTATATGGCAGGTGCTTCAGTCATCTTCATGGACCTTTGCTGGATTTGCTGCCATGTTCCTATGCCTCTCTTGTACTGGGAAGTCCAGAACTAGACACAGTAATCCATAACATGATAGGAAATGTATTCAGTATGTGGAAGTAGGAATCCCTCAAAAAAGAGCATCAGAAGCAGGGCAGCTGTATCTGAGTGAGGAACAGCCTGGACTGGTGATGCTCGGTATCCACATGGTCCTAAGCAGAGCTGGTGCAGGTGTTTTTGCACCTTCAGCAGACGTTTTATGGGAAAAAGATTTTTTTTGAACACTCCCTCCCCCAGAAAAAAAGAGGTACAGAGGAAACGGCAGGGGCAGACAAGAAGGAACCCTACAGTATGGGCTTGTCTTTTTTGCTTCACCCAGGAATGGTTTGCACACATTCATATGAATGCATGTGGAGATTGTGAAAGGAGGAAGAATAAGAATAATGGGGAAATGTCTTCAAGATATTCTGTAAGTGTATTTAGTGTCTCTCATGTGGGCTCAGAGAAAGTGCAATATGAGTTGAGCTGGATCCAAAAGATCAGTGCTTATATTGACATAATGCTGAGTTTGATCTGGTGTATTTTGTATCTCAGGAGGGCTTTTTAAATTCAGGCTTAGCTCTGTGTAAAGTAGGTACATCTTGGCTAACTCATAGGGCGGGCAGAATGAACTCAGCATCTCCTGTAATGTGCTGTGTGGACTCACGGGCCATTGCCAGAAAGGTTATAATCTGCTATAGGCATTGGCTTAGAAAAGAAGGGAAGCAGGCTGGGATAAAGCCCGAGTGGGAGAGTGAGCAGATACTGCACTCAAACTGTGCTTTGAATTTGCAAGGCGGATAGTGAAAGAGGAGGAAAGGTAAAATTTTCTTGGAGTTTGTAGGGAGGTACAGTTGGGGTGTAAGTAGGAATAATTCAGGACCATGTAAAAGTTGAGCAAGGCAGAGGCAGAGCTCTGAATGTAAGTCTAGGAAGGCGGAGAAGGCAGGTGGATGACAGCAGGGAAAGCCTTAGGAAGAGTATCAATCAAGTTTTCAGAGACAAGTGGGCAAATAAATGGAAGCAAACTGTACAGTCGCGTAAAAGAATGTAAAATACATGCTTTTGAAGAAGGAAGACTGTTTAAATAACTGGTTTATGAAGGAATATCTGTATCTTCTAAACTCAAAATGTATTGCAATTTATTTAATTCACAAAGAAGCTGTAGTGAAGTGAGGTGCAGTTGATATCAACTCTTTCTCTATTCCTACTTCATTTTAATCAAAGGGCAAAGATATGAAGTTGTTGAAGATTTTTCCAGCTGCAGTTTCTTCCTTTACAGTATTATCACCGCACAGCTGTTTTAGAGCATACTTCAGGTTGATCATATGAATGTAGTTTTGCTGATGGCTGCCTGCATGTTTTTGTTTGCGAAAGCTTACACACGTCAATCCATAATAGCGCCTATTTTTGTTTTAGGTCAGTATGCTTATGATGGCAAACAGCTATAAATGGTACCACCAGGTGCAGGCATGAGAAAGCAAGTAGAAGAAACTCTTACCACAATATAACTTCAGATTTTCCCTTTGGCAGCAGTGGCTCTCTTCTGCAGGATACAAACCCTATGCTTCCAATAAGTCATAATATTCCTGAAAAAAAAAAAGGTGTTGCCCTGTAGTATTAGCATTTGTGAGGCTTTTAGTCTTTTGTAGTGGAAGTCAAAAATCTGTTACATGGATTGGAGCATGGTGGGGACTTGAGGTTATGATGTGCTGTGGATGGTCTTTCGGACCCCATGTGTGGGTAAGTGTACCAGGTTACATGGTAGCCGGCAATAGTAGCACAGGTGTCCTTTTCTGGTCAGAGACAGATCTGGCTATAAAATATAGTTCTGGCTTTCATGCTGCTTTAGGATAAGCAACAGGTAGCTTATTTTTATATTTGTTCTTAGAGTGGAAACATTCAAGTACATTTTTGTTCTCTAAACTCCACAAAGCTACCATCAGCCTCTAGATGCCAACTACAACTCCTGGGAGATTTTGAAATTATGATGGCTTATTTTCCTTGTGTCCAAAAAGCTTTAAGGTTTTTGGGTTTGCTTGGGAGTTTGGTTTTTTGTTTTCCTCTTCAAATGGAGAAAAAATGTTAGACAAAATTATTTGAGAATTATTTATGTATATGAGTAGTTATAAAGAATCAACTAGCAGTAAGGCAAGCACCTTCAACTGTATATGGCTTACGTGTCCTGCACAGTAAGTGCACACCCCATAAGTATACTGCAAAGTGTTTCCTATAAGCATATATTGGAACCTATTTAAACCCAATTTAAATTTTTCACTTAGAAATGCCTTTTGTTGTGCTTATATAAACTTAAATGCATACTATTTTATTATTCTTGTCTTTTGTCTTTTCCATCATACTCATATCCCATTTTTCTCTCTCCTTTCCTTCTTGTGTACTCATTTTCTAAAGTTTCCCATGCATTTCATGATGTGCAGCAGATGATTATGGGTATTAACAATCTCCCATATGAGGTGGGATGGCTTGCTTTGTTTTACTGTTTAGTACATTATGTTTTGTCCTATGGAAGTCACCTGCTACAAGCCAGTTTATCCCAGAGATCAGTGAGCTTACATCCAGGTGGCTGAATGAACTGTGAATGTCAGGTGGTCAGATGTTCTGAGAAAGATTCTTGAAAGGGTGAAGTAACAATGCAACCTATATGAAGCAGCAGAGGAAACTTTGAGTCAAGTTTATTATAAAATTAGATACAATTCTAATTGGCTAGGATTGCATCCTTAGCTGAGGTTAACTATTTTTTTTTTAATATTCCTTCACAAGTATCAGCAGCATTGCCCTCTATGTGCAGTTTCTCTGATTTACGTATTCTCATATCTTAGAGGTGTCAGTTTTCTTAGACACTTTATCTGTATCAGTTCAGCTTTAGCTTTTGCTTGAAAAAATACTGGTGTATTGGCTGGGCTGTATTTTAAAATACTAGTCTGACTTCATGTTCTTTTTAGATCTGGGCTTTTTAATTGTGACTACAGCATACGGCTGCACGTTATATGTTTCAAAAGCAGTAGCAGAATGTTACATTATTTTATAGTCACTTTTTTCAAAAGATTAAGAGGGAGAACCTTACAATTGAAATTCAAATCTCATCTGTCCTGTTGTGTTACTGGACTTTGTTTGTCTGCATCTCCACTAAGGACAATACTGTCAAGGTAGCTGGAACTGAACCAGAAACTGATCTGCCTTGACAGCAGTACCATCTGGAATCTTTTATCTTTTGTAAGTAAAATACGTAATTATTATTTTTTTTTTTCAAATAAGAGAGATTTTGATTCAGAGTCACAGCTGTGACTTGGCACATCTTAAGTGCAAACATTACTTCAAGCCAGGTTGGTTTCTCATAAAGATAGTCTCTAAGCAGAGGTGAAGACTGTAAGCATTGTGCTTTGATTTGCACTGGTTGCCTGTAATCCCAGAGGACTTTTAGGACAACAGTAGTTTTGTTTTCTTTTGCCTGGCTTTTCTGCCTGATGTATGTTTTTTTAGCTGGGGCTCAGGGAGCTTGATGGAAGCTTTCAGGAATGGAAGGTAGGATACATTTCGTGCTCTTAAAAACGTGAGTCACTGCTTATCCTGATGGTTTGGAGAGCACTGAGCTTAAATAGGAATTTTCATTGTTTGCAGTAATTATCATTGCACAATAGCTGGGGGACAGCACTGCAATGCAAATGTCCTAGCTGGACTTCTGCAGAGCTTGTATGGAGATTTACCACTTCCAGCAGTGGGCTGACACTGTTGCCATTTTGGGGCTTCCTAAACAAAGATGCAGGGTCCAGTTTAGAAAGGGTGCTAGATGGAAATCACCTCTCTACAAAACCAAGCACACTGATGATTGTAACCTTGAACTATTTATACATTTTGACAAACAAATCAGTGCTTATTGGTTGAGAGTTACATAATTTGTTCATTAGTTAGTATTCCACCCCTTATTGTCTAAAAGTCTCTCTAGCCTCTCATGGTAATCAGATACTCAGTCTTTCTCTTCTTTTGAGTCAGTGGTCCTGCTGCCCTCTGTCAGAATTATCTTTTACCTAATTACTAATTACTGCCCATTTTCTTCTGGATAGTCATCCAAGGGTTGGGGATGTTCCTCTCTGTCAGTTCTAACTCATCACTCAGAGAAGCAGGATGGAGAGCTTTGTTTAGAGAAGTCTTTGTATGTTATCTCACTTATCTTTATTAGCATCGTTATCAGTTCTGAACTACTGATTGGATTACCATTGTTTCTCGAGGTGCTGCAAGCATCATCATGAAGTCTGAATTGATCTTGGATATAGCAGAGCAGTGTGCTAGCTGTTGTCCTAGTCCGAAACAAGGATTACCAAACTCTGTCAACCTTTTTTCACAATTCATATACTATTTTAAAGCAGCTTGCAAAATACTAAAACAAAAATATGACATAGTCATAGTATGGTTAGGGTTGGAAAGGACCATAAAATCATCTAGTTCTAATCCCCCTTCCACAAGCAGGGACACCTTCCACTAGACCAGGTTGCTCAAGGCCCTGTCCAGCCTGGCCTTGAACACTGCCAAGGATGGATACCATATTCACAACTTCGTGGGCAGCCTGTTCTAGCGCCTCACAACTCTCACAGTAAGGAATGTCTTTCTTATATCCAACCTAAATCTTCCCTGTTTAGATTTGAACCCTTTACCCTTGTCTGTCACTATAGTCCCTGATGAAGAGTCCCTCTCCAGCATCCTTGCAGGCCCCCTTCAGGTACTGGAAGGCTGCTATGAGGTCTCCACGCAGCGTTTTCTTCTCCAGGCTGAACAACCCCAATTTTGCTACATCTTGAGCTTTTATTCACAGAATGATAGCTGTTAGGGGGCCAGTAAATGCCCCCTCTTGCACCTGCGCAGAGTTTGGCGCAGAGATGTGCCAGCTAGCACCATCGCCATTTCGGAAGAGGTGGGACAGGAGACTTCCTAAGTGTGCATGTGACTGAGCACTGACTGCAGGAGTGGCTGCTCATTGTAGAGGCACCCCCATGGGAAAAATTACTCATTAGGAAATGTCACAACCAAGGGGGGCTAGCCAGAGCTATGAGGAATTTCCTTGTGTTTTACCAGTAAGTGCCTTGGTTTCGTGTACTTGGTTTTGGTTAAAGAAGCCTATGCCACACTTGATGAAGTAAAATACACTAATAGTTTAACCTGAGGCCTATAGTGATTTCCTTCTCTCTGCCATTTCACTAGGACTTACAGATAATAAACCAACATGTGTGAAGAGTGAAATCACTGTCCATGTTGTATGCACATCACAATCCACAATTTGTTCAGAGCAATCATTTTGAAGAATTCTTTAAAATGAAATTAAAACCAATATTGGAATTTGAGGTGTCTTTCAAAGATTATGTTCATTAGGTGGCACTACAGCTACTTAGAGGCATGATAACTTTTAAATAATTCTCATCATATTTGACTCATGTAACCACTGCATACATACTCTTAATTGAAGTTGGTAACTGTCATAGGTCTGAGCGTCTTCTTCACAGTCCAGTTTCATTTCATATTTGTGCTTCTACCTGCAGGCTGTAGACCAGTTAGTCTAGGCCAGGGGATTATTTAGTCAGGATGCTAAATATAGCTATTACTGAGTTGTTCTTTTAGTGCTAGTAGAATGAAAATTAAAAACAATTAAACATGGATGAAACAATTGCAGCAAGTAGTACTTATGGAAGACATAATCTGCTTATGATAAGTTATGTTGGTAGTAGAAAGATAGCATGAATTATTTAAAGAAATAAATATCTTTTTGAATTCAGTGTTACTTGAGTGTTCCATCCTGCCAAAGAAATAATTATATGTAAATTATTATTGTATATTATTTCAGCAGTGGAGTGGAAAGTAATCAAAGAATTGAGGCCACATGTTATATTGTTTTTTAGACTTCTGTTAGAGCTACCGCAGCATAGAGATGAAGCAGTGCTCGGTACTGATTGAAATCAGTATCAGTTGGCACACCCTAAACTATCATTGTGACTTTCTGTACTGTTACTCCTACTGTTTTTTCTACATTATTTGCCTTAATTCTGAACAAGGTTCATTACATCTGTACATACTTTCATGTACTGTTTCTACTTGCATTTTTCCTACTTATCTATGTAGCTACAAAGCTGGCACCACCAAAAAGTAACACTGAGCTTCCTTCAAGACTTAAATGTTGCCTGATTACTGTAGCTTTTTTTTTTTTTCCTGGCATTTGCATGGAAAAAGTTGACTTCTGAGCAAAGTACAATGTAAGTAATTCTACCTTGCTGTCACATTTTGAAGAGGCATGCAGAAGGTCAAAGTGTTCCTGCAGAGAAGAAGCACTGAAAGGTGCTGAAGGGCGTTGACTGAATAGACAGGTTCAAGTAACTCATGAAGGAATAAAACAGTTAAAGTAGTGTCATGGCCTGGAGGTTGTTGCACAGGACGCCATTGTAACTAGTTAACCAGATTTAAATTATACTGATTTTTCAATTAAAATAAACTTTTTCCCCCAAGTACTTTGGGACATTATAAAAGTTGTGATTTAAAGAGAACACTGTTTCCCACAGCATTTTTTTTCTGACAGCTTTTTAAATTAGTCTGTTCCATGATGTCAAATGGTTTGAAATAGTCTCCCAAACTGGAGTATTATGCAGATTTCAAGGTGACAGCATCAAAGAAAAATCAGTATTTGCAAACATGCTAGTGCTTGTTTATAGTATTTTGAGACGTTGCCCTGATATTGTGTGATTGATCAGACTAAAGGAAAGCATTTTCTTCATCCAAGCTGCTGAATTCCCTTGTGATGGATGTGGCAAGCAAGGTTGTCCTTCTGCACTGACCTTTCTAAAACTGAACATGTCAGACTGTCATCACAGATGGCACTGCTTAGAGGTTCTTTGTCAGATCTGTTATCACTGGCATTGTGTTTGAATTTTGTGTCAGTAGAATAAAGGCTGATAAAAAAAATGGAACATTATTTGGGCAATATTTGAAAATGTAACTCTCAAAATCATCTATCTTACTGTTACATAGAGAAAGTTGATAGAATTTTTGACAGCAAAATCAAGGTGAAATGAGAACTGCCTTTTGAAAACACTGGTCATAATTTATTTAAATTCCAAAAATATTAATAAAACCCCCAGGATTTATCAATGATTGGCCAAAATGGCAGTAAGCAGTTGACACCAGGTCTAATCTGTGCTGCTCTTGAGCATTTCACAAGAGTAAACATCTGGTAAGGCCACTTTAATCCCTATTTTAATAATATACCATTTAGATAATAAACTGACTTTGATGTGCTTGAAGCTAAGCCTTTCCTCATGTGCAAGTCTGCATGAATTTGTAGCACACAGGGGAAGACATCTGGATCTGGATTTAATTCCATGTTTCCACCCCTAAGTGTTGAAAAACTGTATAAACTTAAGACTTTGTGAAAACCAATGCATTTGCAGTTCATTTTGTTAATTAAAGCACAGTTATCAACAAGAGCTTGGGTGTTATGAGCAGCATTAAAAGCGTTACTTTGAAACATTAACGTATGGTGTAACACAGACTTCTATTTCTAAGTATGAACAGGTTTTGTTGAAAGATGGAAGGTATTGAAATGAAAGCCAAGCCATTATTACTGGGATCATTTAGAGTAAAAGATGTCATGTTGGATCTATGGGGTTTGTCACTGATAATAGGACATGAAAAATGGCTGATAAAATCCGTGCTTGTGGAGACTCCCTGCCTAATTACAAAGCTTCTGCCTAGCTGCCAATTTGTGTTGGGTTTTTATGTAGTAAGAAACTACCACATTAGATCAGATATAAGGAGGAAATTCTTTACTGTAAGGGTGGTAAGGCTCTGGAATGGGTTGCCCAGGGAGGTTGTGAATGCTCCATCCCTGGAGGTGTTCAAGGCCAGGTTGGAACAGAGCCTTGAGTGACATGGTTTAGTGAGAGGTGTCCCTGTCTGTGTCAGGGGAGTTGAAACTAGATGATCTTAAGGTCCTTTCCAGCCCTGACCATTCTGTAAGTACATGATTCTATAAATTTATACCATTCTAAAACTTAATACCAGAAAAAACCTGAAATGCAGCATGTTTTATCAAATGACAGGCATTTTAAATAATAGAATTGGGGGAAAAGTACCTATCAGGGACAGTGACCAGAGTCAAATGATAATCATTAATGTATTTTGAAACTATGAAACAGTTATTGTAACAGTAATGGAAGTAAAATGTAAACACACTGTAAAAGTCATAACTCTTCTATCTGGCTGCAAACACAGTGGATGCATGTAAAGTATTTTAGTTTAATCAGACTAGTACATATAGAGTCCATCTGCAATTCCAGTTGGCAAAATCCAGGCTTTGTTGCTTTGTTAACATAAAAAGAGAAACTACATGTGGTTTTAATAGCTCACTATATGGTTTTTTTTTTACCTTAGATGTGTTGTACTATGTATGTATATGAGCTCTTGTATTGTTTTTTATTCCTTGAATGAAGATTTGATTTTTTTCAGTTACTATTCACGATCACTGTAAAATTCACTTATATGCAACTATTTTATATATTTTATAATTCTTCAGAGTAGAGATGAATAGTATACAGTATGAAAATACGGTTTATATAGAAAAAAAATCATTATGGTATAACAATCTTGGCCAGTTAGAAATATATAATGAAGAAGTGATCACAATACATCTTTTGTAAGGTCCACCTGACCTATTGAGGTATCTTCCTGAAAAGGCCTTGATTTAATTATCCAGGCTTTTGATTTTGAGAGAAGCTTTTCCAGATAATAGTTTGCTGCTTACAACTGACACTAAGTATGTGTTCAAGTCCGCAGTAAGATTTCTCAGTTTATCTCTGAGATGCTCTGGACTTAAGCAGCTTATGCTACCACTTGAGGACTTCTGAGGATTTGTTGTAATTACCCATATCTGTTTGTGGCATCTCTGAACTTTATGAAAAGCATAGATGCATTCAAAGTATATATGTATATTTTACATACAACGGTGCAGAAAATGGTTAGATTTGCTTGTTTGGATCAGAAGACTGAAAGCCTCCCTTGTTTGCCTGCTGTTCTATATAGGACCCTATCTTGTTTTCATTGTCATGCTCTTTTTACTTATTTTTTTGAGTCTATGCTTTTTAAGCTGTTCATGTTTACATTCACTGCAGTATGTGCTGTCATTGGCAATTGCCTGTGAAAAAGTTGGACCCAGGAAAACAGGAAGATGTAATGTGAAAATGTTGAGTATTAGCAGGGCTTAGACTAGGGAGAGAAGTAAAAAAATATGTCTCAAGTCTGCATTCTTTCTACATGGAAGGCACAGCAGGGTATTTATGAGCATAAGTTATACAATACCTTCAGCTTCCACTCAGAAGTACAGGAAAAAGAAGTTTGTTTGTGACATGAATTTTCTTCAAGTTTTTGTCAAGCTAAATAAGCTCTTTGAGTAGCTGCTTCACCATGGTCTTTGGAAAGTGCTGCCAGATAGCTGTTGCTAAGTAGTCATCAGATTCCTGTTTTGGTCTTTTAAGTAAAGCATTTGTTCATATTCTTGGCTTTTCTCTGCCACAGGCTCTTGCAATATTCTGTTAGACTAGAGGCAGGTTTGAAACTTTCCAGCCTCTGAAGAAATACCAGTGTATAGGAGGCATGCTACTTGAAGTACTGGGAATACCTCCCCAGAGAAGGGCATGAGTAGCAGTGTGGATTAGTACTCTGGTGGTTTGAATAGAAAACAAGAATGGAACCAAAGGCTGCTTATTGCTTTCTGTGAAATGTTTTTTTCATGCATATCTGTGTTATCTAAAGATCTTTCTGAATAGCAAAAATCTGAATTCAAAGCAACTTGAGGAGTCTGGGATACTGCTTATGCCATCCAGGGAAAAATGTATTTGTCCCCTGAAATAAAACAGAGTCACACTATAGGTACTGCACTAAGACCAGTTAGGGGATCTGTTATTCTACAATAAATGGTTTAGGGGAACATGCATAAGGTTCAGATAACAGGTTTTCAACCATGAAAATATCTGGTAGAAAAAAAAATAGAAATTTATTGAAATGGGAAAATATTTTAAGACATTAGATGCAGTCAAATTCTGACGATTTGGAGGGAAATTTCTGTATACCCTATCATAAACTTTTATTACCTTTTTGAATGAATGTATGCAAAAATGCTGGAAAAATAACTCAAATTCCTGTATCGATAACACTAAACCAGGGAAAGATCCGTTCCTAAGGACAGGTCTACTTGGATGTTCTTGAAAAATGACTTCCAAAGATACCTGGTATTTCACAGGTAAAAGCAGAATTTTACTGGGAGAGGACTGAATATAATTAAATTTTGTGAGTTAAAAAATGAACAAGTAGTAAAACATTTTAATGTGCATATTTTCATTGATTTATTTTTCATATGTACACATTTATTTGCATTATGTTTAAGTATTAATAGAAATAATGCACAGCATGCTGACAGGCATTGTATATTTATAATTCAAATGGAGTAGAAATATATTTATTGTCTGAAGAGTATGAGAAATTAGTAGTTATTTTCAGAAATTAATATATGATTGAAAGGATGGTGTGGAGACACATCTGTAAAGCCAGTGAAAAATACCAGAATCAGGGAAAGATTTTTAAAGTTCTAGTATTTAAAAAAAGTATTTTTTTTATTTTTAAAAGTATATATTTCAAAGAGAAGAAAAATTGTGGATTAGCTAATGGTTAAATGCACCTTATCAAGTTTGCTGTAATATCTGAATATGTAAATAAATTATAACAGTATGTGTGCTTCCACTCATGCAGTTTCTTGACTTAAATTGTTCTGAAGCCTAAGTATTAGTGGATATTCTTGTGTATTTTATAAAGCATTATGTTAAACATCAAGATGAAAGCAGTTCCATTATCTTCAGGAACTTTAAGTTATCAACATATGGTTTTGTTCTAATGAATCAGGAGGAAGCACAGTTTGTGTCCAAGAGAGTTTCCTCTGCTTCAGTTTCTCATCTATGAAAGGAGATTATCATTATTTCCCTTTCTGATCTGCTATAAGAAGGAATCCTTTAAAATTGTGAAATATAAATAATATATTGTAAGGCAGTGTAAACTCCATGGTAGATTTCTATATGTATGTGTTTATGCTGTACTAAATTAAGCTCTCCACAATAAAACTTCTCTGGTCTTGTGTGGAAATTAAATTTTAAGTCTGAGTATTTAAAAACTAGAAGTTTTCAATGTTTTAAAGTTAAGAAGGAAAGGAGAACATGATCATTGGTGTCAAGAGAAAAAAAAAAAGGAAGAAATCTTGCCAAGCATTTCTATTATAGTGCTGAATAGTGCACTACTTGGCACTATCTGAAATGTGTCAAGACTTTCACAAGACTGGGAACAGAAACTTTCTGTATGTTCTTCTCATACTAATTACTTGTAAGAATTTTATAAGATTTAGTGCAAGTGTTCTGTTACGAAAAGTGACATGTACAGAACTTGATATATCAGCGGCCCTATGTGCCCTAGAAAAAAAAACAATCTTATATTTATAAAAAAAAATATATTTATAGCTCGTTCTGAGCCTGCAAGAAGATTTAATTTTTTTTTATTTTTCCTTTTTTTAATCATATGACAGAAAACTGGCTTTGGTTAGGTTTGAAGGGTTGTATATGTGTTTTCAACCTGTCTAGACCTTATGTGTACAAATGAAGCCATTTATATAAATATCCACTGAGCCTATATATCATCTCAGACCTCAGTAGCAGGCTTTCGATTAATTTCTCTCAGATTCTTTTTCCTACAAAGCAGTTCAGTGCTCACTAAAACCACATGAATCTTTCGTAGTTCCTTCCAGCTCCAGACTGGCCTGTATTAGTCTTTTTGCAGACCTATGTCCTGTTATTCGTTAGTCCCTGCTGCTTTTTTTCATTAAGCCTTCTGCGCTGTTCCCTGGGGGCATTAACTGCCAGACCTCCCAGACAATTATGATGTATATCGCTTAAATATACAGCGTTTGCTTACAGTAAGCATTTGCTGTCACAAGCCACATGTGTTTTATGAGGCTGAGATAAAGCGAATAGGCATAGAAGAAAAGCTAATGATTTCTGCATCATGATACACAAAAATACACATTCTAATAGCTACTGCCATGGTGATCTTACAAGTATTGCATCGCATCTTCCTCTTCACTAATTATTATCTCCAGGAAGATTATTACTCCAGGAAGTAGGAGGAAAATAGTGTGAGAACTGTTCTCTAGAAGATTGTTGATCATCCTGCTTTCACAGGAAAGGTCGTTGGACTTCCTTGAACTGATTCTGCTTTGAAATAAAGCACATCCATTAGAGAAAAGACAATCCATCCTGATTTCCAGCTTGTCAGTGAAAAGAACATTTCTTAAAACTTTGAAAGTTATTCCATCAGCTACTTACCCTCGCAAGGTTTCTTCCCACAGATTTTTTTGTAAGAAGTGAGTTCATGATGAGATTTTGAATTCGATTTGGGGGAGAGTTTATTTGCTGAGTGCTGTAGTACAGTTCTCAGAATGTGGCTATCGAAGTGAGTGGTGGCCAATTTTCAAGGGTGGCAGGTGAAATTCAGTGCTGATCGGGTAGTGCGTACTAGAGGGTGTAATTTGAATTTCTCACACATGTTGCAGATTTCTAAATTAATTGTAGTCACTGAGGGAAGAGACTTGGGCAATGTTTTGCACAGCTCAGCAAAAGCAGCTGCTGAATGTGCTACAAAAGGAAAATGCTAGGACTTTTAAAATATTCCAAAAATCATGAAATATTTTTGTATCATTAAGCTGACCTGTTGCTATTTTCCTACATAGTGTTTGTTAGGTTCTGATAACTTTCTCTCAGAAAGTGATAAATCAAAAAAAGAATTCTAGAAGATGGACAAGAGAAATTTGAATAGGTGCATGCCTTTTTGTAGGGGTCTATATTAATAGTGTTTCATTTGAAGAAGCTAAATAGGATCAGCCTTCAGAATAAGAAAAGCTAAACTGAGTTCTCCTGTTTTCAAAAATTAGCGCAAATTGGGTGAAGTGGACAGTAAACTTTGAAGTGAAAATTGCTTTTAAAGAAACAACCTTTAACTAATGGGTTGAAAATGAATTTCTACAATAGCCAGATTATTACAAAATTGTCCAGTAGGAAGATTTTTATTAAGGCAGGAGATGAAGCACCATTGAGATAACCCATTGTAGAATTTCCCATTCTCATTGCAAAATCTTTTCTTGTGATTATAAAAGGGTAATGTTTCTGGCATGAGTACATACAGTCAGTTAAGAGCTTTTGATGTTATCAGATCTTTCAGCTTTACTTTGCTTTCAGATCATCTTGCAAAACTTACCCAATGCTGAAGCAAGGACTGCATTTCTGTGCTAGAAAGGAGGTAAAGGAGGGAAGGGGAGCTAGAAGTCAGTTAAATTTTATGAATCTAAAAATACAGCTTGCTAAAGACTTGTTTCATTAGGCGTACCTCACTTTATGGCAGTATAGCTATGTGACACTTTTTATTTGTAGAATTGAATGAGGAGAAAACTTCCAGGTTTCCACCTGGAAAGTTTAGCTTCCCAAGAGTTACAATGCTGAACTTTATAGAAAAGACACATGAGATATTGCAGTGACTATAGGTACCTTAACAACTAATGGAAAATTGATTATAGTTTCTGTTAAGGTAATGTCTTAGGATCTTAGATTTACTGCTGATTGTTAGGTGCTTGGTAACTTTGTAGCTCTGTCCTTCAGTAGTTGCAAGACAGAAGAACTTCTTAAAGTTTGCATCATGTGGCAAACTTGGTCTCCATCGCTGCTTCTCCGTACTTTATGCTATGAAAAGAAAAAAAAAGAAAGATTGCATCCACCATTTACATCACTGTGTTTGCTACTGGTAGCTTTCTCAGCAATATAGTATCATAGAATCGTAGAATAGTTAGGGTTGGAAAGGACCTTAGATGATTCATTACAGCTTTGACTCTCAAGGAACCTCTCCTTAAAGTCTTTTCATATCTCTGCTCTTCTTTATAAGATCATCAAAGAGCTGCATGAGCACTTCAGGTACTCTTCTGTAGATTCAGGAAGTCATCTTTGCACCAGTTTCTGTTCAGATAATGGCTGCATTATTAAATACACTATTAAACTAAAAAAAGACTTGAGTCCTAATGATATATCTAAAATTTGTTTAATAATAACTCAAATTAGGTTGTTGAGTTAGAAAGCTATTACTGTTTTAAAAACTGATCTCATACAGCTTTCCAAAATTACAAGGTAACATTAGGTATTTCTACTTTTTAGTAACGTGAAATTCACACTGTTAAAAAAGGATAGGTAACATTATATTATCTCAAACTGAATGTTCTTAGATTGGGAGAAAGACAAAAAAATACTTTTTGTGAAAAATTGATTACAGAAAAGAAGTATGTGGCAAGCATGTATTAAAACCAGAAATAATTTGAACCTTAGAATAGATATGATGAAGGTCAATTGCACACTTTTAAGGTGACTAAGGAGATGGTGCTTCATACAAACGAAATTTATATTGCAGATGTTTATCATACAGGTATCACCCTCAAACAACACAAAAGCACACTGTTAACCTGTAGGAATTAAAAAACATTGCCAAGATATCACCCTCAAACAACACAAAAGCACGCTGTTAACCTGTAGGAATTCAAAAACGTTGCCAAGTGTCTAAAATAAGCTCTTGTTTAGCTGTCACACAGAAAACAGTGCATCAGAATGAAAGCATACTTCCATGATGTCCAGCACCTATTGGAAGAGCTCAGCTGGAAATTTATTTTGTGTCTGTTCTGTTTTGGGATAGGATGTGCTAGAATAGTATATCCTAACCAGTTTATGACATGACAGTCAATCTGTATTTTTTTGTTCATTGTACGTGTGTCACAGGCTGGAGCGTTTTTGGGTGTTGGTTCCTTAGTTGCAGTTCTGAGGCACCTTAATCTGGAGGAGAGCTTAATGTTTGCAGAATGCAGGATTTAATTTGATTCCTGGTTTTGAGAGCTGAGAAATGAAATACTCAGTTCCTTCATTAACAATTGCTACCTCAATCACTATACTATTTTTTTTTTCACATTTCTAAGATCAAAACTGAAGAAAAAAGTGATTTTTTTTTCTCTGAAGCATATGTATACACACACAGATGAACAGTTGTAAACACCCTTGGCTTTAATACATGTTCTCCTTTGCAGTTTTAATCTGAACAAAACTGTATGCATACTTTTGTAAATTTTGATTTAATTGCTGAATGGGGTGATACCAGCTCTAATTTTGCCTCTAGTTTATTGTCAACTAAGTCTAAAAGACGTAAGTTAAACCAACCAAATAACACATAAAGTGCTGTTTGGGGTACTTAAATATTAGGTTCACAGGATTAGCATGCTAATGACATTACTATGAGAATACACGACCTATGATGTTTATTAATTGCAAATGTAATTTCAAAAATGTACTGGGTTACTTTTTTTGCATTTTAACCCTTAATTGCATGGAAGCCTTTTCTGCTATTTTGATTCAATCTGCATGTTTGAGCAAGAGAAACAATGTATTTATGCAAAAAACCTCTACAATGTCCAAGCTTTATTAATGTTACTAATGATGATGACATAAGGAAAACATAGGGTTAAAACACTCTTAATTTAACTTAGGCCTAAGAGAATAAGGTTTGTGTTGTAAGTCTGTGGTGTGATGACAGAATTTAGTAGTCTTACTAACGAGTGAATTATTTCTTTTCATCCTGCTTAATAAGTGAATTCTTTCTTACCATCCTTCTACTTTATCAGTTAGCTCGGAGGCACTGACTCCCGAACATCTGCTAGCTTGGGATACTCCTTGTCTGCCCATCCTGTCCTGCTTGCAATAAATTTTGTACGAAGGTCACACTGCTCTAAATCTCTGCCAGCTCTCAGAAACTTGCAGATATGGCTGGTTTCAGGTAATTGTGATTACTGGGGCATCCAAGTGTGCCAAAGGTGAGAAGTGCACCCTGAGGAAGGCTGCTTACTTCATCTTGAAGACCCCTGCCCACGAGCATGTGAGGGTAATGCACAAGTGCCAAAAGGGAGGAGACTTATGATAATGAGTGCCTAAACTAATTGTAATATCCCCTCCACTCTCTGGGGAACCTAATGAATATGCATGTTTGTGTGTAATAAATATCTGCCTACTTAACCCCTCGGTGTGCAAGTTAGGAGGAATGATCCCCCTTGCACCTGGTGCCGTAATAAACATACCTGCTTTATAACTCTCCTTGAGTTGCAGAGTCTGATTCTGTGCTTCAGTGACTGTAAGGAAGCTATTTTCTTTTAGCAACTTATTTATTTAAATGTATATAAATGTACACTTAAATCCTAATCTTGCTATTGGTGATAGAGGCACTTGACTGAGTTCTGCCAGGTCCTGAGTACTCTAAGCATCCATCTGAATCTGTGGCTCTTGAGAGTACTCAGGAATTCACAGCACCAAGTCCTAATTAAGCAAAGCTAAAATTGTTTTAATACATTTTTAAATTGCAGTACACATGACCATAGCCCATAGGGGAGCTAATAAAAGATAATCCCGTGGTTTCCTTTAACGCAATTACTGTATGTCCCTTTCTGCCTGCAGGAATCACCTTGTCACATCCCTCACTTGCTTCAATCCACCACTTCCCCTTCCCCCTTTCTATTTTTGTAATCCTGCCCTCTAACAAAAATAGAGTTAGAGGATGACATCAAAAGGAGAGTTGCAGTTGTACTGAAATATATGCAGTCTGTTACTTGCAGAAGGATTACAAACAGCTGGTGAGTTAGTGTACTGCAAGCAAAATAGACTTATTAAATGAAGTATAAGGACTTCTTTATCTTTATGAAAGTAGGAGGGTAATACAGCTAGCATGAGTTGGTCCTATTCTGCCACTAATCTACACAGAGATGGTTTCAAGGAAAGGGAGTGGTTTACTTCAGAACTGATACGTCTGTATTATAAGAAGCAAGATAGCTTTTTCTGCACTTTTTGTCTTTTTTCTTCACCTTAACACCTATGTCAGGAGTCACCTGTGATGTAGTCCATGGTGACTTGAAGCAAAGGTAGTGTTGTCCCCATGCTAAATTCGCCTTTTCTTGCTTCTTAAGATTTGAACTCTAGACAGAAAAGCTTCCATACTCACCTGTTTTCATCCATGCTGAAACAGAATTTATGAAAGATACGTGATCACTGTTGAAGATGATTAGTTAAAAAAAAAAAAAAAAGGTAACAGTATTTAACCGATATTGTTACTTTTTCAGTTGTAGGGCACTGTCTAGCTCCATTTATGCAAGAGGAAAATAAGACAGGTGTTATTTGCATAAATTATCAGAGAGAGTCATTGGAATGAGCATGTAAAAATGGAAGTGCTGGATTCTGATTGATCCCTCTCCTCTCTTGTAGCAGAGTCATCTCCCACAGACGTTTTCTGAAGAAGGACTTGAAATGAAAGTGGGAAATATTAATTACAGATCAATATCCCATAGATACTTCTCTACTGGACCAGCATTTGAAAACTGGGGTGTAAGACAGAAGCTAAAAGAGGATGAGATGGAGGATGAGGTGGTTTCTGTACTGCTTTTTCGTTGTGATAGCCTCTGATCAGGTACAGTTACTGTGTAGCTGAGAAGAATGTCTTCATTACAAAACAGGATGGGAGTGGCTGAATTAAAATGTTGCCCTTCTCCTCCCAACTGGATGCATTGCGCCAAAGAAATCATACATTTCACGGATTTTCCTTCCTTTCTTCTCTATTATCTTCTTGGACTCCTTGCAGAAGTTGCTAGGTTTTCCTTTCAAATGATGTTGTGTTGTAGTATTTACTTTTTTGTTGTTGTTGCTGCTGTTGTTTTCATTCTGTGTGGACCAAATAATTTGGGAAAACATGGTATTATATGTCCATTACATTCTCTTCCTGTCTTTTCCTGGAAAGCGACAAGCATAGTATCTGCAGAATTTACATACTTTTACATACCATATTCATCTTCTATCTACAGATTTCTGCAGGAAAACATAACTTAGATTTTTCAAACAGATGTTACATTACTGAAAATATCACAAAACTTATATCAGCTTGATTGTCAAAAAGAAGGGTTTCTAAAATATTGAATGATATCCAGCAAGGAAGTGAGCATCTTAAAATTTTACGTCTTATATATCTGACTCTCAAGATCTGAAGACAGAAAAAAAAAGATATTTTCAATTTAAAGCGGGTTTAGTGTCAGTTTATCATGAGAGGATCGAATTCAAGATACTCGGGACAGTGAGAAGAGATAGCAGCAAGCTCACTGCCCTGGACTTCATTCAAGAGAGCAGACTTTGGCATCTTCAGGACCCTGCTCAGTAAGGTTCCATGGGATATAGCCCTAGAGGGCAGGGGGGCCCAAGACTGTTGCCTTGATATTCAAGGATCACCTGCTGCAAGCTCAGGAATGTTGCATCCCAACTAGAAGGAAGTGGTGGAGGAGGGCCAGGAGACCTCCTTGGATGGATAAGGAGCTGCTGAGGAAAATTCAAAGGAAAAAAGAGGCTTATAAAAGGTGGAAGCAAGGACAGGCTGCCTCGGAAGAATACAGGGATGTTGTCCAGGAAGGTAGGGACCAGGTTAGGAAAGGAAAGGCACACTTAGAATTCAACTTGGCAAGGCATGTGAAAGATAACACGAAGGGATTCTGTTGTTAGATTGCAAATAAAAGACAGACTAGGGACAATCTGAGCCCTCTCCAGAAGCTATCGGGAGAACTGGCTACCCTGGATTTGGAGAAGGCTGAAGTTATTAATGACTTCTTTGCCTCAGTCTTCACCAGCAAATGCTCTGACCACACCACCCAAGTCATTGGAAGGCAGATGCAGAGACTGTGAGAATGAAGACCCTAGACCCACTGTAGGAGAGGATGTGGTTCGAGACCACCTTAAGAACCTGGACGTATACAAGTCCATGGGACCTGATGAAATCCATCCGCGGGTCCTGAAGGAGCTGGTGAATGAAGTTGCTAAGGCACTCTCCATCATATTTGAAAAATCACGGCAGTCAGGTGAAGTTCCCGATGACTGGAAAAAGGGAAATATAATTCCCATTTTCAAGAAGGGGAAAATGGCTGACCTGGGGAACTACAGGCCAGTCAGCCTCACCTCTGTGCCTGGCAAAGTCTTGGAGCAGATTCTCCTGGAAGGCATGCTAAGGCACTTGAAAAACAACAAGGTGATTGGTGACTGCAAGCATGGTTTAACTAAGGGGAAATCCTGCCTGGCCAATCTGGTGGCCTTCTATGATGGGGCTGTGGAACTGATGGACAGGGGTAGAGCAGTTGATGTCATCTACCGGGACTTGCGCAAAGCGTTTGAAAATGTCTCACATGACATCCTTGTCTCTAAATTGGAGAGACATGAATTTGATAGGTGGACCACTTGGTGGATAAAGAACTGGCTGGATGGCCGCATGCCAAGAGTTGTACTCAATGGCTCAATGTCCAGCTGGAGACCAGTAAGGAGTGGTGTCCCTCAGGGATTGGTGTTGCGACCAGTCTTGTTCAACGTCTTTTTTGGTGACATAGACAGTGGGATTGAGTGCGCCTTCAGCAAGTTTGGGGATGACACCAAGCTGTCTGGGATTCGGTTGATACGCTGGAGGGAAGGGATGCCATTCAGAGGGACCTTGGCATGCTTATAAGGTGGGCTGATGCGAACCTGATGAAGTTTAACCATGCCAAGTGCAAAGTCCTACAGCTGGGTCGGAGCAATCCCAGGCACAGGTACAGGCTGGCCAGAGAAAAGATTCAGAGCAGCCCTGTGGAGAAGGATTTGGGGGTGTTGGTTGATGAGAAAATGAACATTTGCTGGCAGCGTGTGCTTGCATCCCAGAAAGCCAACCGTATCCTGGACTGCATCAAGAGGACGTGACCAGCAGGTTGAGGGAGCTGATCCTGCCCCTCTCCTCTGCTCTTGTGAGACTTCACTTGGAGTATTGTGTGCAGTTGTGGTGTCCTCAACATCAAAAGGACATGGAACTGTTGGAAGAAGTCCAGAGGACGGCCACGAGACACGATGAGGGGACTGGAGCACCTCCCATATGAATATAGGCTGAGAAAGTTGGGTCTGTTCAGCCTGGAGAAGAGAAGGCTGTGTGGAGACCTCATAGCAGCCTTCCAGTATCTGAAGGGGCCGTATAAGGATGCTGAGGAGGGACTCTTCATGAGGGACTGTAGTGATAGGACAAGGGGTAATGGGTTCAAACTTAAACAGAGGAAGTTTAGATTGGATATGAGGAAGAAATTCTTTACTGTAAGGGTGGTGAGGCACTGGAATGGGTTGCCCAGGGAAGTTGTGAATGTTCCATTGCTGGAGATGTTCAAGCCCAGTTTGGACATAGCCTTGGCTGGCATGGTGTAGTATGAGGTGTCCCTGCCCATGGCAGTGGTGTTGGAATTTGATGTTGTTAATGTCCTTTCCAGCCCTAACTATTCTATGATTCTATGTGCAGTATAGTATGGATTTCCTTTCAGTCTTGCCTATAAAAGAATATATGAAATATAAATCCATAGAAGGTACACAATGCGTTGTTGAATTTCTGTTCTTTTGCTTTAATGCAATTTTAGTTTAATCATAATATAAAAATATTCATTATATACAGGAAATATTTGCATTTACATTTAATGGATGTTCTTATGATTGAAAATATTGTTTTTTTAAGTCGATAAAATGAGAAAAAAATATTGCAATGAATAAAGTTAAATATAAGTGATACGGGGAAAACCAAAAAAGTTTGGCCAGGTGGCATTTCATATAGATGTTTAGACTGCAGTTCATATGTTTCACTGATATGAACTTAAAACTGCATAAACCACAATAGTAAAGTTATTTTATCTAATGTGTTCAAATACCAAGTGTCAGATGTAGTTTGAATTATCATTTCCCCAAAGCAAGTTTGTTGCTTGACCTTTGTTTTTGTTACAGTGATCTACCTTCCCACAAGCATTATTTAAGTATCACAACACCATCTGTTTGTATATTCTGTGTTTATGTATTTCCTATTTATATGTTTTAGAAGAAAGTTTTAGTACTTTAATTCAGATAATTTGAAACAACCTATTTGGACATATAAAAGGAGCAGTGCCAATTAGGTTTATTTTGGTTAATACACTTGTACATTAGTCTTATAGTGGTATACAGATTCTATTTGATGTAACTGCTGCTAATAATAATTTTTCAGCTTATGAGGAAAAATCGTATGTTATTGTTAAATTTCACTGATATGAATTCCTTTCTTTTGCAGTGCATGATTGACTGTAATAATATTCTCAGAGCCTAGAAGCCTATGTGACCACTTCCCGCTAGTGCAAACCACTTTGATACTGCTGCTGGTAGAATGGTGATGGAAGTAGTGAGGCAGCCCTTATGAATTCATGAAATGCACTGCATTGGTTGTTTAGTATATGTGTGCAAGGGGAGATGAGTCTTTCTCTTGTGGAACCTAAAGCAGAAGAAACAAAAGTCTGCACAAGTGCTAAGCTGTAGGATCTAAGCAGCAAACTGTTTCTCTGGTTGGTGTTCATTTCTCTGCTTGTTTTTAGAAATAGTGAAGTAAAAGAAACAACTCTGCCTTAAAATGCTGTAATGGTAAGTGTAGTCAAAATAATGTCAGCAATATGTAGATGGATTAGACCAAAATTATCAGCTTGCAGGTGAGGTACTGCAAAGCTATTGGTATCAAAGATGCTAATACTAAGGCGGTAACAAGGTGGGGTAATCTTCTGGAGTGTGATGAAAGAGTCTTTGAACTTTTGCTTTCCCTCATATGTCACCAAATGATAGTTGCATTTATAGAGAATTTTATGTATTCCAACCCCTGTCTGGATTCTTGCAGTGCTGTGCTGAGGAATGTTTGGAAGCATCACTCATTCTTATTTTTGCTGCCACAAAAGCCAGCTGATTTTCTCAGGAGCACCTCATGGGCCTGTGGCTCAACTGGAATTGTTCTGGCTACAGTCATACCATTGATTTCGATTTTGATATATACCAATCACCTTGATCTGTCTTGTGTTCTGGGATCCAAGTGTCTGAATGAACTACACATTTACATATAGCAAGCCATAGAAAACAGTAAAAAAAAGAAAAAAAATAAACCCAGCATAGATCGAGGTTATTCCATGTTGAAACACTTGAGTAACTTCTCAGAAGAGAGAGAGAGAATGAGAGAGAATGAGAGAGAGAGAGAGAATGAGGAGAAAAAAGTAAAGCTTCAGCAAATAAAATGAGTCTTATAGGGACTGGAGGTTATGGAATCTTATAGGCAATATCTGTACCCTGCAATATGACGGTTGTCAAAGAACTAGACCACAATTCTTGCAAAACATATACCAGAAGCGAGACTGTAGCTATCAGGCAAAATGTTGCAAAATTGCAAGCAAGCTCTTCCTTAGTTTGATATTCATAAACAAAATGTGCTATGAGTATTGAAAGAGAGTTCCGTGCAGAATTAACTTCCTGGGATGTATTTTCATCTTTGGACGTGACTTTTTTCCCTAATCTTGCAACACTCTGCTGGGTTGTTATCTCCAAGCCACTCTCAAATTTTTTCAGTTACTGTGGATGACTACTAAGAATTATAATTTTTTTCACTTGTTCAAAATATTATATTACTCAACACCCCTCATACACGGGGGTTTTCAGTCTTTCCTGTGTATAAACTATTTCTTCATTTCATATTGAACTTGATAAGTGTCTGTTTGTGATGAAGGAATCAGCTCTCTTTCTTAGTTAAGTGTAGCACAATGGGACTGTTGCTCCTTATAGCATACTGTCTGACTTACACTGCATAAATACTAATAATTAGTGTTTCCATGTTCGTATTTCCTATTCTCTGCCAATTCTTGGGCTCTGTTTGGTAGAGTACCATGGGATAAGGCCCTGGAGAGAAGAGGGGCCCAAGAAAGATAGATAATATTCAAGGATCACCTCCTTGAAGCTCAGAAACCATGCATCCCAACAAAAAAGAAGTAGGGCAGAATGCCAGGAGGTCTGTGTGGATTAACAAGGAGCTCTTGGACAAACTCCAACACAAAAAGGAAGCCTATGGAGGGTGGAAGCAAGGACAGGTAGCCTGGGAGGAATACAGAGAAATTGTCTGAGCAGCCAGGGGGCAGGTTAGAAAGCTAAAACCCAGATAGAATTCAGTCTTGCCAGGGACATCAAGGGCAAGCAAGAAAAGCTTCTATAGGTATGTCAGCGATAAAAGGGGTACTAGAGAAAATATGGGCCTTCTCTGGAAGGAAATGGAAGACTGGTTACCTGTCATATGGAGACAGCTGACTTTTTTACCTCAGTCTTCCCCACCAAGTGCTCCAGCCACACTGCTCAAGGCACAAAAGGCAAAGGCAGGTGCTGGGAGAATGCAGAACCCCCTGCTGTAGAAGAAGAACAAGTTTGAGATTATCTAAGGAACCTGAAGGTGCACAACTTCATGGGACTGGATGAGATGCATCTGTGGGTCCTGGTGAAGCTGGGAGAGGAAGTGCCTAAGCCACTATTCATTGTGTTTCAGAAGTTGTAGCAGTCTGGTGAAGTTCCCACTGACTGGAAAAGGGGAAATATAATCCCCATTTTAAAAAAGGGAAAAAAGGAAGACCCAGGAAACTACAGACTGGTCAGTCTCACCTCAGTTCCGGGCAAGATCATGGAGCAGATCCTCCTGGAAACTATGCTAAAGCACATGGAAAATAAGGAGGCAATTTGCGACAGCCAGCATGGCTTCAGTAAGGGCATATTATGCCTGACCTGTTGGCACAGGTTCAGAGGGGGCCCACAGATTCAGTCGGGGATAGAGCACCTCTCTTACAAAGGCTGAGAAAGCTGAGCTTCTTCAGCCTGGAGCAGAGAAGGCTTCATGGAGACCTTAGAGCAGCTTCCAGTACCTAAAGAGGGCCTACAAGAAATCTGGAGAGGGACTTTTTACAAGGACATTTAGTGATGGAACAAGGGGGAATGGCTTTAAACTGAAAGAACATAGATTTAGATTAAATATTACAAAGAAATTCTTTACCATGAGAGTGGTCAAACTGGCACAGGTTGCCCAGAGAAACTGTAGATGCTCCATCCCTAGAAATATACAGAGCCAGATTGGATGGGGCTTGATGAGCCTGGTCTACTGGAAGTTGTCCCTGCCCATGGCAGAGGGACTGGAACTAGGTGATCTTTGAGGTCCCTTCCAAACAAAACCATGCTGTGATACTATGATCTTCTCTACTTCCTCCCTTCAGATGTTTGTGCACATAGGTAAGAGCCCTCTTGAGCTTCTGCTCTAGGCTGAATAGTTCCGGGTGTGGGACTGTTTTTCTCATAAGAGAAATTCAGAAATTCTTTGATCCCTTGAATAATCTTCATAGCCCTAGAAAGTTTGTTTGTTTGGTTTTGTTTGTGGTTTTGTTTGTTTGGTTTTTTTTTTCTTGTGTTGTTTTGTGTGTGTGTGTGTTTTGGTTTTTGTTGGTTGTTTTTGTTTGGTTTTTTTTTTTTCTTGAATCATGGCTTACCAAGCCCAAATATTCAACTCTGGATCCTTAGCTCTGCAGAGTATTTCATAATTTCTTAGAAGCTATAGAAATTCTAGTAAGATGAAAGGATAGTGTATCCAAAAATATGCTCTATGATTGATTGTTTACATCTACTAGAAGTGTTAGTTGTATTTGTGGAAGTTTTTCCACTGGTCTGAGTCCATGCCAGATTTCTGCAGAGATTTCTATTGGTGAAGAAAATTTCCTTTTCCTTAAGCAACTAACGAATAAGGTTCCATTATGCAGTCAATTATAAATGTGCATACTGTTACAGGGAAAGATAAAGGTACAAAGAGTTTCTTTCCAGGGCAAATTTTTGTGTCAAAGTTGTTATACCACTAACCTAATCCTGGTACAGGCAGGAGAAGTAGTGAATGAACAGTGTAACTCCTGCCTTTGGAGCTAGGTAGTATTTGATCCCTGTTCCGAGTGTATTTGAGTCTCTCAAGCGCAGTGTTACATGCAGATCCCACATCTGCCACTTAATGTCCCCACCTGCCTGGGATTTTCAAATGGCTCTATCCTGATGCTCCTGACTGCTCTTTTATGCCTTTCACTCCTTCTGCTCTCAAGCTATATTGTTTTTAACATGCATAAGTGTGACAGTAAAGCAAAATATTTAGAATATTTAAAACTTCAATTATAAATTAGAGGAAATCAGCCAAACTGTTGTGTTGTGGGTTTTTTTAATTATTATTAGTTTTATTTTTTATTTTGCCTTTTATTTTTGCCACTCCTGGACTCTTGAGTTCAGTCCAAGTCATTAACAAGGCAAGTCCTTGGGTTGCAATCTTTATTCTTACAATGGAGTTACCTCTCATTGGGAACAGGTCTTTCCTTTTTAATATCTCAGTCATCATACACTTCTGTGGGGAATTTCCTGACACTGTCCCATCTCTCCTGACTTCATATAGCAAGAAACGTACAAGATTATGTATTGGTAAATCTGGTTTGCGCTGATACTTGCATAATACTAATGTTCAGCTTCACATCCATTCTGTAGCCAGAACACAGGGAAAGCAGTACGCATATACAAACTAGAACAGTAGAGATGATACTGCAACTAATTTTGAGCTGTCTAGCTGCAGCAACATGAAACTCAGTGAGGCCTAATCTGTCTTCTTTGGCCCACTGTGAGCTCAGCTCTGCTACTTCTAGAACTGCATCTAAGTATTTGCTGTTGTACAGTCTGCCAGCTAGACATCCCACAGTTTTCTGAATCACTTCGTGCTTATTACAAATTCTGTAGTCCACAATAAAGATTGACACCTTTAATGTGTCTAAGACTGTACCAGTAGCACATGTACACTGCTTTTTGGAGGGGTTGTCACAGTAGTTCACAAGAAAAAAGTCAGTCACTTTCTAGTTTAGGTCATTGGAGAACTAAAGTTTGCAATTGGTATTATGACTCTTTCTTTCTGGTACGTTCATAATTACTAAAAAGATCGTTGCTTGGTCTGGGGATGATTCACTCTATTTAACATGTTTTCCTCTCTGCTATATGTTTTCCAAGAAGTGGATTTGCTTGTGAGCTTCTAGCCATTCCAGATGAATGCATTCTGAGCTTGCAAGCTCTTTTTTTAGCTGTTAGAGATTAGTTATTTTGAATTACAACCATAGGCAGCAAACCAATAATAATCATTATGCTATTATATTTTCTATCATAAATCTTACTTAATTCTGTAGACATTTCTGATAGGCTAGGTTAGACTCTTCTGCGGTATATGTTCTTATTACATTCTTTTTTTGGAATTATTTTTCTCATTAGGTAGGTACCATAAACCATATATCCAGTCTGTAAATTCAGTTCAGTATCTTCTGTTAAGAAAACATCACCAGTGAGGAACTGGTGGCATTAGAAATATGAGGTAGGAAAAACAGTAGAAGTTTCTAAAATGCTCTATGTAAACACTTCTGTGTTGCTTTTCTATCTGGCTATTAACTTGTCACTGAAGAGTCAGTTTTAGCTGTAACAGGTCCATAATTAAAACACACCACTAGACGTTGGCCTAAATGGAGAAATGACGTGGTCACATGGATGCTAATTCTGGAGTCAGCTTATTTCTCCATACTGTAATAAAAGCCTTCAATCTCTCTTCAAAACGACATCAGCACTTGAACTGCTAAATCCTATGGTGATCAGTGTAAGTTAGATTCTTAAATGTATGTTTTTAAAAACATAAATCTCCTGAATTACTCAGACATTTTAAATAATTTTGCTTAGAGTGCCTTTGGTAGAAGTGTATTAAAAACAGAAGTCAAAATATTTTGAAATTATGAAATCTCACCATTTTACTCAGTACAGATAGGAATTTTGTTTGCATGATAAAATCTAAAAACTGGAACAGGAATACATGAATAATAATGATATGCAGCTGCACAAATAGCAATTACGGAATTCTTTTGATCCATGCTTTATTAGACTGATTTACTAAGCTTTCTGGCTCACAGAACATAATTGTATTGTATCTTACACTATGTACTGTCATTCAGGAACATTAATAATTTGTTGATAATTTCTATCTTAGAAATCAGTTAGCGTTCTGAAACTCTGATTATCTTAATAATATTCTGGCTTAATCTTTAATGATGATATATGGGTTTTCTTTGTTCCTGGTAAGTTTGGTGTCATCAGACTGTTTTATAAGACCATTTTTTCCTGTGACAGTATGCACATTTATAACTGAGGAATCTGAGGAATGCACAGGAACAAGATTTGTTGTCTCTTAGCTTCTTCTGTGATCCTTTCTCACCAGGACAAAACACTAGTAGCATTACTAAATGCTATTAGTTCTCAATCATCCACCAGTTACTAGCCCTGGTGGTCAATTTGTTTGAATTTCAAAAAAAGAAGCTTGCTTTCGGAAGGTCATCTGACTTTCTGGTACATTGGCTGTGTCTTCTAGTTGATATTTTGAAGGCTAAAGGAAGACCTAGGTGGTCTCCTTTCTTTGTTCAATAGTAGGGAATGACTATCAGGCATAGAATCACAGAATCATTAGGGTTGGAAAGGAACTCTGGAGATCATCTAGTCCCACCAAATCATAGAATCATCCCGTATTTCACTTGCATTTATGCCTTCTTAGAAGGCAAAAAGCTACACTATTGTCTCCTGATGTTTCTGAGCCACCTCTCTTTTCCTTGTCTGTGTCTATTGTATTGTACTCCTATCTGTAGTCTATACCTACTCTGTCAGGTATACTGCTACATTCCAGTTTGTACTCTCTACTCCACTTTTCCTATGAGTAGTACTCCCCAAGTTATGTTTTCTGTCTCTCTCTTTTAGCTTCTCTAATTTAGGTATCTGACGGTTTAGCTCCTGGTAAATTTGGTTGCTTATGACTCCATACCTTTGTCTCCTTCAGTTATGCCATAGTAATGATGGTTTTCAGTGATGATATGTGGCCTCGGAAGCCTACCAAGCAATTTCATGTGCCCCTTTCATGAAGAGAGCTTCATGAAAAGACCTGCTCTGTGTCTGCATACCAAAATCATGCTGAGAAGGTGGCAAGATAGTGTCATCATTTGAGACAACAGTGACATGCTGCTCAGAATAATTTTTCTTCCCTGACTGATCAGTTGTTTTAATACCACAGACATAAGAAAACGAATCTCAAAATAACACCATTCTTAGATACATGCATTTTTAATATTAATTCAAATGGACTTTACATGCTACGTTGAAATCAACCCCCTGTGTGTCAAAATGATTTCTTCCTTCCATGCTCTTGTTTCCACATACTGCGTTGCTCCTGCCGACCTTCTAGCTCAATCTGGCCTTTCAAAGCTATCTTCCAGTAGTGGAAAGAAAAACAGACTTCCTGTGCAAAGCAACACATGAACTAAATCATTTGTGTGATCACCCAAATCTAGGGAAAATCTAGTGTTCATAAGTTTGCTCTTGAAGCTGAAAAGTGCTAAGTCAGGAGTATGTAAAGTTGGATGTAGGTACTGAGTGTAGCAATTAATTTATACTGGAAATAACATCTTCCTACCTATTAGACAAAATTTTGTTCTTATTCTGAATGGCTCTTGTATATAGAGATAGTGTGAAGGTGGAAGAGGTTAGGCTGGATCTTAATCCTGTTTGTACTGTATCTACCTGTTGTGTGGAGCTTACAAATGTCATTGAGATTGTGTCTGAGCTGCATTATGGGAGGGTAAACCTTTTTAAATTAGAGATATCTGAACTCATACTCTTAAGATTTCCTCTATCTTTAATGCCAGTTTGATTTTTTCATCTACACTGAGACAGTGTTCACCTATGATACACATTCAGTATTAGTAAAGTGAGCCATAGCAATGAGTTCACTCATTTTGAGGTTCTTCACGGGGTCTATAAAAGAGGAGTACACCACCAACATGGTTAACCTCCTATGGAACTGAATTGGTAGACCCTGCAAGATGAACTTAAGGCTGGAAATTGCAGACCACACAGTTTGGCGTAAGCCTGTGTATAGAGAGTGTGTATAAAAATATAAAAGACTCAGAAATGTTGTATGAGGCAGACAGAGCCCACAGCACACTATAAGGGGAGAGTGGGTGGCTAGCATTCATTAATGTAATGATTCAGAATCTGTGAACTGGGAGTGATACGTTTGAAAGAAGTGGCTGAAACTAATTTTTTAAAATTTTTTATCTATTTATTCTTTTTTTATAAAGCACACATTTTTGGGGTCACAAGTACTGGGGAAGCTGCGGCTGTGTCTTGGCGATTGGCAATATGTGTACCTTTAATTCTAGCTAGTAGTTCCAGTCCTTAGATAAAAAGTGAAGACATTTTTAAAGATGCATCAGTGCACTCATTGCCTTAGAAGTCTTACACTGTGTTTTGTATAGACTAGATTTTGAGACTGTTTAAAAACACTAGGATAACCACAGCTACTCATTTAGAACCGTTGCCTCAAGAGGACAGTGTATTTCAGAGGGTTTTTCCAGGTGTTCCTAAAGATACTGGCTTTAATCCATGAAGCTCTCAGTTATTTGGACATGCCTTCTCCCTCTCTTTTCTACACAATTAAGAGCATAAACAGTTGGCATTGAATCCATCTTGATTTAAAAAGGAAGATCCTCTTATTAGGGAGTTTCCTGTAAGTGGGAACAGGCTGCTACTTCACTATCTCTTGGCCGCCTGCTTTGCCTATAAGTGTGTAATTTTGATAGTCTTCTCAGAAAACTGAATGTCTCCCCGCTCCTCTTTTCATATTCTTTGAGAGATGATAACAATATAGTGTAACTGTGTAAGAGCTATCATGGGTTTATTGTTGTAGTTGTTGAATATTATCATGTACTATACAGTCAATTAGATGTGGCATATATTGTAGATTTTATATTTTGTCTGCTTAAAATTTTCTTGGAAGTGCCTAAAGCCATGGTTAGGTGGTTAAGTTATAACTTCAAATAAATAAGTACGCTAAATAAATAATTGATGCAGGCAGTTTCAGATAATAAAGAGAGCTGACTTCTGGATAGAAAACATTGTAAGTCTTAAAACAGCAGTATCTTTAATAAAGGAGGTTAAATAAAAGCCTCAAAGAATTTATTCTCTCAAAGAAAAAAAATCCAAATCCCCAAACTAATAGGATTTATGCTTAGTGAATTAGAATCGTCATTATATATGGTACAAAATTACTAGGGAGCATTTTATTTACCTCTAATTTCTATTTAATAGCCACTGCACTTGTCATTGCAGGTATGGTTACAAAAGTATGGCTACCTTCCACCAACTGACCCCCGAATGTCGGTGTTGCGCTCTGCAGAAACCATGCAATCAGCTATAGCTGCCATGCAGCAGTTCTATGGCATTAATATGACAGGAAAAGTGGACAGGAACACAATTGAGTAAGTAACCAGTACTGAACTGCTCTTGACTTTTCTGTTTCAAGCAGGGTAAAATAGAACTGGAAAAACGTTACAACACATGGAGAAGAGTGACTGGGATGTACAAATAGGGTTGCAGCTTAAGATGGGGAGTTAAAATGTTTCTTTTTCTCCTTGTTTTTCTTTTTTCTAACTTCCTCTATTTCATGGTAGCAGGTTAGACTCCTGCCTAACTGCTGTCTGCCTTTGGGCAGGTGATTTGTAAAGAAAATGTTTCAGGGCTACCTGAAGAAAGGGCCATAATTTTACGAATGTGGAAGTCGAGAAACCTATTCAGAATCGACAAGAATTCATGATATGTCTTTTCTGACTGGAAAATCTCTAGTGTAAATTTGCTTATCCTTATTGAAAAAAAATTTAGCACACTCTGTTAGCCTATTCATTTGATAGTTTCCTGTGAGAAAAGACTAGATGTGCTCATTTTAGCATGCAGTAAAATTGGAATAATTTTGCATGCCCTTTGCAATTCTGAATTTTATAAGGCCAGCAGTATCTTATTTTATTGTCAGACTGAACACAGAGAAACTGTGAAACAAAGCTATTAAAAGGCACTTCCAAACAACTCTACACTATTACAAATTTTTAAAATGTGCTGGGAAAATAATAATAATAATGAATGTTAGTACACAAGTAAGAAAATGTATTTGGGATTAAAACAGCAGGGGAAGTGATTATGCCCCTGTACTTGACACTAGTGAGGCTGCACCTTGAATACTGTGTTCAGTTTTGGGCCCCTCACTACAGGAGAGATATTTTGTTGCTGGAACAGGTCTAGAGAAGGGCAATGAAGCTGGTTGAAGGGCCTGGAGCATAAGTCTGATAATGAACGGTTGAGGGAACTGGGGTTGTTCAGTCTGGAGAAGAGAAGGCTGGGGGGGGACCTTATCGCTCTACAGATAACTGAAAGGAGGTTGTAGCAAGGTGGGTGTTGGTCTCTTCTCCCAAGGAACAAGTGACAGGACAAGAGGAAATGGCCTCAAGCTGTGCCAGGGGACGTTTAGGCTGGATATGAGGAAGAAAGTTGTTCTCTGAAAGAGTTGTCAAGAACTGGAACAGCCTGTCTAGGGAAGTGGAGGTATGTAAAAGATGTGGCACATAAGTATGTAGATGTAGCGCGCAGGGACATGGTTCAGTGGTGGACTTTGCAGTGCTAAGTTAACAGTTGGGCTCCATGATCTTAAATGCCTTTTCCAACCTAAACAATTCTATGGTTCTAAGATTTGAAGTGCTTGTTGAACTCATTCCAAGTAAAATGAAATAAAGATTATCTTATGATTTTAGAAAAAGTTACTTTGTTTGAAAAGTAAGCAATTATAAAATAGTGACAAAATAGTACTGTCACTGGATATTCAACATTTACTTCATTGAAATATGTTTCTACTATTTCTCTAAAATGCTTTTTAGTGTGCGTGTGTGGAAAATCCTGTCATTTTCCATTTACCAGCTCTAACCCGATGTGTCATCTTTCATTATTCTTTTGTGGTAAAGTAGCAGGCATGAATGATTTTTCTATCATTTAGAATTTAGGGAAGAGGCTACCCAAAATGCTGGCAGGATTGGAAAAATCATTTCATTTCACTGGCACATGCATTATTGCATTGAAGAGCAATAAAGCAAAGCAGATATTAGGGCTGCCCTGAGGGAAGGTGGGTTGATTGCACATCCCTCAGTTTAGGAATTTAAAGGGCCTTAGAACATGCAGTGCAGTGTCAGTAAACGCCTTGTTAAACATGCTCAGTAAACATGCTCAGAAGTAAGTTTATGATTCAATCTGCAGGGTGGGGAGACTAGGCTCTTTATACAGCTTCAGCAATTGATCCTTGAGGGGGGAGTGCTCTACCTGTCACTAGTAGCCTTTTAAAGACACATTAGTGGCAGCTTTGTAAGAGGCAGTATGTTTCACTAAGAGGAAAATAGTTTGTTCATAGTACCTAAAGAAAACCTATAGAAAAGCAGAGGCCATCTCTTTGTTTAGAAAAAAAAAACCATCTCTTTGTTTAGAGTATTAGCTAGTGAGTTGAAAAAAATGAAACAAAACTTCAGTTGCAAAGGGAAGAGGTTTATGTTTGCTAAACTGGACTTGTTGGCCAGCATTTCAGCAAAATTGTCTCGCTTATTCTGCTATGTAAGAGACAAAGGAATCCATCTATGCAGCAGTCCAAAACATCGATTTTACAATCTGGTGGATACTAAGTTTTACAAACCTTTTGATGCATTATTTTCTTTGACACACAAAGGTATATTAGAATGGCAGTTCTTAGGGACATATGACTCATTCTGGATGAATTCTGCATTTAGTTACACATGTGGAGTTATGTAAAGTTGAATCAAGTTGGGAACAGAACTGATTCTTAAAGACTTGTCACATTTGCATTCATTTTAAGAAAAAATTTCATTAAACTAAACTGTGACCTCAAGTTACCATCAGTTAACACTAGTGAATATTTTTGGGATGTATGACTGTGTAGCAAAGGATAATTATGATTTATTTTTAGTTAATTTATGGCAGCATTTTGTAAATGTTTGAAATATTTTTTCCTTTCATCCTCACAGAAAGTATACATACTCTCTTTTGGCCAGAAATATGTGGTAATTTAGCATTGTTTTTCTCTGTGATTAATGTGTTATAATCACTTACAATGCTGGGATTGCAAAATAAAAAAGTGCAGTAGGAACCTCCTAGAAACAATATGTTATCATCTTGTGCATGAGGATTTATCTGCTTCTCGAGCATGTTTTGAGAAGAGATTATGATGTGCCTCTTTGTCTTCAGAAAGACAAACAATTAAATGAAGTTATAGTACGAACTTGATAGGGACCAACTTTAGGGGTATTAATAAAGAAATAATGTCCTGCAGCATCATGATCAAAAGTCTCCTGGGGGGATTTTATTTCTCAGGAAAAAAAGATAATCCCTCAATGAATATTTTGGCATGCATAAATATGAATAGCGTTCATCTTCCCCTTACTCCTCACCATTCACTTTTTTTGCTATAGTTTTTTGTTTGTTTCTCAAGTGGCTTGAAAAGCATGATGCTGGCTTATTGCTGGGGATAGGGAAGAATGGTAGAAAGAGATATCAATATAGTGGCGTTAAAATATGAGGAATGTTCTGAATGCAAGTGTAATGACAGTGGCAAACCCAATGAAAATTCTGACATTTGCATGGGGTGTCACAGTATTTTCTGTGATTCATTTATATATTATCAAGCACAGTCCATGATTCATTAAAAAAGAGACTGCAGAAAATGGACCCACTGTTGATATCGTGGTCTTTCACATCCCTAAACCAAACATGCCAAGTAGGAAGACTAGATTAAATTAGTTATCTAATTAGTTGTCTTTTATTAAAACTGCTATACATGTTAATTTCCAAAACATTTTTTGCAATTTAGAGAGGTATATTACAAACTTCTTGGTATACAGATGGAATGGTTGTGTATAGGATGATGACTAAAACTCTGCAGTAGTAACAAAACATTTGTTTTATTTTAATGTCATCCCTTATAAATAAATGGCAAATGTGCTTTTATTAATCTCAGATGAGCTTCTAACCAAGTTTACATCAAGGTTCATAATGAAGATGTTGTCGTATTTATGTGGGTTCTCTGTTGTTTACATATTAATTATCTGTCACAGAGTAAGCATGAATGATAAATTTTGAGCTGTTGAAATTGACTGAGGGTCTATTGTGTTCATAAACATTTTTGTTCAAAAGCTATACGTAATGTCTTGTACCCTCAGCAAACATTCAGTGAGAATGAATGCCTTGCGGAAAAGTCATCATCAGTAGCAAGGCTAAAAGATAGTATTTTACATCAATTTTTGACTCTCCTCACCAGAAGTTTAAGGGTACCATTCCACTCAGTAGTTTTCTTAAAGAAATGTTTATTTTCCCATCCACTAAATTGTCAAGTTTGACTCTTTTTTTTTTTTTTTGAACTATAACTCTTCAAAAAAAAGAAAAACAGAACCTACCAACAATAAAAACATTATACAGATGAAGCAGCAGTTTTGATCAAGGGCAAACAAGAGGAAACATTTAAACAAAGACGGGGTCTTTAAGTGTTTTGATTCCGTGTTACACCAGAACTTTTTCTTGAAGGCTTAAGAAAGTGAGGAGACAGGAAAAGTTTCTTCTCTCTGAGAAGTTCAGTCTTAGCTCTTGCTCTACTAGAAAAACATTTTTGCTGCCTATTTTTATTTTAATCTCCTCAGATTTTCTTTGAGTCTAAATTGTTTTAATTCTCTTGACGTATATAGCTCCTCAAGATTCACACTAATGGATCTAAGAGCAGAACTTGATGTGACATACTCTACAGATAGATTACATTAGTCACATTTAAGGCCCCTTAATGAGTACTGATAAAATATTAATTTTGAGGGGTTGCTGCATGAAAGATTTCTACAAGTTCAGAAACAAACAGATGCAAGACAGGCAAATTCACTATCCATATTCACCCTTTTAAAAATGAAAACCAATCATTTAAAAAAAAAAAATTGAGTTTGAACAAGCAATCAAGAACACGGAAGACTTTGATCATGTTGTTAAAAGCAGCTATATTTGGAAGAAAATGGAAATTAGTGTTTTATTTGTCAATTCCCCCACAGATGGAAGACCATATTACATGCTAAGTATAGCTGAATATCATGAGCATTAATTATTACTATGGACGGAAGTCTTTCTCCAAGTCATTTTGAGAACAAATACACTTAAAAAAAAATTTTAACATTAAAAAAAGAAGAAAATTTATGTGCCAGAAGTTAACGTTTTGCCTCATTTCTGTTCTAGAAAATACTGAACTTGGTACTAAGGATGTAATAATTTCTTTAAAATTCTGACTGCTAAACTTAGCTCAGCTAAGATCTAAGTGACAGATCTAGTGGTAGTCCAGCTCTTCAGCTACAAATTGCATTTTCCCGTAAATTTTACATGAAGGTAATTTCCTGAAAGCTAGTGAACAACTTGCACAAAGGATTCTGTTTGATTTATGTTGGGATTTATACTTTGTGTGAACCACAGTCCCAGTCTTCATGTAAGAACAGCAAGAACATTAGTGGGCCAGACAGCACAACAACATGGAACATACGCTGCCCATCCAAATCATTCAGGAATCAAGCATAATATTCTTGATAGGTACATACCACTTCAAAATCAATGCAGTAACAAATTGTGACTGCTTGAACTTCATAACATTATTTTGGGCTGTGTTTTGTTTTGCTAAAAATGGATTGTCAGTAGTTCTGGTAAGTTAACACAGTGTTGAATTTTGAATCCATGCTACCTACTGTTCTTGACTTTTTGTATTAAATCCTAAGTCTAAACTGTTCTATGCTAACATTATTTTCTATGAGGTTATTGAACCTTTGACATAACTGAAGAGGTTATTTCAATGACAGCTTTGAAGATTAACTTTCAAATTCACAACTTGGAATATTGATATTTACCTGCACCTGGTTTGCCAGTGAGCAAACCTTGTTACTAAAATAGTTCTTCCTCAGTTAAGCTAAATAAATTAAACTTTTCTTTATGGGGGGAGGCAGTTCAGTTGATTGGAACTCACTGCCATTGGGACAATACAACCATAAGTGATATATTTTATATATAAGACCTTGACATTTTTGTACAGTGTTTCCAACAAAATATAATAGTTACTTGTTTTTGCTTTATTCCTTGCATCTTTCTTTTGATGTAGTGATGTCACTTTAACATGAGAACAGTGATCTTTTGCTATGCATTTATGTCTTCTTCTGCAATGTGTGTGTGCAGTTTCAATAGCATAATTTAAATATACCATATCATTAAAATGCATGGTAACTGCATGGAGATCTAACATGCACTGCAAAAAAATATTACTGACGACATGTCTAAATGTCGTCTGAGGTCTGAACCAATTTTAATCTCATTTACTGAAGTGTATATATGCTATCATTTTACTAAGAAAAGAACTGCCATTTGGTCTATAACTAAAATCTGCTTCTTTCATTCAGTTTCTTTTCTTATGAGAGCAAATTAAACTTTTCAATAATACTTCATCCCAGAAGTTGCTAACATCCTCTTTGTTGAATTGACACTTCTAAAAAAGAAACAGAGGAACCTGTAGTAAAGTTGTAGGGTGTTTCAGCAAATACTGGTGGGGTAAAGTTTTACAGATTGTGCAGTACTGTCTTTGCAGACACAAGGGAAAGAAGATTGTCTTCCATGAAGATACAAATGATAGCCAGGTCTTTTATGTGCCACACATACTTTGTAATTATTCTGACCAGAAATTGCAGCAAATAATTTCGTGTTTCTGGCTTGAAACAGGTAACCATGGGCCCCATGTCTTCAGTTCAGGTAGTCAAATTTGTAAGTTTTGGCTTCTGCACTTTTAACTTGAGGGATGTGTCACCCATGAAAAGTTTTTACAGACATCTCCATCATTCTTTATCAGTGCAAATGGGGTGTAGTGCCGTCTTGGTACTATCATTAAAATTTTGTGTTTTCCCGCAAGCTGGCGAGCTTAACTCCTACTTACACATTTAAGCAGTATTTTGCTGCAGCAAACATCCATGGCTGCAGCATATATGAAGTGTTGTAAGTCTGTACTGTTAAACCTCTTCACCCTGATTTGTTAGTGTGGCTGATTTTGCCTGGATTATCCCATCTCTGAAAATTCATTCAGTGTGCAATATGGTTTGTCTTGTATTGGTAGGTGTAAAACTTACAATGCAGATCTAATTGAGTACAGAACTGAAAAATCAATTCATTCATTTTACAAGGGCATGTAAGGACAGGACAAGGGGTAATGGCTTTAAACTGAAATAGGGTAGATTCAGATTAGGTATTAGTAAAGAACTTTTCACTGTGAGGGTGGTGAGACATTGAAACGTTGCCCAGAAAAGCTGTGGCTGCCACTTCCCGGCAGTGTTCAAGGCCAGGTTGGATGGGGCTTTGAGCCACCTTGTCCAGCGGAAGGTGTCCCTGCCCATGACAGGGAGGTTGGAACTAGATAAGCTTTAAGGTCCCTTTCAACCCAAACCATTCTATAATTCTATAATTCCTTATATTGTGTAGTTTTCTATACACACACACACTCCTCATTTGTATCGTAAATATTCCATTTTTTTTTCTTTTGGACAAAACAAGATGGTTTTCTTCATTTTGCATATATTGAACTAAGAATATCTACTGAAAAAAAAAAAAGAAAAAGAAAGATAGATGGCTGGTTGAAGGTGTTTTTGAGTTTTTGCTAACCTGCACATATTTTCAAACGAGTCTGCATTCTGAGATGAGATTTCAGATGACTTTTCTGTCACCCAGTCATGTACACATGCAGCTGCTGTGTGTATATTTATTTATAAAACAAGGCTTAAATGCCAGTTTAATGGTCAGAAATTCATTCATGCAAGCCTGAATATAGGGTATGACTACTTTTGTGGTAAATACCATTGGAAAACTATAGCTTTTACATCAGTAAGTATTTGGCATGATGGAAATAATGTCAAATGAACTGAAAAAGTAATAGAGGAGATTTGCTTTTACTTATGCAACCAATGTCTTTAATCTTACTGTCTTCCTGATGGTAAATTGTTCTTCAGCTATTCAGCTCATATAAAATAACCTCAGATGAGTTTTGTTCAGTTTTACTTAATCTAAATAATCCTTACTCTACAAGTGAGAAACAGTTCAATGATACTGCTGTTAACGTTATGCTTTTGAATTAGGTATCATCCTAATTTTGACATACGTGGGATGCCGACAAGTTCAAAGTTTTTGAAATATTGGAAAAAAACTGAAATATTGAAGGTCAATTTGAGAATCAAGCAGTTCTGTGGAAAACCTGGTGCTGCTGCAATGGTCATTTTTGTTATTTGTGATTTAGAGCTTTTTCAGCCTGATTTTGATTTAATTATACTTAAGCAGAATTCTTGAGTTAAATATCTCCATCAAGTGCTTACAGCTGCAATTAGATACTACTCATTGTGTGAAAAGTGTAAAAGAAGAACTTAATAGTGTCATAAAATTACTATTTCAGTATCTTGAATTAAAAAAATAAAATTCTGGCAGTTGACTGGGCTCTCTGATTAAAACAATTTGAGGCTTATTTAAGTATACCGACAATGAGACAAAAAAGAAGGATCAGAGAATACAGAAATTATTTTCGGAACTAGTGCTTTGACTGAATCTTATATACATATGCTTTAACATCACCTTCAGGAAGCAAACTAGTAATATAGATTATAATTACCTTGAATGAATCAGTATGAATTATTGCCTGTGAAATACTTGTCCAGTTGTGAAGTCTTTGTTCAAAGGTTATAGTAAAAGAAAACTAGGAAAAATAACAGCAAAGAAATTGCTTTCTGAAGGTCATGTGATACTGGGAAGTTCTATGCACTATACATCTGATAAGAAGATAACCGTTCCTTTTGTTAGTCATTGTTGCATGTAGGCACAAAATTGATAAAACTTAAAAAGTATGATTTTTTTATTAATTAGATTCAGTGGTTATGATTTGTCTTTCATGTTGCTTTAACTATGTGGTGCTGTTTCTTGTAGCTGGATGAAGAAGCCTCGATGTGGTGTGCCTGACCAAACAAGAGGTAGCTCCAAATTTAACATTCGTCGGAAACGCTATGCGTTAACAGGACAGAAGTGGCAACACAAACATATCACTTACAGGTACCAGATATATTAATATAAATATATAAATGCCAGTAGCAGTGCTGATTTTTAATTTAAAGTATATATAAATTTCTGAATTATTTTTCAGTATTTTAAGAAGTTTATGATTAAAATGTGATATAAAAATGCTGATTTGGATAACTTGGATAAGTATGTATGTGCTGCACAAGAACCAAATTATTTTCTTGGATTAAAATTGCATGCATTCAGTAACTGGAAAATACTCTGAAGCTTTCAAAATTGATTTAACACCCAGTATTACCTTGCAAACCTCTTGAAAACTTCTCAGGGAATGTTGCTCTGAAACTAGGACTGCTGTAATTGAAACTCAGATCTCTAATTTTAGTATGTAAAACAAGTTATTGAAAGGAGTTGGCCTCTGCAAAATAGGCATGTACAGGTCTCTTCTAACTACAGATGAATTTGATTATAATTTGGTGAGTCACTGACCCACCCATTTCCTGCTGACATGATGATGGGCATAGGGGTATGTCCCAGGTGTACTTCCATGTCACTCTTGAGTCTGGTATGTAGTTTGCATGGTATGTTGCTGTCGTGGTTTAAGCCTCACCCAGGCTAATAACTCATGAAGTCGCTCAAACACTCGCTCCCCTCTCTTTCTTCCCCCAGTCCTGGGGGAATGGGGAGGAGAATCAAAAGAATTCAACTCGCACAGATTGAGATAAGAACAGTTTAGTAACTAAGGTATAACACATATCACTACTGCTACCATCAATAATAATAAAGACAGAAGTACAAAGAAAGAGAATACAACTGCTCACCAGGCCTGACCCAGCCAGTGCACCCCCCAGCAGAGAACCCCCCAGTCCACCACCACACCCTTCCTCGTCTCTGCCCTACGGTTTTACATCCTGGACATGACGTGCTATGGTGTGGAATAATCTCTTTGGTCAGTTTGGGTGAGGTGTCCTGTCTCTGCTTCCTCCTGGCTTCCCCTCCTCCCTGGCGTAGCATGAGACTCAGAAAGTCCTTGGCCAGACCAAAACACTACCAAGCAGTAACTGAAAACACTGGTGTTATCAGCGCTGTTCCCAGGCCCAAAATCAAAACCACAGCGCTGCACCAGCTACCAAGAAGGAGAAAAATGACTGCTGCTGCTGAACCCAGGACAGTTGCCTACTGTCAAAACTGATCTTGCAAGGTAGATGCAATCTGTGCACTTGCTGGAGGTCTGACAACCAAAGAAAGTGGCATGTACATAATATAAAATCCATAATTTGTCAGGAAACCAAGGATTCCAATACAACCTGTTTGAAACTTTGCCCAGCCTTATTGGGATTCCTCTATTATCTAAAAGGGAAAGTTCTGAGGGATAATATAGTTTTTGAATTCATTAAGTGGTGCTATTATGCATAAACCATATAAGTGTTAAATTTTAAGTTCATAAGCTCTAATGGTCATATAGACTGTTCTTCATACCAAAATGAAGAGATTATTTTATTAGTAAACTGTGTCAATGCTATCTATGGCTTATGTCTGAATTAGAGAATTCTAAGGCATTCCACACTGATATAGCTTCAAGTTACAGAGAACTGACTGCTTTGAAATCAGTGTGTTTAGCTTATATTGACTGGAGTCCTATATTGTTAATGTAAATGTAATGCATAGTTACTTAGAACAAAAATGTCCACCTACAGCACTTAACATTTATTTGCATTTTAAAATTTAAATGCAGTGTGTGTGCGCAAACATGTGACAAGGCATGCATGGTCACCTACAAATGTGTGATTTTTCTATCGCTCTGATATGTGCAGTGGCTTGTTCTGTATTCCATTATAGGATTTTTTTACAAGTGTCTAAATCCCACCCCTTGTATATATTTGTCGTGGTTTAAACCCAGCCGGCAACTCAGCTCGCTCACTCCTCCCCTTTTCTCCCCCCTGCTCCCGGAGGGATGGGGAGGAGAATCAAAAGAATGTAACTCCCATGGGTTGAGATAAGAACAGTCCAGTAACTAAGGTATAACACTGTCATGGTTTAAGCCGTAAATCTCACTTCTCCCTCCTTCCCCCCCGCCCCCCCCCAGTCCGATGGGGGGGAAATGGGGAGAAGAACCAAAGAAAATGTAACTCCCACGGGTTGAGATAAGAACAGTCCAGTAACTAAGATACAATACAAATCACTACTGCCACCACCAATAACAATAATAATGACAAAGTAAATACAAAGGGAGAGGATACAACCATTTTGCCACCCGACCAAGCCGAGAGACAGCGTACGCCGAGCCAGCGAGAGCCCGCCCCCTGTTCTGCCTCCTGGGCATGACATGCTGTGGTATGGAATAACCTCATTGGTCAGCCCGGGTCAGGCACCCTGTCCCCCCTCCCCCAGCTTTTTTTTCCCTCTTTCCCGGCGTAACATGAAACTCTGCAGGGGGGGGGGAAGCTGAACCCATAACAATCCACCCCTTATTCCATACCATTCACATCATGCTCAGATCCCACATTTTCAATATACCATCCCATATATATATATATATATATATATATATACACACACACACACACACACAGATGGAAAGATATAATTCCTTAGTGCCTGGACCAATCCCTATAAAGCTGCTGAGTCCATCCAGTCCGTGGTCTCAGACTCCACCTTTTGTAACAGTCTTTCAGAGCAGGGGAGGCTGTGTGCAGTGTTGGATCATTGCCTGCTGATGCTGATTGTTCCTTTACTGCAGAACTCATCTGGTTTCATCAAAGTTTGTTCTTTGTTGGGATGACGGTCTGAGGGTCAGTCGCGGATGACTTGAAGACATCTAGCTGATGGGCTATAAAAAAAACAAATTACATAGCAAGCAACAGCATGCAATTGAGTTCATTGGCTGTTTTCTCCTAAAATCAAATCTCCTTGAGGTACACATCGGACTTCCCCATCTTCCCACATTGCCCACCAAGTATATCCGGGTCCCTGAGTAAAAGCAATCCCACGAGTGGGGTTGCCTTTACCTGAAGCAGGAATAACCCAGACTGTCTTCCCCAGCAAATTATTCATGTGCACCACAGGAACGTTGTCCCCCTCCACAGTATGTAGAAGTTCTGACTGGGCTGGACCAGCGCTGTCGGCAGATCCTCTGGTGTTGACCAACCAGGTGGCCTTTAATAAATGTGTATCCCAATGTTTGAAAATCCCACCACCCGTTGCTCTCAGTGTAGTTTTTAATAGCCCGTTGTACCGTTTGATTTTCCCAGAGGCTGGTGCATGGTAGGGGATGTGATATACCCATTCAATGCCATGCTCTTTGGCCCAAGTGTCTATCAGGCTGTTCTGGAAATGAGTCCCATTGTCTGACTCAATCCTCTCTGGTGTGCCATGTCACCACAAAATCTGTTTCTCAAGGCCCAGGATAGTGTTTCAGGCAGTGGCGTGGGGCACAGCGTATGTTTCCAACCATCCGGTGGTTGCTTCCACCATGGTAAGCACATGACGCTTGCCTTGGCGGGTTGGCGAGAGTGTAATATAATCAATCTGCCAAGCCTCCCCATATTTGTACTTCAGCCATCGTCCTCCATACCAAAGAGGCTTTAACCGTTTAGCCTGCTTAATTGCAGCACATGTTTCACAGTCATGAATAACCTGGGCAATAGTATCCATTGTTAAGTCCACCCCTCGATCACGAGCCCACCTGTATGTTGCATCTCTGCCCTGATGGCCTGAAGTGTCGTGGGCCCACCGGGCAAAAACTAATTCACCCTTATGTTGCCAATCTAAGTCCATCTGAGCCACTTCAATCTTAGCAGCTTGATCCACTTGTTAGTTGTTCTGGTGTTCCTCAGTAGCCCAACTCTTGGGTACATGAGCATCTACGTGGCGTACTTTGACCACCAGGTTTTGCACTCGGACAGAGATGTCTTGCCACAGTGCAGCAGCCCAGATGGGTTTACCTCTGCGTTGCCAGTTGCTCTGCTTCCATTGCTGCAACCACCCCCACAGGGCATTGGCCACCATCCATGAGTCAGTATAGAGATAAAGTACTGGTCACTTTTCTTGTTCTGCAATGTCCAAGGCCAGCGGGATGGCTTTCACTTCTGCAAACTGACTCGATTCACCCTCCCCTTCAGCAGTTTCTGCAACTTGTCGTTGAGGACTCCATACTGCTGCCTTCTATCTACGGTGCTTTCCCACAGTGCGACAAGACCCATCAGTAAATAAGGCATATTGCTTTTCACTTTCTGACAGTTCATTATATGGTGGGGCCTCTTCAGCACGCATCACTCCTACCTCCTCTGGTGACCTTCCAGAATCTTTGCCCTCTGGCCAGTCCATGATGACTTCTAGAATTCCCGGACAACTGGGATTTCCTATTCGAGCTCGTTGTGTAATTAATGCGGCCCACTTACTCCATGTAGCATCAGTTGCATGATGTGTAGAGGAGACCCTGCCTTTGAACACCCAGCCAAGCACGGGCAACCGGGGTGCCAGGAGGAGCTGTGCTTCAGTGCCAATCACTTCCGAAGCAGCTCGAACCCCCTTATAGGCTGCCAATATCTCTTTTTCAGTTGGGGTGTAGCTGGCCTCAGGTCCTTTGTATCCCCGACTCCAAAAGCCGAGGGGTCAACCTCGAGTTTCCCCTGGAGCTTTCTGCCAGAGGCTCCAGGTAGGACCATTCTCCCCAGCTGCGGTGTACAGTACGTTTTTAACATCTGGCCCAGTCCGGAGTGGCCCAAGGGCTACTGCACGAACTATCTCACGTTTAATTTGCTCAAAGGCTTGTTGCTGCTCAGGGCCCCATTTAAAATCATTTTTCTTCTGGGTCACATAATAGAGAGGGCTTACAATCAAACTGTAATTCAGGATGTGTATCCTCCAGAACCCCACAGCACCCAAGAAAGCTTGTGTTTCTTTCTTATTAGTTGCTGGCGACATTGCTGTTATCTTGTTGATCACATCTGTGGGGATCTGGCGACGTCCATCTTGCCATTTTATTCCCAGAAATTGAATCTCCTGTGAAGGTCCCTTGACCTTACTCCGTTTTATGGCAAAACCGGCTGTCAGCAGGATTTGGATTATTTTCCTCCCTTTCTCAAAGACTTCTTCTGCTGTGTCACCCCACACTATGATGTCATCAATGTATTGCAGGTGTTCTGGAGCTTGCCCCTGTTCCAGTGCAGTCTGGATCAGTCCATGGCAGATGGTAGGGCTGTGTTTCCACCCCTGGAGCAGTCTGTTCCAAGTGTACTGGACACCCCTCCAAGTAAAAGCGAACTGTGGCCTGCACTCTGCTGCCAGAGGAATTGAGAAAAAGGCATTGGCAATGTCAGTCGTGGCATACCACTTGGCTGCCTTTGACTCCAGTTCATACTGAAGCTCTAGCACGTCTGGTACGGCAGCACTCAAGGATGGGGTGACTTTGTTCAGGCCACGATAGTCTACTGTTAGTCTCCACTCTCCATTAGACTTTCACACTGGCCATATGGGGCTGTTAAAGGGTGAGTGGGTCCTACTGATCACTCCTTGACTCTCTAATCTACGGATCAGCTTACGGATGGGAATCAGGGAGTCTCGGTTGGTGCGATATTGCCACCGGTGCACTGTTGTGGTCGCGACTGGCACTTGTTGTTCTTCGACCTTCAGCAACCCCACAGCAGAAGGATCCTCTGAGAGACCAGGCAAGGTGGACAGCTGCTCCACTTCCTCTGTCTCCAAAGCAGCAATACCGAAAGCCCATCGGTGCCCTTTTGGGTCTTTGAAGTACCCTCTCCCGAGGTAATCTATGCCAAGGATACATGGAGCCTCTGGACCAGTCACAATGGGGTGTTTTTTTGCTATTCCCTCCCAGTCAGGCTAATTTCAGCCTCCAGTATAGTCAACTCTTGGGATCCTCCTGTCACTCCAGAAATAGAAATAGGCTCCACCCCTGGAAAGCTTAATGGCATCAGAGTACACTGTGCACCGGTGTCTACTAGAGCCTTATACTTCTGTGGGACTGATGTGCCAGGCCATCGGATCCATACAGTTCAATGAATTCGATTGTCCCCTACCTCCACCTGGCTGGAGGCGGGGCCCCTCTAGTAGTCATCACATTGGTCACTCACGTCTTGTAGAGATGGATTATTCTTCTTCATCACAGGAGCTGAGATAAAATCTGCTCTTCCACTCCATCTGGGAACCTGCTCACCAGAGCCTGAAGCCGCAGCCTTCATGGGGTGATCAGACTTGACCTTTGCTCTCTTTTTCAGTTCTCGCACCCACTCCTCCAAAACTGAAGTAGGTTTTCCATCCCACTCCATCATATCTTCTCCATGATCCTGCAGGTAAAACCGTAGGGTAACCCATGGTGTATAACTTCTATATCTTCTCTCTCGAACAGTGGGATGCCTTGTGTTAATAGCTGAGACGTATGTTGGTACACGTGAGGAGCTGGATAGATCGTCTCTCAATTGTTGGAGGTTCTGGGACAGTTTTTCCTCAGCTGAGATGATGGAAGGGGTGAGATTATCTTCAAACTCTCAGAGTTTATAAATCATTTCATCCACTGTTGGTGGTCTTATGTCACTCCAGGTTATTGTTGCCAATGAATGGGCATATGCTGAGGGTGCATTTTGTGTAAATTTCCGCCACATGGGTCGTGTACATTCAACTTCATCTGGATCTGTGGGTATATCCCCAACATTCGGCTTGGTGATATAGATCATCTCTACAATGGCTGATTCTGTCAGAGACTGGATGCCTTTCTCTAGAGTAGTCCACTTGGCCGAACGACTCATAACATCGTCCTTGTATGGAAACCTGTCTTTCACAGCTGCCAAGAGCCGCTTCCAAAGGCTGAGGGACTTTTTCTCTCTTGCAATTGCTTTGTCAATTCCCCCTTCCCTGGCAAGTGATCCCAGGTGTTTGGCTTCACTACCTTCTAGTTCATGACCATCGGCCCCATTGTCCCAGCATCGGAGCAGCCAGGTGATGATGTGCTCCCCTGGCTGACAGGTAGAGTCTTTTCGCATATTCCGTAGCTCGGTTGAGGTCCGAGATCGAGATGTCACCTCTTCCTTTTCTTCTTCTTCTTCATCATGTGGTAATAGCTCCTGGTCAGATGCTGTCCCAGGTGGTGACGTTTCTTTGTCTTGTGTCATCTTTCCTGCCTCTTCTTTGTTTTTCCTCCTGCATACAGGGGCAAGCGATATTGGTATGAGTTGGTCCTCTGGTTTAGCTGCAGTGATTGTTACTGTGGTTTGGGTAGCTGCCGTACTTGTCACTGAGGTTTGAGTTGTGGCTGTACCTGTCGCTGGTGGTGATGTAGCTGCTGTACTTGGAGCTGGATTAACTGTGCTGTCCATTACTCCGCCCTCAGATCCAGAGACGTTTTTTTCCTTTTGAAGATGCTGGACAGTGTTAAACAGGGTTCTGTAAGCATAAGCCAAGCCCCAGCACGTTGCCATGATTTGTCCATCTCTGGTGTGACCAGAAAGATCACACACCTCCTTTAAATGTTTTATTAATTTTTCTGGGTTTTGCATTTGTTCATTGGTGAAGTTCCAAAGCACTGGAGGGGCCCACTGGCCTAGGTACTTGCCCATACTATCCCACACACCCTGCCACTCATGGCTGTCCAGCCTTGGGGAAAATCTCTCAGCCATCCTAGATTGTGGTCTAACCCCAGACATGGCCCACACCCCACTCTGCTTAACTCTCCGGACCAGACAAAATAGTTGTGAGTAAAACATATTCGGTACGTGTGCCAACATGATAATTCCCGTCACCACCAGCAGGCAGATCTCAAGGGTACCTAAAGGCCATTCAAAACCTTCAGAATTCTCAAATAGTGTTGTAAACGGCCTGGTGGGGGCGCTGGGAGCACAAAAGAATGTCTCCTTCGCAGGCTGACCACCCGAGGAGGTGAAAAGAGGCGTTTAATTGCTAAGAACTTCCATTATATACCTCCCAAAGTATAGAGTTGGTGGCCACACTGGAAACAGAAACCGGGTCAGTTTCATGATCACTGAGTCTATTGTATTAACAATCCGTGCAATACAGTATAATGTAACAAGAGTCTTAACCCAAAACCCAGATCTGAAAAACGTTAAGATAAGAAGAACCAGCTGTAAGTAAAGTATCATACACTGAACTTGTGAGAACCAGAGCAACAACTTTGAGAGCCAATAAATCAGCATTGTGACGAGTGGCTATTTTGTCTTTATCTCAACCCTTAAGTGCCCCACGTTGGGCGCGAAAAACTGTTGTGGTTTAAGCCTTAAATCTCACTTCTCCCTCCTTTCCCGCCCCCACCCCCCCCCACCCCCCCACTCCGATGGGGGGAAATGGAGAGAGGAACCAAAGAAGATATAACTCCCACGGGCTGAGATAAGAACAGTCCAGTAACTAAGATACAATACAAATCACTACTGCCACCACCAATAACAATAATAATGACAAAGTAAATACAACAGGCGAGGATACAACCGTTTCGCCGCCCGACTGATCCGAGAGACTGCGCGGGCAGAGCCAGCGAGAGCCCGCCCCCTATTCTGCCTCCTGGGCATGATGTGGTGTGGTATGGAATAACCTCATTGGTCAGCCCGGGTCAGGTGCCCTGTCCCCCCTCCCCCAGCTTTTTTTTTCCCTCTTTCCTGGCGTAACATGAGACTCTGTGGGGTGGGGGGAAGCGGAACCCATAACAAACACAAATCACCACTTCTAACACCAATAATGATAATGATAAACAAAATAACAAGGGAAAAGAATATCACCGCTCCCCACCCGCCAACTGATACCCAGCCCAGCCCCAGCAGTGATCTAAGCCTTCCGGGTAACTGCCCCCAGTTTATGTACTGGGCATGATGTGCTGTGGTATGGAATACCTCTTTGGTCAGTTTGGGTCAGGTGTCCTGTCTCTTCTTCCTCCTGGCTTCCCCTCCTCCCTGGCAGAGCATGAGACTCAGAAAGTCCTTGATCAGAGTAAACATTACTGAGCAGCAACTGAAAACATCAGTGTTACCAGCCCTGTTCCCAGGCCGAAAGTCAGAAACACAACACTGCACCAGCTACTACGAAGGAGAAAAATGTCTGCTATTGCTGAACCCATGACAGTATTCTGTACTGTCACACAAGGCATTAATCATAATAACAAATAAGGATGCCCAGTATTAAACTATCAAGTAATTTTTCTCACTCGGAAGAATTTATGGCAATTCTTTAACTCCTTCCTACTCTCTTGTAAAACACCTACTCTCTCACTTTGACAAGTACTCCAGTCAGCCAGATCTTTTAAGTTAATAAACCTATATTTTTTGTAGTGAATTACAATCCAAAAAGTATTTGAAGTAGAAATATCAAGTGTTGTTAGATTAAAAAATAAAATATTAATCTTTCTGAATTAAAAAAAAAAAAAAGCAAAGACAACAAAAAAAATTCTTTACACGCCTCTTTTTGCCTGCTTTATTCTTCCCACCAATTCCCTGCTTATAGGCTTAATACCGCTTAACTGAATCATAGATTCATAGAATAGTTAGGGTTGGAAAAGACCTTAAGATCATCTAGTTCCAACACCCGTGCCATGGGCAAGGACACCTCACACTAAATCATGTCACCCAAAGCTCTGTCCAACCCAGCCTTCAACAGTGCCAGCGATGGAGCATTCCCAGCTTCCCTTGGTAACCCATTCCAGTGCCTCACCAGCCCTACAGTAAAGAACTTCCTTATATCCAATCTAAACTTCCCCTGTTTAAGTTTGAACCTGTTACCCCTTGAATGATATATTAAGTTGCTTTGTTTCCTAAAATTTTGATCATATCTCTAGTATCAGTTTTCTGCTTAATTTTTCTCAGTGTGACTGTCAGTCTCTTTATAACCTGCAGGTTTCCAGCTGCATTCTGTGTCTTCCTGTCCAGAACCCTGTAGTCTGAATTGTGTCTACTAAGCAAGCTTAGTAATTCCTCCAAAGAAAAAGTGATTTCTTGCTCATTTCAATGTCTGCTGCATCTTTCACTTTTCTGGAACCAAAAGCACAGCCAAAAACCCCACAAAACCACCCCCGAATCTAAGCCATCTACCCTCCCCTAACAGACAGAGAAAATACCATAAAAAGTATGCCATCCATCTTGCATATGTTATCATGGGACTGCACTCACCACCTTTTCTGAGCAGGAAGGGCAAAAAATGTATTATGTGGACATATCCATTATGTTAAAAATACACCAACACATGAGCAGAACTTGGACCTTAACAGCACTTAATGGGCTTTCCTAAAATATTTGGGTGTGTGATTCTTTGTTTTTTTTCGTTTGGTTGGTTTTTTTTGTGGTTGTTTGGGTTTTTTTTTGTTGTTGTTTTGTTTTGTTTTGTTTTGCCAAGAATTTTGATTGGAGTAAAAGCAAGGCAAACTTTTCAAATTTCCTTCTTTGTTGCTTACTTCAAGAAGATATTTAATGTAATACTGTAAATGTATAAACTCTTTTTCGGACTCTGTGAAATCTGCTGACGTGGAGCTGTTCTTTGTATGCACCACTGTGAAATACGTGCAATTCCTGTGCTGAGGGGAGTCCACTGAAAGAGACCAAAAGCTACATTTACTATTAATCATTTACTGTCTGTCTGACTACTTAGTCATGGAGTATATCCTCAGATACTCTATTTATGAAATAAATATTCAGGCAAAGCATCAAGACATTTTTAATGGAAAAATATAATTGAGATCACATATAAATGCATTTCAGACTGTGCCTACTTATGTTTTTACTGTAGCCTTTTTCTGTCCACCACTTATTTTTTCCTCAAGGTGCTCCTGACATCTGCTAAATTTAAATTAGTTGACATTGTTCAGAATATATTTCCTCTTAGATTGTTCCTGTAATTGTGGGCAAGAGGATCAAACCAGATACACATGTCACTTGTAATGTTTTTTCTACATTTCCATATTTTAAAGTTTTCAAGCTGAAATAGCTCCCCAGAATTTCAAGACAGAGCTTCAAAGTGTCTTACTATTTTAATTCCCAGTAATTATGTCTTTTTTGGCCACATACTATGTTTTGGGCTTATGTGGTAATTACCTTTAGAAGACTGCATGTGTGTGCAGACAGCATCAAAATGCAGAGTTCTAGTTTTGGGAACATCAGCATGGAATGGACATTGTTCTTCATTGATTATACTTTTTTTCCCTCAAGGAATGCAGCTTTCTGCTTATTTGAACTGGTGAATAGGGTGTTGGTTAGAATTTCTGTTTCTAATGAAGTTACACAGCAATATCACTTACTGGATCTTCTCTGCCTGGTTCATGCCGGTATACCTTGTAAACATTATTAGTACTAATGTTATACACTGACATGACTTTTACAAAGAGAGAAACAGAAAGTGTTTATACCAGCCAGAAGTGTATAGGAGTGAACAAGAGCATCTAGGATATATGGGAATTATAGCCATATTACAGAACAAACTACAAAGATCTTACTGATATGGTCTTTATTCTTCCTTAGTGTTTTAGACTGCATCAGGTTACACAACAATATCTGTGAATCAATAAAGAAATGAGCTTTGTAAAAATAGAACATAAATGTTTATGTCCTTTTTAGACAAAGTATTATTGGATATAAAGTCTTTCTCATAAGAATTCTGGGGATATTTTTAATAATTTCATGATTTTAAGTCTGGTAGCCAGTCGTTGGTCAATTGATCGGATTATTCAGTCTGCAGAACACTTTTGTGAATAATATTGGAGAATGCTCTGTAAAAAGCCAAGTTTTGTCTTGAGTTACAGGCATTATGTAGAACTTAGAAAAATGTAAAATAAAATAAAACAAAAAAATAAATGAAAGTATTAAAAGCTATTCAGCTTTATTTTTGCTATTTTGAGGAAGATAAACCCCCCAATTTGATGATTCAGCAATACGTAATAACTTAATTACTGGAGGTAATTTAGCTGTGGATGGAAAATAGTTTCATCCCAGACCAACTAGAAATAATTTAATCTTTTACTTGATGTCAGTGGACATTGGGTCAAGCCATAGATTAATGTTTTTTTCCTTCCTCAACAAGTCGGATGCATCCTGGATTTCAGCTCTCCAAAAACCTACAGAAGATGTTTTGGACATGTCTGACTTTATGCTGTCCAGTTAAATGAATTAATGATAGCTGGGAGCTTCAGTATGCAATTAAAAATCCTCTCTGTCTTCTTAACAATAAACTGTGTTATTTCTATGATCTGAATGATCCATATTGGGTGGAATATGGAAAGAGAATTTTTCTTAGCTGTTTAAAAACTACACTGAAAAGTTAGAAAATACTGAATTAAGAAAAAACATACAAAATACTGTTGATTCAAAGTATTAACAAAATTTTTTAAATAAAACAATAATTTTAGTGTACAGCTATAGAGGACTATTAGAAAACACTTTCTAAACCGAGGAATTGCCCCTTACTTATCATACTTGTCACAAAATGAGTCTATGATGAGTTACCTTGACTGCATTTTGCTCATGAATGAAAAAAGGTCAGCTCTGTGTGCAAACTGAAATGCTAACACAAACTTTGCATTATGATGACATTCACACTGAATTATTTTTTTTAAATATATAGCTATACTATTTCAGTATCAAGACATTAGGATTGTTTTTTCACTAAAAACGAAAAGCAAAAATAAGTGGAAATAATGATTATCTGTTTTTTGTCATTGATGCTGAGAACATTCTAACTTGAACAATTTTATGAATAGCAGAAATGTCTAAAATCTTTATATGCTAGCAATAGTCTATTTTTTGATTCATTTGTAACTGACTAATATATTTCGAAACATGCCAGAAGCATTTACAGGATTGGCCTGCACTTTAATATACCTTTTTCCCTATGTACATACATGGCCTACAAGACCTACAAATGGAAATGCCTAACTATATGCTTTAGAATCCTACTGTACCGTTTTAAGTAACTAAAAAATTTTGAAGTTCTTAGCTCCTTAGTAGCACAGAACACGCAATAGTATAGAAAATGTGTGCAGTTTTATATTAATTGCTACCTCCAGATGTGGAAAGCATTCTGAGTGACATGGTGTACGATTTTTCAGGGTTTACTAATAACAGATGCTTTCAAAATGACCCACCCATGAGTACTTAGCATTCATACTTACATATTTTGCTGGAACTCTGATGATTTACAGCTGCAAATCTAGAAAAATAATACTTTGAAAAAGACCTATTACTTGTTTTCTACAGTAACGTTCTCACAAACTGTTAGAATACCATAGGGCTTCAAGCCTTAAGGGCTAATGGGGCAGGGATTCCTGACACTAAGCATTAGCTTTTGTAGTAAGCATGGATGCAGAAATAGATATTGATTAAGGCTCTATTAACGTTCTTAAGTCATTATAACTGCATATCCTACAAGCTTTCAGTCAGAAATACCGTAAAAGATACAATTCTAGTGAACCTAAGGATACACAGGGAAGTTTGCTCTGTGTGATATATGCTTCAGAAGCTAAGTGTTGATTTAAGCATATTTATCTCTCTGTTAAAGCTGGGTGCTTTGCCAAAGTCCAACTTAATGAAGGCAATACCTGCCCTTTTGTTTAAAGAAATATATTAGTAGTAATATATACCTTAACATTTCTAACCTCTGAATGAAAGAAGGAAGAACATGGAGAATAAACTTGATAAAAGGAGATTAAATTACACTGTAGTGATTCTAAAATTTATGCAATGAAAAAAGTCTAGATAACTGTGATTGTGAGAGAGGATTTCTACATAACAATAAGTTAACCCAAATGGCTGTGCTCTTCCACAATGTAAATAACAAAATAATGCTCTTCATTATATGTATTTTCTGTGCTTTTTCATAAAAATTTCAATATTGTAAAATATCCACTCTCATTTCTTCAGTATTTACCTACTTACAATCATAGGATCATAGCATAGAGTTGGAAAGGACCTTAAGATCATCTCGTTCCAATCCCCCTGCTGTGGGCAGCGACATCTCACACTAAACCGTGTCACCCAAGTCTCTGTCCAGCCTGGCCTTGAAAACCGCCAGCGATGAAGCATTCACAGCTTCCCTGGGCAACCCATTCCAGTGCCAAACCACTCTTACAGTAAAGAATTTCTTCCTCATATCCAATCTAAACTTCCTCTGTTTAAGTTTGAACCCATTACCCCTTGTCCTGTCACTACAGTTCCTAATGAAGAGTCCATCCCCAGCATCCCTATTAGCCCCCTTCAGATACTGGAAGGCTGCTATGAGGTCTCCACGCAGCCTTCTCTTCTCCAGGATGAACAGACCCAACTTTCTAAGCCGATCTTCATATGGGAGGTGCTCCAGTCCTCTCATCATCCTCATGGCCCTCCTCTGGACTTGTTCCAACAGTTCCATGTCCTTTTAATGTTGAGGACACCACAGTTGCACACAGTACTCCAAGTGAGGTCTCAGGAGAGCAGAGTAGAGGGGCAGGATCACCTCCCTCGACCTGCTGGTCATGCTCCTTTTGATGCAGCCCAGGATGCGGTTGTCTTTCTGGGCTGCAGGCACACACTGCCAGCTCATGTTCATTTTCTCATTGACCAACACCCCCAAGTCCTTCTCCACAGGGCTGCTCTGAATCTCTTCTCTGCCTAGCCTGTAGCTGTGCATGGGATTGCTCAGACCCAGCTGTAGGATTTTGCACTTGTCATGGTTAAACTTCATCAGGTTGGCATCAGCGCACCTCACAAGCGTGTCAAGGTCCCTCTGAATGGCATTCCTTCCCTCCACTGTATCAGCTGAACCACATAGTTTCGTGTCATTGGCAAACTTGCTGAGGGCACACCCAATCCCACTGTCCATGTCACTGACAAAGATGTTGAACAAGACTTGTCCCTGCACCTCTCGTTACTTGTCTCCAGCTGGACATTGAGCCATTGACCACAACTCTTTGTATGTGGCCATCCAGCCAGTTCTTCATCCACCGAGTGGTCCACCTATCAATTTGATGTCTCTCTCCGATTTAAAGACAAGGATGTCATGTGAGACAGCGTCAGATGCTTTGCACAAGTCCAGGTAGATGACATCAACTGCTCTACCCTTGTCCATCACTTCCATAGCCCCATCATAGAAGGCCACCAGAGATGGTCAGGCAGGATTTCCCCTTAGTGAAGCCATGCTGGCTGCCACCAAGCACCTAATTTTTCTCATGTGCCTTAGCATGCCTTCCAGGCGAATTTGCTCTAAGATTTTGCCAGGCACAGAGGTCAGACTGACTGGTCTGTAGTTCCCTGGATCATCCATTTTCCCCTTCTTGAAAATGGGATTGTATTTCCCTTTTTCCAGTCACTGGGAACTTGACTGCCATGCTTTTTCAAATATGATGGAGAGTGGCTTAGCAACTTCATTTGCCAGCTCCTTCAGGACCCGCGGATGGATTTCATCAGGTCCCATGGACTTGTGTAAGTTCAGGGTCTTAAGATGGTCTCGAACCAGATGCTCCTCTACAGTGGTTCCAGGGTCTTCATTCTCACAGTCCCTGTGTCTGCCTTCCATGACTTAGGTTTTGTGGTCAGAGCTTTTGCTGGTGAAGACTGAGACAAAGAAGTCATGAAGAACCTCAACCTTCTCCAAATCCAGGGTATCCAGTTCTCTCGGTATCTTCCAGAGAGGGCCCATGTGTTCCCTAGCCTGTCTTTTATTTGCAATTTAACAATAGAATCCCTTCGTGTTATCTTTCACATGCCTTGCCAAGTTGAATTCTAAGTGGGCCTTAGCTTTCCTAACCTGGTCCCTAGCTTCCTGGACAACATCCCTGAATTCTTCCGAGGCCGCCTGTCCTTGCTTCCACCTTTTATCAGCCTCTTTTTTCCTTCTAATTTTCCTCAGCAGCACCTTATCCATCCAAGAAGGTCTCCTGGCCCTCCTGCAGCACTTCCTCCTAGCTGGGCAGGTGATCCTTGAATATCAAGCAACAGTCTTGGGCCCCCCTGCCCAGTAGGGCTATATCCCATGGCACCTTACTAAGCAGGTTCCTGAAGATGCCAAAGTCTGCTCTCTTGAATGAAGTCCAGGGCAGTGAGCTTGCTGCAATCTCTTCTCACTGTCCTGAGGATCTCGAAGTCAACCATCTCATGATCCCTGAAATCAAGGCTGCCCTGGCATGTCACATTTCCAACCAGCCCTTCCCTGTTGGTGAGCACGAGGTCAAGCATGGCACCTCTCCTTGTTGGCTCCTCTATTACTTGCAGAAGGAAGTTGTCTTTCACACAATCGAGGAACTTCCTGGATTGCTTGTACCGGGCCGTACCGTCCCTCCAACAGATATCAGGGTGGTTAAAGTCTCCCATGAGGACAAGGGCCTGCGAGCATGAGGCTGTTCCTATTTGTCTATAGAGTGCTTCATCCCCAAAGTCCTCTTGGTCAGGTGGTCTGTAACAGATCCCCACAATAATGTCTCCCATTGCTGTTCTCCCTTTAACCCTGACCCACAAACTCTCTCTTGACTGCTCAGCTGTCTGCAGACAGAGTTCCATGCTCTCCAGGCTATCACTAACATAAATAACAATGCCCTCTTCCCACCTACTGGGCCTGTCTTTCCTAAAGAGCCTGTAACCTTCCATTCCAACACTTCAGTCATGGGAGCCATCCCATCATGTTTCTGTTATAGCTATTATATCATACCCCCATAGAAGTGCACACATCTCTAATTCCTCTTGTTTGTTCCTCATATTACAGGTGTTTGTATAGAGGCATCTGAGCCGATCTGCAACTGAAGCCGGCTTATTGGCTGGAGCAGCTGGAATATCTCTACACTGGTCTGAACGTTTATTATGGGTGCTGGCCAGTGATTGGCTGTGTTGGGATGGAATGATGCCCCCCTCCCCCAACACATCTTGTTTAAAGCTTTCTTGACTAGCCTGGGAATCCTACTACCAAAACCACTCTTCCCCTTGTTGTCAGACCAGCTCCACCAGCTTCCAGTAGACCTAGCCTCTCAAACTGAGTCCCATGTTTAAAGTACCCAAACCCCTGACTATAGCACCACCCTTCTAAGCATTTATTAACCTTGCCAATCCTCCTAGCCTTTTTAAGGTCCTGCCTTGTATCCTAGAGAATTGAGGAAAAGACAATCTGAGCTCCAGAGCCCCTAACCACCTCTCCCAGAGCTCTCATGTTCTCCAGGCTCCTGCTATTCTATATCAGTAGCACCCACGTGGATCACTAGAAGTGGGCAATAGTCAGTGGAACTTACTGGGGCAGACAGCTTCTCTGCAACATCCCTGATCCGAGCCCCTGGTAGACAACACACCTCCTTTTAGACTGGAGCAGGCTGACAGATGGGTGCCTCTGTGCCTTTCAAAGTAGAGTCCCTTACTGCTATGATCTGCCGCTTCTTCCTGGCAGCACCAGTAGAGATCTTTTCTGCCAGTGCATCAGCCGGTTGTTCATGGTGTGAGTGTGTTTCCTTGTTAGCTCTCTGCAGAACTGCAAAGCGGTTCTGGGTGGGGACAACAGATTTAGGAGGAAGCCCCTTGCTGTTAGCTGTCCTCTTCCTCCTTTTTTTGTTGTTGCTTCTTTTTTTTTTTTTTTTTTTTTTTTTTTTGTTGTTGTTGTTGTTACTATTTCCCAGCTTCCTGGGTTAACAGCCTCCTTATTTCCTCCATGAGCTACAATGGATGCTTGAGGCCCCTGGACAGTCTGGGCCTGGAGCAAGCAGTGCTGCTTCCTCTCAGCATCCCTGACGTCTTTCAGCCTATTGACAGCGTCCCGCAGCTCAGCCCCTGCTGCAGGAGGACCTCCACCAGGGAGCACCGAGTGCAGCCCTGACCATTGTGCACCCTCCCCTCAGGAGACCAGTGCGGGCATTCTCTGCACTCTCTACACTCTCAGCTCAGCTCAGCTCTGCTCTGCAGCCTCCCCTCTCATCGGCTCTGGGTGCCTACGCTGGCCATCACCTGGGCAGCCAGTGCTCAGCTCCCTCTCCAGGCCCTGTTTATAAGGCGAGTGCTCTCCAACCAGCTCAAACTGCCACATGGTGCTCTGATCACTCCTTTTCCCTGAGGCGGGTTTTTACCCAGTCAGGGTGGTGCGGCTTCTCCTGGCACCGCCCCCTGTGAGTCAGCTGCTGAGGTCCAGTGAGCTGCTGGCCCCTGAGCAAGCCCTGTTGAGGACTTGAGGCTCCCTTGGTGGCTCTCGCTGCTCTGAGTTGAGGCTCCTGGATGCTGAGCTTCCCCCTGCTCAGGTGTTGAAGGTGTCCTCTCTCGAGCTGCTCACCTCAGCAGTTGACCCAATTACTTCAGCAATCCTGAAATAATGAAATATTTTGATATCAATATTCTGTAAATGTAAATGTTTATGTTGCATTTTATTAATTTTAAATTACGAAGTAGTAAATTATGACATGGGATTCTTAGAACATCTTTCCTGTAAAACCGTTTTTTTTGTCAAGTACTTCACTAATCTTGGTTTTGTATCTTGTATAGCTCAGCTTTTGTCTCTTTTCATCTCCTTTTAATGAATTATGGGAAGACTGTTATTCATGAAACTAAAGAGGCAAGAGAATTATGAATTCTTTCCAAGTGGCAGCAGTTGGTTGACTTTTAATGTGGTCACAAAACAAGAAAATCAAAGGCAATAGTTCTGACTTGGGTTTAATCAGCTGGAGCAGGAGCTTTATGAAGCAAAATCACATTTTACATAAGAAGCATTCTTAAGTTATAGCTACAAAGAGTTAGCAAAGTGAGACTGGAAAGAAGATGAAGCTAAGAGAACCCACATCAGTGAGAGATTAATGAAGCAACTTGATGGAAAGTATCTCTAGAAAAATGATGGTGCAAAATGAAACATAGCTTTGGCCAGAGGTAAACTATTATTTTCAATAAAAGTAGCAATGGGGTTAAAAAAAATAATAAAAAAGCTTTCATCCAGTTTAGGTTTGATTTACAGCAATGGAAATGAGAAGGTAGTTTCAACAAATTATTCAGACTTAAGCTATGTTTCAATTAATTTTATCTTAACTGCTTCATATCTAATACAGATCTATAATTGGACTACTTCAAACAGATTAGTGACGGCATCTTTCTACCTACTCAGTTGAATTTCCTTCTCTTTTATCTTCTGTGTCCTGTATTTCTTTAGAATGTGATTTCCAATTTGTGACTTTGCTCCAAGAAAATCTTTGAATGTTTGAGAGAAACAGTGTTAAATATTTTTCCCATTTATGTTTAATGGATATATGTATGTTCTAAAACAATTAAAATATCATCTTGCATCATTATCATTGCTTAGTGATTCCAAAAGTGCTCGTTACTATCCAGTCTAATCAGCACAACAGGACAGAAAGATATTGTTAATCTTGTACTTTGGATTTAATGCAGAAATGAGCATAGAAACAATTTTTAAAAGTATTTGTTATATACAGTGGAGAATAGTTCTGCAGGCCATAAAGTAGTCTGTCACTGAGTTATTACAACTCTTGTGGAGGCCATTGCTGCTAAGGTAAGCAGTAATAATAAGCTTTATGTGTTTCAAGCTTTGTCTAGCCTTTGCTAAACCACCTCTTGGGTCTGGCTCATCTCGGAAGGTTTAGTTTTATATGCAGAATTGTAGCAATTTACATGAAAAATATAACGAGCTGTTCTACTGACAGCTCAGGAAGGAAAAAAGGAAACAGTGAAATTTAATGACAAATATGTGCTACTTAGTGTACTGTATTTAAATTTCAGATGCCTGATTTTACACAGGCAAGTGAGGGATATCCTGACAGCCTTGCAAGGCTCCTGAAGCTGTTGCAGCCAAATATGTGTCACTGAAACAGTGGATAATTTTTTTTGAGGATATTTTAGGGAAGGAGGGAGAGGGGAAGGAAAACCCGAAGCTTTCATAAAATCAGTAGGACTCAGAATTTCAGAAAAGCAGTCTTCAAAACAGAACTCCTCAGGCATCTGTAGAAATAGTAAATCAGTGTGAAAAGAGTGTATCACTGGTGAAATCTTGTTCTTATTGTGAGGCACATGGATTTAAAGCTATAATGCCTAAAACAACTGAGGTTGAAAACCATGTTTACATCAAATGTCAAAAATGACCACAAAATACAGTATTCAATTGATGCATGTCTGTGTTTGTCTATGAACAACAGTTTTCAAAATTGATACAAAGCATAACTCAGATTACCAGTTTGTAAAAAAAATTGCACTGAAGTGTTTCATCTTATAGACATCTTTTGTTTACTAGAATGCTAAATCACTGCTGGTTTAGTCAAGGTCAGCATTGGATCTTTCTCTCTGTTGAACATGTTTTCTGTCAAATGATCACCAGACTTAGAGGTTAGGAAAATAATATATGGGAAATACTGTTTCTCATTGTGATAGCCTTTGTCTAATGCTGCCACCTTGCAATAAGAGTGGTTCTCAGTTGGCATGTCCTTCATTTATTTTTATTTGAGCTCCATTATCTGGACTTGTTGAGCGTAAGATACCGATTTCTTCTTTTTTTATTACCACTGACAGTTACCACTATTTCGTGTGACTGTTGGCTTTAAGATGTTAAGCCAAATGTAATAGGAAAAGTGTTCAGAGAAAACGTTGCTATTGCAGTGATATGTCTAAATGAATGACTTTTAAGAGATGAGTCCTAGAATCTTTGGTAGTTGATAGATTGTATGTAAGGACTCATCTTCTTACTGTACTTTCCCTTTGGAGGTTCTATAATCCACATCATGAAAGAAATGTGAAATAACTTGGATTTCATACGTCTACATTGGTGAATTATTTAAGCAAAGTTCCCACCTAGACACCTTCAACATTTGTGTTACACACAGTTGGAATTTGCCACTTTAGGATTGAGAACATGTGTTAAACACATTAAAAGGAACAATCATTTTCTGGAAGTACTTTTATATTGGAATAACTACTGATTTATTTATTTGTTTTAGGGCTATGTTTTTCAATAGTTTTGCCCTCTCTGGAAGGTTGTTTTGGAAGCCAGAAATCTGTCTTACTTTAACACAGAATGTATGCTTTGAAAAATCGTTCTTCTTTGCAATGAATCTTGAGATTCATTGCAAATAGGATACTATTTTAAAAAGTTATTCAACACCTTGAACCCCCTAGAAAAGGTCACCAATCATAATTAAACACTCCTAGTTAATGTGTGTGAAACTAGCAGAATGGCTCAGTTTTTCATTTGTAATCAGTGACTGAAACTCAATTCTGTGCACTGAAAAGGCAAGAAAATGTGCAGTGATAAGGTTTAAAATGTGACTCAAAGCCCTTTTAGACCAAGTAATTAGTCAACGTACCACCCATACAAAATTCCAGTCTGTTTTTATCCATTTCCTCTTATCATATATACTAGCATAAAACCATTCTTTTGCTCTGTTTGTGTAAACCCAAATGTGTGACTTTGATCCATTACTATGATTCCTAAATACAAACCAATAAAATAAGCCTGTATCTTTCAGATGAAATTTTCCTATGTCAAAACGCCGGTTTTGCCAGACATACTCTATTTTCTATGAAAGCCTGTTGATTCATTTGCAATATTCATTATATGCAGTGAATAACAGAGGCTCATGTAGCGATATGTCAAAAGGGAATGGTTTTACACTGAGAGAAGGTAGATTTAGATGACATTAGGAAGAAATTCTTTTCAATGAGGATGGTGAGACGCTGACACAAGTTTCCTAGAGAAGCTGTGGATGCCCCATCTCTGGCAGGTTGGATGGGGCTTTGAGCTACCCGGTCTAGTGGAAGGTGTCCCTGCGTGTGGCGGGTGGTGGAGTTGAAATGAAATGATCTTTAATGTCCCTTCCAACCCAGACCATTCTATGGTTCTATGAGCTGCGCTTGAGACAATTTAAATGCTTTAAAGAACACACTGCAGGATTGATCAAGAGCAAATTCTTCAGTGTTGTAAGTGGTATTCTTAGCATAGCAACTGGTTAACTGTTGTCAAGTTTTTGGTAGTGGCAGTTTAAGTGTGCCTTTCTGAGGTGTTTTGATTTGTTGCACATGACACTCTGGTTGTAAAATACTTTACACTGTCAAGGGGCACAGGGTGAGTAATTTATGAACTTACTAACTAAAGCGTCTCAAAAAAGTATTTCACAAAGGAGGGGGCATTCGGAGGGGGGTTCTGCAGGCATTGATGGTAGATCCAGAACATCTAATATTTTTTTTAAGCACCTGAAAATCAACACAACATCGATCATAAAATTAGTGACGAGTAAATAGCTATGAAGAGCATCATACAAAGCAATTTGAATCACATGATATTTACATCATATAAGGTAAGGCTATGCGTACAGATCAGAGGACTTTTTTCTCTGACTGCAAGGTCAATGCAGCAGTACTTTGTAGTGCTGACAGAGTCAGTTTTAAAGAACGTTGCAGAATTGGAGTAAGTTCCATGAAAATGGAAGAAAATGTTTAATAGGATGGACAAAATGTCTTATAATAGGAGATTTAATGAGTTCAAACTTTTAATTTCAAAGAGACAACAAAAAGGTTATGACTTCACAGTGCAGAAATATCTTTTAATTGTCTTTTTTTCAGGGAAAAAGTATTCTTCAAGCTCCTGTATGTGAAAGAGAAAAACAGAATAAGAACCAATGTTAACAGCCAGATAATTAAGGGAATAGGCACAAGTATGTAATGACTGGTAAAATCATCTTTGGAAGAAAAGATCAAGGGAAAGAGTGGATTCTCTACAATACACTATCTTCTAATCTGTTTTGTTATCTTTTTGGAGCATACATACTAGCTAAAAAGATATAGTGCCTTGGTTAAATGACATTATTGGACTCAGTACAAGAATATTTTTGAGTGGAAGTCAAAATAGGCAACTTCATGTTTGCTACATGAACCTGTGAGCAAAAGATATGTGTCAAGTCAAATCTATAAAATTAGATTTGAAGGATTTATTTCCACTTACATTAACTAACAATACCATATAATCAAACACATTTAATGCACTAAGTGAATGAATCATTCCGCGTTTATTCATGAAAATATTTTCGTTCTCCACTAACATGGCATGGTGTGATAAGTTACATAAATCTTACATATACTCTAGAACAATGTCATTTCTGAAATTTATGCAGGAAATTCTGTCAAGCACATGTCAAATGAACAAAGACCATCCTACTGCAGCAGTTTGAGAACAGACACAGCAGAGATTTTTCTGGTCATACTACTTGAGTAGAAATGACAGAAGAAATCGGATAGGTCTAAAGTTGATTATTGTCATTCTTTTCTTGAATTCACTAATAAAAAGTTAAGGTTTTTTAATGATGATTCCACTATAATTTATTAGTAACTGTGATTCTGAATTAAACTGCAATTCTGATGGGTTTTTTTGCCTTTCTCTTATGTGTGTCATTTGAAGAGGTAGTGGAGACTGAAATTTCTATTTAAATATATGTTTCTGAATTAGCAGATAATTGTGTTCTATAAAATTATTTCTCTGAGTAATTCTACAGTTTTAGGCAAGATTTATGGAAGTAATCAGATCATAAAAGGGCATCTTAGCCTGTATTGAAATAAAAAGGCTTTGTTTCTGATAAGGAATTCTCGCCAGTCACAAAAACAAGAACTGCTTTTAAGGCTTTATGAATACTGGTTGGTGGTCACAGTATGGAGCTCTGCTTTTTTTAATGGACTCATTGAGAATTTAAAATTTCATTTAACTGGAAACATTTTTCTTTTGATCAGAAATACATGCTGTTCTTTAGCTGTGATGAATTCTAATTGTGCTCCAGGACATAAACAGTCAGTGGTTGATTAATCTGGTTATCCCACTGTTATGAATTTTTCATTTTAAAATATTTTTAATCTTCTAAAAATAAGATTTTTGTACTGCTGAGTGTAACCTAACACGTAAGAAGTTCTAGCATAAAGGGCTACACAGATCAACACAATAATTTTGCACTGACTTCATTAAAAATACTATTCTCAAAGGATACAATGACAGAATAGTATTTTTTTATTAAAAGCACATTACTTTTAATAATTAGGGGAAAATGGATGTATGCAGTGTCTCTTACCACTCTGTCAAATTTAATCTATTTAATGTGTTTTTTGTTTGTTTCTTTCAGCATAAAGAACGTCACTCCAAAAGTAGGTGATGCTGAAACTCGTAAAGCCATTCGCCGTGCCTTTGATGTGTGGCAGAATGTAACTCCTCTAACATTTGAAGAAGTTCCTTATATTGAATTAGAAAATGGCAAGAGGGATGTGGATATTACAATCATTTTTGCATCAGGTTTTCATGGAGACAGTTCTCCCTTTGATGGGGAGGGAGGATTTTTGGCCCATGCATATTTCCCTGGGCCAGGAATTGGGGGAGACACTCATTTTGACTCAGATGAGCCATGGACTTTGGGAAATCCTAATCATGATGGTAAGAAAAGATTTTGGTATAAACAAAACCAGAAAACTATTTCAATGGTTCCTGTCCCTAAAGGCACATATTTTTGTTTTCTAATTTTACATTACTTTAGAAATATGTTCAGTTGATTGTTCTATTAGAATCTCTGAGGGAAAAGTTAGTGCAAGTTGTGGTATGAAAACATGTTTATCTTGAGAAACATTGTATTCTTGTTAGGAACTTTTGTGTTCATTCAAACATTGTATTGTTGAATGTTGGCATAAGCCATACTTAGGTTTAGGAAAAATATGGACTGTTCTTTAACAGTAATATGAGAGGTTAAGAACAAGTAAGACTACCCATCAATACAATGGATACCAAGGTTAAAAAACAACTAGACTTTAGGTTTTCTTTATGGTGATGCAGTGGCAGTATTAAAAGTCAACACTTAAAAATGCCATTCCAATAACAGAGTTAGTGTTTCCCATTAATTTTTTAAATTCTTTTGGAATTTTTAATTCCAACAGTAGTTCCAATTTACTTAAGTTGTACATTCCCTGTAGTCAAATATGTGACTTCATAGTGCAGTTGACACACCTAAAATTTATGAAACGAGAATTAAAGATACTTTTTAAAGTTACTGTTCACAGAACTATAATCTGTCCCTTGCTGAGCTCCAAGTTGATGGGGCGAAATTACTGCTATTTTTTAGGGAATCTAATTAAAAGCTATCCTTTGCATCTCTGTGTAATGGTATTGAAAAAGAGGTTTTGTGTAGACATATTGTCTGTTTGATGCTTTGACAGGTGTTGGTCCACGCAGCCCCAGTTGTCCTAGTAGATCTCTCTAAGCCGGTTACCTAGAGTTTGGGAGTCTCTTTAGCAAACAGTAATTCTCAAGAGGATTCACAGATGCACAAAGAGGATATTTTTGGCATACAGAAGATGATAAGGTCTACAAGAAGTGCAGAACTGTTGTATTTCAATGATACACTGAATTGGGGAACAATGAGAGGCTTTATCTGATTCCTTTTCTTTCTCACCTGAGATCTTCCAAGTAAAATTCAGAGCTTTTTATGTAGTAGTATTTGTAGCCTAGAGTTTACAAGAAAGCTATAAGTCAGTATTTCAGGAGTATAATATGGTAATGTGATTGTTCTTATGGTGCAATACCTCTGCTGTACCAGGGTCAATGAAGCAAGAGCAGCATACTGCATTGTGAAAGGCTTTAGTAGAAGATTATAAGAAGCTTATTTCTTGTGGACCAAGCCCTAGATTCTTACTGGAGCAAAATCTGTGCTCATCTGAGCACTGCTCATTGTTTGTCCTCTTCACAAGTTTAGCTCAAAGAAACAATGGGAATCTTCTGTTTCTGCAGTTCAGGTGCATAATCACAGAATTTTGAGTCTAAATGAAGGTGTTTTTATTGGCTTTAGTGGGAGATCAGCACTGCACATAATGCTCTGTGGTTTTGGAGCTATTGCTTCAAGCCCTTGGGAAAATCTACAGGCATCTGTATGTTGAAGTCAAGGTGTCAGTTTAAAATATGATAACTCTTTTGGAGCCGTTCCGCATATGGATATTTGTAGTCTTTATGAAAGTGGGGAAACTTCTGGCTATCTCTTCCTTTAACTTAAGTAATTTTCAGAGTGCAAAAAGGCACTCATGTCTTTATGTCTTTTTGTGGTTCAGTTTTGTAGAGCAGTTTTCAAAGGTTTTGTGTATTAATGAATTTTAAGATATTTAGAGGTAAAAAAATCAAGTGAAAGTAAAATGATACTGTCACTAAAAATATGCTCTTATGTATCAGTAAAACAGTGAACTCTTATAATAAAAAGCATTGCTATCTATACCATGAAGATTTAATAGATACCAGTGGAATTTTATTCTGCTGATTTAATAACTTACGTTGTTTGGTGTGCTTATATATACTTTTTTAAGGGACACCTTTTCCTGTTAGAATTCAGTAGTCAAGGTAGAAAACCAAGGATATTTTACAACTAGAAAATTTGTGCAAAATACATGATAATTAATATAAATGTCTTACCAACACAATTTTAATGAAGAATGTTGGCAACTCCAAGTTCTGAGTTTCATTGTCAAGATGGTATGAACCATGGATCTTAGGTCATAGCTATCGTCCAGAGAAAAAATGTCATTGTGACTCTCGAAACACCATTGTATGTGTAGTTGATCACTATATGCAGAGTGTCTGTCTGGTTTGTGATCTCCAGTTATCAGGTAGGCCAAGTTCTGATGATGATCTTACTGCATTAGCTCATGTCTAAGACCTGAAGGAACATCCAGATTAATTTTTTTTTTTTTTTTTTTTTTTTTTTTTTTTGAGTCTGGAAAAAAATTCTGGGTGGAAAAAGAAGACAAATATGCCATTTGGAATTCACAGGGAGAAAAGGCTTACACCTCTGTTAGGCTCCCTGTTATCTTGAGCTTAGTCTCAGAGCACTGAAAGACAGAAGGTTGAAGTATTTCTGATCTTAGCTATGAGCAATTTTTCCCAGATGAGTGTCATTTTTTTTTTAAAGTTCACTTCTCCAATAGTCATCTTCATGTAGTGTTATTCAAAAATCTAATAGAAGGGGAAAAATATTTGGTGATTTATTTTTGTGTTCTTTAATCAAGTTTTTCCCTAGAGAGATTATTTTCTCTGATTCCTGTTCTATTATCCAGAGTGATTTGAAAACACAGACCAACTTGGTTATTTAGCAGCAAAAATGCAAATGTAAGATCTTCTTGGAAAGCAGTAGCCTCATTCTCCACCTTGTCCTGTTCTTCTAATGAAAACAATTTGCATACTGTCTGCCTCAGAAAAGACAGGCAACTTCTTGAAATGCTTTCATTAACTGTTGTCCTTTTTAAAATATTTTTGTTGCAAATAGAAATCATATACAAGTTCAGTATTCTGACTATAGTTAATTCGCAAGAAAATTTATCCTGATGACTTAATTGCTGTGTCTTCATACTTCAGGCTTTTTTTTCTTTATCTTACCATGTTTGTTTGACTTTCTTGTATTTTGCTTGGTTTTAATAATGTTCTAGACTGGAAGGATAGTTCTGGTAGAAATACATCTTCTCCACAGTGCAGTGCTGCTTTCCTTTGTTCTCACTTCAGTTGTATGTTTTTGTGAGTTGCAGACTGATTTTACCAATCTGAGGAAGATAGCTGCGCTTTGACGACTCCTTCATTCTGAAGAATGAGTAAGCTTTTTGTAGGAGTAAAGACTAATGGGACTGTCACTCAAGAAAAAAACTCCTGTCATACAATTTAACACTTGTAGGCTCTCTAAAATAATGTATTTCTTTTCTTTCTTAATACCCTATAAGCACAGTACAGCTGGTACCGTAACTCCAGCTGTGCTGTAGAGTTAAGCTGTAGAGTTTCCTTCTATAGTGCTGCAGGTAATGCCAGAAATAAGGCAGAAAGAACTACAATAACCTTGCCCTCACAGGGGAGCAATGGAAACAAGGACGGCATTTCTTTTGCTAGGGAAGGAGGATAAAAGGTGCTGGGTTGTTTTTTTATTATTATTTTTTTTGTAAGGTAGTGAAACGGTAGTATTCCAGTATTTTGGGCAAAGTGTTTGTACGCATTGGACTGTAGCCTTCCTCTAGTCAGCTTTCATGTTCCACTTGTTCTTTTAGGACGTCTCCTATTCAATTTATTCTGTGGGAATAGGCCTTTTCACCCCATTTCCTTTATGGTCTTCTATACAGGCTTCAGTGTGCGATGCAAGGCTTAGGTTTGTAAATTATTGGGACAGCGTGTTTTCTTCATGTATATTATGAAATACCTTGGTAACATTTGGCAACTATAGTAGAAGAGGATGCGGTTAAAAAAACAAGTGTAACACTGTTCAAGAATAGTAAATCAGAAAGGACAGGGAATATCACAGGAAAACATTTCACAATATGTACATTTACTGATGTCAAAAGAGAAGATAACAAGAGATGAAAAGTTACAAAAGTAGCTATCTGAAAATCAGCACTTATTCAGAAAAACTTTAAATGCTTATTTTCTTCTGAACCGAAGTGGTAGAAAGAAAAAGAAGTAGACAAAAAAGAAAGGAAAAAGAAGAAACCTTTATATAACAGTCTTGAGGCTAGGGGGAGATTTCATTGTTCCTATGAGTCCCAATCCATTTGGGTGATATGTATCACCTCATTTTTTGAATGAAAAATTTTGGACAATGACTAATGTATCTATATCCAGAAAAGGGCAGTGGCTTCTTTCAAAGGGTGGTAACATTTTGGAGATATTGTATTGTAAAAATCCTCAACAAAAAGCTTTTTCAAAGTGTTTTTTTTTTTCAGTTGCAGAATTTCAAATCACTGTGATGAAATTCAAAGTCACTGCCAGGGAGTGGCAGGGATAGCAACTGTGTCTGTAGTACATTTTCTAATAGCTAGTAGAAAAATTCTATCCTATGCTTTGTCTTCTTGTACCAAAACTGAAATAAAAGTGTTTAGTAGGCCAGTTTTCCTGGGTGCACTACAGAAAATGCAAATTAGAAGTTAAAACATATATTGTAAACGGTACTAAGATTTTATTTCATTGTATCATTCCTGTGGCTGAAGGTTGGCTGTGATCCCGTAGCAGAACCTTGAGAAAGAGAGGAAGCAACATTTCATTTAACACCTGCTAAATGTAGTCTACACAGTGGGGGCTTCTTCTGAAGTGATAAAACATATAGGATCATTAGCTGCTGTACCTTGAAGGGGAAAGGTTGGGGTGTTTTTTGCTTGTTGGTATTTTGTTGTTTGGGTTGGGTTTTTTTTCTAGGAATCCCTTATAAAGGCCTGGAGAGAACAAGAACTGTTCTCAGTTTACTTTGTAGTTTTCCCAGTAATTTAAAAATGGACTGTTTCAAAAACCAAATGGATCTCAGACTCTTCATTTCTGAAGTAACACAATAGAGGGACAGATGAAGAGTCTGAAACCAGTTTTCTGAACAGGGACTACAGAGGAAGGTGTCTCATCTTTAGAAACCCATGTATCTTTGACTAGTTCTGTGGGTGAACTCCAAGAACCATTTAATAGATCAAGTTTGTGTAATGTTCTGATATTCTCTGGCAAGATCAACCATCAAAACCATGTTCTTTAACTAGTGACTATGCTCAGAAGTTTCATTTTGGCAGATAGTGACAGGAAAGAAAGGACTGTGATGAATTCTGTGATTAAGTCGCTGCTACCTGCATGTTGAATTCCTATCAGTTTGCAGTAATGACTGAGATGTATCTATTCTTCTTCCTCACTATTCCTATATGTATTTTCAGCCCATCTCTTTTCTCTGGACTTATTGCATGATGTATTATAAACGTAATTCCCATTAAATACAGGAAAGTTCTCAAATGGAATTTTAAAAAATATGGTAGAACAAAAAGGAAAGCATTCAGAGAAGGGGCCATAATGGATGAAGATATGTATACCATATTCTGATGCTGATACTTAAAATCATACATTTTATGGCATATTAATTTATATGTTTCATTTCTTCACCTCAGAGTGTATGAAAATATTTTTGCTGTCTGTCAAAAGGTAAATATCTCTAACTTAAGGCATAAACTCTTGCCTCTATTTCAAAAATTGCATTGGTTTATCAAAATTGATTTCACATTTCTCTGGCTACATGCTCTTAAGTTAGTTTAAACATTCTCTAAAGCAGTAATTTTTTATTGGTAAATTACTGAATGTATCAGCCTATTTAAGGGAGTGTTAAACCAGTTTGAATGGAGAGTGCACTACTTTTAACTAGATTAAGATTGACCTACTTACACAAGTGCAACTTTTTAAAACAGAACAAGATTTAAACGTAGCTCTAGGGGAAAACAAGGTTTTCTTGGGAACTTAGATTTCAAGCACATTAGACATGATGATTAATGTACCAATTACTGGCAAAAATTTGACCATAGAACTGTGTCTTTCAGTGACAGAAAATATTTGGCAAAATATTTGGCTAAGTTTAGGATAAACACAGTAGGTCAGTAATGGTAGTTTGATATTTTTTTCTTTGTATTCATATCTTCAAGAAAAATAGAAGTCAAAGTAAAATGCATGATTTTTTTTACCTCTGTAGCAAATTTACCAAGTCAACTACTGTACCATACTGAAATTCTGCAGGAATCAGTTCTTCTATCAAAAACATAGAACGAATAGTAGGAAATGAAACTCCATTACAAAGTTTTTTAGTATTCAGTTACATTTAAATGTAAGGAGAATATTACTGCAGAGTGCTCATATTCTTGTGGAATATTTGTACATTGCATATACATGAAGCTGTGTTTTCAGGAAAACAAAACCAAAACTTAAATAATTTAATAATATTTTTGTTAACTCTGCAGCCTTCAGAAAAATACTAAAGTTTTGCAGGCAATAAAGGGAAAAAAACCCCAAACCCATCACTTTGTACAACGCTGTCTGTGTAGTTCCAAGTAAAAGCTTCTCGGACCTTATGCAAATACAGTAATCTAGTGTAATATACTTGGACTCTAGTTAGGGCATAGATTATGCTGTGGGCACTGTGTTGGCAGCCAAGAAAAATTCATGAAAATCCCGATTTCTGAACTGCATAGATCAACTTGTAGTAAATTTCTTTTGGCTACCAGTGTGATTGACGCAGTGCAGGAGATATATGCTGCTGGAAATATGATCCAGTGGAGTTCTGAAAATTAAGTCTCCTAAGGGAGCTCTGTATCTCAGATGATGCCCATGTCATAGCACTGTGGTTAGGTATGAAGAAGGCCAAGCATTGCAGATTAAAGGAAGCTCTGTATTGCAGTATTACCATGACTTTAATTTCATAAAGTATAATGCTCTTAGTTAATTGATTATAATTATATTTATAATTATAATTATATATAATTATATGTATAATTATAATTGATTATGGTATTATTAACCATGCCAAGTGCAAGGTCGTACACCTGGGTGAGGGCAATCCCAGGCACAGCTGCAGGTTGGGCAGAGAAGAGATTCAGAGCAGCCCTGCACAGAAGGACTTGGGGGTGTTGGTCATTGAGAAAATGAACATGAGCTGGCAGTGTGTGCTCGCAGCCCAGAAAGGCAGCTGTGTCCTGAGCTGCATCAAAAGGAGCATGACCAGCAGGTCAAGGGAGGTGATCCTGCCCCTCTACTCTGCTCTCATGAGACCTCACTTGGAGTACTGTGTGCAGTTCTGCTGTCCTCAACATAAAAAGGACATGGAACTGTTGGAACAAGTCCAGAGGAAGTCCACGAGGATGATGAGGGGACTGGAGCACCTCCTCTATGAAGATAGGCTGAGAAAGCTGGGTCTGTTCATCCTGGAGAAGTCAGTGTGAAGACCTCATAGCAGCCTTCCAGTATCTGAAGGGGGCCTATAGGGACGCTGTGGAGGGACTCTTCATGAGGGACTGTAGTGATAGGACAAGGGGTAACGGGTTCAAACTTAAACAGGGGAAGTTTAGATTGGCTATAAGGAAGAAATTCTTTACCGTTAGTGTGGTGAGGCACTGGCATGGGTTTCCCAGGGAAGTTGTGAATGCTCTATCGCTGATGGTGTTCAGGGCTGGGTTGGACATAGCTTTGGGTGCCATGGTTTAGTGTGAGGTGTCCCTGCCCATGGTAAGGGCATTAGGACTGGGTGATCTTAAGGTTCTTTCCAACCCTAACTATTCTATGATTCTGTATAAATATTTTAATAGTTCTTATCAGTACCAAGTTTGACCTGTAACCAAGCAGTGTGACCTTGCAGCTGTCACATGCTTGTTTTCCAGGTCTGTACTAGGATAAGTTTGTAAAAGATTAATATCTTCTTTGAGTTTGTGTTGTATTAGACTTCTGTATATACTTGTAAATACAGATTTGCCAACGTGGGTTCATATGAAGTGTTATCCTACAGTATATCCTATCTCTAGTTATGGCTGTTAACAGATACCTAAGGAAGAGAGTAAGAGTGGGGCAAACATATGGCAGGAAAACACCAGCATATTTCCTCTTAGCTTCCAGAAATCTGTAGACTGTATTTTCATGTTTAATATCCTTTGAGGGATTTCCTTTCATGAATTGGTGCAATCTCTTTTTGAACTCATGTAAGCATTTGGGATTCAGAACATCCTGCGACAATTGTTTTATAGCTTAGATGTGAAAATTACCTTTTCTGAATTTTGAACCTGCCATTGATAAATTCACTTTAGGTAGACTGCAGCCTATATTGTGAGAAAGTAGTTTCCTGATAATTTTATGTAAGCCATGCATAATTTTATGGACCTCGATCATGTCTTGTTTCCAGGATAAAGAGAGATAAAAAGCCCCCTAGCCTGTTGAGTTGCAGTTTTGCTTATATGTAGTTGTAAGGTTAAGGAAGCACAACTGTTATTTTAAACTGAATCTATTTAGTGCGAAATGAGTATTAGCAGTATTATAAAAGATAGCAAAAAACAACTGTTACATTTATAGTATTACACAATGATGAAGATGCCAGGATAATGTTTACAAGAACTTTGCAAATTGAAGACAAATGGAGTAAAGATTGATTTTGTTGTTTTGTTTTTTTTATTTTACCATTTCCCCTGAAATCCAATTTAATTCAGGAGTCAGCTAACTGCTAACTTTCTATTGCTAGACCTCAAGGCTACCAGTATTTAAAAATCAAACCAGTCCTTCCCCATCAATAAGTGCATGTTTTGTTGATAGAACTTAACAGGGTAGTCTGTCCTCAAACTTCCCAGATCTTCTAGGGGTTATACTTGCTTGGTGTGCATATGCCCACCTGTTCCATATCTAGTCACCAGAAGATTTTACGTAAAATGGTAACTCTGAAGCATTCAGTGTCTGCTGCATAAAATGTGTCCTTGAAAAGACAGCGGGTGCAAAGCTGCATTTGAGAATAGAAAGATCCCTTTCAGTTCTTGGAGAGATAGAAAATGATCAAAAATAAACCATAAATGGCCCTGGCTGGCTTGTGAGGACTCAGTCATTAGGCATAGTGCTATACAAATAGGAGAAGAGGATCTCTCTACTAGACATGCTATATCTCATTTAAGACTGCAAGTCAGATAACTGAAAATATTAACTGTTGGTGAGATAATGACCTCATTTTTATTGACTGGGGGGAGTTCTTTTGCTTTCATAGAGCACCATTTTGGCTCTGGGAAAAAGTACTTCATTTACATGTTATTAAAAGGTAAATCTGTTAAAAACTGGCAGTCAGTGAAAGCAGTCTTGTGGATGAATCTAACCCGTGATCTAGATGTGTGTTTAGCTGGCTGGTTTTAATGCATCTCAGGGGCTATCGTGTGTAATACCATGCTCTCAGCTTCCTTATGGACTAAATTTACTAAGTGCACTATTATGCAAACTGAAAGAGAAGCTAAGGAATATGTCAAGAAGATAGACTTTGTGATATTCTTAGTTAAAACAATGGGAATGTAGACTGTTACGTACTTCTCACATTGTGTTTTTTGTGTCTATAGAAGCAAGGTGATATTTACATTGTAGGTTAATTGCCAAATAGAGATGGTCATGATGCAGGTCAGGTCATAAACCAAAAAAGACTGCGTAACCTGAGCCACTAAATTACATATAGTTTCAATCATGGTGTAGGTAAACATAGATCATTGAAAGCCTATATAGAGTAGTTAGGAAAGTTGCAAACTCAGTTATCCATTCAAACTGCAACTGAAGGTTATTGTTTCCCAAATACTAGTGCCAGTAGAACAATCTGCTTGCATTTGCCATCTGCCTCAGTTCACAATCAGCTAGACTATCAAACTGCGAATGAAAAGTGTTAAAACGAAGCTGGATGACTTTGCATAGGAATAAATGGGGAAAGTTCACATTGTCTGTTGCATCAACTTTACTGCCAAGGAAACATCTAGCTGAAAGGCAGAGTGGACCCTTGCAGGCAATGTTGGCAAAGACTGCACCTACATTGACAGAAACTGAAGTGCCCTTTTTTCTTTTCTTCCCCAGAGATGTCTGTGTCTTAAACAGCAACAAAGTTTATCTTTGCAAACTGATTCGTTTTATCAGACACTCCTGTAAATATGTCATGAGATGTGAATATGGGGAACTTCAATTGAAAAATGTTTGTTAAATCATTAATGACTTGAAGCTAACATTGTTGGAGTTTTGTGGGGTTTTTTAGCTTTGTTTTGTTTTGCTTTGCTTTGTTCTTCCTGCAGTATGATAGAAAAGAGCACGGGGAAGGCTTTTCTGTTCAGGCATACAGATGCATACATAAAATGTGAGCCACATGATTATGTTTATGACCCCACAACCCTTCACACACTGAGAATAACAAGAAAAGCCAAAAGTAACACCTCACACATGACAAACAAACGAAGCTAGCTCCTACCTTAATCTTTTCTTCTTTTAGAAAGAAGCTTAGCAAATTTTGTGTTCTGAATCTGAGAGGTTTTTTGTTTAATTCTTGTACATGGCAGAAAGTTCTGGGAAGAGGAAACAAAATTAAATAATTTAACATATTCCAATGCTTTTTTTTCTTATTCCCTGTGCGTCCTTTTGGAAGTGGTCTCCATCAGCTTACAAAAAGGTGATATTTCTTTAAAATGTATGATGTAAAGATAATACTAATAGAGCTAATGGTAATAGTAAAGAAACTACCTTATGACCTATGAGATTTCACACCAGAGACTGAATTTCAGGTCCTTGAAAGATTAGTTCCTATGGAAAGCTTGTGAAGAGCCATATGCTCAAACATGTTGGGCTGAAAAAAAAAGATAAAATCATCTTTAGTATTGAAAATAAGTTTAAATCAGTTCGCAACTAAAAAAACACCTGATAATTAATGGCTTGAAGTTGATTTTTTTTTTTTCAGTTTGATCTATTAGTGGAAATAATTTAGGAAAGCAAAACTATCTATGATCCTCAAATTGTCCCTTTAAACATAAAGTGGCAGTTCTGCACTTTAAAGCAAGCGCCAGGCTTAACATTCCAAGTCATAGAATCATAGGATTATCAAATAGTTAGGGTTGGAAAGGACACTAAGATCATCTAGTTCCAGCTCCCCTGCCATGGGCAGGGACACCTCACACTAAACCATATCACCCAAGTCGTATGTGACCCAGACACTTTTGAGTCTTTGTTTGCTGCTAGGGCCATCTCATCCAAACTTTTTCACCAAGACAACAGCTTTAGAAAATCTGACTTTTCCCAAAGAAGTTCTATAGGATATTATTTTTGCACTGCTGTCTCCTTTCCCCTGCTTTTCAAGGGCAAACAGAATCTGAAAAGTCATGTTCAATTACTAAGGATGTTGTCATGGTTTCCTGAGAGAATGAGACAAGAATTTTACAGTAATCACATATTTATTTATCTGTTAAGCAGAAGTTTAATATTGTTATTGCAAAAGTAGAAGAATGTAAGATAACCCTAAAACATACGGCAATACTACATAAGATTTTTCAAGATTATCATGTGAATAAGTAACAATTTTTTACCATATCTCTGTTCTCAAGTTTAGAGAATAATCTGTGCTTTATGCTGAAATTCTTCACTTCAGAATGCTCAAACCGTATGTTCTTGAGGCCAGAACGGTTTTAATCTATATTTAGACTCCTTCCTAAGTAAGTGGCTTGGATTTCAAAAAGTGCTGAGCAGCTAACACCAATACCTGGAAACATCCACAGCTAAAATGTCAGTTTGGGAAAAAAAAAAGGTAAAAGTCGGCAAATCAAAAAGAATCAGCTAAATTAAAAGAACAACATTGTTTTGAGCAAAATGTTTTGTTGTAGTGGACAGGTTTAAGTCTCTATTTCAAATCAGTGATGAATGTTTCTTGGTTTTGTACATATATCATTTAAGTCCATATCTTTTACTTCTATAATGAATGTTTTGCCACTGACTTAAATGAAAAGACCTAAGTCAGAAGCCAGAAGGGGGTGGAATTAATCTGACCATATGTTGATGTTTATATCTGAGTTAATCTCATAGAGTCCCTTTAGAGTTAGAAGAGAGATATATTGCCTTCCTTGGTAAGATTTGTCGCATCCTGAAGTAGGTGTCTAAAATTAACTAGATGAATCATGTCCTGAAATACCTGTTTCTTAACACTGGCTGTGAAAGGTGCAGGTGTAGACATTTGTGTTACGGTTTTCTGTAGCTAGATGTCTTCCACCAGTGATGTTGAATTGTGTGCAATTTCAGATTAGAGAAGATCTAAAGTGATAAGTGCTTCCAAATAACAACACCAACTCGGGTCCAAAGAAATCTGTCTCAGCAGCAGAGATGTCTGTTTTGGGAACAGTTCAGTATTATACTCAGAAAAGGTAATTTTCCCATCACACTTGGTATGACAGGACAAACACTCTCCTGTTGGTCTAAATATGGTAATTCAAAAATGGATGACACCACTTATATTTTGAATGCATGTTTGGTAACATGTTAATATGTAAACATACTTTTAGTTTCCCTTTTCTGAGAATGTAGCTCCTTATGGTGCGGTTTAGGAACTGATACTATGTAAGTATGAGGAAACGGGACTGTCAGTATTTAGAGAACTGAATGTATGGTAGTGACATAGGAGTGAGGTTGCTAGCTGTACTACTGTAGCAGTGCTAGCAGAAGCAGTAAAAATATTAGGGCCTGAACTTCAGGGAGAGTTAACGACTACAGTATATACCAACAGTCAGTACTTAGCTGGTTTGTGTTTTAATGATCACTTGTGTTACTGGCAGGGTTGGCCATGGTGGTTGGCAGAGGTGGAGAGATAATGGTCCCATACCTTGCTGAGTGTGGGATGGGGCAGAACAGCTGTGAGAGCAGTGTGCCCCCTGTGATGCTGTGCTCCGCTCCTTGCTTTCCAGTGAGAAACTGGTCTGAGAGCCATCAGACATGGAACTTCTGTCATTGTCCATTCTCCCTGCCTGTGCCAGTCGCTGTCCCCGCAGCATGCGGTCTTGCTGACCTCTTAACACACAGAAGGGAAAGTGTGCTAGGATTGCCCTCTGCCCTTACATTCCTGTGTCCAAGCTGTTCTGCACTTCAGCAGAGGCAGCTGACCACTGCCTTCATCTTGCTCTCTTAATCATCCTCTTGCATAGGCTTTCCTCTGCCTGGGGCCCAGCAGGATAACTTGGCTGCCTAACCATCTTGGTTTTTCCAGTACCCTTTGTTGTGCCTCTGCAGTCTTTCATCGTGGAAGCTGCCCTACCACAGCGAGTGCTGAGGCATCTCCATGCTGGCAAGTACCAAGAGTCACTAGTGCCAAACTGACAGTATTCTTTGAGTGCTAGAAAGGCTTACAGTGTTTGCCCCAGCTAGAGTGAAATGAAGAGCTATATAGATATACCCACTAATAATAGCAGATTATCCAATAGATCAGGGTATTTCACATGAGCAAATTTTAATGAAGTAAAACCAAAGTAGCAGATTTGTCTTTCTATCATTTTTTTCCCTGTATGTGATCCCCATTTTGAAGTTGTCTCAATTTAGAATATGGTACACATTAGGATCAGGTCTCCCTTTGAAGTCTGAAGACTTCTTAGAAAACATATCTTCTTTTTAGATCAGAGAACTTTTAATAATTTTTTTTCTTAATCACTTTTCAAATTGGGGTTCAAAATTCCCACTTCTTTTATCATCAGTCCAAGGAAAAAAAGAAAAAAAAAAAAAAGGCAAAATTCTATCTTTACATTTTTTTCTTTATAAGAATTAAACAAGCAAAATAACAGTGGACTGTTCATATAAGAACTGTTCATATAAAATTCCCAAATACATATACAACATTATGTCACTTTCTCTTGAAAAAATATTGAAGTCATATGTACATGTTGCATACATAACAGGGTAAGAATAATAATCTGGGTTTGATGGCTTTAATGTAAGTAAAATTAGAGGATAATATAATTTCTGTCAGTAGTTTAACTGACACTGGATAAAAATTTATCTCTGCAGAAAGCCAACAGAAGATTTAGACATGAATTAAATTCTATGTACATTCTATTGTGGGGATTTCAGTCAGCTGTAGGACTCAGATTTCTGCCCCATGGCAAGTTACATCTATTGTGAATATTGGCAGCATGGCTTTGAACTTCCTCCTATTAATTATAGAGAAAAACCTACCTTCATTTTTGTCAAAGGCATGGATTTGATTTTAATGTGCACTTGTGAACAATTAAGGTCCTTTTACGTTTAATCTCACTCAGACTAGTACTTGCTTAGGAGTGGTAGAAAGATGTCCTTTCCCTTTACATGAATGACCCTCAGGGACCATGGTGGATAGCTGAGAATTCTGCAATACATGCTCTTTTCATGCACATATACACTTCTCCAGCTTATTGTTCCCACAGCAACAACTAAAAACAGAAACAACGATAAGATAGGAAAGATTATAAATAGATATGGTTGCTACAGTCTTTGCAGAATTTGTAATTGCATTGAGTCTACTGGAAAAAAGTGAAAATGTTATTTTAACAACCTAATAATTTGTAATGTTACGAGAATGGCCATTGTATTTTCAAACATTTTTACTTGCTAAAAGAAATTAATTTATGAAGATCTCTTCTAATAAAATGCGAAATTCCATTGTAATTTTAATTTGTTTAAAATAGTTATTATCTAAAGATGACCAGAAAACTCCCCAAATAAAACTTTTCATTCTGTTAATCAGCATGACTTTATTACTAATAGAATTACAATGCCATTAATGGACCTGAGTGATGAAGAATTTTATCCCAAAAGTCAGAGATTCAGCACAAATGTAGTTATTCTTAGTTTGTTAGGTTCACTATCACATCAGGGTTTCCTCAAAGTATGAAATGAAGCCATAAACATTGTATTTACAGAAGGAACACATACCATCATATTTACAGCTTTTTGGGAAGCAGCAAGCTCTTGTGTCTTCTTTATCTCCCCTGGAATCATTTGCAGCTGCTTTACTTCTCACTCCTTGGAGAAGCTGGTATTGATTCACTAATCAGAATAGTTTGTGAAACTTTTCAATACTAGTGATTGAAACTGTGAGAAACAAAATGGAAATATCTTTACATTGATGCTTTTTTAGAAATAAAATTAAGAATACATAAAGTAATTTTACCCATTTTAAGCAATATACTAGAAAGTTTCCGAGTGCACTCGGTAATAAATCTAAGTAGTAAGGCAGGAATTCTTACCTTTTCCATGTCCTTGCCTTCAAAATACAGGCTGATCTGTATTATAAAAGAATGTGGGCTCCTTTCAAATATGTTATTTATCAGACTCCTGACTTCTAAATTATGCCCAGAATATGCAGAAGCAGTAGAATACTGCCAGGAAGGACATACAAACCTCTGAATTCACATGTCCTTACCATATCTCATCAAATATCACTGAGTTACCTGAGACAGTCTTCCCCTAAAGGAATATAATATCCCTTTGTCAAATTTCAAGAAGGAAGTTTAAATTTCACACTAATCTGTTGATCTTTTAAAAATAGAACAGTTTTTCAACAACATACACATGTGGGTGTAGGTGTAGTAAATTATACACAGAGTAATAAATATGTACTTTGTATATAACCAACTGCCCGTACTTTCCCTTCTGTCTGCAAATACATCTAAGTCAGTCAGTTTGCAGAGATTTTAGTGCATATCTTAGTACATGTAATAATAGTGTTAGATCCCCCATATTCTTATGTCATTCTCTTTTTCACAATGGAAAAAAGGCTAAATGTATAGCTATGTTATTAAAAAATGATAGTTTAAAATACGGTGTGTGCAAGATGCACTAAATTCTTACTGAAAATGGGTGTGCTATGTATCATACATTTTTATTTAAAACCACGAAAATCTAGCACTTCAAAGCTACTGCACCATCTCTGCTCCATCTTTTAGCGAAACTTTCCGTAATAGCCACCAAGCTACCAAATTTCACTGCCAATGGCAGAAGACTGAGGTAATGTTAGGCAGCTATATGTGATTTTTTAGACTGGAAATTTTATTTAGATAAGAATATGCCTATGAGTTATACTTAGGTCCATGTATACACTTTGTATAGCATATATGGTACTTACATAAGTGCATACATAATGTATATTCTCAATTCTGCTGTATTGCAGTAAGGTCAGAGAGTAAGACTCTTATCACTGACTGTTGAAGTAACATGTTGAAAACTCTGTCCTGTTGGGAAAGAATAATAGTAACAAAGTTATAATTTTTTTTTTCCCCAGGGTTTTGGTTGTTTACTGTTTTTTTTTCCTTTTCTGTGTGCATGCTGTGTAGGATAAGAATCTTTCAGACTCTAAAGTTTGCAACACTGCAGCTGGTTGGGATTAGCAATGTTGGTTTGATGAGTCAATGGTACAAATGAACAGAAAAATGAAAATGCTGATTTCAAATACATCGACACAAGTTCATGGGTAGTGTTTGTGTAATATTTTATGATGAACTATAAGCTTGATTTTGAGGCACTGTCTTGATGATAAAAGCCTTTCTTGTACAGATTTACCTTCAGATTCATATGGACTTAATCTGAAATCACCTATCTGCATCACATGAAAATAAAGTAGAATGATCTTTGGGAGAAACTGTATGTCTGTGTATAAAACATTTTTGTAATTTTCCAGTTTGATTGTGTCCTGGGTTCAGCAGAAACTCTTTTTTTCTCCTTCTTGGTAGCTAGGAGCAGCGCTGATAACACCAGTGTTTTCAGTTACTGCTTGGTAATGTTTTGGTCTGACCAAGGGCTAGCTGCTCTTAGCTACCAAGAAGGAGAAAAAAAAAATGAGTTACTGCTGAACCCAGGACAGATTGTCATTTGAAATTCAGTTTCTAGATTTTTTTTTATTTTCCTCTGGATGGGAAGGTCTTCAAAATTGAAGTCATATGGCATTTAAACAATGGACAATTCGAGTTCACAGTGTGTTGTAGCAATTACTGTAATGTGCCAAAGAGAAGAACCAAGTGACATGCTCATGTCATTTAGTGCTGTATTAAAAAGATGGCCGAGTGATGAATCAAAAGCTTTCTAAGCCATTAAGGGTATTGCTGTTACAAATTAATCTCACATACCATTTAAAACAGGAATTAAAATCTTCAGAACTAGGGTTTCTTAATAGCTTGCTGTGGACAAACATAATAGCTTTGTTTATCTAGAGATATGAAGAATAGTGTATATATTAACTACAGAGAAAGGCTTCCCTATATCCCATGCTCCACAGTGGCAGCTGTTGAATATTTGATACGTTAATACATATTTATATTCTGGAATTTGGGCAGTGATTGTAAAGTCAGGCAGATTTAGTACCTAAAATAGTTTATAGTCTTAGAGAAAAGTGTCAGGATAAAAATAATCATTTTGTCTTAGTTCTTTACACACAGTATCTTTTTTTCCTTGTAAAATCAAACTTGAGAAAAAAAATAAGAAAAATTATCACTCTTTTTAATCTTATATCCATTCTGTTCTGAATCACCATGCTAATGGGGAACACAAGAACAGAGACGCACAAGTTTTGACCTTGTGAAACATATTTTCTGATGTTTTTCTACTACTCTATAAATATGATGTAACTGAGACTATCCCAATGAATATTCAGCCTTGTATATTCTGCAGTGGCAACTTTCAGTTGGAAAATCATTGTCATACGTAGTTTAACTCTTGTTACTCATGACTTATTAAAGTTTTGTGATGGCGTTTCATTTTGCCAAGTGGACTGAAATATGTGTTTCTACTTGGATAATGCTGAAATATAGACTCATTTGTGACTCTCTCCTTCAGTGGTGGGGGTGAATATCTTTAGAAAGCATCCAGTGTCAGGATGATATGAGCTGGTATGAATGTTCACTTGCTTTTACAATCCTTCATCTTACTCTGACCACTGGCCAAGGAGATGAAGTTTGCCTACTATTAACCTTGCAGTCAGGCTTCTGTCAGTCAGCCTGGAGAGAAAGAGAAAGCACTCAGGGTTACCTTTCTGCACGCTTGGTAGCTAGTTATAGTAACATTGAGATGCTCAAGGCAAGTCTGCTCCTGAAGGCAAAGAGGGACTTGCCTAATTGTTGCCTAATTGGAGAAATCTAATTATATGCAAAGGAAAAAGGATGGCAACTAAGGCAGTAGTAAGTTCTACCTGCGTTGGTCTCAGACAACAAATCCTGAATGAGTTTAAACCTCATTTTCAACTGCGCTAAGTTATTTGGGTCACTTTAAATTCAGGATGCCCTGGAGACAATCATGCCTCTTTATGGAAATTGTTATGAATTATCGAACTATTTGACTACAAGTAGAAAATATGTTGTGTGTTAAATTACTGACATCCCAGGCAAGAATATTCTTCCAGCTATTTCCTGTGACCTTCTCCCTTTCCCCCCTTATTCGTTGCTCTAAGGGCTGCTCTGTCTTTACCACATTTAATACCTCTCCTGATGGTTACAAGTTGCATTGCAGGAGGTGCAAATTGCTTTTCATAGTCCTTTTGCCTTTTTCCTATTGGATTTGGGCTTTAAAAAAATCCAGAGGGACAGTCAGATGCTGAAAAAATATATATCCTTTTTTTAACATAATCACCCCTATCCAAAAAAGAAAGGGAGAAGACATACTAAGAAATGGCTATCCCCTGCATAGTATCTATTCTCTGACACTGTCCCCCTGTCATTTAGAAGTACTGTCTTAGAAGTGCTCTACCATATGCTCATTATCTGTCATTCCAGAAGGAAAATATGCCAGTAAATGATGGTGTGGTATATTTCTCTGTTACTAATGTAATTCCCACCTCTTCAAGGTCAGCATGGAACTAAATATGGAAATTCCTGGAGATCTTCGTGGGGACTCAGTGAGGACTGATAAGCAAAGGATGTATTGATTCTTAATGCATTGCATAACTGGCACAAATAGAGAGAAGCAATAGACCCTTTATTAATTGTGGTTTCTTGAAATTTTAGAAATTTTGACAAATTCACTTCCTCAAAGATCTCCTTCAAGATCTTTGAGGCAGATCTCCTGCCTTAAATAAGAGACATTGAATAACTCATGTATAAAAAACACCCTCTGGTATGACCAGCCTAAGAATAGTGGTAAAAGCAAATAGTATTAATTTAAAACTATTTGAAAAAATCTTGTGACCAAATTATTAGTACAATTATTAATATAGGACCTAGACTGGTTAATATTCTTAATTATGATGTAGGAAGCACAGGTCAAGGAGGCAAATTTGCCTTTCACATGGTCTGAAAGGCAAAAGAATGTTTCATCTTAAATATATGAGTTAATGCCGGACAAAGAAATATTTCATTCTAACAAACGTGCGTTAGAACTTGTAACTTTCATAAAACGCAGAAAAGAATTGAAAAATAATGTGACATGTCACAGTACAATAGTTACAGAACAGTAACATCTTCTTCCTTATGTCTTTACATCTTAAGCCTATAATTTTTTATATTATTTTAATTATTCCATTATGAGTGCAGAATGAAAACCTTTCCGGAGTTTCTCCTGTGCATCACTTTCAATGCTGAGGTTACCTGCAGAAGCTGTAGATTATTCATATGATATATGAAATCAGCTTGGACTGCATATAGAAGGGCAGATTCAGATGGCAAAAGCATTTGTCACAGGGACAGTCAAGCTTATCAAACCCGTTACAACAGCACATTGAGAATCTACTTTGCTATAAAAAGAACTGCATCCAGGAAAAATATCGTTACGAAAATATTTCATCTGGAAACCATATAATTATAAATGATAGGATAAATTCTTGTCATTTCTGAAAGCATATTATGTCACATTAATTTTTGAGAGACATTCATCTTTTTGCTTATTTATACCAAATAAAAGAGCAACAGCATTTAGTTTTAGCTATTTCTGGATTAAAAATCAGACATGAAAAGAGTCTGTCATCTAAGCACATAGGTTTAGTTGTGACTGTTTAGATGCATTCAAGCAAACAGTTATTTTACAAACATCAGCATGACTCCATACAAACATCTATTGCCAAGTCTTTCCCCTTTCATATATACTTGGGAGAAAGTTTATTTCTTTGTGTCAACAAGAGGAAATACTTGAAAAATTGAAATGTTGTCAGCTATGTCCTCAAAGTTCTGTAAGTCTACATATATGTAAAATTTTTGCTAAATTAAACTTTCTGACATCATTCATATTTTGATAGTACTTAGAATATTTTAATAGTACTTAGAATTCCAGATAAAGTGCCAACACTGGAAAATAACTCTTTGCCCCCTTCTTCTACAGAAGAAGAAGGTGTGTTTATGTTGAGCGTTTTCTTGTTTCAGTATACAACTATTAGGCCAAAGTGTAAGCCTTTCATTATTTATGCGCTCTTTCAACAAGAAACTACATACTGCATGTATCAGCTGTTTTACTTGAGTCCAGCCATCCAAAAGTTAGATGCTCAGCATCTAAGCTGCTGATCTAGAATAATTCTCTTGTCAGTGGGAGAGGAGCACACATCTGGAGGATGATTCTTACCATCCCTAGGTGGTAAAAATTAGCAGTATCCTAGATGTGACCCTCTCCCACTGGCCAGAATCTTTCCCCTGATGTAAAATATTTTTCCAAAATCTCATTATATGACAAGTTGACTACAGACAGAATCTGTAAAAAAGCACTCATAGACAGATATGCTGAACTAAGGCTTAGATGTGTAAAAATAGACAAAATTAATACCATAAAGGTCCAGCTCTGACTTTTTTATAGAAATTATCCAATTGGCTTTGATTTGCTTTTGCTTCAGAATGCCGTAATTCTACTGCTGAAAATTCCAGCTGTGTCTAATACCCTGCAATAAAAAATAAAAAGACAATTTTTAGAAGGGAATAACAAAAACTTAGACTCACAAAAAATCAAAAGTTCTAATAATTAAGCAAGCTGTCTTGGATTCAGCAGTAGCAGTCATTTTTTCTCCTTCTTAGTATCTGGTGCAGTGCTGTGTTTCTGACTTTCAGCTTGGGAACAGCGCTGATAGCACCGATGTTTTCAGTTGCTGTTCAGTAATGTTTACTCTGTCAAAGGACTTTCTGAGTCTCGTGCTCTTCCAGGGAGGAGGGGAAGCTGGGAGGGAGCACAGACAGGACACCTGACCCAAACTAACCAAGAGGTATTCCATACCACAGCACATCATGCCCACTATATAAACTTGGGGCACTTACCCAGAAGGGTTAGGTCACTGCTCAATTGGGCTGGGTATTGTTCGGTGGGGGGGTAGCAGTTGTATTCTCTTCCCTTGTTATTTCCCTTATCATTATTATTGGTGGTAGCAGTAGTGGTTTGTGTTATACCTTAGTTGCTGGACTGTTCTTATCTCAACCTGTGGGAGTTACATTCCTTCGATTCTCCTCCCCATCCCTCTGGGAGTGGGGGGGGGAAGAAAGGGAGGAGTGAGAGAGAGAATGCATGGTTTTCTGAGTTACAGCTGGGCTTAAACCACAACATAAGCAAATACACTTATATGAGAATTACACAATGAAATAAATTAGGGCATCCTATTTTGAGAAGGGTAGCACAACACCCGTATTTTCCTCATTAGCATTTTAGTTATGGTGATTCAGAAATGAACAACATTTACAAGTAATCATGAGGGGTGTGATTACTTGGATGACTAAGTTCCCTGTGGGATTTGTCCTGAATAGGTAGTCCTCAGTTTTTAAAGTTTACTACACACAGCAAGGGTATTTTAATTTTGAAATAATGTCTTGATGGAAGGATTTTTAGTCAGTTTCACCACAAAACCAACTTTAAGTCAGAAATTGCATGCAAGCCTAGACATGAGGTATGACATTTGAACTCTACATTAACCATGTGTATGAATTAAAAAATTACATTTATGATGTCTGTAAGAGTTTCACATTTTATAACAAAAATGGTTTCCTTGTTTAGAAAAAGGGAAAGCTACCTTTACTACTACATTATCCTTATGAATAATTTTGAAGAGTTACATTGTAAAATTCAGATTCAGTGAAACTGTCTTTCAAGTGCAGAATCCTCAAATTGTGTTATTGCTGTTGCCGTGCTTATGGTTTTAAAGGTCTTATGGTTTTAAAGGTCTTTTTTCCCTTTCTTCTCTTCACAGGAAATGATCTGTTTCTAGTTGCAGTACATGAACTGGGACATGCTCTGGGCTTGGAGCACTCTAATGATCCCACTGCAATCATGGCTCCATTTTATCAGTATATGGAAACTGACAACTTCAAACTACCTAATGATGATTTACAAGGCATACAGAAGATATACGGTATGTCATACTGTCATTAAGCAACCTAAGTTTTTTGCTCTAGAATACACTGTAAGTCCTCCTGTCCATACTGCCTCCCCAAGAGAGTTTGTTAGTGTAGACTCTGCCAGCTGTTATGCCAAAGGACATTTTGTGAGTAAGCCAGAGATTCTGATGAAGCTCTTGTACTTTGTTTCTCACTGTTTACAACTTGCATTCAAAATTTCAATCAGCTGGAATAGTGATTTTAAATGTTTTAAGAAGTGATAGACAGTATCATCAAAAGGATCCTGAACTATTTAAAGATTAAGAAATGCAAGCCTTCAACCATAATGAGTAGTAGCCCAAGCTTGTATAACTGGATTGATTGCTTCCTTGTTTATCAGTTTCCTCGGTGTACAAAATTTGTGCTCCCAGAAAAACCCTTTCTTGTGGTAACTATAGCAAACCGATCTGAGAAGAATGTCGTTACCAGTCCAAGATTTTGAGCTTCCTAGAGGGAAAAAAAACCCACTTCTTTAATATATATTTGTTTAGGGGGTTTTGTAGCCTGATAAGAGACATAATGTAGATAAAATCTACATGTATTGAATTCAATTTGACAAGTCAAGGTAACTAAAAATTAAAAAAAAAAAAAGGCAAAATAATAAAATTCTTAAGGGTCAAAATAATAACATTATTCTTACAGGTCGAAGGTACCACTATCTCCCATATTTACTATTCATTACATTTCCAAAGACATGGTTTTGGTTTTGTTTGTAAAGACTTCGACTCTATTGGTATCTATTAAACAGTCTGGGCTTTTTTTCTGTGGTATCTCTATGTTAATGATATGTATCTGGTACATAACATTTGAAATTGCCTTGCTTAATATTCCCATATTAATTCTGTATTGCATTAATTTTTTCACTTACAATAATTTTCATTTGAAAGGCTTTCCATGTTTACACTGAATATTATCAGGAGTATTCAAGGGGAATGAATATAGAGGGAATTACAGACCAGTCAGTCTCCGTGGATCCTGAAGGAGCTGGCGAATGAAATTGCTAAGCCACTATCCATCATATTGAAAAATCATGGTAGTCAGGTGAAGTACCCAATGACTGGAAAAAGGGAAATATAACCCCCATTTTCAAGAGGGGGAAAATGGATGAGCCGGGGAACTACAGACCACTCAGTCTGACCTCTGTGCCTGGCAAAATCTTGGAGCAAATTCTCCTGGAAGGCATGCTAAGGCACATGAAAAACAGCAAGTAGTTGATGACCTCCAGCGTAGCTTCACTAAGGGGAAATCCTGCCTGACCAATCTGGTGGCCTTCTATGATGGGGCTACGGAGCTGACGGACAGGGGGAGAGCAGTTGATGTCATCTACCGGGACTTGCGCAAAGCGTTCGACACTGTCCCACATGACATCCTTCAATTTGATAGGTGGACCATTCGGTGGATAAAGAGCTGACTGGGTGGCTGCACGCAAAGAGTTGTGCTCAATGGCTCAGTGTCCAGTTGGAGACCAGTAAGGAGTGGTGTCCCTCAGGGATGGGTGTTGGGACCAGTCTTGTTCAACATCTTTGTCGGTGACATGGACAGTGGGATTGTGTGTGCCCTCAGCAAGTTTGCCAATGACACCAAACTATGTGGTTCAGCTGATACAGTGGAGGGAAGGAATGCCATCCAGAGGGACCTTGACATGCTTGTGAGGTGCACTGATGCCAACCTGATGAAGTTTAACCATGCCAAGTGCGAGGTCCTACAGCAGGATCGGAGCAGTCCCCGGCACAGCTACAGGCTGGGCAGAGAAGAGATTCAGAGCAGCCCAGTGGAGAAGGACTTGGGGATGTTGGTCGATGAGAAAATGAACATGAGGCGGCTGCAGTGTGCGCTCGCAGCCCAGAAAACCGACCGTATCCTGGGCTGCATGAAAAGGAGTGTGACCAGCAGGTCTAAGGAGGTGACCCTGCCCCTCTGCTCTCGTGAGACCTGGCTTGGAGTATTGTGTGCCATTCTGGTGTCCTCAACATAAAAAGGACATGGAACTGTTGGAACAAGTCCAGAGGAGGGCCACGAGGATGATGAGGGGACTGGAGCACCTCCCGTGTGAAGACAGGCTGAGAAAGTTGGGTCTGTTCATCCTGGAGAAGTCAGTGTGAAAACCTCATAGCAGCCTTCCAGTATCTGAAGGGGGGCTATAGGGATGCTGAGGAGGGACTCTTCATGAGGGACTGTAGTGATAGGACAAGGGGTAATGGGTTCAAACTTAAACAGGGGAAGTTTAGACTGGATATGAGGAAGAAATTCTTTGCTGTATGGGTGGTGAGGCACTGGCATGGGTTTCCCAGAGAAGTTGTGAATGCTCCATCCGTGGCGGTGTTCAAGGCCAGGTTGGACATAGCCTTGCGTGCCATGGTGTAGTGTGAGGTGTCCCTGCCCATGGCAGGGGCGTTGGAACTAGATGATCTTAAGGTCCTTTCCAACCCTAACTATTCTAAGATTCTATGATTCTAAGGTTCCTTGTTTAACTTCACTACTAGAAAGGGCAGCTAATATTATGTATAAATACTGTGCTGCTAACTAGAACTCTGCATCCTCCATGATGTTTTATTTTAACAAACTTTTATTCCTTAGCAAGCACTGACGTGTGTTTTCATAAAGCATAAATAGCAATTTCAAATTATTGGCTATTGAAGTCTTGTTTGGTTGTTTTATTTTTCCTGTGCGATTGGATGGAAGGAAGGTTGTTTCTCATGACCTCATAAGTTGGTAGTCTAGACGTAAGGGCTAGACGAGAATTCTGTGCTGAAAACTAACTGCTAAGCTCTAGCAGCTGTGGGCTATACATTAGGAGAAATGTGTTACCCCTGGGAAGTAATATCTAACATCACCACCAAATGGCATATGAAAGCTTTGGTTTGGGATTAAAAACTTTCCAACATTAGCTACTGCAAACTGATTCCTTTGCTTCCTTTAAAATCAAGAGGTGATCTGGAATCATATGCCTCAATAAAAATGTCACACCTATTAAAATAATTACTTTGGTCTGCAGTATTCCTTGGAACAGCATTATTAGCTGTAAATTATAAATGTCACAAGCCTTAAAATTGTGAATGAAATAAATGTCTTATTAAATTGCATAACAACCATTTTGAGAGTTTAATGTTTCCTTACGTAGTCCATCTTATTTTTTTAGAAAGTTTGATTTTCTTTTAATGTATCGGAAATTCAGATGTCATTTATGGAGTTCACAGTTTCACAGTTGTCTTAATATTCAAAAGTCTTTCTGAAGCTGTTCATACAAATGATATTTATTTTTTAAAGTCAAAATTGATGATGTATTTAAATGATTTGGAGAGAGGCCTAAATAGAATGAGCAAAATTAAAGTGTTCTTATTTCTAGAAATCTTACTGATCCAACTGAAACTTCTTATATTTTATACATGGAAAATATAAGTAAGCATTATAGTATGTAGAAAGGGAAAGGCATTATCAGTACAACCATTTCAAGTCATTTAGTATGCTGTTGGGGTTATGTACTGCATCTGTCTAGGATGGCCTTTTGACTTTCAGTTAGAGAAATTATGAGTGGGATAGTTATTTCACTTGTCATCAAACTATATATTTTGACAGATAATATATTTGAAAGAAGAAAAATATTTTAAAATCACTGTGCAGAGTTTTAGTTTTTCACTTTATTTCTTTTTAATCCATTTATCCTCAGAACAATCCCCTTAATTACTAGGTTCCTGGGTTTGTAAGCCTCACTGAAAAGGAAATTAAAATAAGAATTAATTTCAGAATATTGAATAAAACTTGAGAATTTCATTTTTTGTTTATATGGATGCCTGGAATCTGAAGTCCAATTTCAGTAGCTTCTCTACATAGCAAGGGGCGTTGAGGAGAGCTGGGAATATGCTGTCACTAATGCACATGATATTACTAGGCCTACATATTGACTCTTTAGGAAATATCAGGTATGCTACATATATGTGTATGTGGATTGATGAGTGAAAGTTAAAAATATGAGTTGAAAATCCATTAACTGCTGATGATTGTATTAAGGAACAGGTTTTTTATTGTCCTTTATTTTGTACAATAGGCAATGATTCTGTTTTAACAGTTCTTACTCAGTTGGTAAAGTATGTGCTACAAACCACATCTTTTCTAAAATGATGGTGGACTATGCATCCTTTGCAGGTTTTATTTAAACTTTATTCCAATAAGGAAGGAAGATTCTGGATAGAGAAAAGTACTTATTTTTCTTGGGCTTGGTAGTTGTTTGTTTTACCCTTTAACAAGACAGGAAAAGTGTGTTAGGTCAATTTTTCCATTCCCCTTTCACTGTAGGATTTGCACTGCTTACAGCAGGTTTTTGTTGTGTATTTCTTTTGAGTACCTCTGGTGGGCATTTAAATTACATCCTGCTGCTGTATTTTTAAAGGTCCACCTGACAGGATCGCACCACCAACAAGACCTCTGCCAACAGTGCCCCCACATCGTTCAATCCCTCCAGCAGACCCGCGGAAGAATGACAGGCAACCTAAACCTCCCCGGCCACCCACTGGTGACAAACCTTCCTATCCTGGAGCCAAGCCTAACATCTGTGATGGGAACTTCAACACTCTGGCTATTCTTCGCCGGGAAATGTTTGTTTTCAAGGTAGGAGACTGTGAATTTTTCAGTGTTACATCAAATATCTACATTTCTCCTTTCTTTTGTTAAAAGCAAACTCTCATTTATCATGACTCCACTTTCCCAGTCTGCTCACAGTCAGAAAGTTCAAGAAAGAAATTAAAAAATAAACATACACATGGTTTCAGTGTCTAGCAGAGGATTGCTGTCATGTTCTATTTTGGGAAAACACCCACGTCAGCAGAAACTAATGCCTCAAATTGCAAGGGTAAATAACTGCTGCATGTTATGGAGAGATAAAAAGTTTAAATCAGTCATGAATAATAGGAATGATTTTGCTGGGAATACAGCCACATCCAGAAATACAGTAGATATTGTGTCTTCAATGCCTTATTTTTTTCCATGGACCTATAATTTTAACTTTACAATTAGATATGTAATTTACAAAGGAAGTTTGTCATTGTGTTGTGGTTGCCTTGAAACCACAATATCTCAGTGAAGGTCTTTGCCACAAAAATCTTATTGCAAATATGTCATTGTTTATTTCCATTTATCTTCTTGCTTTGAGCTGAAAATGTGGTATATACAACAAATTAAAATAAACAAATGGAACTGAAAGGCAATCTTTTGGTAGAAGGACTTTGCTAAGACTCATGGACATCAAAGCTATTTTAGGAGGGTGATCTGCAATACGTTTTCCAGAAGGCATTGAATGTTGAAGAATAATTAAGAGTCCTTATTATTCCGCCTCTTAAATGAATTTGCTGACAGATAGTGCTGCAGAAATGTTCCAGAAAAAGGCAACGGGATAATCTGTTATTTTGAACTACTGGTGTGTCAGATTTGCTTAAGCAATACGAAGTGGGATCTTTGTTTTGTATGATATGATTCTTTTTAACTTCAACATCATAGGTAGAGAAGAAGGGCCTTTCACATGAATAAATAAATGCTTTTCCCTTGAGCAACAGTGTAAGTATTAGGGAAGTGCAATGAATTTGTCCGAAAACATGAAGCTCCCAATTCAACGTCTTTTCTTGTCCTTTCTGATAGGACCCCTTTCACCCTTACATGTTTTGTTTTTATGTAATCTATCACTACAGATAAATCTTATTAGCAATGCTACCCAGGCTTTCACTTTCTTTGGCATACCTGAAAAAATACATACAAATAGCTTTAAATGAATTCATTCAAAATTATTGGGGTACCTTCACAACCTAATGGGCAGGAAACATTTTTTTCTATAAACAGCTAAGGATTTAGCTGGCCCTGGGGCATTTAGCCCTTTAAATTTGAATCTTCAACTACTGGGAGGCCCTGAACCATCAGTCTTTTTATGACTGAAACTCAAAGGTTAAGGAAGAATGTAATTTTCTAACTTGACATTAAACAGGACAGTAAAATACTTCAATCTCATGTCATCCACCTCAAGAGCAATAGAACAAACTCTCATTTATTTTAGACATATATGGATAAATAGTGAAATATTACCCCACTAATACAAAATTTCCTGTCTAGCCAAGTTTGTGTTCCTGGATGAATAAATTCCTCACCATTATTAATAATTTTTACCTATTCTGACGAAAAATACAAGTAAGTTTTTTCCAAAAAGGTTTACTGTTTAGTGCCTTAGCACTACATATTTACTATACTGTTTGTGTGCTTACTAGTGTGCAAACTACATTTATATTCCAAAAATTAAAACTCCATTCATGATCCTCACCCTAATGAGGAAACACGGGAAAACTTTGTCAGAGAAAAATGACCAATAACAGGGTGTTTACAGATTTCATGTTTAGATTCTGACTTTCTGAAATAAAATTGCTGCAATCATAAAAGCAACGTGTTGGGAACAGAAGAAAAAGATCAACTTTGTCCAGTTTAATCTCTTTAAGAAAGCTCTTAAGTTCTTAAAGTTCTCCTTTTCTCCTCAGGGTACATGGGAGCATGGCAAAGCATGACTTTGATTAGCATGCTAGGCAACAGAGTTTCTTGCATATATGTACAAACTTGACTTCGTAGTCTGGCTGTGAATGCTTGAGTTGGTAGGCCTTAACTTTCTGTTCTGTACATTAACGTGCAAATGAAGATTTTTTTCTGCTAAAGGATTTTCGTTGCCTGTTTGAGAATATTGTTTTTCTTGGTGGTGTGGGGCTAGTGTATGGGGAGGAGTACAAAAAGGACAGAAAAGTGGAGAAGGAATTAAAAATGTCAGGGGGTGTTATTAATTTCCACCTTACTTTGCAGAAGCTCAGGGTGGCAGGTTATAAGTAAGTGTTCCACATGTCAGACTGTAGCAGAAGCAGGGCAGGAATTAATTCTCAGAAGGTATAAGCAGGAATAGGGACTGAATACAGGAAAAGTATCCAGCCACGGAGGAGGTGAAGCTGGAGGTTCTGTGGCCTGGAAAAATTAAAAAAGCAAGCCTTTTTGCACTTGCCCTTCAGTGATAGTACAAGGATATACTGGGAAATGATGGGCTGAGAGCCCAGTACAGAGAGGCGGAGAAGTAGAGAACCCCCTTTAATGGGGGGATGGCAATACTGTACCAGGTGGAAACAATTAAAGAAGAATTATGACCTTCATTGGAGGAATTATTTCTGGATAGTTCCCAGATGAATTAAATTAATAAAGTTGGAGGATAATCAAATAATATCCTTTTCTTTCTTCGTCTATCCACAGGTCTGTAATGGTTGTGTAGTGGCAGATTTTACTAGGCAGCATGTATGCCACGTACCAATTTCAAATTGAAAATAGACACTTCTTTATCTCATGGGCAAGTCTCAAGCTCAGGAATTTAATTTGTTTAAATAATCCTTGAAATTGCTTGGGAACTTAGCCACAGAGTTGAAGAATGTGAGCCTTTTTTAATAATTAAATTCTAATCTAAACGTAAAAATGAAGCGCGAAAGATAACAGTTTAAGATACACTGTGGATTTTCATTAAAGATGGCAAACAATATTAATTCCAAGATTGTTTTCTCTTGGCTGTTGAGCTGTTAAGCATACTTAAGAGTATCAGAGTATTAGAAACAATTTCTATGTTCAGTCAAACCGATAAGCTTTGTCTGTGGTTTTAAGATTATCTGGCGTTCTTGAATGGGTGTATCCAAAGTAAAACTGAAAAAGGGTGAACTTGAAGGGAAAATGGAATTTACACTTATCCATGCCTTTTTTATTGTTTTGCCATCACTTTGACAAAGCATCAGTTCGAGCAATGCTTGATAAAAATTGTAGGGTTATAGAAATGAAATAAAGAGGAACTGTTCTTGATCTAATATGAACAGTAAACACAAAAGTAAAGCAATCAACTTGTTAAAGATTCCCCGAAGGCCACCAAATAGAATTAAAATTTGGTGGTTCTATTGTTTTGGTAGAAATTATTGGATTTTAAGGAAAGCAAAACTGTTTGTCACCAAATATATTGGATTACTGACTTATAAATGTATTGTCTCAAAGGGACTTCTTGAATTCTTTGAATTAGATGCCCTTAAAATGTCTCTTCTATCTGTAAGGCTTGGAGACACAGTATGCTATAGAAGAAAAATATTAGTTAAAATCAAAGTATTGTAGCTATTGGTTTCAGTTGTCGTCCACTGTTATTTTGAAGCGTATGAAATTTGTCTTAATTGAATGCAATTTTTTTAATCACTGCTATTATTCAATACATTTGAGCTGCTATAAGCAACCATCAGGATAGAAGAATGTCTGTGCCAGAATTAATGAGTGCCAAGTTTTTACCTTGAGATTCCAGTTAGCTTCTGTATTTATGCTGAATGCAATTAGTATTTAGCTGTAACACTCATTTCCAATCTTTTCTCTAGCTGTTTTCTCTTTCTGTTTAGTTAGAACTCCCCTTGGACGCAGAAAATGGTGAAAAACAAATTGGCCTTCCTTTTCTGGGAAAGCTGTGCAAAGTGGCATGACACTGTCTGCCTCTAATGAAAAAACCTCTCAGCCATTGTATATAGCAATATGTGGTGTCTGACAATACTATCTTCTCCTTAAAGACTCCTAAGAGTACCTCCAGGGCTACTGCATCATGGAAAGAAACCCCATTGTCTAAGGTCACCAGAAGAGATCCATTAGTGAGGATGTTTACAGCATATATTTCTACTTTTTCCTGTGTTCTGTGCAGTTCACACTGCTTTTCCAGCCTTCTTAACAAACCAGTTTTGAAGATAATCTAGAATGTCCTATCAGTAAAGGGACTTATGTTAACATGTTCTGAATCTTTTGCACAGTTAAAAAAATGCTGGTTGAAGGGAGCCAGTGATTGCACAGAATGTATTGTCTCTCAAAGAGTGCAGACTAATTAACAGTGGTTGCTTATTCTGTTAGTTTTCAGGTGTGCATAGCTTCTGTTTGACTCTACATGCTGATTGTTCCTTGGCAATAAAACTACCTCTATCTCTGTTTCAACAATCTGTGTTATTGTCCTTAATATCCTTTTTCGTTATGTCCTTTTCAGTTTCACAGATTTTAACAAAGTACATAGTTTTTTGAACTAGTTAGATCTAGAGAAGTAAGCACTAAATGTGTGGAAATTGTTCTATCACCAAGTTAGAGGGACAAGTCAGTGCTCTTTATGTGGCACAGTTTTATGCCTCACTGAACTTCTCATGGAGGTTGCACCAGCCCGTTCTCGTTTTAATGCTAAATCTTTAAGAAACTAATTAATGGATCCTATATAATCTATAATGAATTTAGTATTCGTATTGGAAAAGTTGACTCACTCCTAGAAGAACAGCATTTCTAGCCACTGTCATATGCTAAGGTGTTTGTTGAAATGTAATGTAAGTATAAGAGAAAGAAGCTTGCCCATTAGACAAATAGCATTTACAGCTGAGAGAAGTGTCTTCTGAAATGCTAACATTACAGATGGTAGAATATGGAACTAATTTTAGGAAGGCCTTAACAGGCTGTGTTTTACTATTTTATAGTAATTTCTCCACAACTTGCAGAAATTTGTTTTCTGACTCTTCATCTGCTAAGAACCATTGTAAAAACATTTATGATGTGCCAAACAGCCAAGCCAATTAGGCTGTCATTACCCCTTGGCATTAGTTTAGACTGCAGTTCCTTTCATACATAACTGTATAGATGCCATTTAATATCCCTTTCAGAACTGTGTATTTATACAGTGTAAGCTGTTAAACACAAAAGGAAAAGGAAAGCTGTTTCTTGATATGTGGCACACACATGAGGAACTTTTAAAGCATTGTAGCATTGGCTATTTAATCATAACTGGTAGGTCTAATAAAATATCTGTGAGATGGAGGGAAAATAATAATAAAAAGTAGAGACAAAGAAACAGCTGCAGTATGAGACTTGACTCCACCTTGTTTGAAAGCAGACATTTTTTCAAAGCTCTCCTGGCCTGTTTGTGTAGCTGGTTTTTGTCGCATGGTGCTGTGGATGTCTGGGCTGTCAGTTGCAGCCTGGGAAAGTTCAGCAGAGGATACTATGGAAGTAGACACTGGGGTCTGAGAGGGAAAACCACTTAACATCTCAGCTATAAAAGACGGGGGACAGGAGGTCAGAAGTAGCTAAGTTCACAGAGATCAGACTCCTTTCCCCCTACTTTTTTATATCTTTATGTTAGGGTGAACAACCTGGTGGAATTCACCATTTTTGAACTCAGGGAGAAGGACTGCTTTAATTCAGTAATTCATCAGGTAATTCAGGTTATACATTGAAAAGGAAGGAGAAAAGCAGCAAAAACACTGCAGATTTCAGTGAATCACAGCAGACCAAGCCCATTGGAAATGTACAGGATGGATGTTTTTTGGCACAAAACCAAGTTGTAGGGTATCAAGAAGAGAAAAAGCAGGAGCATGCTGGAATATTGAAAATTCGTAACTTGTATATTTTTGGTAAATGTATACTTTCACTGAGAGATGTAAAATTTTTTACCAATGTTGCCTAAACCTTTCAGTATGCTTCTAAGCTAGGGAATGGTTTTAGCTAACGCATTTCACAGGTTTAAAATGTAAAGCACAGTCTGTTCATCACTGTATGTAAAGTAGGTAGCATATTCCATCCAGCTGCAGAGGAATTCAGACAAGAATGTAATCATCTGGGTAATAATTGTACCAGAATAGTTCAATTAAAAATCCTTCCACTCTCTAACCTTTTAAAAAATTCTCTTGTACTTTATTACATAGTTTATGTTGATTCGAAAGATGGCAACCCAGTATAGCTATACTTACTATCTAGCACCTACTAACCTACAGGTATATTTCTACACACATAAATATTATACAAAGCTGTAAAAAATCAGAACTGTAGTATTAGGGCTTTATTTACAAGAGTGTTGGTGTAATGGATATACATGTTACTGAAACTTGTAAGCAACTTACTATGATTAACTGGTTGCGCTGTCAGGCTAATGAAATTCCTATTATTCATGTACTAGCCCATTAAGAAGGATAACCTTAGCAGGATAACCTTAGCAGGATGCGTGACTCAGTATCTTCAGCAGGGCATTAGATTTGTCTGAAGAAAGTACTTTTTCTTTTTTCCCCCAAATGGCTATGTTTTTATTGGCAAACAATGTGGTGTGAAAGGATTTGATCAGTAGCAGAGCAGATGGTATTGAGCTCTTCTCATGTCCATCATATGTGCTTTGCTTTTAATTAGATGCAGTCTGTCCTCTGAGGCCAAATAGTTCCACTATACATGTGGTTCAGATTTTTCTGATGGGTAGCTATCCTTTAGGCACTGGTGTCTTTGATTGTGGACCCCTTTGAGAATGTATCACACAATCGTTTCATCTAATGCAAATGGTGTTTCCATCTTCTGAACATGTAATTGCTCACACCACGTTAACCGAAAGATCTGCATCTCCTCAAGCCAATTTTGCATGACAAGGTAGCTTGACTACCTTCATACTGCGAGTTTGGATGATGTGCATTGCAACACAGTCCAGGGAGAAGAGGTAGACTTAACAGCCATGCTGAGACATCACCTTGACCTTACAGACTAATATCCTCCTGAATTTTGTTTTCCGTCTGAGAAATGCAAGGCAGAATGCCTTGTTTAAATTCAGTTTAAACATAAGAAAAACCTTTTTCTGGAACATGTTGCCCAGAGAGCTTGTGGAGTCTTCATCTTTGGAGATAGTAAAAATCTTACTGGACCTAGACCTAGTCAACTGGCTGTAGCTGAGTCTTCTTTGAGGAAAAGTAGGGATTGGATCTCTAGAGTTGTCTTCCAACCTCAACCCTTCTGTGGTTTTGTGTAGCAATTGAAACATGAGCATTACAAAGGCATAGTCTTAGGGTGGTGAGGCACTGGAATGGGTTGCCCAGGGAAGTTGTGAATGCTCCATCGCTGGCAGTGTTCAAGGCCAGGTTGGACATAGCCTTGGGTGACATGGTTTAGTGTGAGGTGTCCCTGCCCATGGCAGGGGGGTTGGAACTAGATGATCTTAAGGTTCCTTTCCAACCCTAACTATTCCATGATTCTATGAAAGTCACCCAAAATGGTTTTGTTGCCTCTTTTCCCCACTTTCCTTCAAAGTAGCTTTTAAATATTTCTTCATACTCCGCCAAAACCTCCAGAGGTCCCTTCTAACCTCATCCCTTCTGTGATTCTGTAAATCCACTGAAATTTCACTGTTTCACCCACTCATTTCCCAGTAGCATTTGATACATCATGTCTTTGGGCATATAGCCCTCACAGGCAATAGCTAGTGAGACTTAGTCAGGGGTCTGTTCTGTGACTTCTGTATTCAGATCGGAAGAAGAGATCAGGCAGAGGAGATTGTGGTGTGTGGCTGCTGCTGACAAAGCACTAACAAGGGAACTGCAGGGGAGGGAGTGTCTGCCCTTTCCAGCTGTGTGAGACAGATCCACTACTGTCTCCAGCCCTTGTCTCAGCTTACAGGGGAAATCGCCCTCCTCTCTATGGTCAGGCTGTGGGCTATAAGACTTTATGCAAAGGTCGATTTGGTCCTGTCTCTGTGAGACTCTTACCATCTCATGGTGAGCCATTAATACCTGCCAGGTGCACTACCTATCCCGGAGAGTCCTCACAAATTACACAGGGGTACTTCAGACTTCAAGAGTTTTCACAGTGGGGTGGACAGACTGAATTTAACAGAAATGCTCAAGTACATGTCTGAACTCATTTACAAATGTGGTAATAGGATTTGGGATAATACTCGTACAGGTTTGAACAGTTAAATGTGAACCTTAAAAAAAAAAATTATTTCTAGTTTAGTTTTAATCTAATAAATGCTGGAAAGTGTAAGAATAAGTACTTGTAAAACATTGGCCAAAACTCCATGAATTTGTCATTCTTTAGAAGTAGGATTTTTGTCATTTTTTAATAGAGTGGAATTGGCAAATCTGAAGATGTGTGTTGCTTTCTGTCATGGGTTCAGTGGTAGCAGTCATTTTTCTCCCTCTTGGTAGCTGGTGCAGCACTGTGTTTTTAATTTCGTGCCCGGGAGCAGCCCTGATAACACCAGTGTTTATAGTTACTGCTTGGCAATGTTTTGGTCTGGCCAAGGACTTTCTGAGTCTCATGCTATGCCAGGGAGGAGGGGGAGCCAGGAGGAAGCAGAGACTGGACGTCTGACCCAAACTGACCAAAGAGCTATTCCATGCCACAGCACGTCATGTCCAGGATGTAAAATACTGGGGGCAGGAACCGGGAAGTGGCTCTCTCTCTCTCTCAGCTCGGTCGGGCGGTGAGCGGTTGTATCCTTTTCCCTTGTATTTGCCTTGTCATTTTATTATTATTGGTGGTAGCAGTAGTGATTTGTATTATACCTCAGTTACTGGACTGTTCTTATCTCAACTCGTGGGAGTTACATTCTTTCAGTTCTTCTCCCCATTTCCCCCCATCGGAGGGGGGGGGGGGGGGGAAGGGAGGGAGAAGTGAAATTTACAGCTTAAACCACGACAGTTCTTTTTGGCGCCCAATGTGGGGCTGGTGTAGCTGCACGAAGGGTTGAGATAAAGACAGAATAGCCACTCATCACAATGCTGATTTATTGGCTCTCAAAGTTGTTGCTCTGGTTCTCACAGGTTCAGCGTATGATACTTTACTTACAGCCGGTTCTTCTTATCTTAACGTTTTTCAGATCTGGGTTTTGGGTTAAGGTTCTTGTTAGATTATACTCTATTGAAATGGCTTGTAATGCGGGCGAGATGCAGAAGGGAGGAGGGGAAGCCTCGGCGGGGCGGCCCCGGGAGCCGCCGGCGTCCGAAACGGTCCGGGAGCGTGGCCGCGGGAACCAGGAGCCGCGGCCCGCGGCTGCGGAGGTGGCAGAGGAGCTGAGCCCCCCCACCGTGCCGAGTCCGGCGGCCGCCGAGCGGGAGGTGGCGGCGGCGAAGCCGAGCCCGAGCCGAGCCCCGCGGCTACCGAGCGGGGGGCGGGCAGGCGGCGGCCGAGCCCTGCCCCGCAGCGACCGAGAGCATTCCCCAGTAGCCGCCCGCAGAGCCCCGCGAGCCCGAGCCCCAGGAGGATGCAGGAGACCACATGGCACTTCCCAGCAAGGCAGTGGAGGAAGATCTGGGCTCAGACAAAGAGCAGCTGGTGGTGAGAGAGCCGGCAAGCACAGCAGCTACACCAGCCCCAGTGACAAGTACAGCAGCCTCATTTGAGAGTTCTGACGGTTTTGAATGGCCTTTAAGCACCCTTGGGACCTGCCTGCTGATTCTCATGGGGATCAGCATGTTGGCATGCATTCAGAGTGTGTTTTACCCACAACCATTTTGTCTGGTCCCAAGAGTTAAGCAGAGTGGGGTGTGGGCCTTGTCTGGGGTTGGACTGCAATGTGGGATGACCAAGAGATTTTCCCCAAGGCTGGACAGTCATGAGTGGCAGAGTGTATGGGACAGTGTGGGCGAGTGCGAGTATCTAGTGCACTGGACCCCTCCAGTGCTTTGGAAGCATCGGAGATGGAAGGCAGCTGTATGGAGTCCCCAGTGACAAGTGGCTAAAATGAAATGGCTCAGATGGACTTAGATTGGCAACATAAGAGTGAATTATTTTGAGCCTCGTGGGCCTATGACACCTTAGGCCATCAGGACAGAGATGCAGCATACAGATGGACTCATGATCAAGGGGTGGACTTATGATCAAGGGGTGGACATAGCAATGGACGTTATTGCCCAGGTTATTCATGAGTGTGAGCACTGCACTCAGCCTCTCCTGCTCTGAAAGACTGTTACAAAAAATGGAGCCTGACATCACGGACTGGATGGACTCAGCAGCTTTATAGGGATTGGTCCATGCACTAAGGGATTATATCTGTCCATCTGTGTGTGTGTGTGTGTGGATGTATATATATATATGTATGTGATGGTACATTGAAAATGTGGTATCTGAGCATGACGTGAATGGTATGGAATAAGGGGTGGATTGTTATGGGTTCAGTGGTAGCAGTCATTTTTCTCCCTCTTGGTAGCTGGTGCAGCACTGTGTTTTTAATTTCGTGCCCGGGAGCAGCCCTGATAACACCAGTGTTTATAGTTACTGCTTGGCAATGTTTTGGTCTGGCCAAGGACTTTCTGAGTCTCATGCTATGCCAGGGAGGAGGGGGAGCCAGGAGGAAGCAGAGACAGGGCGCCTGACCCAAACTGACCAAAGAGCTATTCCATGCCACAGCACGTCATGTCCAGGATGTAAAATACTGGGGGCAGGAATTGGGAAGCGGCTCTCTCTCTCTCTCAGCTCGGTCGGGCGGTGAGCGGTTGTATCCTTTTCCCTTGTATTTGCCTTGTCATTTTATTATTATTGGTGGTAGCAGTAGTGATTTGTATTATACCTCAGTTACTGGACTGTTCTTATCTCAACCCGTGGGAGTTACATTCTTTCAGTTCTTCCCATTTCCCCCCATCGGAGTGGGGGAGGGAGGGAGAAGTGAAATTTACGGCTTAAACCACGACACTTTCTTTATGGAAAAGGATAGAGTGGGTCGAATTTTAAATATTCTCATTTATACATTTATATATATTTATATAAAAAAAAATACGACTTTTTCTTGATGCCCTCAAAATGATTCACAGGATCCTCCAACAAATGATAGCATACTTATATGGTGTTAGTTGTGCATTTAGGATTGCTTTTTCTTAGTCATTGATTATAAGTGTTTCTTTTTTCTTTCCGTATATCAAGAAGTTCTGAAACCTAGCTGACCATTCACATAATTCTGCTTTCAGTCAGAACAAGTTCTGCATACTCTCAAATGAAAGGACTATAGAAAAATTATAGTTCTGCATAACACTATTAAATAAGTGAAAGACATGAAAAATACGGACAAAAACATGTACATGAAAGACTTTGATCTGGCAGATTTACTTCTTATGAATAACACAACCTAGCAGAGAATCTCAATGTTAAAAATACATGCACATAAGCTCTCAGTAGGCTTAATCACTTGATTAAGGACTAACTGTGTATCAAAGTTAAAAGATCAAATCCTTTTTTTTTTCCCTCACAGTTATATTTGCTTGCTACAGATAGAGAATGCTGTGATCCAATTAATTATTCACTTGCTATTTTACTACAACAAAAAATCACTAACAAAAAGCTTTAACTGAATGCTAGGGTAGAAAAGGTATCTGATTTTGCAGAACTTGCCTGTTTGCAGAGGCTGTTAGTGAACTGATTAAATATATTCCATTGGCAAGACAGTAGAAAAAAGCATTATTGACAGAAAATAATTGCAAAACCTCACAGCAAGGTATAATCTAAATTTACATGGAGGCATATCTTCAGTTTGGTACCGCCAGCAAGTGTTATTTTGTAATATTAACAATACATTTTAATTGGGGCTACATCCTAATGGAACCAAAGGGAGTAATTGCAGAAACACTTCAAGCACAAGGCTTAATTAAAATTTCTTGTTATACAAATTTGTGTCCTTTCAACTAATTCAGGTAAACATTTGGGGGAACAATTGAATGGCTTGTAATGTAAACTTTTTTAAGCAGTGGTGTTGATCAGTGTTAGAAGTGCATGCTTAATCTTGATTTACAGCTAAAGCTTTATATACCAGAAGTATTTACATATTTTTAATTTCTTTGTTACTTTTTTCCATTACAAGCGGTTGAGGGTCCACGATGCAGCAGTTTCGCAGGCATTTTAATTTTGTTTCTCTGAATTAGTCGTTTCCTATGCAAAACACTGCACTACTAAACAGTTGAGGTCTGAAATAATTTAGAACAACATCCATGTTTATAGTCAACAAATATTGAAACACTATTCACGCTATTGAAAATCTGTTGAAAAAATATCAAAAAGTTAAGTAGATATTTAAATCCTACATTTTCTTCTTTTTTAAAAGCTATAGGTTGAATATTTATTTTTATCTGTTGCCTTCCTTCCCTGCTGAGTGAAAACTTGACCCAAATGAAAGTAATGGGAAAAAAAACATTGACTACAACAGATTCAAGATTTCAGTTATTATTAAGCACCTTTGACATGACAGGGAGACTGTCTATTTTCAGAAATATGTATGGTGTAAAGTAACAGAAGAAACAGCAGACAAGGTAATACCAAGCATATGAGGTAAAAAACCAGAAACAAAACCAAAACAGTTTTCCTGTAAAATCAAATTTGATTGTCCAGTCTGTAAATCAAAATGAGACAGGGATCATTTTTAATTAATGACTTGACATTCCGGTCCAGTGAGGATATCTTCACTGAGGAGAATAGACTGTATTAGGTCAAAGGTTATACTTGATAGTGACAGAGTTCAACCCTTTCCCATTCTTCCTAGCTGTTCACCAGCATTTCTTCTCAATTTTGTCACGGTGGAGCCTTGGCTGATGTTTTGGAGTAGTAATCTGACCACCTCTTTATAATACCCACAGTCCTTTACTGTTTCAAGTTGTACATTCCCAGCTTATCTGTAATCAGATTATGTAATATGTAGTTTACAATATTACGTATTCAGTTGGAAATTACTTCACTTCCTTTATGATCTAATCTGAGTGACACAGAGAGGGGGGCAAAAAAAATCAAATATCTACCATTTTCATATTCATGTTGTCATGACAGATATCACTGTTGGCTGCTCTTTGCCAGACACACTACTCTTAATGGTCTGTTTTTCTCTTTGGCCATTGCTGTCAACATCAAAGCTGTGTATCTTCGCGTCACAAATACAAATACTTTCTCACTGTTTCTTGCTCCCACCTGTGGTTCTGATATGACTCATCAGGGCGCTGCTTTTGGTGTCCTCAGAGAATTCATGTTCAGTGGGTGGGAGACAGGGTAAGTGGTTGGTGAGCACTGCATCTGCATCTAGGATTGCATTGATTGCATCTGTGCTGCAAAGCCAGGAGATTTTGTTTCAGAGATTATGAAGCTTCAAGGGACAGACATGATTATTTTAGGTCTTTAGAGAGGTAACAAATCAAGGTGAGAAGTGCCAATGCAGCTGCTTTCATCAACTTCCGTCTGCAAGTAATAGAGGAGCCGACAAGAAGACGTGCCATACTTGACATCGTCCTCAACAACAGGGAAGGGCTGGTTGGAAATGTGACGTGCCAGGGCACCCTTGATTGCAGCGATCACGAGATGGTCGAATTCAAGATCCTCAGGACAGTGAGAAGAGCATGCAGCAAGCTCACTGCCCTGGACTTCAAGAGAGCAGACTTTGGCCTCTTCAGGAACCTCCTCAGTAAGATTCCGTGGGATATAGTCCTACTGGGCAGGGGGGCCCAAGACTGTTGCTTGATATGCAAGGATCACCTGCTGCAAGCCCAGGAGCGATACATCCCAACTAGAAGGAAGTGCAGCAGGAGGGCCAGGAGACCTCCTTGGATGGATAAGGAGCTGCTGAGGAAAATTCAAAGGAAAAAAGAGGCTTATAAAAGGTGGAAGCAAGGACAGGCAGACTGGAAAGAGTAGAGGGACGTTCCCTGGGAAGCTAGGGACCAGGTTAGGAAAGCTAAGGCACACTTAGAATTCAACTTGGCAAGACATGTGAAAGATAACAGGAAGGGATTCTATTGTTAAATTGCAAATAAAAGACAGACTAGGGACAACATGGGCCCTCTCCGGAAGATATCGGGAGAACTGGCTACCCTGGATTTGGAGAAGGCTGAGGTTCTTAATGACTTCTTTTGCCTCAGTCTTCACTGGCAAATGCTCTGACCACACCACCCAAGTCTTGGAAGGCAGATGCAGGGACAGTGAGAATAAAGACCCTAGACCCACTGTAGGAGAGGATCTGGTCTGAGACCATTTTAGGAAACTGAATATAAACAAGTCCATGGGACCTGATGAAATCCATCCGCGGGTCCTGAAGGAGCTGGCAAAAGAAGTTGCTAAGGCACTCTCCATCATATTTGAAAAATCATGGCAGTGAGGTGAAGTTCCCGGTGACTCAAAAAAGGGAAATATAACCCCATTTTCAAGAAGGGGAAAATGGATGAACCGGGGACTTACAGACCGGTCAGCCTCACCTCTGTGCCTGGCAAAATCTTGGAGCAGATTCTCCTGGAAGGCATGCTAAGGCACATGAAAAACAACAAGGTGGTTGATGACAGCCAGCATGGTTTCACTAAGAGGAAATCCTGCCTGACCAATCTGGTGGCCTTCTATGATGGGGCTATGGAACTGATGGACAAGGGTAGAGCAGTTGATGTCATCTACCTGGACTTGCGCAAAGCGTTTGACACTGTCCCACATGACATCCATGTCTCTAAATTGGAGAGACATCGATTTGATAGGTAGGCCACTCGATGGATAAAGAACTGGCTGGATGGTCTGCACTCAAAGAGTTGTGGTCAATGGCTCAATGTCCAGTTGGAGACCAGTAAGGAGTGGTGTCCCTCAGGGATGGGTGTTGGGACCAGTCTTGTTCAACATCTTTGTCAGTGACATGGACAGCAGGATTGAGTGTTCCCTCAGTAAGTTTGCTGATGACACCAAGCTGTGTGGTTCGGTTGATACGCTGGAGGGAAGGGATGCCATTCAGAGGGACCCTGACACGCTTATGAGGTGGGCTGATGCCAACATGATAAAGTTTAACCATGCCAAGTGCAAGGTCCTACAGCTGGGTCGGAGCAATCCCAGGCACAGCTACAGGTTGGGCAGATTCAGAGCAGCCCTGCGGGGAAGGACTTGGGGGTGTTGGTTGATGAGAAAATGAACATGAGCTGGCAGTTTGCGCTTGCAGCCCAGAAAGCCCACCGTATCCTGGGCTGCATCAAGAGGAGCGTGACCAGCAGGTCGAGGGAAGTGATCCTGCCCCTCTACTCTGCTCTTGTGAGACCTCACTTGGAATATTTTGTGCAGTTCTGGTGTCCTCAACATAAAAAGGACATGGAACTGTTGGAACAAGTCCAAAGGAGGGTCACGAGGATGATCGAGGGGACTGAAGCACCTCCCGTGTGAAGATAGGTGGAGAAAGTTGTGTCTGTTCATCCTGGAGAAGAGAAGGCTGCATGGAGACCTCATAGCAGCCTTCCAGTATCTGAAGGGGGCCTACAGGGGTGCTGGGGAGGGACTCTTCATGTGGCACTATAGTGATAGGACAAAGGGTAATGGATTCAAACTAAAACGGGGGAAGTTTAGATTGGATATGAGGAAGCAATTCTTTACTGTAAGGGTGGTGAGGCACTGGAATGGATTGCTCAGGGAAGCTGTGAATGCTCTATCGCTGTTGGTGGAAGCTGTGAATGCTCCATCGCTGTTGGTGCTCAGGGCCAGGTTGGACATAACCCTGGATGGCATGGTTTAGTGTGAGGTGTTCCTGCCCATGGCAGGGGCGTTGGAACTAGATGATCTTAAGGTCCTTTCCAACCCTAACTATTCTACGATTCTATGATACTATGTATTGTACTTGTGTATGACACTTTGATTGTGATTACCATCAGTTCATGCTATGTCCTCATCCACTGTTATCCATCTTTCTTTACATCTTATGGTAGTGTTTAATTAGGAACATTTTGCCAATTTTAATTTATTCTTTTTTTTTTTTTTCTTGTGAATGCTTTCCTGTTATTCGTCATAGAATCACAGAATCACAGGATCACAGAACCATAGAAACATAGAATGGTTTCAGTTGTAAGGGACCTTCAATGATCATCTAGTCCAACCCTCCTGCTGTGGGCAGTACATACATATGTATATGGAGAGAAACACAGATGTATATGAATTTATGGGTATGGCAGAAATATGAAAATACAGATAATATAGTGATGTCATGTAAATATTAACACAAATGTATCTGAATTCATTATAGAGTAAACGTATTACTACTTAAAGGAAATGAAAACTCAATTACATCTAGAAAAATATTTTTGTACTAATTCCTATTATCCCATAATATCAAGAACAGATTTTTGATTGTTGGTTTTAGCTAATCTTGGTGGATATTGTTTCTTACTTCTTCATTGTCACAAGCTTTTGGTCAACAAGAGTGAATGGTAATGGCTCATATATTATTTTCACCATGAAAAGAGACTTAGAAGCTTCCTATAGCGGGAAACTAGTTAAATGATCTCAGACATGCTGCAGTTCACAAGCCACAGGCTTATAGATGTAGGTGAACATTATATTTTACTGAGTGAATCCTTCTCTGCTCTATTGGAGTTTTCCAGTCTTCTTGGTTTGTTGGGGATATCTAGCTGGGTTAAAGAAACTAGAAACAAGTGTTTATTAATCATGATTTCTCTGTTTGACTTCTTTCAGCTTTTTTCACTGCCTGCGTGTAGAAATTTTGATGGAGGTCATCCCTTCTCTTGGATTGTCAGTAATTTTTGTTTATCTAGGCTGATAGCCTCTATTCCATGCTGATTTAATCCGTATGTTTTGGCATAAAAGTAGAGAAAGGGAGTTGAGTTTGCCCTCCTTTTTGATTTTAAGGTAGTGCCTGAGTCATTACAGAGAGCCTGATGACTCAGATGTTCTTGTAGTAGTTGTTGCAATCGTCTGCTTACCTCTCAGGCAGATGGTGGAGTATCATGTTACAAGTGCTAAAAGATAAGAACAGACATGTAGAGAAAACAGTTATTCTGATTTCATGAGAACACTTGGTCTGTTTTGCTTGAACAAAGATGAGCCTGTCCTGGACCATTTTCATATGTTTGTATGTCTATTCCTTACAAATGTGGTGTCAACAATTCCAGACTTAGGTGGTACAGTTGGTCTTCTCCAGGAAGACTTTTTTCTTAAGGTCTCTGCTATTGTTGGTAAGGCAATACAAGCATAGTGCTAGAGAATATTGTAGAGCTCGGAAAAGAATCTTGAAAATGCTTCTATGCTGTTATCCTGTCTCTTTCTAGGGAATTGTGTGCTTTCAAATCCTCTTGACAATCTTATTAAAAGGAAAAGGGTAGTCCAGGATTCTTAATATTCTTTTTTTTTTTTATTTGTTTCATGGAATGGTGAAAGAGGCTATAAAAGAGTGGAAGAAAAGTGAAGAGTATGACGTATAATATCAGTAATGACTTGTAGAATGAAGGGAGTTGTAAAATTAGTATTACTGAGCTTTCAAATAGAATAGGCACTTGCATTCTTGTCAGATTTAAACCAGCAGACTGTCATAGAAAAGCACTGGTTATTTAGTTTCCCACAGAGTGCATCAAGAAGGGAATATGTTAGTGTAATACATGTACTAAGAAGTAGGTGTAGGTAGATGGAAAAGGAAATCTAATGCATTTGAACATTATGTTTATTGTATGTCCATATTTTCAAGAACCGTGATCACCTGTTGACATAACCTGTAAAATGCAGACCTCTCAGAAAGCCAATCTTTGTTCCAGCTCTGTTTTACACTATTATTTGTAGAGACAAGAAGAGCTACTGCAAAGCAGATACCTTTGCCTCATATTGTTATGCAACTACTTATTAAACCTTTTAATACCTTTTCGTTGTTTAGCCCTTACCTGCCTGTTTTCAAAGATGGATCTATCAAGACTCCCTTGTTTGAGTTATATTACATGGACAGGTGTCGTGGTTTAAGTCTCTAAAACTCACGAAAGTAGCTCACTCACTCACTCCCCCTCTTTCTTCCCCCAGTCCCAGGGAGATAAGGAGGAGAATCAAAAGAATTCAACTCGCACAGGTTGAGATAAGAACAGTTTAGTAACTAAGGTATAACACAAATCACTACTGCTACCACCAGTAATAATACAAGAGAAATATAAAGAAAGAGAATACAACTGCTCACCAGGCTGGACCCAGCCAGTGCACCCCCAGCAGCAAATCCCCCAGTACCAAAAACCTGTCCATGCCGTGCACCCCCAGGCCACCACCACACCCTTCCGGGTCTCCACTCTCTGTTTTCACATCCTGGACATGACATGCTGTGGTATGGAATAACCTCTTTGGTCAGTTTGGGTCAGGTGTCCTGTCTCTGCTTCTTCCTGGCTCCCCCTCCTCCCTGGCATAGCATGAGACTCAGAAAGTCCCTGGCCAGACCAAAACATTAGCAAGCAGTAACTGAAAACACTGGTGTTATCAGCGCTGCTCCCAGGCCCAAAATCAAAAACACAGTGCTGCACCAGCTACTAAGAAGGAGAAAAATGACTGCTACTGCTGGACCCATGACAACAGGCATGTGTATTACTGAAAGCATGTCATACCTTTTCTCTTGAGTCATCACTGTTAGAACGTTTGAAGCTTAAATGTAATATATACCTCAGCAGAACACTTTTTTTCTCTGTACCAGGAGAAATTTTTTCATTTTTAATAAAGAGTTTTTTTATTCTTTATAATTGAAAAAAAGCCTGATTTTGTTATATTTAAATGGTGCAGAACACACCAATGCTCCCTGAACTCATGGAACTAATTGGCTTTTTTGTGAATTCCTTATGGGTACAGGAAGCAGAACTGGGTTCAAGGAATTTTACAGATGGCTTTTGTAGGCTCAAACTGCAATCACTATTGAGAAAATAAGCAGTCAACAGCTCTGCAAAGGCCTAATGTTCATCCTGTGGATAAAGGGGTTTGTGCAGTACTTCATGTGCATGCACTGTTCTCTACAAAGCGTTAAAGGGAATGTGAGCACTTCACAGATTCTTGGCTACAAACCTAGATTTGATGTCTTTGGAGGTCTATGTTGTGCCTCTTTTATGGCTGGCTGCTTTTTCTTCCCTTTGTATCATCATCATGTGGCAAAGGGAACATTTTATAAAGTCTCAGTCATTTTAGTTATTTGGACAAAATCAGAATTAATTGAAATGCTGAGATCAGTTAGGAATACAGAAAATGAGACAGTTTTGGGGTTTTGGTTTTGGTTTGGGTTTCAGTTTTTTTTACAATCTAATGATTCGTTGGCAAAGATAAAGCATTGATGACATGACTCTCATACCTGAGTTGTTACCACTAATATGTTCTGGGAAACATCAGAAAAGCAATAGAACTGCTTAATCATTTCTCCAGCTGCATCATAGTGCAAGGTCAGACTGTAGTCTGTGAAGCTGTCAGACTTGTAATCCCAATGGATACACTGGACAAGTTCTGATGTGAAAGGTCTCCCAGGAAGAGCCAAGAGCTCTTGGAAGTATATGATAGTGATACAGTACATGGTGATCTTCCACATAAGGCAGAGACCAACCCACGGTGTTGTGAGGGGTCTCTAAGATTGTGGAGTTTCATGTGTGATTTTGTCCCTAAATTGGAGAGACATCAATTTGGTAGGTGGACCACTCAGTGGATAAAGAGCTGACAGGGTGGCCGCACGCAAAGAGTTATGGTCAATGGCTCAATGTCCAGTTGGAGACCAGTAAGGAGTGGTGTCCCTCAGGGATGGGTGTTGGGACTGGTCCTGTTCAGCATCTTTGTCGGTGACAGGGACAGTGGGATTGGGTGCGCCCTCAGCAAGTTTGCCAATGACACCAAGCTGTGTGGTTTGGTTGATACACTGGAGGGAAGGGATGCCATCCAGAGGGACCTTGACATGCTTGTGAGGTGGGCTGATGCCAACCTGATGAAGTTTAACCATGCCAAGTGCAAGGTCCTACACCTGGGTGGGAGCAATCCCAGGCACAGCTGCAGGCTGGGCAGAGAAGAGATTCAGAACAGCCCTACGGAGACGAACTTGAGGGTGTTGGTCGATGAAAAAATGAACATGAGCTGGCAGTGTGCTCGCAGCCCAGAAAGCCCACCGTATCCTGGGCTGCATCAAGAGGAGAGTGACCAGCAGGTTGAGGGAGGTGATCCTGCCCCTCTGCTCTCGTGAGACCTCACTTGGAGTATTGTGTGCAGTTCTGGTGTCCTCAACATTAAAAGGACATGGAACTGTTGGAACAAGTCCAGAGGAGGGCCACGAGGATGATGAGGGGACTGGAGCACCTCCCCTATGAAGATAGGCTGAGAAAGTTGGGGCTGTTCAGCTTGGAGAAGAGACGGCAGTGTGGAGACCTCATAGCAGCCTTCCAATATCTGAAGGGGGCGTATAGGGATGCTGTGGAGGGACTCTTCATGAGGTACTGTAGTGATAGGACAAGGGGTAATGGGTTCAAAACTTAAACAAGGGAAGTTTGAACTGGATATAAGGAGGAAGTTCTTTACTGTAAGGGTGGTGAGGCACTGGAATGGGCTGTCCAGGGAAGTTGTGAATGCTCCAGCTCTGGTGGTGTTCAAGGCTGGGTTGGACATAGCCTTGGGTGACATGGTTTAGTGTGAGGTGTCCCTGCCCATGGCAGGGGTATTGGAACTAGATGATCTTAAGGTCCTTTCCAACCCTAACTATTCTATGATTCTGACTCTACGATATAAGATCTAGTGTCACCCAGCCATTGATGGTAATCAAAGACTCTATAGCACATTTTAAATGTATTCTGCATAGTTGTGCACAGTTTTCGCTTGAACTGAAAGTATACCATTGATACTTACAGGCTTTGATTGCTTCAAAATATTTTTGAAAGATTAATGTATACAAATAAATGGATAAATGCCATTGCTGCTGTCCACACAGGCAAAATAGGGAGGATAGATAGATATGCATCAAAGGTCTTATAAAAAGCTCACCTGAATTTTGATAATGAAGAAATTGTAAAACATATATTTGAGTAAGACTGCAAGAATTAAAATTAAGGATCTAATTAAAGAATCGTTTGCTAATGAGGACAGAGCTGTAGCAAAATGAGGATACAATATTTCATAATTAAATATTAACTGAATGTTCATCAAAGTGGTCTTAAATGTATTACTTCCATAGAGCACCAAAAACTAATATCAGTCTTAAGAGATGTATATTTTAGAATGAATTTGTTCATATGCCGTAATTTAAAATTGCTAGTTTTAAATATAGAGAAGCTTTTAAAGAAAACCAACTGTTTCATCTGCACTGGAAAGGGCAACAGAAATCATATGTCTTTTGCAATGCAGATGCAGAAACAGAAAAGGAGCAGGATTCAAATCAAGACGTGTCTGCTAAAAGATAACTATAACCATGGTTTTGGATACTTCTGCAAGTAGGCTATGTTCACAACATTCGTTTAGAGAGGTCATTTCTCTGGCTGTTCTCTCTGAATTACACATCTGTGTCCTTAAAAAAATAATAATTAAAAAAAAAATAAATTGGCCTCTTCTGGCATTTTTCTTAAGCCTATGATCTGCTTTTAAGAGATGCTTTTCTTTGTGTGTGTGTGTCTGTATTATAAGTGCAGTATTTACGGAAGCACACAGACTATTTGGATAAACTAATAGCCAAGCAAATAGATGTCCAAAACTATTTCTGCATGGAAATGACCAAATTGCATAAGGCTGGTCATTGGCTTATGCATTGGCTTAATTGGCACATTAGCTGAATATCTTGTTACATTTTGTTTAGGAAGAGGTAATGTAAGTTCACAGCATTACACACTTTTTTTTAATATTTGCCTTGTAATATGCAAGAAATTTAGCAAAATTTCAACACATGATACCCAAATTAAATGTCACAGTTACATTCTAAAAACATTAATTGTTTTATATTCCTTTTATATTGGTGATTTTAGACAAAATAGTACCTCTGAAATAGTTGAATAATGAATGTTGCCTTTCAAGATAGAAAAAATAGAGCATAGAAAAGTGATTTGCAGAATCTAGTCTAAATCTGAACAGGTGTTTTTCAAAGCTAGCTTAAGAACTGCAGAATTCTTCTAGAGCTTGTTGTCAGGCATTCAATGTTACTGTTTGTATACTGGAAATAAAATCAGAAGTTCCTCAAATCTGCTACCAAACATGAAAGTGTTTTGAATTTTATAAAACCCCTCTGAGTAGGCAGCAGCAGCTTGGCAAAGTGGCTCAGCTTGTCGGAGGGATGTCTCCTGGAACCGGCTAGAACCAGCTGTGTCCAGCATTGGTACTTTGTTGAAATTACTACAAAAAGATTGGAGAGGTTTCAGAGCAATTACTGATGTTTTGGTTAATGAAACATACTTTAGAATTTGAACATAAAGGATGTATTTTTTGATCCACCTTCAGTCATCGCTCCTCTGGTCACATCATGCCATCCTGGTTCATATATCAGAGTCAGGCATCAGATGATTCTGATTTTGGTAATTTACCCTGAGGAGAAAGACTTGGGGGTGTTGGTGGATAAGAAGCTCAACATGGGCCCGCTTCAGTGTGCACTCGCAGCCCAGAAAGCCAACTGTATCCTGGGCTGCATCTAAAGGAGTGTGGCCAGTAGGTTGATGGAGGTGATCGTGCCCCTTTACTGTGCTCTCATGAGACCCCACCTGCAGTACTAAGTTCAGGTCTGGGGCTCCCAACACAAGAGGGACGTGAACCTGCTCAGGAAAGTCCAGAGGAGGGCCTTGAAGATGACCAGAGGGCTGGAACACTTCTGCTATGAAGACAGGCTGAGATAGTTGGGCTTGTTCAGCCTGCAGAAGAGGGGGATCAGGGGAGACCTTAGGGCAGCTACTAATACCTAAAGGAGGCCTACAAGAAATCTGGAGACAGACTTTTACAAGGGTATGTAGTGACAAGACAAGGAGGGATTGTTTTAAGCAGAGAGGGTAGATTTAGGATGGATATTAGGATTCACCATGAGGGTGATGAGGCACTGGCAAAGGTTGCCCACAGAAACTGTGAATGTCCCATCTCTGGCAGGGTTCAAGGCCAGGCTGGATGGGGCTTTGAGCAAGCTGACTGAGTGGGAGGTGTCCTTGCCCATAGCAGGAAGGTTGGAACTAAATGATCTTTAAGGTCGCTTTCAACCCAAACTATTCTATGATTCTATGAGCAAGAGTGCATATTACAATTTCTTTGTATATGTCCACAAAGGCAATCAATGCAACAATTTATAAATGAGGGTGGAAAAAAAAGGTTTTGATTGTGAAGAGAGTCAGAATGTCTATGGAGTCCCATAGCCCTGTGACTACTTTGGAAAAAAATATGTTCTTTTCTATATTTTCCCTAATCTTTGAAGCCTTTCTGGATTACTGTAGGTGATTTTTAAGAGCGCAGCAATAGATTTCAGCATGACCCATGAAAAAGAGTTTTGCATATATCTCAAATGATCAGAAGAGGCTAGTCTGGTGAATAGTTAGAATATGAAGCCAAGAATGTAAATTTTAACATAAACAGATCCATTTTTGACCTTGAATAAATTACTTGACATTGCTTTGTCAATTACGTAGAAAAACAGGTAAGAATGGATACTAGAAAAAAATTATGCTACTCCTTAGCAAAGATTTCCTGGGTAAAATCACTGTATAATTTTTCTGCTTGAAAACATATTTACGCCAGGGAACTTTTCATGTCATTGGTTTAGCTAAAGACAGACACTTTTAAGCAGGCTCAGTGTAGTACTACCCATAAACAACAAATGAGTAAGTTTGCCAGGTTTTTATTTGTTTCTGCTCTGAGTCACAACAGTAGTTAAATTCTTTTGCTCTTCATTATCTGATTAGATGGCAATAATAAATTGCAATTAACAGTGGTTAATAATTGTACCAAGATTTCCAATTGTACCAATTGTTCCTTGTTTAGGAATGTGTGGAAGCAACCAAACTAGCAATAGCATTCAGTGATATTTTGAATCCAGTGAGTTGCTTTCATCTCCAGTGCGTAGATGATCAGGGAATCCAGGATCTCAAGATAGAAGGTGCTGAGTTTTCCCTAAGCGGTGTGAAATGATCTGACTTCTCACAGTGGTTCTCAGACCATAATTTTCCCCTGTTACAACCATGCCATTGTCTCCAGCACATTAGGAAAGATTGTTTCTAGAAGTTCAAATAAGTCATCTTCAATGCATTATAAATTTATCTGTTAATGAATGGATAACAGTCCTTTGTAGTTTTAAAGGAGCTTTGTTTCTTCTTAATGTGAATCAGCTTATGAATAAGCTGAGCTAAAGTATTCTCTGTGTGTATAGAATAGTCCATTTAGCTAATTGTTTCCTAAAATTAGCTGGATTGGTAGCATGCATAAAATATCTGATTTCAGTCTTGCTAAAGCCAGTTTTTTTCTGCTGTGGGATTAAATACGGAAGCTAATCTATAAATTTTCTTGCAAATTCTATATTGAAATTCTATACTGAAAACAAAAAAAAAAAGCAAATCAGAAAAGAAAAATAATTTAAACAATCATTCTCATTGCTGAATGGTGCTAATATTTTTTTCTATATTTAAATCCCCTAGACCATATCTTTTCTTCTGTTCCATGAAAATTACTTCACAGAAAGTTACTCAAAAGCATTTTATTCTTTTTTTCCTGTTCTTTACGCTTGTGTACCTTGACTTTAATGCTATAAATTTCAAATTTAGAATGCTGAAAGTGGATTCCCCAAATGAGTAGGGAAAAAGCCTTTAATCCCATATGCTGCACACCCAGTATTACCATCACTGACATCACCTGTGGAATTCTCATGAGCTAATGAAATAGATGTGGAAAAGCATCTCTTGAGATAAGATCAAGATTTTTAAACGTATATTCTTGATTTATTTTGACTTAGATACAATAAATATACCCTGCATTTCTGAAATTCAGGAATTTTCTTAATACTACCATAAAGGTATGTCTTAGAGGAACCTCATTCTCTCCTGAATCAGTCTTGAAATGCAGAAGGTTCTGTCCTCTGGAAAGTTTCTCCGTACATAACTGGAACTCTTCTTTATGAGAGAATAATTTGAAGTTACCAAACAATTTAGTATATTATTTAGCACTGTTTTGTTACTATTTTGTTGGGGTTTTTTTCCCACAATACAAAAATGGGAAAAAATGAGAAGGCTGCTCATTTGTCTGAAGGTTTCAGTCTGCCGCTCATGCTTTGCATAGCTGCTGGGTATGTTTAATCCATTGGCATGGGCTTGCTTTTGCACTTGGCCAGAGGTAGCTTATGGAAGAAGACATGACCCAATGTGATGTCTTGTGTCAAGAAAATGAAACTACAGTATTAATTGGAATGCATTATTTGATTAACATTGATGTAGGTTAGAAGTTTTATATTTATTTGGGTTTTTTTCTGGGTTTTTTTGTTTGTTTAGGATTTTTGGTTTGTTTTTTTTTCGGGGGGGAGGTGGAGGGAAGGAGGTGGGGTGGGAGTAGGATTAAATAGTCCACGCAGTTTTCCTCTGTAATCTAGCTGTAGTAAAACTTCTCTCTCTAGCAGCTGTATGTATTAAGTTTTGCTTCTCATTACATCTTTCGGTGGATATACTTAAGAGCACTGTATTTATATCTTAACATCAAGTTAGAGTTTAAGTACTGACAGAAATTCACACAGAGATATTTGCTGTACAATGCAAAGGTATTTATAAATTATAGGGAGTTTCAGACACATGTTTAGAAACAGAATATTATAATTAACAGTTGTGACTTGTGCTTGTTTTTCACCTATCCCACTGTCTGCCTTAAATCTTTTACTGCCTTGTTACCTACAGTGATTTTTAAAACGTTGTAAAACCAGCGCAAAACCTAATTTCTGCTAAAGTCGGCTTAATCTGCATCTTCAAGTAGTTACTTGAAAGGTTTCCAGTTTTTCTTATTTCTATCTCTGTAGATTTTTTTTAGAATATCTGTCACATTGGGCAGTCTTTCTGGATTTAGTGGGTTTCATTTGGACTTCTGAATCAGAGCGTCACATGTCATTATGGAATTGCAGATAGAGTTCATTAGGTATAAAATAAAGGGAAGAACTCTAGAGATTTTGTAACAAATTAATGTTTTATTGTTGGCAACAGTTGTTGGTCCAGAGACAAATGAGAAAATGAGTTACTGAGAGAAGAAAGCTTCCATTAATTTTACACTAAAAACTCCATGAGTTTGTGTATTATGGATGAACTGAAATATCTGCAGATTGGTTTTAATTCTCCTACCCACAAGTTGTGTCCCTTAAGGAACCTGAGAGATGTTTAAGGTGAGAATAAATACTGAAATTGAAATTAATTATTCATAGGAGTGCAGTTTTAAATGTTAATTTGGAAAAAAAAAATATAGTAATGCTTTACCAGTATCAAAGTAAAAAAGTGTAAAAACTATGCATTATGATTATGATCCAGACTTTTTTACCCTAATACACTCTTCTATTCAAAATTCTTCAAGTTGTTAATAAAGAAGTACTTTTTTGAGGAAGGTATTTGCAGTGATCATGCACAGTGTACTATCTTTTGGCCCCTCCACTGAGTGACATATATATGCACAGGAATACTTACCTAGAGCGTTTACTGACAGTGCAGAATGATTTACGTATAACCTCTTGTTCAGTTTGTTTTCTCTAGAAAGCTTTATTGTCTTTTTTTCTCAGAAATACATCATCTTCTAAACAAAACAAATTCTGTGACACTCTATTTGAGTGGCTTCTCCTGATTCTTTATTCTTCTATTGCCCTTTATCCATAATAGTGTTTCTGAAACAGCTTACAGTCTCTCCTTACTCAATGCCCATTTTCCGATTCTTAGATATATTGCTCATTTTTCAATTTGATTTTGAGGGCTTTTTTAGTTTCAGTTCCGCTTTTTGAACTGGGAATAGTTATCCAAGTTTACTTTATGTCTATAATCATAATATTTAATGATCCATTATGCAAGATCTCAGCTGCACAGAAGTGATCCATGTCTGGAGATATTGGGTTACGACAGATGCTTACAAAAAGGCATTTGCTAGCCGTCAAAGAAAGGCACTAAAAGTTGTGCATTCAATGTGTGTGTTTGTCAGGCTTCAAATTGGAGTGCATGTGACAAGTCACATGTTCAACCTGTCTGCAGGAGTTAATGTGCTTTGGGAAAATAAAATACCTAAAAGTATATTTAGTCAATATAGTGGGGAAGACAAACAGTTTTTCAATACAAAGTGTTTCTCAAAAGAGATGAAACTGTGTTTATTCAGTATAATCAAACATACTGAGATGTGTTTTGTCAGAGAAACTGTTTCAAGCTTTTTACTTTGAGTGTGAGAGAGCTTCCTAAGAGAGAATACACATTATTGGAATATGCTTCTTCTGAATATCAGTAATAGCTGAACTGTGTTGAAAACACCTTTCAGTGATTGTACCTGTTTACCAAAATGCAGGTGATAAAATTGCTGGTATAACTTTAAGATAAATTGAGTACATTTATTTATATGTGCTGAAATGATTCATTCTTTCTATAAGTAGAGCCTGTCCATCTGATACCTCAGAAAGGTCTTTGACTTGCTTTACAGACATATGCTAGACTTTCTTAACTTGATTTCCAGAATTTGAACTCTGGCATTCTAAAACTGTAGACTCCAGAGTGTTTTCATAGGAAAGTCAATCAGGAAAATGAAATTCTAATAAATAAATTATTCTTTCAACCTCTGCCAACACTTACCTTGCCAATTGTATAAATGATCCATACTTCCATTTCTAGTCTCAGTTATTACCAGATATTTGCTGATTCTTGTTGATCTGGCTGTCTCTAAAATTTCATTTCTTGACAAATCATGTGCCTACTTCTGTCTGTTTAAAATAGGACCATAAAAATGCTGAAATTATACATTTTGAGAATTCTAGTACTGTAGAAACCTGTAGGGTCCTTACTGATGAACAATACCTCATTGTGCATGATTATTGCAATGACATATAAACCTACTGAAAATAAAGCAGGAAAATTAAGATCCCATCAACAGAAAAGAGAGCCCAGTATGTTATGTCCACAATTCTGCTTCAGGATGGGATATTTAGACATTAAATGCAATAGCGCAGGAAGGTTTTCTTTCAAGCCCTTTTAGATACCATTTCTATTGGAAGTTTCTTTAAAATTACTATAGAAAAGAGCGGGGATCTTTTGTAATTGGTCTCAAGTGAAAAAGCTGGTGCCAGTCCAGGACATGTATATATGTATATATATATATACTCAGTAGAACCCTGCTGAATGAATTTCTTGTCAGATACCTTAGAAGCATAGCATCATAGAATCATAGAATAGTTAGGGTTGGAAAGGACCTTAAGATCATCTAGTTCCAATACCCCTGCCATGGGCAGGGACACCTCACACTAAACCATGTCACCCAAGGCTATGTCCAACCCAGCCTTGAACACCACCAGAGCTGGAGCATTCACAACTTCCCTGGACAGCCCATTCCAGTGCCTCACCACCCATACAGTAAAGAACTTCCTCCTTATATCCAGTTCAAACTTCCCTTGTTTAAGTTTTGAACCCATTACCCCTTGTCCTATCACTACAGTACCTCATGAAGAGTCCCTCCACAGCATCCCTATACGCCCCCTTCAGATATTGGAAGGCTGCTATGAGGTCTCCATGCAGCCTTCTCTTCTCCAGGATGAACAGACCCAACTTTCTCCATCTATCTTCACACGGGAGGTGCTCCAGTCCCCTCATCGTCCTCGTGGCCCTCCTCTGGACCTGTTCCAACAGTTCCATGTCCTTTTTATGCTGAGGACACCAGAACTGCACACAATACTCCAAGTGAGGTCTCACAAGAGCAGAGTAGAGGGGCAGGATCACCTCCCTCAACCTGCTGGTCATGCTCCTTTTGATGCAGCCCAGGATACGGTGGGCTTTCTGGGCTGCGAGCACACTGCCAGCTCATGTTCATTTTTTCATCGACTAACACCCTCAAGTCCGTCTCTGCAGGGCTGCTCTGAATCTCTTCTCTGCCCAGCCTGTATGTGTGCCTGGGATTGCTCCCACCCAGGTGTAGGACCTTGTACTTGGCATGGTTAAACTTCATCAGGTTGGCATCAGCCCACCTCATAAGCATGTCAAGGTCCCTCTGGATGGCATTTCTTCCCTCCAGCATATCAACCGAACCACACAGCTTGGTGTCATCGGCAAACTTGCTGAGGGCGCACTCAATCCCACTGTCCATGTCACTGACAAAGATGTTGAACAAGACCGGTCCCAACACCCATCCCTGAGGGACACCATTTGTTACTGGTCTCCAACTGGACATTGAGCCATTGACCACAACTCATTGCGTGTGGCCATCCAGCCAGTTCTTTATCCACCGAGTTGTCCACCTATCAAATTCACGTCTCTCCAACTTAGAGACAAGTATGTCATGTGGGACAGTGTCAAACGCTTTGCATAAGTCCCGGTAGATGACATCAACTGCTCTACCCTTGTCCATCAATCAGTAGCCCCATCATAGAAGGCCACCGGATTGGTCAGGCAGGATTTCCCCTTAGTGAAGCCATGCTGGCTGTCACCAACCACCTTGTTGTTTTTCGTGTGCTTTAGTATGCCTTCCAGGAGAATCTGCTCCAAGATTTTGCCAGGCACAGAGGTGACACTGACTGGTCTGTAATTCCCCGCCTCATCCATTTTCCCCTTCTTGAAAATGGGGTTATATTTCCGTTTTTTGCGTCATCGGGAACTTCACCTCACTGCCGTGATTTTTCAAATATGATGGAGAGTGGCTTAGCAACTTCTTTTGCCAGCCCCCTTAGGAGCCGCGGATGGATTTCATCAGGTCCCATGGGCTTGTGTAAGTTTGTGTTCTTAAGATGGTCTCAGACCAGATCCTCTCCTACAGTGGGACCTTAACTTACTTATTCTTTTGTTGAAAGATTAGGAATGCATAATATTGATGTAACTCTTCCTCTCTCTCTCTTTCAAAATAAATTCCTGGGGTTATGCTACATTAATCAAACATTCCAGCTTTGCTAAAATTTTTCATTGTGAAGATTTTATTTGTAGTATACCAGGGGAAATTATTGCTTTGTCAAGGATTTGGAGAAAAAAAAATTAAAAGTGTCATTATTATGCTGCAAATACCTAATATTAAATATCAAATACACATTTTTACTTACAACTCAGTACCAGATCTGCAGAATTTAATTTTATTCGTCCTGTTATCAAAATGAGTTAATGCAGATATGTTCCACAAATCACTAAGGCTGAAATATAGCTCATTCTCAATATAAGAATCTTTGTTGACTTACTGATTTTATGTGTTTGTTGCACTGTAAAACCTGTGTTCCTTACAGAGTCAGTCAGTATCTTTCAAGAATGAATGTTTAGTCTCTTTGCTGAGATCATTCGACTGACATTTTGATATTTTACCAGAACTCACCATGATGGGATAGTGCCACCCAATTAGCAGTGCAGTGCTGACCAAACTAAAACGACTGCTTGCTATTCTGGCCACATCATTTCTAACAATTGAAAGTTTGTGAACTATTGAATGTAGCCATAACTCTAATTTAAAGGGGGGGGGGATTGTTGTTGCTGCTTTGATTTTGCTTTAAGTTAGTGGAGTTGACTGAGCATTTAGCAATGTAAAAGATTACTCCTGTCATTGCAACTACTTCTCATGAAACGCATTAATGTGATTTGCAACATCTGCTTTGGTGTACTAGCTGAATGTTGGGATTCATTAGCTTACCTAGAACTTTATAAGTTTTGTCTGTAGCACTGATGTCCGGACTTCCCAGAGTATGCATATTGTGTTGGGAAACTCATGAAAGCCTAAACATTTAATTTGCCACCTTTGTTCAGTGAAGTGATTGTGTGGGTATATATGTCGTTTTTGTAATCAGCTAAGTAGTAAGCCTTTGTTTGGCTTTAAAGATCTTACTTATTTTGTACCCACAACTTCATCAATGACCTTCTGAGTTGGTGGACATTTAATGAGAGTTGTATAGGTTGTGTCCTGCAACTAAACATTGTTTTCTAAGATGTGCTTTTGCAACCAAATTCAGACAAATAAAATGTTTTCTCTGACCTGGAGTGAAGAAGGACAAAGAAAGACAAGATTGTAATGTTCCATTCTATGCAAGATAGTAACAGATACCACAAACAGATCTATGAGATATGTCGTGGCTTTTGAAGGTTTTATAGAAAAGGGGGGGAGGGGGGAGACAGGGACAACAGGGAACTATTTGGCCTATTGAGACTTATCATTACATTATTCCTTCCTAAAGTAATTTCTAGATTGATGATGCTAAAAAAGCCTGACCTGAAAATCTATTTATCCATTTCCCATGGCAGGGGGGTTGGAACTAAATGATCTTAAGGTCATTTCCAACCCTAACTATTCTATGATTCTATGATTTCAAGCATTTTTTACTGTTTAAATAAAAAAAAATTTCCAAATATCTGCTCTGAGGATATTCCCTGATTTTAATTTTTCAAAGCCCTCTTGTCTTACTTGCATTATTGACATTATCTGTTTCAGCGTTCAGAACAGATGCTTCTGTGAGCCCTCCCTAAATACTTATGTCTCTAAGGTGTGTCTCCCCACTTTTGCCAGTTCTCTTACTGGAATATAGTCAATCAGTCCTAAAAAACTGCTTTGCTGAGCTTTCTTAAATGTTAAAATACCATCTTTCAATTAATAAAAAAAAAAAAAAAAAGCTGAAAATAGGAAACTATGTTACACTAGCAATGAAATAGCTGGACATTAAAAAATTAGAAGGATTTTACTAGCATTATTTCCAGACAATTGCAACTTTTCAACATAATATTTTGCAGGTTTTGTAAGTGTCCTGGGTTCAGCAGCAGCAGTCATTTTTCTCCTTCTTAGTAGCTGGTGCAGTGCTGTGTTTTTGATTTTGGGCCTGGGAGCAGCGCTGATAACACCAGTGTTTTCAGTTACTGCTTGGTAATGATTTGGTCTGGCCAAGGACTTTCTGAGTCTCATGCCATGCCAGGGAGGAGGGGGAGCCGGGAGGAAGCAGAGACAGGACACCTGACCCAAACTGACCAAAGAGGTTATTCCATACCACAGCATGTCATGTCCAGGATGTGAAGATGGAGAGCAGAGACCCGGAAGGGTGTGGTGGTGGCCTGGGGGTGCACGGCATGGACAGGTTTTTGGTGGTGCACTGGGGGGTTCGCTGCTGGGGGGTGCACTGGCTGGGTCGAGCCTGGTGAGCAGTTGTATTCTTTTTCCTTGTATTTCTCTTGTATTATTATTGGTGGTAGCAATAGTGATTTGTGTTATACCTTAATTACTAAACTGTTCTTATCTCAACCTGTGCGAGTTGAATTCTTTTGATTCTCCTCCCTATCTCCCTGGGACTGGGGGAAGAAAGAGAGGGGAGTGAGTGAGCGACTTCATGAGTTATTAGCCTGGGTGAGGCTTAAACCATGACAGTAAGCTATTTGAACTTTTTTTCTGGGTCTCAAAACAGGTGATTAAGATGTATTTTTGTATTTGTATGGCTAATGCTTTTTGCAAAGATTTATAAATGTTGAGTCATTGGAAACATAAAAAATTAGAGAGAGCTGTGATTTTGGGTTCGGAAAGATGATGAATGCAGTTCATCATAAGCTTGCTCCTGCAAAATATTAATCTTCCCTCTAAGCTGTGCCAGTTCCCAGATGAAAGCATCATCTCTTTAGCTTGGCAAGCTGACCTATAGGGAAAGAAGGCTAAACTGCTGTGTAAACTGTGACATATCTGACAGAATAACACTTCCTTTATTAAGGAGTTTTGTTTTATATAATACTAATGCTGTAAAAATGTGCAAATTTGTGTAAAAAGTTGTATACTTGCTTACTCCATCCTTCCTCTCTAAATATTAGATGAGCTGGAACTGTTGCTTTATAAGAGCTGGCAAGGTACAACACCAACATCTGTATCAACACCTACCTTGTGTTGCGTACTCATTTCTAACTTTAACATTTCTCATTCCTCAATAACGCAAGTTCCATATGGCTCTTACTTAAAGCAATAGCATATCTCACAGGGAGAAACCATTTTAAATGTCAACAAACAAAGAGCAATTTACCAGGACACTGGATTTAGCACCTATAATTGGCTTCAATATTAACCATTCTATATAATATTACATGGACAGACTGCAAATCTTCACTAAAGTTATCATCAAAGTGTAGTTCTTATCAGAATGATGTAGTAGGATTAAAGCTGTATTTATCAACCTTTCACTATTAGCAGCCACTGCAAAAAAATTGCTTGCAGAATTAGTTGATCTGCCTGTAGTCCCATTACATTAGGCTTATACATATGCATATGGTTTGGTCTAAGTGCACTTGCAGTCAGTCCACAGATTTTAAGTTGGGCCCCTTGTAGGAATGATGCTGAGAAAGTTACATCATCTCATGCAGCTTGCTGTATGTTCTGCTGAAGGCTATCTACACCAAACACGTAGTTCACATGGGTAGCTTATTTTCACCTCAGGGAACAACTAGTTCTGACATATTCTTAATGTTCAGATGTGACATGGATACAAGCACAAATACGGTTATGCAAACAGCAAAAGGTCATGTTATAAAAATGCTAGGTTAGGTTGTTCAGTATTTTCAAGAGAGCAGCTGAACACATATAAATGCTCAAAGTATAGTAAGAGATGTATATTTGGTTTCCAGGATCAGTGGTTTTGGCGAGTCAGAAACAACAGAGTGATGGATGGATACCCCATGCAGATTACCTACTTCTGGAGGGGATTGCCTCCCAACATTGATGCAGTTTATGAAAACAGTGAGGGGAATTTTGTCTTCTTTAAAGGTAAGAAAACAAGACAAGTTTGTGTAATACTTTCCGCTGTGATGATTTCTTGCAACATCTTGCTTATTTTTACTAATGATTTGTAAATCATGTTGCAAATTGAGAGCTAAATGAAGACTATATGAGTTATGTTATCTCATGTTGGCAACTACAGCTTTAATTTATGATTACCCTTCGGAGTGTCAGATCATTTACATATTCAGTAAAAATTAAATTTGGAAGTATAAATAAGAGACATAGCAATGCAATGATCTACTATGAAACCCTTTTTGAGTAATGTGGATTAGGAAGCAAGAATGAAACCACAATCTTTTTTGGTTTTTTGTTTTTGTGGTTCTCTTTGCTCTTCTTCCTTTTTACAAATGAAATCTGCATATATTTAAATCATATCTCTGCTACATATATATCTCATTGTACTGCACTTATTTCATCTGAGAACTGTGATGTTAGGATTTTCAGGTGGCAAAAGTAAGTATATTTTTTAGATGTACGTTTAGTAATTTTAAGGAAAAAACTGCAGAAAATGTGTGGATTAAATTGCTGCTAATTGTTCCTTTCAAAGTTTCACTCCCATCATCAACTGCTCTTCAAAATGAGAGTTCTTGAACATGCATCTAACTTAGGTTTAAAAGAAAATTATCCTGTATGTTAAATGAATACCCATTTAGCAAAAAAAGGGTGCAGACCGTGTAAAATATGTTTTATAAGATAATAATTTAGAAGAAAGAAAGAAAGAAAGAAAGAAAAAAACCTGGATATGTTAAAACTTACTCAGCTATTTAGTATTATGATTAATTTGTTAGCTTATTACAAAAAAGTAAATTTTTTTTTAAGTTGTTATATCAAAAATTAATTATGTTTTACTAGTGGAATCATTAACAGGGAGATAGAAATATTTCATTCCTTACAGAATCTTTATCATCTTGGAAATACTAAATTGAAAATGTTTAATAACATCCAGAAACACTGCACAGCCATACAATGCAGATACAGCTTATGTTTATACTAATAGGGAAATTTTATTTTTGCGTGGATAGAAAGGGAAATTACATTCCATACAGAACATCTTTATATGACTTCAGTACAACATGTACTTTTACTTCTGTTGCCATAAAATAAAATTCATATCATAAACCCTGGGAAGCTGATAAGACGGGGAATCATGATCAAGGTACCTCCGAATTCCTTCCTTCTGCTTGATTTTTGGTCCATGAGACATGGGAGGATATAAATATTATTCTGTAGATATTTATTTGCTCATCACTGCTACATAGACCCCTACCTTGATAATGCTGAACTTCAGACAGAAATGGTCAAGCTTATTGTTCTACCAGCTTTCTTTTCCTTCCCAGTGACCTCAAAATATGTTATTATTTAACTCTTCGCCCAGTTTTGACTGACTCCTGTTAGGTCTTAGAGCAATGGGTTGATTCAGCAGTCTCTAAGATATAGATAACCAAAAAAAAAAAAAAATATGGAGAACTTCTCAGAGAACTTCTCTGTTTTCTACCTGGGAAATTTAACAATTAGGATTGAAAGTCAGAATATTGTGTTCTTTTCCTTCCTCATCATTCCCAGCTTATGCTATCTGATTTCAAACCAGCTACTTTTGTGCTTTCTTGCTGAATATGGTATTTGGATTTTCTGTTGCAGGTATTTTTCCACCTGCTGTCTTTTCACAAGTCCTGAAATTGTTTTTTTTTCAGTGACATCAGTATTGCCCCTCTGTTTACCAAGGTTAAAAATCCTGTATTTCCTTTTTCAATTTTTCTGGGTTTTTTTTTGCTTTTCCACCACTTCCTCATCATGATGTGAGACCTCACTTGGAGTATTGTGTGTAGCTCTGGTGTCCTCAACATAAAAAGGACATGGAACTGTTGGAACAAGTCCAGAGGAGGGCCACGAGGACGATGAGGGGACTGGAGCACCTCCTGTATGAAGATAGGCTGAGAAAGTTGGGTCTGTTCAGCCTGGAGAAGAGAAGGCTGCGTGGAGACCTCATAGCAGCCTTCCAGTATCTAAAGGGGGCCTATAGGGATGCTGGGGAGAGACTCTTCATGTGGGACTGTAGTGATAGGACAAGGGGTAATGGGTTCAAACTTAAATAGGGGAAGTCTAGGTTGGATACAAGGAAGAAATTCTTTCCTGTAAGGGTGGTGAGGCACTGGAATGGGTTGCCCAGGGAAGTTCTGAATGCTCCATTGCTGGCGGTGTTCAAGGATTGGACATAGCCTTGGGTGACATGGTTTAGTGTGAGGTGTTCCTACCTATGGCAGGGGGGCTGGAACTAGATGATCTTGAGATCCTTTCCAACCCTAACTATTCTATGATTCTATGATTCTGTAATTTCCTTTATCTACCTAAAGCTTTTTGTCTTTCCATGTAATTCATGTGTTTTGCATTGCAACAGAATCAGTAGTTTCAGCTGAGTCTTTTGTATGTGTGTCTTTGAAAATTCACATTAACCAAGGATCTCAGCTGCCTTGTGGAACATGATTGTGAAAGTATATATCAATATATTATAGGTAACAATCACTGTCTTGTTTCTTCCATTCCTTCACAAAATGTCATTCTGGAAAAAGAGTATATGTCTTCCTCCTAAAGGTACTAAAAATACACAAGTTGCTTATAGCTAAGATGATGAGCAAGTAAAGTATGTTATCCAGGTAACGTGCTTTACCGATCTAAAGCTAGTCAAGCCAAAGAAGTTCTAGGAGGAGATTAAAATCTGAAGTCTAGCATACAGATGTGTTCATTTGCATCCACTATTCAGAGGAAAAATAGAATAGATGGAGTGAGTGCCATCACAGAGCTTGGACTAGAGTAATGTCACTAAGCACGCCTCTCAAAGAACATTTTCCACATCACTTCATTTTAAGACTGGTCTGTATTTTGGTGAAGACAACATTTATTTGAGGATTTTTAAGTAAAGTTTCCAAAACTTCTTGTCAAGTTATCATTAACATCTTGAATCTTCAGCATGTGCTGAAGAAACAGGTCAGTGTGTAGATATCCTCCCTTCAGAAAAGCCATTTCTTCTTCTGCAGATGCTCAGAGGAAGGTTCCAGGCTCACCTTCCATCTCCATTGCCCTCTTTCACTCACTTTGGAAACTTTTTCGCTAGTGTGAAATGGCCTCCACTGACTTACTTGAGGAGCAGTGATACTACTCTCTGAGGAAGGTGGAGAAAGGAGTAAGCCAGTCTACTGGTCTGCAGTTGCTACTAAGTAATTGCCACCTTGTTTCTCTTTACATTCCTACACTGTCATAAGTTTAGGATAAACAGTATTCTGTTAGGCAGGTGATATTTTTAAGATGCACTCAGGGTAGACCTTGTGAGTGTTCCTGGATTAAAACATTCTCTTTATCTCTTTAGAAATCCACAAATCTCATTTATTTTCGATAATCTATGCTTCATTTGATTTGTTTCATCCTTGTCTTCAGGATGGCAAACATCAAATTTGAAAAAAAATTGTAAAACAGGTTTAGATCTTATTTATATATTTTTTTAATCAGCATTAGATTTTTTTCTCCCTGTGTGTATACAGTTGGATTCATGATATTAGTAGACATCTTTACAGTAGTATAAATAGAAATTGATAAACATGTAAAAATGCATTTAACTTTTTTTTCATGGGAGCTATATTGTAAAATATGAACCATATACAAATGATACAAGATGGCAGCTCTGGATAGTACATTTAGTTAGTAAACTTTGAAATCTTTAATGTTTCCACTATGAAAAATGAAATTATTTTTAACTTGTGCTAATAAAATCTATCAGTATATTTATAACTATTTGACATTACTCAACTAAGAATACTTAAGAAACCAGTGAGATCATGCATAAAGTATTGGATGTCTGTAGAAAGTCAGACTGAATTAATTTCAAGACCATTGGATGAAGTGTCTTCTTTGCTTTTAAAATTTCATTGGTTTAATTTCTTTTTTTTTAGTTTTAGCAATGTAACTTTTTTAAAAAATATTAGTATTTATTTACAGAAGGGTAAGCAATTGTAAAAATTCATCAGCATGCTTGTAGCGCAAAGTGAAATTTGCTCGTTTGGGGTGGCTTAAGGTACTTGGCCTGCCTTGTGCCTCATAATGCTTGTAAAGGGCATAAGAATCTGGTGGATGGCTGGTTATAAACAAAAACAGATGTTTGAATTCTTGTTATTATTCATTTCTGGTATCCATACTGAATGATAGTAAGAAGATGGCGCCAGAATAATACATTTTTTTTTTTTTTGTAATGAGAAAATGTGAATAATGAAATTTATTCCATATATCTGTGGGAATTTATATGCTGCTAAAAATGAAATTGTCTAGCCATCTGCACTGTCGAATGTTATGGCAAACCAAATGTAGCTATAGAAAGGCTGCTGTAAAACGCATACTAGCAGTGCCGCCATCATAACTTTCAACTGCACTTACACAACCGTTGACAGTTTTGTTTTAAAAGTAGATTTACTATACTGCTGTCAGATCATGGAGCAGAGAAATGACAGAAACTTAACAAGGGAAATGAATAGAGAATGAGAAAAAAAAGAAGCACGAATAGTAATTTGGTGATACTAGTATGAAAACACTTGGTCCTGGCATGAAACAGTAAAATTAAGAGCAAAGGTGACTGGAGAAAAAAAAAAAAAGCAGAATTAGATATTAAAATTTTCACCAGTTTCAATTGAATATAATTCCTAAAAGTTTACAGAATTTGCTGTATCACAGTTAAACTTAAAGTGATTATAAGCTAAATCCGACATACGTCTTGCACTACGCACATATAATAATTACAATCATGGAATCATAGAATAGTTAGGGTTGGAAAGGACCTTAAGATCATCTAGTTCCAGCCCCCCTGCCATGGGCAGGGACACCTCACACTAAACCATGTCACCCAAGGCTATGTCCAACCTAGCCTTGAGCACCGCCAGCGATGGAGCATTCACAACTTCCCTGGGCAACCCATTCCAGTGCCTCACCACCCATACAGTAAAGAACTTCCTCCTTATATCCAGTTCAAACTTCCCTTGTTTAAGTTTGAGCCTGTTACCCCTTGTCCTATCACTACAGTCCCTCATGAAGAGTCCCTCCACAGCATCCCTATAGGCCCCCTTCAGATACTGGAAGGCTGCTATGAGGTCTCCATGCAGCCTTCTCTTCTCCAGGCTGAACAGACCCAACTTTCTCAGCCTGTCTTCATGAGGGAGGTGCTCCGGTCCCCTCATCGTCCTCGTGGCCCTCCTCTGGACTTGTTCCAACAGTTCCATGTCCTTTTTATGTTGAGGACACCAGAACTGCACACAATACTCCAAGTGAGGTCTCACAAGAGCAGAGTAGAGGGGCAGGATCACTTCCCTCAACCTGCTGGTCACACTCCTTTTGATGCAGCCCAGGATACGGTGGGCTTTCTGGGCTGCGAGCACACTGCCAGCTCATGTTCATTTTTTCATCGACTAACACCCCCAAGTCCTTCTCCTCAGGGCTGCTCTGAATCTGCCCAGCCTGTATGTGTGCCTGGGATTGCTCCCACCCAGGTGTAGGACCTTGCACTTGGCATGGTTAAACTTCATCAGGTTGGCATCAGCCCACCTCACAAGCATGTCAAGATCCCTCTGGATGGCATTTCTTCCCTCCAGCGTATCAACCGAACCACACAGCTTGGTGTCGTCGGCAGACTTGCTGAGGGCGCACTCAATCCCACTGTCCATGTCACTGACAAAGATGTTGAAAAAGACCGGTGCCAACACCCATCCCTGAGGGACACCACTCCTTTCTGGTCTCCAGCTGGACATTGAGCCATTGAGCACAACTCTTTGCGTGTGGCCATCCATCCAGTTCTTTATCCACTGTGTGGTCCACCTATCAAATTGATTTCTCTCCAACTTAGAGACAAGGATGTCATGTGAGACATTTTCAAACGCTTTGCGCAAGTCCCAGTAGATGACATCAACTGCTCTACCCTTGTCCATCAATCAGTAGCCCCATCATAGAAGGCCACCGGATTGGTCAGGCAGGATTTCCTCTTAGTGAAGCCATGCTGGCTGTCACCAACCACCTTGTTGTTTTTCGTGTGCTTTAGTATGCCTTCCAGGAGAATCTGCTCCAAGATTTTGCCAGGCACAGAGGTGAGGCTGACTGGTCTGTAGTTCCCCGGCTCATCCATTTTCCCCTTCTTGGAAATGGGAATTATATTTCCCTTTTTCCAGTCATCGGGAACTTCATCTGACTGCCATGATTTTTCTAATATAATGGAGAGTAGCTTAGCAACTTCATTTGCCAGCTCCTTCAGGACACGCGGATGGATTTCATCAGGTCCTGTGGACTTGTGTACATTCAGGTTCCTAAGACGGTCTCAAACCAGGTCTTCTCCTACAGTGGGCCTAGGGTCTTTATTCTCACAGTCCCTGCATCTGCCTTCCAAGACTTGTTTGGTGTGGTCAGAGCATTTGCCAGTGAAGACTGAGGCAAAGAAATCATGAAGAACCTCAGCCTTCTCCAAATCCAGGGTAGCCAGTAATCCCGATATCTTCCAGAGAGTGCCCATGTTGTCCCTAGTCTGTCTTTTATTTGCAATTCAACAATAGAATTCCTTCCTGTTATCTTTTACATCCCTAGCCAAGTTGAATTCTAAGTGTGCCTTAGCTTTCCTAACCTGGTCCCTAGCTTCCCAGACAACATCCTTGTATTCCTCCCAGGCCACCTGTCTTTGCTTCCACCTTTTATAAGTGTCTTTTTCCTTCCAATTTTCCTCAACAGGTCCTTATCCATCCAAGGAGGTCTCCTGGCCCTCCTGCAGCACTTCCTTCTAGTTGGGATGCATCGCTCCTGTGTCTATAAGATGAACAAAAAATGTGATTGCTGGCAACCCAGGGGCACAACTCTTCAGTATTCTGATTCTACAAATGAAGAACTATCATCTATGATCTGCCTAATTGTTTGCAGTAGTCAGTAGGTAGTTAAATAGTGTGAAGAATGTCTGGGGTTAAATATTCAGTATTTTAAGTAAAGCATAGCAATACTCATACTCTTTATTTCCAGTATTTTTTTTTCAAATTTCAAAGATAGATGTTGAGAAACTGCAAATAACTGCAATCGCAGTTCATCCTTCTCAGTTGTTTCCCTACAGTGATGGTATTTAACAAAGCATTTTTTCAAAAAGTAAGACATTTTGGCTTTTTTATTGCTTGCTTCATTCCCAGCTTGTGACCTTACCATTCCGCTTGTTATTATATTAGGTCTTACATTAGGGAGTAAAAGCAGAGAGAGATGAAACATTCTGAAGGTTGGCCAGACTTCATGAAACATGTGGTGCTTTATTCTTTGTGAGAGTAACAACCCATGAACTAGACTTTAAAGAACAACGTTGTGAAATAAATACAGTGGTGATTTCTGCCAAGCACATAGGTTAGGGCTCCTAAAAGGCATCAGTTATCTATAAAAAGGATCAAACTATAATTATTCTAGTTTTGTCATGTATTTTTTATTTCCATTATAAACACGATTAATGAAGTGTATTGAATATTTACTAGTGGAAGTTAAATATGAGCTAAGTGAAGGCATACTGACTTAAGAATTTGTTTTTAATGCATTTTAAGATGCATTTTAATGCACTTTAAGTAAAGTATCATTTCCATTAAATTTCAGCTTTTACTCTTCCTGACATTTGATTGTGAATTTGAAAGCTTCTAATTTCTGCTGTCTTTTTTGGAAATCCTCTGATCAACAGCCATACACTTCCCTCCAGTGAAGGAAGATAAACTAAACAGGAAAAAACCCAACAAAATCAAACAACAAAACCGACAACAAACCACCTAAAACCCTCTGAAACAAATAAACAAAAAACCCTGAAGTAATAGTTGTCCGCCAGATAAAACATTTGTATTTCCTATATACAGTCCTTCCCATTAACAGCGCCGTTCTAGCAGACTAAACATGTCTTCCAAAGCAAATCAATAGAAGTCTTTCTCACATATGTTAGAGCTTTCAATGCCTTACTGTCTCTGTAAAAAAAAAGGTTAGATTTACCTTTTCACTATTTAACCAGAAAGAATTTGCTTTTTAATAAAAATTTATGTGAAGAATTTAGGTTTTTATGTCATGTGTTCCCACAGCTTCACTTTCCTTCTACTTCAGTATATTTGAATATGCAACATATATGTGGCTCAGTGCTGCTGTCATTTATAGTGCTGTGCTCAACCCTTGTTTCTTTTGGTATGACTTGATCTTGTTAATGTTATAGCTGATAATGTTCTTAACAATTGCTGTTACTTTTGTTCCTTGTGAAGTCCAGAGAAAGGTAATAGCATTACATACATCACAGCATATGTCTCTCAATGCTGTGCAACAGCTGTGATTTTGAATGATCTTTGAAACAGAAATGAGCTGGCTCAGTATCATTCACTGGATACCATCTGTTGTTCACACCATAACTACCAACTGGTAAGGTCCAAAACGGATGACTTCTCTTATCATTGCGTTTGAAACTGCCATTACCATCTGAAGTCTTCTGTGTCCAGTCATGTGAATTGGCAGAAGGACAAACCACATGGGAGGCAGGACAGTGAATGACTGAAGATGCTCACCCCTGTCATAATCAAACCCTACAATTGTTTTTTTGTTAGAAATCTCAATAAAAGTAAATGTCATGTTAGCATAGACCTTAATCCTCAGTGAGCACAGACTTCAATCCTCAGTCAGCACAGACCTCAGCTTTCCATGACCATTCTTCATTATTCTCTGTGTCTCTTTTATTTTCCCTACTTCAAATGGCTCTACACATATTCATTGAATCCTTTCTTCCTTCAACTGGCAGGGAGGGAAAGATGGATGTGTTGAGCAAACTGTAGTATTTGTGCTTGGAAGTGGGTGACAAGCAGCTGTAAAGAAGCTGATCAAAAATTTACTTTGGAAACCCAACATGGGAAGGACTGAAACTCTATCTCCTCTCCTAATTAAAACTGTGATAATATGCTAACATGCTTTAAATCACTACAGCACAAACAGAGAGACTAAAAAAAAACTCCCTTTAAACAAACATTTAATACCACTGAGGGATAGTTAAAATATAAAAATGACTGCAAAACACCTCTCTAGATTTTTGCCTCTTGGTGAGTGGCATACACCTGATCCTCGATCTTTGGGTAATATTACATTTCCTTATAAAATATTTATACAGCACAGTGTCTTAACCTCATAAGTCTTTGTAGCAGCCTGTGTAGCCTTACAGGTAAGTGCAATAGCTAATATGAACAGCTATGATTTTATCTTTTAGGATATCTTTGCAAATATGTTTGGGCAAAATATGTCTTCAGATTTCTCCCCTAATATTTTAAATATCATCATAAATAACAATGGATTGACCAAAGTGAAGTATCCAATAGGCTAATTCAGTATGTATGTTCATGGATCTTCTCTAGACCTTTCTGTGATGCAACTCAGAATTACGTACATGATGTCAGAGTATCTTCTTCAGTGTTATTATTTCTAAAAACAGCAATGATTTTTGGAAACACAGGTGAAGGTAGTGCTTTGAAAAGAAAAAAGCACATAGCTCCTACACAGTGGAACCCATAGTCTAGCTCAGAATGTGTCCCTGTGGTCTAGATGGCAAAATACAAAGGGAAGACAGGCCTCAAAGCAAGCTCTTCAGATAAAAATGCAAATTATGCTCCCTTTTCCCTATTTCTAGGGGGCATATGAGGATCTTTATTCCCTTTTTTCAGCCAAAGGTGTCTGAAAGAGAAGTCTCTACTGAAAAGACACAGGTGAGGAGTGTATTTTGAAGAAGATTTAGAAGAAAGCAAAAAATGTAAAAAGAGAAGATAGTTGCAAGAATAGGAGGGGAGGCACAATTATTGGGGAAAGTGTTAGACTAAAGGCTTAATATGAGATGAGGTGAGATAATCATGGAAGTGTTCAGTGAGGAAGAAGAGCCTAGCTAGGAAGCTAGAGCAGATTGAAGCTGGGAAAATGAAGTTGTGGGCTGGTGAGATAAGCTATCCAATTACAAGAGAGAGCACAGGAAGCATCCTCTCCAAAAACAGGGACAGGGGGTGGGGGTATACTACCAAACACTGGTGCAATTGCTGCTTCTGTAAGCATGTATACCCATATATAGAGAATATATTTAGTTAGTAAATGCCAAGTAGGGTTTCAACCACTGAGCATTGCCAGTATCCAGGAGGCACCAGGCTATTTTGATTTAAGACAGTTCAGGTAACATGAGGTTTGTGTAGACACTGTGCTAAGAGTTATGCATTTACCTTGTATTATCAGCATGTAAAAATCCAAGTGGGTAGTTTTGAATGATTCGTCGCCCACAACCAAAGGTTAAATCTCACTGGTGCTGAAGGCAAACCCCATTAATTTCAGAAACACAAGGTTTTTAGCTGTGGGATTTCAGAACTGCAGTTTTGTCTTCAGGCCACAGTAAAGAAAATATGATTAAAATATTTTAAATTCTGTGGTCATTTAAGAAATAATCTAAATAATCTGTACATCCTTCATGAGTCATTTAATTTCTTGAGGAATAGGAGAGTACAGAATAACAAAAGTATATGGTCTCTATGACGGTAGGATTTTCTATTTTTTATTTATTTCTATGCTTTCTTACCTCATTTTGTCTTAACATTCACTCTTCTTTCCTCATAAAATGTAAAATTGTTGTGTATTATTGCTGCAAATTTATTACATTACCAGCCACAGAGCCTCTTGAGATGATTTGATTTTCATCCTGGGTTTGAACCCTGTATAGTTGATATCAAAATACTCTGGGCTTATTGAGTTGAAGGTGCTTTATAAATGCAAGGTATCTGTAAGGCATATTTAATTTTGCATTATCTGCTGTGATATAACATTTTTCATTTGTGTTTGGCAGAACCACTGTAGTCATTTGGGAGTCTTTCTTATTTGTTCGGTATGTATTAATATTAATATTGATAGTACTGAAGACTAACACACATATATGTATGTGTATATATGCTTTTGTACAGGTAACAAGTTCTGGGTTTTCAAGGACACTACTCTCCAGCCAGGTTATCCTCATGATTTGATAACTCTTGGAAGTGGAATACCTTCCCATGGCATTGATTCAGCAATTTGGTGGGAAGATGTTGGAAAAACCTACTTCTTCAAAGGAGATAGGTTGGTATAGGAATTATGCAAGGAAGCACATTTCTTATAACCTAAATCGTATTTGCGCGAATATACTGATGCTGTCAGTGATATGGCTTAGTGGTGGTCCTGGCAGTCCTGGGGTAGTGATTGGACTTGATGATCTTAAAGGTCTTTTCCAACCTAGTTGATTCTATAAGTATATGAGTATATGTATGTCCAGTGGAAAAGTTATATTTTAGAGGTCATCAGTGAGTCTTAGTTGTCACAAATTTAAACTACAGTATTCAAAGCAATGTTGTTACGCACACTCTCCCTTTTACTCATATTTCTAAACCCTGGTACATAAACAAGCAAGGCATGATGCAAAGCTTTTTAAGGTAAGTGAATATTACTTCTCTGCTACTATTTAAAAATAGCGTGAGAAAGGGAAATGACAGCTAAGCCAGGAAACAAAAGAACAATTTGAGAAGTTAGGAATTATTTTTAAGTAAATCTTACAGTTCCCTTCTGAAGGGACACTTAAGTTTATGACTAATAAAGAACAGGAAAAAGTTGTAAAATCTGAATTACTTTTGAATCCTGAAAGAGACTTGTACTGGTCACTTAGTGTCTCTGTGTCTTCATTTCCCTGTCTATAAAAATAAGTTATCTAAATGGTGGATTGTATGGGTTTTCAGGATATTACTATGTTTGCTGATTGATGTATCACTGCAAATTCTGAGTCCTCAGAGACAAATTATTCTTTATTAATAATTGTAATGTCTGTATTAGTATTATTAAAAATATAATGACTGCTTTTGTTACTGTTTGGTACTTAGGATTCTGGGACACTAATAGTATTCATGGATCTGCTAAGAAATTAATTTAATGTACATCATAGAATATGTTTAGTGCACTGCAGCTGGTAATTTATTAGCAATACTGTAATATTGCACTACAAATTGCCATACGCCATTCTAATATTAAAGCTTTTTTTTAAAAAAAAAAAAAAAAATTCCAGCACTCATGATGAGGAAAGCACATACCCAAGTAAAATTTTTGTGCTGTTTGAAAACTATCATTTCAAGCAATCAGTTTCCACAGTGAAAAAAAAAAAAAAAAAAACAACACACCCAAATAATTTGCTTCCAATAGTTGAGCAGATTTTTTAAAAAACTGAAGTTCATTTTCAGGTAATAATTTTCCACCTCCACTATCCTAGGAAATATGTACAGTAAGAATCTTATGTGAGCTGTATTTCCTTTAAGTTTTATTCAGCAGTGTCCTTTTCTGTTTCCAAGCACTGGCAATTATTTGTGATCAAGACTTTCCTAAAACATTATTGGTAATAAAAGAAGGCAAAAAAGAACTTCAAGAGAAAGCATCTCTTGATGGAGAGGTTGCTGCTTAGAGCTAAGAAGCAAAATAAAACTCAGCAGGATAAAAATGCACCACAGTATGTTAGAACAGTATGTTTAACATGAGTCTTGCAGGGATAATTGACCTATTACAGGATAGTGACCACCAGTGAGAATGAACCCATATACCACTAAGCTTCTCAATGTGTATTGTTTATATCACAATTTTTTCTTAATGTAAAGTTACAGTTGAATTCTCCTGCTTGTTTTAGTATGGATAAGTCTACTATAGGGTGGACCTTTTCCTGGGGAAGGTATAATATAAATGTAGCTTCTTGGTGGCACGAATGAAAGGAACCAAAAAGTTATACCGGGGGGGAGGGGGGGAAGTTCCTCCTTGTGTAAGCCAAGGAGCTTTATATACTTGTTCTTTTTTTTTTACAGTAATCTATAGTTAATTAGGGCAGAATCTAGACAGAGTTACATATCCCAGAATATTTGTATGCATAAAAAAATTACAGCAACAGAATACAAGCATCAAATATTACTATATTGAAAAAAAAAACCAAACTGAAACAAAAATAAAACCATGCACAAAAAAAAATAAAAAAAACCTGAAACAAACAAAAGTCATAGAATCACAGAATGCTCTGGGTTCAAAGGGACCTTGAAGACATCTAGTTCCAGTCCCCCTGCCATGGACAGGGAAACATCCCACTAGATCACATTGCTGAAAGCCATGTTCCCAAGGCTCTATCCACCCTGGCCTTGAACAGTGCCAGGGGTGGGGCAGCCACAGCTTATCTGGGCACCCTGTTCCAGTGTCTCATTACCCTCACAGCAAAGTTTTTACCTAGTATCTAATGTAAATCTCCCCTCTGTCAGCTTAAAGCCACTCCCTCTTGTCCTGTCACTGCACACCCTTGTAAAAAGGTCCCTCTCCAGATTTCCTGTAGGCCCCCACTTGATATTAGAAGGCTGCTCTAAGGTCTCCCCTGGGCCTGCGCTTCTCCAGGTTGAATAAGCCCAGCTCTCAGCCTTTTCTTGTAGGAGAGGAGCTCCAGCCCTCTGATCATCTTCAAGGCCCTCCTCTGGACTCACTCAAGCAGGTTCACGTCCCTCTTGTACTGGGGTCTCCAGAACTCCACACAGTACTCCAAGTGAGATCTCACGAGAGCAGAGTAGAGGGGCTCAATCATCTCTGTCAACCTGCTGGCCACACTCCATTTGTTGCAGCCCTGGATACGATTGCCTTTCAGGGCTGCAAGCTCAAAATGAGGCCAGCTCATGTTGAGCTTCTTGTCAATCAATACTCCCAGATCTTTCTTCTCAGCACTGCTCTCAATCCACTCTCCACACAGCCTGTAGTTGTGCTAGGGATTGCCCTAACCCAGGTGCAGGACCTTGCACTTGTCCTTGTTGAATTTCATGAGTTTTGCACTGGCCCACCTCTTGAGTAAGTCCAAATAGTAAATGGCATTGTAATACCCATATGTCTAAAGCAGCTCATGTATGATTCATTGTTATTCATATTTGAAATGATCAGTTTAAACACTGAAGATAATTCTTCCAAGTAATTATATGAAAGCTAAAGGGGGCGGAGGCAAAAGATTATTACAGAAAACATTTTTCCCTCTCTCATTCCTTTCCTACCACAACTGAGTGGTATAGAACAAGATGGTAACAGGTTTGCTGCATTTCTTGACATATGGCCTTGTTTATGCCTCTGTCTAGTATGGCTGGGTTTTTTTTTTTGTACTTTAGAGTCTAAGTGAATATTTTTTATTTATAAAACTTAGTCATCCAAGAGTTTAGAATATAATTAAGTAAATAAGATTAGATACAGGAAAGAACGTTTTACCAAATATTTTCTAAGTTCCATTTTTCTAAAGTCACAACATCCACTTTCATTTATTTTCCTTCTGTTTCATTATCAGTCTTTGAGATACAGTAACACAATTTATATAGTTCGTAAAGCTTGGATCGTGCAAATCATCACCAGGGAGTCTGCTTGTGAACATTTGGCGTGCTGAGGCAATCGTGACTGGGCTTCTTCTTACCCTATAGACATGCTCCTTATTCCTCAGAGGTTGCCAAGATAGTATCATGAGTCCTTCCGTCATAGGATTTCTCGTCCATGCTGAAAAAACAACAGTTTGGGGACTTTTGGGTATGTCCTCAAAGACTTGATTTTTAACAACAAAATATATTTTTAAAAGGGCTGTCTATTTCCATCATGCAGCTTAGTGGAAAATCTTAGAGGTTAGTAAAAGAAGGAGCTCAAAAGGATTGGAAGACAAAAAAGGGAAAATGAGTAGAAATATGTGGGAAGGAAATAGGGTTCTGGGAAAGAGGGATAAAGGAAAAAGAAGGACAGTTGATTAAAAAAAGGCAAACTAAGGATGAAGAAATGGAGAGTCAAAAGATGAGGAAGAACTGGTTACAATAGTGTTAATGCCAGAGCTTTGTTCACTACTTCAACATGTTTCTTTCCCCAGGTAAACCCTGAAAGATATTACATTTCAAAATAAAGAGCATCACTGGCTGGTTACTGGTGCAATGTGACAAGATTAAGGAATCAGGCTATAAAAATAATTTATGCATAAGAAAGAAAAAATTATTTTAATGTAACTTGCCAACCCTTAACCCACTTGAAATCTTCCACCTTTTAATGTAATTGAAAGTCTAAAGCCAAAGGACTGCCCCACATGGAAAAATTCAGGAGTTTAGACCATTTTAGTTTTTAAAAAGATTAATATGTGAATTGATTGGAATGTCTTAAGTACCTTTGCAGGGACAAAATATCATCCACTTAAGGATTAATTCTTTAATATGTCAGGAACAATCATAACAAGGACTTCTAAACGTTGAAGTCAAATTAAAAGAAAAAGGGTCAAGTTTTTTGCAGTGACTAGATATGTGGTTTAAGCCTCTATAACTCACGCAGTCGCTCTCTCACTCCCCCCTCTTTCTTCCCCCCAGCTCCTGGGGAGATGGGGAGGAGAATCGAAAGAATGCAACTCCCACAGGTTGGGATAAGAACAGTTTAGTAACTAAGGTATAACACAAATCACTACTGCTACCACCAATAATAATAATGACAGAGAAATACAAAGAAAGAGAATACAACTGATCACCACCCGATACCAAGTCCAACCCAGCAGCGAACCCCCACCTTTCCAGGTCTCTGTCCTCTGTTTTTCACATCCTGGGCATGACGTGCTGTGGCATGGAATACCTCTTCGGTCAGTTTGGGTCAGGTGTCCTGTCTCTGCTTCCTCCTGGCTTCCGCTCCTCCCTGGCAGAGCATGAGACTCAGAAAGTCCTTGGCCAGACCAAAACATTACCAAGCAGTAACTGGAAACACTGGTGTTATCAGCACTGCTCCCAGGCCGAAAGTCAAAAACACAGCGCTGCACCAGCTACCAAGAAGGAGAAAAGTGACTGCTACTGCTGAACCCAGGACACTATAGATTATGAAGGAAAGTGATCCTTTTTCAGGCTTTTGATATCCTGAAATGTTGAGTGGCTGCTTTTTATGTAATTTTTTCATGAATAAGGCTGATTTTTAAAAAAAAAAAATTTCTCCCAGGAAACCGTCCTCTAAATTAGTGGAGCCAATCAGAACATCCAAATGACCCACCCAAATATTGTATCAGAATACACAGAGGTACTAGTGGTACAGTATGCTAATTCTTAGAACCAGCAAGGAATAACAGTAACTGTATTAGATAATAGTAAATACTTCTTGTATTTTTGGGTTGCATGCTGAAGCTTTTTAAATTGGAAAAGGCCTAGCTGACAAAAAGGCACAAAACCAGGTTGAACTTTGTATCTATTTAATGATAATGAAATGAGAAGCTACTGTAATGCATACATATAAGGAGTTAAATTAGGATTGCTGGGAGTATTTTAATCTTAATCTATTGACATTTTCATAATTAAAATGTTATCTAGAACATTAATATATTTTTTGCATATGTTTCATCTCTGTCACCATGTAGAAGTCCGAGGCATCAGAACTGCTGCAATTATAATGAAATGCATACTGATTTAGTTGTCAAGGTGCATATGTCTTTTATCTTCTTTCTGCTTACATGAAGCAATTGTCCAGTCAGCAAATAGATTTCTTTGTAGTCTGGTAGTATGTTCAAAGCAAAGAAGTCAAGAATTCCTATTTGTGGCTAAAGAATGTAGCAAAGTTAGAAGGCAGAAATATGTAGTTACTCAGCTGTTCTCTTTTAAATGATTTTTTATTTTTTTTTATAAAACATTTCAGGTACTGGAGGTACAGTGAAGAAATGCGATCCATGGACCCTGGTTATCCCAAACCAATCACAATATGGAAAGGTATCCCAGAATCTCCTCAGGGAGCATTTGTCCACAAAGAAAATGGTATGTAAACACATTCCTATTCTAATGATTTACTAACACCTTTTATGTGCAATACAATAGTAGAGTGGTGATTGAGTATTCAGGTTAAGAAAAGAAGGAATTCTTGATTTATGATCAGAATTATTTCCTGCTGTGGAACTTGCTGTTGTGGAAGTGGCCAAAAATGGTACTTCTTAGCAGAACAGAGAAAAATCTTTCAAATTTAGTATCATAAACCTCAATTTACTTTTTTTTTCTTGTGCCTTAATTCACTTAATTATTTTTGTTCTGCTGTACCTCTTAAAAAGTACCTCTTAAAGCAAGCTTCCTAAACACAGTATATTCCTGTTTGAATTGTCAAGGTATTGGTTGTTTAAACAGCTTAGAAGGTATTGTTTTTATTCTGAACAACTAGAAAAGGGAAGCACAATCTTTATCTTAGAAGAAATATCCCTAGGAATCTATGTAAATCAAAGATGTCATAAGCCCATGATGCACAAATGCAGACCACAGGGATGTTAGTCTGAAATGCTATTACCTGTATAAAGATGCATCATCACATGCAGAAAACTAGAATCTCATCTGGCTTCACCTCCAAATGAATGAGGGCAGCCCAGATCTCCATCTTATGAGAATTCAGCGCTTCTCAGAGGCTGCTGTTAGGCTGCCAACACCGTGCTCAGTTGCTCAGAGTTTAAATCCCTTTGACAGGAATAAAAACATGCATTTGTTGTCACTTATCATTGTTGAAGAATTGTTGTATGGCATATGTGATTTATTTATTAGTAGGTTCCATTTGCTTCACAGACAGCGCACAGATAAATTGTCATATTATTTTAATTTCCTTTTAATAAGCAGATAAATTTTCTTTCCTTGTATAAATCATTTAATTCTCATGTTTCAATTTATAACTTGATTAAGTAATTTACCATGGAAATGTTTCGGGGGTTTTTTGGGTTTTAGGTTTGGATTGGTTTTTGGTTTGGTTTTTTTTTTTTTTCCAGAAATACATTTTATTGCTTCCTTGCTGTTTCTCTGTTCTATCCAGAAGCAGAAACTCTCTCTAGATTCTGGTCTTTTGGATAGAGTGGATTTTTTGTGTTGTATTTATTTGTTTTAACTGGAAAGTAGGTCAGTCAAGATGATACTCTGCACACATCGCACTCAGTAGCTGTTTGTAAACACAGATGTATGTGAAAATGGACACAAGCATTATGTATGCACAGACAAACATAATGGATACAACCTCTGCTTTCTTCCCTTCATTATTTTCAAGTATATTGCCAAAGAAATTTAACATATATATATATATATATATATGTATGTATGTATTTTTTTCCTTGACTACATTCCCCGTAATAAGGTTTCTGTGCTGAGCTCAGGTACACGTCTCTCATTACAAATTTAAATTATCTTACTGTAACACTCAGACCGGTGTTTTCGAAAACACTGCGGCGGCAGAACACTCATTGCTAAGTCAGGCAAAACTCCTGACTACAGCAAAGCTGCTTCTCTTTTTTACCCCAGTGGCTTTGATAGTCTGTCTGACTCTTTGAATGCAGAGGATGGTAAAACATGACATGGGATAGTGGAAGAGGGGAAGGGAAAGAGGTCATTCTTGGGCTTCTCAGAAAGCCTAAAAAGGCCCAAGGGTAGAAAGAAGGATTGAAAATTACACCATAAAGTTCCCAAGGAGACCACTAACAAAATTTCCCTGAAATCAAGAAAATAGAAACGTTAAGAAACAGTTCACAACTACACTGTTGTTTGTACGAGGACAGAAAGAAACAATAGCAGATGAAAATAAGAATTACCACTGCTTAGTTGGAAAGAAGTTGATTGCATTTTGCCTGAAACTGTTTTCCTTTCCGAAACTGCTTTCTTCTCTTAGGGTAGAAGCAGAGTTGGTAAGTTTTACTACTGTATCTTTGTAAAGGAACACCTGAGAGCATGTCTTCCAGTTAATCCATTTAATTTTAAGGAATGCTTTCTTCTTTCCCTTCTTTTTCTACTGTGTAAACCATGCAAATGAACACCTGCAATAAGTCTGATCATAAAGGGGTTTTCTTCGCTGTCCACAAAAATTTCAGGTAATCTTGAGTAAAAGGCTTGGAAAAGAAAGAAAAAACAATTTCCTACTCGAGTCAGCATACTGACTCAGTGTCCTAGAAGCTTGGTTAGGCTTAGGTAACATCTTTGAAACTACCCTTGATGCTTCCTGTATTGCGATTTGGATTCTAATGCTGTGGTAGAAACTCCAAGGAAGAGGTGAAGAAGAAATTTCCTTTTTGTTGCTGCATAGAATCTGAGCTCACACAAAATTCTCCAGGTTGGAGAAAGCTTTCTTTCAGCCGTGAGAGCAGCATAGAAAATCTTATCTCTCAACTAGAATTTCTACTAAAGTGAATAGTGAGGCAATTCTTAGAGGGAAGGGAAAACGTAGTCTATTAGTCCACTGGGCCTTTTTTGCTTTGTGCTTACTAGCACTCCTAGTCTGAGTTCCTATTTGGCACATTAGTGACCACTAAGTCCTTTCATGCTGTTCGGGTTAGGTGTTGTGCTCACCACTGTCAGGTTCTACCGCCTTGAAAATTCTAAGGAGCAGCTCACAAAGCAGGCTCAACAAGTCAAGCAGATGAAATCGCTTTCAACAGCTGTGTGACGTCACTTGTTCTGCCATGAGAAGCAGTAAAACTGCTCAGTCTCTGAAAACTACCCTTCTCTGCTGGTGATTTCCATCCTTCTAAATGTTACTGCCTGTTATCCTCGTTCCTGCCTCAGCAAAGCAGAACTTTCTAAGTAGAAGGTAGTTTGAAACAGGAAAGTTTAAACTACCTTCAGAGTTTTTCAGTGGAAAATATGCTCTTATTGAAGAATTTTTATTGGCTCTATAGAGGCTGACAATTCTTTTGCTTCTTTGATTTTAACAGTTTTAATTTGATCTTTCAAAGTATAATAACAATTAATACTAACTAATGTCAGTATTCTGACTTAAATGTACATTTGATGTACACTTGTATGTATTCTGTATATTTGTGAGAATATAGATTTAGAGATGTCATATCTGTGTTTATTCTATATGTATTGAAATACTGATAATATATCAGATTTCTACACTTGAAATATTTATTCAGGTCCATTATGTACAGTGCTTTCTTACATGAACATTGGTATATGAAATGCAAGGATAGCATAACCTGTGGTTCAGAATGCTGAAATTCTTCAGTTTAGAGTATTTTTCACTTAAAATACAGATTGCTTTAAGGAACTTGATATATGCTGAAATTTTAAAACTGCATCATAGTAAAGAATTATAGTCCTCTTTTTAGTTTTATTCAAATCAGAATAGAAGGTATTTTGTGAACAAGCCTCCTAACTACTGTTTTGATATAGCTGTGTTATTCTTTTCTTTTTTCTTTATAATCGGTATTGTAACTTTCTATAGATAAACTAACACTAAGGATTAAGGAAAGGAAAATGCTACTTTTTCAGTGGCTAGGAAGGCCATTAAAATGACATAAATAGGAAGTGTAGAATAATATTCTAATATTCTAAGTATTCTGAAAAATGGCAGTAGCTGATGAGGATGTTCTTACAGGTTCAGCTGCAAAATATGCTATCAAGTAATTTTTTTGTAGAATTGAAAGAAACTAATTGCTGTTTGAATAGGTGATTGCTAATATTATCTCCAGATAGCCAGTCACTGATGTTTTCAGGAAGCATTGCTAATACAACAAATAGTGCCCAATCCTTCTTGGTGTTCTTAGTTGACTCTAGTACTGCAGGAAATACACTGAGGTCTATAAAGTGAAGTTAGACAAAAATCAAACTGTTTGCGTTCAGTTCATAAGCAGTAGGAAGTTCACCCATCCTGATGGTTTTTTTTTTTTTTGTGTGTGTGTTATTTTTCAGCTGGGATAATAAAGTAATGCAGATTTTTGACAAAGTGGCAAGGGGGTTTTCTCCATTTAGGCATGTTTAGTAATAAGACTGAATTGTGAATTAATAATCAAATACAAGCACTTTGCAGAAACTTTAAATCTTGTTACACCTGTTTGCTCTTGGCAAAGCTGGTATTTCATCCAGTTTCCTTCTTCTGAAGTACAGGAGCTGGCTATGTGACCATAAAGAGGGTCAGTTCTCATTTCTGGCTAGCATAGCATTGCAATTTGGTTCAGTAGACTTCCCATCTTGAAGAGGTTGTAATGCTTTAAAGTCCCGGCCCTGAGGATTGGTTGGGTTTGCAGCAACTTAAGAAACCATGTGGACCCTCGTCTGTCAAAGATAATATTCTGTGGAATTCCTTTATTTTTCTGTAGTAATTTAAGAAAATGAAATCCCAGTTTATTAAAAAAACAAACCAAAAAAAAAAAAAAACAAACCAAAAAACACCCCAATGTTAGGTTCTCTAGAAACAGTAATAAATAAAGTCTGTAAAGATTTGAAAGACCTATAACTGAAGTCTATTCTTAATTTTTTAATTACAAAAAAAAATTATACCAGTCATTTCAGTCATTGTGTGTTGATGATGTGATTTGATCCAATATGACCATGAATAATTGCAATTTTCTTCCTCAGGCTTCACATATTTCTACAAAGGAAAAGAATACTGGAAATTCAATAACCAGATGCTCAGAGTGGAACCTGGCTATCCCAGATCCATCCTCAAGGATTTTATGGGTTGTGATGGACCAACAGATCGAGATAAAGACCGACACAGCCCTCAAGATGACGTTGACATTGTCATCAAACTGGACAACACAGCCAGCACTGTGAAAGCCATAGCCATTGTCATTCCCTGCATCCTGGCCTTGTGCCTCCTTGTCTTGGTTTACACTGTGTTCCAGTTCAAAAGGAAAGGAACACCCCGCCACATACTGTACTGCAAACGCTCTATGCAAGAGTGGGTGTGATGTAGGGTTTCGTTTTTTTTCTTTCTCTCCCAGGAGTTTGTGGTAACTTGAGATTCAACACAAGAGCTGTTATGCAGTTTCCTAGCTAGGAGCGGGCATCTGTCAGTCTGAAACAAAGCTGATCTTTAAAACCCAGGCCAGGGGGTTGCCTGTCCTGCGCATGAGTGGCGATTCGCTCAGCTGGGAAGCTTCCATGATACACAGCATCTGCTGTTTCTTCAGTCCTTTGTCTTTCTTTGTCATTCAATCTAGGCCTTTCCTCTGCACTCTCAATGCCCTATAAACCATCAGGATTAACTAACGAAGAGGAAAAACAAAACAAAAAAATCTCCAGTGTTTCTACATTTGTCCCTTAAGGCCTGTTCCCCTTTGAAAAATTTTTTGCTGAAAGTGAATTTTTTTAGAAAAACACAACAACCCACAATGGAATTTTCAGGAAAGTGAGAAGACCTAAAACAGCTTTGTCTCCAAAGAGGATTGCTTTCTGTCTGCTACGGATAAAGTCCTATACTCCTACTTCCAGTTTTGTTATCAGGTGGGAGACTCGGGTGACACACAGGACTTCAGACTGTTTGGACAGCCATTTTCCAACAAACAAGGGGCCAAAATATCTGCAATATAGTAACAGCCTTAATAATACATTCATTTTGTGTTTTATACAGCTGCTCTGGGCTACGTCCTCAATGTTTTAAACACATTTATATTCGTTACTATATTCAAGCAGAACCTTTTTATTGATTTGTTTGATTTTTGGTTGGTTTTCCTGCATAATCTTTCCCAAGATGTACCAAGACAACTGCCCCAGGCCTTTCATAGGTCTGTCAGGAGCACTCATTCCAAAGCATGGTAAAAAGCAGTGTGTCTCTGAAGTGGATTTCAATGAACTAAAGCAACAGTCATGCTATCAAGAAACTTTACTCTGGTATTACGTTGGTGGTGTAACCCTTTGAGAACTATTGCATCCTTTTCCGGAGTCTGGTGGATGTTAATCTTGGTTGTCATTAAATTGTAGGATTGTGTTTGGGTAATACAGGTTTTTAAAGAAAATCAGTTTTTCAAAACAGATTTCCTGTGAGTGCAAGTGAGTGTTTTTAATTATTTGCATTATTGGTAGAAAAGCATTTGAAACATAAATAGAAAAAAAAAATATATTTACCAGGCTACTTTCTGGTTAAAGGAACCAAGCCTATTTTAATAACTTCTACCACTTACCAAGAATTTTTCTGAACTGGCAACAGTTTTATAACTTCTCCTCTTATCTTAAGCATCTTGAATTTCTCTTTTAAACTATGTTGCATGATAATTCAATTTCCCTCCACAGAGGTAGAGTTACAGTTTCAAAAGAAAGCTAAAACGACTGTGATAATTGCATGAATATCCTCTGGTGTGTTACCCCTTTGCATGTTCATCATAGTTCTCAAAGGGTTAGTCAAATTTCTGGCCTTCAGCCAAACATGATATCACTGACAGAGCCAAGGGACCACCAAAGCATTTTGTCATTCTGTGTAATTTGTGCTAACAGCAGTATTGTCATTTTCATGTGACCTGCAGAGCAGGTTTGTATCAATATTTTTTTCCTAGAGAAAAGTCAGCAACTGACAGACCTCTTGATTTTAGGAGCTGCTTCTTGCAGTGATAGGCTTTACAGTCACTGGGCTGTGAACTTATTAAAGGTGGTCAGGAATGATGCACCCCAAAAGTCAGACACCTGGTTTTTTATGAAAGCCAGGATTTGAGGGGAGTAGCTTTTGCAACAATGAACAGCTTGCCTTGAACTTGATTATTGACCTGTTGACTGTCATTACCAAGTTAAACATTGTCTTCTGTGAACAGCTTCACTGTCTGAATTTCCTTAAAGTGTACTGTCCTATGTCTTTGATCTTTGACCTTTAACTTGCAAACTGGCACAAACTGCAGGGAATCTGGTGTTGCAAATGGACTAAGACAAGTTTTATTTCTTAAAAGGCCTGATATACATAATCCAAAATTCAAGAAAAAAAGCTGAAGTGTTTTCATAGAAAAGAATGGACATAAACCTAAATATTTATGATAGATCTGTAGAAGGTTATGTTGCTATGTATACATGCACACTCTAAAAATGAACTACAGTAGAAGTTAATTTTTATTTAACTTGAATACGATTTTCAGTATAAAATTATCGTTTCTACAAATAGCTAAGTATTAATGAAAATATTATAGGAAAAATATTGAAATACTTGAAATGGCCAGTATGGGCTTTTACATAAAATGAAACTTTTGTATTACATTCAACCAATTTCTTACTGGTTTCTTAATCCACATAACTGGATCACTTTTTAGAGAGTGTAGGTATATATAGATATATATTATTGTTATTATTATTTTGGTAATGGATAGCTCGACTGCCTTGAATTTATATTTATATTGAGCATAGCATGAAAAATAGTATGCCTTTTTGTTCAATTACATGGTTTTATATTGATTTGAGGACTTATGAACATATGTGGCATGCTATAAAGCATTGCAAATGTATTTCTTAGAGCATAAACAGATATACATATGTACGGCTAACAAAAATGAAGATTAGAAAAAGGTATAGTTTTACAACAAATATGCAATGCAGATGGCATTTTGGAGATGTTATGTAAAGGTACTTCATACTGTAGGTTAGAAGCGCACCAGTATCAGCCCATAACATTATTTAGTAAATCCAACTCAGTTGTTGCTGAAAATATAGATTAATTGACAGTTTAAGTAACGTAGCATATTTACTACACATCAGGTCATTTGATGAATTTGAAATTCCATGCCTGTTTGTCATATATATTAAAATGTGTATGTGTGTTTCTATACTTGTAAACACACACATACACACACATACATACATATTTTTATTCACGGAAAGGTTTTTGTGGTCAACATACTAACTTATGTTATGCTACAAACAGAACAAAATGATTCATGTTGCTGTTCCAGTTTTGTCACTCGCATAGTTGGTGGAAAATACTAACAGCACTACTTATTCTGCATTTGATTTTCCTCTACAATGAGAGAACTTATTTTGTATTATCTTTAAGCCAGAACAGCATCTCATCTGTTTTTTTATTGATTTGATAACTTTAATTTTGAAATGACTTTCATGGCAGCTTTAACTTTTTGTGCAACTGTTTCCCTGACAGTAATGAAGTGCCGAGCATGTAAACTGTTGTTCTTTGGTAAGGTAACAAAAATGTTTGTATTTGGAGAATTTAACTTTAATTATGCAGGAAGGTAAGTGTAATAAGTCTAGTGCTTTGTATATGGTACATCATAGATACATGGATACATGATAAGTTGATTGATCTATTTTCTTTTACTTAAAAGTGCATATATGTTATATACAGAGAAAGGGAGGGAAAATGCTACTATATTGGCATGTTTATGTCATGCAAAGAAAGATTGTGTCAGCATTTCTATTACATACTCGTACTTTCAGTAGGCTATAACACAGTCATAAAGGTTTGCTTTAAGTAAAAGATGTAGGAGCATTTGTTTTTACTGTAATTCCCAAATACATGCTGGCTAGTTTCAGATAACTTCAGAGTAAACTAGTGATGTTACCTGATCTAGTTTTGAGCTCAAATGAGTGAAAGTTCTAAGACAATGTTATATTTTGAACAGTTGTTTTTCTACCAGGGCCTATAATTATAAGAGTTAAGAAAAAACAAATTGAAATTATTTTCAGTTCTGCAATCTGGGTTCCTGCTTATGTGCCGTAACTTTTTTCATGAAGTTTTTAATAAACATTTCCATATTGCTATTGTTATGATCTCAACTGTGGAACAATACAAAACTGAATATGTATTGCATTAATCAGTTACAGTCTATCAAGCTGACTATACAGGGTCATGTATTTTCAGAGTACGTATGGTGCAGGAAGCCAAAGTAGATAATGGCAGTGTTTCCTCTGGCCTTTTAATGTAATGAAAAGGTTATTGACTGTAGACAAAATTAATTTTTATTAAAAAAATATATTTAAAAACTATGTAACTGTATATTTAGTGGATAGGCTGGGTGGAGAGACTCAAATGGCTCCAAAGGAGCCCTTTCAAGTCTCCTGAATAAATGTAATACATATTTTATATATTCCTATGAACTTCTTTTTCTTCTTTCAAAGTGGGGCAAAGGGATGGAATAATTAAAGAAAAAAAAATGTTTAAGGCTAATTTTGTGAGTGAAAATTACAGAAGCTAATAGATCCAAACATAAGGGACAGACTTACTTAAACTTTTTCTTAGAGGTGTACTTCACCTACCCAGTTACTTGGTCAAGACTTCTGCACCATTAGCACTGTGGGTTAAGAACAGAGTGTAAGGCTTAATTATTGAACTTTCAACTCTCTTTTGGGGGTCTTAATTCACAATCTTAGTGTCAGTTAATTGTAGCTTTTGATACCAAATTATATAGAATCAAATTCTATCTTGTTGGTTAGAAAAAAGTGCGTAGAATAGAAAGTAGGTCTGCCTATAAACAGTGGAAGTATTACATTCCTATTCTAGTTTTTTTTCATTTGAACCATAACTAAGGCAAACCTTAAAAAAGACACATAGCAAACTGAAGAGTGAACGTTCCAGGCACTGCATTTTCAAGGAAGCAGAAATGCAAGCTACCACACCATTAGCAGCCTAAATTGGAGATAGCAGAAGATCATTGAGCTGAGGAGCAAGAATATGACTCTAGGGGCTTGCTCTATCCTGGCTCCCATGTCTCCTCACCACATGGCCTAAGTTGTTTTACCAGTTACATAGGTGAAGCCATGCACCATGGCAGTAGGAGATGTGAAGCAGCCATTACAGAGCAGTAGCTATCTGTCACCTTTTGTTGTTGTCAAGACTGTGTTTGGACAGCTCTATTTCTAGAAGTATCAATAGATGATTGCAGCCCTATGAGCCATGAGGAAAATCATTATTATCAGTTGAGGGAACAAATGTCACTGGCCACTTAGGTGTTCAGCTATGCTGTAAATCAAATAATATTGTGTGGGAGCTAAGGAACAGATAACCTGTAATTGAATATGATGGTATAGCCATGACTGATACACCAGCACTGCGATGTTAGGCGTATGTCCTTAGCTAACACTACACAGACTGCAGATAAACAGTGGTTCATATAAGACAAGACAATTTAAACATATGTCAGTTACAAAATCAGGTGTAAATGAACCGTATACTCATAAAATTGATCTCCGATTAATGCATGAAAATCAATGAATTATCTGTCACTGTTCTCATGAAAAATGGAATGTGTGAGTCAAATCTGCCCATTCTTGTTATTTGCTATCAGAGATAACAGAGGCTGATAGCGAAAGACATTGTTAATCAGTGCCATCAATGCTGAAAATATCTGGTAAGCATCAAAGGCATACAGTCACTTGCTGCAGACTGGTTCCATTTGATGCTTTATCTAATGTTAGGCAGCATAGATTCTGTATGATGTGTCATTATTTGATGTGTGTATGTACCTAGAAAAGACCAGCACTAATGAGGGGGTCATATTTTGAAGGGTCATCAGTATGTGACCACTGCAAGCATCTCTTCCTAAATTAAAATGTGTTTCAAAGTAGCATGTAGACAGCATTAAACACATGCATCATAAGCAGGTCTTGTTTCTCAGTACACATTAGGTTTAGCATATCATGTACAAATTTTAGTCATGTTAACATCTGCAGTTGCAGCTGCCCATTATGTCTTTGAGATATGACATTCTGTGAGGGGTGTACATGAAGTACATTTGCTCTGTATAAGCAGCCTTAAGTACTGCCCACAGTATAGATTAAATAAATTTTAGAGGCAGAGAAGACATAAATGAGGAAATGCGGATGTAAACTAGCATGCTGAAGACAATTTTCTACTCTTGGATGTGCATGCAGCACACTGCTACATGCTGTCGTAGTAAAACTGCATAAACAATGGTCATTACACTTTCCAGCCATTTATAATGACACAAAGCTTTCCAGTCACACAGCTCAGTTTCTTCTGCTTCTGTAGAATGACGCTGTTCACAGATGATAGTTATAATAGCCACCACATAAACCAAAGCTTTCTATTTAGTTAATAGTAACTTGTACCTGATGAAATTGCATCACATACTTCTTAGAGCTACAACATTAATCTCCTTGGTGAGCTATCAGCATATCTTGATTCAATAGCCTTTCATGCCAGTGAATTTTTTTTTTGATGTTGCAGTAAAATATATACTGAACATTCTCCCCATCTTGCTATCTGGCACTAGCACATTGAATAATCACTTTCATTGTGTGCATACGTGTGTCCTGGTTCATCCATTTGCCCATGCATCATTTGGGGAACTGGCTTTCTGGGAAGCTGGGATAAAGTAACTTCCTAAAGTATCTGGTTAGCTCTTAACAATATGACAACAGTTTGAAGAGTTTTTAGCGAAGTATTATATTGCTTACAGGCAAGAGAACAGTGTACCTCCACGAGATGGAGTCACCACTTGCAAAAAGTAGTGTGTTAAATCAGAAAAGGATGTTTCTAATCCATATTTCCATCCTAATGTGTTGGCACAGTTTAACACCCAGTCTACACACATATTCATAGCTTACATGGCTGTACAGCAAATCATCTGCCTTTTGGAAGGCAAGAGCGCTTAGGGTCAGCAGGAACTCAGTGTTAACTCATTTATAAGGTGTGAACAATTTTTTTTTCCCTTATTAATCATTTTGCATCCTCAAAAAAAATATTTTTTTCATAATGTAAAATGATGGTTTATCATTTTTCTCAGTGTTTATAATTACATGATATTATATATAGCCCCAAAAGTACTAATGTACAACTGATACATTCCAGTTGGCATCCACAGCCCCATCTTTAGGCATACAATTAATTTAAACAGATGCACATACTGTGTGTGCTTGTATGCTTACCTATTGCTACAAAATTGTCAGTGCTCACATAGTGATCATATCTTATGGAAGTAACCATGTTTGAGTCAGTTCCAAGCAGTTTGTCTCTTTGGATATAAGTAGAGTTATATCACTTAGGAAATGGCGCGTGGTATATTCAGAAGACACCATCAGCAGCCTACAGCACTGTTTTAAATGATCCTGTCAACAGTTCATACCTGCAGGGCACAGCTGTGTCTTGTATTTACATGGTTGTGTTTTACTTCATATGACATACTGTTATGAACTCTGGCCATGAGTCAGGAGGTAGATGAAAACTATTAAAAAAGTCTTTGAGGATAGCCATTGTCAAAACTCACAGAGCTCACAGAAATACCTGAAGTAGTTATACCCAAGAAAATTTTATCTTGAACGGGAATCTAGAATTGAAGGGATGTGATGATGCAAATCATCTTTTTACCCTGTGTAATGCAGTTGGTAAACCATTGTCAGCTAAGCTGTATGCCTAACAGCTATCTTTATTGCGTTTCTAAACCCAGAATCTCTTGTCAGTTCATGCACAGTACTGTTTTACTGCATCTGGTTGAAAACCATTTGATAGGATAGTTCAAGGATTATGATCCTCCCTTCTCATTGCCCAAGGTGCACAGTTCATTATCTGCTAGCAATATGCATTCCTTTGAAGGTGGTAGCTCTTGGATTACAGCTTTTTACAGCTATGACAAATACAGATTTAAAGGAACACCCTACTGAAGTCTTTCTCAGAGGAAACGTAAATTAGTCATAAACTTTTTTTCCACAATTTCTCGGACCCACAGGAAAGCAAACTAGGTCTTTTGGTCAAAGATTGCAGGCAGACACAGAAAAAGCATCATAAGCACATTTCCATTTTCCATTTCCAGAAGAATATAAGAAAAGGAATGAAAACATTTTGGTTTATAATTGCAAGTACAAGCCCATTTTCTCGTAAAGGGAAGGAGTCAAGGACCACTGACACGTCCGAAATTGCATGTAACTGCTATGTAATCAACAATAAAAGAGAAGAGATATTATCAGGAAGTTGGTCATAGCTTTGAAAGTATTACTGGTCTCCAGAAGCAAAGTTACCTGTTAGGCTGTAGGAAGTCCGCTGAATTCTGTATCTGTTGTCATAACACACCAGAGAGCAGTCAGTCAGAAGGCTCCTCAGATAGTTACTCTGAACCTGCCTACAAATATATGGAGTGCATTCTTTATATGCTGCATTCAAAAATATTTTGAGAAGTTTAATCAAACTGACATTAGCAAGATGTGCAAAACCTTGTCAGAGTGAAATGTTCTTATGTTTGATTTCAAAAATTATATCCAAAGACTTTTCATTTGAAGAACTCCACTGGATGAAATACTGAAGGACAAAGAACCTTTACCTCTATTAGTCTATATTATAGCCATGTGTCATTATCTCCATGATATCTCAGTCCTGAAGAGTTTGATATAATAGAAATGCTTTTATGACCTTCGGATGGATCATCTATTGCAATTTCTTTATGTAAACTGATAAATACAATGAAACTTTTGATTCTCCTCCACCCCCTTTTTTCACTGTGCCCTGACACATTTCCCAAATAAATAAGGTAATATTTAATTTTATATGCTCTTGGTGGAAAAGTAAGAAATTATCTGTTCACTATACAGAGAAAAGAAGAAAGTACAATTCAGTTGTCTTTCTCAGTCACACACATGGCGGTTTACAGTCTGTAGTTTTTTTGTGTCTATGGTGAAGAAGAAGTACTTTCTCAAAAATTCCTGTGAATATTTGAGGAACTTGATATATATCTTTCATTAAATCTTGTTCATTGTCCAGTCCCTCAACACTGAGCTCCAAATTACTAATTTCAGATTACTGAAGTCTCTGCCATCCATTTACACTGCTGTCCTTTAAGTCTTTTATAAAAATGACATGATTCAGCCCCCCCCTGACCATCATGGACTCCTTATTTGCATCTTATGTCTACTTGCCTGGTCACATGTACAATAGTGTAATGACATAGACCTATCATTTTTGATGCCAGCCATTGCATACCATTTGCATGCATGGTTTTAGAGGTGAGCAGTCTAGAAAGCTGCATTTCAAAAATGTTTGTATTTTTTCCAGTGATTCCAGTTCTCATCTTAAACATTTTTAATTTCTCCTTGGCATTCTGATGCCTATAATCTGTGCCATGGATGTTAGACAGTAATTACATGCCTGGATTCCTTCCTCTACCACGAATCAGTTCATACACATACATCAGCTATCATTACATTGCTGCTGTTGCATAATAAGCAAGCAGTGTTGCATGGCAGAATGCTTTGCTATTATGCATTGTTTTTTGATCCTATTTTTTTAGGTATCATAAATAACTAATTTATGAAGTGCTCTCTCCGGCATCTGCTACTGTAGTCTGGGAATTGGATTGATTGCACAATTCAGTCACAGCTTGCAGAGGAAGACAGAGGTGTTTGATTTCTGTAGGTTTATTGTATGTGATAAGTGTTCCTATATGGTCAGAAGCTGATCGAGGGAGGTGATTTCTGCTCCTTACTAGTCCTGTGATTAGTACTGTTAACAGTTAAAGTGTGTACAGCTGGTTTTGTCAGTGTGTAGTCAAGAGTTTGATATGGATATGTACAAGAAGAGTACATTGTTTTCCATGCTTCGTACACATTCTTGTTTCTGTTACTTTCTGAATAACACACCTTGCATTCTCTCCAAGTGCTGTGTTCTTGTATCTACCAGAACGTGATTTCTTCTTTTGTTCTGCTTGTTGGATGTTTTTTTAGCAACTGATTCCATTTTCCATCTTGTTGCCATTCCTTTTTCCCTATAATTCCAGCAGAAATTGTTCTGGTTCCAATGTTAGCTGGAAGCTACTGCAGTTTTGACTCTCCCCACACTGTGATTTGTTTATCTTTCATTTCTGAAAACGAGGTAATCAATCTTTCATGCAGAGACAAGGATATTGGTGCAGTTGTCAGGTTATCTCTGAAAGTGGGTTTATGTATAATATGACCATAAAACTCACACATTGTTAAACATTAACTCTCTTCAAGCACTGCTTCTGGAGCCACCCAACAGCTATTCATTTAATCTACAAAGCCTGACAAATAAGTCAGAGCATGGATGTGGTGATTTCTCTATATGATGCAATTTTCTCATTTTTATTCCCTTTTCTCTGCATAGCCCCATATGCATTTCATGCCCATGTTTGGCTCATTAGGATGTGTGTTAGTAATAAGATAACTGAAGCATTTATTTGCTTTCTGCAGCTAAATTTTGTCTTATAGTTATTTTTTTTAATTTTATTTTATTGGCTCACACAGCATTCTATACAGTAACCTTTTTATAACTGACATATGTTATTCCTTCAGGTAGCTTCTACTGACAAACACAAAGCTTGTTTGTGTGCAAATGGAAGGCTGACTAAATGGTGCTAAAGTGTATTATGACTGTCAGATATAATCAGGCAAAATTTTGTGGTGCTTAGACTGATTTTTTCATTGATTTTATTGATCAATGCATTGAACAGTGTTTTATTACACACAAGTTGTCTTTTATTAGTAAAACAAGACCTCATAGTGCATTGTTAAACAAAATGGGTTAATTAATCTATGTAACAGCTCACCAAGCTATTATCTCTTTTAACTCCTTATAATGTTGTGTCATTAAAGGTCAAGGGGTCATGATAATAATCTCATTGCTGTAGACCATTAACATAACTGAACATTTTCAACAAAGTACTTATGTTTACAATGCTATAACCCTTTGACTGCTGCGGCAACCTTTAACCACAGAAAGTCACATGCTAGAATCATCATTATGGTTCTTGCCATGGCAATCAAAGAGTTAAGGGCTGTGCAGTGATTTGTTTTATATTTATTAATTTATATTTATTTTTCATTTTCATTTGAGAAGGGGGAAATTGGGGTGGGGCAGTTCTTGTCTGCTGTAAGTGTCTTAACCAAGGGAAGGGTTAAAATGGCCTTTTATACTATTGCATCTTATGTACTTGCCATCGTTTCATTGTGTTGTAATTACAAAAAATATCTGTCAATAAATAAGAGAACAGAAAAAATGATTTATAAAGGCATTGTGGTTTAATTGGTATATATTACTGTAAGATTTATAGCTGCTGTTCTTTAGATACTGTATAACATGACTGGACTGCCAACTTAAGCCTCAGAAGAGGAATGCTTAACAGATAATGACAATGTATAGAGATAGTATGGATGTGATGGTCTGAGCAGGGTAAAAGAAACATTAGTTAATTTTCCAAATTAAAATATTGTAGGAAAAAATAATTTGTATGCAAAAGAGTTGGGTTGTGTGACAGTGTGCCTAATTCTGTTATGTCTGAAGAGCCACTCAGAGATTCCTGTCACCACCGCTACAAAAATGAAGAGGTGGCTGAATTTCCTTATTTGTTGTGTGTAAGAAAAATCATGAAAAGTATAATGTGAACAAATATGAGTCCAGTGATGCAGATTAGGAAATAGCCAAAAAAAAAAAAACAAACAAAGAAATATATAGGTTTTCTTAAAATTGAGTCATAATAGAAGACCACAGGGCTATGATGCAAAGGGGAGATTTTTAAAGCTTTGGCCATCCAGCTCAGCATTGCAAAGATCTATGTTTCTCCCATGTCAGCAAGCACGTAATTCTTCCACTATAGAGGGTTAAGGTTTCCTACACCCATGCATGTGTGTGGGTGAAGGAAACCAGGAACAAGCTAAATCTATTTGGAGGCAAACTGAAAGTTATTATTGTTTCAGAAAGAAGGCAGTGCTCTTAAGCTGTTCCAAGACCTGAGTCCAAACTGGCCACATATTTAAGCTACCTGAAACCTTGCTCTTTTCCGTTCTAAATCAGAGGTGCACATTTTACGCTTATGAAAAATACAAGTAGCTTATGATTAAAAAAAAAAATCATTATTTAGCTGATTAAAAGAAGAAAGGAAGAGAACAGACTAAAACAGATGCTACAGAAGTCACTGATTAAAGTTCCTTTCTCACACATGAGAGAGGAAAAAGCCTGTGGATTGGCCATATCTACAGGTGACTGCTAGGAAGAATGCCAGTTCTGAATGGAAAGTTTCAGGGAGTGTCATAAGTATCTTAGCATTTTAAGTTCATGAAAGTGTGCTGTTTCTGAAAGATATGAATTAAAGCATCTTCCAAGCTGATCCATGTCCTGTTAACACCATTCACTTCATAGGAAAAGATGCTGCTACAGGCAGAAAACTTAGAAAACATCTAGCAATCACAGTTAAGATATGAGAAATCTGGTACCATAACTCACCCTTTTTCAAGCCCATTTTCTCATAATTATGTTGCAGATAAGCGGATTTCTGTTTTAAAGTTTGGGCCCAAATTCAAGATTTGTCTTCCAGGAACTATTCTCAAAAAGTCTTCCCAAAAAAAGAACTCCAATCAATACTAGATTAACCAATTAGACAAAACTGATTATGAATAACAAATGTTCTTAATTACTGCTTGGCAACCACTTTTATGCTAGTCATTTGAATTATTACAAACAGTGAACAAAATCAGCTAAATGTCTGGACAGTAATAACTGTTAATAGAATCAAAACTTACAAATATATCATGCATGACTTCATATATGATGCAGCATACAATGGCATGGAACACACTAATTTTCCAATTAAAAGAAGCTACAGATAAAAAATTAGTATTTTAGAGATCACCTACTAAGTCAACTGGGAAAACTGGGCACTATAAATTGTGAGGATTGCACTTTAATGAGCATTATTCAGGCATAAGCCCACAATACGTGAGTCAAACTGCCTTTTCTCCAAGTCTATAGGTGCTGTATTGCTGCTGATGGAGAAAACGAGTTTGTTGGTAAAGGGTTTTTTTTTGCTATAAAGTATGCAAAGTTTAGGTAACTGTACTTAACTAGTGCAGAAAATTAGATCTTGATCAATACCTAAGTGATATTCACCCGAGTCACCTTCAACCCAAAAGGTGAATTACTATCTTCTGCAAAAAAGCATTTTGAATGCAAAAGAGCTTTTTGAAAACTTGAAAAACCATATTCCCTTACTTCAATGTGTCACATTAAATGCAACATACAGAAATTTTCACTGAAGTGGCTCTTTCCCCATTAAATTATGGTTTTGTTTGGTTTTTTGTTTGGTTGATTTTTCTATCTGAAATATTCAAGGTATAATTCGGGACAACCAGAGTGGACAAGCTGTAAAAGAAGAGCAGCACCCAAGAAAACAAGAACAAACAAATAAAACAACAAAAAAAAAAAGTATTTGGGAAAAAAAAAAAAAAAGATATTTTTGAAAGACATTTTTATATCTCTATGCAATTTCTGGAAAGTTTCCAAGGTGAAATAAGTTTTATTAGTATCACACTGTTCAATATATTGATGTGAAGTTTGGTTTGCAACTCATTCATGCTTTCACAAGTCACTGCAACAAACAACTCCTAAACAGCATGCTTAATTTCACAGATGTTTGTGTGAAATTACTGTCATTAATCACCAGATTGATTATCTTTCTTCACTTTTCAAGGGTACTTGTATTTAAAATGTTCTTCTGAAGTGACATGTAGAGGCATCTTTGTTATCCATGACTTGCTCACTTGCTGTCTAATTGCTAGATAAGAGATTCATTGTGCAGTGCTTTTGTGTTGTGGTTCATAGATATTTCTTTCTTCGATTTTCAGCATCAATCAGACATTCTCACCATGACAAATGACGAGTGTGGCTGCACTCCCCTTGTTTCTGCTCCGGGAAGTTATTCTGTCACATTGGCCAGCTTCCCCCTGCATGTCTGCTCATACTTCGATTAAAGTAACAGATTAAGGTTGAAAAGATCCTGAAGAGTTCTTCTATTCATGTTGTTCTTTTGTAAGGAAATAATCTATTATCTGTGAAAGACTAGTTTTACAAGGAAGATATGGAGTATCTGAATACTGTTACAGTGTCAAATAGCTTTGTTCCCAAATCTCTTCCAGGCCCTGTTTCCATGGCAGTCCGCACTGTGTGCATTGCATATTTTCTTTTGTAGTGCACTAGCTAGGTTTTTTAGAGATAAAACTGCATTTTCTTTTGCAAGGCAGTTATTCCAAGAATCACTCTGACATACTGGATAAGAGAGCATCATCTCTTCCGCATGACTCAGCAGGTATAAGACATTCAGGTGGAAAGCACATTCTGAAAATACCTCAATTCATAAAGAAATAGAGCCTCACAGTTCATGAGAAAAGCAGTTCAATTAGAAGAATGATGAGTTTGTAAGTCTTGTTTAGGTAAAACTGACAACCAAACAGAGACTATTTAGACTCAGAACTGTAGCACACTCAGAGGTAGAGAGAAGTTAGACCTTCTCCAAGTCTATCAGAAAGTCAGTTTGGAATACCGAAACCTAAATGCCCCTTTAAAGTCTAGCATAGGTATAATTGCCAACTTGTAGCTCCTGACCTGTGCCTAAAGTAGCCAGTTCAGGGGACTACCTGACTATAGTAGATTTGCACCCTAGCCAGTGGCCTTCAGAAGCCTGTTCCTCTCTCCATCGAACAGACAGCTAAAATTGGGAATTAATTTATGGCTCTTCCTGTTCATAAGACATGTAAGTTATATGAATTGTATCCCTTTCACACCTCAGCTGGGAGAACACAGATGCAGACAATAGAAAAAAATGCTGGGAACAGCAACACTCAGAGATCTCTCACAATTAAAAGGAATGAGGTATGTTGGGACTGTCAAGAATCACAGTACAGAGGAAAAAAAAAAAAAAAGAAAAATTTTAAGGAAGCGCAACACATGCTTCTCTGTGTTTAAATATCTGATGTGCTTGCACATCCAACTGTCCTACAGTTGTGTATTATCACAGGACACTGCCCAGGTGACAACCAAACCTGAGTCTCCCACTTACAAGTGTCAGGCAGAGATACTCTCTTTCCAGGTACACCATTGTGGTATACCTGGTTGGATGCCGGATGCCCACCAAAGCTGTTCTATCACCCCACTCCTCAGCTGTACAGGGGAGAGAAAATACAGCAAAAGGCTCATGGTTCACAATAAGGACAGGGAGAGAGCACTCACTAATTAGCATCATGGGCAAAACAGAGTCATCTTGGGGATATTAGTTTAATTTATTACAAATCAAACCAGAGTAGGATAGTGAGCAATAAAACTGAATCGTAATAAACACCTTTCCCCTACCCTGCCTCTCTTTCTGGGCTCAGCTTCAATCCTGAATTATTTATGTCCTCCCCTTCAGCAGCCCAGGGGGGATGGGAAATGGGGGTTGTGGTCAGTTCATCACATTGTCTCTGCCTCTTCCTCCTCCTCAGGGGCAGGACTCCTCCCACTCTTCCTGTGCTCCAGTATGGGATCCCTCCCACAGGGTGCAGTCCTTCAGGAACAGACAGTGTTGATCCCCTGCTGGGTCACAAATTCTGACAGAAAACCTCCTCCAGAGCAGGCTCCTCTCTCCACAGGTCCTGGCAGAAGCCTGCTCCAGCTTTGGCTTCCCACAGGATCCTCCATGGGCTGCAGGTGGAGATTTGCTCCACCATGGACCTCCTTGGGCTGCAGTACACAGCCTGCCTCACCATGGTCTGCACCACGGGCTGCAGGGGAATCTCTGCTTCGGCACCTGGAGGACCTCCTCCCCTCCTTTTGCATTGGCCTTGACATCTGCAGAGCTGTTTTATTCACATGTCCTCACTCCTCTCTCTGGCTGTAGTTGGTCCTGTTTATTAACTTTCTCCCCTTCTTAAATACATTATCCCAGAGGTGTTACCACCATTGCTGATGGGCTCAGCCTTGGCCAGTGGCAGATCCATCTTGGAGCGGCTGGCAATAGCTCTGTCAGGCACAGGGGAAGCTTCTGGCAGCTTCTCACAGAAGCCACCCCTATAGCCTCTCTGCTACCAAAACCTGGCCATGCAAACCTAATACAGCTATTTCCTGCTTTCATTTGTTTTTGTCAACTAAAGTTCAGTTATAGCTGTTGCTATTATCACTTGTAGGGAAGGTGTATTCACTGATTCACAATTTAAATTTGTGTAGCAGAAGCATTGCACATTATAAGCAACATTGAGAAGACACATTCATTGAGCTATCCCATATGGACATCAGTTAGCAGGACAGGACATAGGTGAAAGGCAAAAGAGGTGTTTCAAGAACAGCAGTGCTGAGTGCCCACTGACTGTAATGCTAATGCCATCTAAAGCTTTTGCACACATAGCCCTTTTTACAGCACTTTGCTTGTATGTTGTCTTATACCGTATAGCAGAAGCTTATATCTTGCTGAGAAATGTGACTACATGTGTATACTAAGGTATCTCAGAGGATGAAAGGAACATACAAATGAGGACACAGAGCATATTACTAATGTAATAAAAAGATGGAAATGGGGGAAAGATAAACATTCTGTGAGAAATGAGAAAAGCAGTGAAGATCCAGAGTGTTTAGAAGAGTGTTTAGGAAGGGTAGTTATGAGGTTTGCTTTATACAGTATGGAAATTAGTTTTGACAGTGGAATTTCTGTTTACTTAAATTTTGGGGAAATCTGGACAACGCACATTTTTATGTCTGTGTTACTTATCAAGCCTAGATACAATCAGTAGTTAAAGAGGAAGCAGTAAAATAAATCCAGATCTATAGTGCGGGGAAAGTGTAAAATGCCTGGATGTGAGAAGATTTGTCAAATCCTTTGATATGAAAGGGACATTTTCTAATGCAGTAAAGTCCTAATGACCTCTGAAACTGTAAACAGGGAGTTGTAACCTCATCTAAATGTTAATTAAATGAATTGAACTTAAGTGGCTCAGAGAGACAAGAAATTGAAAGTTCTGAAGATTAAATTATTCCTTTGATGGGTCAGACTACATGGTTGTGCAGTACATAAGCCTCTGTTGCTGTGGGCTGCAGGAAGAGTTTCCTTGAGGGACAAAGACCCTCTTCACCTCTCCCAGCTCTCTCCAGATTACACTGGCACAATCATACATGTCTGATTACCTCAGAAGCTGTACAGTTCATGCAAAGCCTTCTTTTTATGCATAAAAGTAATTATTTTAGCATTGGTAATCTGATTTCCCCATGTCCCTTTTCCTTCATACACTTTTCGTGGATAATTATAACAGTTAGTCCCAGTCTGCAGCCCAGCAAACTCAGAAGTTCCTCTAAGGCTGATTCTTTCCATTTGCATAGAACATAACGTGGATTTTTAGCTGCTTTTCTAGTCTTGTGGCTAGAGTGAGAAAAAGACCTAGGTAATGGCAACACTAACCTAATTGGAATGAGATTCATCTTCCCAGCACAGTCACGCTACTGTTTTGAGCCTTGGTGAATCACACAGTTACAACTGGCCAGCTGTTTTAATACTCTTTATTGAAATGAGTCGAATTGCTGTCCTGGGCTCAGCTGTAGCAGCCATTTTTCTCCTTCTTAGTAGCTGGTGCAGAGCTCTATTTTTTGACTTTCTGCCTGGGAACAGCACTGATAATACCAGTGGTTTTAGTTGCTGCCCAGTAATGTTTACTCTGACCAAGGACTTTTCAATCTCATGCTCTGCCAGGGAGGAAAGGATGCCAGGAGGAAGCAGAGACAGGACACCTGACCTAAACTAACCAAAGAGGTATGCCATACCACAGCACATCATGCCCAGTACATAAACTGGGGGCATTTACCCGAAAGGGTTAGATCACTGCTCAGACGGGCTGGGTATCGGTAGGTGTGTGGTGAGCGGTTGTGTTCTCTTCCCTTGTTATTTCCCTTATCATTATTATTATTGGTGGTAGCAGTAGTGGTTTGCTACTGGACTGTTCTTATCTCAGCCAGTAGGAGTTAGCTGCATTCTTTCAATTCTCCTCCCCATCCCTCCGGGAGCAGGGGAAAGAAAAAGGTGAGGAGTGAGCGAGCAGCTGCGTGAATCTGAGTCACCAGCTGGGCTTAAACCATGACAATTGCCAATACACAGTTGAGAGTCTAAGCTCTCCATATCCTGAGTGCCCAAAATATGACTCATAATAGTCAACATGCTGAGCAAGATGACATTTAAGCTTATTATTAAGAGACACTGAAGGAGGAAGGCTGTGCAACTCTGCCTCTAGTCTTAGCCACCAGCTAGGGGAAGAGCTGGGCACATCTGGAGCTCTGGGTCATCATTCACAGGTGAATTGGGTATTTTGCACATTTGGAGATGAGTGACTTATTCAAACACCATCCCCAGGGTGTGGAGACTTCTAGACTCCAAAGTCCTGAAAGCTCAAGGGCATCTGGCTCTTCTTAGGAATTAGATGGCTCTCATCACCTCAAGTCTTCTTTCCTTGTGTCTAAAAAAGGAAAATTTAGATAGTTAATCTCCAGAGAGCTTTTGCCATTCATGTACTTAACCTGGAGAGAGAAGCATTTTAAATACTCTATTTCCTCAGTATTTCTGAGTATTGTCTTTCCTCAGCATCCATTTAGGAAATACGACAACTGGTGTAAATCTGGTTCTAAACTGCCGCTCCAGTCAACACTAAAAGAATGTAGGCATTTATAGATATGAAAGCAAAGACTCTTTGCAGTGGATGTGTTAAGCTGGGTCACTGGTTAATTCCGTGAGATGGCTGTCTTTCTTCACAATTTAGGGTTGCATTTGTCACAGCAATTTCTTTCTGAGTGGGACGAGTTGATTGATCTCCTTTCCAGGGGCTTCTTGGTTGTTTACAGGGATTTAGGCATTGTATCTTCTGTCAGTGCCCAGGTGCTGGCAGTGAGGGTCTGCAGGGTGGCCTCTGAGGAGAGACCAGGGCTGTCTCAGGCTGTTTCAGCCAGTGCTCGTTGGCTCCAGTGGACCTATTGCAGGACACAACTGGGCTTGTCAACCAAGTGGGTGGTGCCCCTGGAAAAACATATTTTAGAAAGGGAGAAAACACTGCACAAGCAAGTAAGGAGTGTGGGGAAAAAAAGGTGAGGAACATCCCTGCAGCCACCATCAGCAGAGAAGAGTGAGTGAGAGGCGATGCTCCAAACACCAGAGCTGAGATTCACCTACAGCTAGTGCAAGAGGCCACGACAAAGTGGATAAGCACACCACAGTCCATGGAGAACCCCATGGTGGAGCAGGTTCATCCTAAAGGACTACAGCCTGTGGAGAGGCCCCACACTGCAGCAGGGGGAAAAATTAGAGGAGAAGCTACAGAGAGGAACTCTGTCTTTATCTTAACTCAAGATGCTTTCTGTCCTGTTTTGTGCCCCTGTCTTATTGAGGAGGGGGAGTGAATAAGCAGTTGTGTGTGCGGCTGCTAACCAAGGTTACATTTCCCACTCTCCAACTATTATTTAAATTTATTTGTTTTGATTTGATAATATACTTGGCACTGTTTTCCTGGCACAAAGTTCTGTGGAGATGCAAAATTCTATATCTTTTTTAAGAGTGTAAGAATATGGAGAGGTAGAATTATCTTCCTGCATGTGATTATCACAGTATCATCTTGAGCTGAAATGTCAGTGCAAGACATTAAAGAATATTTGATAGGATTATAAGTATCAAATTTCTGGTGGAATTAACTGAAAAGTTCTGAAGGTACTGAAAAAAGAAAAAACTGATTTATGAGTTTTGCTGTATCATACCTTCCTAAAACTGCCTCATGACTCAAAGGTGGTTAATGTGACAGTGATTTTTCAGATTTTTGCACAAAATCTGAAAAACTGTAGCCAGTCATCTCTCATGACCTTAGGAGAGAGGACTTGTAAACATGTGGGTAAATATGAGAGTGGGTCCAGAATTACTTTAGTAACAGAACCATCTATTAGAGCTCTTGAAACATGTAAATAATGCTAATCAAGTTGATGCACTCTTCCAGATTTCCGAAAGGCATTTATTAAGATCCTTCTCCAATCACTCTTCAAGAAATTCAGCTGTAGTAGCAAAGGAGGTAAGGTACTCAGGTGGATGAGCAAGTTATTAAATTATGGGAAACAAAAGACAGAATTATTACTTAGTTTCCATAGTAAAGAGACATCATAAATAAAACTCAGGAGTCTATGCCAGAGACTGTTATTCACTATATTCATAAATGATCTGGAAAGAGTTGAATGGCAAAGTTTGCTGATGTTACCAACAGTAATAAAGACAAAGAATGGGTTTTAATAATTGTAAAAAGAAAAGTTACACAATAGTAAGGGGCTTGGAAATGAAATGGGATATAAATGAAATTATGTACAAGTGAAACACATGTAAAAAAAAATAATTTGTATGTACAATTATATTTTCAGAGCCAAGTATTAGTGTTTGATAAAAGCTTTTAGGAATGAGAGAGAAAGCTATGAAAGTGTCAGTTCAAAAAGCAAATGAGATGTTAGAAGTTGTTAGGAATTGAATAGAGAACAAAACAAAATAATAATTATTTAAAAACCATTATGCTGCTGTATTAATCCATTACATACCTGTGTCTTCTATTTGAAGTTCTGCCTTTTTTTGTCCACTTGCATATCAAAATTCATACAGTAACAAAGTAATAATATTGTATAATGTAGCTGTGTTTGGAAAAAAGACTGCAGGATTAACGAAGTTATAAAAGATGTTTCTATTTTATAAGAAATGACTACATATGACAGGACTTTTCAAAAAAAGTAGCCGAGGGGGAAGCACAAAAACAGTCTAAAAAACTGAGTTATATGAATAACTGTATAAGAAGCTATTTTTCACTGTCTTACTTATCCTGTAAGTGAATCAAACTAAACAGATGTCAGGCAGGCCTAAAGCTGTCCAGAGTAGATACTTTACATAGCACACAGGTAAAATACTAATCTGCTTGTTACAAGTTATAACAGACACTAAATTTGACTCAAAAAGGGAATTGACAAATGCAAAGAAGAATAATCTCTTTAGAGCTATTCAATTCAAACCAGCACCATGAGCACAAGGAGTAGTCCAGACACTTATATGTTTATATACTGAGTTGGTAAACAAACAACATTTGTTATAATTTACTTGACTCAGTACAAAGTGAACTACCAAGCTTCCTGCTGCTTTGGGTAACTGAGATTTCAGATGTAAATGTGAAGAATCTTCATTTACTAAACCCTGTATTTCATATGAACCCATACATTATTAGATATTCTTAATATCAGTATTTAAATGGGATAAGTGCATGTAATTCTTTTCTGCCTCTTCACTGAAACTGGACACAATGATAATCAACCACTTGGGGGATGATGAGTTTCGGGATAATGATCCTGAAAATATGCCTTTGAGAGCTATCATAACAGTCATGCTTATCACTAGTAATTGAATCTTTACACAGATGAAGGTCTAATCTGAGACAAGGATTTCTGTGTATGATGTTATGACGGTCTTCTTGACACAGAATTTCACACCATCAAGATTTCTACTGAATATGCCTTCTGTGTGTTGGTACTCAGTGTGACTCATCAAGGGTGACTTGGCACACTGAAGCCAACCAAGTACTACTATATTAAAAGCTAAGTAGAAATCTTTGGAATACTTTTCATACCTTTTGCTTCCCTAACACAGTAAGTTAATCAGTATAATTCCATGTGCTCAGCCTATCACCTGCTTTGAAAATAATTCACTATGTGTGTATATATATATAAATATATGTATATGGGTAAGCAGGAAGGTTAAGTAAAACCTATGTACCCGATGTACAGTTTGCAGTGAATGAGTGATTTGTCATAATTTCTCAAGAGAAGCAAAGATTCTTCCCGAGGTGTAAGAAAATAATTCAAGACACGTTGTAGAAAATGGCTGATTGAGGAACTTTTTCAGATGGCTTCCTCACAAATCATCCCTTTGTAAGTAAGTTTAAAACCAAGATTACCTTGCTTTTAATGGATTTAACACCCCTTAGTGGATTTAATAATGGTGATAAGCTATGACCAGCATGACATATATGACATACCATCTTGCTGGCCCTTGGGAGCAAGCAAGGTAAATCAGGCAAATTTTTTCTCAGAATTTTGTTCTGGGGTTTCAGCAGTAGTTTCCTCCATAGGTAAGAGCTGTTCAGTCCTTTCACAATCTTTCATGAACAAATGAACAAGGAAATGTCAGATAGATATGGGATGTGGATGACATTTTTAATTCTAAAAGAATTAACTTTGTTGATGAAATGGAAAAATCTTCCCCTCAGTGAAAGCTAAAGAGTTTGTTCCGATGTTTCATATATTAGCTAGTGTTTTGAATGAGACCAAAGAAAAGTGGTTTTGTCAGCAGCTTGTGTATTACTTACATAGGTACAAAAGAGAACAACAGTAAAATAAAAATCAAAGCAGAATGAGAAAAAATAGCTGACAAAAGAAATAGCACTAACATTACTTCCCTTCCGTCACCATTTCTTCCCTTTTCAGTACCCTGGAAACATAAAAAGAAATGGGTTCTTTATCAATAACACTTGGCCATGAATTTTTGATACACAACAGGAAACATATTGCAGTTTATTTGTACAGTACTAAATTGATTCCATGCTTTAGATTTTCCTCTGGGCTCTTTTGTGGATAAGAAAGATTATTTTTCCCTTGTACTTGGACAATTGTGTATCAGAACTGCATTTCACCTTCTTTAAGAGATTCAGAGGATGGCCATACTAGGCACAGGGCATGGGAAAAAAATGCACTCGAGGTTTCTACCAGTGAGTCTGTTGGGTGTCTGTTCAGTGTGCCCCAGATCCAATCAGCTCTCAGGCTATACATGAAGAAAGCATTGTGTCTGTTTCCAGATCAAATTTACAGGAGCCAATAGCTTTTTAGGGGGTCTACTCTATAGTGTGTTATATGTCTCTAGTCTCCTTTGGAAGAGCGTTTTCCTAACTAACTTTCCATTACTGTACAAAATGCAAAATGGGGCATAGACATCCCTATTCTGCACTCTGGTGACTGTACTCTCTGTGACATACTGAATGCTTTTAGTATTCTCCACATAAGTTCTGTGCTTGGATTTGGGTTTCGGGGGGGGGGGGGGGAAGGGGTGATGGTGCTCCTCCAGAAGGAGGCTGCTTATGAGCTTGGTGCCTGCAGCTCTCTCCCTCTGGGTGCAAGGTGAGATTCAGAAAGTTCCTCTTGGATCATGCGTTTATGGGATGCCAGATCAGGTGAACTTCAGGACCCAAGAGAGCTATTGTTCCCAGTCCACCAGAGCCAAAGACTCAGGGGTGTCCTCCTCGCCCAGTCCCCAAGAGCTAGGCCAAGGTTGGGCCCTAGTGAGGTTAAGTGGGTACCCCTGCTACACACACGCGCACACACACACACACTTACATAAATGTGCACACAGCCAAACAACAGCAAAGTAACACAGACAGGAAAGCAGTTCCCTTAAGAGGCACCGTGCTTCCATAAAGAGCAGTCCCACCAATGTGACTCATACCAATGGCCTTATACAAGCTCAAAAAGAGGGCTTACATGAACTTCATGAGGTTCCAACAAGACCAAGGGCAAGGCCCTGCACCTGTGCTGGGGTAAGCCCCAGTATCAACACAGGCTGGGGGCTGAAGGGACTGAAGGGACTGAAAGAAGCCCTGAAGAAGACAACTTGAAAGTACAGGTAGATAAAAAACTGGACATGACCTGGCAATGTTCACTCAAAGCTCAGAGGAGTTGGACTAGATGATCTTTGAAGGTCCTTTTCAATCCAAATGATTCTATGAATCTATGGTTCTATGATCCTGTTCTTACCTGCAAGCTAATTCAGCTTCAAGGCTGACTAACAGATACCACATGCACACACTCCCAGCTGAGACCTTCTGGTGACTGGCCCTGTCATAAGATCCCTCCTGTAGCTGCTCCCAGTTTCACTAGTATCCAGCTCCAAACCTATGGCCTTTACAGTAAGTGGCTCCCAGACCTTACGGTGTGAATTGCTGTCTAGTTCAGTAGCATCATGCACACATAAATGGATCCCTCCAGGAGCTGGCTGTAGACTCTCAGCCTTTACAGTAGCTAACTTCAGGCCCCAGTCTCTCCAGCTGCCAGTTCCCTCTATTATAAGTCCCTTTGATTCACAGTCTCTGTTTTCCACACCAACCACTTACACCACTCTTCCTACTTGCCAGCTAGATCAGCTTCATGCTCACTAACAGGTTTCACACATGCACCCACACAGAGCACACTCACACAGGAAAACATAGGAGATGGGTTTGATAAGAAGACTCAACAGACAGTGATGATTACATGTAGGGCTTAGCCAGTCAAGCATGCCAAACCAGCAAGTTGTTCATACACTGCTTTCTTTGGCCCTTCTCCTAAACATCCCATAATAAACTAAATAAACTCCTTCAAATATTCCATAATAATTTTCCTTTTTATCTTTAGACTCAGGATAACCTTGTTTCTCCCTTCTTACCTGTTACGAAACATCTGAATGAACCTCCTCAGGGCTTCAAGCTGTTCTGTCTATGGCCTGTCTCAATAACGCACCTAAAAGCTCTGGTCTTTGATATTACCTCTGCTATCTATGGCTCATTAGGGTATGTGTATCTGGGTGTTTAATTTATTACGTCTGTCTCTTTCCCTAGACTTTTGTGTAGAGTACCCACTAATAAGATACCCTCACGAACTATGCATCCACATATTCCATTACATCCATGTACTACACATATGATTATTTGATTATTTAGACTGATTATTTAGATTGTCCTGGGTTCAGCAGCAGCAGTCATTTTTCTCCTTGGTAGCTGGAGCAGCTCTGATAACACCAGTGTTTTCAGTTACTGCTTGGTAATGTTTTGGTCTGACCAAGGACTTTCTGAGTCTCATGCTATGCCAGGGAGGAGGGGAGCTGGGAGGAAACAGAGACAGGGTGCCTGACCCAAACTGACCAAAGAGGTTATTCCATACCACAGCACGTCGTGTTCAGGTTGTGAAAACAGAGAGCAGGGACCTGGAAGGGTGTGGTGGTGGTGGACTGGGGGGTTCGCTGCTGGGGGATGCACTGGCTGGGTCGGGCTTGGTGAGCAGTTGTATTCTCTTTCTTTATACTTCTCTTGTTATTATTATTATTGGTGGTAGCAGTAGTGATTTGTGTTATACTTTAGTTACTAAACTGTTCTCATCTCAACCTGTGGAAGTTGCATTCTTTCTATTCTCCTCCCCATTCCCCCGGGACTGGGGGGAAGAAAAAGAGGGGGGTGAGTGATAGAACTTCATGAGTTTTAGAGGCTTAAACCATGACATAGATTAATTAATTAGAGACTATTCCCTAAGTATGCACATTTTCATGAGAACTCAGCAAAGAAACTGCAGCAGCAACCATCGGGGCAAGACTTCCTGCATTTCAAAGATTTATTGGTGAACCAAAGTCACTGTAATGATTCCAGCAAAGGTTCCAGGAACACTGATTGTATTTAAATGTTGTAAATAACTGAATCAGTTAATATATCTGACTGGAAGGAGAATATATTTCAATATGCTTTAACAGCTATGCAATAAATAGCAGCTGATTTTCAATGGGTAGTTAGAACTGTTCACAAGTACTTATGAAGAGAGGTACATTTCAGACATGTACACTTACACTGAGCCCTTTTAACCTCAGATGTGCGAGGCATTTAGGCAGGAGAATTAAGTCCTGTCCAGTAGTTATATTAATCTTACATGTCTGTGTACGTTTAAAGACTTTTCTAGGGGAGATGGGCTCCTGAGCTTGGGCCACTTGCTTGAAGTACGTGATTGTAGTAGAAAGAGACTGATCAACAATGAAAAGCCATGATGTCTGAGGTACTGAAAGCAATGATCATCTCATGGTCACTTAGAATCTTTTAGCAGAACATTTTTTATGAATAAAAATATGATTCATAAAATTGAGGTAAGGCAAATACCTCTTCTGAGATTATTGTGTACCAAGGAAAAGGTATTATGTTTTTTTCAAGTTGATTATGTCTGCAACTCTAATTCTTCAGATTTTTTTTTTGTTTTTCTTCCCTATATCTACAAATAGCCAATTTTAAATTGCTAAATATATTGTAAACATCACTTGAAGACAGTGTCAAATAGCTTAGCAATTTCTCTAGCTTGTGAGATATGCAAAATAGGACAATTATCAGCAGAAAGACTCTTCTATTTGTCAGCTTCTCTCTCATCTGCATCTTAGGGGTGTGCTACATGCTACATTAGATTAGCAAATTATTTGTTAACTAGAGGCAGAGTGGACAGCTGCCTTCACTTTCTTACTACTACTGTGGCTGGAAGGATTCGTGTAGAAAATTCAATCTTGTTTTCTGTTCAGGATGGCCTACCTAGCCCTGGGAGTGAAAAATATGAAGAGGTGCAGGATGTGGCTATCTGTGAGAGGCAGAAAAGGTGAAGGTAGCCATGGACTCCAGTTTTAAAAGAGCTGAACTTTTTTTGCTGCTGGGGATGCCCATGGGGGGCCATGCTGCCAGGTCGACATAAAAGCCACCAGTGCCACAGGTTTATACCTGGCAGAGTCATGGCTGCCTTGCTGCTCATTCTCCTCTCCAAAGTCTCATCTCACCGTTAAAATGTCCGTATTTCTTACTCTTCTCTTTGAGCTGACTCTTGTGCTTCAAAAGTCCCTTGATAATTCATTGGTTACTGTCTAACTTGTCTGTTCATCACCTTCCTTGCTATCATATTCAGACTAGGGTGAAATGATTTCCCAGGCAGTTTTGGGAGTCACATTCACACATACAGTTACTTGCATGCTCCTCTCATGTCACCTGATATTTTGGCACGGTGAACATCCCCGAATATCCCAAGAGCTGAAATGTCTTGCAACTGGTATGAAATCAAATTCAAACCCATTTTTTTCCTCAACATGTCACACTGTTAAGATTTTTTAAATGAACATAAAGAGAGAATGTTGGGAGAAAGCTCTTGCTTATATTGATAATTATAGTAATAATATACAAGTAATATGTATACCTAGGGCCTTATAGAATAACTGAATACTTTTTATATGTATCTTTCCATATATTTATGATCTCTTGCGATCTATACTGTGGAAGTATTTTGTGTTCCTAGTAAGCAAAGTTTAAACTTGAAATTTAAACATTTCATTCAAACAGAATTATGTAGTCAATGAATATGCTTTTGTGAAGTACCTGCAAAAAGAATTTTCCTGCATGTTTTGCATTACTTTGAGATTTCCTGGAACCTGTAAGTGTCTGGGCCTCTGGAACTCATCATAAATTTAACAGTGACACATTTAGTCAAACTTGCTCTGTTGAAGCCTTCTCAGTTAACAAACATCTTCTAAGTCTTCCTAGAGCAGACACCTTTGAGTTTCAAATTGTATGTTTCCAGTCCCGCTAGAACACAGAACAAAGACCTCCTTTCATTTGGATGCCATTGAAAGATGTTTCAGTTCTTCCACCGACACTATGAGTAGCCAGAATATATAGCTGAAGAACTTTTCCCTGTTCCTGTTGGCAGCAGGCTAGAGATCTTAATGAGTCCATTATCAGTAAATGTAGTCTTTATTTCAATTTTTTTTTCAGGTTGTGAATAATTATGTGAGATGTCAGTTGTGCATATGAATACACTACTGTTCTTGTTCTGAAAAGCATAATTTTTGTCATCAAAACCCCAATATTTCTCAATCTGTATTTATAAATTTAATTTATACCAAAGCTTCCATAACAAAAGTAAAACTTAAAGCATGAAAATTACATTTGAATCAGAGAATGTTCCGTATTTGAATGTAATATGGAATTTTAAAGCAACCCTATACTGAAAAGATTGCAGAAAAGAGGTAGATGTGGAGTCCAATTCCCACATAAATGGCTGTAAGTTAAAATTCTCATCCATCTATGTGCCTATTTTGGAATCTTTTTCCCATCCTTTGTATTCCTATTTCTAGAGGGACACTTTATCTCAAGGGTGTATGACTTTATTATAATCCTGAAAATGTATTTGTGCAATTCTGAATCTATTAAAATAACTTGAGGTTTTTCAGACAGATACAGGCACCCTGCAACCAGCTCTTAGGATCACATGCCCTAATTTTTTTATTATTTATTTCTTTTTTATATGGAAGGTTCCTGCAGTCTCAGTTCTTTCACTTCTGAGAAGGTACACATTCTTTTAAAATAACCTTTTATAGTAATATAAAAATCTTTTCCCTTACATGTAAGTTCAGTGCTGGAAGAATTAATTGAATGAATAGGCATGAAAAATGCTACGCTTTGTTGCTGACATTTTTAGTTTAGAAAGCAGTCATGCAACTGCTGAACTCTACTTCCAGTGAAGAAAAAAATTCAGTGAAGTTTTTGTTTTCTAAAGAGGCGATACTTCAGACACTGCCAACTGAAAAGTTGCACAAAGGAAAAGTCTTCCACTTCTTTTAAGTGGCTTCTACTTGTAAACTAAATATGTCTATAAAAGCCTTCGAATGACTATTTTTTCACTTCAGATGAAATGATAAATGACACTGAAAGTGAATTTCAAGACATATGGGAACTCTAAAGCTTTGGAGCTCTTTTCACAATCATAAAACCGTTATATAAAAATACTTAAAATATTGACATCACATCTGAGGTTAAGTCTGAACAGGATGTATTTTCCTGAAATATATAAAGAAGTCCATTGGTTTGAATGCTAGTGATCTGTATTGTGCTCTGACATAATAGGGTCTGAGGCCTGAGGGACAGAGAGCTCTTTTTCAAATTACACTGACTTAAGATAACTCATGAATCTCCTTTTTTTGTCTTTCCTAGTAACTGCATTTTAATTTTTAAACTTGTTCTGCAGAATGAACAAGGGCTTCTTGACAGAGAGATGGCAACATGAGAGTAGCTGGTTGAAATTTAAACTTAGTATATACATCAATGACTTAAATAAACGTTATCATGATTTTACATAATGCAAAACACTAGATTAATACAAGTAGCTGGAACAATTCTTTCTTAAATAACTTAATGCCACAATATCATGTGAAAATTCAGCCTAGCTATTGGTAATAATAGATGTTGCTTTGTCATTCTAATATAGTCTAAGTGCCATCCTATTCACATTCCTTCATCATGCTGATCCGTTTTGGCACCTGCTAAACTAGATCCCCAAATTAGACTGGCCCTATAATAAACTGCCCATTATCAAACCTCCATTCATATTGTGCAAAGCCACTTTATTTAAGAAAGTGTAGAACTAAAGAAGAACTTCAAGCTTCATAGAATCATAGAATCATAGAAGAGTTAAGGTTGGAAAGGGCCTTAAGATCATCTAGTTCCAACACCCCTGCCATGGGCAGGGACACCTCACACTAAACCATGCCATCCAAGGCTCTGTCCAACCTGGTCTTGAACACCGCCAGAGTTGGAGCATTCACAACTTCCCTGGGTAACCCATTCCAGTGCCTCACCACCCTCACAGTAAAGAACTTCTTCTTCATATCCAATCTAAACTTCCCCTGTTTAAGTTTGAACCCGTTACCCCTTGTCCTATCACTACAGTCCCTCATGAAGAGTCCCTCCCCAGCATCCCTATAGGCCCCCTTCAGATACTGGAAGGCTGCTATGAGGTCTCCATGCAGCCTTCTCTTCTCCAGCCTGAACAGACCCAACTTTCTCAGCTGATCTTCATATGGGAGGTGCTCCAGTCCCCTCATCACCCTCGCGGCCCTCCTTTGGACTTGTTCCAACAGTTCCATGTCCTTTTTATGTTGAGGACACCACAACTGCACACAATACCCCAAGAGACGTCTCACAAGAGCAAAGTAGAGGGGCAGGATCGCCCTCTGTGACCTGCTGGTCACTCTCCTTTTGATGCAGCTCAGGATACGGTTGGCTTTCTAGGCTGCAAGCGCACTCTGCCAGCTCATGTTCATTTTCTCATCAACCAACACCCCCAAGTCCTTCTCCACAGGGCTGCTCTGAATCCCTTCTCTGACAACCATGTTTTATTGTTACTTAAAAATAAAACTATCATAGCAGCATCTCATTTTAAGTTATTTTCTTAGTTATTTCTTAGCTTAATTAAAAATTAAATTTTAAACTGCTTTCTGTTGTCTTCCTGCAGAATAATTTTTTCTTTGGTTTATTTATTTAACAAACTTCAGGAAATCCAACCACCATGTCAATTTGCTGTGACTCCAAGAAGAACAAGACAACTCCTTGTAATGGGTTCTTAGCTGTTTGTTTAAACTAAATCTCCTCTGATTCTAGAAGGTGTGGCTATGTAATATACATCAATAGTGATTGCTTTCTTCCCACTTAAGAAAGCCAGACAAACCAAACAGTGTATAAAATAAACAGAGTTAAATCACTGTGGTGGGCATCACCAGACTCCTACACTACGTAAAAAGGCTGTTTTACCCAAATTACAGGGAATACATTGGGAGCACCTGTTCACTTCATGTTTAATTTGTGCTTCTGAAACATAACTAATTTTAAAACTTCTGCTTTTTAAAAGATAACTTTTAGCAGTATTTGAAAATGCAGTAGAAGTTCCTATGGGAAACAATCCATGTTTCTATCTCTGTAAGGTAATACATCTAGGAGCAAAGAATGTAAGCTGTGCTTCCAATATGAAACCCAGGAAAAAATGAGTCTGAGGGAGGTCATAGTTGAAAGTCAGCTGTATGTGGGCTTCCAGAGTAACACTGGTTTATAGTGATTACATGCAAACTGCTGAACAATGAGTGGTAGGAGGAAGCCTCTGATGTTACTACCAGTAAGTATGACTGCTGCCTCTGGGATGTATGCCCAGATCTGATGTGTGCCTTTTATAAAAATTATATTGGTAAATAAGATGTATTGCAGAGAAACAAGAGAACAGTTAAGACCAAAAGTTAAAAGAATATTGAAGCATAGGACATTCAAAGATAAGGCTGGCTATAGGTCAGCATTTCAAACATTCTCTTCCTCAGGCAACTTCTTACAATAGTCTCCTTCAAATTGCAGCAATTTCCTTTAAATATTTCTTTATCTTACATCTAGACTCTTCACAACCTTTCCTCCCCAGCTTTATTTCAGTAGCCCTCTGAGTTGGTTTCTCAGATTATTAATTGCTCAAGGAAAACCTTTCTGGGGGCCAGGTAAGTAAAGCCCATTCCTGGTAGTCAGATCTCAATTGTAATTCTTAGTCCCATGTCAACTGCCATAGTCAGAGGGTGCATTTTCCAGCATACTTACTTGTCTTTACCTGAAGTCCATGTGACCTGAAAGAACATCATTTGAGATCTAGTATGAAAAGTAGATGTAAAATTAAGTTATGCCCTAAAAAGATCAGAAGACCTGTTTCAGAGCACTGGATTAGCCTAATGTGTTTTACCTATGGATCATCAGTGTAGCTATTTCTTTCAGTTAGGACCAGAGAGTGGATAATTGAAAATATCTCCACTGACTTCATGGGGAATATGAATTATTTCACTTGTGCGTAATGAAGATACAGCACAAGCCACCCAAAAGGGCACTGTAACACTGTGAATCTGGACAAATAGTGGAAAGGAAAAAAGAGTTACAAATAATCAATGGAATAAAAAAATACTGACTTTTTATTGAGTACATTTGCCATGGATATTTAAGTATCTGACTACTGGTTAAAATGTAAAGTCATACAAAGTCAGGTAAAATGTTTCAAATCCTTGATAAATTTTCTGCAGCAATTTATTCTGCTTGGACTGAGTTTCATCTGTTACCCTGAGAGTGTACCTCTGGAAATTAAAAAATAGACTGAGACTACTACAACCATAAATAAATGACAATGATAATTCCCATTTAACACAATTAACATTTTCCCAGCCAAATTTGGTCTTTTTCTTCTTTTTCAGTCCATTAAAACCCTGCATCAAAACTCCTTTATAATACCCACACAAGAAAACTAAGAATAATAACATGAAAATCAGTACTAACTGTGGTAGTATATTATACTGCACCTGGGGTCTTGAAGTAAAAGAATCCATCTCCAAGAATAGAAGCTGAGGATGTGCTCCATCCTCACAGAAGATGCAGCAAAAAGGCTGGGGGCTCTGCATGCAGCAGTTTGCTTACCCTATACCGAGTGCCTGATACTAAGTCCTTTCACTTTTCAGCTTTAGAATTGCTTGTTGACTTACTAGGCTTAGATCACCACTTCCTGTATATTAACCTGTCACTGTTATTTTATTCAGATTTAACCCAGGACTTCATCCAGTTATCTTTTATGCACTTACAGATTTTATTATGGTGGTTGTAGGAGAGCACTAATACATAAGAAAAATCAATCTACCTTAACCTTTTTCTAAAACACTATCTCACTACTTCCTAACAGGGAGATTTTATTTTTACAGATCCCATGCGTATTTTCTGATTCCATCTTCCTGATCATCTTCTCAAGTTGGTTTATTTATTTTCAGTTACAGCAGCAGCTGGTAAAATTTGGAAAAGAGATCTGTAATTAAGGAGAGAGTTAGAGAAAAAGATTCTAAACAGAAAATGACCACATCCCTTCTTCAGCAGTTTTGTGATGAGAAAATTAGGACTTTGAAAAAGAAAACAACCTGGATTACTCCCAATTTTGGTACACAAACCTACCTACCAAGATATTTAAGCAGTGAATAGAGCATCTTGTTGCATTTAGCTTTGTTAAATGCTCAAGTAAAGCCATTGTGTCTGAAAAACAAATCTTGTTCTGCTTACACATCCAGGATGCCACCCTTCTGAATTTTCAAAACAAATCCATGGTAACAGAATGTTTCCTCCAGATGGCGAAAATGGCTTTAATTCTGTCTTACAAATAAATTACAGTATTTTGACCATGTTTGTTGCTAAAAGGGGTTGTTCTTCCGGAGCTTCAGGCTGGAAAGAGCTTTATTTTCTGTGACTGTGGGTGAAATTCTGGACTTAAACTCAACAGACTGTTGTCATTGATTTGAGTGCAGTGAGAATTTGACAAGTAATATCATAAAAAAAGAAGTATGCAAGTATATACGCTGAATATGAGTATATAAGAGTATATACTGAAAATAACTCTGAACTTCCTTTTACAGGGGAAATAAAATATACAATAAAAATAGATTAACCTGAAACTGAAGAGAGATGATGTGACTCATAGGTAGAAATATGGATATTGTTTGGCTTTGGCTCAAAGGTAGCAGGCACGCATACACATTCCTTCAAGTTTCTTAAAATATAAACATGGAATAAACATAATCTTTGTGACTGCTCAAAAACTAAGTCAGCATGTATAGGAGGAACTGGCTGTGCTATCAGATCTGTAGTTATGAAAATGTGCAGACAGGAATCAATTGCCTATTTCTCCCATAAGAAGTTGTGCCCTTGAAAGTGGACGCTGAGGGAAATGAGTTTTTATCAGAAGGAGGGAGAGGAAAGCTTGTTTTAGGGAAGAACAGAGCAAATTCTATTTTCATAGCTGTATACACTGCACAGAGTGGGATCTGAGGCACCAAGCATGCTGAGCAGGGAGATGACAAATACATGCAGTAAGAAATGTGGAAAGAAAGGATTGTAGCTCTCTCTCACCTTCCCGAGACTTATCTATCTTTCCTAGTGGAAATAGCTGACCTAAGGCTTGAGCTTTTATTTAACATGGCTAAGTCTAATCCAGTCTTTTCAGTTCCAAGAAGAGTGTCCTAAACACTAGATCTTCACACATACTTTATACCTTCTCTGCAGAAAGCATGTCATTCATTAGAAATTAATGTATGGAGCCAGTGAGGGGGTCCAAAAGATATAATTTTATTCTAATTATGAGGAAAACATTCCTACAAGTGAGGGAGAAGGAAATACGAAGTTTACATTGCATTGCAAGGCATTTTGTGTATTTCAATTCCTACTTTTAGCATGCTCTGACATCCATGTCTCAATACGTGTCTGGTATGGAAGGACATAAAGCCCTTAGGCCCTTTCAGTGTCTCATCCCTATAATTTTAGCAGTCAACTGTATACTGCACTTCTTATGTGGTTCCTTACAAAATTTATAGCTGTTGTTATTACAACTGTACATTATACCTCAACCCCTTGTATAAAAATAAATGAGAAAAGGAAAATTGCACTTATTTGTAGTGAAGATAAATATATTGAGGTTTGTTTTCTCTTTTGTCAGAGAAGCAGAATATACCACCTGTTGTATGAAGGGTGGATACAAATAGCAATATGTACACAAACTCAAAGCTCCCCCTCAAGTCTTACTTCACCCCCACACTCTGGGTGCTTATTAAGTATTGGTATTTCACTAAATTCTGTTTCAACCACTTAACTGCATCCTGACATTCTTCCTCAGACCAAACTCCTCTTTATTTGATAGCAACTCAGCTTTTATAAGAGTGTCAGAATCTGTGCTTGTTTATTTACCTTTTATAGTAGGACGGAAATCAATGAATCACTGAATACTTTGGGTTGGAAAGGACCTTCACAGGTTATCTAGTCCAACACAACTTCTGTGAATACCGAAAAAGACAACTGGCTGTGTGAGGAACTTTCAAAGCTCATAGTACAAGTATTATTGTGTAAATTTAGAAATTTTTGTGAGATTATTTAGTACATCTGTGAGCCCTGTAGCAGTCAAATACTGCAGTGATGATTGCCTATGAAATATATCAACAAATTATATTTTGAACAGCAGACAGGGTTCCTAGAAGAGACCTTTGCTGATGAATGAATTGTGACAGATGCACAGCCAGATCTACAAGCAGATTTAGGTGTGATAGCATGACATTACCATGTGTCAAGCACCTAATGAAATTCATTAATTGAAGCTAAGCATTTAAGTTCTTGAGGTAATTTCTAGTGTGCCTAATGATAGGGATTCATGGCACCCGATAGGCTAAGCAAGATGACATCTCAACCCGCCTGTAGGAAAAAATGTTGCAATGCTGTAGCAGCAGAAAGGTGGCAAAGCTGAGCCTGAAGCATTACAGAAAAAGGTATTTTACAGGGAAAACCAATTTCATTTGTTCACACTCACACTGTCTTGGCTACATACCAAAAAAACCTAAAACCTATGTGTCCAAATAGTCCATCTAGCATCTAAGGCGCTTCTATTCAGGTAGTCTGAGCAGAATTCCTTACAATGACACAGAAGACAAAGGGTCCTGTCCTCCTCATGTCTCCCAGCATTGTCTTGTGCTGGTTTCGAGTAGTCTTTTTTTCCTGTAGGAGATGCCAGTCTTTCCGTTCTTTCACATATATTGTGTAATTAGAATTTACTCATTGTTTGCCTTTTAGTCAGCTTGTCCTAAGCAGTTGCAGGTAAATATACTGGGATCCTTTTAATCTGGGGGAAGACAGCATATGGCATTCTTGCAGCCATTTTTTATGACTGCTATATTTTCCTCCTCGTGTCTTATTCATTCCTGTTCAAAAAGACTGGATTGTGTGCATAGTGTGCGGGTAGGTATGTCAATGTATGATTATTTGTGAATATCAAGCTGGACTGTCCAACAGGTAGGGCAAGTGGCCTGGGAAACACACACTGAAATGGCCAGAAGCAGAGGCCGTTTCACTCCATTCACTGCAGAGACAAGCAAATTTGCCAGTTGGTTACTGGAGGGACCAGGAAGACCCAGCCAGCTGCTGGGTTGACCATGAGGTTGAGGGTTCATCTGGGGGACCCATTTACACATGCATGTCAGTGCATGAGGCAGCAGGAAGTGAGGGGGTCTCAAGGCAAGTTACTGGATAGACTGCGTCTGAGATCAATTACTGAGTATATTCAGTGTGTGTGTGTCTGTAGGTCTGCACCAGCAGTTGGGTTGGGGACTTCTATATCCAGATGCTAACAACCTGGGAGAATGGGATCCAAGGGCCAGTTCCAGTGCAGACTGAGTGTCTAGGCCTGTTACTGGAGGGATCCAAAATCACACATCTGTGCACATTTCCACCGGAGGTTGTTTGTCTGGAGGGAATGGACTGGGGAACTGGAGGAGGCCACTGGTGGTGCCTGCTTTTGCTTGAGGGCTGTGTTTTCTGCCTGTTCTATCTGGTGTGGCTGGCCATGTGGATATGCATATTATGTATGTGTGTTTGTCTGCGTACCTGTCATGTACCTGTACACGCTCAGCCTCATTGCTGGCTGGAATAATGAGGTGAGGGGAGCTGCAGCCACCACACCTCTAGCTGGATTGGGTAGCTCCTAACAGAGAACCGTTCCTTTCCTGCTGCTTTTCTCCTCTGACTTTCCTGGTGGCGATGCCAGTGAGATTTCCATGTACAAAATGCGTAAGATTGATGCTGCTATTAGCTGAAATGTTCTAGCATGATTAATTACCTTAGTTATCCAGTATATGGCATTCTAGAGAAACACCATTTTAGGAAGTGCATTGTACCTGCCATATAAAATTCATAACCCTTTAGGCACTCTATAGCTGGAGAGACGAACATTGTGGCATACAAAATGATTAATGGTGTTTAAAAGTGTGCACCAATATTTATATAGTGCAGTAGGACAGCATAACACCAGGAAAGTGAAAAATGGTTTCTGCCTTGAGGAGTTTATAGTCTAAACTTAGATCTGACAAGGTAAGTGATTGGAAACAAGAGAGTATGAGGGTTCCAATAATAGGAAAGCTGCATTTGCTATTTAATCCCTTTCTTGTTTACACTTGTTCTTGTCTTTGGGATCAGTATATAATTACTTAATTGGCATGAACTTAAAGTTGCCCTGTGGTGAAGCAGTCACATAGAATAAGCGTGTGGAATGGGTGATAGGATAAAAGACAGAGGGAGAAGCAGAACTAAAGGTAAAGAGAATAAAGTAGCTGGGTGGGTACAGAAACAGTGATGAAAAGCAAGGTGGAAAGAAAGGAGAAAAAAAATTAAGGTAAGGAAACACAGACGAACTGATATAGAACATCTGTAAGAGTAGACAAGCAATGACAAAACATTTGTTATACATTCAACACCAAGATGCTGAAAATTTGAATTTAAATTTCTGTATTTGGAAGCCTCTGGGACAACCTCCTTATGATGGTAGGATAAGCCAGAGTGGGATGCCAGCAACCCATTCCATGTACTGCTGCTGCTGGAGTACAGAGACATATAGAGAAAGCCGAAGCTTACTGCCTTCCTGGCTTGTAGATTTAGTGCACTTCTGCAATTACACAGGGCCATCTAGGGCAGTAGTCTCCAAACACTTTTGATTGTAAACCTCTATCAGTAAAGATCTTTGAGCACACACTCTCAATACATTTATATTAATTTATTTATACATTATGTACAATTACTCCTCTAATATTATTCACGTTATAAACCATACACAACTCTTACAATTTTAAAAAGGATGAGTTAAAGATGAATTCAACACTGGTTTTAATTTTATTTATTAATGATAAAAATATATATATTTTCTACCCAAATCCCAGTGGAGCACTCATCCCCTGGGGTACAGGCACCTCAATTTGGAGACTGCTACTCTGGGATACCCTTAACAGGATAAAAACATATGTCAGTAATACCCATTTCTATGTTAAGGTCAATCAATTCTTTAATGAAATAGATATTTTCTCTTCTTGAAGTATGCTTCAGTACTGCCAGAAAGAGGGAAAGACAGTAGAATAGAGAAATTGGTCTGCAAGATGAGGTATACTAATTCAGTGGGCTCCATTGCCTGGAAAAACTCCCCCATGAATTGAAATGTGTACCTACAGCAGAAAGTGAGGGATCTGAGATAAGAAAGGTGTTCAAAACTAGTGAGTAAAATGAGAGCTTTTTGCTAAACCCAGGTTGGAGCTAATTGACAACATTCAATCTTTACAAATAGATCCCTAACAGAAACTACCCTTTCTTGATAGTAATTAATGACCCTGCTTTATCTTCCTGTGATTTATGGTCAAGAAGAATCCACCTATATATCCCAGTATACATTTTGTAATGTGAGTTTTGTAAGTCAGAAAAATCCCGAAGACTTAGGTCAGAGATCTATCTAGCTTTTTATCAGTGCCAGAAGAATATGCATAACTGATCTATGAGAATAGGGAAATTGGAATTTATTTGTATAACCATTTCTGTGACCTGGCTATATGCTAAGAAAGTTTATTTTTAAGCAGTCTAGACAGGAATGTGAAAAAACATGAGAATGATATTAACATGGCAAAAAACGTCTGCAAAGTCTCACCATACACACTATCTTCCAAATGAAATCTGACATATATTGTCTGTATGGACAGTATCCAAAATTACAGTTAATGAACAAACCCACAATTTGAAATCAGGCTCTTGTAATATGCTTTGTTTAGATTAAAAAATAATTTTGAACTCTATGCACAATTCAGCATGTTGTGTGAAATACTTTCTATATTTCATGGGACAACATCCAAGCTGTGATAAATGAAAGAGAGAATGTAGCCATTTGCATAGTGTATATAGAAGATTAAAATTTGTTTCTTTCTGTGGAGTACATCCTCGTTGACACTGTTCCTGTAAAACAAAAAGGCAAATAAGCTCACTGAACCAGTTAAAAAAATACTGCCTCTAAAGCAGATCTGCTTATATGAATACAGGTTGATTAGAAGGTATTAAAAATCAGATTTTAAGTATATTTTTATTGTTTTGCAAAGCCAAATTATTAAATTTAATCTTGCAGTTTAAAACATTAAATTACCGTATAACAATGAATGGCTTGAAAGCAGTTGTAATGGAAAAAATAAACAATGAAGACTACAATTCAGGGTTATGAAAAAATATTTTCTTGATTCCAATCACTGGCATAGGGATGATATCTGGAATTTAATAGCTGGACTGATTTATAAAATAAATAAATTTTAAAAAGAAGATTTAAAAAAACCCCAACAAAACAACAACCAGAAGTAAACATTTAGTTCAATAAAAACCATATACAACATCCCACAGATCTCAGTAAAAACCAGGTTAACCCTGTATACTTTTCCAACACTGTTCTTACAAGCTGCTATGTAATAATTCACAGCCATATAATCTGGAATAAGATATATTTAGGTTTTATATTAGGTTTTGAAAATTAGGTAGTGTATGACCATTTTTGTACGTGCATCTGTGTGTATTGATAGATCTTTTGGTGTTCCTTAAAAACCTGTTGTCAAAAAGAAAACAACAATATTTAATCTCATCATATTTGGGGGTGATGTCTTATATTCCTGTAACTCATTTTAACAGATTTTGCAAATTAGTCTATTGTACAACGGCATACGAACATTTCCTGCTATCCTCTTTCATTAATGATTGATAACTACTGCAGGAAGAAAAACACAATAATCATGCTAATCAGCAAGATAGATTTTTATATACTAGACTAAAAACTTTGCTATCGTTCATGATGCCGGCATGTAATAAAAATTCCTATGAAAAAGCACAATAATATGTCTCCCATGGGTATTTTTCTGGGTGTTCTTAAAAGAATAAAAGAACAGCTGCATGGGTACAGAGTAGCTCCTCTAGCCTTTGCACATGATTCAGAAAAAGTACAAAAAGAAGGTAATGGTATAACAATATTTCTTTGGCAAAGCCTCCAAAACCTTAGCAATTGGTAGCACACAATATTCTTTTGAGCTAAGGTCATATCTTCTTCAATATCTCTTGATGGACTTCTCTTTTTTGTGACTCTTCTTTTTCATTCTAAGAAGACTTTCTTAGAATTCCCAAAGTGTCTTAATGATGAATGGAAGAATAGACCTATTGAAACAAGTTTGGGAAAATAAGAGTCAGGAATAGAAGACGAAGGCAAGTAACTATATGGGATCCCTGTGTAGAACAAGATTAGTAAAAGGGTTGTGACTGATCTCTGACATTAAACCCAGCTGGCAGAACATGGTCCATAGTTTATTACTACATAGCATTAAACTCTTTTACCATTCAAAACAGACTGCATGAAATTACTTATGAGGAATTCTGGCCTATGAAGATACATGATTCAAATGTTAAGTATTGCTTGGGAGAGTATTTTGGAGTATTTTGGCTCAAGCTAAGTTCATGCTAAAGATGATACTGGAAATTTAAAAACTATATTAACAAGCAGTTTAACAGTTGATGAAGCTTCATGGCCCAGAAGTCTTCCTTGGCAGTATCTAATGAACTATGAAAGGTGAAACCAGTGTCTTTCTACTGGTGTTTTATGTTCTGCAGGGTTATGTTAGACTGGAATTAAATGATTTTTGGCATGTCAGTTGGCATTCTAAAAACTGGTAATCTTGAAGGGGGAGTCTCAAATTACAGTAGGAAATTTCTTCATCTTAAGAAAAGCTTTGCTGTTTCTATTAGAAGTCACTTGTGCATACTGAAGAGATGATGGAACTGAGCCCTAAGGAAAAAATAATCATCTATTAAGATGCATAGAATGACGCAGGAGAAAATCGTTCAGCCAGTCAAACATGGTTACAGCTGTTTTCATCAGGACCTGGAGAGATGTCAGAGAGTTTTTGTTATTTGTGTACTAAAGGAGGTTTACTCATCTTGTGAAAGATCCAGGCTGATATGTGCCTTTTGTGCAAAGGAGATAATTAATAATCCTGATTGCTTAGGCTAGCTATTCTTCTCCATTTGCTCTTCTCATGTAGAAGACAAGAATTTAGATGCGGATTTCTGCTGAACACAAATGCTCCCAACTCAGCATTAATGGAATATTTAGGAAAAACAATGCAATCAAGATGCATTCATTGTTCTGAAATAGTCCATGGGGCCTTCCAGCTGATGAGCTTAGTATAAATTTCCTGACTAATTATGTCATATAGATTAAAAACAAACCTTACCTTCATGTCTTCAGACTGCAGCCCATTACAAAATTACATCTTACAAAGGAAATAGCATTAATTAACTGTTTTTATGAACTTTTCTTTCTATGCAACAAAGCTGTTTCTTTCTAACAGCCAGTTAAAATGACTGAGCTGTTATATTCAGGGTTGCTAAGACGCTGCAGCTGATAATGTTGTTTCTTTATGCTACAGCACTACTAAATTTGATATCTGGTGTATGGTATATAAATGGAAAGGGCGAACAATCCTACCTCCAGTTTCTTAGTAAGTTCAGTGAATACTGTGATCATGACTGCTGTGCATGGGTGGATCCCAGTGCTGCTCCTTGCAAGATCAAACCTATTCTTGAAGTCAATGAAGCTTCAAATCAATGCATGGATTATCTGAGGTGAATCTCCTTGAATGATTGGTACATAATATCATGTACAACTTTGAATGTACAGGTGCAAATAGCGTTGTACTGAAAATTACCTTTCAGTGGCTTGCTGATTTATTACAGTTCATGAAATCCTAATACATTTAAATTGATATAAGAATGAAAAATAAATGGAAGGCTTTTGTTGTATTCTTGTTTTGTTAAGATATGTCAATAAGCAAAAAATAATGTATAACATTTTGCACTTGTAACTCTCTATTCATTGGCCACATATGGTTCCTATATAACTTCTTTTTCCTTAAAAATATCTTAATTGATAAAAATCTAAACCCCTTCAGAATTAGAAAATCTTGTGGCTCATATAAGAATAAAAGTATTCTGTGAGCCCTGGTATCTATCAGCTTTTGCAGACAATTTAATCAATGTCAGTCATTTCATAAGTCTTAATTTTTGTGACTGGCATCTGTAGAACTCATGACTGACTGCAAGAAAGTTGCAAGTAGTGTTATTGTGGTTTCATTTGTACTCACATTGCATTTAAAAGCATTGTAAATTGTGTTAAGGCTGGTCCCTGGCTTAAGGTTAGGCTAATCATAAAGAGGATCAGAAACTACTGGGCATGATGTGACTTACTGGACAAACATGAGAAATGTACAACAAGGCCATTTAGTTGCCTATACTAACCAAGGTGACCTAGCCAGGTTCTCTGTTTAGCATAATCATTGCTAGGTCATTACCTCAGGAAAGTAGTATAATGACCTACTAAGGAGCCCATGAAGGATAAAGGATCCTAAGCTGTCAACAGGTAAATTGTTTCTTTACAACTTTTAAGTTGTGCAAAAGTAGCAGAATAGGAGAATATGCCCCAGGAAGAGGCTTTAGTTCCAGATGCCACCCTATTACCACATCTGTCATAATAAGGTCCTGCTTACTCTTTTGCTTTATTTCACTATTATCTTCACAAAGCCTGTTGTTTGGCTGTTGTGGTTTAAGACCAGCTGGTAACTCAGTACCACGCAGCCTCTCACTCACTCCCCCCCTTCTTCCCCCTGCTCCCAGAGGGATTGGGAGGAGAATCAAAAGAATGTAACTCCCACGGGTTGTGATAAGAACAGTCCAGTAACTAAGGTATAGCACAAACCACAACTGCTACCACCAATAATAGTAATGATAAGGGAAATAACACGGGGAGAGACCACAACCGCTCACCACCCTCTGACTGATATCCAGCCCTACCCTAGCAGTGATCTAACCTTCCGGGTAAGTGCCCTCAGTTTATATAGTGGGCATGAAGCGCTGTGGTATGGAATACTTCTTAGCTCAGTTTGGGTCAGGTGTCCTGTCTCTGCTTCCTTCCGCTTTCCCCTCCTCCCTGGCAGAGCATGAGGCTCAGAAAGTCCTTGGTCAGACTAAACATTATTAAGCAGCAACTAAAAACATTGGTATTATCAGTGCTGTTCCCAGGCTGAAAGTCAAAAAACACAGCACTGCACCAGTTACTAAGAAGGAGAAAAAATGACTGCTACATCTGAACCCAGGACATTGCCAAAGTCCTGGCTAAAATGCAGGATGTTTCATGCTGTTCATAAACTCATGTTGTAACAGCAGTTATAGCTGAAGAGATGATAACACCTAAGGTGTTTGATCTTATCTAGACTTATTTTATTGGCTAACACAGTGAATACCTTATGATCATCCTACTTAGTGATTACGTAAGAAAGATTATACCTGACACTTCAGTTCTGTAGTCCATTCATAAGGTGTTATTTCTGCATGTTTGTCATGCAATGGAAGAGCTCATTTATTGATTCTTGTCTCAGAGTCTTTTACAATATTTTTCTGTCAGAGCTCAGTAATTCATAGTGTGTGGAGACACGGTTTCTGTGTTCAAGGGAATAATAAAAAAATATTATCATTGTTTTTGACTTACTGATTGGCTTTGCAAAATTATAGTTTCCTCTTTTGTAATTACAGGTTGCAGGAAAATGCATTATATCTGCATCTGAAAACCATTTACCTATTTTATAGTACATGCTATCTCTATTTTATAAGGGCCAGTTCAGCAAAATACTGAATACTTTGGCTCTGATTCTGCAGAACACTTACATGCATCAGACATCACACTAAAATCAGAGAGATGTCTCAAATATACAGAGGTAAGGACATGTTTAGCTGGCCAGTCTACAGAAATTTACAGTATTTAAATATACTGGTAAATTATCACTGCTGGAGATGGGTTTAAGCCAGACTGCCCAGATACAGAATAAATATTTTTTCCATAATATTATTTTACTTTTATAAAAATCAAGCCCTTGAGGACTGTATTCACAGCTTTAAAGCTTGACCTACCACAGTGATAAAATCCATCCAGAAAGCTTAAATACTCAGACAAACTTCCTCAAGATCTGTGCTATGCATGTCAGAGAATTTGACCTAAACTTGTTTTTCATTACTTTACATAAGAACTGGATCATGAAGCAGAGTGCACTCCCATAGCTTCAGAAAGGTTCAGGCAATTAACACTTAATACCAACTGTTTGAACTAGTCCTTAACTCTGATAGGAACACCAGCTCCATTGGGTTTATTCATTTGAGGAACTAACTATCAATATAAGGACGTCAATACCCTCTCCAAGATTTGCCTGCAGCAAAAGCAGTGCAACTGTTGCCAGTCCAAAGGAAACAATTTCATGAAAAATTTCTCAAGTACTGTTTAGCTGTATTATATTTGAATATCAAAAGACTAGCAGTAACACGGCAAGTTCTGTGCAAAATTATATGTACGATTGAGTTTATGGAAATATAGCTTTGGTTGCCATGCAAGCTTATGAGGTTCACCTCTTTGTCAGCATTATCTTTCAAAGTTTAGATCACTGTCAAGTTTATACTATTAAAGATGAGACATGAGTACTATGTGAGATGAATGTCCTTGGCACATGTCAAATCCCAAATTTATCCAGTTTATATTTTAAAATAATGAATAAAATTGTGCCTAGCACTCTTTGGTTCTTGCTTTGGAGAAAAGATAGAATGCATGTTTTTAACAAGCAATGTCTGCCTCTGCTCATTCAAGCACATGGTGTTTTATGTAGTTTCACGTACAGTCCTTTTCACAGGCCTAAATGCTGGCAACCATCCCCTATACATTTATGTGTGTTTATATGTGTTTTTATGTGTTTACATGTGTTTATATGTGCTTATATGTGTTTACATGAATACAGCATTCATATAAAACTTGCTTCTATCAATCTGTTTGCATGTTCAGGTATGCAAATCTGTAAACTATGCACTCAAGGGTCAGTGCATCTAAAGGTAGCTCTGGCTGAAGTTAGCAAGCCAGGGTACAATCAGTACAATCATGTATTGGCTATGAATAACAAAACTTTTTCAACTGATAAGAACTATGGAAAATGTAGGCGTACTTTACTATTAGAACCTCTCTAACTTCTTTCTTCACAGAAATACAATAAAAAGGATGAAGGATCTGAAGAGACTGGTTTATTACAGAAGTATAAAAGACTTGCATGTATAGCTTGCTAAATAATGATTAAAAAAATGACACTGACACTTGAAAATGCTGCTAGCAAACAATCATATAATGGCAGAGAGTGAGACTTGATGTATTATTATTTATTAGCTAACTGTGTTGCAGTTATGCCTAGTGAGGCCTGTCATGCTAGCTACTACACAAACACCCAGCGGGAAACAGTGCCTAAAGAGTTTGCACTGGGAACAAGGAGAAGGAAATGCCTTTCACCAAGGTCACTCAGCATGGAAGTAACTGAGCTAGCAGTGGAAGTCCAGAGCCCTGTTTAAGGCTGCTGAACTTAGCAGTTTCGCTGATAACTTCCCTAAAATATACCCCTGCTTCTAACCTGATGAGTTTAACAATGCGGTCTGTTTTTCAGTATGCTGTGATTGGTCCATTTGTAACTGTCAGGAATCCTGTAACACTCTTACACAGAAGGTAGAACTAACCATCCAATGAACAAAATTGCTATCCATGCTAATCAGCTCCACAAGTGAGTAGCAAATTACAGCAACTGGAATTCCAGTTTTGTGTTGTTATAGGTTTTTATGGCAAAGTAGTTTAGATGTGAAAACAATGTTATTATTTCAACAGCAAGCCCTTTCCACAATGAGGCTGAAGTCTGTTTTCTCTCCTTCTCATATACATGCATATAATGAAATGTAAGCTCTTTCTGGTTATCTTCTGATTGCTCTGAATCACACAAAACTAAGCTTTTTCAACTCCTGTTGAAATCAGCTCCATCTGCAATCTATGATGACTCGTTGCCATAGTGAAATCTGACTTCCAATGCAGCCAATAAACCTCTTTTCCAGCCCCTATGCTGGTCAGGAGCCATCAGCTGTGGAACCAAGGTCAAGTTTGGAGCACAGTCGAGATGGACACAAAGCCCACATAAACTCACTGTGCAAAGAGGGTGAGCAGCCCTTGCCATTTGCTGCTTCAGGCACCCCTCACATCCAGTGCACAATGCCTCAGATGTCCCAGAAGATCAGAACCAAAAAGGAGTCATCAGACAATTAGATGTTTGCCTGTGAGTTAATAGGAATGACACAGGAACAAACATTATCTAAACCAATACTTTTCATGCATGTCATCTCTTTGCAGACCAATCCAATACAGACAGGCTTAGAGTTTAAGCTTTTTATCCTTACAATTAGGCTTTATTGTCCCACTAGATTTGTGTCATAACCTCTCCGAAAGAAGTAGTGGATGGCTTGCCTGATGCTAATCTGCAAATAATGGTTTTATAGTACAGAAAATTCGGAGTAATTTCTGTTCAGAGAGGAAAGAATACTTTAATTTCTCTTCATGACAGATGTTTAGAAAGCCTTAGAGTAAATACCAGTACCATCTGGAGGACATGCCACCCTACCCAGATGGAAAATTGCTACTTAATACTGGCTATGGGTAGAGTTGTGCAAAAATGCTCTAAAGTTTCAAACTGAACAATGTTGCAAAATCCACTTAAACTACCAGTAACTGCTTCATCATTTCCAGGAGTTCAGAGAAAAAAAATCTGAATGAAAATTAGCAGAGCTTGCTATAAGAGCAAAACATGACTCCATATTCAAAAAGTTGTCAAATTCATGAGGAACATTTTCTTTCAACTAAGAGATTATTAAATATGCTAAGTGAAAATATTGCTGAAGAAAGCTTCAGCCTTTATGTTTCCTTCTGGTAGGTGTCCTGATTGCTGTCTCTTATTTTTCTAAGCAGTATGGGAACAATATTGCAAAGGAATGATATGTAGATAACAAAATCTAGCATTTCTAGGGAGATAAGATTTTTAGATTAGCTCAGATTTAGATTTAAGATTTTACCAAGAGAGTTGTGTGTGTTACTTAACAGGAGCTTTTTGGAAAAGAGAACACGTAGGTTTCTTTACCCACTGCTTTTTCTATGCTCAATCAAATCTCTAACCTATCATATGGAGAAGTTTGAAAAAAACAGAAACCATTTAAAAAAATTTAGAATAAATATTTTGCTACTGACATATTAACACAGCCAACATCTACAGTGGATGCTGAAGTATTTTTCTAGCTGTTCCCAAAAGTAACACCCAGAGAAAGGTTTCTAGGAATGACAGTGCAGACTTGCTGTGATTTAGTTTTGTGGAATACAAGAGGACCCTCTCATAGAGGCAGTGAATGAAGTGATGCTTCTGTAATGCTGAGAATCAAAGTCCCCGGGTGCTCCTTGGCTTCAAGTTGCATTTCTGTTTACAGCAGCTTCTAATTTCCAGGGACTGAGCTTTGTGTAAACATGTCAGCTGTGCAGTGAGCCTCCAGTGCGTGGCTAAGGACAGCATCTCCTTCCTTCCCTCCCTTTCCCCATGCCCTGCAGTACAGTGGTCAGCACAGCCAACCCTTGCTCCCCACTCTGCTCCCCCTGAACCTCTACAGAGAGTCTCTTTGAACCCCTGCCGCCAGTGTCAGTGCAGCCATCTGGTTCTGTCTGCTGCTCTGCTGCGTCTGTCTGCCACCCTCTATCTGAGCAGCTAGATCTTCCCAAGATACATCGAGGGCAGCCTGATTTGTAAACCTTGGGACTTTTTTCCCCTTTTCCAATACAAAGGAGTGCCCCTAAATAGTTCTTCCTTTAGTCTGAAAATGGAACAGTGGTGAAAAAGACACCATTAAACGCTCACCTACACCTTGCCAAGTCTATCACTTCTAGAGTGGGAAATACTCACTGACAACCCAGACTGGCCAGCTGGCTAGTTTTGAGCTACTGACAGAAATTCTGCTCTCATTGTCTGTTTTCACCTGCAAGGTGACTAACTTATTGCACAAGCCCCACAGAAATGCTACGTACAGAAAGAGAATTCACATCGACTTTTCATTGAGAAAATTGTGGAGGGTGTCGTGGTTTAAGGCCCCCACCCACGCAGTTTTCTCACTCACTCACTGCCCCTCCTTCTTCCCCCAGTCCTGCGGGGATGGGGAGGAGAATCAAAAGAATTCAACTCGCACAGGTTGAGATAAGAACAGTTTAGTAACTAAGGTATAACACAGATCACTGCTGCTACCACCAATAATAATAATGACAGAGAAGTACAAAGAAAAAGCATACAACTGCTCACCAGGCTCGACCCAGCCAGTGCACCCCACAGCAACGAACCCCCCAGTACCAAAAACCTGACCATTCCGTGCACCCCCAGGCCACCACCCCCCACCCCCCCCAGGTCTCTGCCCTCCGGTTTCACATCCTGGACATGACGTGCTGTGGTATGGAATAATCTCTTTGGTCAGTTTGGGACAGGTGTCCTGTCTCTGCTTCCTCCTGGCTCTCCTCCTCCCTGGCATAGCATGAGACTCAGAAAGTCCTTGGCCAGACCGAAGCATTGCCAAGCAGTAACTGAAAACACTGGTGTTATCAGCACAGTTCCCAGGCCCAAAATCAAAAACACAGCGCTGCACCAGCTACCAAGAAGGAGTAAAAATTACTGCTACTGCTGAACCCATGACAGAGGGGTATATTAAATTAAAGCAAATTGATTTAAAGGCTCTTGCTGCTAAATAGCAGATATATCATTAAATAAGAGCTGTTAGATTCAGAATATATCAGAAAATTTAAGTGGGTCCTATGCTGAATGCTGACTATGGCATAATAATTGCTAATTGTCTCTGTTAAATTCTGCTGTAGATTTGCTGAGTTTGAAACCATAACAATTGTAATAACAGATATGCAGTATTTCCTGACTGCCCACAAGGAAAACTCAGATCATGTCTGATTCTATGTCTGAAAAGCTGTGCCACATTCTCATTTTATTTTGCTTGCTCTCATACAGATTTTGCAGGGCAAATTTCTTTTTGCTATAGCTATATACTCATGGTGCCATAAGGTAGCTACTCAGTCTGTATGTGGTTGCTTCTTACTCTGCGCAGTGATACATAAAAGATCTGGGAAATAGAATCATAGAATAGTTAGGGCTGGAAAGGACCTTAAGATCATCTAGTTCCAACACCCCTGCTATGGGCACGGACTCCTCTCACTAAACCATGCCACTCAAGGCTCTGTCCAACCTGGCCTTGAACACCGCCAGCGATGGAGCATTCACAGCTTCCTTGGGCAACCCATTCCAGTGCCTCACCACCCTTACAGTAAAGAATTTCTTTCTTATATCCAATCTAATCTTCCCTTTTTTTAAATTATAACCCTTTACCCGTTGTCCTATCACTACAGTTCCTAATGAAGAGTCCCTCTCCAGCACCCTTATAGGCCCCCTTCAGATACTGGAAGGCTGCTATGAGGTCTCCATGCAGCCTTCTCTACTCCAGGCTGAACAGCCCGAACTTTCTCAGCCGATCTTCATATGGGAGGTGCTCCAGTCCCCTGATCACCCTTGAGGCCCTCCTTTGGACTTGTTCCAACAGTTCCATGTCCTTTTTATGTTGAGGACACTGGAACTACCATGATCTAAGTTCCAGCATTCTTTCGTTTTCATTTTTGTCTCATTGTCAAAATTGCAATTTCTCTTCATAACTCAAATCCAAAAAGGGACAAGAACACTATATCTTATGAAACAAAGCCTGTGGAAAGACACTGAACATGAGGCAGTACTATTGGTTTTAAACTACAAAGGAAAAGCAGCTAAAACTATGTGTTTCATAAGATCCAGGACTGAACAGTCTTTTATAATTATATATAATTATTATAACTGAAATGCAGGATCCTATTAGACTAAATCATCTCTTTTCATCCTTTCATGCAAAGATGGGATTTTTTTTTCTATAAACTTCCCAGTGTTTTCTAGATTTGACATTAATCTTTCAGTTTTTAATGCAGGTTCCTTTTTCTCTTGCCACCAGTTGTCTAGAAACTTAGTTCAAGTTCTTTATAAGCATTTTCCATTGCTGTTTTGTAGATAAGGGACTAAACCCAGCATATAGCCTGAACTCACTGACATCTCTCCTCATACTGTAACCAGTGATTGCCACTAATGCTATAAGAATGGTTTCTCAAGAGAGGATAGATAGTTTAAGGATTATAGCATGAGAATTTCAAGATTTGATTTCAACTCAGTGCTCTACCACAAATATATTATGTGATAATTGAGACCGTATCTGCAGCAGGGTTTAGACTGACAAGGTAAGGTTTTGTCATGGGTTCAGCAGCAGCAGTCATTTTTCTCCTTCTTGGTAGTTGGTGCAACGCTGTGTTTTTGATTTTTGGGCCTTGGAACAGCGCTGATAACACCAGTGTTTTCAGTTACTGCTTTGTAACGTTTTGATCTGACCAAGGACTTTCTGAGTCTCATACTCTGCCAGGGAGGAGGGGAAGCTGGGAGGAAGCAGAGACAGGACACCTGACCCAAACTGACCAAAGAGATTATTCCATACCACAGCACGTCATGTCCAGGATGTGAAACCGGAGGGCAGAGACCCGGAAGGGTGTTGTGGTGTACTGGGGGGTTCGCTGCTGTGGGGTGCACTGGCTGGGTCAGGCTTGGTGAGGAGTTGTATTCTCTTTCTTTGTACTTCTCTGTCATTATTATTATTGGTGGTAGCAGTAGTGATTTGTGTTATACCTTAGTTACTAAACTGTTCTTATCTCAACCTGTGCGAGTTGAATTCTTTTGATTCTCCTCCCCATCCCCGCAGGACTGGGGGAAGAAAGAGGGGGAGTGAGTGACTGAGTGAGGGACTTCGTGAGTTATTAGCCTGGGTGGGGCTTAAACCACGACAGGTTTACATAACATTTAGAATTCTAACCAGTAATTAGAGCAATCTGCATAACCCAATAGTTCTGTTTGCTCCAGTAAATTTTCCACAGTGCTTGAAATGCTGTACTGGAAAATTTTGCACAGAATAGAAACTTTATGAGCAGAAAATCTATCAAAGAGAAACAAAAGCACTAAAACTTTATTCTCTAAGGTACTGGGTAGAATAAAGTTTTTAAATCAATGTCCTTTAAGGTTGAGATCTTTTAAAAAAGATTTAGTGTATCTGACATTTTGACACTTTCAGAACAGTAAGCATTCTGATAACTTAACAAACATCTTTATCTCTTTTACAGCAAGATACGCATCCAGTGTCAAGTAATTTTCCAACAAAGATTTCCAATATAAGCAACTTAATTGTACTATTTATCTTGAACTAGTCATGCTTCTGAATAATAGCCTGTGTAGCTGGCAAATGATTATACACCAGGTCTGAGAAGCAGGGACTGGAAACTACAGGAGAAAAAATCAACAGTAAAAACCAAATATTAGAACTTCAACAAATTAACAAAACTAAAACCTGTCACATAATTCCCTTTGAAACCATTTTAGAGATTGTTGCTTGTGGCTCCTTTGAATGTTTTGTCGTTTGTTTGGTCTATGTTGGAGAATGCACTGTATACTTTTCTGAGGAAAAATAAAAAAAAAATATTTAAAGGGTACCTTTTAATTATAGTTCAGACTAATTACAAGTTTAAACCTCCTTTTTAAAATTTTTTACCTTACCTGAAGAAGATGCAAATCCAACAGGATTTGTAACTTATTTATGAATGGTCAAATGTTTCAGGCCTGCTTCAGTGTTAAAAATTAATTTCTGGTGATTCTCATGCATAAATAATTGTAGCCTCAATATTTCAAAATCCCTGAAACTTCTTCCTTCTCATGGAGGCTCCATATGAATTGAACTGAACTAGTAAAATTGCTCATAAGATACAGTGATTAGTATATGAAAAACCGCTCCCATCTTAAATGAATTACTTGGAAATCAGAGCTAAGTTGTGTACTAGTAAGGTGACACTTTATTTACTTGCAGAAATAGAGTACATTGAAAATTTGATTTATATTAGCCTACAGCAGTTAGACATGTGGAACAAAAGGTCTTTTGGAGAATATCTGCCATGGGAACTGCATACAAAGATTGTCCAGTTCATTTTTCTGGATATCCCCCAAGCTTTGTAAGAAGAGGGGAGAAAAAAGAAATAAAAAAACCCCAATACTTTAAGCAGCTTCAAAAGAATGCTAGCCATCATACTGAGCAAAAACTGTTCCAGCCACGTAATCTGGAGAGTTCATCTGTATCAGTACTTAGAACAGAAAAATATCTAAAACAAGTTTTGCTATTATCTAGACTCTCTAGAGCATCAGATAGGAGAACAATTATTTCTTTAAGGCTGTTAAATATATTTTTAAACACTAAGTCTTGGTAATTTTCTGCAGTATACCGCCATGCAGACCAAGAATCTTCCAAATGAAGAATTCTGTTTTAAATACATGAATAATAGCTTTGTTCTCCAACATTTTTTAATTGGTTCAGGACTGCTTAGGACTACTCATTGGGGACTGTAGTGATAGGACAAGGGCTAACAACTTAAAACTTAAACAGGGAAGTTTAGATTGGATATGAGGAAGAAATTCTTTACTGTAAGGATGGTAAGGCACTGGAATGGGTTGTCCAGGGAAGTTATGAATACTCCATCACCGGCAGTGTTCAAGGCCAGGTTGGACAGAGCCTTGGGTGACATAGTCCAGTGTGAGGTGTCCCTGCCCATGGCAGGGGCATTGGAACTTAATGATCTTAAGGTCCTTTCCAACTCTAACTATTCTATTCTATGATTCTACTTCTCTTAAATAAAAAAAATATATTTATTTACTGCTCCTCTACAAGTTTTTGTTTAGAGATCTTGCTCTTTAATAGAGGTTCTTGGGTGATTTATGAGGGGGGAAAAGAAATTAAAAGTGGCTTAACAGAATTATTTATATATCTCATAACACTACACATCAATGTATTGTTGTGATATTGCCGTGGGAATCTCATATTCAATGGAGACAGAAGTATACTGGGATGAAATATTAGTTAAATATTATGAGAGCAGAAATACAAAGCCAGATTGACCATTAATATCAGAATGAAGTAATGACCTTCACTGGGTTTTCTTGCAATTTATGTCAGTGTAAGATGAGAAAACTAAACCAAGACAAAAATTATTTAAGGCTTTAGAACTCTGAGTTTGTGTAATATAAATGTGTAGAGTTTGGAAGTTTTAACCCTTTTTATTTTCAAACTTTCACAATTAAAGAAGCTAAAAAGTTCTACTGAAAACAGAGTTGCTAAGTTTTCTAGTTTTAACTGGTCAAGTCCCACATGCTCATTCTTTCTTGACTCAGGAACGGTTTCTGGTATGCATAGGGGATTGCTCCCACAGTCAATGGCTGAACCTGTTTTATGCTATACAGATTGTCTCAGAAAGACATATTTATCTACTGCATAGCTATATTGAATATACAGCATATACCTTGTATTCAGAGGGGATTACTCCCACATTCAATGGCTGAACCTGTTTTATGCTATACAGATTGTCTCAGAAAGACATATTTGTCCACTGCATAGCTAGATTGAATATAGAGCCTATACTTTGTATGCAGAGGTCTCTATTAAAAGTAGATCTTGAAGTAATGTTCTGCTCTATATTCTCTTTGTTAAAGAGACAGTTAACTAAAAACAATCTTTGCAAATCACAGTTTGTGGCCTGAGTGCTAGGGAATTAATATCCATCTCTTTTTACTGTGCTCCGATGTTCCTTTTGCTGTTCCAAAACATAGCACTGCTTTCATTCACATAAAACTTACTACATTGACAGTCAGTCCTGCACACTCCAGGCTGCTGCATAGAGATCTTTAACCCCTTTAGATAGCTGCAATAATTTATTTTATTGTAGCCCAAAATGTTTGAACGACAGAGCTTTTAATCAGGTTAGCCTATATATATACACATATATATATAAATTGTTTCTGTGCAGAACCACAGTTATATTGAGGTATTAATCTAGTTTAGCTGAGGCTTGCTTTTGTCTCTCGCTTATTGTGTATGAGAAAAAAAAAACAAACCCACAACAAAACCCTCCAGTACTTAACAAGCCGTAGATCTCTAGTCTTGTGGGTGCCAGCATAAATCAGATGTAAATAATAACAGTTTTACCTCCAGGCTGCGCAGGTCGAGACTGAGGAGAAAAGGCTTCTACTGGATGCATAGGTTTTATGACTGAAACTTCTAAAACTCTCTGGCAGTTGCTGGACCACTCATCTCATGCAGAGTCAGCAGTTCAGGAAAAGATACTTCTACTCAATACTTAACAGATGGTGCTGCTTAAGCTAGGCTGACTCAGCACTGGCGCTACAAATATTTCAAAAGAGGTTGGAAGATTTTGCTAGTTTTGATTTTCTCAGCTCAGAATGCATTTTGACAAAAGTCATGGAAGAGAATGATTTCTGTTTCCTGAATTGGACTGAAAACCATTTATGTGGCATCCTTGAAAGAGATTTGTTCTCATTGTCAATGATTGCCATTTCCTTTCTCACACAATGATGTTTGCATCATTGCCCAACAATATTCTACCAATAAGAATGACCATGTCTCGTGAAAGAGTCAATTCATATTTAGCACATAATCAATCCTGAGAGTAACTCATGACAACCAGGTGTAGCAGAGCCACAAAACTGGGGCTGACACATTATCATGCTGTACTCCCATGAAAGACAGTCTCCACCTGAATGGTGGGGACTAGAGAAGAGTTATAGGGTTATACTTTCAAAACAGTGCAATAAGCATCATATGCCACTAGTCATTATCTTAAATTCCAGTCCTGCCCTCTTCCTGGATGCTAACTAACTTGCAGGCAAGCCAAATAATCTCTGTTTCATTCTCAACACTGTGTGCTTTTAAAGAGAAAATTCTGAGGGTTTGAGATTGTATCTCAGTGAATACACAGTGGAGATCTAATCTGCGTCAGAATTTCTTATATGTTTCTGCAATAAAAATTAATACTGATGAATGATGAAACTGATAACTGACAAATATTAAACTATCTTTTATTATGATATTTTGTTTTAACAGATAGCTTGATAAAGTGGAAGATACACATTCATTATAGTGCTGGCTTACCCTCAAGACCATTTTTTCTCATTTCTACTCTTGCAATGTGGAACATGTCTTACAGAAATCCCATGTTACAATCTCTTCTGTGCCTGCAAACTCCTTCATTTGCAGGCAAATAATACAAGCATGCCTTCTGTCACATTAACACATTGGATAAGTTTTCAGTTTATTAGACTGGAACACAAATAATTCTGGCCTTGGGGACAATGTTAGGAAACTTGTTGATGAGACTTACTTTCCTGTGATCTCCCTTGACTGTGTTTACCTGCTGTCTTTTGCTTGTAAATTCTGGGTTACGATCCCAGCCTCTTATCCTATATTTATAAGCCATAACAAGCACCTTATTCAAATTCCTATTCACCTAATTTCATTCAAACAGGCATTTATTTTATAATGAATCCTAAATAAATGAAAGGATGAGGAAATGGTATATTATCTTTCTGTGTCTAAGAATAATCTTACAATGTAGAGACAAAATACATCTAAAGCATATTACAGCAGACGAACAGTTCCAAACAAAAATTGAAAGCTGTGGTCACACGGTTAAGAATGCCTCAAAAGATGTAAGGGTATACATATATTTCAAACTGCTAGTGATATGTCCAACTAGGTGCTATTTATCTCACTTCACTAGTTCTCATCTACCCTATCAAAAATTTAATTTCTTATGAGGGATGTCAAATGAGGAAGATAATGTTAGAATCACCTATGTTTGCTGTCAGATAAAGTTATTTAACCTTTATGGCTATAGAGTTATTTCTCAAGTCCTTGCTATACAATAGAATGTTTTTGTTTAGTTTTCCATGCAACCAGTAAAATTTCTGAAAATGTCCATTCCTAACAAAATTAATTTAGCATATACTAAATGTCAACTATGTGAACCTAAATGCTCGTTTGAAGCAAGTAGAGTTGGTCACTACTAGGGTGTGGATTACTCATTGATCTTTTCTTCTACTGTTTTAAAAATTTTCAAAGTTATAAAATGCAATTGATATCTCAGCATGTAGCAATCTCTTCATCAGAATTTAGATAGAAGGAAAGAAGTTAAGTGATGACATTTTCATTTTAAACATTCTTTTAAATCCATTCCTAGACATGATCAACAATAAAATTCAAAACAGAATTTTAGTTTTCAGTAATAATCTTTCAAAAACCTGCTAATTGCAAAAAATTATCTTTCTTCATGTAATGACGGAATTTTTAGCCATTTTATTTAATCAATCCCATTATATATCACAGTATACAATAACAAATTCTGTAGCTTCTGCAACTGTTACAACCATGAAAAATTGTACATGGAAAGTTGTTCATATGATTCAGCTCTTGTTTTAGTATCTAAGTACAATTTCTAAAACGGGGCAAACTCTGGAGCATGTGAATCTATCTTAAAGGCAATAAGTGTCTGTAACCAGTCACAGGGACTCAGCTGTGCATTCTCCTACAGGTGTTTTTTTTCTGGAAGAGTCTACATACAACACTATGTCCAGAAATTATGCAGCTCTCTTTGAGCCATGAAGTCCTAAGTGTATGGTTTCCACTGCTATTACTGCAACTTAAGACATTACTATCTATTACTAATATACTACTATTTAATTTAGTTTAGATTGTAATGACTATAGTAGTCTCAGAAACTAGTAAAAGTATCTAGGAATATTTTATATTCCATGTTTAGATCTGTTGGTTACGTTAGACATATACGAGAACATGTCCCTATTTTGTCAATAACACTACAAGTATCTGTTTCCAAGTTTCACCTATCTATGAGTTCACATGCTCTCGGACACTTCAGACGTCATTTCCAGATAAAATCTTGTGAATTGAAATAGTTAAAGTAGTTTAATTTCAGGGGTATGCAGCTCCTTTTATTTTTAAGTTTGTTCATTTGAATGTATGGGTTATCACCTTATCAAATCTTAAGTACAAAGGCAGTGCATTTAGACTAGGAAAGCATAGCGTCTTTGCTCCTGTAAATCAACTCCTGACCTTTTTACTTGAGACGGATTATATCTTCTGATCTCCTGTAACTGAACTCTCTTAAATGGTGTCAAGTTTTCAAGGGCGTGACTCCAGGCTTTGGGTCACACCTCTCTATTCCTCACAGGACAGCCTTCTATTCATTATAGCTCCAAATATATCATTAAAGAGCTGCAACAAAGGAGAAGGGAACCCACTTTTTGTTAAGGCTAAGTGAAGACCAGCTGCTCCCTGAGGGACAGGGAGCCAGGAGCTGGTGGTGAACCACTGACAGGGCACTTTACCCTGGGGTCTGAGCAGGGGGATGAAAATAAAGGCTGGTAGCAGCATCAACCCATTGACAGGGCAAGGGAAAACAAGCTTAACCTTGGCCAGAATCTAGCTGGGGCACCCATCAGGGTCACAGGGAGACAGGGCCAAAGAAGGCTGAAGACAAGCAACAAGATACATGGGGGACTCATCCAGAAGATGAGTCTGAAATCCATTTGAGGGACAGGGTTGCAGACGAATAATCCTACATCTAAACTCAGAGGGGGACTGAGGGCAACAGCCTTAGACAGAGCCCTGAGTCAGAGGGTGTTGGTAGATGTCCCAGAGGAGGCTTGTCAAAGCTGCTAGGGGATACCACTGCCCTTAGCGTCCTGACACTAGGAAGGGAGAAGAGGACAGATGGGTGCACAGGTGTGCCATAGGGAATTTTATCATAGATGATGATGAAGGCAGTCCAAATAGCCAATGTGAACAGCTACTTTTGATAGAGTCATCAGCATTTCCCCCTACCCCATCTGAAGGAACTGAAGTTTTCCACATGAAATATGAAGCATCCTTCTTGTCCACTGACCATAGCAAAAATGGTAAACACATTTCAGGACCATGTTGTATGAAATAATGCTGACAATATTTTGGTTATGTATAAAATTCAAGGTTGCATAAGCTAAAATGCTAACTTATTTAGGAGTTTATTTCCTTTATCAGCTCTTTCCTGAAAGTAGCACTGATACCATCCATCTCAGCTGCAGACTGTCTCCAAATGCCTCGTCCTAATTATTCTGTTATTTGATTTAACCTACATATGAAAAAACAGATGTTTCTTCTACCTGCCATTTCACAACTGTCCCTTTTATTATTTCAGTCTGAAACAATCAAATTATGCTAGCATTATTCATGCAATGCCAGACCACGTTTCTCCCAAAATGGCTTGATTTAGTCCACAGCTGAAAAAGAGGGGCAAAGTCACCACAGACTATGCTGAATTTCCTGCTATCAGAAAACACATCTACCTATCAAAGCTTTCACTGCTAACAGCAAATCCAAACAGGTTGTGGCCTTCAAGCATGTAAAAAAAGGACTGATAAACCCTTGCCCCCCCAACTGGCACTGCCTTCCAGGCTTAAGACAAGGAGACACAAGATACAGGCTGCCACTGCTCAGCCACAGCTGCTGAGCATCCCTCCATCATCATGTTTTCCTACCAAGGTCATGGACACGGAACCAAGGAAACTGGGAAATAGCAGGAATGTTGGGTGGGGAGATAAGATGGAAGAGGAGGCTGATAACAAACTGTCTGTAATTCGTCTTACACAATCACCCTTGTAAATTTAGGAATGTAAGTGATCAGGTTATTAATACACTCTAAAATGGAATGAATTTACTTATCTGTGATGCCTGAAATTTTCACAATAGTAACAAAAGTTTGTTTTTTTTTTTTTTTCCTAATGGACACATAATTTACGATATTGATACTGACTAATTTCTTATTTCTGTGTTATTGCCATTTACAGAAAAACTTGTAGACCTTATAGCTTTTCTCCTGTTCAGCTATATGTTTGAATAAAATATATAAAATCTCCCAACAAACTGCCTCCATTTTATCCTTTGACAATCAGAGCTACAATGCTATTGCATGTGTTGTGAGTACTACTATTTATTTATTTATTTATTTATTTATTAAGAAATGCAGCAGGTGTTAACAAGAGAGCTTTCCAAAGAGAGTATGCGTTGATTCTTCCCCAAGCAAGTTAAAAACTAGGGTTTGTGGTAGGATCTGTCTTTCAGTTTAATACCCTGCTTATATGGTATCAGATCACTGGCAAGATTAACATGGTAAAAGACAAATTTCTCAAGCCAGTCCTCACAAGCAAACTATGATTACATTCCATGTAACACATACCAAGTTCAGGACAGCTAAGAAAGCCAATGTTTGTGTTCCAACTGTATGAGAAAGTTGGTTTTGGATGTGGTAGCTAAGTGCGTGAAATCCCTCATTATTTAACTAGATTAAGCACCAAGGAAAACAGCATTTACTGTCTCAGTGAAATAACAAGTTCCAGAAAACTTGTGAAGGATTTCAGCTCCAGTAGACTCAGGGGCCTTGGCATGTATAAAGACACGCTGCATAAATTTGATTTATATGGCTTTTTGGTAAGCAATCTTGAACTTTTAAAAAAAGACTCATAGCCTTTTCCACAAATGCATTCCTGTTCCTTAAAGGAAAGGCCTCCTGACAATTTTATCGCTGTTCTTCCTACTGGTATGCAGTAGGAACAACTTTCTTTAAAAGTGTTTGTTTTCAGAGTATAAATGTAAGAACCTGGAAAAAGCAGTAACATTTTACTGCATGAATCTGTGAGATAATTCCAAGTCCACAAACCTAGTGAAGACTGAGTGAATCTTCTGTTGTTTCAATAAATTATACAGCAGCTCTAATCAAGTAAATATAGCAGGTTACTAGAAGAAAAATTCATGTAGATAATTTATAATTTTTATTTGTTCTGGCTTTGTTTGTTTGCTCCTGCTCATTTTTTTTTGTTGGGTTTTGGGGTTTGTGTTGTTGGTGGTTTGGTTTTGTTCTTTCCTTTTGGGGCTCTGTACTTTTATGTGTCTGATTTTAGGTGTAGTTGTAGTTATGTAGTTGTTTATCAATATATGCATCCAGAAATCCATTCCTTGGTCACTTCCCATATTAGTAGAAAAAGTCAAGCAGGGTGTTTCATTTCAGGATGTAGAAGTATGCAGAATATGTTATTTAGGCTTTCTCTTTTTTTTTTGCTGTTTTTGTTGTAGGATTTCTTCAAGAAATACTGTGAGATAAGATGTAGATTTAATGGAAGGTCATTATTTTTGCAACATATTAATGCATCAATAGAGATCTGAATGAAAATTTGCAGTCAGACAGAAGATTACAGGATGTGGTTAAATTTTACTTAAATACCATACCATTGATATTTCTAATATCTTTATTTCACTGTTCTTCAGACAAGAAAAAGTGCCCAGGTAAGTTCAGAATAACTGAAACAAAGAAAATGTCCTCCCAGTTATTACATCTTTGCCAAATTAATGGTCTTTTTAAAAATCTCATGAAGTCCTAAAGTAAATGAAAAAAAACCAAACAACTTTCTTGAAATATTCTTTTAAGGCCAACATTTTTTTTAGAACTACAATGAATCTAAAGGCCAACAATGAATCACTGCAGAGTCTATGCATGCTAATGCAAAGATGAATATGCAACTCTCCCTTGTCCATGTACAGTCTTTAACCGTGCACTAAGATACTAGCTAAAATACAAATACATAGAAATGCTAACACTCTAATACATAAACTAATTAGATGACAGTTTTTGTTAAAGATTAATTAAATTATGTTCAGAAGGACAAATGGAAATATAGGCTTGCCCTGTGTTCAGCTGTAACAGCTATTTTTCTCCTTCCCAGTAGCTGGTGCAATGCTGTGTTTTAGACTGTAGTCTGAGAACAATGCTGATAGCACACCGATGTTTTGAGTTGTTGATAAGTAATGTGTACCCTGATTAAAGACTTTTCAGTCTCATGCTCTGCCAGTGAGGATAGGAAGCCAGGAAGAAGCAGAGACAGGGCACCTGACCCAGACTAACAAAAGGAGTATTCCATACCACAGCACGCCATGGCCACTATATAAACTGGGGGGAGTTACCCAAAAGGCCCAGATTGCTTCTCGGGTTGGGCTGGGTATCGGTCAGTGGGTGGTGAGTGGTTGTATTCTCTCGCCATGTTATTTTCGTTGTCATTATTATCGTTGGTGGTAGCAGTAGTGGGTTTGTGTTATGCCTTAGTTACTGGACTCTTCTCATCTCAGCTGTTGGGATTTACATTCTTTCCATTCTCCTCCCCATGCCTCCGGAAAGGGGGAGAAGGTGGGGAGTGAGTGAGCAACTGCATAGTTCTGAGGCTGGGCTTAAACCATGATAAGACTGCAATAGTAGTAAGATAGTGGAAAAAGACACAAAGTGGTGGCAATGATAAATAGTTTTCTTAAAAAAAAAAAAAAAAAGGGTCTTTCTTCAGTTAGTGGAACATGTTAACAAGAGAGGAATTGAGCCTGATGAATTCTCTGGCCACCTAAATGATTTAGAGGAAGATAAAAGTCCATTGCTTTCATTTCCACGTCTCTAAGACTAAGCAATGTGGACCAAAAAAGCCGGTGTAGAATAAAATGACCAAAGTTGGAGAGAATTAAATGGAAGGAATATAGAGCAAGTTTATACTTATGCAAGTTCTAAAATAAAGAGAATGCATTTAATAATGGTATTTTATAGAAGACAAAATAGAAAATGAGCCAAAAAGTTACCAGCACAAAGCATGTGTCTTATGAAAAAGCAAAATATTGGGGTATGCCAAGAAGACGAAAAAGACTTTTTTACTTTCAGCAAAGGAGCCAAAAGTTGAAGTTAATTTTTCACAGAGCCTGAAAGGGACTATGAAAATACTTCATAAATGCCTTAAATGGAATATAAGAACCACAGATCAGAGAAACTATCCAAAACCTCCCTCTCACCCCACTTCTAATCTGCTTAAAAGCTCTAGCTGCTCATGTCTTCTGGCAAGAATTCTTTCAAAAGCTTATGATTGTATTTCTGTACATGACCAGGATTTCTGCAGTTGGATTGGCACCCCATCTCTGTCTCTCACCTGAGACTGCTTTTGATACTGAAGCTTGGCGGTTCTGTGCCACTGTTCACTAAACACCCTCTTGAGTCTCTGTGTCTAAAATTACACTGTGTCCAAGTCAAAACCCAGAGGCCATGTAATACCAGCCTGATTCAGCAAGTACCTATGAAGAGAATTGAAAACTTCTTCCCTACCATAAGTCAAAAGAAAGTGCTATGAACTAATAACCTTCACATTAAAAGAGAATGCGTGTAAGTATCAGATTGAGAGATTATCTAAGTGCTGGAAAGTGCCAACCTTCCCCACTTTTGAAGAAGGCAGACCTGAGCATCCTGTAGGATACAAGATGCTTGAAGTTAAAATAGTGAAGAAAATCTCTCTCCTTAGTTAACGGTAAGGCTAAAGCTTTCATTGTCTGTCTTGGATAGTGTTAAGTGCCCTATGCCTTAGCTGCTGTAGAATTCAATTTAGACCATCTTATAGCCCAGGAAACTGCATGCTACAATGGGTAAATGAAGATGATTTTCTGTTGAGATGGGAGTTCAAGAGCCCCATGGGGTCAGAAAAACAAGCAAAAATGAATGGCAAAGGAACAGAGCCATTTCTTTGTCTCCAACACTTGGTACTCTGAAGCTTTCCTTGGCTACTCTTCAATCTCAGTAACTCTTGCATTCCTGGTATATGGTAGCTTCATTTACAGAGCCAAAACACTTCCCCATTCCCTTCTTTTATCCGATTCCCAGGTTAGGCTGCTTAATTAGGCTAAGATGGTTGAGGAGAGGTAGAAGAGAAAATCAAGTTTTCTACTAGATAGAAGTCCCTGGATTTTGTTTTTACCTTCTTTAACTGTCTGTAACTATCTGATATTCATACTTAAATACAGTCCAAAGAACAGCATTGAAGAACTTTCACCACTTAAGCAAATGCCATGACAGCCAACGTATGCAGACATGTTCGGACAGACCTACTATTGTTCAGCTGAGACATTGAGCTGGTCAGAAGTAGAAACTGTTTAGCCACACTGGACTGGTACTGTGCCAAAACTAACAAGCCATGGGTTTACCAGGTAGGGCATAGTGCCACAGCAAATCTTCTATGTGGCTTATGGTTCAGAATAAATTTATATAGCCAGCCTCAGAGCTAGCACAGAGAAGCTTGAGTCTGTTTCTTATGTGCTTGGAGATACATTCAGGAATATAGCTCCTTGCTGTACCCTTTCTTTTTGTCTGGGCCCAAGAATTTTCTGCCACAGAACAGCGGTGGCTCAACTCCAAAAACAGGAATAGCAGATACTTCTTTCCAAGATATTATGTGTACATGTTACATTGTGATATCCCCCAGCTGATAAAGGTCTGGACTTCATTCAGGTCTCCCAGTCCCTGGTGGGGCCCCATTGCTACCTCTTATGTAGGCAACTGGCATCTTTAACCAGGAAGAATAGCTGCCTAAGTCAGCATTGCAAATCTGTTCAGGAAACCAGGTGTATTCTGGATTTATCCTACATCTTTGAGCTTGACTATATCTCATTCTTCTTCTAGATTTTGACTTCATGGAGCTTTTTCAAAACAATTTATAAGCCAATCTAAATCACTTCTGATTAAGTCTGGAGTCCCACACACTTTCCCATTTAATTCTTTGTCTGTGTATTGACAACTGCTCCACAACCGAAGTGAGACAGCCAATGGAGCTAAAACAACATACAGTTTTTTACAAAGCTAATTTTATATGATACTAGTACCCTGAAATGGCTTACCAGTTTCAGCTATGCTCTAGTGTTAGGGAAGACCAGGAAAGAGTACCAGCGAACAAGTTCGGGGGCCAGGTAATGTCACAACAGCAATTTAGGTTTAGCTTTAATAGTTTTGGAACACTGAAAAAGATGTATTCCCATAGTTAATTTTAGACATGTAAATTAAATTATTAAATTAAAAAATTAATCTCCTCAGATTACAACATAAATGACACAGAGAAACAGGTACTTCCACGCAGATATCCAGAACAGCAACCAGATATATAGGCCTTGAATTGTCTTTTGGAAAAATCCATCTCTTCATGAAGTCTAGGAAATCAAGACCCTGAGATAACTACCTAGCTGGAGAACTTAGAACTTGAGACCATGAGCTTTTGCTTGGTCTCCCTGAATGTCAATTGTCAGTTTTTAAAAGCAGGTTGTCCTTAAGGCCATGGAGAAGACATGAACAACAGATGAGTAGGAAGAAAGAGGAAATGAGAAGAAAGATATTTAAAGTAATTTTTCACTCCAGTAGCCCACAATCCCCCCGCTGTTTGTCCATCTTCCTTATTTTCTTTCAAAAATATTGGTCTTGAAGAAAAAAAAAAAAGTCTGAAAACAAAATGCACCCTGTGGTGAGAAGGAAATCTGAATAGTGATTCATGCTACTGAGCATACCTATCAACTGGTTGAAGTATGTAATGATGACTGTGCAGCCATCAAAGAGCACTTATGCACCTGCATTTGGAATTTGACACTGATGGGCAATGCAAGGGGGAATATGTATGCATGGGATTGCTGCATGGCCAATCTTCCCTATTTTCTTGATTGACTGGCTGACTCACTACTGAGATTTGTCTCTTATCACTGAAAAGATTCTCTGCAGTAAGATTGTCAGTGAGAGGGCAATTATTTTTTAGCAAAAGCAGTCATTTGTAGCAATCAGAGAAAAGAAAGCAGCCATAGTAAATAGAGCTAGGATATGTGACCTTAAAAGTCTTGTTAGTGCTCACAAAGTCCTTAAAGAGAATATATGAGGCACAGTGCAGGAGGCAGGGCCAGGTCTTCTGGATTTTTGATGGCAGCTGAAAGAAAACTTTTTTGCCTTTATTTTATGCAATTTTGTGTTCATCTCAGGTTTAACTGAAAAAATAAATTGCAAAAGTCTTTCCATGGGTAAGTAATTGCAGTAGATTATCTAGCCACACATAAAACATTTTAGCTAGAGCTTTTCTTTAAGATGAGAAGTTTTCATAACCCTGTAACCACTATGATTGCTATGGTTACCTCTGTAGGACAGCAAATAATACAAGGCAGGGACTCATCTCTCTCTCAGCACAGTTCACATCCCCACAGTTAAACTCTTGTATTGCCCAAATCAGAAAGTCTTAATTCAATCAGTCCATCAAGATTGATTTCTAGCCCATACTAACCTCCACACTGTGCTTGGATACTGCCTATGAAAGTCAAAATGAGTCAAAATTATGCAAAGGACCATGCTAACAATTTAAAAACTGTATGGCAGTGCCTCTTCCTGTGTCTTTACGATTTATTATTAATATGTGTAGCCATAGACTATAACATAAGGAACATGCTTGAGAGAATAAAATATGCCCAAATCAACACATCTACATATTCCATTTACTTTCTGGCTATACCTTAGTGTTAGTTTCTCATTTGTTTTTTCAAAGGAGAATATCTGCTGGCGAACAGATTCAGCCTTGTCCATATTCTTTAAACCACAGCAGTCTGGATTTACACTGAGACATTTATCAGCTTACCTTCTAGCCAACTGTACTTGGAGAGTATGAGAATAAGCCTAAATTTGTGGTTGAAAGTGGATTCACACCTGCATTTGTTGCTGTTAGAGTAATGCTCAGATTATTCAGCTTAAGAAAACTAGAGGCTCCTACGGGCACTGATTTCTTCTATTCTTTAGCTGTGTTGGGAAGGAAGAGAGAAAATGTCTTTTTTAGCTTTTTGCAGCAGGATTCATAGTAACAGAGGACAAGTGCCCTGTGGGAGCTTTTAATGTGTTATGAGCAGTCAGGAGCTGAGTCTGGACTCCTTAGGGCTAATTTTGCTATGTGAGCCAACATCTTTCATTATCTGCAGGAAGCTGTTGAGCTGCCACATCTTTGTAGCTTGGGAATTTTCTGAGCAAAAGTTCAAGAAATGCTTATGGAATCCATTCTAAATTGCAGAATGCCAAATATCAAATACATCCCAGTCTTTGAAAGGAGAGTACAGATTTGGATACCACTGAGACCTCTAGAGACAGAGGACTTTCTCCCTTAGCTGGAAGTAATTAGCCTTTCCAATTGGGTAGCACAAGCAACTTACCAAACCAAACTGTTGAAACCTATATGGTTATGCTCCTATGAGCCACACATCATTAAAATTTGTCTGGTTATGTTCTAGAAGCCACATAATGTGGCTATGTTGGCTCCTTAGACCCTTGTTAGCATCAGTTTAAAAACTGTTTGTTCTTGCAGGTCGCTGCTGCATTTGCTTCCCCCCATTTTGTGCCTTCTGCTCTTATATTTCCCAGCCATTTTTTTTTTATTTCAGGTGTCCTTTAATCTTTTTGGCTTAACTGCTCTAATCTTGGTTTAATTCATTTGACAATGGATTTTTCTGTTTGCTCTTTCTTATGCAGGTATTTTAACAGATCTATTTCTTTTCTCCTTGTTCTTATCTTTGGTCTTGTTAGATGCTTTCTCTTTCTTTTCTGTTTGCTACTTTATCTACCATTCTTCTCCAGATGAACCCATAGATAAATAGAACATAATCAGGACTCTTGTCCCATATTCTTATGCCAGTGTGAGATTTTTATTTTGGACTGGGAATGTCTGTCTAAGGACTTTTGAAAACTGTCATCCATAAAGGGATGAGAAAGTATTTTCTATTATTCCTGTGTTTTAGCTTTAACCATTTCTAGTAGCCAGTGCAGCTTTTCACACAATAACAATTGATGACATTCTGTCTCAAACTCTCCCTACAATATTCGTAGAATCATAGAATAGTTAGGATTGGAAAGGACCTTAAGTTCCAACCCCCCTGCCATGGGCATGGATACTTCACACTAAGCCATGCCACCCAAGGCTCTGTCCAGCACAGCCTTGAGCACCGCCAGTAATGGAGCATTCACAGCTTTCTTGGGCAACCCATTCCAGTGCCTCACTGCCCTTACAGTAAAGAATTTCTTCCTCCTATCCAATCTAATCTTCCCTTTTTTTAAATTATAACCCATTACCCCTTGTCCTCTCACTACAGTCCCTCATGAATAGTCCCTCCCCAGTATCCCTATAGGCCCCCTTCAGATACTGGAAGGCTGCTATGAGGTCTCCATGCAGCCTTCATAAAGAATTTTCTGTTTTTGCAAGACTATGGCAGACTGGGGCCCTATGGCCCTCAGCATTTTCCCAGACATGTTTTTTTGGAAGGTGGCAAGTGAAATTTTGGTCTAAGATTAATTTATTTAGGTAAGTCATTGCATTGCATTTTATTTATATACATGAAGTATGTAGTTTTTAAAGTCTGTATGGTGTGGATACTTAACCACTAGTGCAAAAGACCAAACATTGCCAATATTTCTTTTCAGGAAACATTTAATCTGTTTATACTCAGATATAGAAAGAATAAAGGTATATGGGTTTGTGGCAAAATTGATACATACATGATTTACAAGGACTTGTGGTGGAATACCAAATCACAGAGAGTGGTTAAAAATAATCCTTCAGGAAAGATTTAATTCAGCCAACATGTTTCTTTATGAAAGTGATTCAGAACTGTTTACACTGTGACTTAAGATTTGAGTATGACAAGATGCCTTCATGCAGCTGGAGACTAAGCGTAGAAATTCTGGATCTCAGAATTAGGAGCTGGCTGCTGTTGCTACTGTTTCAGTAAAACCACTGTTCAACATGTATGTACTTATACCCTCCCCCCCAGATCTCCTAGTCCTGCATGTGGCAAATTACTGGTAAATGTAAGTTTGTTTCTGAAAATCATGTCCCCCCAGTAAGTAGTTGCCAAGTAGGCTTTCATCAGGGCTCGTTATCTCTGAGTCAGTCTTTTGATATGACTTCAAATATGGGCAGAATCAATTCAAAGTTCAGGCAAGGTAAACTCATAATGCTTCTGAGTCTGTGTAGAGCCGGTTTGCATCTACCTACAGCAGACGCACTGTAGACCTAGGTTCAGAGTTGGCTGTGTTAAAAGTGAGTGTGTTCTACTTTATTTATTTATTTATTTAGGCTTAAACCACAACAATGGGGAATGTAAAAGTTAAAATACAGAAATGAAACATACCTGCATGACAAGTTAGAGGAAAGGACACCCAGCATCATTGTTTTTCAAGGAATGTGGAGATAGATAGCATTGTTCATTCTTTGACATAAATCCTACCTGTATATTCAGAGAAGGGTTTTAAGACATCTTTTATATATAATAATATCTAATTTCTCACACAGAACTGAAAAAGCTCAAAAAGAATGATACAGTCCTATTGATATTTTGACATGCCTATTTAATGATGAGAAATTTAAATCTAAACTAATAAAGGTTAGACCTTTAAACTAATAAAAGTTAGAACCATAATAGTTCCAGGAGCACCTAAAGGAGCCTCCTTAAGCAGGGAAACTGGAGTATCCTGAGTCAAGTGATGGAAATGGCAATTTAATTCCCAAGTGTGCTGAGACAAGACTGGACTGACAAGGTGTCATGGGTTCAGCAGTAGCAGTCGTTTTTCTCCTTCTTGGTAGCTGGTGCAGCTCAGTGGTTTTGACTTTTGGCCTGGAACAGTGCTAATAATACCAATGTTTTCTGTTACTGCTTAGAATACTTTGGTTTGACCAAGGACTTTCCGAGTCTCATGGTCTGCCTTGGAGGAGGGAAGCTGGGAGGAAGCAAAGACAGGACACCTGACCCAAACTAGCCAAAGAGCTATTCCATATCACAGCATGTCATGCCCAGGATGTAAAAACGGAGAGCAGAGACCCGGAAGGGTGGGGGTTCACTGTGGTGTTGGGCTGGGTATTGGGTGGTGAGCAGTTGCATTCTCTTTCTTTGTATTTCTCTTGTATTATTATTGGTGGTAGCAGTAGTGATTCGTGTTATACCTTAGTTACTAAACTGTTCTTATCTCAACCCAAGGGAGTTGCATTCTTCCTACTCTCCTCCCCATCTCCCCAGGAGCTGGGGAAAAGAAAGAGAGGGGAGTGAGTGAATGAACTGCATGAGAGGCTTAAGCCACGACACAAGGAGGAGATCTTTAAAATACTTTGAACATTTTTAATAGATAAAGTTACACCAAGAGGACAATTATAACACACAAAAATAATAACAAAACTTCACTCACATCAAGGCAAGTCCTTGAAGTTAGAAGGCCTGAACTAAAAAAGAGGAAAACTACGAATTTCAAAAAAAGCAGCAGAATATTTTTGTACTAATAAATCCAGGGCAAGATGCAGTTTAGGAACAAGTGACCTAATTTCAGTTTCAAGGCTAACATTTCCCATGTGATTTGCTCAGCTTTTACCTAGAAACACATGTGTAAATAAAGAATGAGAAGCAGAAGCCAAATCTTGCAGTCTTGTTGGTTTAGGAACCTAGAGCTATTGACTCCAGTGAAGGTTTTCCTAGGATTAGAGGGACAGAGGAAGTGGTGAAACAATAGCAAAAAGCAGAGGTTTGATCTATTCTGCTTTGGCATTGCTTGAACTAAAGGGACAGACCCCTGCTCTCCAGTACCTCTACTTTCTTTCATTTGCGTGCTCATAATTTTACTATCCTGACAAGTCCTATGTAAACAGCTTGATTTAACCCATTTGTCAATAAAGGGATCTTATCCCCCTTGTCTTGAAATCTGTAAGTTTCTTCTGCAGTCATGTTTTCTTTGATGCAGGAAATGAGTCACATTCAGATGTAGGTTAAATGTTAGAAGAGCTAGGACTGACCCCTGTAGTGCTTCTCATGTAATACTCGACTCAGGCAAGGCCCCAGTCCCTTCATATGGCCTAAGCTGGCTGTGGGTGACATTTACCAGGGCTAGTTTTCAAGCTCTTACAAGCCATATCTTTTCACTTAAGGGTTCCCACCCTCAGTGACACAACTGTGTCGAGATTGTCTGCAGAGGGCTTGCAAACATTATTTCGTTCTTTAATTCTGATTGAAGATTTATGCCTAAACACAGCAGGGCACAGCAGAAGTGACCTGAAGTAGCGGTACTCTCTGTGTTCTGCTCTGCTCCAGAGGCCACTATAGTTTTTGACTGCAACTTCAAGGAACTAGGAAAGATTATAGGCACTGATCCCAACCTCTTTGGAGCTGCTGGACTGCTTCAGTTTTAAATTCCCTGTAGAAAGAAAGGAATTAAGATTCTTTTCACAATCTTAAAGTTTCTCCTGCTGTAGCAAACCACTGTAGCCAGACCCTCTTTGAGGATCTACTACCAGACCCTAGGGGACTTCTTACACTGGTTCTTGTGCAGGCTGGGTGAAAGGCTCAGGTCATCAGCTTTTGCATTATTTGCACAGCACTGCACTCTCCTGCCCACTCCAGAAGTCTGGTCCCCAAATGCAGACATGTGGCTTGATCTCTGATGTCCTGACCACCAGTGACTTAGCACTGAGGGAGATATTTGGAAAGGAAAGAAGGCACTTCTGAAAAGATGCCTGTTAAAAAAAAAAAAATAAATAAATAAATCCCCCCCCCCCCCAAAAAAAGAAAACAAAAACCAAACAAACCAACAAACAAAAAAACCCCAATATTTTCCTCTAGAAGCAAGTTCTGAAACCCGCTTCTTCCTCATGTTGTTGAATGCACACATCTCACATCACTGTGTTAGAAGTCCCAGGCTGAGACAGAATAGAGTTGTAAAGTGTGTTAGTATGGTTCTTCAGCAATGTGCACTGGCCGCGTGTCGTGGTTTAAGTCTCTAAAACTCACGAAAGTCGCTCACTCGCTCACTCACTCACTCCCCCTCTTTCTTCCCCCAGTCCCGGGGGGATGGAGAGGAGAATCAAAAGAATTCAACTCGCACAGGTTGAAATAAGAACAGTTTAGTAACTAAGGTATAACACAAACTACTACTGCTACCACCAGCAATAATACAAGAGAAGTATAAAGAAAGAGAATACAACTACTCACCAAGCCCGACCCAGCCAGTGCAACTCCCAGCAGCGAACCCCCCACTTCCAAAAACCCGACCATGCCGTGCACCCCCAGTCCACCACCACACCCTTCCGGGTCTCTGCTCTCTCTGTCTTCACATCCAGGACATGACACGCTGTGGTATGGAATAACCTCTTTGGTCAGTTTGGGTCAGGTGTCCTGTCTCTGTTTCCTCCCGGCTCCCCCTCCTCCCTGGCAGAGCATGAGACTCAGAAAGTCCCTGGCCAGACCAAAACATTACCAAGCAGTAACTGAAAACACTGGTGCTATCAGCGCTGTTCTGAGGCCCAAAATCAAAAACACAGTGCTGCACCAGCTACCAAGAAGGAGAAAAAACGACTGCTACTGCTAAACCCATGACACCGCGGTAAGAGGATACTTTCATAGATTTTTCATTTTAATTCAGAGTTATTGCCTCAGAACTTCAACAAAATTTCTTGTCTTACAATTCTCCAGTCATATCAACTTCTTTCTAAAAAATGTGAACACAGCACTGGCCGCCTTCCAGCCCTTCCAGTCTTTATTTATTGCTTTCTGTAGTTGTTCTGCTATTTAATTGCTTTAGTGCTCTGAGTGGATGAATGCTACGAGGCCCTAGTCATTTACTATGCTTTCGCTTTCTGTGCTCAGCTAACAACTCTTGCAAATATACTTCTATCTTTGCTCATGTTTCCCCTTGATTGAGCATGAAAAATAACTTCCGAAAGTTACTTGCCATGAGGAGTGAAGTCTGATAAAAAGAATTCGTTTAGTTCTCCTACAGTTCATGTTCTTTAATTTCCCTTTTAGTTACTCGGTGGTAAAACAGACTCTCATACTAATATCTGACTTGAGTCTGCAACATCTACAGAGCACTGGGATTTCTTAATGTCTTTAGGTGCTTCTTTTTCACAATTCCCCTTTACCCCCATCTTCATCATTAGCTGAGAATTGTGCCATCATGCCAGTTAATATGTGTAATGTTAAAAGAGGATTTCTTAAAAGGAAAATGAAACCTTTGTTACACTGAAATTAATAAAAGTGATTTAATCTCCAGTGAAAAGTATGTTTTTCAGGCAGCAAAAGCTTCATTTTCCAAATGTATCTACTATTCGTGTCTAGAGAGGGAAAGGAAAGAAAGACTGAAAGCCAGAAGGTCCAAGAATAAAAAAAGCTGTGACTTTATAGAAGTAAATCATGAGTTTCCTAAAATCTGTAGGTGCTGCATATTCGACTCCTAGAAACAACGATTCAGCAATATTTTGTAGTTACTTTGCTTTAAGAACTACACTCTCCTTACAGATGAGGTAGGCAAAATCTATCCAGTTCATACCCAGCACAAAAAAAAAAAAATAAAATATTACTCAGGATTTAATACCACCAGTTTTAAACACAAGCCTGTTTTTACATGTCACCTCTAGCAGGGCTGTGATCTGGATGCTGAGATTTTATGGAAAGACAACTGCTGCTGCTGCAAAAAATAACATGACATACAGCACATACCAGACACAAATATTCATGCAGTTACACCTGCCTAACTCTCTTTCTTATCTTACTCCTTCTCTTGCTTTTGTCCAGGAGAACAGGGTCTGTTTTCAATCCAGTTTATCAAATGTGAGCTTTGATGTGTTTGATAAGTCCAAGCCTTAGTTGCCATGGTAAAAGTCATCCCGCTTGATTCTAGGAGTTTTTATTAACCTTAGCTGGCAAAAAGCATTTCACTTAATAATCTTTTTCTTTCTGAAGAAGTAGTTCATTAAAACATGGGGAATTTTTATTAATAAATGGAAGGGCTGAATTATGTTTGCTTGCTGATGTAAAACACTAAAGGAAGACATCAGTGGGCACAAATCAAAATCAAACTGGATCCTTCCTGTCTTAAAAGCATCTGTAGATTCTGCAGTTCCCTGATCAATTGTTGTGCCTGCTGGATGCAATTGTTGCAACTGCAAGACAGTTTCAGGAATTGCTTTCTCTTAGCATAGCTTATCAGGAGAAATTGAGAAATTATTTTATCTTGAACTGTTTGTAAGGCAATGAAATATGAGGGAAGTTAATACTGAAAACAAACCTTTTGGACATGATTATGAAAATAGATACTTAGCTGGATTTTATTGTTGCATAATTGCCTGCATGCAAAAGAAATATCATAGTTGTTTTGTGTGATGCTGTAAGAGGAAATTGTTAAATGATAATGAATAAAGAAGAGAGGTTCAGTCATGAGCACAGAACTTTTGATGCTGTTTCATAGTTTCTAATGTGTTTTTATAACTGAAAAAATAGATATTTTTCAACCAAATAAAATTTGCACCTATAAATTTTCTTCACCTATAAATTGCAAATTGTTTTTTTCAATGATAGCTGATATTTTTGCAAAAGTGGAACTTTTAAAATGTAAAACTGTTGCCTGCTTCTTCAGTCCAGTAGACTTTTAATGTTTGAAGGAACCTATATTGCAAACCTAATTTTCAATAGTAGAAATTAATCTTGAAAACCAGTTCTTGATTATGTGGAACAGTAGCATCTTCACTCAGTCATCTTTTCAGAGTAGTTGACCTACTGAAAAAACTTGTGTAATCAAACTACTAACAGCTAGCAAAATTAGTAAGTAGTGAATGAGATTAGGCAAGCCTGTTATGTGAAGAACAGCTTTTAAGAGCATGTGATTTCAAGACAGAAAACATTCATTCCTGGCAGGTAATATTCTCTCATGTGACATACCTGTGGACAGAGCTTGGAGTCCTTCCGCACAGTGGTTCCCTCTTCCAGGCCTCTTCTCTGTATTTTCAAAATGTGACATTAATTCTTTCTCCCTCTGTGCTCTTAGCGGCTGCCTCCTTCAGGAGACTTGGGAGATGTTAACCTTTGACACGTGAAGTTCTGCATTCAGAGCTGTGTCCAGTTTAGCATGTAAAATAGACAACTAATGACCAAGTTTGTCTAAGTCAACAATATATGGACAAAGCGTTCTTCATAAGAAATATCTACAGCTCTGGAAGAGTAAGACTGCTGATTTTGTAAAAAGAAGGGACTGACAAGTTTATCAGGGAAATTTCCCAGTGAAAAAATCCAGGGATCATGCATGAACAGTTCTGCTTCACTACTTTAGTAGATATCTACCTTCCGCTAAATGCTGTGTAAGTCTAGAAATTAATCCTAGCAACTTGAATGGTACTGCTTATGAAAGGTATTGAAACTAAACCTTGACTTTAAATTTTTCATAAATAACAAATCTCTCCATTGCTTGAAGTTTGAAACTTTTTTTGCTGCCCTGTTCAATAACTAATAATGAAGTCTGAAAGAGCAAGATTGATTCTGTAAGGCGCATTATCTGAAGCACATTTAGAAAATATATTCTTTACTTTCATTCCCAAAAAACAAATGCTTTTTGTTGTTCTGATGGGTTTTTTTTATTTGCCCTTTTCAGCCATCCTTAGATCATCAATGCACAGTATTCTGCTTTGTTTAAAAAAATTGATAATAAAAATATTAATATTTAGTTGAAGTGTATTGATGTTGCTGCTGAGGCAGACAGTGTGTTTGGTAATTAAAACAGTAGGGTTTAAAGCTACAGTTGGCTTCCTGGGGTTTTCGGTTTTGGTTTGTGTTTCACCTTATAACAAATTTTATTATAGCCTGGAAAATAAAACACAATCACAAGCTCTGTTCAAGTTCATACAGGAGTATTAAACAGATGAATGTGTTATCCTATATTTATTGAATAGAAATATATATGATGGTGACAGTTAATCTGCTTCTGTTAATTTGTCTATCTATCTCTTTTTCTATCACTGGGAAACCCTATAAAGAAGTGATCCTGAAATTGAGAAGCTGCTCTACCACAGTAATCCAATGTGTTGTTTTGAAGGGAAGATGTGATGGGTCTACACCACTAGGGAATGATGGCTTAAGTAAGCCTTATTATCATGAGCAGTTCACAAGCAACCTAAAACCAGAGAGACTGCATTTAAGTATGAAACCAAAGCATTCCAGCATGGCACCATCATTGCAGAAAGTGTGTGAGCCATTAAAATTCATGAAGTCAGAGGTGAGAAAACATTTAATCTGTAGTGCAGATGTGAGATGTAACGGACAGAGTCTGGCATGTGGGAGAAGAGGGGCTGCTGCTGTCCAGCCTCATGTGTACACTGTAAGGAAACAAGGCTCTCCTTCAGCACATGGATGTTTTCAATGCCTTGAAGGACTAATTTTAATAAAACCAGCACAGTTAAATGGTCACACTGAGTAGATATTTTGATCAATAATGTTCAAACAGTATCATGGTCTTTTACCCTTAGCTAGTCATATAGCTGGTGTATGGCATCAAAAAATTCCCAAACAATTCGTAAGAGAAGATGAGATTGATGCCACATAGAACTATAGTTTTTGCTTAGTTTATGTTGATGAAGAACGTACAACAGTTCTGTTTAGCTGAGCACATCAGGAAAAAACAGCAGGCTTTATTTTAAAATATCCTTATTTGCCTTTCAAGTCAGATTAATTTCCCAAGAACTTTTTTCAAGTAGTTATTTCCCTGGTTTTCTCATGTTCTTCTCATCTTTCTTCATCTTCATCATGGTTGCTGGAAGGCAATATTTTGTTTCTGACATGTTCACATCTTACACTAGTCAGTGCAGTGATGTGCTGGACAGGGAGGACACACAGTTTAACTGCTTTTAACTGTCTTTAGATGCAGTATATACTGCAATTTTTGTGGCTTGCAAGCCAATCTAATTACTTGTTCTTTAGTGCCATTTCATCTTGCTGTTCCTGACTATGCATTTCAGTCTCTTCCTTGTCCTGGCTCCAGTGCCTGCCAAGCCCTGCATTCAGCATATTAAGCCAGCACAAAGCAAATCCTACAGTAAAGGCAAGTGTCTTCTGCTGATTGAGCATTCTTCAGCAGCTCAGGGGGAGCAGGGCCAAAACGGACTGACGGAAGGAGGGGGAGACCCTGGCACACAGTGCTGAGATCAGTTTAGGCTGCTACTGGGCAAACTCCTTCATGTCTCCCACAGCTGTTTCCCCACAGTATCTGTACCTACCTCATAACATGGGCTTTTTCATTTAACTTAAACAGCAAGTGGCTAGTGCATTAGTCAGCCTTTGCAGTATCTATCTTTACCAACAAACTGAAGGCACACCAGAAGACTGTCATTAATGCTAGCTTTGTAGCACATTTCTGTTGCTTTAACAGTACTGTCCATAGCTGGAAATATAATGCATTATCTTTGCTAGAAGTTGTATTTTTCCAATTAAGACTATTCAAGAATAATATCAGGATAACAGAGTTCCAATCACAGTGTAACAGCAGAACTTGTATAATCACCTAAAGCAAGACGAATTATAAACACAATAACAGCTAGTTTGTAGCATTACAAGGTTTTATAAAAATGGATATAAGCTATCTTATATTGCTAACAAAGCCTTCAATAATTCACTTAGCAGCATCTTCTGAAGAAGGAAGTTTTTGTCAGGTGATGGTGAAATGTATTTGCTACTCACAGCAGGAGAGAGTGACCCCAAATATGGGATAGCAAAAGTACTAGGCTAATAGTGTTAGGTGATATTGATGCAAGGCACAGTCATATGTAGTCAGGGAGGTCTAGGGTCACTTCTAAAGTGATAAAAAACAGCAGGGAAAGATCTGTAGGAACAAGGTCTGATGGAAAGATGTGATATGGTAAAAAAGAGTACTTGCTCATTTATGGGTGGGTAAGACACAGCACAGGAAATAGGCAACTTAGTACATCTCCCATCTGTTGGGTTTGGATGATTCTGTATCCTCCCCTTGCCCCTTTGCTGGGGATAAGTAGATTTTACTTTTTATGTAAAGAAACCTGTTCTGCTTCCACTGCTGTCTGTTTTAAGGGAAATTTAAGAATCCCTTATAGAAAGCAATTAGAATACTAGTGCTTTTTCTGTCTCTCTTTTTCAACTATCAAACAGAAATTTATATTTACTTCTTGTAGTTTTCCTTCATTTGAAATAAAAGTCACAAAGAGAAAAAAATACGGTTTGCCCTTGCAACATAGAAAACATTACAGCTGAAAATTAATAACTTACCTAAATAACTTTAAATTTGCTTTGAAGGAATGATTGAAAGAAGTTTTTTAGTAAGTGTACTTAAGTCCATCCAGATCCCAAACCTTTCACTGTTTGGTGTTTCTAACAGATGGCTTATCAGGCCACAGTGAGATTCTAAACAACTTAGGTTTTGGAAAAATCAACACCTTTAAATGCTTGGCCCAGGCATCATTTTCTTCTCTGGATTGTGTTTAGTTGCATCAAGTTTCTTCCAGAAATTGCGTCATTCTTTCATTATTTCCTGAAATTTAGTAATTATGGTTGCACCGATGGTATTTTAAGGCACGCAACAATAACCGGTCTGAAGATGTGTATTGAGTCAAGCACTTCTCAAAGCTTGTTCTTCAGCACTGATTTGAAAATGCCTTTTTGCTTTAGAAATAAATATGTAAGGTTTTTTTTTTTTTTCTCTGTCTGTTGAACAGTAATTGTGAATTAGAGCATTTTCTAGCTACTCTGTTCTGGAAGAGTCTGTAAAGTACCCCTGGGTTCCTGGGTTTAGTTTCTTTTTTAATTTACTTTGTTTTGACGTTTTCTTTCCTCCTGTGATTTGAATACAATATTATATAGCTTTTCAGTATGGGTTTCATAGCTTCTCATAACAACGAGAGAGACATTTCCTCCATTGTTTTTGCTTCCAAATACATTTGAGTTGTTTCTTTTGTATAATGTTCTTGTGAAATAAGGTTATTAAGCCTCCATTGGGAGGAATATAGAGGATGAGTTTCTAGTCCTTTGTTCATGAATTTAGACATGTGATCTTTCAAGACTGTATTATGTACACTTCAGTAAAGAATATTATTTAAAAGATATTTGAGGAAAAACCTTTTCTCTTCCTTCCCCCAAATCAGTTAAATCAAAATGATTAAAAAAACAAACAAACAAACAAACTGGATTATTGTCTTCTCATTTATACCTGGTTTTACCTATAATACTCCCAGTTTACATTAAAGTAAGTGTGGAATGCATTTAATCCTTGCTGATGACTGCCAGGCTCACATTTTAGCTCTAAGAAAAATTACATAAAGACTTCAGTTTATCACACAACAGAATAGCTAAATAATTCCTTCAGCTGCCCAGAGTTGGATTATAATATAAGACAGTGATTTCTTAGCTGTACTCTGTAAGTTCCTTGTTCACCCCCAAGTTAGAGAATTCTAGCATACAATGAAGCACTTCTATTGGTAATACAGTTAAACAGCCCAAGCTTAAGCAGGGCATAAACCCAAGAAATAGTACTGCCAAAGCATTATAAAGACTTACCATAGAAGCATAAAGTATATGGAGAATGACTGTTAATCATTTTTTAGATTATTTTCCAAGACAACATAGATAATCTAGGAGAACCAAATAAAACTATGTTCCCCTTTTCCTTAGCAACTCTTTTCCATCATAACAGGAATGAGCTGCAGATACTAATGAATAAAGTCAGTTTGGACTAGTCAAATGCAGTTAAATGATATTTTAAGAGATACATTTTACTAACCATTTGGTGACATTTATTGAATCAGGTTCATCAGAGAGGCTATGTTTTCTGATGTTTTCTGCTGGAAGCAGGATCTAAGATAGTGAAAAGAAATCAGAACACTAAATAGCAATGAGTCCCTATGATACAGAAAAAAAAATACAAAATCCAGAAAAAAATCCTCTCTCCATCCCTAACACATGATAGGGTGACAAAAACAACAGACGAAGGGGATTAGTACTAATGAGGTACCAGAGGAGCAAAATGATCTTAAGGTCCTTTCCAACCCTAACTATTCTATGACTCTATTGCTACACAGCTGAGCTCTGAATGTGGATATTTCCCTAAAGATCTTCAGATGCTGCACTGAGAATAACCCTGAAATAACTCTGAAAACCCAGAAGATGCTTCATGTTTCTAGGAAATGTTGACTGTGCCAATTAAGTTAATAGCAGGCAAGCACGTATTTTTCAGAACAGTTGTTCAGTTCAACAGCTGTTGTGGAGAAAACGGACATGCTACTGAAACTGAGTGCCTGGAGATGAGCAAATACAGGCTTTACAAATGGAGAAACATCTAATAAGCCTATGAAAACCATGCTGTGTCACATAGCAAGCTGATAATTGGTTCCCCTGCTTCCTCCCCCAGCAAATACCATGTCTAACTATAGCCACTGTTATCTGTGAAAAGTAGTGAAAAAGCTCATTTATTGCCCCTGCATCACTAACAAATCTTGTAAGATGAGAAGAGGAGGTTATTGAAGAAAAGAGGCGACGTACTATTGTTGTTCTGCTGACAACGGTTGTATTAGAAGATGAACTAGTGTAGTACTCTTCCTTCTTTTGCTCACTACTGACAGTGAATTGAATGTTCATGCCCCGGTGTTGGCTGTAAGGGTCTGTAGGGTGGCCTATGTGACGGGAGGCTGGGACTGTCTTGTGCTGGACATAGCTGTTGTCTGAGACTCCAAACAGACCCATTGCAGCACACATCTGAGCCTATCAGTCAAGTGGGTGGCATCTCCGAGAAAAAATATTTAGGAGACGGGAAAACACTACGCAAGAAGAGTGAGAAAAAAAAAAGTGATAAATAGTCCTGAGAGCACCAGGGTCAGAGAATAAGGAGGGGAAAGAGGTGCTTCAACCACTGGAGCAACTCTCTCTGTGGAGAGTCGATATGGGAGCAGGTGATTATTTCCTGAAAGGAACTACAGCTGGAGGGAATGACCCACTTTGGAGAGGCTTGTGAAGGACTGCAATCCACTGGATTACATCCCATGGGACTACAACCCATAAGACACCACCTTGGAACAGGAGAGAAGTGCAAGGAGGAGGGAATAGGAGAGAGAATCTGCTATGGGGTTAACACAAACCCCATTCTTCATCCACTTGTGCTACTGGAGGGAGCAAGTAAACAAGTTTGAAGGAGTGAAGCTGAGAGTGGGAAAAAGGAGGGCAGAGGGAAGGTGTTGGGTTTATTTTTGTCTTTGTTTCTCACTTTCAAAATTCATCTTATATGGCAATAAATTAAATTAAATTAAACAAATCTTTCTCAAGTTGAGCCTGTTTTGCTCATGATAGTAGTTGATAAGCTGGTAGGAAATGGATCTCCCAGTCTGTATGTCCATCTGTGGGCTGTTTCATCCTCTATTCTCACCCTGCCCTGTTCAAGAGGCAGATTGAGTTATCTGTTGGGTGGGTGTCTAGTTGCTGGCCAAGGCCAACCCACAACCACCTCAATATTTAAAAGTCCTCTTGAAGCAACGAAGTACTATTCAAAATGTTAGGTTTTTTTGTAGCAAGTTTATAGAGGAATCTGTCAAGGCTTGCAAAGTCAATGCCTTTCATTGACCTTCACAGGATTATGGGGCTTAGATCTTGCATTGCGATACTGAAAACACTATGATTTATTCTTAGAGATACATTATGCAAATGCAATGAGAATTGTATGTAAACTTACCCCAAGTTTGGCTTAAGGGCTTCACATTTAGTAGGCCAATGAGCTGGAAAATACAAGCCAAAAAGAAATGAGAATGAATGCTCTTTTTTAATTCCTCCTCCAGGACTTTCAGAAAAAATCAGATTGTGAACTGACTTGCCTTTGTTATTTGTATGCATTTATTCCATATGGAAAAGAACAGGGTTTTTTACTTGATAAAAAGAGTGTATTTCTTTGTCTATTTCAAAGAAGAAGAAAAAAAAAAGCCACCCTTGCTTTCTCTCTCTTTATCACCTCCTCGTCGAATGTTTAAAGAGAAATATATAAGGAAGAACAGCATTTTTAACGTCCTTTCTATGCAGTGTTACATAATAAAATAGCAGAGAATGGAAGGCCTTTCTCTATATGGAACAGAAATAGTAGACTAGAGAGAGAAACAGATGGAAGAGTAAAATAATGCTTGGATTGCTGACAGCAAAAGTGTTGCAGTTGGCTCTTTTCCTGTCCCTGAGGAAGTCCTAATGCTGGGATAGGCTCCTGCTGCCCAGCAGATGACATCAGCACGATATGTTCCTGTGATGAACTGTGACTTCTGAGTGTCACACAGAGTCTCTCATGGGACAGCAGTACTTTACATAAACATTGATGAACTTCAGACTTGAAAAGCTGCTTCAGCCAAATTCTGTTATAACTTTTGATCACAATCATAACTCTTAATTGAAAAATATAGAAATTATTATTGCATTAATTATCTCAAAAATACCATGCAGAAGTCGCTGTTTCTTAATAAGAATCATAACCTGCCTTCTGTTTCTACAGAAAGTGCTTTCAGTGACTAAAAGAGTTCAGCTTTCCTCAGGATCTGTCTATCTGAGACAACAGTGATGAATTGCACTCATTTCTTTTCTGAACTACCAAGTTGACAGTTAAGAGAAAACAATAATCTTGTTTTCTTCCAAAAAGTTTCAGATGGTATATGCTTATGGTAACCTGGCACACTCAGTCTCAACATTAAGAACAAATCACATATTGCAAAGACAATTACCAGACTATAAAGATAACCCAAACTTTTGAATTTTGGTGGATGAGCTGGGGAGGTAAAACATCCTATGCATGTGTTTTAATTTATTCCTTGTGGCCAAGGGCAAACAGGAAGGTTCAAAAATTGTTTCATTTTGGGTTCATTATTAGTTGGTTTTTTTTTGGTTTTGTAATTTTTTCACCCTTGTCCACTCAACACTTCAACTGGAAAAAGAAATCAAAAAATTCATTTTTCTATGCAAAGTCTTCAAACTTTAGAAAATGTCTGATGTCAAAACTGGAATGCTTTATAAGCCACAATAATGCAAATGGTCCAGAATTCATCTAAAAAATATTAATGTAATAAATGAATACACTTCATTTATTGAATACATATACATACAGGTATGAGTCTTGAGAACAGGTGATCAATTTCAAGAGGTTTTCTCCCCTCATAAGATGTCAGGTTTCTAGAAATAAAGATGAAGAGATAAACGGGATGAGGAAAGAAAAGTGGAAGCAAGAAGACAAACGGGGGAAGAAAATGCAGTCAACAGAAAGAGAAATAGTTTCCACATAAAAAAACCCAACTCCTTCTTCTAAATGCCATCAGGAGAAAGAACCCTTTATTTGGTTAGTGTTCTTTGCTGTTATTCAAAAGCTGGACAGATGGGTATTTTTACAGGAATATGATAAACGGAGGAAATCCTGGGAAGTCCTTCAGACCATCTCCATACCCTTATAATAAAGTGTTCTTAATTACACCATTAATGTTTGTAACTTCCCCTAAGCAGACTCTTCCAGTGCTTTTGCACACTTGCCATGAAGCTTTGTGCAATGTCTAAACTGAATCTTTTTTGATATAGATCTCTCCTCATTATATTCCCTTGTCATATACTATGGACAGAGAGAAGAGACTATCTTTTCTTTGCAACAACATGTTTGCATCCTTGAGAAAAGAATTCATGCTGCTCCCCATTGTTTCTCTAGGCTAAATATTTAATTTTTCAAAAAGTTTTCCTTGTTTTCCAGACAGAACATTCTAACTACTTTCTAATTGATATACTCTCTTATTTGCAATGTTGTGCCTGAACTGAAGAAGTAGTCTACCTGAGGACTTAAAAACGAGCAGAGAGAAAAGTATTACTTCATGTGTTTGGCAGCATGAACTTCTCCTTATGTTTCCCAGGGACACATAATGTATATTATATATCACTATGTATTTTACTGTATTTGCATTTCCTGCATCAAGTCATTGTTGGCTCAAATTCAGACTACGATAAGATATAAAAGCTCAGACTTTGATCACCTGTTATCCCTGTTTTGCTCCTCATATTGTATTGTAATCATGATTCCTGCTTAAGTGCTGTTACTTTTATTAAAAGGTATCCTCTTTTTTCCAGATCAGACTTCTACTTGTCCAAATAATTTTGAACTCATTCCTATCTTCCAATATACTTGCAGTTCTTCCTGTCATCTGCAAATTCAATAAGAACATACTCTATTCCATCAACTAGATTACTAACAGAAATTTTAACAGCACCAGACCTTGGCTAGATCTCTGCAGAATCCCGAGTCAATACATTTCTCATTTTGCCAGTAAACCATTACTAGCTACAATGAGAATGGCTTTTCAGCTAGCAACAGTAGTTCAATGTACACTGTGTTGATTTAACTTCATAAACATTGTATATGAAGCTTTCCTTAAATCAAGCTGCATAGCATCTACCACTTCTTTTCAGTTGCTGATGTCTCTGACCTGCCAGAGAACAATATTTAATAGTTTTGAAGCAATTTATTCCTGACAAGTCCATATTGTTTGATTGCCTGGATGCATGTGGGTAGCTCCTGTTAATCTGGCCAGTATTAAATTTTGCCCTTAAGACAAGATGTTAATGAAATACTCTTTCATGCTGGAAAATGAGTTCATCAAGACAAAACCTTCACTAGTAATATTTCAAATTATTAATTTTTTTTTCCCTAAATGTCCTATTGAACTTTTACTTCTATCTCAAGTAGTGCAAATGGAATTAATTTCCACTGCAAATGGAATTAATTCAAACACATCCTTCTTGTCCTAGTCTTTTTGGAAAACACAAAACTTTTTCCTTAGTAAATTGGCAAAACAAAGAAATGGAAAACCTGAGTGTCCTGTAATGAATTAAGAATTTTGGACTCATGTAATGTATTTACATTAATGCAGGCCAAATTGAAAGATAATATACAGGATGTGCATTTCAATGCAACATTAATATTGGAGGTGTCAGTCCAGCTGAGCTGCTTTCTGTATATATGATTCACAGCTGCTGTGATGATACTGTGTACACATTTGTACACTTTCACCGTAGCTGGTTCTATGTTCCTCTACTGCATGCGTCATTGTAATCTTAATCCAAAAAAAAAGCTGAAATACTCAAGTCGAGATCACTGATATTGCAAGTGTTCATATTCATGTGAAAAATGATGAAACATTGGGAACTACTGATGTTAATTCAGATGAGATTATGCTGTACTTTTCACTTTAGAAGCAAAGGCCAAGGAAAACAGATTACACACTCTGAATGAAGAGGATATGATTTGACACAGATGAGATGAACACTTTTGTACTCTAGAGGGATAAATAAAAAGCTAAAATTACTTTATCTATTATATTTGTGGAAAACCAGCATTAATTCATGAGAACATTAAAGGATTTTGTTTCAGAATGCTTCTTGGAGATTTAAGAGCCTATATTTTACAGTAGATTTTTGCAAAATTAAGATCTATTAAGAAAGATAGAAATCACTTACGTAGGAAGTTCGTCATAAATATACTAAATCATCAAGCCATGTTCAGATGAGATTGTCTACTGTTTGACAGTCATAACTTTTTTTTTTCTTTCTACAGGTTTTGAAAATCAATGTGTACTTAAAAATATAGCATGCAAACAAACAGAAGCTTATTTCAAATTACCACTGCAGAAGCTATGCATAACATGAGACTCCCGAACTAAAATAATCTTGTTTTATTGGGCTGAGGGTTTGATTCTGGCTTTTGAAAATAAAATTGGGCTGACCATATGATAACAGTGTGATCTCTACATGTATTTCTCAGGGCAACTTGAAAAATTCTTCATTAGGTGGTAGTGAAAAAGGGAAATAGTTAAGTGAAATACACAGAATACACAAGAACACTGGAAGATGAAGAAGAATTATAGGACTAGTTAAATTTGGTTTAGGATAACAACTATTATGGAGAAAAAAACCCCAAATCATTATCTTCTACTAATATGAAGTCTACTCTTTTGTGTTTCCTTTTGCCTGACATCTGGCTATTTATTTAATAGGCCCTTTCAAAGACAGATCTGTCCTGTTGTATGGTTCTAACATTCTGGAAAAATCCATGGAAGCTGCACCAGGAGCACAGGATTAGGAAGAGAGAAGGCATATTACAGTATTATATCAGGAGTATTCTACAAGGAATAATTCTGATAACGGTATAGAGGATTAGTTGTATGTCTACTGGGAAAAATTGATGTTTCCTCTATGAAAAACAGAGAAGTCAGAGTTGTGTAAGTAGGAAACAAATGAATGGCTGAGAGTCACTGACGGCACATTTTTCTGTCCCCTGAATAGCTGCAACCATTCCTGTGCATCAGTAATGCCTCAGGAGCAAATGACTCTCTGTGCCACACTAGAGTTGCCTCAGACATTCAAACCCAGTTGTTATAAGAGCCATCTCTTTCTCCAGTTTGTGTTTGCTGATAAATATCCCCTTTAGCATTCAAATACCCCCCAGAGGGCATAAAGCAGGTCTGGAGCATTATACCAGCAGTGTGAAAAGGAAAATGGAGATAATTTTAGAGGAAATCATAGTGACTTTTTCAGCATTAGATAATGACCTTTTGATGAAGCTTTTCCTAGAATTAGATTATTTAGAAGGCTCATCTAGCAAATGCCAAGTAAACATTCTAAAAAGGCATATTCAGAACAAAATGATGTTATATTTAGATTGAACATTACATAAGCAGTTTAGCCATTAATGAAACAAAGAAAAAGAGGCCTAATACCATAACTAATTCTATGCACAATGTATTTAAAACTGACTAAATTCAGCTTATTTAAAAAACTTATTTAAAATTAAAAAATGTGATCAGAAGCATTTTAATAAGTTGGAAAGATATTTTAATTCCGTACTTGGGGTACAGAAGAGAGACTAAAGTTTTGTCTAACCTTTTTCACTAAAGGACACTGACTCAGCACGCTTGACTCAATCTGCATGAGAAACTCTCCACCTCCAGGCATTCTCTTGCCATACAAACTGGAGAGAAAATATCACTTTCTTCGGAAAGTAGATTTTTATTCAGAAAGCAGGGATTCTCCCATCATCAGGAAGGTATAAAACACGGGAAATCAATGAGTATTTGCAACTGACATCTGCTAGCAAAACACCTTATTCATTCAAGACCTGGAAATCAAATGGATATGCCAGATTTCCATTGTGGCTGTCTAGGGCAAAGGCTCTGAACTAACTGCAGAATATGGGTTTTCCATCAACAAATGGTTGTGGTTTTCATTCAAGTAGTCTGGCCAATTTCAGATTTCATGGGTTTTTTTTCCTCAGTTTTTAATTCCTTCTCATTTTACCATTTCCTGTCTTTTCCTTTACCATTTCCTTACTACTTCCCCTTGGTGCTTGCTTTCTGTATTGGTCATGAGCATTTTTTTCACTTTACCTTCCACACTTACTGAAGTGAATTCTGTAGAAGAAAAGTTAAACTAATTCTTTGGATTTGTAATCACTGCAGAGGATCTAAAGGGATGTCTTTGGTTTATGGTAAAGAAAGCAAGGGATCTGTCTCAAACCAAAATGAAAGATGAAGTTCACAATCTATAAGTGCAAATGATCCACAAGTGGAAAAATAAACCTCTGTAAAGTGACAAAATAATGTCTTTCAGATGAGCTATTATCACTCAAGAGGTATTCTAAGGTATCTTGTATTTTTTTGTGGATAAATTTATTAGTCCACACACTGCAAAAATATGAGCTGAACTCACAGCTGTCAAACAGGTAAAATGAATGTTAAAAGTATACAGACAATTAAATAGGAAACATCTCTATAGGGTCTATTTAAAAACATGGTCTGCCTGTGTCTTGAATTGCATGTGCAGCTGCCAATTCCAGCTGAAGAAGAACTACATGATATAGAGGGGAACAGAGCTATGGAATGTAAGCTTCCTTACAATTAGAGATTAAAAATTGGTGAACTTGCATCCTGGCAAAACAATAACTGAGCGGAGGTATGGTGCATGGGCATAAATCATGAATTACACAGAGAAGGCCACCAGTGAAAATCTGTTCACTGATATTCAATATACAATATGGATCAAGTTCTGGAAGAAGTACTGTTACAAGCAATATCCAGTACCTGCACTTGCACAATACCAAACTAATTTACTGTGAAATTTAATGCTGCAGAAGTTTGTTAAATTCGTAAGAGTAATGTGTGTCAATCTCTCATATGGGAACTCACTGAACCACCTCAAACATGAAGCCAGGGAGGGAGCAGGTAGAGGAAAGGAGATATATTTGTTGAATATAAATGATCTTTTTTCCCCTTTTTGGATACTGTCAGAAGTAGGTATTAGTATAAATATTCTTTTCTCATAGCTCAAAATGAACTTACTCACTTTGGTATATTGTTTCCTTCTGCCTCTTTTTTCTTTCTCATTTTATTTTTATGTCTGCCAGTGAGCCATCCTCACAAGTTGCTGAAGGCAAGCACTAGTCTTGCTATACAGCATTTTTGCTATATTAAAAAGCATTTTGCATCCATCAAGGAAGTAGGTAATATTTTACTCTGATAACTTGATTGCTTTTTAGAACAGAATTACGAAATCACTAGATGAAATAAAGCACTACATGTGAAAAACTTTAGTAAAGCACTTGATGAAGTGAATAATGAAATCCTACCTGGAAAATTAATTCAAATCACTCTTGATACCCAGAAACATTGTTATATTGATTAAAAGCTGTGTAGAAGATCATAAACAAAGTGTACTACTAAAGATGAAAGTATTGACTTAGGAATCAGAGCCTCACCTTAGATTAAGTCTTTCTTAGTGTCTTTGTTAATGATCTGGAAAAAAGGAATAAACACCATATTGATGACATTCAAGTCCTGGAATAGAATTAGAAGTAAAGTAAGGACAGAGGAAGGAAACAGAAGTACAACCAGAAAAACAATAAAGAAATCTATTTTAGAAGCAGGCAACTTCGAATATCTGTGAAGATCATAGAATTAGATTGTAAATGACTATTAGAGAGGCAAATACTAACCCACACCCTCCTCCCAAACACTAAAAATAGTGCATGGAGGTATTGGGGAATTGAATTTTGCTCTATATTCTGGAATTTTGAAAAAGATTGTATTTTGCTCTGATCAATTATTCCAGCAGCTTGAAAAGGCACCCATGTTAATTTCAGTGGCAACAAAGAGAGTGAAAAATGCAAGGCAGAGATGAAAACAGGTTCCTCCACACCTGCAATACATGTGCTTATGACAAATAAGGCACACTGGTGATAATATCTTGTGCACCACTGGTGAGATACATAGTCGTTTTCTTTGCAGAACAGCTGTCTCTATTGGCCTGGACTTCAAGGTAGAATAGGTGCTTTGAAATGCATGAAATTCAAACTCCTCAAGGGTCAAGTTGACAGTCAGTAACAATAATAGAAATGAACAGTCCCACTGAAGCCAAGCCTTCTAGATATTCATAGAGACTTGCGTAAATCATGAAACTTGACAAGGTCAGTACTTTTTTGACCTTAGCATGAATGGAATAATAGAATCATGGAAACAAAGAATGATTTGGGTTGGAAGGGACCTTAAAGATCATCTAGTTTCAATTCTCCACTTACACCAGGTTGCTCAAGGCCCCATCCAGCCTCACCTTGAAAACTTCCAGGGACAGAGCAGCAGTAGCTTACCTGGGCAGCCTGTTCCAGTGTCTCATCACCCTCATAGTGAAGAGTTTTTCCTAATGTTTAATCTAAGTCTCCCCTCTGTCAGCTTAAAGCCATTCTCCCTTCTCCTGTCACTACATGCCCTTCTAAAATGTTCCTCTCCAGATTTCTTGTACTCCCTTTAGATACTGAAAGACTGCTTATAGCAGGTCTGTCCTGAGCCTTCTCTAGGCTGAACAAGCCCAACTTCTCATCCTGTCTCCATAGGAAAGGTGCTCTATCCCTCTGATCACCTTTGTGGATCTCCTCTGGACTTGCTTGAGCAGGTTGACATCCCTCTTGTGTTGGGGGCCTCAGAGTTGGACACAGTGTTCCAGGTGGGGTCTCGCAAGAGCAGAGGGGGAGAATCCTCTCTCTTGACCTACTGGTCACATTCCTCTTGGTTGACATATGATTGTCTTTCTGGGTTGAAAGCACACACTGCCTGCTTATGTTGAGCTTCTTCTCAACGAACACCCCAAAATCCTTCCCCTCAGGGCTGCTTTCAATCCACTCTCTATGCAGCCTATAGTTGTGCTTGGGATTGCCCTGACTCAGAGGCAAGACCTCATACTTGAATTTGCTGAACATAGAATCATAGAATAGTTAGGGTTGGAAAGGACCTTAAGATCATCTAGTTCCAACTCCCCTGCCATGGGTAGGGACACCTCCCACTAAACCATGCTACCCAAGGCTCTGTTCAACCTAGACTTGAACACCACCATGGATGGAGCATTCACAACTTCCGGGGGCAACCCATTCCAGTGCCTCACCACCCTTACAGTAAAAAACTTCTTTCTTATATCCAATCTAAACTTCCCCTGGTTAAGTTCGTTTTCCCCTTGTCCTGTCACTACAGTCCCTCATGAAGAGTCCCTCCCCAGCATCCCTATAGGCCCCCTTCAGATACTGGAAGGCTGCTAGGAGGTCTCCACGCAGTTTTCTCTTCTCCAGGCTCAACAGCCCCAACTTTCTCAGCCTGTCTTCACATGGGAGATGCTCCAATCCCCTCATCACCCTCGCGGCCCACCTTTGGACTTGTTCCAACAGTTCCATGTCCTTTTGATGTTGAGAACACCAGAACTGCGCACAATATTCCAAGTGAGGTCTCACGAAAGCAGAGTGGAGAGGCAGGACCACCTCCCTCGACCTGCTGGTCACACTCCTTTTGATGCAGCCCAGGATACGGTTGGCTTTCTGGGCTGCGAGTGCACACTTCCGGCTCATGTTCATTTTTTTCATCAACCAACACTCCCAAGTTCTTCTCTGCAGGGCTGCTCTGAATCTCTTCTGTGCCCAAGCTGTGCCTGGGATTGCTCCAACCCAGGTGTAGAACCTTTCACTTCATATGGTTTTCAAAGAACCACCTCTCAATCATGTCAAGGTCCTTCTGGATAGTATCCCTTCCCTCCAGCATGTTAAACAGTTCTGGTCCCAGCACCAACCCTAAGGAACACCACTCATCACTGAAAAAATGCTATTCTGTCATACATGTTTTAGCCTAGTGGGGACTTTATGCAATGTAGACATAATGAAGTCCGTTGGCAGGGGAACAGATAAGATGGTTAGGACAAACACTGAAATAGAACACCATCTCTTATCAGAGTAGAGCTGGTACAGACTCAACAGGTCAGTTATCCTGGATTGCGTGTGCTCCAGAGATGCTTTCTTAAAGGTACAGAGCATTCAATTGCCTGAACCAGACGGTTTCTACTTTAGAGGACCCTGTAGGAAAGCATGCAAGAAAACTCTCTTTAATAGAATAATGGATTGTATTATCATTCAAATAAGTTATAACATCATGCCATATTTCAGTTACCTCATCTTCAGTTTTGTTCCTTTGCTCTTCCACTTTTGGTCCTGCTTCACATACATGTTTATACTTTCTCTGATACTTATTAAAGTAGATAAGGGGGAAAATGGAAAAGAAAAAAAAAAGGAGGAAAAAAACCCCTTTTATCTGGCATCCAATAGCTCGTCCTTTTAACTTGGTAAACTTACAAAACCCTGCCTACATCATTTGTCACTTGGCTTTAAATTCTTGCCTTCCAGGAGATAACTTCTATGTCCCTTCTGCTGAGAATGTCACGTAATTACAGATTATGTCCCTTAATGAAATCATCGTATACGTTAAGCATTATTTCATCTCTTTGGAACAGTCTGTGTAAGATTCCCTGAGAAATCCAATGATTTAAGTGGTCTAATTAAAAATAACATTTATTAATAGATGTAATTAGATCCAAATAAGATACAATTTGCATAACATGTACAGTACTTAGAGAAATCTAAGCCAGAAAAAACAGACGTTGCACCATCATGTGATTTTGTTCTCCTTTTCATCTCTTTGACCTTTTTGTCTAGCCAGTCAGTCAGAGAAATATTCTTCTTGCTTTCAAATAACTAACATACTATTTTCCAATCTTCTGTCCCAGATCTCGTAAAACCTTTGGGTTAGCAAGCTCATTTTTGAGCACCAAGAACCTTTCCTGTTCAAACAAGGCCAAAGTATTACCCAGTATTACCTATTATGCCTCTTCCATTGCTTATTCTTAGCCTGGCAGTCTCTGCTCCAGAAAAAAAAATAAAAAATGCCCCTTTTCTTGCTTCACCTTCATATTTTAACATTGCAAGCAAGAATCCCTCTCTTCAACAGCATCTGCCCTTGGTACTGGCCTTAATGACCATGATTTTTGCATGTTAATTGTCTTGGCAGGAGGTTACCACATTCTGCATGTTAATTGTCTTGGCTTTTAAGGATGCAGAGTTTATGCAATTATTATAATTTATTCTTGGCTTTAATTCTCATCTGTCACATGTGACTCATGAATGGATTAACTCTTCTGTCACATTTCTTCTTTTTCTGTGAGAGACACAGAGAAGTAAAGGCATTAAGAGACATGAGCTGGGAACCAGAGAATGTTTGATAAATCTTGACCTCCTTGGAAGAAGGAAAGATCCATGAAACTACTTAACTGGCCAGCTTTTATCCCACAGCATTACTAATATATTAGACTGCCAAATACTTTTTGTAATTGCAAAATTTTGTGCTGGTTTGCTGACGTTAATGATGTTTGATCATGCAAGGGTATTTTCCTTTTAAAATTCTTAAGCCAAATAGAGAACTTTATTGAAATATAACTGCATTCAATATTTTGTATCCAGTTCAGAAAATAACGTCTGAATGTAGAATTTTTCAGTGACCTTGCTGATTCAAATAATGAGCATTTTTTTTCTGTAGTTTTTCCCACATAATATTAATACTCTATTTCTAAAGTAACATATTATATGATAGAAATGTTGCATTCCTACAGTTAATGAAAACTGAGGTTTTATAAGTGTCTGAGATTGCTGTGGTGTTAACAATGATGAGATTTGCGGTAACTAATTATACATTGTATTAAACAATATAGAAAAGAGGGTAGAAGATGAGCAGCAGAAAGAAAAATTAGCTTAGATTTATTATTTTTTTTTTTTTCTAGAATGTTGTTTACTGGAGAGAAATCCACATTCAGAGGACATTGTGTTTTCTCTCATTGTCACCTGGAAGAACAGAAACCCAAAGATTCAATGACCACCTCCTTGCCCAATACCACCACATGTCAATTTTTACAAAATCTTCAAGAATTCCCACATCCTTATTGAATGTAGAAACATCCAGGCTTATGTAAAGCCTTACATACAAAAACGCTCAAGATTTTGTAATTTAGAGAACACATTTGAAGTGGGTATCATCCAGGTTAGGAAGATATATGAATTACTTTAAAAAATCAATAGCCCTAAATGAATGTATATTGTAAATTGTACAGTAAATATTGTACTCTGCTAATAGAGTTATTATCTTGGTGGTATATTACTTTATGAGTGGAATATTTATCACGGTTTTAGTTCTCATAAATAAAAAACATAGTAGCCGTCAAATGTATTATAGAAATATGGGTAGATTTATGTGTGTGTATATATATATATGTGAAAAAAGAACATAGAAGTTTCAGCACACTTCAAAACTAACATTTCTTTTATTCTTTTTAAATACATGTATGTGGCAATCATTTTATAATGCATGTTCCAAACTGACAATCACTGCAGTCAAGTGGGACATGTGCTTCTCTGTGTCTTAAGAAGCCTTTGAAAAACAGTCCAAATGAATATGGTAAGGAAAGACTATCTGAAAATGCTATCAAGGTTAAAACCAGAGCAAGAGATTCAGTTTTATTTTAAATAAATAAATACATAAATAAGATGCATACTTACTAGCATAAAAGGCGTAGATTTAATAAATACGGTTGTCTCAGTTGTATATAAAAAAAGAGAAAGAGAGAAAGCAGATTAACCTGCTGTCTTGAGTGTGTCATCTGTTACAAAACAGGTTGTGAAAGGTAGTGAATTCATACAGCTCTTGTGCGCTGGAATTTTTAAATTTATCTAGTAGAGATCCCAAAGGAGATTTGATTTCCAGCTTTTTCGTCACAGATAATTGCAGCTACACAGCTGAACTCCTACGCTTAGACATAGAAATGGAAATGGACTCATTGTAAACCTGAGAAAAAAATTACTCAGATACTGTCTTTGGTCTGATTTTACTCCCACTGATCTTGCAAACAAAACTTGCATTGATTTTAAGGAAAGTGGGTTTTGCTCCCCAGTGCATAGTTCCCTGGAAAAAAGTTATTCACTAAAAGTCATCAAAAGGAACGCTGCTTGGGTGAAATTTACCAGTGTGAACTGATCTTGTACAAGGTATAGGTATTATTGAAGCCAAACTAACAAAGATTTAGCTTGGCTTTGTATAGAAACACATTTCTTTCCTTCTGTTTATTATGAAGCCTCAGTGACTTGAGTCTAGCTCCTCATTTATATACATACACAGTAACTGCATCTACTTCACTTACTTTCTCCAGAGTTTAATCTGTGTAAATATGATCACAGACTAGACCTGTCCGTAGTCACCAGCTGGTACATGGCAGGTAAGAGATACTGAGATTAACTCTTTTTACCTCATGAATGACAGATTAGATAAGAAAGTTTTAACATTTTGAACTTAGGTAAAAGGAATAATCATAAGCACAGAAAGATTTGATATTACTCAACATCGATGAAGAGAATTCCATGGCTTCTAACACAAATAAGAGCATTATATGGCCAGGAGGCTGAACTATTTGCCTCTTAATATATGTGATGTAACATAGTAATTAATTATAAAAAATCACAGAATCATAGAATAGTTAGGGTTGGAAAGGACCTTAAGATCATAAAGTTCCAACCCGCCTGCCATGGGCAGGGAGACCTCACACTAAACCATGTCACCCAAGTCTCTGTCCAACCCAGCCTTGAACATCGCCATTTAAACTGGACTAATATAAATGCATTGTCCAATATTGTGTTGCATTGTCAACATGTCAGAAATAGGTCGAATATTTATGTAGAGAGATTTTTTCCTTGGTCTGAACCTTACAACTACCTTTTCTACAAAAAGGCATCATTCAGTGTTCTAGTATTCCAAAGAAATAACTGAATTTATCAATGTTTTTTTCTTTCTCTGTCTCAAGATAAAAATTTTTCTCTCTGCCCCTCTATATAATGCTTTAATAAACCTTTTCCACTTTGTTTACCTATTCTTTTCCTTCCATTTTTTGTTTTCGATTCTACAGCTATGCCTTTCCCTTTATTAGTTTTTCCTCATCTACATATTTTTCCCTGCAGCTTTATCACTTCTTTGCTTTCATTCTTCCCCACTTCTCCTGCTTTATGGTTTTGAAAATGGTCATTAATGAATATTAACTAGCACAGCAGAGCAGAACAGCCATATCAATTATTAATTTCTTGATGATACCCTCAGTTCTGCAAAATTTTCTGCCGCATAGATAATTAAGAGCCTATAACCACTAGAAATTTGCTTCCATTCTTTTGACTGCTGCCTGAAAACAGTCCAAAATGCTCATAGATTAATGGTACCTACAGGAGCAACAGAGATAGTAGACTTTCAGAAGGCAATTTCATTTTTTCTTGATTGTTGAGTTGTTTAGTTTGGGATTGTTTTTTTTCTTTCTTTCCTTTTTTTTTTTTTTTTTTTCCTTAGTGGCTACTATTTCACTTTGTGTTCCTCTATATGTGGTTAAAACTAGACCATGTACCTCAACCCAGAGGCCATTTCATACGTATCGAAGTGGGACAGTTTCTGAAACTTATGTAAAGAGATAAAGGAGCCGAGAGGATAAGATTTGGAATGGACAACAACACAGTTTTAAGCAGAAGATAGCTACAAAACACAAATTAAAAGAGCTAGATGGAGAGAAATGGGAAAGACAAAAATCTCCCTGAAGCACTGGAATGTCTATTCATGTAATGGATTATGTTTGCCTAATGGCTTGGCTTGAGATTTTCTTCTTCAGCTTTAAACACTACACCATTAATCAGTCTTTTAATAGCACTCATTCTGAGCTCCAGATGGTGCTTCACCTTTCACTGCACACATATGAGAGGACTATGCCTCAAGTTCTCCAATAGTGATTAATTTAAACCTAAAATGGTAGGAGAGAAAGCTCAAGTACAGGGTATGCTAGTAAGGCCTTTTAGAGTGACACAAGGTTTCATCTCTCAAACTGCAGTCTTTGGTTCTATTTTGCGGAGAAAAAACCCCACCACTTCTGCATATGTATTTTATGGCAATAGCCAACTCAAGGCTCAGTGACAATGAAAATAAGTCTACAATACAAAACCCAGGGGTAGCACTTTACAAGTTAGGTGCAAGTGAGCAAACACGTTCACGCTGCAGATTGGAAGCAAGATAGTTGTCCTGGTTCAAGTTGCATCACAACACATCTGGTATTTCTATTAGATTGTGTGATGCTGCACAGCACAGTTCTGATGTTCCCTGAGGGCCAGGAAACCTGAGTTTGAATTAATTGAAGGGCCATGCCACTGCTGCAACAACAGATTTACAAGAACACTAGGTGCTGCCTAATAAGCATTGGATAGCTGGTATCTGGTGCATGGGGAGAAAGAAGCACATAAGGACAGTAAGAAACAGAAGTGGAAAAGGGAGGAGTTGAAGACACAGGGATGAACAGACTTAAGCTTCTGCATGTTGCATATTGCCAATAGTTTACTACATGGAAATCACTGAACTTCATTAGCTTCCTCCTATGCCCAGCCTGTATGTTCTACCCCTTGTGTGAGTCTGTGTGAGACTTCTGTCATCAGACTAAAGACTAAAGATAACTGCAGTCCTGACAATATTGTACACCACTGGGGTTGACATCCTGTCACATAACCAATGGGACTGACAATGTTAAGCCTGAACTGCAGAGTGGCTGATAGGATGCTCAGGCTCAGAATTGACCTCAGATTAATTGAGAGCACTCACTTCCAGGACTGTTGGTCTAGCAGATTTAATCAGCCCTAGGTTTGTTATTAAGAAAATAAAAGATTTTCTTTGTACTGAGAAATTTGAAACATCCTTTCCATCCTTTGGCTCTACTTCCAGACTGACAAGTAGCTATCTTTATAATCAACCACCTTGACAGAATTGTTTCTGAGTTTCATGGCTCTCATTGAAAAAAAAGCAACAAACAAAACCAACAAATAACTCCAACTTTCTTTGGAATAGACAAAGAGAAGTTTCTAAATATCTTGTTACTTTCCTTAGTTCTGAACCTTAGTAAGAGTTCTTCAAGAATTTTTTATATCTGTCTTGGGTTCAGCTGTAACAGTTATTTTCATCCTTCTTAGGAGCTGGTGCAGTGTTCTGTTTTCAACTTCAGTCTGAGAACAACGCTGATAACACACCAATGTTTTAGTTGTTGATAAGTAATGCTTACCCTGATCAAGGACTTTTCAGTCTCATGCTCTGCCAATGAGGAGGGGCATGGGAAGCCAGGAGGAGATAGAGACAAGGACATGTAACCCAAACCAGCCAAAGTGGTATTCTATCCCACAGCCCGTCATGCCCAGTATATAAACTGGGGAGAGATACCCAGAAGACCCAGATCACTGCTCAGGTCGGGCTATTGGTCAGTGGGTGGTGAGCTATTGTATTGTACATCACTTGTGTTTATGGTTTCCCTTATCCCTTTAAGTTTTATATTCTCTCCTCTTGTTATTTCTCTTATCATAATTATTATTGGTGATAGTTGTAGTAGGTTTGAATTATTCCTTAAGACAATATCTTTCTTGTATTACAATTGCAAAGTATGTACATTACTTGGAGCAGCTAAAAATCATATCCATTGTTCACATTACTGCAAAATTTTGAAGCCATTACCAGCACACTAGTAATAAAGAGTGAAAATAACACAGAAACAAAAAACATAGAGGAAATGAAAAAAAAATACTAAGGATATTTACTTTAAGACTATTAACTATCATTACAGTAAACTGCATCAAGAAACATAAACAATTCCAGTGAATTTTAATAGATCTTAACTACACATGAAGTACCCTTTTTTAGGTAGTCATATTTGAATTACTTCATTTACTGTAAGTAAAAATATCAGAAAAGAGATTATGTTAAGACTAATCACAATTTTACAGATGCTGGGTACTTAAAGGTTCAACTTCTTTTGTTTGATTGATATTTCTACTATGATATCCAATGAAGAAAAAAATTCATTAAGTCCGAGAAGCTCTGTCTTTTGAAAGTGGAGTGATGGAAGCACCTGAGAGTACATCTTGACAGTCACATGGATCTTTAACAGTAACTTAGCTGGGTTCCCAGACATTATTTTCAAATTTTGTAAGAGTGTTAAATGTACCTCTAGCTACTCAAACATTTTTAGTAGTCTGCCTGGTAATTATCTTTTTTTCTCATGAACTGAATGACTTAGAAAATAAGAATGAATTTGAAAGAGATCACAATGCTGTTTTGATTTGTTTATGCTAAATTAATGACTTTTTTTCAAGACTTATAAACATTTTTTACCAACATCTCTTCCATTCATTTCTCCATTATGGCACTGGCAATGGGGTACACAACTGAATATAGTACTTTTAGTGATAAAATATTATCAAAACATTTTCAGCTAGGTCTATTATTTACTGAGATTTGATATTTATATTAATATTGAGAAGACTGTAAAGAACAACCAACATAGGCTAAGAAAAAGAAAAGAACTTTTGAAAATGAAGGAAGTGCTAGGTGATCATTAGTAAAGTGTGTTCTAATTTCTAAGCACAGAGACATAAGAAAATAGACATTTGAAATCAGTCATGTCTTTGATGAGCAAACTGAACTACACAGCAACACAGAGACTCAAAAGGTTCTAAATCCAAAAGGAAGGTCTAAATAAAATTTAAAAAAGAATATGCATTTTTTAGCATTAAAACTAATCTCAACATAATTGGACAAAACAGAATAGAAATATTAACAAAAAAGGCGTTTTATTAACAAATGCTTATCTCCCTGTTTAATGTCTTTTTTTGTTCAGTCCTTTCCTTCTAGTCACACATGCATCTGCACACATATGTACTCCTGCTAACACAGCATCCTGATTACTGGGAATGGACCAACACCCCCAAGGCCTGGCTGTATTTCCTTCCTGATTTCCTCCAGCAGTGTTCCAGCTTCTACTGTTCCTCGGGCTCTTTGCAGAGACCCCAATCTTTCTTCTACAGTAATCTGCAGCTTCTCTGCTACCCTATGGTCCCCAGGTCAGTCCTCCATGCATAGGAATTCATCTGAATCAATCACTGCCTTTTTGCAGGAAGAGGATATCATAGTAACTTGCAAGCAGACAATAAAATCCTCTAAATGATAAGACAGTACCAATAGCACAGAAAACCTGGTTTAAAGAGCCTGAAACTATACATGAATAACTACCAAAACTGTTCCCTGCTAAGTCTTGTTAGGCTGTTCGCTGTCCAACACTTTTTTTTTTTTTAATCAGACTGTGGCTTGCTTTTTTTGTAAGTTACAGAGAAAGATTTCTTATAATTGTTTAAAAAGCCTTATTGAAGTCACTTATATTGTTTGTTTTCTCTTTTCAGTATTCCTCAACACTGAGAGAGATGGGACCTATATAACCTATACCCTGACAACTGCCAGTCGTACAGTAGCAGATTCTGGAATGGCAGCTATAGTCCAGACCTGAAGAATAGGGTCAATATAAGGTTTTTAACCATTTTAATTTTTTCAGGTTCTTGTCCTATATGCATAAGTATTCATATCAGGTATAAAATCCATTAGCCTATGAGAATGTTTACTACCATTATTATTTTCCCTCCTGTTTTAATGTTAAAATTTGCTTAATTTACTTTTTAGTTCACCATTAAAAAAAAAAAAATTACAGATATCTCTAGGCACACTTATTTAATTGCCCAAATTCTGGACCCAATCCTGTAAACTCTACTCCAACTTTCATTTTTGCTAGAGTAAGCAGGATCTGTCTATTTTCTCAAAATCTTTTTACACTGAAATGTTGATCTAACAAATCTACAACTTTATTGGTTTAGTTATTTTATAGAACAGAGAAAAACCATTGAGTATTTATCACAGCTTTTAGTACAAAAATGAACTGAAATGTGAAAGAGGTATCATGCTTAAGTTATTTGTGTACAGTGAATTTGATTTCTGCATAATCTTTGAATCTCCTATTAGTGATATATGGGGCTTTCTCCTTTATGACACCTTCTGTAATGAAAATAAACAGAACCCTTGTAGCTGCAAGTGTCATAGGCCTTTTTTACACCTGTTATTCTGTGATACCCTCTGCAAGTCAAAAACAGCAGATAGATCATTGTACTGATAAAAAAATCTGAAAAATTTATGAGATTAAAAAGCCTTTGTGCTGCCAATTCTATTCTCTTATTTGCTGTCATCAGTAGTTCAGTGCTGGAAGTGCCTGCACTGAGCAAATGGCAACACCACAAGAAGGTTGCTTGGCTATATAAAACTGAGTAGCTCAACCCACCTGAGCTTTGCAGCTGATTGTGTTTCCTGACTCATTCCATTCCTCCCAGTTATACAAAGTTTTAACAAGGGACCACACATCATTTAAAATCTGGTTAAATTCAATTTTGTGGACAAGCAGCATGTTGACCACCAAATAGCTCTTTAGAAAAGATGGACGTTTTTCATCATATGATATGACATATATCTTTCATAGTGATCATGGGCCCGTGAACTGATACCACTGAGAAAGAAAGCAATATTATCTGTAGAAAGTGCACGTTTTATTGTATCAGAAGCTCCTTAATTTCAATCAGTGTTATCTCCAGTGACTGTTAGGCAATTATACATTCACAGCTATGTGAAGCAACCACATGAAGCATACTAAGTAGGCTTTCCAGAAAACCAAAAATTATTCAGATGCTAAATTCCCAATGAAACTGAATGAATGAAGGAACCCAATTCATTTACACTTTTTGAAATTCCAGATCAAATAAAGCATTTCAGACACAAACATTAAGTGACATTTCTCTGCTTTATATTGATTTCTTTTTTCAAATAAAAAAGTTTTGAAATAATTATATAAAATAGCACTACAATTATGCATATGAATCAAAATTAAGTGGAACAGGGTTATAGATGGAATTTGTCAAATAAAGGATTTATTTTAAATTAATATTTTTCATTAAAACTTCTCTATAATTAAAGGTTAATGTAATGCAGTAATTTCTGTGGCTATTGTGACTTTCAAAAAGCATATTTTACGAATCATGCTATTCAGAACAAAGGAGTCTGGTGAAAGGCTGAATTTATCATCATGCTTATCTCTTCACTTATAATTTACTTGAAGCACATCCACTACATTTTACAAAGTCAAAGTACAACTTCCCAGGCTGGATTTGTTAACTGACCCACTTAAAACTCCAGTATTCATTACTCAACAGAAAGTTCATTTTAACATCATCTAAGGAAAAAAAAAAAAAAAGTATTAAGAAAATTCATGCAAACCTCAACTCAGAAGGAAATACAAGATTTGGGAGCAGTAATACCAGCTGTTACAGCCTATTTGAACTTTCCTTGTGAATGAGCACTGTGTCTGAAATACACTTGAACAAATCAATAAATACATGGAAAGTGCATAAAACTTCAAAGAAAGTAATAAAACCACTTTGATTTTAAAGACTTCTAGAGCACTCAAATATTCAGAAAAATAGTTTTCACTAATTTCAATCTTTATAAACCACATTGATTGACAACAGTTAGGAACTACTTGAACGGTATTTCTGGCTATACACATTAATACTGCACTCTCTACTAGGCCGTGCTATGGCCAAGACAGCTATGGTAAATATTGAAGGTAACTGCAAGCATAGTTGCCAACTGCCAGATCATAGGATATGAAGAACACTATCTGCACTTTATGAAGGTTACTGCAATTAGAAAATGCTCTTCTGTAAATAAGTAACTGTTAAAAAAAATAATAATAAAAAAGTAACTTCATTTTTTTTAAGAAAAAATAATTTTTTGCTAAAAAGATCACATTTAATTCTTTAAAATAGGAAGATTAAGTGGAATGTCTGTTCACTGATGACATTCAGTGATGACTGAAGAAAAGACATGGAATGATTCTGCTGATAGTATTAAAACTGTTCTAAATGTATTTTTTCCAGCCATGAAAATCTGAAGAATTTCTACAAGCTGACAAGTCTCCACAAATGCCATATGGAAGGTGAAACAGTTTGATCATGCTCAGAAAGAATGAACATGAAGACAGTTGGAAGAGGTTTTCTGCAAAGCCCTTTGCAGACAAGAGCAAAATTTCTTAAGAACTTGCAGGTTAATTTTCTCTTGGAAGATTTATTGCTGTGCATTACCAAGAATACAAAGAAAATTACACATATTCAGCTCATATTCTTGAAACTCTATTATTTATATTGTTAATATCCCCATTTTTTAGCATTTCCAAAAATACTTTTAGAATCATTTCTGTCTGTGATTTGCCTGATTTTACCAATCCCTATATTCCTTTTTCATTCCTTCCTCCCATCCTTTGGCAACAGTACACTGAGTGGGCTTGATTTTTGCATGTTACCTTACTAGGGAAAAAAAATAATTGCCACATCATTAAGTTTCCACAGGACTTAGATTCATATATTTTTAGAGACTTTGGGTACTGAAAATAATATAAAATTTCCTTGTGCAAATACATAAATGTTTAAAAAAAAGCATTAACATACCAAGATATAGGGAATGATGTCACTGTAGGATCCAATAAAAGTATAATAAAATCAAATAAAACAAATGCTGAAGTTAAAATTCAAAAGTTACATCCCAACAAAAATCATAGATTCTTCCTGAACTCTCCCCATCTTTTCTTCCATCATGGTGGTTTCTGTTAATGAGATTTATTTCTCAGCTGTCATAGGGAATATGGACTTGCTAGAGCTCAGCTGCTAGACAGTAGTAACTAATAACAACAGTAAACTGGCTGCTGTTACTCACCTGTTTGCTTTTTACTCATCTGCCTCCTAGCTTTATTTGAACTTATTCACCTAATCCACCACTGTCATCATTAACTATTTGAAAAAATAGAACTAGAGATGCTGCTATAAAGGAGTATTTCAGTGATAAAGTTTCCTCCATTTGGCTGACTTTAGATTTAGAGAACCTAAATTGTGGTTTCTTTTACCTCTGTCATCCAGCATACTGGTGGTAGTTCTGTAGCAGCTGCAGTTCTGATCCTCAAACAGTAAAAGTAATAAGCAAAGAAAAAGCTGGTATAAGCTGGCGCAGTGCCTTATTTCATTGGAAAGAATAATCACCTTATTTTTTTTCTTTCCCTTCAAAGCTGTTAAGGATACACATTGATCCACCGAGATGGATGCTAAATCAGTGGCAACTTCACAGTAAAACCCTCTATTGGAAACCTCGAGGGGACAGTCAAACTGGGAGTGGAAAGGGGGGAAAGGAGATAGGGAGGATGTTGTGGTTTAACTCCAGCCAGCAACTAAGCACCTCAGAGCTGCTCAGTCACTCCCCAAGCCCACCAGGATGATGAGAAGATAATTAGATGGGTAAAAATGAGAAAACACTTGACATAATAACAGCTTAATAATTGAAATAAAACATATACTACTACTAAATTACAATAAAAATAATATGATAAAAAAAGAGAGGAGGAAAGAGAGAAAGAGAGCAAAAGAGAGAGAGAAAGGAGAAAAAGAGAGAGAGAGGAAGAGAGAAAGAGAAAGAGAAAGAAAGAGAGAAAGAGAAAGAGGAAGGGAGAAAGAGAGAGAAAGAGAAAGAGAGAAAGAAAGAGAGAAAGAAAGAGAAAGTGAGAAAGGGAGAGAGAACGAGAGAAAGAGGGAGAAAAAGAAAGAGAAAGAAAGAGAAAAAAAGAGAAAGAAAGAAGGAAAGGAAAAGGAAGAAAGAAAGAAGGAAAGAAAGGGAAAAAAAAGAATTTTTTTTACAAAAACTTCAGAAAATTTTGAGGTGAGCTTGGGAACGTTACAGCGACATTTACTTTAAACTGAGAGTTAATTTTTAAAATTTCTGCTTAACAGTAAATTTATTAATAACTGTCAAACGTCAATGAGGCATTCAGACACCCTCGGTATTTCTCCGAGCCTTCAGTTTCCAGTCTTTTGTTTAATGACAAAAGTCAGATTTTTATGTACATAGGCAAACCTATATATTAAAGTTCTTTCTTTCTGAAAAGCATTTCTATCCTGTTGTTAATCTTCCTTTGATTCCCATATGTCATATGAGGTAGCATTTGAATAAAATGTAAATCACCTAGTTTGACTAGAAAGCTTGTGAGGTATGCTGAATGGCTGATATTTCAAGATCAACCTTAAAAAAAACAAAGGAGAACTGAGTCAATATTAAAAATAGACAAATATCACTTGATTCTTCACTCTGCTGTGGTTGCATGTTTTTTCACAAAATGGTACATGGTGAAACACTGACCTGATTGCTGCAATTGCAGTTTAAAGATTTCAGTGCCTAGAGTCAGCTAAGCATTTACACTCACCCTCTTTTAACAGCCATTTCAAGCTGAAACCTTCTGAAAAATCTCAAGGAAAAATAAAAAAATAAAAAAAGTTCCTTTTTTTTTTGGGGGGGGGGAGATTTGTGTTGTTTTTGTTTGTTTGTTTGTTTTCTTAGCCACATATTTTGGAGAGTGAAATTACTTGCTTTGGTTTTTTTTTCTATAACCTGGCATATGTTACAGTCAAGACCAGGATGGGAAGGCACAAGTGAAACAAAGCATGAAAAATAAGACCTATTGTGGTGGAAAGAGAAACTTGCACATCAATAACATAAATAAATATTTGAACCCTACTCAACATACTTAATCTTTTGCCAGGCATCCCAATCACCTTCCTGGGAGATACCAACGTCTTTATATGCACTGGATTTTATTACACTTACTTCAGAAAAACTGATTTTCTCATTTTATCTCAATGCAGTTTCACTGACTTCACTAAGAATACCCAGACAGGCACAAATTAAGTGAAACCAGAGGTGAGTCTTATGTTTCTTTCTCTAAGGGAAATTACTGCTATTCATAATGCATGTTGAAGTTCATGTTGGGGATTTCTTTTCCTAAGAAGATAGTTCCAGATTAAATTAAGGTACAAAATTAGTTGTGGTCATTTTGTTATTATTAGAATATTGCAAACTCTAAACTTAAAAATATAATAGTTGCTATCAGTCCAAAATTATCATTTAAAAGGGGGGAGGAGCAAATTTAAAGTAATCAGTTATAGTATTTTTTCTTAGGTATCTCATTTCAAAGCTTTTGGGTCATATTTTCAAGGTTCTACCTGTAAGCCTGAGGCACATTTCCTATAGCAGAACTGAAGAACAACAGTAATGGAGTATCTGTGAGAAATTCATGAAGATTTGTACCTAAGCAATTGTATTCTTCAACAAGAAGATGCTTTCTTAAGTTTATAGCTTTTTCATAGGTAGTTCACGAACTCCGCCTTGACTTCTGAATTGTTAGATGGTGCCAGCACAGTGGATCTAGATTAAAGCCCCTGCTCAGAAGGAAGTAAAGGATTTCATGGGGATAAGACAGAGGGAGGATCAAAGGGTGTCCTGCTAGGCACATTATTGCCTTCCCACCCACTGTTTCCTCTTGTTCAAGGACAGATATCTGCATTAACAGGAGAAATCCAAGCTACTATAACACTGGGAAGCAGCTGTGGAGCCTTAAGGCTTGTTCACATGTCCCCCTCTGACCACAGCTGTGCAGGCAAAAAAGCCCCGTTTTGTTCCAGCCCGCCTCCAGTCACCAACATTTTAAACTTCCCAGCTTTACTTGAACTGAAGCTTATCAGGGAAGTTTCAGATGAGTTGTGGATTTTCAGTGGTGGTAACTTATGTGAAAAGTGACAGCGACGAAGAGCTGGCAGGGGAGTGAGAACAGAAACTTCTGCAGACTGACTAACATGATGTGCCAACAGGCCTTGCTAAACAGGGATTTCTCCACCTCTTTGAAGTTTGCTTCGCCACCAAGGCTAAGAGCTTGTGTCTATTACTTCATTTCTGTCTTGTGATACACTATGGGTAAATGAATGCAGAAAAAAGTAGTCTTTTCAAATGTTTTTAATTAAAGATTAGTCAAATGTATTTACATCTGTGATGTTGTATGCTAGTATGACAATATCTGGATCTGATGATATTGTTCATCCTATGGAAGTTTCTATTTGCTTTCATGGGAAATTTGTGTGGCTGATTTAATGAAGTCTTAACTTGCTCCTTCTAAATGTTTTATAAGTATTCAATGCTTACATACTTCACAAACATGAATTTCTTAGCTTTTGTCAGATTACAGATAGAATATAATTTTTTTTTATCTGAAGATATAAATTCCATGGCTATATATAAAAATATCTTTATTTAAAATGTAATCAGAAGAATGCATTTTGAAATTAAATTCCAGGAATACAATAATCCCAGTGCTTCAAAACCTGAAATAATACACTCAGCACCAGCTATTTACTCAAGTGAGATGGGTTTGAAAATAATTAGTATTCTTCAAACTCATCTGTGAATTCAGTTTCCTTTATGCCTGTCTGTACTTTTTGATTCAAACTGAGTTCAACAGTAGAGAAGCCCTGTTATACATGAAAAGCAGTTAGTACTATACTCTTCCCTTTCCCTCAAAAAGCCAATAATCTATCACATTTCTATTTAGGAAGGTATGAAGGATTTATTATGTCTATTTTATGAGACAGTTGCCTCCAGCTAATTTGTATAGATGCTAGATTCTCTCACAGGACCAATGCACAGACAATCAATGATTAACTTTGTCAGGTGGCTAGCAGCCATAACCAATTATGCTACAATGCAGGCATCTTCAGCCTCTTATTATAAATAAAAAGGAAAGTTGCTATGATAATGAAAAACTGTTAAAATAAATAGAAGAATTATTTCCTAACATGATAAATAACCTATTCTTTATTCAACTGACTTTCACCTTCAGGAGTTTTTGTCTTGCTGATTGCAAATGATACTCTGAAGTAAGATATACAGGACTGAAATGCCCATGGTCTGCCTGATCTGGTTCTCTGTAACACTGATTTTGTCGTTAAGTCCTTCCCTCCCCCCAGATTTCTTTGTCCTTCATTACCATTGCATGCATCAGCAGTGACACAGACATTGTCTCTGATGTTCAGGATAAATTCCCCACAACTGGCAAAACACAGTTAATTACTTTTGGCTAGGAGGTATAACCCTACCCATGTCACTAATCATTCTGCTACAGACAAAACAACAAAGATCAACAGGGCTCATTACAGATTCTCTATTGCAATTAAAATCATTCCTGTATCAGAGGCGTACTCTTGCTGCCTGACTCATATGGCATGACTGTCATCTGAGTTGTTGTGTGGGTTGCACCAAATACTCAAGACATTAAAAGTCTGAGCTTTCACAGCTGAAGTAAATAAGATATTATCCTGTAGTTACTTTAGTCAAGTGATTATTGGCTGATGAGATCTTTGCTGAAGACATTAACACATGCACTCTCCCAAACAGTAGCAGCCATATTTCTATGGATGATGTTAGACACGAGAAATGCAATTAATATGTGGTCCCATTTAATCAGTTATATAACAAGGCTGTTATAGCTGGACCCAGTGGACCATATTAGCAGAGAGCTGTCTTCTGCTGCAGCAGGGCACTTTCTCTGTATCTGTGTGTGTGATTCTGCCTAGTGCAAATCCCAAGAGCCACACCATGTTAAAGCTGCTGCTCATGTGCCTGTGTTTTCTCTTGGGAGGAATCAATCCCCATCCTCACAGAGCTGTCAGAATCTGGATTATGTCAGGCAGCCATAGCTGGACTGAGCTTGTTTGTATTTTCTGTTTGTTGATCTGTCTTTTGATATTTAAGCCTCAAATTATCATCGCTCTTGTAAATTATAAATGCTTAGGCTGTTTCTTGCCACAGTACGTTATCTTAAGAAGTGAAGTGTTTCTGTCACTGAGAAACTAAATGCAAAACCTTAACTTGAGACAAAACCAGGCAGTGTAAATCACACTTCTTTCTTCACTGACATAGCCAGACAAGAGGTTTTTTCATTTCTCAGGCTTGATGCTCTTCCTTAGCCAGATGAGTTTTTTTCAGTTCCCAGGCTTTATGCTCTTCCTTTCTAAACAAGGAGTGCTTTCCACAGCATTTGCCCTAGAGCTACATAGCTTCCAACTAAAATGGGTTCCATGGGATAGAAAAAAAAACACTATTATTTCAAAGTGCTTCTTGAAAAGAACACAAGCATCTGAAGTTGAGGGAATTCATCCATAAATAAAGCATAAAAGATCTATGGTGTTTGTATTGGATCTGGCCGAGCTGGAGGTAGTTTCCCTGCTAGCAGCCCTCATAGTGCTGTGCTACTGGTAGCTAGAAAGGTGTTGACAACACACCAATGTTTGGCTACTGCTGAGCTTTGCTTGAACAGCATCAAGGCTGTCTCTCCAACATTCCCCCCTCATCAGGATGCTGAGGGTGGGCAAGATTTTTGGAGGAGACATAGCCAGGATAGCTGACCCAAACTGATCAAAGGATATTCCATACCATATGACATAAGGCTCAGAAAAAAAAGCTAAGAGAAAAGAGATTGGGGTGGGGCATTCATTATTATAACCTTTGTCTTCCAGAGCAACTGCTATGTGTACTTCTACTGTACTTCCACTGCACTTCCTGGGCTGTGGCTGGACATTGCCTGCAACTGGAAAGTAGAGAATAAATATTTTGCTTTCCTTTGCTTCTGCTTGTGGCTGTTGTTTTTGCCTTGTGTCTTGGTTTAAGCTGTAAATCTCACGCAGCCTGTTAACTCACTTCTCCTTCTTTCTTCCCCCCCACTCCCAGAGGGATGGGGAGAAGAATCGAAAGAATGTAACTCCCACGGGTTGAGATAAGAACAGTCCAGTAACTGAGGTATAATACAAATCACTACTGCTACCACCAATAATAATAATAATGACAAGGCAAATACAAGGGAAGAGGATACAACTGATCACCACCCAACCGACCGAGAGAGAGAGAGACTTCTGGGTTCCTGCCCCCAGTTTTTTACATCCTGCACATGACGTGCTGTGGCATGGAATAGCTCTTTGGTCAGTTTGGGTCAGGTGTCCTGTCTCTGCTTCCTCCTGGCTTCTCCTCCTCCCTGGCAGAGCATGAGACTCAGAAAGTCCTTGGTCAGACCAAAACATTACCAAGGAGTAACTGAAAACACTGGTGTTATCAGCGCAGTTCCCAGGCCCAAAATCAAAAACACAGCGCTGCACCAGCTACCAAGAAGGAGAAAAATGACTGCTGCTGCTGAACCCAGGACACCTTATTAAACTGCCTTTATCTTGAATCCATGATACTTTTTGATCTTATTTTCTCCCTGCCCTGTCCTGCTGAGGAGGGGAGTGATAGAGCAGCTTGGTGGGCACCAAGCATTCAGCCAAGGTCAACCAGCGTCAGTGTACAATCAGAAAAGTCCATGGGGAATAAAGCACACTCACTTTCACCCACTCAATTGTATCATTTTCTTCCCTCTCCGCTTCTGTCTTTGCCTTTGTCATTCCCATTTCTGAAGTGTGTCAGGACATAAGATTGTAATATTTTATTTCTCATGATGTACCTCTAGTTTTATTTTCAGATCTCTTACTATCTCTTAAAGGCAACAGGCCAGATTATCAGTGGTGTTAAGGGGATCCTTTAAGACTGAAGCACATTTGTTACCCTATCCAAGGGACTAACTAACTGAATCTCAGTTTTAGAACCATCATTCCAGGCAGCCTCTATAAATTAATTCTTCAACAGTGACTGACAGTTTTGCAGGACACACAAGTGGTGTTTTGTATCCATCAGTGAGCAGTACTTTTAAAACTGATACTTTAGAGATCTTTTTGGATCATTGTCCAGATTCACGGATACTGTGGATGATTTTCCAGTCTTCTAAATCAAATTTTTATTGCCATCACCTTCTGAAAACATTCCATGTATTCTAGTTTTCTGATGAGCATGAATCCGTCATAGTCTGTGTGTTTACTTAATTTCATTTGTCTTTCAAAGTGTTTTATTTATGAGCGTAGGCTGTTCTTGTTACATGCTGATTAATATTAATCTTGTCTGCTCATACATTATTGTATAGTCAAATGACAGCAATATTCATTCTGTCTTTATGTTTTGGATATAAATGTTTATTCACACATTTTTCTTCCTTTATCTCCTTCCATATGCTAAAATTCATACATCCATAATAACAAACACCCAAGCCATAAGCAGACAGTTTTTCCAGGCGGACACTGTGGGAAATGGTGTACAAAGCTTACTAAATTCTAGATATATAACGTCCACAGCCTTGCCCTCATCCACTAGGCAGGTCACCTTGTCATAGAAGGAGGTAAGGTTAGTCAAGCCAGACCTGCCTTTCACAAAACCATGCTGACTGGGCCTGAGCACCTGGTTGTCTTGTACATGCTGCATAATGGCACTCAGGATGATTTGATTCTTAACCAGTCAAAGCTCCTTGTTCATCCAGGGCAGTCTTCTTCCCCACCAGCTTCTTTCTTTGCACGTGGTGTCAGCTTGTGCCTGCACCTTTAAGATTTCTTTCTGGAAGAACGGCCAGCCTTCCTGGACTCCTCTGCCCTTCAGGACTGGCTCCCAAGGGACTCTGTCAACCAGTCTAAACTGGCCAAAATCTGCTCTAAGGAAGTCTAAGGCAGCAGTTCTGCTTCCTTACTTCTTCAAGATTTAAAAACCCTTTCATTTTGTGATTGCTATTCCCAAGATGACCTCCAACCATCACACCACCCACAAGACCTTCTCTGTTCACAAAAAAACCACATGCAGCAGGGAACCTTTCCCAGGTGGCTCACTCACCAGATCTGTCAGGAAGTTATCCTCCAAACACTCCATGAACCTACTAGGCTCTTTCCTCTCTGCTGTACTGTATTTCCAGCAGAAACCTGGTAGGTTGAAGTCCTCCATAAGAACAAGGACTAGCAATTGTGAGACTTCTCCCAGCTGCTTATAGAATATTTCATCTACCTCTTCACCCTGTTTGGGTGGTCTACAACAGAGTCCCACTGTGATATCAACCTTGTTGGCCTTCCCTCTATTCTTACCCTCGAACACTCAACCCTATCATTGCCATCATTAAGATCTAGACAGTCAAAAGACCCCATAATATATAGGTCGACCCCACTGCCTCTCCTTCCTTGCCCAATCATTCTGAAGAGTTTATAGCCATCCAATGAAGCACTCCAGTTGTGCAAGTCATCCCACCATGATTCTGTGATGACAACTATTGAGCTGCTTGATTCGGTGACTGAGTTTCTCTGACCTGGGAAGCAATGGGCAGCAGCCCATTGCAGTGCTTCATTTTCCTCATGGCCTATAGATCCCACAGTACTAACTCAATAAGAGGGACAAAATAGCTGTCGTGGTTTAAGCCATAAATTTCACTTCTCTCTCCTTTTCCCCCCCCCCCCCCCCACTCCGATGGGGGGGAAATGGGGAGAAGAACCGAAGAAAATGTAACTCCCACGGGTTGAGATAAGAACAGTCCAGTAACTAAGATACAATACAAATCACTGCTGCCACCACCGATAACAATAATAATGACAAAGTAAATACAAAGGGAGAGGATACAACCGTTTCGCCTCCCGACCGAGCCGAGAGACCGCGTGGGCAGAACCAGTGAGAGCCTGCCAAAACCCCCCACTTCCCAGTTCCGCCCCCCCATATTCTACCTCCTGGGCATGATGTGGTGTGGTATGGAATAACCTCATTGGTCAGCCCCGGTCAGGCGCCCTGTCCCCGCCTCCTTCCAGCTCTCCCCTCCTTCCCGGCATAACATGAGACTCGGGGAAAGCCGAACCCATAACAATAGCAAAACAGAGAAAAAGCAGACAAGCAATTTTGTCACGTCTTTCATGCAGACGAGTGACTCATCCTGAGGTAAGTCTGTTTTCCCCATCAAGATGTGAATTAAGGTTGTGAAAAACTTCAGGAATGACAAACATTCTTAGGCCAGAGATTCAAATGCTTAGGTAGCTTTGGCACTACATGCATGCTTGTAAATGTAAAGAATTATTGCAAGATCAGGCAGAATAAATCTTGTACAGCAGCTCTCAGTGAAAATCTTATCAAACATTGTAGGTTGAGAGTACAGCATACAATATATGTTTTAATGGTCAAATAAATACCATAACTACTTACATATTCTTGAGAGCTATTTACTATATACTGGTACACATTCATAATTATTATAAATAACTGTTCCAAAATGAGTTTCTAATAGATGTAGGCCTGTTTCATGTTATGCAAAACTTTTTTTCGTTGTGTGCTGGAAAATAATGCTCAGTGCGTGATACTGCTCTCAAAGAAGGTGAAACAGTGTTCTGTAGCTTGTTCTTTACAATACAAAACAAGCCACAAAAAACAACCAACCAAACAAAACACACAAAAAAACCCCAAACATAGAAAATAAGGAATCTGAACTCATGGAACTAATCTATAGAAAATATACATTCACAGTACCTCCATAAAGTTTCTCTGGTATGCACCTTCTTATCTGTTTCATTGGCACAGTAAAGATTTTAGTCCTACCCCACACAAACTGTAATGAAATAATGTTCTTAAGAAGCACAGTTTAATGACATGAAGCTTTTGTAATGTATCAAAGAGTATGATGAGACAAAACCTTTTCTGGCATAGTAACATGGCTAGTAATGTGACAGGAAAATTAAAGGAATTTCCCTCTAGCTTATGGCCAACTTCATTTCAACAGTACAGGGCCAGGCTCCTCACTTAAACTTTGCATATGTATTTCAGATATTAGATATGCAATTCACAGACAGTACATTACTCAGAGATTCTTTAATGCCTACTGTTGGAATTTGCTATCCATCATGTCAAAAAAGAAGAGGTAAATAGTACATGGCACTCACTGAGTTTAGTGCAATGGAAGAAAGACGTTAGTCCCCACTTTTATGAATCACAGTCGCAACAGTGTATTTCCAATTTGTAGGTACGTTAGTTGTAAGAAAATTAGATTACCTATTTCAAGCTAATGGTTTGGCTATATAACATGCTGCACTCTAAGTAGGTCTGGTTCCAGTCTATCAATTCCTCCCATCTTATTAACATTTAATATTAAATATTTAAATTCAGTGTTTTAATACCATTGATTTGTCAATTTTCCATATTTAAATTGACTCTCTTGTGAAGTTTTAAATTACATCCTTTCTCTTTTTTCATTCTAGCCTGATACTTCCGTGGGAACCTCCCTCCATGAGAGAGGGAGAATAAGCATTCGATAAAGCACAAAGATGTCTGTTGATGGAAGTCCTCCTGAGTACATGAATGAAATACAAAATAATTTTCCCTCATTATTTTTAGGCATTATAATCACCATAAAACATCTATTTTTGCAGCTACCCTGATAGATGAAATTTGTTTCAACTGTTTGTATATTTGAAAGCAAATTGAATAAAATACATAAACAAAACTGTGAAAAACCTAGTAACAGAGGAGGGACCTTAGTATTTTCAATTCTGATCTTTAAGTCCACCAACATTTAAAAGGCATATTATTCTTGAGTAATGTGATTATCCATGCAAATTTAATGGGGCTTTTTGTATTATTTTGAGGTTTTATATCTCTGAGGTCTACTTACTCTTCTCCAAGTATATAAAATTAGATTTAGTAGCAGAGAAATCAAATCAGATTAAATACCAGTGAAGTTTCTATCTCACATTTAAGCTAAAACCTACTTCAGATGCAAAAAAAAAAAACAAAACCCACCTAAGTATTTTAGTTTTACACACTTAAACACTTAAGAAGGCTACCTCAAATAATTTTGGTTTTGCTGTAAAACTGATGTAATTTAAGAACAGAATATTTTTGTGTACTGATGTCCCACGAAGCCATTAATCAGACAGATTACAAAATGTCTGCTCCTGGCAAATTTGTTTTCATATCTTGCAGAAAATAATGTTACTTTTTTTTTTGTACTCCAAATAAAAAATATTATTAAAGTCTTGTACACTGAAATTAGAAAGTGCAACCTAACTTTTTAGTGCTGGTTAGTCAACTTATGCTGCAGGTTCTAATTCTACATTTGCATGCTCTTTGTTGACTCATCCAGTGCTGTATGGCTGTAGCTATAAGTGACAAGCACAAGCAATGATGATTCCAGCACCTGCTGTCTGTACGTCAATACCATATTCCAGCACCCTAGATCTCAAATTGAAATTCCACATGCATAGATTTTGTTAGAAGTGTGAAAAGGGAATCACACATCCGAGCAAAACCCTAACTTAACACCACTCCAGAGTCTCTTCCTGCAAAGGATCTCTGTGATACAGAGTTTTTATGGCTGCACACAGGAAGTGTTTATGTGAATTCCTACAAAATCTGTCACTGTCCATTTTTGAAGACTGAATGATAGCTCAAGCAGAGCATGTGAAAGTTCAGATGTCCACTGGCTTTCTCACGGAGATGACCAAAAATGGACTGCAAGGAGTCAGGCCACTGAAATGATCTGGCTTGTGACTTTGATATATAAAAGAAGGTAGGTCTCTTCAAGGGCAGATACAGCATATCACATCCAGCAGCTACACAAACAGGGATGATTTCCTGTTCCCTCTGGCATTTTCTTAGGCCCTCAAGAAGGTCAAAGGTATGGAGCTGACCTGAGTCTGGAAGCCTGATCTGTGCTAGTTTTCATACCCTCTCAAATGCTGCTTGAAAGAGTCAAGTTACTTTTTTCTTCAATAGCACAGTCACTTTTATCCTAATTGGAGGCAGTGTGAGTGTTTGGTAAATTAAGAAGGCCTGTGCTGTTTATACAGACTGCTCCAAGCACTTCAGCGAGATTGTGCTGAGTTAGTTTTGGCTGGACGTGGTTCTAAAAGAACATTCAGAAACAGAATAATTTCTTAGCTCCAAGCTACAACATATAATTTATGCTTTTAATTTCAAATTGTAAAATGTGGCGGGGCATGGAGTTGGGGGTAGGGGAGAGCAATTACTTGTCAAAAGATCTAAATCAAGGATATAGATCTGGCATTAATTGTGACAGATTTTTTTATATTCTAAAGATGTAAATGTGTGTAAAATGTCAGGTTTTCCTTCAGATTATGTGCAAGAAATAGTTCAGATTCTGCTTGTGCCTCATTTTGCTGCTCTGATAAGTAAAAGAACTGTTTTTTTGCAAAATAATACATATTTGAATATTAAAAAATGTAATTGACTTTCCATCCAATATCTTATTTTCAGTAGTATTAGGTACTGAGGTGAAATCCTGATCTCACTGAAGTCAAGCACAAAACTCCCAGTAGAAGGAGTAGAAGGTGACTTATCTCATTGTTGTGGTTTAAGCCAGTTCACTCACTCACTTCCCCCATTTTTCTTCCCCCAGTCGTGGGAGCATGGGGAGGAGAATCAAAAGAATGCAATTCCCACAGGTTGAGATAAGAACAGTTTAGTAACTAAGGTATAATACAAATCACTACTGCTACCACCAGTAATAATACAAGAGAAATACAAGAAAAGAGAATACAACTGCTTCACCACACAGCCCGACCCAGCCAGTACACCCCCCAGCAGCGAACCCCCACTGCACCACCACCACACCCTTCCTGGTCTCTGCTCTCCGTTTTCACATCCTGGACATGACGTGCTGCAGTATGGCATAACCTCTTTGGTCAGTTTGGGTCAGGTGTTCTGTCTCTGCTTCCTCCTGGCTCCCCCTCCTCCCTGGCATGGCATGAGACTCAGAAAGTCCTTGGCCAGACCAAAACATTAGCAAGCAGTAACTGAAAATACTGGTGTTATCAGCACAGCTCCAAGGCCCAAAATAAAAAACACAGCGCTGCACCAGCTACCAAGAAGGAGAAAAATTACTGATGCAGCTGAAGCCGGGACACCCATGTGAAGTAGAAAAGTTTTTAAAGGGAAGGAACCTCAACCAAGAGTACCTTAGAGTCCTAGGGGTTAGAAAGCCTTTTGGTTAGACCTAACCCTTCCTGAAAGAAAAGAGATTTAGCCCTGCTTTTCACACAAGGTTGATGATCTCATACTTCATTAAAAGCCACTAAACATAGATAGGAAAGAAAAACAATTCTTATATTATTACGCTGTATCTAGTGGATGGACATACAAGGAAAGGAACAGTTTCTAAAATGTTTGTTTTATTTTTCATATTATTCATTATTTTTTATGATTATTTTTTATTATATATTTACTTCTATGTTTTACAATTAAGAAGTGGGTGAAACAATCCACTATAATAATCCCTCTAAATTTAAATTACTATAGTACATCAGGAAGCCTGCGTACAGTTAGCACACTCTATTTATATTCCACATTCCATATTCCAGTCTGAATCACAGATGATTATAAAAATAAAATATTATTCCTTAGCTCCTAATCTTATCCATTTTATATATTGAAATCTAATTAGTCCTCCCCATAAAAACATCGGAGAGCACAGGATTTAGAGTTGAGAAGACTGAGTGACAGAAACAGAATAAAAAAATCTCAAAACCTACAGCAATGCCTAGATAAGCACAGGAATTCTTGGATTTTAGCATTAGATTAACCCATTAGATCATACTGCATCATGACTTCTATTCATGAATATTTCTTCTCCATCCTCTAGGAGGAATTGCAAGCGTAAGTCTTCTATGCACTGATGAGAGAAAAGTCTTTCTTTCTTCTTACTGATTACACATCTGGTACCTCCTATTCAAACAAATTGATTCTTACATTTAAGACTCATTACATTCCATTATACAAGAAAGTGTTTCATGCCTTGAGTTGTATTTTTATGTGTTAGAGCATGTAACAAATAGTATAAGGATATGAAGTATTAATAATTGGAAATTTCTAGCATTTTTTTTTTGTTTCCTTTTCAAAAAGCATTTTTCAAATTTTTCTTATGATTAGTGTAACTCAGAAATTCAGAGTCAGTAATTTCGTGGTAGAGAAATATTATTCTATTACACAGGGATAGTAATTCATATCCTCTTTGGTTAAGGATATTAAATATCTGATCTGATTGGTCCTAGTGCAAATTCAACACCAGTTCTGGTTAGTATATATCTTAACTATATTTAATACACTAGTAAATAGTTATAAGCTTCACGATCAGATATGTGTCACAATATTTTAACTTAAAAATAATTTTTCTCTCTGTAGTTCTCTCTTCTTTTTTAATAATGTTTTTGAAAGCTGCCCTACATTCCTTGTCCATTTTATTGGCCCACATTTAGGCAAGAAATATACATATGAAGTCTATTTCAAAGTATAAACTTCCCACCAACTTCTGCTAGCCTGAGATCAAACGCTGTAGCCATGTATTCAAACTGAACACGGGGAATGAGAAGGCTCTTGCTGCTGCATTCCCTGAAGTCAGTTGGATAACAGGCAAAATAACTTGCAAGATTCCTAGTGCTTGAGTTTGGTTCACTGGCCACAACCTAACAAGATGCTCAAACATGCTTTATTACATCTAAAATTCTTCGGTGGCTACCCATGTACTTAAAATTAAATGGAAGTCTACGTGCGCTTCTGGAACAAGTTCTATTTTTAGTAAGCTAATGACTGTTTCTACATTAGATGTTTACTTTCCCTTGAGTCTTCAATGGAAAAGAAAAACGAGCTTTGCCAAGGAGAGACCTAAATCATACACTTGAAGATCCTAATTTATCTGACTGTTTGTCAAGAAGCACGTCTCTGTTTATCTGTGGAGTATACATAGGAAACCTTGATGGACTAGCATATCAGCGTTGACATCTAACTACATATCTTTTGCCAGAGTGTTCAATATCCTGTAAGATCCCTGTTTTAACAATCTGGCTGAAAAACTGTGTGGGGTGGAGAGCAAGAAATGGCATCACAGGCACTCTGAGTGTTGCAGCTATGTGTGACTGTCTCCAGCTGTGTATAAATTAGATAATTTTCAGAGATCATGTGACTCTTCCCAGGGTGTGTGTGTGTGTGACACTCATAATTTAAGCAAACTTCTGGGTTTTTTTGCTTACACACCAAAAAAAAAAAAAAAAAAAAAGGATTTTTTTTTTCCCCAAAGTGATGTGTTCTTAATATAGTTGTCATTCATTTAAATGCATTCATAATAATATTGCATTGTGTGGCAGGAAGTAGAAAGGAGGCCAGAAAAGGACACTGGATGAAAAGCAGATGAATGAAAGCTTCAGTGCCGCTTTTCTAAAGATGGAACAAACCTTCTTTTTCTCAACAAGTTAAACCAACTTCTCAATTAATTCTACTATACATTTTGAAAAAAAAAACCCACCACATAAGCACTGAAAATTTCTCCTCCCTCCTCTCGTTTTCTCTTCCCCCCTCTACTCCCCCTGCTATGCCTTTTAATGCGTCTATGATGGCTAAACAAGTGTGCACAGGAAGGAAATAGCATTGCATTGCTAAAGAACAAGTGTTTGTGTCCTGAGCACAGGTGTAGCACACTCTGTCTGTGCTGCTGGTCTGTGTCCTGAAACACCTGGAGCAGGAAATCCATTCCATTATGTATTTCCGCCAGGAACAGAAGTTATGTAAGACAGTTCCTTCCTCTTTCCCTGCTGTTTGCTTCCAGCCCTTTTGCTGTAATTCGCTGATACTAGTTACACTGATGCAACTGTCTTGTCTTGGGCCGTGCCATAAGGCAAATGAGGAATCTGACTTGGAAAGCAATCCTCAAACCTACTTGATTTAACTCAGGGTATTTCACTGATATGATTTACAGCCCATCCTGCAGGCAGCAAACTGAAACGCAGAGGTGAAAATGCACAACCTCCTTATAGGGAAGGAGGGTATGGGCAGGAACTGCTGCAGCACAGCTACAGGCTTGGTGGAAAGGACATAGAATCATAGAATCATAGAGTCACGGAATAGTTAGGGTTGAAAAGGACCTTAAAATCATCTAGTTCCAACTCCCCTGCCATAGGTAGGGACACCTCCCAATAAATCACGGCACCCAAGGCTCTGTCCAAGCCGGCCTTGAACACCACCACCAATGGAGCACTTCACAACTTCCCTGGGAAAACCATTCCAGTGCCTCACCACCCTTACTAGTAAAGAATTTCTTTCTCATCTCCAATCTAAACTTCCCCTGTTTAAGTTTGAACCCGTTACCCCTTCTCCTATCACTACAGTCCCTCATGAAGTGTCCCTCCCCAGCATCCCTACAGACCCCATTCAGATACTGGAAGGCTGCTATAAGGTCTCCATGCAGGTATCACTTAAATATTCCCCGTTATGTGCTGCAAATATGTGTCTACAGTTGGACTAGTTGATCATTGATTGTAGGTCACTTCCATCTGAAACAGTCTGTTCTATTCTATAGTAAGTCCATGCCTAAAGAAATAATACCCTTACAGGGCCTATCAAAAATACAGTCATTAGATTACCAGTATGTAATTAGCTCATGGATTTATTTCCTTTTTTTCAAATTCCTTTTTCCCTCACCCGAAAACTTAATTAGGAAGAATTTAGCTTATTTTATGGCATCCGCAGTCATAAAATCAGATTCTTATGTGTTTTGGGAAATGAAAATTTTGAAGGGGTTTTCTAAAGGTTACAATGTCAAGAAGACTACTCTTAAGCAGTATAAACTCACCTTTCCCATATTCCTTTCCTGTTGCATTGATATCATGTTTCACATTGAAAAGACAGAAACAATTAAGAGATACAGAAGTGTCGTGGGTTCAGCAGTAGCAGTCATTTTTCTCCTTCTTGGTAGCTGGTGCAGCGCTGTGTTTTGATTTTGGGCCTGGGAGCAGCGCTGATAACACCAGTGTTTTCAGTTACTGCTTGGTAATGTTTTGGTCTGGCCAAGGACTTTCTGAGTCTCATGCTATGCCAGGGAGGAGGGGGAGCCGGGAGGAAGCAGAGACAGGACACTTGACCCAAACTGACCAAAGAGGTTATTCCATACTGCAGCACGTTTTGCCCGGGATGTGAAAATGGAGAGCAGAGACCAGGAAGGGTGTGGTGATAGACTGGGGGGTACACGGTGTGGTCGGGCTTTTGGTACTGGGGGGTTTGCTGCTGGGGGGTGCACTGGCTGGGTCGGGCTTGGTGAGCAGTTGTATTCTCATTCTTTGTATTTCTCTGTCATTATTATTATTGGTGGTAGCAGTAGTGATTTGTATTATACCTTAGTTACTAAACTGTTCTTATCTCAACCTGTGGGAGTTGCATTCTTTTGATTCTCCTTCCCGTCCCCTGGGACTGGGGGAAGAAAGAAGGGGAGTGAGTGAGAGAGGGACTTCATGAGTGTTAGAGGCTTAAACCGTGAAAAGAAGTTAATAAAATATTTGTGCAGTTCCTCTTGTATGTTATTAAGAAGCATGTAATAAACTTAAGTGTTAGTCCCGGTAACCAAGAACACAACAGTGCTAAAAAGGTAATTGTACTTTTCTGAGAAAATATGAAAGCTACAACACAAAGCTGAAGACACTTTTCAGTGCATTTGCATTATGAGATGTGTTAAATGGATAAGCTTGTGAAGGAAAGAGATAACAGAGATAAGAAATCTGCATATATTCATATTTATCAGTTTTTTCTTTTCCCCATAAATGCCTAGTATGCTTTATTTGTAGTTTGTTGAGGTTCAAAATTTAAAATATGAGTACTTCGAAAGGTGATGGTAAAGGATAGAAAAGTGAATTTTGACACAGTAGTTGTTAAATGAAGTTAGGGCATAATTAGAGGGCAGGACCCAAAAAATTGCTCCCTAGCAGAGGAGTCAGAGCACAGTTATGCTGGAGGTAAGTCTGCAACTTTGATGACTGGTGGAGGTGACCAGCAGAAGAACCCTATATAAAGGCTAAATGCAGACTTACTCCAGAGACATAACCTATTGCTGAACTATTTTTTTTTCTAAGTTTGATTTCAATTTTGTGCCTAATTTTTACTATCAGAAAACTTATATACATACACCTACATAAAATGAATTTTCTTCCCTAATTTCATCTGGTGAGACAAGACATTCCCAAATGAACTCACAGGTACTGCTATACCTTCAGTCCCTAAGGACCAGCAGCTTCATATGCATCAGTGAGCAGGCATCGTTTCTAGTATCTGCTACCCAAAATGAGTGTTGATGTTTGGTTTCTTCCTCAGTCATCAAGGATGACTATTAAGGATGCTTTTATCAACTGTTCCCACCAGTGGGAAAGATGCCTGTGTGACAGGTGCAAATGTGCTTTTTATGAATGAGTAAGAAGGGCAAAAGAGACAGCCTCTGGCACAGGCTTGATCCTGACAGTGCATGGGTCAGCTGTGGACATAGGGCAGCTCAGGGGTGTGGGCACTAACAGGGTCTCAATACAGCAACCATACATTCTCAGCCAGGGGTTTCACATCACGCTGTCACCTGCACAACAAAACTGCTGTCAGAAGCAAACACCAGCCTACTTTTTCTGAGTGTTTTTTGTAATTTTGGTTTTTTTTTTTTTGTTCTTTGTATAATTACTTAGAGTTGATTAGTCATGCAATGACATCTTCCTTGGAAAATGAAAGCATTTCATAAACATATTGCTGTGGGGTTTGTTTTGTCAGTGTTATGCAGCATGCATGTGCATTACGGGCTGCATCTTGCTCTTTTCTGAGCTTAATGAATAGCTTGCCTACTTTTTTATGCATGCCAGTCATTCCCTTCTTCACTGTCCCAGAAAGCGAACACAGTGAAAAACTTCAACCTAGATTCTACCAAGTGTTTTTCATCAGTTAGTTTTATAAAATTAATAGCTTGGTCACGTATGCCAGCCCATAAAATATATCCATCTGGAACATCCATAGCCTAGATTTCGTTTTCTTCAAATGTAGAAAATATTTGTTTCTCTAGATGCTAGGTGGAAAGGATAGAATTTTTTCCTGTCTGATGTCAAGGAACAGTCACCAGAATGGTGCTGTATAGTGGGCATGTCTTATGAGAACATGGGGATAAGAAGTGTTTTACTGTGTTGGCATTGTTTTTAGAAAGATGTCGTACCCAGGGTAAACTTCACTTCACACATAGAGGTAAGCTGGAAATATAGAATGTTATTGCTGCGTGCACAAGAAATACAAGTCAGGCAGATATTCTATCCACTGGACCCAGGGGATTAGTTTAAGATAGCAATGTTGCCCTCTGGATGCATGGGTCTTGAGAAAAGATGACCAGGTGGCTAACCCTGATTTGGATCCCCTTCTGGGACTGCATCCTAACTCAAACTCCTGCTCAAATCAACCACATTTCTTCTCTGGGAGTTTTGTGCAGTTAGTTCAGAAGCATTGCTCCTCTGTTTACTTTTCAAAATGCATCTGTTGCTTGGCTGAGAGAACCTTTGAATATACTTTCAGGCAAGAAGCATGTGCATACACTTCTTACTGAATAGCTTTCTTCAGCTGATTTCACCTCTTCCTGTTTATAAGCCATCTGTGAAGAGATTATGAAAGTCTCAACAGCACTTTTTACATCAAAGTGCTGCAGCATTCTTTTTTGGGACCATTTCCATGGCTACTGATAATGCCACACCACTTTCTGACTTGTCAGAACCTGTCACTATCCATGCACACAACACTCTAAACATCAAAATGATTTGCAACCAATTTACTGAAAAGCTGAAAATGTCTTCTAAAATATTCTCTGCTACTGGAAAGATGCCATTTTCATAAGAGGCAGCTTCATATTTATCAAGCTGTATAACACTCATATATAATAGATTGCACATAAGACTACAGTTGCTCACATTCTTAAGATCAGGTGTGAAAATCTTAGAAAGGAGTAAATTATTAAAACCTTGATGAAATCTGCATTCATTGAAACATACAGGTGCTATGTTTTAGTCAGCTCAACATAGCCCCAGATTGTTAACCAGAACTTCAGCTAAAATATAGGTGAGTAGTCTGTGTGGGTTTATATAGTTGCTTCCATTAGTTGTTCCTGCAGTAATCTGGGATCAGTATATGATTACAGATCCAGCTGTTAAAAGAGCTATGCAATTTCCTGAGTAGCTGGCGCTATTTTTTTTTACACAAGCCTACAGAAGACAAGTTATGTGTAATGGAATACATTTAAACTCTATTGACATTCATAGGAATCTGAGGCAGAAAGGACCACTACAGTAAGAATGTAAGAACTATATTGGGTTGGACCAACCACTGAATTAGCTCTATGTCCTGTTTATAACAATGGTCAATAGCAAATGCTTGGAGAAAGAATAAAAATACGACAAAGGTCAAAGATGCAAGACGTATTTTCCTCATATGCCTTTTTAAATCCCAGCAATTCATTGAGAGCTACTGTGCAGGAAGTTGCAACACCTCTCTTCATGACGTGCTAATTTTACACTCTACAAAAGATAGACTGCTTGAAGCAGCAGTAAAATTGAAGAAATTATTGCAGAAAGAAGCCCCCCACCCCAACTCTGTTTTAAAGTTTCCAGATGTGGAAAAGCTGCCACTGACTTAGTGAGGTGTCAGATGCTAGCTGAAACTTGCTGTTGCCGAAGCCATCTCTCAACTGAATTACCACTGCTTCTACTTCCTGTCATTAGACCTTTGTTTTATGGACTGTGGCACCATATTATCAGATTTTGGATCCTGTTGCTGGTACATTTAGATTGTGACTGAATTGCCACAATTTTTACTTATTAATTATTCAAGTGGAGCTCCTCAGTCTTCTTATTAGAAGGTTTTTATTTCACTCATTTAACTATTCAATTGGACTTCCAGTATGGTAAACATATCTTTCTTGAAATGCAGACACTAGAACTGGACACAGAATTCAAGGAAGCGTCATACCAATGCTAAACAGTGTTCATATATGCTCATTACTACTATCTCCTATTGATACCCACACACATTATAAATACGTAATTTGCTTTATTAGCAACAATAACAAGACTGTCATACTTACAACTCAAGTCACTCTGAACATTGTTTCTAACCTCTAACTTAAAAAAAAATATATAAAAATGTCAGTATCTCCTCAGTATCTATGTTTTCCAAACGTGGTTTCCCTTGTTCAAAAATCAATGGTTTGTACTTGGTCTCTTTAAATACATTTTGTCCTGAACTTATTAAATGGTCCTATTGATTTGTATTAGTGATTTGTGGTTTGCAAAATGCCATGCTGCCTAATATCTATATATTTTAGCAGTAACAGTTTCATTTTTCTACTTTGCCACAATTTAAGATGTTATGACAGGGTATTTGTTTAAATTTTTTGGTGCTTCAGTCACTTTTGATGACTAAAGCCAACTGATGCAGCCCCCAGGTCTGTCCTTTTTATTTGTTTCAAAAGAGGCCATATATCCTACAGCAAAGATAGACTTATGTTCTGACTCAGAGCATAGTTGTCTTCACAGACTGATCATTACTCAGATCATTGTTTGCACACTTTACCTTTGTTCTCTGTACCATCAAATACCAATCATCTTGAACTTCCTTTGTCCCCTAAGACAATGTCTGGTAGCTCTTCCAAAACTCTTAAATCCAGACTGTCAGTTCCCTAGAACTTTAAAGATAATCGGCTCTTGTTGGGTATTTTATTGGAGTATAAAGGGCATGATTATCCTTTGCCAGAAAACGCTCTATCTAACCTTTTTCCCCTAATGATACATTCACTCAAGTTTGCTGATTCCTCTGTTTAAATACTTTATGTTCTACACTTTTTCTACTGAGTAATGTACTGGGACCAGTCAATGGCTTCTTTTCTTCTTGAACTGTTAAAAAGTCTTTCATGTTGTCCTTAACTTTGATGGACATGTGTCTTCTGTCATTTTGCTTTCCTTCTCAGTTTTCTACAGTTTATATGTAGCTTAGGTTTTTAATCTATCACACTGGTTTCTTTTGGTTTTGTTGCTCCTCTTTAGAAATTAAACCCCCTGTCAACTTAGGGATTTTTCATTAATCATCCAGTCTCATTTCTTAACCATGTGATTATGGGTTTGGCTTATATAGTGAAACACTCATTAAGTCCTCCCTGTTGCCCTTCATTTTTTTTATTTGTTGTTTCCCAGCTGATTTAGCACATAACTATTTACAGATTTTAAAAACTATCCTTCCTAATAACTTTAAAACAAGAAACAAACAAAAAGAATCACATATGTATGTGTGTACATGTGCAATGTCTGTGCCAGTGTATATCCTGCTAGTAGTAAAAAAAATTTATTTTTACAAAAACTTGCATTCCTAAATAAGCATAAGTTCCTTAACCATTTTTCCTTGAGTCTAATACAGACTTGTTTTCAGATGTAACACTTAAGATATTAAAGTAATTTATAATTTGACATTTTAACAATGAGAGAATGAGGGCTTTGCCACATACTACTCAGATTTAGAAAAGCACCACATCAAGTCTATTTGTTCCCTGCCCTCCACCGTATTCCTAGGGGCCCATGATCTTATTATTAATTTCCTTTACCCTCTAAGTAGGGTGACCACATAAAACATGCTTATTTGGTGTGGTCCTGTCCCATGTTAAAATCCATAATGTGACAGGGAATTGTTTGGAAAAGTGCAGGTTGATGCAGGCCAAAACATTGTCAGGAATTGTTTTAAGCTTTTAGAAGTATGGACGGTGAAGTCCCAATGCACAGAAGAGTTTCCCAGCATTGTTTAATTTACTAGTATAAACATAGCCAGACGGAATAATTTTTAATGCAATGTATGACCATCCTCCTTAAATACTTAAGAATAAGTGGTTTCATGTCTCTAATTTTTCAAGAAAATGTCAGTGGCGTCACAGTTAATAAAAACTACTTAATAGTTGACTATTACAATAAAATAATACAATATTCTTTGCTGTTGCCAATGCTCTTCATGCTAGTAAATCCTAGTCCAGGATTTCTTCCTTCCACATTCTGTGGTGTTTCAATTAATTTTCTTCTCTTTTTGATATCTTGATATTATGTGAAGGAATACTTATTTTTTACCTCCTTTCCACTCCCTCCCTTTGCTGATAGTTTTTAGCACTCTCCTGATCAGTTTGGCTCAGGAGACTGGTTCTTTGACTGAGATGGATACCATCCAGATTTCACAGCTGCTTCTTCTCATTAAAAGTAGTCCTTTGCTCCAAAATATGAAACTCCTTGTTTTATTTTTACCCAGCAGTTCGTTCCCAGAATCTTCCCACTCTCTGCTACTCAGGAGATAGCAGGAATCTTGCAATTGCCTGTCCATTCTTTCTTCTTCATAATCTTTAAGAGCTATCTGTTTCCCAGAAAGTCAAAGAACCCTGTCTGCTGCCTGTATTATCATTGAAGAATGCGTTTTCCTCCACTTGTTTTAAAACAGAACTGTCTCTTTAGACAGTTTAGATGATTTCTGTGAGTATGTGTAATAGTAATTTTTCCACTTGATCACCTCACTTTGAAAGATAGACTTTGTAATTCTCCTTTGGAAACTTCACTGGTAATCATTTAATTTCCATCTTGATTCCAGATGTAGTGTTTCTTTAAAATGACAGAAGTTGTTAGGGTTTTTTTAAACAAACAAACCTATGTCTCTTCAGTCAAAGCATGTTGTTTAGAGACTTGTATATAGATTACGTCACTAAATATATGGACTTCCAAATTTTAAGTGACTGTAAGGGATTACGTGTTATTGCACGTAAGCTATATCTTTCCTTATAGCAAACATCAGCACTGTATCAGCTTTTTAATAGTTCAGACTTTCTGTCCTTCATGTATTTTCCCTACCCATGATCAATATTCCAAGTAACTGGAATATTCCAAGTAAGTTGGACAACTACTCAGGAGGTTAATCAATGTTGAGCTTATTTCTACCTCTACTGGTATTTTTTTTTTTAACTGAAAACTGCTGACGTAGCAGAGGCTGGATCCCTGGTTGCCCAGAACCCCACAGACACAGCAGGTCTGCACCCAGTTACAGTACTAGAAGCATAAATAAGAACTTCCATGAACTTCTTACAGTCTCTCTGGTTGTAATCAGTATCCAATCTAATATATCTAAAAGCTTTTCTGATTAAGGGGTATATTCATATGAGAAGCCATAATTAAGAAGAGCAACAGGGGGAACTATTATTGTCTGGCATATGAGGTTCCTTGTGGATAACAAGAACATTAGCAAAATAATTTGGGAACTTCTAGGTAAACACTGATTGCTGCCACAGCAATGTTTTTCTCTAGCAGTCTACATACAATTATATCATCAGTAATATTAATGCCTAGTTCTTTCCTTTGCTCTTTTAAAAATATGTATACAATTCATGATTCTTTTGTTTGTATTTAAAGAGGAATCTTATGTGTAAATAACATTTTTTTGTATCTATATTATAACCTAACTGAAATACCAGTAGATTGAATAGTAATGAGAGATCTCACAGGCAACTGAATGGGTAAAAAAAACTTTAAATTAACGTGTAACAGGAATAATTCAATTGCAGAGACAGGAAGAGATAAAAGGACAAACCATACCATGTATATCTGGCCACCACAATTCATCATTAAAAGTCAACTTTGATTTTTAAAATACCATTTGGAGTCATTTGAGAACCAGTAGTTGATTTTACTATTTATAGGGAAAGACTGTGGCAGCTCAGATATCAGTGCCTTATTTTCAACGAGTAAGATGTCATTTTCTGAGTACCATCCGTATATTCAATCATCTTAATGTCAAGGACTAAACCAGAGTTTAACATCAGGACAACAGTTCTGATCAATTTTAGGAACACAGGATTCCTGCAGGATTTCTAGTTATCTGATTTCTGACAAGACACCCAGAAGGGATTCTGCCCTTCCATATTCTGCCAAAGTCCTTTCTCCTAATTCAGTTATATTTCTGTTGGAAGAAAGAAGCAGTGGAAGTGAGATAGACAGAGGCACAAACAGTTTCCCTGATGTGACCAGCCACAGAACGGTCAATTAAAGAGAGGTTTCTTTTTTCAATTTTAAAGACTTTGATGTTCTACTAAGGGATTTTCCTATCTCCTATATTTATTAGACAGAAAGCTCTCTAAATATCAGTATTTCCACAGGGAAGCACCAAAGTAATGTTCATCCTTCTCTCCCGATCAGGAAATCTTACGGTATTTTTTGTCATCTGTCTCTAATATGCTCTTCAAACAAATAATAGGAATCATCATCCTCCTCACTAGACACCACAAGGTTTTCCTGATATTAGCAAGCTTAAGATGACAAAAAAAAAAAAAAAAAAAAAAAAGCTTAAGAAGAGGTGAGACAGTAAGAAAAAAAAATAATTCCCTTTGCAATGTATGACCAAAATGGGAGAGAAAAATGTCTCATAGATAAACTATGCTTTAGGGAAAATGAATGAACATACCATTCAGAAACTGAACAAGTTTAAGCTTTTCTTTCTCCTAAAAGATTTCTTTTGTCAAAGCATATGGTTTCAAGGTAAAAAGACATTAATGCTTCAGTTCATAAGCCTCCTTGACATCAGCGAGACTGACCTGGAAAGCCTGGACTTTAATACCAAGTACATAAGGTGATGGAGACCACAAAGCTATACCAGATCATGCAGTAGTGAATCATGAAAGAATTAAAAGACTTGTTTGGAAGTCTAAGCCTCTCATTACCCTATCTAGAAAATAATGTCTAATCTATATCATGGAAACGATGTAGATATTATGATCATGTGTCATGGGTTCAGCAGCAGTAGCAGTCATTTTTCTCCTTCTTGGTAGCTGGTGCAGCTCTGTGTTTTTGAATTTGGGCCTGGGAACAGCACTGATAACACCAGTGTTTTCAGTTGCTGCTTGGTAGTGTTTTGGTTTGACCAAGGACTTTCTGAGCCTCATGCTATGCCACAGAGGAGGGGAGCCGGGAGGAAGCACCTGACCCAAACTGACCAAAGAGGTATCCCATACCACAGCACATCATGCCCAGGATGTGAAAATGGAGAGCAGAGACCTGGAAGGGTGTGGTGGTGCATTGGAGGGGGTTCGCTGCTGGGGGGTGCACTGGCTGGGTCAGGCTTGGTGAGCAGAAGTATTCTTTTTCCTTGTATTTCTCTTGTATTATTACTTTTGGTAGCAGTAGTGATTTGTATTATACCTTAGTTACTAAACTGTTCTTATCTCAACCTGTGGGAGTTGCATTCTTTTGATTCTCCTTCCCATCCCCCCTGGACTGGGGGAAGAAAGAGAGAGGAGTGAGTGAGAAGACTTTGTGGTTGACTGGACTTAAACCATGACATCATGGCATCTTATCATATTGCATGATCTTTTCCTTTTTTGTCATATACTACTGTACATTCCCAGTTTGGTCATTTCGTTTGTATACATGCTCAGAGGCAGAAAAAGAGGAGTGTTTAGGGTTCCTCCTATTTAGTTTTCCCTCACTGTCAGCACATGGAACTGTTTACAGTAAAAGAGAATTATGTTTCAAATTATGTTTCAAATTATGAATTTAGGATGTAGTTTCTCTCAGTGCCACTTCCAAATGTCATGTTTACAAGAGATATAAAACCACACAAAGTTAGACACTAGCATTTTTATCTGCAGACCCTACATTTAACTAAGAGCTTCTATGGCCTGATTATACTTGCCTTCAGAAAAGGCATTTAATTGCTTGCAAAAAGTAAGATAGAAATAGGCACTCTGAAAAATTTTTGATTATTTTTTAACACTGTAATATTTACACAGAGAGGTAGAGCAGAGATACTGAAGAAATTGTGGTAGACTGACAGGAAGCAAGCAGTTATGGTTTCCCCTTTTCTCAGCACTGGCTTTAATTAAAGCTGTGGGCTTGCAGAATTCTGATTTAGTCCCCTGGAGGAGTTGCTTATGCAGCCTTCAACCAATTGAGAATAACTGCCATGCCTATTGTCCTGGGTTCAGCAGTAGCAGTCTTTTTTTCCCTTCTTAGTAGCTGGTGCAGTGCTGTGTTTTTGACTTTCTGCCTGGGAGCAGCGCTGATAACACTGATGTTTTCAGTAGCTACTCAGTAATGTTTAGTCTGACCAAGGACTTTCTGAGCCTCATGCTCTTCCAGGGAAGAGGGGAAGCCGGGAGGAAGCAGAGACAGGACACCTGACCCAAGCTAACCAAAGAGGTATTCCATACCACAGCATGTCATGCCCAGTATATAAACTGAGGGCAGTTACCCGGAAGGGTTAGATCACTGCTCGGTCAGGCTGGGTATCGGTCGGCGGGTGGTGAGCGGTTGTATTCTCTTCCCTTGTTGTTTCCCTTATCTTTATTATTGGTGGTAGCAGTAGTGGTTTGTGTTATACCTTAGTTACTGGACTGTTCTTATCACAACCTGTGGGAGTTAGATTCTTTCCATTCTCCACCCCATCCCTCTGGGAGTGGTTCTGGGTTGCCAGCTGGTCTTAAACCACGACACCTGTCAACCTCCGGACATTGCTAGAGAGCGCCTCTTTACTTACAGGGATGTATTAGTCATATAAATTCATAATCTTTATTATGTATGTCTAAATCAGGTGTGATTCAGCTGAGCTTCCCAGCTTGTTGGTATGGGTACGTATTTTGGCTGTGTCCCTACTGTGTGTCAGGATAAGATATGAGTGTGCCTTGAATTTCACTGGAGCAAACACAACCAGCCACAAAGGAAGGGAAGAGTAATAATGAATCCAGTAACTTGGCACCCAAGGGACCAGGACTGTAGGCTGGACTTGAAGAGCTCACCAGTTAGGCCCTTTAGACAAAACCAAGATGGAGTAAATGACGCTTAGTTTTTAAGTCAGCTTTTCTCTGAAAAAATGTAAGTATAACAAAAAAATATGTAATATTTGCTTCTATCTTTCAGTTATAATAGTCTTAGAAATAATATAATATTTAAAAGCAGATGAAAAATAAAACTGGTGCTAGTAGTTGAAAAAAAATTCAAGAAGAAAGTGCAAGTTTTAAATTGAACATCAGCAAAAGAATAAACATGATTACTGATGAAAAAGAATCCTTTGCTTTTCTGGACTAGGGTTTGAAAATTTTTCTTAGTTAATTCATCCTTTGGAAAACTTAGCTTTTGCAAGGATTGTGTCTCAGATAAAGACAGATAAAAGCCTTCCCTAAACATTTAGTGAATGCAAAATAAACAAATGAAAACCATCACCATTCTCCTTACAACTGGAAAACCTGAGCATATGGAGGTGTGCATTAGAAAAAAAAAAATTACCTTGTCACATAAATGACATTTGTACATTTTAGTTCTCAGGAGTATGGTGATTTCCAAAGTAACTCAATTTAATGAAGGTACAAAAGTGAACAATTTTGTTAGCACTTCCAGTGGAAGACAGGCAGTTTAGAAGGTTTATTCTACTTCATAATGAAGAGTTGAACATTCTGAGGGAGGATTTGAAGAGGCTGAAGGGTAATGTTTTAAAAAGCTGCATTCCCACAAAGTAGATATTATGCCTCTATGTGCCCATGTAAGTATTCTCACATTAAAGTCAGTTGGGGGCTCCTTCTACTCCTCCTCCAGATCCCACTTAGTCCATTCCCAACTGAGCTGGGAACTGGAGGTCAGTCAGACAAGAGCTCATTATAAATTCTTTTTCTGAATCTTGCTGTTTGTTTTATAGACTTCTTGGTTTACTGGCTCATGTTTCTTCTGTGCTTTATATCTGGAATTGCCTGTTAGAGCTGTGAATTGCGATAATCAGACTTGACCTGTCTTTTAGATAACTGCCCTGACATCTCAGCATTTCACAAACTGCCAGATCTTTGGGAAATCTGCCTGGAACTTTATTTGATCTTTGTTTCAACTGTGGTAAAACATGTGGATGCCAAGCCCCACCACAAAGTTAGAGGACAGCAAGAAACAAAATAAGCAACATCGAAAATTTAAGGCTCACGAGTCAGAATATTTTTCCTTTGATAAAGACAAAAGTGGGAAAGAACCTGTAACTGAGTTGTCCTAATACATTTTGTTAATTTAGGAAATCAATGGAGAAAACAACAAACTAGAATTTTACCTCTTTCACTGCAAAGTACAGATAAAATTGACCGTGGCTGGAGATGTACTTGTAAAGAAGGCCTGTTAGTGGTGCAGTTAGTTTCAGTTTCTACATGGCTTAAGCTCATCAGCTGCACAAGGTTTAGGCAGGACAGGTACAGATGCACCAATGGCTAGAGCAGACACTGCCATAAGCAACACTAATTTTGGAAAGATTTTTCTATCAATCACCTCTGTTGACAAAATTATACCAGGAAAAGCAGGGCAAATTTTTACAGCTGGAATTTTGTTGCAACACTGGTGATCTATCAGGCAGTTGATGATACAACCTCTTTGTAGGAAACTCTTATGGACTCAGAACTTCTGGAAGCAATGTTAAAATGCCCTTTTCTCTCTGATAATCAAGCCCTTCCTTCTTGTTGCCCCTCATACACAAACCAACCAACAGCATGAAAGTGTGCCCTAAGCTAGAATATTTACCTGTAACATTGGCCTTTTCAGAACATTTACATGCTTGAATAAGAAGTCTGGACTTGAATTTTTAAATAGAACTAGAATTAAATCCCACTTTTCTTCTTCCTGTTATTGTGTCAATTTTTTTACTACAAAGGAAGGTAAGGATGTTGCACAGTTCAATACACTGAACCTCCTTTTGTTCATTGTAAGAGAAAAATGAAACTATTCACTTTTTTCCCCTGGAAAAAAAACAAATGTGAGCAGCAGCAGACCCACTGAAACAATTGATTATTCAGTTTCTACAGTTAAAGCACAGGGCTTATCTCCAAAACCATCAAAGAGATATTTTCTTTTTTTTTTTTTTTCAGAGTCCGAGTAGAAAGGGCATTATTTAAGGCCTGGAAACACAAGCAGCTTTTTTTTGTTTTTGTTTTTTTTTTTTTTTTCCCCAGTGTATACTAATCAACAACAGCAACAAAAAAGGTAACTTATGAATGAATAGACCTTCAGACTTATTGGAATTTAAAACTTTAAAAATATCCTGGATTGAAATATATTTCACAGTCAAGTTTTTCAACTCTCGGTACCTAACATTAGGTTTCTACGTGCTTGTTTTGGTGACCAGATTTACATGCGAGCATTTCCAGGAGCTTCTGAGCATTCATAAACTTCAGTGAATCTAGGGGAAGCTTTAAAGTGATGACTGCCCTTGAGAATATCAACTAGGATATAGGATTTAGTAACTCCAGCTTAGTATACCTGGACTGCATAAACATGGTTTTACCTCTGTTGTAGCCATCGGCATTCACACTGAGCTCAGCATTGGATCCTGGATAGATAGGGAAAATAAACATGCCAGAACCTAGTCCTTGAAAGGTCAGGCTGATGCTTCACTCCAAGGAGAAGCTGTTGCAATAAACCATATACAGAGGTTTCTTTTTGCAAGCATAAGTTCCTTTGTTGCCAAGGCAGCTGCGCACATGATCCAAAGCAAAATATTTCCTTCTGTTCTCCACCTCATATGGCATTTCAGCTAAAACCAAAAAGTAGGACTTACAACTGGAGCTACAGTTTTGTGGAGATGCTTGCAGATAAATCACTGCAGATAATTTCATTGTGTGGAAACAGACAAACTAAACATTTCTGTGTAATTGTTCAGTTTAATTTGCCAGGTTTCTTGTATTATGCCACTGTTTAAATATCACTTTCAATACTTTTCTGCTATCTAAAGACTGCAATTTTTTCACAATATTGCATTCTTACAGGAGTTTTCAAGGTATCTTTGATCCTTGCATGGTCTGAAACAGTTTACTGTTAACAAATGTAGATAGTGAATAATAAATCCTCACTACAGAAAAGCTGAGATGCTCATGGACTGACATATATTCACAGTTATGTAAGTTTCAGTTAACAGATTACTCCAGTTCAGATGCTTCATGCGGTGTGCACAGAAGTATAGATCTTTTGAGCTAGAAAGTGTTCAGCAGTAGATTTTCCATAGAGAAATGTCATATTAGTTTGTTGACAAGTTTAAAACTTAGTGCGTCTGTTTAATGATTGCTAACACAAGAAAATACATAGAAGCAGGTCACCATTAAATACAGTGGTTCCCGTCCACCAGGTTGACAAAACTTCTCTTTTACAGTATTCCAAAGAAAATATTAAAACATAACAGGTATCTCTGGAAAATGAGACATGCTTAAAGTCTGTCCAAATGTGGCTTCCAAGGAAGCAAGAACTAAGAATATTTTCAGCAAGTCATGTTAATTACAGGCACAAGGAAGGGTTTGGCCACCAACATCAAGGAAAGTGAGATATAAAAGGAAAAGAGAAAAACGCATTTCAGAAGCAAATACATTATTTCAGAATGAGTGATTATTTTGTTGTGATGCTGATGTTTTTAACTTGGAAACTGAAGTAAACATAAGCTTAATGGGATGTGAGCAACTAAAAGAAAAAATATTAAATATTTGTGCCATCACAGTAAACATACGGCAGAACAAAACCTGCCTTTAAGAAGAAACATAGAATCATAGAATAGTTAGGGTTGGAAAGGACCTTAAGATCATCAAGTTCCAACCCTCCTGCCATGGGCAGGGACACCTCACACCCAAGGACATGTGGGACATAGACACCATGCCACCCAAGGCTCTGTCCAACCTGGCCCTGAGCACCGCCAGCGATGGAGCATTCACAACTACCCTGGACATCCCATTCCAGTGCCTCACCACCCTCACAGGAAAGAATTTCTTCCTCATATCCAATCTAAACTTCCCTTGTTCAAGTTTGAACCTGTTACCCCTTCTACTCTCCCTACAGTCCCTCATGAAGAGTCCCTCCCCAGCATCCCTATAGGCCCCCTTCAGATACTGGAAGGCTGCTATGAGGTCTCCATGCAGCTTTCTCTTCTCCAGCCTGAACAGCGCCAACTTTCTCAGCCGGTCTTCACATAGGAGGTGCTCCAGTCCCCTGATCATCCTCGTGGCCCTCCTCTGGACTTGTTCCAACAGTTCCATGTCCTTTTGATGTTGAGGACACCCGAACTGCACACAATACTCCAAGTGAGGTCTCAGGAGAGCAGAGTAGAGGGGCAGGATCACCTCCCTCGACCTGCTGGTCACACTCCTTTTGATGCAGCCAAGGATATGGTCGGCTTTCTGGGCTGCGAGCACACACTGGAGGCAGCTCATGTTCATTTTCTCATCGACCAGTACCACCAAGTCCTTCTGTGCAGGGCTGCTCCAAATCTCTTCTCTGCCCAGCCTATATGTGTGCCTGGGATTGCTCCCACCCAGCTGTAGGACCTTGAACTTGGCATGGTTAAACTTCATCAGGTTGGCACCAGCGCACCTCACAAGCGTGTCAAGGTTCCTCTGGATGACATTCCTTCCCTCCAGCATATCAACCAAACCACACAGCTTGGTGTCATCGGCAAACTTGCTGAGGGCGCACTCAATCCCACTGTCAATGTCACTGACAAAGATGTAGAACAAAATCAGTCCCAGCACGCATCCCTGATGGACACCTCTCATTGCTGGTCTCCAGCTGGACACTGAGCCATTGAGCACAACTCTTTGAATGCGGCCACCCAGTCAGCTCTTTATCCAGTGAGTGGTCCACCTATCAAATTGATGTCTCTCCAACTTAGAGAAAAGAATGTCATGTGGGACAGTGTCGAATGCTTTCCACATGTCCAGGTAGATGACATCAATTGCTCTATGCCTGTCCATCAGTTCCATAGCCCTGTCATAGAAGGCCACCAAATTGGTCAGGCAGGATTTCCCCTTAGTGAAGCCATGCTCGCGGTCACCGAGCATCTTGTTGTTTTTCATGTGCCTTCGCATGCCTTCCAGGAGAATCTGCTCCATGATTTTGCCAGGCACAGAGGTGACACTGACTGGTCTGTAGTTCCCTGCCTTATCCATTTTCCCCTTCTTGAAAATGGGGTTATATTTCCCTTTTTGCAGTCATTGGGAACTTCACCTGACTGCCATGATTTTTTAAATATGATGGACAGTGGCTTAGGAACTTCATTTGCCAGCTCCTTCAGGTCCGGCAGATGGATTTCATCAGGTCACATGGACTTGTGCATGTTCAGGTGTTTACGATGGTCTCCAACCAGCTCCTCTCCTACAGTGGGCCCAGGGTTTTCATTCTCATTGTCCCTGTGTCTGCTTTCCAAGATTTGGGTGATATGGTCAGAGCACTTGCCAGTGAAGACTGAGGCAAAGAAGTCATGAAGAACCTCAGCCTTCTCTAAATGCAGGGTAGCCAGTTCTCCTGATAGCTTCCGGAGGGGGCCCAGGTTGTCCCTAGTCTGTCTTTTATTTGCAGTGCAAATATAGAATCCCTTCTAGTTGTCTTTAACACGCCTAGTCAAGTTTAATTCTAAGTGGGCCTTAGCTTTCCTAACCTGGTCCCTAGCTTCCCGGGCAACATCCCTGTATTCTTCCCAGGCTACCTGTCCTTGCTTACACCTTTTATAAGCCTCTTTTTCCCCTCTAAGTTTCCTCAGCAGCTCCTTATCCATCCAAGGAGGTCTCCTGGCCCTCCTGCACCACTTCCTTCTAGTTGGGATGCAACACTCCTGAGCTTGTAGTAGGTGATCCTTGAGTACCAACCAACAGTCTTGGGCTCCCCTGCCCAGTAGGACTATATCCAATGGAACCTTACTGAGCAGGTTCCTGATAAGGCCAAAGTCTGCTGTTTTGAAGTCCCAGGCAGTGAGCTTCCTGCAATCTCTTCTCACTTTCCGGAGGATTTCGAACTTGACCATCTCATGATCGCTGCAACCAAGGCTGCCCTGGTGCATTACATTTCTAACCAGCCCTTTCCGGCTGGTGAAGACGAAGTCAAGCATGGCACCTCTCCTTGTTGGCTCCTCTACTACTTGCAGAAGGAAGTTGTCTTTCACACAATTGAAGAACTTCCTGGATTGCTTGTGCTGGGTCATACCATCCCTCCAACAGATATCAGGGTGGTTGATATCCCCCATGAGAACAAGGGCCTGCGAGCATGAGGCTGCTCCTATCTTTCTATACAGTGCTTCCTCCACAGATTCCTCTTGGTCAGGCGGTCTGTAACAGATCCCCACAATAATGTCTCCCATTGCTGTTCTCCCTTTAATCCTGACCCACAAACTCTATTCACTGAGCACCTGTCCCCAGACAGAGTTCCATGCTCTCCAGCCTGCCCCTAACATAAATAGCATCTCCCTTTCCCTGTGTGATGGGTCTGTCTTTTCTAAAGAGCCTGTAGCCTTCCATTCCAACACTTCAGTCATAGGAGCCATCCCACCATGTTTCTGTTATATCAAAGATATAATATCCCCATAGACCTGCACACATCTCTAATTCCTCTTGTTTGTTTCCCATACTACGAGCGTTTGTATAGAGGAGTCTGAGCTGATCTCCAAATGACTCTGTCTCTTTGGCTGGAGTGGCTGGAGTGACTGGAATATCTCTACATTGCTCCAAGCATTTATCACAGGTGCTGGCAACTGACTGGGTGTGTTGGGATTGAATGATGTCCTCCTCCCCCAGCACATCTAGTTTAAAGCTTTCTTGACCAGCCTGGCAAGCCTCCTACCAAATCCACTCCTCCCCTTTTTTGTCAGACCTGCTTCACACACCTCCAGTAGACCTGGCCTCCAAAATTGAGTTCCATATTCTAAATACCCAAACCCCTGACTATGACAACACTGTTCTAAGCATTTATTAACCTGGCCAATCCTCCTAGTCTTTTTAAGGTCCTCCTCTGTATCCTGGAGAATTGATGAAAAGACAAGCTGAGCTCCAGAGCCCCTAACCACCTCCCCCAGAGCTCTGTAGTCCTTCTTTATGTTCTCCAGGTTACTGCTATCTGTATCACTAGCACCCACATGGATCACTACAAGTGGGTAATAGTCAGTGGGACTTACCAGACCAGGCAGCCTCTCTGCAACACCCCTGATCCATGACCCTGGTAGGCAACACACCTCCCTTGAGACTGGGTCAGGTCGACAGATGGGTGCCTCTGTGCCTTTCAAAGTAGAGTCCCCTACTACTGCAACCTGCCTCTTTGTCCTGGCAGCATCAGTAGAGGTCTTCTTTGCCAGTGCATCAGCTGGTTGTTTCTGGTGTGAGTGTGGTTCCTCATCAGCCCCCTTCAGGACAGCAAAGCGGTTCTGGGTGGGGACAACAGATTTAGGAGGAAGACCCTTGCTTTTAATTGTCCTCTTCCTCCTTTGTTTGTTTGTTTGTTTGTTTGTTTTTGTTACTGCGTCCCAGCTTCCTGGATTAACAGCCTCCTTATTTCCTGCATGAGCTACAGTGGATGCTTGAGGCCCCTGCACAGTTTGGGCCTGGAGCAAGCAGTGCTGCTTCCTCTCAGCATCCTTGACATCTTTCAGCCTAGTAACAGCTTCCCACAGCTCAGCCACCTGCTGCAGGAGGACCTCCACCAGGGATCACGAAGTGCAGCCCTGCCCATTGTGCGCCCTTGCCTCAGGAGAGCAGTGCAGGCACTCTCTATACTCTGAGCTCTGCATTGCAGCCTCCCCTCTCATCAGCTCTGTCTGGGTGCCTGCACTGGCCACCAGCAGGGCAGCCAGAGCAGATCTCCCAGATGGGACCCTGGTCATATGGTGAGTTCTCACCATCATGTTCGTTTGCACGTGTGAACTGCCGCACAAACTGCCTTGACCCATTCGCTGCCCTCCCTGGGGCAGGTTTTTACCCAGTCAGGGCTGGTGCCGCTCCTCCTGGCTTCGCCCCCTGTGAGTCAGCTGCTCCCATCAGCTGAGCTGCCAGCTCCTGAGCAAGTCCTATCAAGAACTTGAGGTTCCCTCAGTGGCTCTTGCTGCTCTGAGTTGGAGCTCCTGCACGCTGAGCTCCCCCCTCATTAAGTGTTGAAGGCACTCTTTCTCAAGCTACTCACCTCAGCAATTGGCCCCTAAAGGCAATTTAGGTTGAGCTTCCTTGTTCAGTCCCTGCATTTACTAAAAAAATTCAGTTTACAATATTTTCCCAGTGTCCTGGATTCAGCAGTAGCAATCATTTTTCTCATTCTTGGTAGCTGGTGCAGCGCTGTGGTTTTGATTTTGGGCCTGGGAACTGCACTAATAACACCAGTGTTTTCAGTTACTGCTTGGTAATGTTTTGGTCTGATCAAGGGCTTTCTGAGCCTCATACTCTGCCAGGGAGGTGGGGAAGCTGGGAGGAAGCAGAGACAGGATACCTGACCCAAACTGGAGAAAGAGGTATTCCATACCACAGCACTTCATGCCCAGTATGTAAATCGGTGTCGTGGTTTAAGCTGTAAATCTCACGCAGCCCGTTCACTCACTTCTCCCTGTTTCTCCCCCCCACTCCAATGGGGGGGAGGGGGAATGGGGAGAAGAATCGAAAGAATATAACTCCCACTGGCTGAGATAAGGACAGTCTAGTAACTAAGGTATAGCACAAATCACTACTGCTACTACCAATAATAATTATGACCAGGGAAATACAAGAGAAGAGGATGCAGCTGCTCACCACCTGACCGAGCCGAGAGAGAGAGAGAGAGACTTCCAGGTTCCTGCCCCCAATTTTTTACATCCTGGGCATGATGTGCTGTGGCATGGAATAGCTCTTTGATCAGTTTGGGTCAGGTGTTCTGTCTCTGCTTCCTCCCTGCTTCCCCTCCTCCCCGGCAGAGCATGAGACTCAGAAAGTCCTTGGTCAGATCAAACATTACTGAGCAGTAACCAAAACCATCAGTGTTATCAGTGCTGTTCCCAGGCCGAAAGTCAAAAACACAGCACTGCACCAGCTACCAAGAAGGAGGAAAAAAAAAAAAAAAAGGCCGTTACTGCTTAACCTAGGACAACTGGATGGCAGAGACCCGGAAGGGTGGGGGGCTCGCTGCTGGGGGGTTCGCTGCGGGGTTGGGCTTGATATCGGGTGGTGAGCAGTTGTATTCTCTTTCCTTGTATTTCTCTTGTATTGTTACTGGTGGTAGCAGTAGTGATTTGTGTTATACCTTAGTTACTAAACTGTTCTTATCTCAACCTGTGGGAGTTGCATTCTTTTGCTTCTCCTCCCAGGCCCCTCGAGACTGGGGGACTAAAAAGAGGGGAGTGAGTGAGAGAGCTACTGAATGAGTTATTGAGGGGCTTAAACCATGACACCCAGTTAATAAATTATGTAAAAAATCAGGGTGAATGTTCAAACAAACCATGCCCCCATATCACACAATATAAAAAGTACATTAAAGAAAACCAAAAATTTTTGCTTCAGGAAGAAAGCAGTTTCAAGTATTTGCAGAAGTAGTGGAAATTAAAAATGAGCTTATCTCTATATTAAATTATTTTAAAATTAATTTGAAAATATAGGAGCTATTCTATTACTTTATTATAGCATAGGTTTTCATTGTTAAATTCAATAGTTGTTATTGTTGTAGAAATTAATGTATTGTGAGATAAATCCAATCTAATTAGAAGTTACATGCTCAGTTTCCAAGATTACTTTTTTCAAAATACTTGGTATCATTTGACCATCCTGCTACAGCAACTCTACCTTTTTACACAGAGGATTAAAAAACTCTTAGTATGTATCGCTTGAAAAGCACGTTGAGAAATGCAGCCTTTTTCTATTATTTGGCTTCATGCAAGTTGAGAAATGAGCTTTTTGACATGATCAAGAACAATATCTTCATTAGCTCAGTCATCAATTCTTCTGTAGAAAAAAAACCAGTTTAGTCCAATGCTATTTACATAATGAGTTCTCTTTATAGCAGTAGACAAGGTTTTCAGTCATTTTCAGCTGTGGTCAACAAAGCAGGATGAGGTATTGCTGCAAGTTAGTGTTTTTAACTTGTCCCCCAACTGCCTTTTTTTTTTCTTAGTTAGAAAGTACCTTCTCTCCTGATGTCTGAAATGAATCCATTTATGAGAAAATAAAAGAAGCTAATGTCATTCAGAGAGCAATCTAGCAGAAAAAAAGATTATTCCATGTTTTCTGTCTCCTTTAAAAAAAATCTTGAGACAAGTTTATTAGAATTAATCCAGTTACTGCTGCACCATTAGGAACATGCAATACACATAATGTTTGAAGGCATATTACTGGACTAATTCTTACAAGATATGCTTTGTTTTCAGCAGTTGATCACTGTGGAAAGAATTGACTTCTTCAGATGTCAGGATTAATAAAAAATACAGCTGTTCTGAAAGGAAAGTGAGAAAACAATGCATGATACAAAAATGAAAAATCACAAGTAAAGGCAACACATAAATGGAAGTAAAAAGATTAACATATAAGAGCAAAAATAGTTGGTGAAAAAAGGTTTTATCTTCAGCCTCTTTATCATTGAAAATATTAGCTGCCAGCCAAGTTGATGAAGTGAGTTATGTGGAAGAGAGATAGCAGTTTTAGCTGTGTCTTGAATGAATACTGACTGCAGTGAGGCAGACTTCATTAGCAGCTCTGCTGACCTTTCTTCAATTTATATAAATAGAGATTTGTAGTATCAGAAAATGGAGATTAATTGCCCTAAGCCATATTCCAGCTCAGTGTGTTTGTCTTGTAGCAGTCTCCCTTATTTCTGAACCCCAGAAAGATTTTACGTAGAAGAAAGAAAAAATAGTAACCCAGATAGCAGAATTTATAATCTTAGCGATGCAGTAAATAGTGGAAATGAGCAGAAGAGAAAAGTGGTTTTAAAAGATAAGAATATTTCACTTAGATGCAAAGTAAAACCAACCTGTTTTCTTATATGTTTTTGATAAGCCTAATGACCTGGAAAAACTGTTTAAGTGTGCCTTATGACGAGAGCTTTTTATGTTTGCTATATATGCTGCCATTTTAGAGATCCCCTGGTAACTTTCTTGAGGGATCTCTGTATGAGATGTATTAAATCACTATGAATCCCACTAAAAATACATTGAAATATTCCTATAATAATTTCCCACAGTATGATATTCAGCTAGCTCCTTTCAGTCAGCTGAAAAAGAATGGAAATCATTAATATGCTGTACATAGAGTGAGTGTATCAGAGTACAGGTAAGCACAGGCAGACACTGATGGACTTTAACGATCTTGGCTGCTGAAGTCCAGACCCATTAATGGACATGAACTACATTCATGTAAGGCAATAAAATAATACCTCTTCAGGCATCTGAATTAAACATTTGGACACCAAGAGCATTCAGAAAATGCCTCTTGCAAGGGGTTGAACAACTGAGCAGTTTTCGTTACAGACATTGCTGGGATGTGTGCAACTGCGTGCAACATGTGCAATTGCTCAAGACCAGACACTACTAGGATGCTGGGCTTGTGTGGTGTCTTTACCCCTATGGGGCAGGCACCTGTGTGCTAACCAAAATAACAGGGTCTGGTTTTTTTTTTTTTCTGTTGTAAAGCCCTGTTTGAAATTAAAATGAAGGGAAGAGAGGAATGTGAATTTAATGAGTGTTAAGTCTGGCTGTCTTAAAGCAATCTGAGACAAGGCAGTTCATTAGCTCTTTGTAACAGCCAGCAGGGGAAGGTATAAGAGATGTTTAAGGCTTTAAAAAAAACCCAACAGACAAACAAACAAACAAAAAAACAGCAAGGAAACCCAAACAAACCAAAAGAAGCAAACAAACAAAACCCACACAATTTTATTAGATTTTTAGAATATTAATGATATTGAAACATGCATGTTATTATATTTTTACTTTAAATTGATTTGCTATTGCTCTGAGACAAGAATTTCAGAATTTTCCTGCAAGAAAATTATGAATTAATCAATTAAGTATGTTAAAGACAACAGTCTACACTCCCAGCTCAGGAAAGATATGGTGTGCTCCCGCCACATGTGATTGACAGGTGAATATCTGGTGTGAAAGCCCAGTGTCCATGTTCAAAGGTTGAAGTTTACTGTTTCTTTTTTATTAAAGATGTGGATTGAAGAAACAGCCTCAGTCTTCAGAAAAAAAAAAAAAAAAAACAAACCAAAAAAACCCAAAAAACCAAAAACCAAGATTGTTGAAAAGTCAGCTATTGAAGAGGTTAAATGAAATCTCTTATTCTCAGAACAATACAGGCTCAGGGAGAGGAGATGGATTTAAACACTAGGAAAATACTGCAATACAGATAACACTTTTTTTCTAATGTAATTTCTAGAAAACTTTTGGAAGACAGAAAAGAAATCAATAAAGATGATTACTGTGTGTTAAAGAACTGTCACCCTACTGAATTACTTTTTTTCCTCAAGGTTCGCAGTGGGTCAAAAACACTTGAAAGGTTCAAGCTAGTGTTCTAAAAATCACTTTGCAATATGTGGTACCAATATTTATTATTTTTTATTATTACCATCTGATAAAAGGCATCTCAGAGATACCTTGAAATAAGAAGTCAACACGGTCAATAGATTCATTGGTACAGTGATTCACTTTAGATAAGGTTGAATATTTTTCTAAATGCTGTACAAAATCTTTTTACATATTCAGAGCATGTTGCAGTTACATCCAATAAACAGGTGGCCAGACTAGATGTTCCAGTGTTCCAAGTAGTCCTTTCTATGAATTTTGGTTTTACATATGTAATTCCCTCTGGTTCTTGTAAAAACAAACAAACAAACAAACAAACAAACAAACCTTACAGGGTGGGTGGAAAGTAGGGTATGAATTTTGAGCATATGGGAAAGTCTGAAGACATACTGGGAGACAAGAAGCTGAAATACAGATTTTTAAACTGCCAGTCATCTTAGCTTCCTCAGATCAGCTGTTGCTGATTGTAAGTAGAATGTGGGATTATTTTTAATGATGGATTTTAACTTCTTTTTTTTTTTTTTAATCTTCCTAATTTTTCTTCTTTCTTAGCTCCTGAAAAAAAAGGAAGTGTAGTGCCTCCTTTCTCTCTCTACACCAGAAGTTAATTATTTTCAAACATAATTGTGTTAGCTTTCTTTGTTCATAAAGAAAGTACAAGTTTAAGGAATATAATGTTACTACAAGATTTCCTTGCTTGCAGAGTCAGCCAAGTACTTCATCCTAAACTTATATTAAGTGCATCTGTATTTTTTTCACATTTTTTTCTGAAAAAATGAAGGCAGCTTGTGTCCCACATTCCTTTTGGAGAATGAGAGATTATATATGCCTTATAAACAATAGAAAATGTCATCTACAAAAACTCCTTCTTCAACAACTATGGAGATATGTTAGTAAATGCAGTGCAATTTTAAACAATGATACAAGGAAGAGGTGTATTTTCTACCATACTTGTCAGCTCAAGACAAAATTTAGCTAAGAACAGTCATTATAAGCATTTAAAGTTATGCTATAAATGATATCTCTAGTAAGCCATTTGTATTGATTTGAATGACCTCAGACACATTTTTCTAAGTCCTTCTATACTGATCACACTTACACCTAGATAATTATTGAACTGACGAAAACACACTGATTTAAATCCAGAACAATTGTAGCTACCATGAAAAATTTCTTATCAAAGTTTGCTACCAAGTAATTCATGAATGCTTAATTCAAAAGGCAGACACATGCTGAACAAAAATGTTTTAGTGTTATGCAGTACTCGGCACATTTTAGCATGAACAGTGTGCATCTTAATGCATGTACCTATCTGATATGGTAGCCTGTTGCTTATTGTAAGAAATTAATCCTATTCTGTCACAAATTTGAGATGAAAGCATAGAGAAAAATTTTCATGATAACTGTTCCAAAAGGTACTGCCGTGGTTTAAGCCCAGCTGGTAACTCAGTACGACGCAGCTGCTCTCTCATTCCCCCCCTTCCTCCCCCCGTTCCCAGAGGGATGGGGAGAAGAATTGAAACAATGTAGCTCCCATAGAATGAGATAAGAACAGTCCAGTAACTCAGGTATAACACAAAACCACTACTGCAACCACCAATAGTAATCATGATAAGGGAAATAACAAGGGAAGAGAATGCAATCGCTCATCACCTGCCGACTGATACCCAGCCCAACTGAGCAGTGATCTCTTCATCATGGCTTGAGTTGGAGCACGAAGTTTCAATTAAAACACAAAAAGGGCTGTCTGTCACTGGGCTGGTCAGCTTCAGATGTCACTCAACCAATTCCATGCACCTCACATCCATGAACTCAGGCAGACAGGATCTCTCCCAGCATGGCTCTGCAGGTTGCAAATGTTTCCAGAACTTTAGCAAAACTCTGACACCCTAGGAATGCCAGGTTCACAGCCTTTGGTTTCTGAGAAGAGAGTATGGAGACAGCAGTGATAACTCCCAAGGTCTCCTCAGACACAATAAAAAGCTGCTTCAAATCATAGCTAGTGTTATCTTTGTGCAGAGAGGCCAAACAGTCCAGAGCTGAGCCATCAGCCAGCACCACTTGCAGTCCTAGCACTGTCCCTTGGAGAGAGCCCAGAAAAATTCTCAGCCTAGTTGTCTCATTTCCTTATATTTGAAATATCTGGAGTACTTTTTTTTCTATTTCTATTTCATCTTTCTACCATAAAAAATTGTGTACTGTATTTCCTCTGCATTTCAAAAGTCTGCGAACCTCTTTGCAGGGAAGGTATAGTCAAACTTGGCTATGCTTCTTGCATCTCTACAAGTGCATCACTTAGGACTCAGGGCTGAAAAGCTGTAACTACACACAATGATACAGATATACTTCTACTAAAGATTAAAAAGGTGCAACAGTATGTTCATAAAATCATAGAATAGTTAGGGTTGGAAAAGGACCTTAAGATCATCTAGTTCCAATTCCCCTGCAATGGGCAGGGACACCTCACACTAAACCGTGCCACCCAAGGCTCTGTCCAACCCAGCCTTGGGCACCGCCAGCGATGGAGCATTCACAACTTCCCTGGACAACCCATTCCAGTGCCTCACCACCCTTACAGTAAAGAATTTCTTCCTCATATCCAATCTAAACTTCCCCTGCTTAAGTTTGAACCCGTTACTCCTTGTCCTCTCACTACAGTCCCTTATGAAGAGTCCCTCCCCAGCATCCCTATAGGCCTCCTTCAGCTACTGGAAGGCTGCTATGAGGTCTCCATGCAGCTTTCTCTTCTCCAGCCTGAACAGCGCCAACTTTCTCAGCCTATCTTCATACGGGAGGTATGTAAACAGTAATAACTGTTCTGAAGTAACGATTTCAGTGCCATCAGCTTCCACATAAACTACAGAGCAAAATTTCAGTAACTTTGTAGAAGCTGCTAAGTTACAAATAAAATGTGGGAAGAAAATGAAAAGGCAGATGGTATGGTTATCACTTAAAAAGAGAAAATCCTTCTCCTAGTAAGAGCATCTACTTTAAAACCAAAAAATCCAACATCCTACCGAGCCAGTAAACAGTAAACTAAGGCAAAGAACTGTGGGAGTTATGGTACTTGGCATCTCAAAAATAAGTGACCTACATATGGCAACATCTACAGATCTGCAACACAGACAGGCATGCTGCAAAATTGTGCAAAGCAAAGTGTATACAGTCACAAAAGTTTAAGCTGAAATTGTAATTACAGCAACAGGGGAGACACCTATGCAAACTATGCCCACTGCCGACAGTGAATATAAAAAGACAAACTTTCTTACAGGTAAACTTCAGATACAAAGCCAGTGTTCCTGTCAGAAGATGTCTGCCATAATACTCAGATATAAATCTAGGAAGGGATTGAAGAACAACCAGAACAGCTATCAGTATTAATCTTAATTTATCTTTAGAATAGTCAGCATAGGGATAGGGTAAAAGCCTAATTATTTGGAACTGGACAAAGTCCTAGACAGTATAATATAGAGGAAAATGATTGTGCTGACTTAAGGGAGAAATGAATGATCTAATACATATTTCCATTTTAATTTTCCATTTCTAACTGCTGTGAGTTTATATCTCCCAGATAGTGGAACTTTATTTTTTTTCATTTGTAGTACAACCTTTGGAGTGAAAATTCTGTAAAACACTGCTATTTCTATTAGAAAAGATCCAGAAATAATTTCCATTTTTCTCTTTCTATCATTAAAAGCCTCTGCTGTTGTTATTATTTTTCAGACGCAGGTCACAACCACTGTCCGAAAGACCAAGGCAACTGGGAACAAGGTGGAATTGTGCCACGTATGCATGCTTTTGGTAGGACTGTGACTTCTGAATTTCTTTTTATATATATAGGGAAATATACATGTAGAGAAAAGGGAAGACTGATGTAAAGGAGACTCCAGAATTCCAGCTGTAGCAGCTGTGGAATTGGTGAAAGTCAGGGGCAGACAACAGTAGTTCCGGAGCGGGGGGTTAGAGAAGGGGAAGCTTGAGACAGGGCTAAAATGCCTAACTGTGGACATTTTCAAAAGTTCTGTCACCCTACAGGGGCTATTATTGACACCACTATAGAATCATAGAACAGTTAGGGTTCTCCCTCCAATTATGCCACTATTACAGCTCCCCCTTAAATAATGCCAAGGACAAAAGCAGGAAAAGGCATAATGTCTTAGCTACTGCTGCTTGCATATTCTCTGCAGACCTGTGAAAGTCACCTTCATTCCTTGGAGGAATCTATTCTTCATATCTTTTCTTCCACTTTATCTCTAATATTTATAAAATTAGCACAGATTTTATTGCACTATGTAGATGTCTCGTGTGGTACTACAAGGTCCAAGTTCTTGGAGACAAGTCCCCTAGGAAATTTTTGTTATCTGAGAAAAATGTAATCTTAAAAGTAGCATGTAAAAGAAAAGCAGTCATTTAAATGAAAACTGTTAAAATATTATTCTTAGAATCATAGAATCATAGAATAGTTAGGGTTGGAAAGGAGCTTAAGATCATCTTGTTCCAAGCCCCTGCCATGGGCAGGATCACCTCACAGTAAACCATCTCATTGAAGATTCTGTCCAACTTGGCCTTGAACACAGCCATGGGTGAAGTATTCACCACTTCTTTAGGCAACCCGTTCCAGTGACTCACCACCCTCACAGTAAAGAGCTTCGTCCTTGTACCTAACTGATTCTTCCCCTGCTGAAGTTTAAATCCATTACCCTTCGTCTTATCACTACAGTCACTGATTATGGTTTGAGAAATGCTAAAGAGAACCTGGAAATCAGGGAATTTTTGCCACGGAATTTTTTGTCTCGGAATTTTTTTCTCAGAATTTTATCATAAATTTGAGAATTTCCTTTAAAAATTAAAAGGTAAATATTTTACGTATCTTCTGCATGGTGGACTTGATAACTCTTTTTATGCTATATAGTATTCACTACCCCACTGTAAATCAAGAATAGTTTGGTATTGGGTAATGCCATCTAAAATGCAAGGAAACCACAATGACAAAACATTTCAGTAACTAACTTATTTTTAATCTTTATTACAGGAAGGAAAAAATATGGCAGATTTTTTTCCTTCTTAGGAAGTGTTTAAAAATGTAATCAACAGACTTCCACAGTCTATTATGAACACAACTATCATAAAAAAATCAAGGCATTCTTAGTTTATACAGACTTTTATACAGCCTCATGTGCATATCTAATTCACTTACAAGATCATGAAAATATAAGCATTTGTTTTTATTCTATCTATTTAAAAATAAGATTTTCCATTCTTCATTGACTCTACTTTTATCTAAATATAACATTGTACTGGTGCAAAATTGGACTTTTAAATACAGAATATCTTAATAATCTCTCTTAGTATCTATCATTTTCCCTTGCTTATCCACAATATATCGGATTGTTCTTCTTGTATTTGCCTTATGAATGCTCTCTATCCTTTCACATTAAACCCTCCCTCTCAAACATATTCTGCAGTGCTACTGATGCTCTAAACACTTAGTGTTTCTTTTCAATTTGTCTGCTTATTCTGCAAAGGATTAGGAGCACAAATGCTGCCTCAGTCTACAGAGCTGCTGTCAAATCTCCTTAGAGATCAAATGTACCTAAAGGACTGGACTAAAACTTTCCCAAACTACAGAGGGGCCTTCTAAGAGTAAACAAAATTGGTGTCAACTATGCATGGAGTGGAGAAAAATGCAAACTTGAGTCAGTGATGCACAGAAATGCACAGATAGACCAAGTGGATGTCTCATGAAATTAATGACACTGAAACATGTGCTGTAGGGTCCTTTGTACAGATTAATAACTGTCTCTCCAACCTCACTACTGAAATGTACAGATAAGTTCATTTCCCATCATGTGACACCCTACATGAGGGAAAATAAGGAATGCTTATACGTTTCAAATTTAGCAATCAAAAAACAAAATATGGAAAGATGCTTTGGGAATAGCCCTTTAATCATTCTTTTTCTGGACCCATGAGATGTTAATTGTCTATGGAGTTACACGGTGGCAGTCAGAAGAAATATAAAAAATATCTCTGCTGATCTGATGAGAGGTGAAAAGATATGGTCTAGAACCCTTTCAGGATTAGAAAATATTGAACCTGGGTTTCTTACAATGTGAACGAGTACGTTTACGCAAAAAAGTACTCTTGATGGCACAGTATTCTTCTGAGATCTTACATAAAAATAACAATGAACGTACAAGATATGTAGGTGTCGTGGTTTAAGTCTCTACCCCCCCCACGCAGTTTCCTCACTCACTCACTCACTCACTCACTCATTCACTCCTCTCTCTTTCTTCCCCCAGTCCCAGGGGGGATGGGGAGGAGAATAGAAAGAATGCGACTCCCACAGTTTGGGATAAGAACAGTTTAGTAACAAAGGTATAACACAAACCACTACTGCTACCACCAATAATAATAATGACAGGAGAAGTACAAAGAAAGAGAATACAACTGCTCACCAAGCCCAATCCAGCCAATGCACCCCCCAGCAGTGAACCCCCCAATGCACCAAAAACCTAACCATGCCGTGCACCCCCAGGGCACCACAACACCCTTCCTGGTCTCTGCTCTCTCCATTTTCACATCCTGGACATGACATGCTGTGATATGGAATAACCTCTTTGGTCAGTTTGGGTCAGGTGTCCTGTCTCTGCTTCCTCCTGGCTTCCCTCCTCCCTGGCAGAGCATGAGACTCAGAAAGTCCTTGGCCAGACAAAACACTACCAAGCAGTAACTGAAAACACTGGTGTTATCAGCGCTGCTCCCAGGCCCAAAATCAAAAACACAGCGCTGCACCAGCTACCAAGAAGGAGAAAAATGACTGCTACTGCTGAACTCATGACAATAGGACCTGTAGCTGTTAAGTATTTATAGTCAGAGAGTATCTGTTGCACTGAGTGCCTGTAGTCTCCACCTAATTATGAAATCCAAATTAGATTCTGATGGATTTTTGCTTTTGTCCATACATATGCAGTGAGCAAAAACATGCAAAAACAAAAGCAAAAATCCAGACACACAGAATATTTTAAATTAAGACAAGTAAATGTAGACCCCTCTAGTCCTGAGAACAGCTGACCAGAGAATTTAAAAACCATAACTTTTGGTTTAGGCCTCTCAGTACTGTCTGCAGTGCTTTATTGGTCCCAGCCCTAAATGTAGCCTTTCAGCAGGCCCTTTTACTGGAATATCATGGAAAAAGCAGCACTTATCTTACAGTGCCATGTGCCAGACTGAAATATGATGTGCCACAATTTTAAATATATTAAATTTATTGAAACAACATGGAAAAGGGTATATGGGATATAAAAAGAAGTTATAAATATGAGAAAATAAGTTATGTGTGTCCTCCAGGGGGTAGAGATGATATGTTCCATCCAATTTACCTTTACATATCTAAAATTATATAACTAAATTTTAATTTATTCTGGTTTCCTTTGTAGTCAATTGAGAACAATCAAGACATCCAGAAGGCCTATCTTGCCTCATGTTAGATATAATTTTTACAGTAAAATGAATCACGCTCTGCAAGTGTCTTTTTCCTGCCTGTGAATTGAAGTGTGTTGTCATTTCAGACTTAAGCAACTCGAAGTTAAATACCTCAATTTGGGAAGAATAATCCAACCTTATATGACAACCTCAGACAAGCAAATAAGCAAAAAAAAAAAAAAAAAGGCATTTATTAATTGCTAAAAAAAAATCTTCAAGGTGACACCAAACCACTTAAGAAAAAAAAAAAAACAATCTTAGCTAGCAAAACTTAGTTTCAAATAGTTCATACAATGTATTTTCAAGCACACGTACATTGGTTTTTGGTGGATGCTTTTTTTTTTTTTTTTTTGCTGCCTACAATAACAGAAAAGCTATTTCAGTTTTGTCAGTGTGGAACAGCAATGTCATCTGAAATATAGTGACCTATTAGATACAGGTATTAGCACAGAGGTTGTCTGCCTGCTCCCTGCACGCACAGTTTTTCTTCCCTGAACACTTGCATGACTGTTTAGTCTATATGAAAACATTAAATACAGATGTGTTTTCTGTTGTGTTTAATTTTTAACTATGACTTGTATCATTAATAAAGGTTCTGATTTTCTGTTTTGTAGCATTTTCTTAGCTCTCTTCTACACTGCAGAAATGCTTAGAATACTCACGGTATCCAGAAAATGGCAACAAAAGAGGAAATGGAGAACATTAATGGATATTGTTTCCAAGGAAACAAAGCATCAGAGAATATAAGAAAGCCAAGAGAGATGTTGTTTCTTTTCCCAAGAAAACAAGGGAATAGAGGAAATGGAGAAGCTAATGAATAAATTGCTTAGGCAAACAACCAGCCCCTTAAAAAGTTATGATATCCAAATTCTTGAAATTCTGTCACATAGATGGTTTTGCCTCATTTTCATCCACTGCTTTGTATTGTGGAAAGAGAAATGGCATTCACTTATGATATCATACTGACCAATACATATTTTAGTCAAGATATTATCCATGGATATATTTTTTAATCCTTGAAACTAAATCCTCACCAAATAGGAATGAGTTCCATTATATTTAAATGGGGAAAGGGAGACAGACAGAAAGACAGAAAGACAGAAAGACAGACAAGACAGACAGACAGACAGACAGACAGACAGAAAGAAAGAAAGAAAGAAAGAAAGAAAGAAAGAAAGAAAGAAAGAAAGAAAGAAAGAGGAAAAAAAGAAATGTGTATTAGAGCTTTCAGTATCCCTGGATTCAAATGGAAGTTGAAAAAATTTATTCAGCCTAGATAAACAGCTTCAAATTCAAGATTGCAGGCTCCAACATTTTATTATCAAATAAAGATCATATTATGTCCTCGTATTACTCAGAGGTTTAGAGTTATCAGTTTCAGCAATCAGGTTTCTAGTTATTGAGCCAACAGTCAGGTGTAACATTAGGGACCTGGGCTGTCTTGGGATGCACAGTCAGGATGACAATCTGCTTCCAGTCCCAAAGACGGAAGAAGGGACTGACATGAACAGTAAGATGCCAGTGAAAGAAATGGGAAAAGAACCAGATTTAACAATGTAAGCCAAGTTGGAGGTACACAAGAAACTCTAGAGTGAAAAAGAGGAGGAACAGTAGGCATGTCTAGGCTGCACACTCAGTTTTAATGTGTAGTTGCAAATGCCTTGGCTTAAAACAAGTCTGAAGTGACTGACTGAGCAACAGATTAGATTTGACTTTTATAACTATAACTGAATTTTTGTCAGAAAGTGACAATGTTTTCTCCAGCCAATCTAAGGTTGGCTGAACAGTAATTTACCAAGCTTTTCTATTACAGAACAAAAGCAACTGAACTGTATCACTTGGAGGGAGTTTGACTCAAAAACAAACCAACTTGGTGCAGACCCAATAAAGACTACCACAGACGCTCAGCTTGGGAGCAGAGTTCATCCCTTAAGAAATTTGTTTATTGCGTTCATTTGTCACATGACAGAGGGAATTAGTGTGTGGCACAGTGCTGCTGGCAAACTCTGAACTGCTGGGATGATGGCAGAAGGAAGGCTTCAGAGCTGTATGATGATACTGGAATGTCAAATGGGAGCCCTTGGAGCATTTTTTTTCTCAGAAAAGAAATTCTGTGGGAAAGAAAACTATGAGAGAGGCTCTCTGATATCATGAACTAAAACTATCACATAAAAATGTGAAGAACCCAGGTTATAGTGAGACAAAGAACTGTGACTATCTCCAAAAGGCCTCCACATTAGCATTTTAGAGGTGCACTTTTGAAACCAATCCTCCAATTGGCAACATCTACTGCACTTTCATTCACATTGCTCTGAGTGGCATTATACATATACAGAACAGATATTCTGTATGTTAACAGCAGAACGCAGCATTCTCTGTCCTTTTTCACCACTACAAGAAAAGAATACACTCTAATAGCTATTTCCTCATTTATTCTGTGCATATTAGAATTAGGTTAATGGACAGCAAGTTGCAGTTTTTTCATAATGCTATAGAACTGGAATTCTTTGCTGTCATGGGTTCAGCAGCAGCAGTCATTTTCCTCCTTCTTGGTAGCTGGTGCAGCCCTGGGTTCTTGATTTTGGGCCTGGGAGCAGCACTGATAACACCAGTGTTTTCAGTTACTGCTGGGTAGTCTTTTGGTTTGACCAAGGACTTTCTGAGTCTCATGCTCTGCCAGGGAGGAGGGGAAGCCGGGAGGGGAAGCCAGGAGGAAGCAGAGACAGAACACCTGACCCAAACTGAACCAAGAGGTTATTCCATACCATAGCACATCATGTCCAGGATGTAAAACCAGAGGGCAGAGACCTGGAAGGGTGTGGTGGTGCACTGGGGGGTTTGCTGCTGGGGGGTTCACTGCTGGGTCGGGCTTGGTGAGCAGTTGTATTCTCTTTCTTTGTACTTCTCTTGTCATTATTATTATTGGTGGTAGCAGTAGTGGTTTGTGTTATACCTTTGTTACTAAACTGTTCTTATCCCAAACTGTGGGAGTCGCATTCTTTCTATTCTCCTCCCCATCCCCCCTGGGACTGGGGGAAGAAAGAGAGAGGAGTGAGTGAGTGAGCAAACTGGCTTAAACCACGACATTTGCCTAAATAATTTTAAAATTAGAAGAGCTAGTTCATTTTGCCAATCTTGGATTCACAGAAATAGTAAAGTACATCTCCCCAGGTCACTGGGGGTTACACTGGAAAAGTTTTGATCATCTCTTTCATTCTAAATGCAGTGTAAATACAATATAGAAGAAATACATGCTTCAGAATCTGCTAGACAACATTTTAATACATAGGACTTACTTGTTTATAATACCTATGTGCATGTAATTTAGCACAACAAAACAAATCAGGAAAAAACAGAAAAGGCAAATATTTTATATTATTGCCCAAGCATGTATTTAACAATGACTTTTACAAACCTTCCTTAACATATTCTTTTCAGTGGATATAGCTATCTTAACTTGGTACAAGACTTTCTGTGAGAAAGTATGTTGAGTTTTTGGGAAAACATTTCAGTTTCAAAAACTGAATGATTGAAATGCAATGAAAAGATGAATGTACATTGTTTTATGAAGAATGCTGGATATTGAGAAATTCAATAGAGTCAGTATGCATGCTCCAGCACTTCTATATTAGGAAATGGTCTAATGATCTACCTTCAAATTTGAACTTCTTAAATTTTAACAAATACATAGGATTTATTATGTTTATATATGCGATAAGTGCAAAAGTAGAGATAAAATTTTCCTTAAGTAGATTATATGTTATCACGACTTGGAAAGAAAACAATTATGTTAAAGGCAACTTTCAAATCAGAATTTAATTACTAAAAAATTTTTTTGTGACTTTGTTTTCATAAAATAAAGACATATTGGAACTTAGTAAAGCCAACAATAAGCATCATTTAAGTAATAAGATAAATGGCTGAAGATATGAGGAAAAAATATTTTATTAAAAAAAAAAAAAACAAAGGTGGTTTCTCCAGAATGCCCTGCAAAGCATTGTTTTTTCTCTTCCTCCTATTTTTAACCATGTAGAAAGTCTTTTTTCAATCCAAATTATCTTTATTTCATCAGTGCTGTCATATTTTTTCTCACAATATAAAAAGATTGTATTTTCAAATAATCTCAACTACCTGGTTATTCACCTGACTAAAATATCCGTATCTTCTTTTTCGCATCACTTCGGATTAGCAAGTTCTTAAATAGAAGTCTGTGGAGAGTCAGTTAAAAGAAAAAATTTGATGAGTATCTGAAACAGTTAGAAGTTACTTAGGGTGATACTAGAGCATCCAGTTAACTATTTTTTCATATTTAAACAAGAATACAAAATCTGACTTATCAAGCTTGATAGACATAATCGTATCATAGAATCATAGAATCATAGAATAGTTAGGGTTGGAAAAGGACCTTAAGATCATCTAGTTCCAGTTCCCCTGCCATGGGCAGGGACACCTCACACTAAACCATGCCATCCAAGGCTCTGTCCAACAGGCCTTGAACACCGCCAGCGATGGAGCATTCACAACTTCCCTGGGCAACCCATTCCAGTGCCTCACCACCCTTACAGTAAAGAATTTCTTCCTCATATCCAATCTCAACTTACCCTGTTTAAGTTTGAACCCTTTACCCCTTGTCCTCTCACTACAGTCCCTCATGACGAGTCCCTCCCCAGCACCCCTACAGGCCCCCTTCAGATACTGGAAGGCTGCTATGAGGTCTCCATGCAGCTTTCTCTCCTCCAGGCTCTACAGCCCCAACTTTCTCAGCCTGTCTTCACATGGGAGGTACTCCAGTCCCCTCATCACCCTCGCGGCCCTCCTTTGGACTTGTTCCAACAGTTCCATGTCCTTTTTATGTTGAGGACACCAGAACTGTACACAATACTCCAAGTGAGGTCTCAGGAGAGCAGAGTAGAGGGGCAGGATCGCCTCCCTCGACCTGCTGGTCTCACTCCTTTTGATGCAGCCCAGGATATGGTTGGCTTTCTGCGTTGCGAGTGCACACTGAAGCCAGCTCGTGTTCATTTTCTCATCAGCCAACACCCCCAAGTCCTTCTGTGCAGGGCTGCTCTGAATCTCTTCTCTGCCCAACCTGCATGTGTGCCTGGGATTGCTTCGACCCAGCTGTAGGACTTTGCACTTGGCATGGTGAAACTTCATCAGGTGGGCATCAGTGCACCTCACAAGCGTGTCAAGGTCCCTCTGGATGGCATTCCTTCCCTCCAGCATATCAACCAAACCACACAGCTTGGTGTCATGGGCAAGCTTGCCGAGGGCGCACTCAATCCCACTGTCCATGTCACTGACAAACGTGGAACAAGACCATTCCCAACACCGATCCGTGAGTGACATCACTCTTTGCTGGTCTCCAGCTGGACCTTGAGCCATTGAGCACACCTCTTTGCATGCGGCCATCCAGCCAGTTCTTTATCCACGGAGTGGCCCATCTATCAAATTGATGTCTTTCCAACTTAGAGAAAAGAATGTCAATTGGAGCAGTGTTGAATGCTTTGCACATGTCCAGGTAGGTGACATCAACTGCTCTACCTCTGTCCATCAGTTCCATAGCCCCATCATGGAAAGCCACCAGATTGGTCAGGCAGGATTTCCCCTTAGTGAAGCCATGCTGGCTGTCACCAATCACTTTGTTGTTTTTCATGTGCCTCAGTATGCCTTCCCGGAGAATCTGCTCCAAGATTTTGTCAGGCAGATTGTTCCTGAAATGGAACATTTGACTTAATTCTCTTATAAGAAGTTATTTTTTTGTATCACACCTATTTCCAAAGGCTGCCATAGAGGACTGAAAAATGTGCAGGCTCGCATTCCAGAATGGTTTGTTCAACTTCAAAGGTGCAACAACTGAAATTAAAAAGGCAGTGGGTTATATGGAAGTCACAGTTTTGCATTTTAGAGTATACTTCTTGTCCTACACTGTCATGGAAGTGTGTGATACACATATTGAGAATACAGGAAAGCACTGTGAATATCATTGGGTGTTCCATGGAAAGAAATATTTGCTGCCATTGCTTTTTCTGATGTCTTAACCTTTCTTCTTCATTGTAAACATTTTTTTTTTTAAAGAAAAATGTTAGAGGAAAAGAGCACTTGTGTAGCAGAAGGCAGTGCAGGTTCTTGCTGCCAGTGGGCATTCAGCATATTTGGGGTAGCATATTTGAAGTGGGTGTATTTCATAAGAATAGCTGGATCAGAATTCAGGTTTACACAAATATTCAAAGTTAAATTGCTTAAATCTACGCGTCTGAATACAGATTTTTGAAAAAAAGAATAAAAAACAAAACAAAAAACAACCCCCCAAAACCCACAACCACCACCCCCCCAAAAAAAAACAACGAAAAAAACCACATTTTATTTAACAGGCAGTAGATAAAACAGAGATAATGGACATATACAGGTGTAGGTTTTAATGGTGAAACCAGCTGCTAAAATAAGCAAATGCATAAATAAAGCTTAGTGATTATTTAAGAAACCCATGCACTGCTATGCAGGATATTCTGTATTAAATTCCCCAACAGAGAATTCTGTTCAAACTCAGTGGAAGAGTTCTAAATTTTCTTTCTAAAGAACTGCAATGCTAACAAACAAATGCATAAAACATGCTGAAACAAGCAATACATGAGGTCAATACATTTCAATGGATTAACAAAATTATTTAAAATTGAAGAGGTTCAGATTAAGGCTTTGTAAACCCCAGGAAAATGATGCAGTTCAATAACTTGACTTCATCTTCACATTCAACAGTTTCCTGGCCAGCCTTAGCAAATCAATTTCATAAGACTTTGGCAGAAAGAGAGGCTCATCTATTTAAGCAGTTAAAATAGAAAAAAGTGTTTCACTTTTAATACCTTTCTTCATTCAAGTATTGACAAGAAGTTTGAATTTACAATATCCAGTGGTGAATCTCTAGAAATACTCTAGGCCCTTCCTGATGTGTCATACTTCAATGAACCTTTACTGAAAGTAAATGGGTATCTCCCAATTGGGACTAATGTTTATTAGAACCATAAAAGGTTGAAGAGATTCTGAGAGAAAATAGTTTTATTTCTGTGAGTAATATGGTAAGGTTCCAAAATGTTTGCAAAACATACCTAAATTTTCTGCATTTAATCAGGAATAAAGGAAGCTGAAACAAATGCTATCAATTAATTGGCCATTTTTATAGAATCATAGAAGAGTTAGGGCTGGAAAGGAGCTTAAGATCATCTAGTTCCAACCCCCCTGCCATGCGCAGGGATACCTCCCACTAAACCATGCCACCCAAGGCTCTGTCCAGCCCAGCCTTGAACTTCTCCAGGGATGGAGCATTCACAACTTCCATGGTGTCGTGGTTTAAGTCTCTAAAACTCACGAAAGTCGCTCACTCATTCACTCCCCCTCTTTCTTCCCCCAGTCCCGGGGGGATGGGGAGGAGAATCAAAAGAATTCAACTTGCACAGGTTGAGATAAGAACAGTTTAGTAACTAGGTATAACACAAATCACTACTGCTACCACCAATAATACTAATGACAGGAGAAGTACAAAGAAAGAGAATACAACTGCTCACCAAGCCTGATATAGCCAGAGCACCCCCCAGCAGTGAACCCCCCAATGCACCAAAAACCTGACCACGCCGTGCACCCCCAGGGCATCACCACACCCTTCCCAGGTCTCTGCTCTCTCCGTTTTCACATTCTGGACAACGACGTGCTGTGATATGGAATAACCTCTTTGGTCAGTTTGGGTCAGGTGTCCTGTCTCTGCTTCCTCCTGGCTTCCCCTCCTCCCTGGCAGAGCATGAGACTCAGAAAGTCCTTGGCCAGACCAAAACATTACCAAGCAGTAACTGAAAACACTGGTGTTATCAGCGCTGCTCCCAGGCCCAAAATCAAAACACAGCGCTGCACCAGCTACCAAGAAGGAGAAAAATGACAGCTACTGCTGAGCCCATGACACATGGGCAACCAGTTTCAGTGCCTCATCGCCATTACAGTAAAGGACTTTTTCCTCATATCCAATCCAAACTTCCCCTGCTTATGAAGAATCCCTCCCCAGCATGCCTATAGGCCCCCTTCAGATACTGGAAGGCTGCTATGAGGTCTCCACACAACCTTCTCTTCTCCAGGTTGAACAGCCCCAAATTTCTCAGACTACCTTATATGGGAGATGCTCCAGTCCCCTGATCATCTGCCTGGCTCTCCTCTGAGCTTGATCCAACAGTTCCATGTACAGCGTACCAAACAAACCACACAGCTTGGTGTCATTGGCAAACTTGCTGAGGGAACACTCAATCCCACTGTCCATGTCACCGACAAAGATGTTGAACAAGATCGGTCCCAACACTCATCCCTGAGGGACACCACTCGTTACTGGTCTCCAGCTGGACATTGAGCCATTGAGCACAACTCTTTGCATGTGGCCATCCATACAGTTCTTTATCCACGGAGTGGTCCACCTATCCAATTCATGTCTCTCCAATTTAGAGACAAGGATGTCACGTGGGACAGTGTTGAATGCTTTCCACATGTCCAGGTAGATGACATCAACTGCTCTACCCTTGTCCATCAGCTCAGTAGCTCCATCATAGAAGGCCACCAAATTGGTCAGGCAGGATTTCCCCTTTGTGAAGCCATGCTGGCTGTCACCAATCACTTTGTCGTTTTTCATGTGCCTCAGTATGCCTTCCAGGAGAATCTGCTCCACGATTTTGCCAGGCACAGAGGCGACACTGACTGGTCTGTAGTTCCCTGAGTCGTCCATTTTCGCCTTCTTGTAAAAGGGGGTGATATTTCCCTTTTTCCAGTCATCAGGAACTTCACCTGACTGCCATGATTTTTCAAATATGATGGAGAGTGGCTTAGGAACTTCATTTGCCAGCTCCTTCAGGTCCAGCAGATGGATTTCATCAGGTCACATGGACTTGTGTATGTTCAGGTGTTTAAGATGGTCTCCAACCAGCTCCTCTCCTACAGTGGGCCCAGGGTTTTCATTCTCACTGTCCCTGCGTCTGCTTTCCAAGATTTGGGTGGTGTGGTCAGAGCACTTGCCGGTGAAGACTGAGGCAAAGAAGTCATGAAGAACCTCAGCCTTCTCCAAATGCAGGGTAGCCAGTTCTCCTGATAGCTTCCGGAGGGGGCCCAGGTTGTCCCTAGTCTGTCTTTTACTCACTACGTACCTATAGAATCCCTTTCTGTAATCCTTAACATCCCTAGCCAAGTTTAATTCTATGTAGGCCTTAGCTTTCCTAACCTGGTCCCTAGCTTCCCGGGCAACATCCCTGTATTCTTCCCAGGCTACCTGTCCTTGCTTACACCTTTTATAAGCCTCTTTTTCCCCTCTAAGTTTCCTCAGCAGCTCCTTATCCATCCAAGGAGGTCTCCTGGCCCTCCTGCACCACTTCCTTCTAGTTGGGATGCAACACTCCTGAGCTTGTAGTAGGTGATCCTTGAGTACCAACCAACAGTCTTGGGCCCCCCTGCCCAGTAGGACTATATCCAATGGAACCTTACTGAGCAGGTTCCTGAAGAGGCCAAAGTCTGTTCTCTTCAATGAAGTCCAGTGCAGTGAGCTTGCTGCATGCTCTTCTCACTGTTCTGAGGATCTCTAATTTGACCACCTCATGGTCACTGCAACCAAGGCTGCCCTGGAGCATCACATTTCCAACCAGCCCTTCCCTGTTGGTGGACATAAGGTCAAGTACGGCACCTCTTCTTGTCGGCTCCTCTATTACTTGCAGAAGGAAGTTGTCTTCCACACAAGTGGGGAACCTCCTGGATTGCTTGTGCTGGGTCATACCATCCCTCCAACAGATATCAGGGTGGTTGAAGCCTCCCATGACAGCAAGGGCCTGTGAGCGTGAGGCTATTCTTATCTGTCTATAAGAGTGCTTCGTCCCCAGATTCCTCTTGGTCAGGCGGTCTGTAATAGATCCCCACAATAATGTCTCCCATTGCTGTTCTCCCTTTAACCCTGACCCACAAACTCTCTGTTGACTGCTCACCTGTCCCCCGACAGAGTTCCATACTCTCCAGCCTATCACTGACATAAACAACAACTCCCCCTCCCCGCCTACCGGGCCTGTCTTTTCTAAAGAGCCTGTAACCTTCCACTCTAACACTCCAGTCATAGGAGCCATCCCACCATGTTTCTGTGATGCCTATTGTGTCATACCTCTGTAGACGTGTACACATCTCTAATTCCTCTTGTTTGTTCCCTATGCTGTGGGCATTTGTATAGAGGCATCTGAGCTGTGCTCCAATTGAAGGTGGCTCATTGGCTGGAGCAGCTGGAATATCTCTACATTGCTCTGAGCATTTATTATAGGTGCTGGCAACTGACTGGGTGTGTTGGGATGGAATGATGCCCCTCTCCCCCAACAGAAAGCATCCTTGACCAGCCTGGCAAGCCTCCTACTAAAACCGCTCTTCTCCTTTGTTGTCAGAGCAGCTCCAGCAGCCCTCAGTAGACCTTGCCTACTAAATTGAATCTCATGTTTTAGATGCCCAAACCCCTGACCGTGTCACCACCCTTCTAACCATTTATTAACCTGGCCCATCCTCCTGGCCTTTTTAAGGTTCTCCTCTTTATCCTGGAGAATCTATGAAAAGACAATCTGAGCTCCAGAGCCCCTGACCACTTCTCCCAGCTCTCTCTAGTATTTCTGTATTTTCTTTGGGCTACTGATGCTATCAATAATGACTTCCTTTTGGTTTTGAAACTATTAAAATTCATTCTGAAATATTCTATTTGCATACTACTGTGATTATTTTCTGTAGTGAGATGCAATGGTCACACACTGTAATCTTTGGAGATGCTTTCATGATAAATGGTTTATTTATCATTAGATGTTTCAATCCTGGAAATACTATTTTAACTTTTACTGGTTTTTTTCACACAAGTCTGAGATCGATCAAAATGTCAACTTCCAAACAATGTGTTCATTACAGTGATATGTTTACTGCATCTCTTCTTTGGATGACTTTGCTTATCTGGTTTTAATTTCCTGTCCCTTCTATCCCTCCACAAATGCTACAGACACCTTTTGATTGTCAAGAGAGCATTGTTTCAGACTGCAGTTTTATGGCAAACCCAAATAAAATTATAATAGTTTGGAACTATTAAAGTTCCCTTCCTAATGTATAATTTTGCAGTTGATTAAAGGTATGGCAAATTAGGACCTCTTACTGATTTCAGTGTACCTCAAAATGCACCATGATTTGTGTTAAATTAAACTACCGACATGAGACTATTTTGTACTTCTCTGAATTGATCCTGTGTTGTGTGATGTTCCTTGTAATTAACACTTATTGTCTTTCTCCATTTTAACATCTTGCTTGAATGGAAAACATTACAGTAAGATACTGTAAACAATGAATCTACTAAGTTACTGACAGATATTTACCACAGAACCACAGAATTACAGAACAGTTTGGGTTGGAAGGGACCTTTAAAGATCAGCTAGTCTAAACTCCCCTGCCATAGGCAGGGGTGTCTTTCTTTAGACCAGGTTGCTCAAAGCCCCACACAACGTGGCATTGAGCACTTTCAGGGATGAGGCATCCACACCTCCTCAGAGCAACCTGTTCCAGTGTCTCACCACCCTCACAATAAAGAATTTTTTCCTTATGTCCAAGCTAAATCTACTCTCTTTTAGTTTAAAACCATTGCCCCTTGTCCTGTCACTACAGGCCTTGGTAAATAGTCTCTCTCCATCTCTTTTATAAACTCTCTTTAAGTATTAAAAGGCTGCAATAAGGTATCCCCCGAGCCTTCTCTTCAGGCTGAACAGCCTCCAATCTCTTAGCCTTCTTTACAGGAAACTTCCAGTCCACAATTTCCATGGCCCTCCTCTAGACCTGCTCCAACAGGCTCATGTTTTTCCTTCATACCCCAATGAGATGCATTGCTCTAGGTGGATTCTCATGAGATTTACTTGGTTTAAAATGATTAATAAGCCTATAGTCTTGGCTCTGGTGTATGAACCATATTAACAGAAAAAATACAATATAATACTTTTCAGGAGTCTGACTTGTGGCTGGATTTACATTGCCACTGATTAAATATTGTTTTCTCTCTGTCATCTGGCAGAAAGTTCTTTATTTAGGTGGAGGGCAAGAGAAAGTACAAACAGCCTCTCTTCCTAAAAAATTCCCTTGAATATATTTTTCTGCAAAAGAAAGTTAAGTATTTAAACAGAAAAGGTGTTACCACAGTAATAGAACCTCTCTTTCCTCCCACATTTATCTGTTCCTCAAAATACACTGGTCTCTGGAGCTGGGAATGAAAATTCACTGCTGTTCATCACACAACTTAAAAAGTCCATATCTGTAATGCTGATATCTGAAAATAAATATTTTTCACGTAGTGGCTAGAGGGAGATGATGAGATGTTGGAGACCAGTCTTGCTCAACATCTTTGTCAGTGACATGGACAGTGGGATTGAGTGCGCCCTCAGCAAATTTGCCCATGACACCAAGCTGTGTGGTTCGGTTGATATGCTGGAGGGAAGGAATGCCATCCAGAGGGATCTTGACACGCTTGTGAGGTGCACTGATGCCCACCTGATGAAGTTTCACCATGCCAAGTGCAAAGTCCTACAGCTGGGTCGAAGCAATCCCAGGCACACATGCAGGCTGGGCAGAGAAGAGATTCAGAGCAGCCCTGCACAGAAGGACTTGGGGGTGTCGGTCAATGAGAAAATGAACATGAGCTGGTTTCAGTGTGCACTCGCAACGCAGAAAGCCAACCATATCCTGGGCTGCATCAAAAGGAGTGAGACCAGCAGGTCGAGGGAGGCGATCCTGCCCCTCTACTCTGCTCTCCTGAGACCTCACTTGGAGTATTGTGTACAGTTCTGGTGTCCTCAACATAAAAAGGACATGGAACTGTTGGAACAAGTCCAAAGGAGGGCCGCGAGGGTGATGAGGGGACTGGAGTACCTCCCATGTGAAGACAGGCTGAGAAAGTTGGGGCTGTAGAGCCTGGAGAAGAGAAAGCTGCATGGAGACCTCATAGCAGCCTTCCAGTATCTGAAGGGGGCCTGTAGGGGTGCTGGGGAGGGACTCGTCATGAGGGACTGTAGTGAGAGGACAAGGAGTAACGGGTCCAAACTTAAACAGGGGAAGTTTAGATTGGATATGAGGAAGAAATTCTTTATTGTAAGGGTGGTGAGGCACTGGAATGGGTTGCCCAGGGAAGTTGTGAATGCTCCATCGCTGGCGGTGCCCAAGGCTGGGTTGGACACAGCCTTGGATGGCATGGTTTAGTGTGAGGTGTCCCTGCCCATGGCAGGGGAACTGGAACTAGATGATCTTAAGGTCCTTTCCAACACTAACTATTCCATGATTATATGATTCTATGATTTTGCTGGTAAGGAGCTGCACTTCATGGCTTGGGAAGGGTTTGGTTCATCTGCAGAACTCCTTCTGCATCTTCAAAATGGGCAAAAGTTGTGGGTTTTATAATCAAGTTTCAGCATAGGTGAGAGGGGTTTTCTAAATCCAACATGTACAGAAATGAACTGAAGTTCTTTTTAGAAACTCTATTAAGTTAGAAAATCTATCTGGGATGAACCAAAGGAATAATGTGATTTGGATCCTTCTAGACTTCTGAAAAGCTGATACATAATGTAAGTATATCTCCACTCTCCCCTAAGTCCTAAGCATTTTACATAAGAAACAAATTTTTAGACTACTTGGTCTTGGCTAATTTATATTGCAATTTGATGCAATACTGACACCTGTTTGATTGGCGCAGCACTGATTAATCACTGTTCTGCAATAACTGCCTACTATGTTTTTAATATGACACATTGGTTAGGGCTCTTCAGACCTCTGATGTGATGACTGCTATGCTTGAAGTAACTAGAGCAGAAATTTAGTAAAAGTTCAACACAGAGCCAAGCAATTTAAAGCCAGATTGCACCGCAAGCTAAAAGAGTGTAAGGTCTCTTTGTTTGCAACTCAGACTACCTGCTTTGAAGTGGAATCCTATCAAGAAAAGCCCTTGAGGCCTTGTCAGCAGAGGAGATCAACTGTGACCTGGTAGATTATATAAAGGTCATAATTTTGGAAAGATTTCTCACTGTCTTTTCAAGATACATGTATTTAAAAAGTTATTATTGAATTTTTTAGAACAAAACAGCTCTTTGCTATTAAAATCTTGTGGGTTTTAATTTTAACTGTCAGTTATGTGACTATTCACAAACTGCAATGAGCAGAACAGCTTGTCTGTAGGACAGCCAGGATCGACCAGGTGATGTACTGCCTGCAGGTTTTGAAAAATATTGTACCAAAGCCAGCTCATCTCAGACTCAAAAAAAAAAAAAAAGGGGGGGGGGAAAAGGAAAATGAGGAAAACCTTTCAATTCTGCTGCATTCTGTGGGAATATGAAATTAGAAATGGTAAAAAGAAGACAGTATGACACAGTAATTGGTAATGTGGCAAGGTGGGATTGTTGTGCCTTTCTGGAACAGCGAAATGAGAATTTTTTTTTCCTATTGAAAGAGAAATTAATGTTGTTTGAAAGATTTTCTCCATAAAATTTTATAATTGGTAATTGGTATAAAAAGGCTTCTTTTTCTTTTTTTTTTTTTTTTTTTGACAGAAGATGGAACAAAACCCAAGCCAAGAAAAGTTCTACAGCAATTACTATTCAGTAGACATCCCAAGCATAGAGGTAGTGAAGAGCTTGTCAGTCACCTTTGAGTTCTGTCATTCCCTCAGCAACCACGCGTCACTCTGCCATCCTTTTTGAGAAACCCTAGAACTGTAGACATCCAAACTCTCAATATTTAATAACCCCTTCAAATAGGAGAAGTAGCTTTTGTTCAGTTGTTCTGTAACATAAAAATTCTTCAAACGGGTCCTGCTATAACCATGGAGCACATTGTATTCTTCTTTGGCATTCCTCTTGCAGAAAAGTATCGAGTAATTAATCAAAACAATATTATTAATAATCATTCGTTAAAAGCCATATGTAACTAACCCTTCAGTGTCCTCTGGGCAAGGATTTTCATGGTTAACTCTTTCGAAGAAGCTGAGTTCTTATGTGAATAATGCATAACATGGTTTTATTGTCTTTTCATATAGTGATCCTTTGAAATGCTGTAATAATGTTATGAATAGTATCTTCTCCAAAGTAGCTGTCATTAATAAATAAATTTCAATTGCATTTCTTTCTCTAAAATAAGTTTCAAAAAGTCTTAAAGTCTTCCTATTTTAATACATTGTTTTTAGTGTGAGTTTGGAAGGCAAACACTGAAATAAAATGAACATACTACTAAGAATACTTTGTTTCACTCTCTTAAAATATGATGCTTTCAGTGGTAATTTCTATAACACCTTTCCAGAAAAGTGCTTCTCTTATCATGGTACTATGATTCATTTATAAATATGATCATAGAATCATATAATCATGGAATAGTTAGTGTTGGAAAGGACCTTAAGATCATCTAGTTCCAGCACTCCTGCAATGGGCAGGGGCACCTCACACTAAACCGTGCCATCCAAGGCTCTGTCCAACCCAGCCTTGAAGACTGCCAGTGATGGAGCATTCACAACTTCCCTGGACAACCCATTCCAGTGCCTCACCACCCTTACAGTAAAGAATTTCTTCCTCATATCCAATCTAAACTTCCCCTGTTTAAGTTTGGACCTGTTACTCCTTGTCCTCTCACTACAGTCCCTCATGACGAGTCCCTCCCCAGCACCCCTATAGGCCCCCTTCAGATACTGGAAGGCTGCTATGAGGTCTCCATGCAGCTTTCTCTTCTCCAGCCTGAACAGCGCCAACTTTCTCAGCCTATCTTCATGCAGGAGGTGCTCCAGTCCCCTCATCGTCCTCGTGGCCCTCCTCTGGACTTGTTCCAACAGTTCCATGTCCTTTTTATGTTGAGGACACCAGAACTGCACACAATACTCCAAGTGAGGTCTCAGGAGAGCAGAGTAGAGGGGCAGGATCGCCTCCTTCGACCTGCTGGTCACGCTCCTTTTGATGCAGCCCAGGATACAGTTGGCTTCCTGAGCTGCAAGTGCACAGTGCCCGCTCATGTTCATTTTTTCATCGAGCAACACCCCCAAGTCCTTCTGTGCAGGGCTGCTCTGAATCTCTTCTCTGCCCAGCCTGTAGCTGTGCCTGGGATTGCTTTGACCCAGCTGTAGAACCTTGCACTTGGCATAGTTAAACTAGAAGTATAATTCCAGTTCTGAGTGACCTAGTTTGCTGATCCTAACTTACATTGATAAATAGCAATATTGTGGTGGTGTCTGAAAATTATTGTTTTGGTTTTAAATTAAATGTGTTTATGTAGACTTGAATCCTTTTTCTAAAAGAAAGCAGTTATTAAAATAGCTGTGCCTGGACTTTTTAGATCTAAGCAATTGATGGATTTCCTACTGTATAAGCTTCAGAGAAAAGCAGTGAAATATGTCAAAAGACAACAAGTACTCCAACATACACCAGAGTAAATTACTGGGAGTGTAGATTAATAAGAGGTAACCTGATGCATCTACAAGTGATATAATAAGGTACATTTCCATGACTGACAAGAAAAAAACATGCATGATGTCAAATTTTTACTTTATTCCCATAGATGGAGAACAATCTGCTAATGTTTAACTATTTTCTTTTAGGGGATTTCATTTCATGATAGAAATGGGAAGTAGACTGCAACCAAATTTTTTTATTGTTATTTTTAGAATGCTAATAAAAACAATATTTTATTCATAGCAATTTCTTCAAGTGAACACTTATTAGAGAGGGTAAAAAAGGCAATAGAAAAACAAGTAGAACTGATTAGATAATTGGTAAAAGAAAACTGTTATCCATTATATCCATGGTGGTGAAGAAAATAAAAGCAAAAGCTGTCAAAGGACTAAACAAAGTTTAGTTTCATCTGCTGCACAAATAAATCAAAGACCATAACAATACTTCCATTCAGTTTATTTGGAATTTTATTATTTTTTAATTTTTCAAAAACCTACTTGAGTTGCAAAGCTTTCCTTGGTGCATAGATTTTAAAGGTCAGAAGAGTTTCATCTATTAGGTTCTGCATGAAAGCACCTATACCAGTCTAGCAGCATCTATTTCCAAAAGGAAAGCAATGAAAGATTTTGGAACATTTGAAAATACAGTAACAGAATTCTGTCCTTGAAACACTTGTTTGACATATATAGTGACTATTTGTCTGTTGCATAGTAAGTATAAAGAGCCTGATTAAGTCATCTTTTTTTACTGTTGGATAAGACTTGCAATGTTATCAGAGTAAAATGAATATCCAGAACATTTGTGTGAATCTAGCTGATGTTCTTAGTCTCATGGGATATTACGACTAGTGTTTACTCTAGGCAACATATCAGGTTCAGTAGTTCTTGTGCCCCATCTTGATTTGCCTTTTGACTTCTTCTGTAATTATCTTCTGTAAGATAATTACATGCGGGTGTGAAATACTCTGGAAATTATGTGCCTTTATACATGAAACTACTGAAATAATTTTTATTGTCCCAGCATGTGATATACTCCTGCTAGATTAGGTGTTGATGTGTGACAAGCCTGCACTACAACATTTATTTTACATTGGACTTTGTCATTGACATCAGTGGAATTTTCAGATTGATTGGTGGTTGATGCTACAAGAAAATGACAGACTTGACATTGTTATTGCTACTCTATAGATCTGAAAAGAGCTAACAAGGCAAGAACTTCGTCATTTTTACTGAATCTTTAATTGATTACTACAGCTAATAATTTCATAAAAAATAGTGGGTTCAAAGTTTTTCCTAATTACAGTTGCTAGTGCAGTGAAATGCGCTCTCAATCCTTCTCTGTGTCCTCTGTTTGTTTCTTCCTAGCTTTGACATCTTCGTCAACAAAAGGCACGTTTTCATAGGGAGATAATTATAAGGCTGAGGGATACTGCTATCTAAAACACAAATCACCAAGCCTGCAGCCTGATTTTACTATAGCAGTCAACATACATACTGACAATGGCTTATACCTACTGGGCAGGCATATTTACTCAGACAGAAACTCCAGAGATGTAGGTGTACATTTCCAGAAGGCTGCTGCAGAATTTATGATAACCAACACAGACCAAATTAGTACGGATATAGTTTATGACTGTGGGCTCTGATTAGATATTCACCCTCACTGTATTACCTGTTGCCTAGACCTGATTAGAATACAGTTCAACATAGATTAAATAACTTTTTGCCATTATTTGTTTGTTACACTTGTAAATCACTATAGACTTGTAATTTCCAATACAAATAGGAGATGTTTGTAGTTTAATTGGCAAAATGCAGTGACTTTCAAGCAATCAGGTCACAGTATTGCTAGGATTATACAAAGAATGACATAACGGAAGCAACGTATTTGAAGTATAGTCCTAGAATTGAAGACTAAGGCAAACTTCCCTAGCTAACATCTTTGTGGCTATTCTGACTGTGTTTTGCATCTTTCTTACTGAAAAACCATCCTACAGAAGTTGACAAAGCTGGCCACATAAATAAGTGACAGTATAAAGAAGGAAAATACTAGATACATTCCTCTGTAGGGTAGGAATTAATATCTTTGAACTGTAACTTTGAATTATTTTTTTTTCATTTGCCCAGCTTGCCACTTTTACTATCAGAATATCATCTTCCATAAATATAAAATGCTAAAATGGATGACTTGTTAGATATCTGTGTGGGTACTTTCTTGTTTACCAGCATGTCCATTGCTTTAGCAAACTGACAAATGAAGAATTGGATAATAAAGGTTTGGAAGAGCTATTATTATGCTAACATTGTTGCTTAAAGGTTCTGAGTGCCAGTTGTGAGCTCTTCATGTTTCTTTGAATAACGTTTAGCAAAAATGGTCATATTATTTGCTTTTCATTTATGTCACTCCTTTCTTTTTACTGTTCTTTAGATGCAACAACTGGGACTACTTCTTGCACCCAATAGCTGCTTAAAACAAAAACAAACAACAAATTGGTGTTTAATTTCTGATATCCAAATTGTACTTTAAAATGTTTGTCTCATAGTAGCAAAATACATAATTACATGTTTGATTTATACTGTTGACCTTTAGATTGCAAGAAAGAAAGTTCTACCTGTTAGCCTATAAACAAGGCTCATAAAAGCTGGTTGTATATTTTATTGTGTATGAAACATCAGAGTCCATAAAGGCTTATTATGTTTTTGTCACACTCATATGTTATTACTCACAAAACAACTGTACAGATGGTTTTTGGGTGACAGTTGGAGGTTAGGACAGTATGAGAAATAAAGGGAAGATATTTTTTGTCATGAAACCACACATCTTATGATTAACTAGTCTGTAGGCAGACATCTGTGCATCTAATAATTATGCATACTTCGTATTTAAATCATCCATTTTGTTCTATTTTCTTTTTAACAAATTCTTTCCTTGTAGCTTCAATTCAGCCCTCTTACCTACATAACCTCTGTTAAAGAGAGGAAAAAACTCATCCCTCTGTCCATTTCCTTTGCCAAAAGTTCGGACTATGTCTACATACAACTTTACTGCATAATAATGCCCTCTATATGCTGTAAGCTGCTGAAGAGTGAATACTAAAGTGTTAGCTGAATACTGTTAAGACACATCACCAGTAAAGGGAACATACTAATCAGTGTCACAAGACTTCTTGTCATGGGAGTGAATTAAGTATATTGTAACATATCCTGAATGTTTGTATAGAGGAGTAAGAAGTGTTAAGACAAATTGCCCAATGTTTACTTTTGAATGAAGTAGGGAAGAAAACTCAGTAAAGGATTAATTTCTTTGCAGTCTCCCACAGCTGTCCAATATAATCCAAGGCATACATCACAGCAGGTTCAAGCTATATTTCCTCAAAGCGAAAAACCTGAATTTGAGTTATTAGGCAAGACACTATACTCTGCAAAGCATATGAGGCCTGGGAAGAAGCCCCAGCTGACTCCAGAAGAAATTACATGGGGAAGGCAGGTACTCCAGGGCAGCTAAATCATACAGCGCAATGTAAATCTGAAAGTAAACAAATTATCTTCATATTATCTTCTTTGTTTCTTTCTTTCTTTTAGTGAACAGAAAGAACTCCAATTATAGGCTACAGCTGAAAAGATAGACAGAATAATTTATGCATTTTAGGCACACATGCGTACATACGTCAAAAACATTTAGCGTAATTTGGCATACTTAAGAACTGTACCAGATGTCTAGTTTGTATGGGTAAGACATTCCCACTGGGAGGAAGAAAAATAATTCTGGAACTTCTTAAATCCTATCAAAATTTCCTGTACACAACACGGATTTTCTTTTTTTTTTTTTTTTTTTGGTCCATATAGGACAGAAAAAACTTCTTTTCTAAAGCTAATTAGCTTTCTAGTCTTGTATACTCTCTTAAGATCCTCCTTCTTGCTGTACTGACCTTTACCCAAAAGCTTTGGCTACGATTTTTTACTCCTTCTTAGACATCAACTGGCCTATAACAACTCCTCTCAATGTTTCACTTACCGCAAAAGGAGAAATTTGCTTGTATCTAAGTTTACTTGGAGCTAAAGTCATATAACTTTCCTAATTTCAATATAGCGATTCAGTCATAATCCTGAAGATAAAAGATTAAGCACATGAAAGTTTTTCAACTTTTTAGTCTTCTCATTCTTTGTATAAACCCAGACTTTTCCTCTGATTTATGCTTATACTGAAGGCTGAAGAGGTTACTGAGGTCGGATACCTAAGTGAAGAGCAAAAAAAAAATCATAGAATCATAGAAACATAAAACAGAGTTGGAAAGGACCAAAAGATCATAGAATCAGAGAATAGTTAGGGTTGGAAAGGACCTTAAGATCATCTAGTTCCAACCCCCCTGCCATGGGCAGGGGACACCTCACACTGAACCATGCCACCCAAGGCTATGTCCAGCCTGGCCTTGAACACCTGCCAGTGACGCAGCATTCACAACTTCCCTGAGCAACCCATTCCAGTGCCTCAGCCACACTTACAATAAAGAATTTCTTCCTCATATCCAAACTAAACTTCCCCTGTTCAAGTTTGAACCCATTACCCCTTATCGTCTAGCTACAGTCCCTCATGAAGAGTCCCTCCCCAGCACCCCTATAGGCCCCCTTCAGATACTGGAAGGCTGCTATGAGGTCTCCATGCAGCCTTCTCCTCTCCAGGATGAACTTCCCTGACTTTCTCAGCCTATCTTCATACGGGAGATGCTCCAGTCCCCGACTATCCTCGCGGACCTCCTCTGGACTTGTTCCAACAGTTCCATGTCCTTTTGATGTTGAGGACACCCGAACTGCACACAATACTCCAAGTGAGGTCTCAGGAGAGCAGAATAGAGGGGCAGGATCGCCTCCTTTGATCTGCTGGTCACACTCCTTTTCTTGCAGCCCAGGATACGGTTGACTTTCCGGGCTGCAAGCACACATTGACGCCTGCTCATGTTCATTTTTTCATCGAGCAACACCCCCAGGTCCTTCTCCACAGGGCTGCTCTGAATCTCTTCTCTGCACAACCTGTAGCTGTGCCTGGGATTGCTCCGACCCTGCTGTAGGACCTTGTACTTGCAATGGTTATACTTCATAAGGTTGGCATCAATGCACCTCACAAGCGTGTCAAGGTCCCTCTGGATGGCATTCCTTCCCTCCAGCATATCAACCAAACCACACTGCTTGGTGTCATCGGCAAACTTGCTGAGGGAAGCACTCAATCCCACTGTCCATGTCACCTGACAAAGATGTTGAACAAGATCCGGTCCCAACACTCATCCCTGAGGGACACCACTCGTTACTGGTCTCCAGTTGGACATTGAGCCATTGAGCACAACTTTTTGTGTGTGGCCATTCAGCCAGTTCTTTATGCACTGAGTGGTCCACCTATCCAATTCATGTCTCTCCAATTTAGAGACAAGGATGTCACGTGGAACAGCGTCGAATGCTTTCCACATGTCCAGGTAGATGACATCAACTGCTCTACCCCTGTCCATCAGCTCAGTAGCTCCATCATAGAAGGCCACCAAATTGGTCAGGCAGGATTTCCCCTTAGTGAAGCCATGCTGGCTGTCACCAATCACTTTGTTGTTTTTCATGTGCCTTAGTATGCCTTCCAGGCAAATCTACTCCAAGATTTTGCCAGGCACAGAGGTGACACTGACTGGTCTGTAAGTCCCTGGATCATCCATTTTTGCCTTCTTGTAAAAGGGGGTGATATTTCCCTTTTTCCAGTCATCAGGAACTTCACCTGACTGCCATGATTTTTCACATATGATGGAGAGTGGCTTAGGAACTTCATTTGCCAGCTCCTTCAGGTCCAGCAGATGGATTTCATCAGGTCACATGGACTTGTGCATGTTCAGGTTCCTAAGAACCAGCTCCTCTCCTACAGTGGGCCCCAGGTCTTCATTCTCACTGTCCCTGCTTCTGCCTTCCAAGACTTGGGTGATGTGGTCAGAGCATTTGCCAGTGAAGACTGAGGCAAAGAAATCATTAAGAACCTTAGCCTTCTCTAAATGCAGGGTAGCCAGTTCTCCTGATAGCTTCCGGAGGGGGCCCAGGTTGTCCCTAGTCTGCCTTTTACTCACTACGTACCTATAGAATCCCTTTCTGTAATCCTTAACATCCCTAGCCAAGTTTAATTCTATGTAGGCCTTAGCTTTCCTAACCTGGTCCCTAGCTTCCCGGGCAACATCCCTGTATTCTTCCCAGGCCACCTGTCCTTGCTTACACCTTTTATAAGCCTCTTTTTCCCCTCTAAGTTTCCTCAGCAGCTCCTTATCCATCCAAGGAGGTCTCCTGGCCCTCCTGCACCACTTCCTTCTAGTTGGGATGCAACACTCCTGAGCTTGTAGTAGGTGATCCTTGAGTACCAACCAACAGTCTTGGGCTCCCCCTGCCCAGTAGGACTATATCCAGTGGAACCTTACTGAGCAGGTTCCTGAAGAGGTCAAAGTCTGTTCTCTTCAATGCAGTCCAGGGCAGTGAGCTTGCTGCATGCTCTTCTCACTGTTCTGAGGATCTCTAATTTGACCACCTCATGGTCACTGCAACCAAGGCTGCCCTGGCGTGTCACATTTCCAACCAGTCCTTCCCTGTTGGTGGACATAAGGTCAAGTACGGCACCTCTTCTTGTCGGCTCCTCTATTACTTGCAGAAGGAAGTTGTCTTCCACACAAGTGGGGAACCTCCTGGATTGCTTGTGCTGGGTCATACCATCCCTCCAACAGATATCAGGGTGGTTGAAGCCTCCCATGACAGCAAGGGCCTGTGAGCGTGAGGCTATTCCTATCTGTCTATAAGAGTGCTTCGTCCCCAGATTCCTCTTGGTCAGGTGGTCTGTAACAGATCCCCACAATAATGTCTCCCATTGCTGTTCTCCCTTTAACCCTGACCCACAAACTCTCTGTTGACTGCTCACCTGTCCCCCGACAGAGTTCCATACTCTCCAGCCTATCACTGACATAAATAGCAACTCCCCCTCCCCGCCTACCGGGCCTGTCTTTTCTAAAGAGCCTGTAACCTTCCACTCTAACACTCCAGTCATAGGAGCCATCCCACCATGTTTCTGTGATGCCTATTATGTCATACCTCTGTAGACGTGTACACATCTCTATTTCCTCTTGTTTGTTCCCTATGCTGTGGGCATTTGTATAGAGGCATCTGAGCTGTGCTCCAATTGAAGGTGGCTCATTGACTGGAGCAGCTGGAATATCTCTACATTGTTCTGAGCATTTATTATAGGTGCTGGCAACTGACTGGGTGTGTTGGGAAGGAATGATGCCCCCTGTCCTCCAACACATCTATTTTAAATCTTACTTGACCAGTCTGGCATGACTCCTACCTCCTCCCATTTTATATTTCAAAAATCTGGGTGATTCTTTATTAATCTTCTATTAGATTTTTTTAATCTTTTTAATTCTAACATTTTCATTGTTGTCAGTTTTTTCTATCTTGATCTGCATCTTCTCTATGATCCTCTTGATCACAGAAGCCACAGTTATTGTAATAATACTTTTGGAATATCCAAATAATCTACACCCCATCCTAAGGCCTCTATCTCCCTAACATTCAAATTCAATAAATCATTTTGTCGGAATTTTCAAATCCATTTTTCGTACACTCTTAGTCTTATTTAATCTCCTTCCTGTTTCTTTTAGTGTCTATGCTTCTGAATTCCTTTTAATTCACAAATTAAATGCATTTGCCTTGACTGCACATTGGTGGTAGACAAAATTATTTTGCTGTAATGTGATATTTTTTCTTTACACTTCCAAAGAAAAAGACAAAATATGTGCACGTACATTAATATACTATTTGTGAAAATGAAATGGCAATTCATTTTTAATATGTCCCACAGAATTTGGTTTTCAAAATTAAGAGGACCCCCTACTCACACAGATGCTGGTTCAAAATCTCTTGAAGTCATTCCAGCATGTTTATTTGTTATAAAGTATTAACTCACTAAGGTAAAATACACTAGAGCTTTCACTTTTCATGAATATTAAAATGGTAAAGCAGCACCACACTGCAGAAAACAATCCCAGTATCAATCTCACTTTGAACTGAATCAAAGGAATGACTCCAGTATAAAGATAGTATAAGAACCAGACCACTAAAACTAAAGCCTTGTTTTGAATATAATTTGTATTTGGCCTGAGCAGGATGCATTGAGTTTAAAAATAAATACAAGCTTTTTTTTTTTTTTTTTTTAATAGTAACATATAAAAGATCTGTCTGCCAATTCAGGGATCCATTTGTAAGCAGAGATCTTAGATCAATATTTCAAATTTTAAAGCACTGACAGTTTCTTTCACAAATTATGGGCTCAGATATTTTAAAGTCAACTTGCAGAGAGACACTAGGCTACTTTAATCCACTATTGAAGCAAATATTAAAGAGCTCGGCTAAATCATTTCACTTTGAATAATAATCTGTTTAATGTTTAACTTGGTCTTTTGCAAGGTAGCATATATATCTATTACACCCAGGTGTCAGCTTCCTGAGCAAACTGCCTATATATTTCAGGGTGATTTTTTAAACTTTTTTGTTTGTTTGTTTGTTTTGTTTTTGTAACTGAGGTTGATGAGTTTAATAACTTTTTGTTGTGGTTTAAGCACAGACGACAACCCAGAACCACACAGTCGCTTGCTCACTCCCCTAGCTTCTTCCTCCCCTGCTCCCAGAGGGATGGGAAGGAGAATGGAAAGAATGTAAATCCCAAGAGTTGAGATAAAAACAGTTCAGTAGCTAAGGTATAACACAAAACCACTACTGCTACCACCAATAGTAATAATGATAAGGGGAATAACAAGGGAAGAGAATACAACCGCTCACCACCTGCCGACTGATACCCAGCCCGACCCGAGCAGAGATCTAGCCCTTCTGGGTAACTGCTTCCAGTTTATATAGTGGGCATGATGTGCTTGTGGTATGGAATACCTCTTTGGTTAGTTTGGGTCAGGTGTCCTGTCTCTGTTTCCTCCCGCCTTCCCCTCCCTGGCAGAGCATTAGACTCAGAAAGTCCTTGGTCAGAGTAAATGTTGCTGTGCAGCAACTAAAACCATGGGTGTTCCCAGGCTGAAAGTCAAAAACATGGCACTGCACCAGTTACTAAGAAGGAGAAAAATGACTGCTGCTGCTGAACCCAGGACACTTTTTCAGCTTTAGCTCCTGTGTGGAATCGAAGAAGGCTTTGCATTTACCTTAAGCACTTTATAATTTAGTAAATGTATTACACTGGTCACACTGCAAAGGTATCACTTCTGCATGAACACCTAAATGAATTGTACTTATTATGTTTGCACATTCTAGAGAACTATTGAAAAAGTACGAATTCCCAGCTGACTGAATTTCAGACTAACGGAACATGAATCACATTCTTTTTACCTGAGACTGAGCATATGTTCATAAAAAGAACTGTATATAAATTCCATAGGCTGTAACACAATTGAACCGTCAATTATATTTTTTTTTAAGGTTTTTTAAACTAATCTCTGAATTGATGATTTCCACTGGATATCTTCTGTCCTGGAAAAAACGCACTTCACTTAATTAAAGCAAAAGTTTCCTTAAAATCTTCTTATATCTCTAAAGGCAAGACCAGACAAAGAGCGAGAGAGAACTATCCAGTCAGTGGTCTAATCAAACCATTGAAAGAATTAGAGTGTTTCTTCTGCTTGCATCCAGAGAAGAGTGTGACTCAGTTACGATTCAAAGGCAGAATTAGCATAGCTGGAGGGCACTGAGTTCATATGAGCAATCTCAACATTTCAGACTGTTCAAAGAAATACTTTTAGGATTTGGATCTAGAGGAGCTTAATTCTCTCTAATTCAATATTACACTGCATCAGTTCTCTCCCTCATGCTTGTAATGGGACTCATGTAATTCAATGAACAGATCTAGCCCAAAACTAACACAAATTTTTTCCCAACTTTAATTTGCTGGGAAATTCAGGAATCAAACTCCTGAACCACTTCCATTGAACAAACACTGCCACTCTGAATTATTAACTCAGCAATCTGCAATAAAATATTTTTATCTTTTTAAAACAGCATAGCCTTAAAGCTGTCAACAGATGTAGTTCACAAACTTATTATAATTCTTTCTTTCTTTTCTCACCTAACGGTAGAGACAGTTGTTGAGTCATTCAGAATAAAGCATAATTTCATGGGACCAAGACAGTCAATTTCTGTCTATTTAATCTTCAGAATATCTTCTTAGGTTGGTTTATTACAAAACATGAATCCTCCTCCTGCCTTAGAATTAATAGCTTCTTACTCTATGGTTAGACTGACTGAAATAAATGTTGTAAGTGGGTATATATCATGTGCCACTGTATGTGCTCAGTATGAATCGGAAATCTACATAAAAAATGATGTGTGTTTGACAAGTACTAAGATGCCCAAATTCAGGCTTGTGGCTTGATGCTGTTTAACAGAAGCTTCATAATGCTCTGGACTGCCAAATATATTGCAACTGCTTTGGGGATTATTACAATGTATCATGCAGAGAATCTCCATAATAACATCTGCATGTCATAATATATCATGTCAAAAATCCCAGTGCAGCAATTTCAGGATATACTAATGATCCATCAAAGTGTATCACAATTTTATTATATTTTGTTATGTCTGTTAGTAGAGAAAAAAGTGCTACTGCAAAATAGTTTCAAATATGTCGTGGTTTAAGTCTCTACCCCCCCCACACGCAGTTTTCTCACTTTCTCACTCACTCACTCACTCACTCACTCACTCACCTCTTTTTGTTTCCCCAGTCCCTGGGGGGAATGAGGAGGAGAATTAAAAGAATGCAACTCCCACAGGTTGAGATAAGAACAGTTTAGTAACTAAGGTATAACACAAATCACTACTGCTACCACCAATAATAATACAAGAGAAATACAAGGAAAAAGAATACAACCGCTCACCAAGCCCGAACCCAGCCGGTGCACCCCCCAGCAGTGAACCCCCCCCAAAGCACCAAAAACCTGACCATGCCGTGCACCCCCCAGTCCACCACGACACCCTTCCAGGTCTCTGCTTTCCCTGTTCCCATCCTGGACATGACATGCTTGTGGTATGGAATAACCTCTTTGGTCAGTTTGGGTCAGGTGTCCTGTTTCTGCTTCCTCCCGGCTTCCCCTCCTCCCTGGCAGAGCATGAGACTCAGAAAGTCCTTGGTCAGACCAAAACATTACCAAGCAGTAACTGAAAACACTGGTGTTATCAGCGCTGCTCCCAGGCCCAAAATCAAAACCACAGCGCTGCACCAGCTACCACAAAGGAGGAAAAAAGACTGCTACTGCTGAACCCATGACAAAATATTTTAGGGAAAACAGTTTTTTCTAGATAATTATTTAAAGGAAATAAAGTTGGATTAAAGCCTGTCACAGCAATTTACATAGCCTGCACAGGAAAATATTGCATATATGCTAGGATATTATAGATGCTGCTGTCCTATCCCTTTGACATTTCAACGCTGAGAAGACAAATTCCTTCCAGTAGTTAAAAAATAGAAATCAAGCATCTTAGAAATACTAACTTTTGGGATGAAGAAGTCTATGGAGTTCTCAATCCTCTAAAGTTGAGAAAAATATTTAAAAAATAGTAATAAGGAAAACAGAGAGGAGACAAACCCCTATGACTTAAAACAGAAATCTGAGAAGACAAGTAAGAGCCTAGGGTCTTTGTATTGCATGTTGCATATATGATTATTCATCTGAGGGAAGAATAAAATGCAGGTAGTTTGTGATGTTCCACAGCAAAATGTTATTTCTTGAATCCAGCTATAATAATTCTCTCTATAAGTGCCAATGTTACTGTTGCTTAATATTTTTATTATTATATCAGAAATGAATGAAATACTGGAATTCTTCAGATGTTTTGGATGTTCTTGCTTCCAAGAAATGTTTTACAGTTTCACGGTACAGATTTGGTGTACTTAGGTTGATACCTGTTCTGATAAGAAAATGATTTTATAAGTGACCCCAAATGGACCTTCCAATCCAGAAAGTGCCTCAAAGAATTTAAGGGTTAGCATATGCCTGAAGCGTTGTCGTGGTTTAAACCCAGCCGTAACTCAATACCACACAGCCATTCGCTCACTCCCCTCCTTCCTCCCTGCCCTGCTCCTGGAGGGATGGGGAGGAGAATGGAAAGAATGTAACTCGCACAGGCTGAGATAAGAACAGTCCAGTAACTAAGGTATAACACAAACCACTACTGCTACCACCAATAATAATAATGATAAGTGGAATAGCAAGGGAAAGAGAACACAACCGCTCATCACCCACTAACCGATACCCAGCCTGACCAGAGCAGCAATCTGGGCCTTCTGGGTAACTGTCCCCAGTTTATATAGTGTGCATGATGTGCTGTGGTATGGAATACCTCTTTGATTAGTTTGGGCCAGGTGCCCTGTCTCTGCTTCCTCCCAGTTTCCCCTCCTCCCTGGCAGAACATAAGACTCAGAAATTCCTTGGTCAGAGTGAACATTACTGAGCAGCAACTAAAAACATTGGTGTTATCAACGCTGTTCCCAGGCCAAAAGTCAAAAACACAGCACTGCACCAGCTACTAAGAAGGAGAAAAATGACAGCTGCTGCTGGACCCAGGACAAGTATAATGAGAGAGATCAAAAAAAGTTGTACATTCAGAACTGAAAAATAAGTAAAGGAGACAAATGTTTTAATCTGAGTGTAAAGAGGAGGGCTTTAAATTAAACCAATAAAATGAAGAGTAAAAATTAAAAAATGGATATACAGTCACTACCTAAATTATCCAAAGTATTACTTCTGCTTCTATATTCATCAAGTCTCTCATAGTATGAATAATGATCCTGTGTATGTTCTGCATACATAGTAGGGACATGGTGGAGGGTATTGATCCGTATATCTATCTTCAGTACTGGGCAAATTGATTCCTGCTGTAATAAAGAGCAATAATATTAATAAAAACATGGACAAATCTGATAAAGTAGAGAGGAATTATTTCTGGAGGGGGGTGTGTCATGGTTTAAACCCAACTGGCAACTACGTACCAAGCAAGCACTCATTGCTCCCTTCCTGCCCGCAGTGGAATGTGGAGGAGAAATGGGAAAAGGCAAAACCTTTGGGTTTAGAAAAGCACAGGTTTAATAATATAAATAGAACCATAGCAGTAATAATAACAATTATAATGATAATAATAATGAAAAAGGAGATAACAGAGAGGGGAATAAAACCCAATAACAACAAGTGATGCACAATACTCACTACTCCTCACCACCTGCAGACCAGTGACTAGTCCATACCCAAGCAGAGATCAGCATCTCCTGGCCAACTAACCCCTGTTTATATACTGAGCCTGACATTCTATGGTATGGAATACCCCTTTGGGTAGTTTGGATCAGGTGTCCTGTCTCTGCTCCCTCCCAGTTTCTTGTGCCTCTCTTCATTGCCAGAGCATGAGACACTGAAAAGTCCTTGGTAAGGGTAAGCACTACTTAGCAACAACTAAAACATTGGTGTGTCATAAACATTATTCTAAAACCAAAACACAACACTGTATCAGATACTAGGAAGAAATTTATCCCAGCTGAAACCAGGGCGGGGGGGGGGGGGGGGGGGTGGGTGATGGGGGAATCCTTACACTGCTGGAGGGGTTATTTGGAGGAACTAATGAGTATGTTGCTAAGAATGCTTTGCTTCACATGGTATACTTGGATTTTCAAAAATGCTGATAAGTAACTGGCCCTGGATTTTTTTTGATTAAAATCAGTTTTAGTGGTTGACCACTAATACACAGAAGAGCAGATTCATTCACTTTGGAAGTGCAAAACTACAGAAAAGCACCATAGGGAAACATTCATACTCTACACATGGCTTGTTACAATGATGAGTAGCTTTATAATGTATGCATTTTGAATGTATATATTTCTTTACAAACAGTCTAAAAAACAATTTTCTGAAGGAAATATTACTTTCAGTGAAGCAAGTCAAAACATTACATATCTTTTCTATCTGAAGTACCTGAAATGAGTGCATTGTTTAATTTTAACTTCTTTTATATCATACAAATAGTAAGATTCATGTATAATCAGTTATGTATTACTGTATGTTTGCATACATTGCATTTAATTTCATATGTTAAGCAGCAGCACATCTGGTCATCTTCAGAGTACCTGGTGGAATTGATAAATTTGCAGTTGTAGAAAATAGGATTATTTTGTCTTACAACTATTAAACTATGGAATATTCTATACTGATCTATGCAATTTAAGCACTGGATACTTAGAAATAGGTAGATATACATATAGAATATTAGAATGTAGTTAGCTATGTGTACATGTATTTCAAAAGGAATTATTGAAATAACATGAAAACCAGAAATCCTTTTAAACTCTGTGGGTTTACCCTCTTTCTGACAATGTAGCATCATTTTAGGCAATTTATAGACTGGATTAGAAGGAATAAGATAAAAGGTTCTTCCAGTCAGTTCATAGTACATGGAGTTTGGAATATGGAAATGCGTACATACCTCATCTTTCATGCAATTATATAGGAAGAGAGAGGAGGAAAACTAAGCAACGTGTTGAAATTGAGCATTAGCTGTTAAGCCTTTAGCAGGTTTTTAATCAAGAAAAATTAGTCCAAAGAAGAAATTTTTGTTACTGCTGATTAGATCACCAATAGGCAGTGCATGGAAACTTATGAAAACAACAGAAAAAGGATTTCAAAATATGCAGAAGAAATTGGATGGTCAATTGACCTCAGACAAAAGTTAACAAAAATTGTTTGAAAGTGGTTTACCTAAAGGAGAAACAAATAAAAAAGCTACATAGAATTTAGGATTTAACTTCTCTAAAAGCTTTTGCATATTTTAGCATATTTCTGCTCATTTGGCACTTGCTGCTTAAAAAAACTATCCAGGAATAAAATATCAGAAATTATTCCAAAGCAGGTTTGGATTTCACAATTATTTGGTCAAAACCAGTAACCGTGTCTGCAGAGAGTCCAAGACAGTTGGGTCCGCGTTTGAATGCCACTGTGAAACAGTCACTTATTTCTGCTCTTGAGGGCTATGATACACCTGAGACTTACAAGCAAGATATATATAAATGGAACACTGTATAACACAACAACTGCTTCTTTATGTGTAACAAACTATGACCAAAAATTTCTGCACTAATTGCGCATTTAATCTTTACCTCAAAATGTCATTTACTTCTGGGAACAACCAGTTTCAGTGCTCTCATTCAGCTAGAGAAATTAAGAGGAAGCCTTAATAATTGCCCAAGAGTTTACATATTTTATCATCATTAAGAAACACTTGCTACAGCAAGGAACCCTAATGGTCCTAACTAGCTCCCATAGGGAGGATCAAAGCCAGTTTAAATACAGTAGATGATTGCACAGAAAGAAATAGGAAAAGAGTCCAAGGGGGCTCATGGCTGACTAGGAGAATACAAGGTTTACACATCAGAGAGGAAGGAAACCTTACTAAAAGTGCAAGTACATTCTGTGGGCCCTTGACAACTGTTCCCTAAGCAACATGAAAGCTGCAATCAAGATATTGTGGCACTAAAGGTAAAAATCCCCTGTCAGAGACAAGATATCTCAGGATCAGTACAATGCTAATGTGGCCACATGGATATGTCCCAGAAAAGTCAGCATGGGCAGACCAAGCTCACATTTGCCATCCATACACAACTCAGAGAGGTCCTACATTTGCTTGCATTGTAATATGAGTTTATGAGAGGTTAAATGCACACATATGGCAGGTTTTAAAAATCCTTTCCACATCTGCCATCACAAATTTAAATGCCTCTTTCGAACTCCTAAATGCAAGTACTGATGGGCAGCCTCTAAGGTCCCTGAAAGAGAAGCACAGGTGCACAGAAAGCTGTGGGCTGTACATGATTGGTATACACTAGAGAAGCACACTTGGGTCTGCTCTGGGAATAGCAGGTGGACAGGATATTCCCCTGAGGTGTGTAATGGTGAGACAGCTCTCCCTGGAGACTGCTGTCTCAGAAACTGTAAAAGATACAGCAGTGCAGCTGTCATGTAGCTGTGGCAATGGCTTTCTGGGCAGGAGGCATCCCTTGGAACAGAGCTCCTGCAATTTATTTTTGTCAGCCCTAATTACACTGAAGTGTTGAGATGCTGGAATTCATCCCAGGCTGTGCAAATATGAATGAAAGGTATAAGCACTGCAGCCACAAAAGATTTTAAAATAATGTGATATAGCTTTGTAGTTTCTTACGTCCTGCTGTTTTGAGGGAGACATCCCAATAAGTCAAGCTAATCACGGTTCTTCATGCATGCACAAAGCTAAATCTGAGGACAGGGATCCATAAAAGCCAGACTGTTAATGGTCAAGACGCATAAACCAGTTAGTATGAAATGCCAAATAAAAAGACAAGGCCCAAGTCTCCCCCTCCTTTGAGAAGAAATAACTTACTTGCAGGCTGGAAGGGAACATTAATGTCTGCTTGTGGTTGTCCGAAAAAAAACTTCTCCTGGAGTTTGATAATTCAGATAACTTTAAGTCATCTCCTCCTCATAAACTGCTGAAGTAAGAGAAGACTCTGTTATTACACCTAATATCTTCTTCACCAGGCAAGTCATCTCAACTGGTCTGCTAGGCCTGAGGATGACACAGAGGACCTACACCCGCAACTCTTACTTCCAGGTGAATGCTCTGATCCTAGGACAGTCTCACAGAGGTGTTCTCTTGTTTGTTGTTATTGAATCTATCTCACTACATAGACAACATTAAATATTCATTAAGCCAGAGAGCAGTGAAAAAAAGGAAGAGATGTGTATCTGGAGGATGAAGACTATACTCCAGTCCCCACTTCAGTAAGCATTTTAAAATTTCATGCCAAGTGAAATAGGCTCACTAGAAGAAATGGAAAGAATTACCCTGAAAATGCCCTGCATCTTGGATACTCCTTGAGAAGGTAAATGAAGATTTAAGTTATTTTAGGCAGAGCAAAAAAATAAAAATTGGGCCTCGTGTCCAAGGTGACTGCTTTAACTGAAAAATGTCTGCTTAGACATTGTAATTCCTTTTACTTACCCTTCCAGCATTTTTTGTCAGGCCCAGAAAGGCTATGTGGAATTAGAAAAGTACCTTTAGGGGAACAGAAAATTGGAAACCAGAACTGGTGAAAGTTTCAGCAAGCAAAATTTAAACTTAATTTTGAACAAGTTAAATTTAAACTTCAGTGGTAGTACATACTTAATGACATGGAAGGTTTCAGTATAGTTGATGCATTGTTTCAGAAAGACTTACTATGAAGAGTACTTCTGGTTTAACTCTGGGCATTCAATATAAACCAGAGACGAGCCTTCCCTTTGTTTATTTGAACTTTGGCTTGAAAAAAAAACAAACCCAGATGTCAAGATTTTGGTCAAGGGTTATCAAGAGCTGCACACACAGAGGTTTGTGGATGGTTTTGGCTTAGAGATTCCAGATGTTCTGCATTTTAAATAATTTAAAAGTTGTTCTAAAGAAACATCAGAGAACACTTAAGATAGTAGCATTGTCAGTTGCAGGAAATTGTAAAATAAGACACTGTAGAAATGCTTTGGATGTAAAATGTCAGAAGAAATTAAGGGAAGGAATACATACATCTGCTTGAATGTTTTATGTAACTCAAAGGTCAGCTCCATACAGTTAAAAAAATCCAGGGCTTGTCATTCTGTTTGCTGTACCTTCTTATTAATTTTTTGTCTTGTTTATTGTTCTTTACGGTGCTTCTTTCACCCTGCAAAATCATTATCATTTTTCTTGTGTAATCATGGGAAAGCTCTAACAATCATCCATGACTGAATAGAGTAGGTTATTTAGGGCTTAAAAGTTTTAGTCCGGCTTCTCTTCCCCACAATATTTTGCACCACTAAATATTCCTGCTTCATCAGCTGTCTGCATGTAGGAACATTCATGTGCACTCAAATATATTCCATGTATCTCTCCCCTTACTATTTCTGTCGCAGAAAATATTCAACCTAGAGGGCAGCCTCAAAATTTTTGGGAAGAGCTGCAAGCAAGAATTATAAATAACCAGCAAAATATACCACAGCAAAAGATTCATGACTTAGATTAGGCAATGTTTAAAAGTTTTGACTACACAACTAAACCAGTAATAAGGTCCTAACTGGAATAGAGTTTACACAGGCAAAATAAATAAGTTAGTCCAATCACACATACAAGATCTGCAAAAAAAATTAACAAAACACAACAAACAAAAACAAGATAAAACGAAACATCAATTTTGATGATATTAATTTGAGACATCAACTTGATAGGTGGACGACTCAGTGGATTAAGAACTGGCTGGATGGCCGCACACAAAAAGTTGTGCTCAATGGCTCAATGTCCAACTGGAGACCAGTAACTGAGTGGTGTCCCTCAGGGATGAGTGTTGGGACCGGTCTTGTTCAACATCTTTGTCAGTGACATGGACAGTGGGATTGAGTGCCGCCTTCAGCAAGTTTGTGGATGACACCAAGCAGTGTGGTTTGGTTGATATGCTGGAGGGAAGGAATGCCATCCAGAGGGACCTTGACAAGCTTGTGAGGTGCACTGATGCCAACCTGATGAAGTTTAACCATGCCAAGTGCAAAGGTCCTACAGCATGGGTGGGAGCAATCCCAGGCACAGCTACAGGTTGTGCAGAGAAGAGATTCAGAGCAGCCCTGTGGAGAAGGACTTGGGAGTGTTGGTCGATGAGAAAATGAACATGAGCCTGGCTTCAATGTGTGCTTGCAGCCCGGAAAGCCTATCACTATCCTGGGCTGCATGAAAAGGAGTGTGACCAGCAGGTCAAGGGAGGTGATCCTGCCCCTCTACTCTGCTCTCCTGAGACCTCACTTGGAGTATTGTGTGCAGTTCTGGTGTCCTCAACATCAAAAGGACATGGAACTGTTGGAACAAGTCCAGAGGAGGGCCACGAGGACGATGAGGGGACTGGAGCACCTCCTGCATGAAGATAGGCTGAGAAAGTTGGCGCTGTTCAGCCTGGAGAAGAGAAAGCTGCATGGAAACCTCATAGCAGCCTTCCAGTATCTGAAGGGGGCCTATAGGGATGCTGGGGAGGGACTCGTCATGAGGGACTGTAGTGAGAGGACAACAGGTAACAAGTTGGTGCCTAGGGCCAGGTTGGACATAGCCTTGGGTGGCATGGTTTAGTGTGAGGTGTCCCTGCCCGTGGCAGGGGTGTTGGAACTAGATGATGTTAAGGTCCTTTCCAACCCTAACTCTTCTGATTCTATGATTCCATAAAACAAAATAAACAAAAAAAAATCCCAGCAATATAGCACAAAATTTGTCATCATTCTCTTCTTTCTTAGAATAGAAACTTCATGAATCATGGAGTAAACAGCAACCATCTTTTGCCACTTCTTCTCAAAGGAAACAGAAGACTACTATCAAAATTTAGCCTGCAGCCACTGAAAGCACAGCTTGCCTCCCAGCTCTCCTTTCTTCCCAAGACAGAAAAGCAATTTGCTGGGGATGAATGTAACAGTGCTTCTGCTCCCTCCAAATATCCTGCTGGTGAATGTCCTTTCTCTCACACCCTGTGAATAGGTAGAGGATGATTTCTCTTTCTCACAAGTTAGGGACCTAACTTCACATTCTAATTTAAGAAATAATAAGGGAATAAAAGACTTTATTAGTAAGGTACTGAAAACTTTAAAGAAACTCTAACTTTACTACTCCTTCACAGTCTTAGCATCCATGATAGAGAAAGTGGAAGGGAAGAAAGTACCCACATGTGCTAGGTGTGAATCCTTCATACTAAAGCAAAGCTGAACCGTTGGCAAGGAAAGGAGTCATAAAGCCACCATGGTCTCTTGTAGATGACTAACACAAAGCAGGGTCTCAGCATTAAAGGACATAGAGGGCTATGGTGTGAATGCTTCCCTGAAGTTCAACATTAGATTTTGACTCCAAGAGCACTTTGATGTTTAGTGCATACTTACCAAGCCACTTGTCTTACTGAACTCTTTGAGGCTACTTAACACATTAAAAATTCAACATATGCGTACCTAGGATTACTGAATAATACTATGTTTAAGGCAGAGGTTTCTGGACAGATGTGCTCTGAGGAAATCCAAGTGACACGTGAAGCTGAAAAGCACATTGATTTCTTGGTTTTCTCCAATGTCTTTACATGGCAATGTATTTTGATCATCTTCTTGTTTACATTAAGAGCAAGCTGAAGAAGCATTACAAAACTGACAATAGGGCAATTTTTTTTTTTTTCCAAAGCTGAAAGTTTCCAAGAAGTCTTTGCGATGCTTGCCCTGCTGCCCCTTCAGATCACCTATGGTCTGTGCATCTGGACATGGTTCAAGTGAATGCAAAAATGAGGCAATTGGCAATTAAGTTATTTTATTTACAAAGAAGCCACTTCAAGACAACGTTTGACTCATCCTTAAAAGCAAACAGGGTACTTTTGCAAATGGATAAAATTCCCCAACTTTTAGTCCAGGACTGATGCATTGCTTGCAGAGGATCACGTTTTAATATTGACATCAACTGCTTTCTCTGAAAGGTTTCATTCTGCTCACTTCAATTGAGATATAGGTACATATATTAGAACCAAATAAGGAAATCCATCTGCTCTCCCACATACTACCAGGAGGCATCCTGGAGTGCCAAGACATTTCCAGAGCCCGGAGGCTCCAGCCTTACCCTCTCCCACCCACCCTACAGCTGTTCAAGTGAGCCATGGCCCTTATCTGAAGTTTGCATATGGCCCCTTTAGGTGTCAGTCTGGCCCTGTGAAGAGTAATTGCAAGAGCTGGAGGAGTACAGCAGAATAATTACAGCAAGATATGAAGAAGTGAGATTTTAATAATTTATGAGATATATTTCCATTGCCAAATTTTAATTATATCTTTATCAGTTCTTAATTTAAACTTCCAGGGCAGCAAGAGCAAGAGAGAAAGCTAACATTTTTTGCTGTAGTGTACTATGGGCAAACTTTTACAAAATTTAATTCCTGTGTTGACTGAGAAAATGACTTTAATTTCTGAATAGCAATTTAGAAATATTACATAGGTGTCTGTCCTGAGTTCAGCAGTAGCAGTTATTTTTCTCCAGTCTTAGTAGCTGGTGCAGAGCTGTGTTTTTGACTTTCAACCTGGGATCAGTGCTGATAACACTGATGTTTTTAGTTGCTGCACAGTAATGTTTACTCTGACCAAGGACTTTCTGAGTCTTATGCTTTGCCAGGGAGGAGGGGAAGCTGGGAGGAAGCAGAGACAGGGCACGTGACCCAAATTAATCAAAGAGGCATTCCATACTACAGCACGTCATGCTCACTATATAAACTGGAGGCAGTTACCCAGAAGGGCTATATCACTGCTAGGGTAGGGCTGGGTATCAGTTGGCTGGTGGTGAGCGGTTGTATTCTCTTCACTTATTATTTCCCTTATCGTTATTATTATTGGTGGTAGCAGTAATGGTTTGTGTTATACCTTAAGTTACTGGACTGTTCTTATCTCAGCCCATGGGAGTTTCATTCTTTTGATTCTCCTCCCCATACCTCCAGGAGAGGCAGGGGAGGAAGGGAGGAGAGTGAGCGAGGGTTGGGTGGCTGATTCGCTGACTGGGTTTAAACCACAACAATACCTATTTATTTAAAGAGTTAAAATCAAAATTGCTGAGAATATTATAAAAAAAAACAAATTTCTATTAAAATAGTACTGATTATACTTTTGTCTAACACCATGGTGAATGTAATAAAAAAAAGAACAGTGTATTTCAAAGGGAACTGAAGGGTCATTCTTCTAAACAGATCAGTAGGCATTGTATAAATTCCTGAATCGTTGATTCAATGCAAGCACCTTCGATGAAATCAACCATTAATTTATATTTTGAGGAAAGATTTTTATACATTAGTTTTTCTGATACAAAACTGTCAGTAGTTACAGTAACTAATAGTAACTGTCAGTGAATACTGTAGATAGTATTCACTTCCTGAATTTATATTTTCCAACCAAAACAAGCCTCTGCAATAATGTGCAATTTATGGCAATTAAGGATCATAGAATCAGAGAATCATAGAAGAGTTAGGGTTGGAAAGGACCTTAACATCATCTAGTTCCAACCCCCCTGCCATGGGCAGAGACACCTTACACCAAACCATGCCACCCAAGGCTCTGTCCAACCTGGCCTTGAATACTGCAGCAATGGAGCATTCATAACTTCCCTGGGCAACACATTCTAGTGCCTCACCACCCTTACAGTAAAGAATTTCTTCCTCATATCCAATCTAAACTTCCCCTGTTTAAGATTGATCCCGTTACCCATTGTCAAACACTCCAAGTGAGGTCTCACAAGAGCAGGAATCACCTCCTTTGATCTGCTGGTCACACTCCTTTTCATGCAGCCCAGGATGTGATAGGCTTTCCGGGCTGCAAGCACACACTGTTGGCTCTTGTTTATTTTCTCATCGACCAAGACCCCCAAGTCCTTCTCCACAGGGCTGCTCTGAATCTCTTCTCTGCACAACCTGTAGCTGTGCCTGGGATTGCTCCGACCCTGCTGTAGGACCTTGCACTTGGCATGGTTAAACTTCATCAGGTTGGCATCAGTGCACCTCACAAGCTTGTCAAGGTCCCTCTGGATGGCATTCCTTCCCTCCAGCATATCAATCAAACCACACTGCTTGGTGTCATCCACAAACTTGCTGAAGGGCGCACTCAATCCCACTGTCCATGTCACTGACAAAGATGTTGAACAAGACCGGTCCCAACACTCATCCCTGAGGGACACCACTCAGTTACTGGTCTCCAGTTGGACATTGAGCCATTGAGCACAACTTTTTGTGTGCGGCCATCCAGCCAGTTCTTAATCCACTGAGTCGTCCACCTATCAAATTGATGTCTCTCCAATTTAGAGATAAGGATGTCATGTGGAACAGCGTCGAATGCTTTCCACATGTCCAGGTAGATGACATCAACTGCTCTACCCCTGTCCATCAGCTCAGTAGCTCCATCACAGAAGGCCACCAAATTGGTCAGGCAGGTTTTCCCCTTTGTGAAGCCATGCTGGCTGTCACCAATCACCTTACTGTTTTTCATGTGCCTTAGTATGCCTTCCAGGCAAATCTACTCCAAGATTTTGCCAGGCACAGAGGTGACACTGACTGGTCTGTAAGTCCCTGGATTATCCATTTTTACCTTCTCGTAAAAGGGGGTGATATTTCCCTTTTTCCAGTCATCAGGAACTTCACCTGACTGCCATGATTTTTCAAATATGATGGAGAGTGGCTTAGGAACTTCATTTGCCAGCTCCTTCAGGTCCGGCAGATGGATTTCAATCAGGTCACATGGACTTGTGCATGTTCAGGTTCCTAAGAACCAGCTCCTCTCCTACAGTGGGCCCCAGGTCTTCATTCTCACTGTCCCTGCTTCTGCCTTCCAAGACTTGGGTGATGTGGTCAGAGTATTTGCCAGTGAAGACTGAGGCAAAGAAATCATTAAGAACCTCAGCCTTCTCTAAATGCAGGGTAGCCAGTTCTCCTGATAGCTTCCGGAGGGGGCCCAGGTTGTCCCTAGTCTGCCTTTTACTCACTACGTACCTATAGAATCCCTTTCTGTAATCCTTAACATCCCTAGCCAAGTTTAATTCTATGTAGGCCTTAGCTTTCCTAACCTGGTCCCTAGCTTCCCGGGCAACATCCCTGTATTCTTCCCAGGCTACCTGTCCTTGCTTACACCTTTTATAAGCCTCTTTTTCCCCTCTAAGTTTCCTCAGCAGCTCCTTATCCATCCAAGGAGGTCTCCTGGCCCTCCTGCACCACTTCCTTCTAGTTGGGATGCAACACTCCTGAGCTTGTAGTAGGTGATCCTTGAGTACCAACCAACAGTCTTGGGCTCCCCTGCCCAGTAGGACTATATCCAGTGGAACCTTACTGAGCAGGTTCCTGAAGTGGTCAAAGTCTGTTCTCTTCAATGCAGTCCAGGGCAGTGAGCTTGCTGCATGCTCTTCTCACTGTTCTGAGGATCTCTAATTTGACCACCTCATGGTCACTGCAACCAAGGCTGCCCTGGCGTGTCACATTTCCAACCAGCCCTTCCCTGTTGCTGGACACAAGGTCAAGTACGGCACCTCTTCTTGTCGGCTCCTCTATTACTTGCAGAAGGAAGTTGTCTTCCACACAAGTGAGGAACCTCCTGGATTGCTTGTGCTGGGTCATACCATCCCTCCAACAGATATCAGGGTGGTTGAAGCCTCCCATGACAGCAAGGGCCTGTGAGTGTGAGGGTATTCCTATCTGTCTATAAGAGTGCTTCGTCCCCAGATTCCTCTTGGTCAGGCGGTCTGTAACAGATCCCCACAATAATGTCTCCCATTGCTGTTCTCCCTTTAACCCTGACCCACAAACTCTCTGTTGACTGCTCTCCTGTCCCCCGACAGAGTTCCATACTCTCCAGCCTATCACTGACATAAACAACAACTCCCCCTCCCCGCCTACCGGGCCTGTCTTTCCTAAAGAGCCTGTAACCTTCCATTCCAACACACCAGTCATAGGAGCTATTCCACCATGCTTCTGTCATGCCTATTATATCATACCTCTGTAGACATGTACACATCTCTAATTTCCTCTTGTTTGTTCCCTATGCTGTGGGCATTTGTATAGAGGCATCTGAGCTGTGCTCCAATTGAAGGTGGCTCATTGGCTGGAGTGGCTGGAATATCTCTACATTACTCTTTGTCATGGTTTAAGCCTTTCAGCCACACAAATTTCTCGCTCTCCCACTTCTCCTTCTTTCTTCCCCCTGCTCCCGGAGGGATGGGAAGGAGAATCGAAAGAATGCAACTCCCACAGGTTGAGATAAGAACAGTTTAGTAACTAAACTGTAACGGAAATCACTACTGCTACCACCAATAATAATAATAATGACAAGAGAAATGCAAGGAATGAGAATACAATCACTCACCACCTGATATCAAGCTTGACCACGCAGTTTACCCCCACCATTCCCTGTCTCTTCCCTCTGTTTTTACATCCTGGGCATGATGTGCTGTGGTATGGAATACCTCTTCAGCTACTTTGTGTCAGGTGTCCTGTCTCTGCTTCCTCCCAGTTTCCCCTCCTCCCCAGCAGCGCATGAGACTCAGAAAGTCCTTGGTCAGACCAACACATTACCAAGCAGTAACTGAAAACACTGGTGTTATCAGCGCAGTTCCCAGGCCGAAAGTCAAAAACACAGCGCTGCACCAGCTACCAAGAAGGAGAAAAAATGACTGCTGCTGCTGAACCCATGACACTCTTTTAAATACAGAATTATATTTTAATTTATGCAAAAACCATTCCCATTATTCAATTGTCCAGCAGCACATTGTTTTCCACATCATCTGTATTACCATTGCCTCAAATGTGTTGCTATGATCATGCTGTTTAAATAACCCCAAGTCTTAAACTAAGGTTCTAAAGAAAGCAGTATGTTACAGGGAGGGCTAAAAACTTGTAACAATAAGTATTGTGGAGCTTTGGGACGGATTTCCTGGGGAGGCACTGAGCTTCATTGGAGTCCTTTTTCAGGATGCGATCCAAACTTCTGTCAATACACATGTATTCTTGGTCCTGCTTTAAGGCAGGGGATTGGACTTGATAATATACTGAAGTCTCTTCCAGCCGTAGTTTATTCTATGATTCCATGTTATTAAGCTTGTGACTGGTAAATTATTGTTTGATATTCCTTTGTTCCAGTTTTGCCAGTTTAAACTTATGCAGACCTGAAGCAAGGGGATGAAATTTTCTTCTCCAATCCAGTCCAACTTGCTCAGGACTGTCTCACAAAATCCGTTTCAGTATTTTCTTTTATATTTCCCTGCCAACAGCCTCAGCAGAAAGAGATTTCTTACAGGGGACACAGGAATCTTGGGAAACTGAGAAGTTTAGTAGAAAAATTTTTGCATGCCTATTTAAATCAGCCCTTTCTGTTCTTTTTCACTTGTCTTTTATTTCCTCTTCCCCACTTTCCCACTCCTAGAAATCACATAACTAGTCAACTCCAAGGATAACACTTGCTCTTGTATAGGTAAAAATTATTTCACTGCTTCTGATATTAGATTACATTCTTGCGTCCCTTGTGCTTAGTGCAGCTAGCTTTAGATCCTTAGTGTATTCTTTAAGTATATAGCAAGTCTTAAACTGTGAGGAATCACAATCCAAGAGGTAGCTTGGGTTTGTTTGGGGTTTTTTGTTTCAGATTTTTTTTTTCCCTGAAGGCATAACAGGTAAATTAAAAGAAAAGGAATATCAAACTCAGACAAAACTGACAAATTATACAGAACCAGACACTGAAAGCCAACTTCAGATGTGCTGTTGAAAAAGCCGAAACAGGAAAAGCTGGAACATAACATAAAAGCCAGAGTTGCTTGATGGGAATCTGACAGGTTCCTCATTTGACAAGGTGGAGGCCTTGAAGGGTTAAGGGCTATCTGTTTCCTAGATGCCGCAGCAACAGGTCCAGCATTCAATCTCTCTAGTCAGGAGATAATGCCAACAGCACAAAATAATGCCAAAGATAATGCCAAAGCAGCAAAATCTTCCTATCCGCATGGTCCTGTCTTGTTACCCCAAGCTCCCTAAATATTCCCTAATTGCAGACAGCCTGTCTAGTCTTCATTAAAGTGGTTTGATGGAATTATGCTTGTTGTTGAATGCCTAGCTGTTTTGGTTCTTTTGTCACTTATCCTTATGTTCTATCTTCCAAATAGTGTCCAAACAGCACTTCCAGTCTGCATTTTTAAAGACACAGCAGAACAGTACATAAGTCCAGCCGTACTTAGAGAAGCTTTCATCTTGTTAAAAGTGTATTCCTGAGTAAAGTCTAAGTTTCTTTTACAGGTCTATTCATTTGAATAAAACACCCACTTCAGTACATTTTCTAAAAACCTGTATTTTCTGAACCAGCCGTAACTGGACAGCTATATATATGAAGGAACCATGAGCATTATGAAAAAGAACAGCAACTTTCACACACGCAAATTAAAAAAAAAAAAAAAAATTCCAACAAAGAGTATGATCACTTTTTATGGGCCATTTATTTATTTCTAAACAGAGCTCACTCTGTTCTTAAATGCAACTCACACATTGAGAACAGTTCAACTCTCTTGGATATCATTTGTGTCATGTGTCATGTGTCATGTGTCATGTGTCATGTGTTATGTGTCAGAGTCATAGCTGAGCTGATTACTCCTCATCCCTATGTAACTAGAGGCTATGCCTACTCCAGCATTTAAGATGTGGATATGTAGCATTTTTCCCAGGCTATCTACTTGCTGACATCCAAACTGGCTTTTGTTCCTGACTCTTTAAAAAAAAAAATAAAAGTGTTTGAATTGGTCCCCTGCCTTTTTGTCCTCATGCAGTTGTCTGCTCCCTGTTTCTGTCAGCTAAGCAGTCCAGCTGTAAGCTTTTGCAATACTAATCACTACCCACACATTACCCAAAGAACAACATCCCTGTTCCCACCCCTTCCCTGAAATAACAGGCTAAGGAAAAACATTGCAGACAACCAAGCACTTTTTTTTAAACTTTTTTCCTTTTTTTTTTTTTTTTTTTTTTTTTGCAAAAATAGGCTTTCTTGTGAGGTTTCCATCATTATGTGGTTTTGGCTGGCTCAGAGAGACCATGCAAAGAAAAGTGCCTCTCTCGCAATTTCTGGTCTAATGCAAGAGACTGCAAAAATATGAGAAAACAGAAAGTGCAACCTGTTTTCTTTATAGGACTCCAATGCAAGTTTAAAAAGTTGAACTGTAACTTTATTAGAATAACTTTTAATTCATTGAATCATAAACTGCAGACAGGACAATTAGGTGACTGGGGATTGCTAATACATGCAATTAAAGGAAGGTGACTGGGGATTGCTAATACATGCAATTAGAGGAAGGTGACTGGGGATTGCTAATACATGCGATTAAAGGAAGGTGACTGGGGATTGCTAATACATAGCTTAAAATAATTACCAGTATTTGTGTCTGAACACTTTATTCCAATTTAGCAGGACATTTGTTTATATTATATACACATATATTACATGCATTATTGTTATTTATTAGTATCAGTCGTTTATCATAGAAACCAGCAAGACTTGCCCAGTCAATCTGGTGTTAAATCTTCATCTCAGTCCTCTGTAGATCTGTGACTTGGCCTCTCTCCTAATGGGTGATATCTAGTAACTGTGGCCAAAGGATCTCTATTCAAAGTCTCCCCCACGGACAGCTCTAAATCCAGGTCCTCACACACCGTGAGACTGGACTTGTACCCATCAGTATACCCCATCTGCTCATGGGATATACTAATGAAGCTGATACATTCCTTTAATGATTTACAGGCAGATCATAACTTCTATGAAGTAAATTAGTTTTGACGCTGACTTTGTCATCCATATAATTTGCTGAGATAACAAGATCTCCAGGAATTTTATGATTAAGGTCAATTGTTAGACTTAGCTGCTGAGGTATGCAACATAGGAAACTTTCCTTTTATCTGTTGTACTACAGTTGCACAATAAAGATAAGCCCCAAATTTGAGTTTTCACTTATTATCAAAGAACATTATAACTGCTCGAACCTTGCACTGGACCCAGTGTTCTCAGTATTTTTGGTAGCATTTAAGCAAGAGACAGGAAAAATTCTTCCCACTCAAACCTTAATGAATATTTGTTATTTTCCATCATTTAGAAGGCAGTAAACAACAAAACCCAGGAAGACCATGATCTCATGTTTCGCAGGCAACTATTTTACTTTTTTGAGTAACTACTTGGAAAACAAGTTCTTGCATACATGTTCCTGTGAATCTTTTCCTCGGTAGTAAATCGATGTTCACCAATGTATACTTTGTTAAGTAATAAAATTTTAGAGACTTAATTAAGCTCACTTTAATTAAGTTTTTTTTTTTAATCTCTACAAACACTGTATGGAGCACTGTTTGTATAGTATATAAAGAACAGGACTTTCTTAAAATAAATAAATAGATAAAGGATTAGTGTTCTGACTGCAACATCGATAGCTACCAAATCATAAAAATAAGCTTGTTTATAAATGAAAAATTACATTCAGACTTGTCGTGGTTTAAGTCCAGTCAACCACGAAGTTTTCTCACTCACTCTCCTCTCTTTCTTCCCCCAGTCCTGGGGGGATGGGAAGGAGAATCGAAAGAATGCAACTTCCACAGGTTGAGATAAGAACAGTTTAGTAACTAAGGTATAACACAAATCACTACTGCTACCACCAGTAATAATACAAGAGAAATACAAGGAAAGAAAATACAATCGCTCACCGAGCCTGACCCAGTCAGTGCAACCCCCAGCAGCGAACCCCCCAGTGCACCACCACACCCTTCCCGGTCTCCGTCCTCTGTTTTTACATCCTGGGCACGATGTGCTGCAGTATGGAATAACCTCTTTGGTCAGTTTGGGTCAGGTGTCCTGTCTCTCCTTCCTCCTGGTTTCCCCTCCTCCCCAGCAGAGCAGGAGACTCAGAAAGTCCTTGGTCAGACCAACACACTACCAAGCAGTAACTGAAAACACTGGTGTTATCAGCGCAGTTCCCAGGCCGAAAGTCAAAAACACAGCGCTGCACCACCTACCAAGAAGGAGAAAAAAAAGGGTGTTACTGCTGAACCCAGGACAAGACTGAACAAAAAAAATTAAGTTCATATGAGGCCAGGTGCCACATTCAATCAAAACAGAATGAAATCTTAGTTTATCAACTAAACAGTTATTTTTTCTCAACATTTGGAACAGTGCTGCTAATTCTCAAAATTTTAATGTTAGCTTTCTAAGACATGTTATCTTTTTAAGGCTTATGGAATTGTGACAAAACTTATTAATATACATTATTTTATGCTTCTAGTTCTCACAGACATGGAAAAAAGTGTGAAAATGTAACATAGGTATGGTAAAGGTGGAAGGCAGAAGCAAGGAAAGACAACTTGAACAGATTTGTTTTAAAAGCAGTGAAAAATACATCTGTAATTTCCATGATGATGACATATTCCTATAAAATGGCATAATTTTACTTTTTTCAGTGCCATGAGAGTTTAACTTTGCTGATTATATTCAGATATTTTTAAACAATTCAAATCCTTTCTGTTAAAATGTATTTAAATCATAGGCAAAAAGCCTTTGGAAATAAAGTGGGAATCTAGTACATTTCTTGCTAATTTATGGATAAATTCTCTAATGTTTGTTTAATATTGACATATTCATGCTTTCCAGTTTACTCTTCTTTTAGAGAACAATGTGCAGTTTTTCCTGTTAAGTAGTTTAGTCTTGACTGAAATGCTGTAGATGGCACTGCAGAGCATATGAACAATTTTTTTTCTCATATTGAAGTCTCTCCTTTATTGTTCACTTTGCTGCACAGAACATATAGGCATAAACCGAAAACTCTTCCTGAAATTTGAGAATCTTCTAAAGGATCATTTCAGAATATGGCTAGTTATATCAAATCATGTGAAATGTAGTATGAAACACAACTGATTAAAACATTTGTAAAATCAAAGATATTCTTCTCTCTTTTATCTCAGCTGTGGGTCACTGTGCATCTCCTAACTACACAGCCATCCCTACTCAACCTTTGCAAAATTCTTAACATTATTCATCATTAAGGCTGCTTATAATGAATATCTATTTTCTTGATAAAACTTGGGCTCCAGATCAAAAGGGATTACTGTTGAGTCTGTGAGTAGCTACGTACAAATTAAAGTGAAAAAGACTCAGTCTATACAGTCATTTCCAAATAACACCCAGGCAATTCCATTGTGAGTTGGATGTTTTCTAAACATGCTAGTTTATGAATGCATAATATACAGGAAAATGTGAGTCCATAATAGTTTTGGGTATTTTTTTTCTTTGAAATGTTAGATGTGCAGGTATATCAAGTCTACCTGAAAAGCTTAGCTTCAGGAGAGACATCAGACACATCTAGTCAACAGACTGAGGCAACACCAGGATTTCACCAGTGTTTTTTTTTAAATTGATCCATTTTTACTTCACACTGAAGTGGCCAAGGACCACATACACGCACTCCTTGTATAAGTACAAGGCCTTACCCCTTTTTAAAAATTGTCACTGTACCTATCACAGCTGTGTAAGAACTGGTTGACCTCAGGGGTACTTTCCTGAAGTCTTTGTCTCACTAGGTTTCAAATGCTAATAATACAGGCAATGCAAATATGAGCTTGGGGCCTGAGAGGATGTACTAACCTATCCATTTTATAATGTGATAAAAAGACAGCAGTGGTATTTCGGACCTTTAGAAGACTAAAGCAAAGGAATCAAGGAGATGTTATATCTTTTACAGGATACAACACTGAGTCCAGTTTTCAAAAATACTGTCCAATTAATATTCTTTTATAATCTTGGATATCATTCAAAATTCAGCAACAGAGTGCTTCACCGCCTTGAAGGCCAGCCTTGCATTAACTAAATAATCTTAATTTATTCAGCTTTTCAAAGAGAAATTTTGAAGTAGTCTTTATCCCATTCTTAGAGTACACACATGGAGAGGAGAGGTCTGATGGTAGGTTTTTTGATATGCAAGACAAAAGGATAATAAATTACAACAGCAAATGAAGCAAGAACTAGGCATATTAAAACCAGCTGGCAAATGATAACTTTAAAGAGAAACCAGGCTAGGATGTGCCAGGTGCTTAGGAAACTAATTACTAAAAAAGCCCACCAATGATAGAATTGTTAATCTGTAACATTAAATTTTTAAAATTAGATCTTCTTTTAAGAGATATGTTCGCAATAAATCACAGCATTCCAAATTTGATGCACAAATTTTCAAATAAAATGCCATACCTTGTGTTACGAAGACTAGCTAGATGATCCTCTGCTGTCATAAAAAAATCTTTTCTAGTGCTGATAATAATCCTGTAAATTGTGTTTTATAAAAAAGGCGATAACTTTGAGTTCAAGACACCATGAGAATATAGATTCTATATGAAGCTATGACAGAATACTATCTATAATTTATAGTTGAACAGTAATTTATCATTTTTTCTGCTTCCCACCCTCTATTGAATAAAGCATTTCACAGGTTTTACTGTGGAAGAAAAAAAAAAAAAAGAAAGCTTTGTGATAATAAATCAGCTGGTTAAATGCCTTTAGGCACAAATCTTATGCAGTGCCAAGAGGAAAATATCCGCTGCCAAAATATAAAGCTCCTCCTGCCACTTACAGCATCCTATTTAGTTAACATTTTCCTGTTCAGTTCTATTCAGTATAAGCTACTAGTCCATCAGAGATACTAGTCAAGATTTTGGATTGTTAAAGACTTCTAGTCAGTATGGTGCCTCATGCCTCCTACTATATAATCAAATAACTCTGGCTACTCAGCTGGCATTTTGGGAAAGGTGTAAACTGTTTTGAGACATAAGGACACCTGGTTTTGCACAGACACCATGGTCAGAGCATCCTCATTATATCAGGCTTTCCTGAAATTACTGTAACCTGACCTCAGCAGCGTGAACTAGTGAACCATTATTTTATGTTTAATTCACAGGATGAAAGCAGTGCCAAATTTTTACATCATTTTCATATTCTCTACCAAACCTTATGCAAAATCACAAGTAGTTTTGTCTCCAGAAAGTTTTAATTTTGTAAGTAAGTCAGCTGATTTCTGGTCTCATGTAACTATTTGAGTTCATGTAAAAAGAAAAGATGTTTTCTTATTATAAAATAATTTAACAACTGGGAGAATATGAGAAAATTACTTTCCTCCAGCAAAGTTCAAATCACAGTCTGAAATTCTGTGCTGCATTAAATAGCTTTTTAAAATCATTTCTTATTTCATTCGTCTTTTCCAAAAAGACCAGGACAAACAAATACCCACTCCAAATCAGAAGATAAATAGTAATTGGCAGTAATTCATCTTCAGTGAGCCTATATGTGAAAGTACTTATTAAAAGCGAATGAGAATCAAATGAGTGTACACCATATGATACACTTTACTATGATACTTGTATAGAATCCGGCAATTGAATGTGAAAAAGAACACAGTCATGTAAAGCAGTACTGTGATGGTATGATGAAGACAGATGCTGCATCTTTTATATGTTTCAAAAGTATGATTAGAGGGAGAAAAAAAAAGAAAGCTCAATTTTTAATGAGTAACATTTCAGGATTATTTGCTAAATTACTATGACAACCTATAAAAAATATAGTGTGGTGTCCTGGGTTCAGCAGTAGCAGTCATTTTTCTCCTTCTTGGTAGCTGGTGCAGTGCTGTGTTTTGACTTTGGGCCAGGGACCAGTGTTGATAACACCAATGTTTTCAGTTACTGCTTAGAATGCTTGGTCTGACCAAGGACTTTCAGAGCCTCATGCTCTGCCAGGGAGGAGGAGAAGCCAAGAGGGGAAGCCAGGAGAAAGCAGAGACAGAATACCTAAACCAAAATGACCAAAGAAGTTATTCCATACCACAGCACATCGTGCCCAAGATGCAAAACCCAAGGGCAGGGACTAGGAAGAGGGGGTTTCACTGCTGGGTCAATCTTGGTATCAGATGGTGAGCAGTTGTATTCTCTTCCCTTGTATTTGCCTTGTCATTATTATTATTGGTGGTAGCAGTAGTGGTTTGTGTTATACCTTAGTTACTAGAGTGTTCTTATCTCAACCCATGGGAGCTGCATTCTTTCGATTCTCCTTCCCATCCCCCTTGGAGCTGGGGGGAAGAAAGAGGGGCGGTGAGTGAGCGAACTGCATGAGAGGTTTAAACCATGACATGTGGGCACATCTATATTTCTTCAGATTACACGTCTATTACCTTTCTTTGGTCAAAAGTATCAATATGCTAAAGGGAAAGGATGGACCTTGACAGACTTGACGAATGGGTCCACAGGAACATCATGAAGTTCAATGAAGCCAACTGTAGGTCCAGTGTTACCAGCTGTTGGGAGGTGAAGTCTTAGGAAACAGACATTGAACACATGAATGTATAAGCATCTATATAACAGCAGATCCACTGAAAAAAATGCATTTCAGACCACAGATGTATGAGTTAGGTGGTCCTCCTTCTTCTCCGTTCTGTGTATCAGAATTTGCATTGATTAACCTACATATATTGTTTTACTGTAGTTCCTAGAGGCAAAATACCTAGTTCCTGTTATGCTATATTACAGGCAAAAAGCACTTTCATTTTTTTTTTTATTTTTTACTTCAACCTCCAACCCATCTCAAAAAGAAAAAGAAAAAGAAAAGAAAAAGGAAAAGGAAAAGGAAAAGGAAAAGGAAAAGGAAAAGGAAAAGGAAAAGGAAAAAAGGAAAAGGAAAAAAGGAAAAGGAAAAAGGAAAAGGAAAAAAGGAAAAGAAAAAGGAAAAGAAAAAGAAAAAAGAAAAAGAAAGAGAAAGAGAAAGAGAAAGAGAAAGAGAAAGAGAAAGAGAAAGAGAAAGAGAAAGAAAAAGAAAAAGAAAAAGAGAAAGAAAAAGAAAAAGAAAAAGAAAAAGAAAAAGAAAAAGAAAAAGAAAAAGAAAAAGAAAAAGAAAAAGAAAAAGAAAAAGAAAAAGAAAAAGAAAAAGAAAAAGAAAAGGAAAAAGAAAAAGAAAAAGAAAAAGAAAAAGAAAAAGAAAAAGAAAAAGAAAAAGAAAAAGAAAAAGAAAAAGAAAAAGAAAAAGAAAAAGAAAAAGAAAAAGAAAAAGAAAAAGAAAAAGAAAAAGAAAAAGAAAAAGAAAAAGAAAAAGAAAAAGAAAAAGAAAAAGAAAAAGAAGAAGAGAAAAAGAAAGAAGAGGAAAAAGAATGAAGAGGAAAAGAGAAAGGCACGGGTTATAGGCATGAAGAAAAAGAAAGAAAAGCAGGAGTTATTTGAACAGTGTGTATTAAATATTGACAGGATGTGCTGGTAAATACAGGCATTTAATGCAACAGAAAAAAAGGAAGCTAACAGCTAAGAAGAAGGGCTTGAAGAAAGAATCAAGGTGACTCTAACAGAAGCATTTTGAAGAGGAACCATTTGTATGATGTTAAGACCAAAAATTAAGCTGAGCTATGAGACATGGTGTTGTGTTTTAAGCCCAGCCGGTAACTCAGAACCACACAGTCGCTCACTGACTCCCCTCCTTCTTCCTCCCCCAGCTCCCAGAGGAATGGGGAGAAGAACTGAAAGAGTGCAACTCCCTTGGGTTGAGAAAAGAACAGTCCAGTAACTAAGGTATAACACAAAACCACTACTGCTACCACCAATAGTAATAATGATAAAGGAAATAACAAGGGAAGAGAATACTATCGGTCACCACTCGCCAACCGATATCCAGCCTGACCGGAGGAGCAATCTAACCCTTCCCGGGTAACTGCCCTCAGTTTATATAGTGGACATGATTTGTTGTGGTATGGAATACCTCTTTGATTATTTTGGGTCAGGTGTCCTGTCTCTGCTTCCTCCCGGCTTCCCCTCCTCCCTGGCAGACCATAAGACTCAGAAAGTCCTTGCTCAGAGTAAACATTACTGAGCAGCAACTAAAAACATCGGTGTTATCAACGCTGCTCCCAGGCCAAAAGTCAAAACCACAGCACTGCAGCAGCTACTAAGAAGGAGCAAAATGACTGCTACTGCTGAACCCAGGACATATGGTAAATTTAGATACAATCTGGATGTATAGATCATGAGGGAAAGCAAAGATGAAGTCAAAGATGTCCAGTCTCCAGTCTCCATGCCTCTGCTGATGTAATGCAAGTTGACAGAGACAAAGGGAGGGGGAGATTAGAAATTTAGCTTTAGGTCTGCCAAACTGAAACCAAACTGGTAATTCCATTTGTAACTTTTCAAAGTTACATGCAAGCATGTTAGCGGAAATTAACAGCAGTGGCTTAGAAAACCCAGCGTTTCTAAAACCTAACATACATTAAGTAGCACAGAATCCTACAGAGAAGTAATTTTTGTGTCTTCAATGACCCTTTCAACCAGAAATCATAGATAACCAAAAATGAGTAATGCCAGTGCTTTAATCATTACAGCATTGGTTTGTCTAGAAATATGAAAATAACCTTATTTTGTCTGCAGTACATTATGCTATTCTATGCAAAAACAACAGGCAGCATATGGCAGACATTACAGAAAACAATGGTGTAGCACATTTCCCAAAATAAAACCACATGTAATAGCAATATGTGAGTTAAATCAGAATTAGAGTTTCACATAAAGGCAACTATTCCCCCAACTTTTTTCCCATTGTTTCATATTATAGCACTTTGCAAAACATTGCAATGAAGCTTTAGGGAGTAATTTTGGCATTACAATTACTCTAATCTTTATTAAGCATTGCAAAACAAAGGTCAAAAAAGGTGTTAAGATCAGTTTGCATAAATACTGGTTTAGTAAGGAAATTGAACAGAATGAAACGACAGGCAATGGAATACAGAAGGAAAGAGACACAGGTCCTGGAAGATTAATGTGGGCTTACCTACATTAAAAAATAATAATAAAAAAAAAATCCCTGAAAAGACTTCCAAAAGATTTATACATCATCCCACATAAACAGCTGTAAAACAAATGGGGTTTTTGTTTGTTTTTTTTATCTTTCATCTATTAAACCAGCTAGAGTGTCACGGCAAAATAGGCTTTTCGTTTCTACTAATACATCCATCTCCTAGTGAAAATGAGGGTCTTTTTACAAAACAGAAATATTGCAAAGATGGATGGGTTCTTCTTAACTTAATAGGTGCCACACATTGCTCCAGGAAATTATGAACAGTTGTATATCTTCATACACAGACAGACAATGCACATTTTATAGGTGACTTAGAGTAAAAGGGGAGAAAACAGGAACAGCTAAAGCAGAAAACCTGTAATTCATTGAACCCCCATTCATTGTAATTGCCTCCATCTTAAGTAACCTCACAGCAAGACTACTTCCCACTCCTAGGCAGGAAGATTCCTTGCACTTAAGAGTGGTGGTGTATTTCCAAAGTCAAGAAGACAGGCATGAAACATCTCCAAGTAGTTACATGCTCCACACAAGCACACGCATCTAATGGAAGCAGAAAATTAGGTTAGTAATTTCCACTACTGCTACTTACATGGAAAATAACACAGTGTTGGAACAGTTTAAGCAGTAGGCACAGATACAGAGGAACAATAGGAGTAACAGAGTGGATTTCAGCCCAGAGCAGTTTAGCACAGTTACCAAAAGCTCATCCTAAAAACACAGTGGTTCTTGTGGTGGAATTGCTGCCTACAGACCACAAGTATTTTGGTTCAAACTTAAGTTGTGGTCATGCACAGAGTGCACTGACAGAGTTCACGGAAGCATTTATAAACTGAGAGCTAAGCATATGTTCATCCGCCTTCCTGGAGCAGACCAGAGTGCTTGGTGCCTCAAAGGCTTGAGCTCAGGATGAAATTGGGCACCAAACAGAAGCCTTCACCAAGTGTGCCATCACTTCAGTGACAGTTTTCACCTGTGCAAGGAATTACATAAAGAATGCTTCTCAAAGTAGATGTCAGAATGCCTCTAGTTACGTAACCAAAACATCATGGCAAAGTCCTTACTGAACACATTTTCTTAAGCGCTGTCACTATGCCAAATGGTTACTTGTTCAGCTTGTACAAGTATTTCAGTCACTCAAGTCTAAAAATGTTTAACTTAGAATCAGCTTACTTAGTTTCACTAGCCCTGCTTAGAAGAGCTCTGAACATTACACAATTAAGGCTTCAGAGGTAACCAGGAACATTTTGAAAAATGAGCTCTATGAAAACCAGCTTACAGTACCAACAGCAATTATCCAGACCACTTTATCAGATTAACAGTTTAACAGATGCTTGTGCAATACTCAAATTTTCATCCCCGAACTCATCAGCTCCCTCTTTATAAAGTCTTATACTGGTGTCACAATCTCATACCTGTGACTGTTCGTTTTAGATGATTCCTACTCCATTACAAAATTTTCTCCATTCAAAACAAATGATTAGCAGTCTGTTACGAAAGTTTCAAGTGATTTAGCATAGCTTCTTAAAAGCTAGGCAGCTGAAACAGGTAATGATTTTAAACCTTCATAATACTTCTACAGTGCATCTTCTGCATTTTTATCTTCACTGAAAGGAGCTGACATAGCCATGTTGTGCAAAGACCTGACCCTTTAGTTGTTAAGGCAACCCATATTGAGCTTCCTCTATGGAGAGGAGAAAGATATGACTGCTGGAAACACACCAGAGGGACAGTAGATCACTTTCAGTGTTGGACTGATATTGGATACACACTTGCGATTCAGTTGTTATGGATTTTTTAATTTTCCATGTTACACCCCCTGTATGTTCTACAATTTAATCTATGGAAAGGCAGAAACAATATCTGTCCATAACTTTGCTGCAATCTAGTTGTGTGACTTGAGGCTGACTTCTTTCTATTCCTGATTCTGTGTTAAAGCCCTCCTGAATATGGCCTTTCTTGACCACCTACATCTAAATGGGAGCTGCAGCTCATAATGAATTCAAGCTTTCTCATCTTCCTGTTACTGTTTCCATGACTGAAAAAAAAAATAAAATTAATCCTTTAAATAATTCTGCAATGCAATTCTTTAGAGTGGTTTAAGAACCTATTGCACAGTTTCATGTACTTTCTAAGGCAATGGTAACAGATAAATTCCGCAGCTGCAAGTTTAGTCACCTATTCAAGTATATACTTGGCTGAGCTGTGGGTAAGCCAGACAGGCATAGGCCACCAGTAACTTTCCTTCAGTAGGAGCATTTACTGAATATAGATTCATTCCTTCCAGTTTTTAGAACAAGAGGAATGAACCAGGACACTAAAGCAGAGAAATATAGTTCTGTGCTAAATACCTCATGTTAAAAATGGCTTGGAATGAAGATAGCCTATCTGGCAGAAAGGCCACATTTACTTTATTTTTCTGCTTGCAATTTGTTATATAGATATTTAATGTTCTCTTTGTAAGCCTGATTATGCTGGCTGCTGCTTTCTAAAGATCAGGGGAACTTCCTGGCTGCAACCAAATATGCATGTACAGCTGAAAGGTGATTCTGAAATATGGTTTGGGAGATAAAGCAAAAAGTTTGCAAGGAACAGTATCCAAGCTTCTGAGATGATGGAATGGCAGAACAACCTGTATATTGTTTAAACAGATGATGTAGTTTGCAGGATACTGGGCTTGACTCCTGGGCTAAAGGAAGCTTATTTTGCAAAATAGTCAGTGGAGATTTGTTTTTAGTCCAATGGTCAGAAGACTTAATCTTTCTGTTATTCAGAAGGAATTATTTGCAGTAAAGGCTAGAATGGCTGACTGCAGAGTCTTTTAATCATCTCACATTAAGAAAAAAGCTGTGGAAATATTCACCTCAGTGTTCTGATGCTCACTGAGGTAAAATTTAAGTTAACATTAAACAAGTAAACAGTAAACATGCAAATTTGAAGTAAACATTAACTGCAGAAACTGCTTATGATTGTAGGTCCTTGGCTCTTGTACTTGCCTCTAGAAAGGAATTAAAGAAGCATTTATTGAGAGGGAGTTTCATCTGAACCTTTAAACATTGCCTAGGAACACTTCTGAGGTGATAATAACAGCCACAGATAAGTTGTTGTTATAGAGTTAGTGCTCTCCTTTAAAAAAGGATATTCAAATCTAGGAAAAAAATCTGACTTAATATGAACCTCCTTCATTGATCCAAATTCTGTGGTCAAATACCAAGATCAATGCCGAGGGAAGAGGAAAGTCAATGAGAAATTCAGTGACTGAACATTCTTCATCTGTTAAAAAAAGGTCAATGCAGCAGGCTTGTGGCTAATGAGCCACAAGCAGTTCAGCTGTGATGCTAGTTCTACGCTGTGCTGCATGACTGTCAGAGGGGATCTGCTGTTTTAGTAGGCAGTCCAAACCCTCAGCTACAGCAGAAATGAGATAGAAAAAGATGCTGAGGATATTATGAGATCTCTCTGGAGACCAGCTGCATACCCACACAATGGAGCATCCCTGAGAAACTTTCGTCATCTCTTTCAGATGGAAGAATTACTGAGGATTCCTGTTTCTTAAGTCTCAAAGGTATTTCACAGATGCATTGTAAGTGTTTCCATGTGTGGTTTGCAGGGTCAGGAAAAGTGACTACTTCTGAGGTAAGAGACGACATCTTTTGTACAGGAGCAAGTTGGAGTTGTCCCTAAGAACTGAGATACCTGAAGCAGTAAGGAATTTTCATTGCCACAGAAAAGCTTTTTGGAAAATATTGAAAATATCCCCAAACAACAAAAACCAAAACTGATACAAGTACGAAGGTACTGAGAAATAGATAGATGAACTGAACTGATAAATTTTTCCAATGGAGTATGTATGGGAGGGTTTGCATAGGTGTAGTCTCTGCTATTACTAGAAACGTCATATTTTTCCAATCAAATATTTAACAAAGAAAGCTTATAAGCAGCTTTACAATTTTTAAAAAATTGTCTCTGTACACTACAGAAGAATGATTTTTCAATAAATATATTACTTTTTCTTCTGGTGGGCCATAGTCATTGTATGTTAAGTCATGCCACTTAGGCATGAAAATTGTATTTAAATACTTCAATTAAACTCTGTTAGAAAAAAGAATTCCCAAGGTAAATGCTTTTCTTCTTATAGAAGCTACACACTCGTTAAGCTGATGTGTAACTAAATCTAGATGTGGCATCTCTAAAATGTTTAATTATAGTTTTGTTCAGAATATGTCACAGAATTTTGGGCTGAGCAACTCCATTATCCAAGAGAATTATTTCAAATTTGCTGTTGTGTCATATAACACAGGGAACTGTGTGAACCTGAACTCAAGCTGCCTCAGTTTTTCTGTGAAAGTGCTGACAATCCACAATCACTGTTCATCTATGCCACAGACATTGCACCAGTTGGTTATGCAGAGGGTACTAGTTTTACTAATCCACATCGCAGCATGTAACTTTACAGTACAGTTAACTTCAGTTTTAGTGGGGCCTTCCACTATAACAAGTGGAGGGGAAGAAAGGAGTCCTGCAGGAGGTGGTTCAGGACACCTTAAAATTCTCTTGCTGACTTTGAGTGGAGGCACAGTAACAAGGCAACAAGTCACAAGGCAAAATATATCGTTTAGGGGATAGTTTAAAGAGCTTGTTTGGTGGGAAAAAAAAACCAACAAACCAAAACCAAACAAAACATAATAAAAACTAAAAGATCTTTGAATTGATGCAGATTCCTCTCTTAGAAAGGTACTGATAGTCAGTCTCATGCTTAGGAGAAAAAGTGTTTATAGACAATGTATGTATTCCCTCCATAGTTTTAGAGATTTTTTGGACTCAGCTGAAAAAATCTGATAGTCTAAATGATGACGAGCTTAAAAGTCTGAATAACATTTTTGATTGCACCAATTAATAATTCAGCTGAATGAGTTTCCTCCTAAAAAGGCACCTGACCTAAATGACAGCATGTTGATGTCTGTTGATGACACAACCTAGCATTTGCTGTCAAGTTAAAAAATTAAAACTGACAACAAAGAAACCTTGAACTATCAGAGATAGTGTGCCCACACCTGTGGAGGATGTTATATCCAGGCTGGAGCTATTTCTATTTTCCAAGCAACTTATCAATCTCTTTCTCTCTGACAAAACATTTAACCTGTGTTTTTTCACAATAGGTTCTAAAATAGGCAATTAGACAGCACAGTGTTTTCCTCAGGTTGATGCATTATGTACTAAGACACAATTGACCTTCAAGGCACAAGACATATCAGAAAACAGCAACTGTTTGTAAGCTGTTAAAATGCTGGAATGAACTCAGATGCCAGAAAGGATGGTTTCAACCAGCTATCTTGCCTCCATAAGTAGATGACTCTGTTCCTTCCCTCCTACACTACGTTAACTTATAGGAGATCTTTCACCATATAACTAAAGCTAAACTGGATTACAGGGCCAACATAAAATTTATTTTTTCTTCTGGTAGCCTTTGAGGTGAGAAATGGACTTCTGGATTGCTGCTGAAAGATTTTTAGACTGTGTGCATAAGGAAGAAGACAAGGTAGAGTGAATGGTTTGGTTTTTCACCATTGCTGTTACCTATATTTAACTGTTATGTGGACAAAAAAAACCCAAACAAAACAAAATGTTATGTGTTGCAAAACAGAGATACTGGTTTTTGTAAGGAATAACAACTGAAGGAAGGAGTCTGGTTAGATGCCTGCATTACAGTAATCCTCTTAATAGAATATCAGTTTTGGGGAATAGAATTTCAGGTTATGTGCCTGGCAAGGTGTGTTACCTACCATAAAATGATATACAAATCTGCTGGCCCTAGTCTGCAGCCACTCCATACTTCTTTCCTCCCCTATGAAGTGCAGATGGCAGTTTGTGTCACATCTCTGACCTTTTGCTAGAGGGATGAAGGGGTAGAAGTTGTTTGTCACTCTGTGTTGTGTTTCTCACCAGTGTTGTAGCTTAGGACACATCTCTCTTCTTCCTCTGATGATGTATTATATGTGGAAAAGAAATCACTAAACGTGTTTTTGCTGAGTAATGGCAGACTTTTTTCACACTTCCTCTTATATTATCTAATATCCCTTTATATTTTAGTGCGCAGGAAGGGGAATGTAGACTTGTCAGGATCATAATGCCCATATCAAAGGATTCTTTTCCTCTTCAAATTATTTTCTTTTCTTTGTATTTCGTATAGAGAAATATGTGATTAATTGAACTCATTTGCAAAACAGTTCCTTCTAGGTCCTCTAGGATACTACCTGGATTTCAATGTATTTGAGAACCTGGATTTTCTGGTATTTGTATTAATGACTTATTGTACATTCATACCTCTATACATATGTAATTTACAGAGTCTTGGGAGTCCTTTGCAGAAATTTGACATTAGGTCTAAATATTGACATAAGGATTATAAAACGACACTCTTACTGCATCTCATTACTATGGATATACCTTCAATGTTATATTGTGCTCATCCCAAGCAAATAAAAAACATAATCCATCTCAAATAATCTATTCCATACAATTTCAGTCATTTGTAATGATGTTTAAACCAGATAATTGTGTTGTGTCAAGAAGGAATTAAGTTATTTTATGCGGAGTTATCAAGTCAGACAAACTTTCTGATCTGATGTTCTAAATTAGATTGTATATCATTTGTGTAGATTGTCACATCTTATCCTCAAAGAGGTAAACAAAAAGCTGAAAACTTCTGTGATCACAGTTAATCATTCTCAACATGCCTCATATATAATATATTGAACAAGCAGATATATTTTGCAGAACAGAGAATGATCTACAATGAATAGCTAAAAGCAGGCTTCTTCACATCCATTTCTATAGTCAGTTGTTCTAGTCAGGTGACAATATTCAAAACTATACTGCAAGACAAGAATCACACTGAGATCCTACACTTGCTTTATGCATTTGTAGTGTCGTGGTTTAAGCCCCCCACCCACGCAGTTTTACTCACTCACTCACTCCCCTCTATCTTCCCCCAGTCCCAGGGGGATGGAGAGGAGAACCAAAAGAATTCAACTCGCACAGGTTGAGATAAGAACAGTTTAGTAACTAAGGTATAACACAGATCACTACTGCTACCATTAATAATAATACAAGAGAAATACAAGGAAAAAGAATACAACTGCTCACCAAGCCTGACCCAGCCAGTGCACCCCCAGTCCACCACCACACCCTTCTGAGTCTCTGCCCTCCGTCTTCACATCCTGGGCATGATGTGCTGTGGTATGGAATAACCTCTTTGGTCAGTTTGGGTCAGGTGTCCTGTCTCGGCTTCCTCCCAGCTCCCCTCCTCCCTGGCATAGCATGAGGCTCAGAAAGTCCTTGATCAAACCAAAACATTGCCAAGCAGTAACTATAAACACTGGTGCTATCAGCACTGCTCCCAGGCCCAAATCAAAACACAGCGCTGCACCAGCTACCAAGAGGGAGAAAAATGACAGCTACTGCTGAACCCATGACATGTAGAAAGAAGTACCTTGTTTTTCATTCATATACCCAGAGATATAGCAAATAAGTGACACCAAAATAAAGTTCACAGGCACTTAGACTGAGTAAACTGCTTTAAAGCAGATAAATTCCTGAATTAGGGTCTTAAACCATTTTCAGTTATAAAATTAAGGGGACAGTACATAATATAAGTTTAGAAAGCTGTATTGTGAATGGCTAGTTTTCTTCAAAATCAGATATCTGATAAAGAAAAAAAAAAGCATCTTTTTTTTGCAAAGAAATCTATGCAGTACCAGTGATTATGCATATGATTAGAATCTTTTTCAAATACTTACAAAATTGCCTACTTCTTAACTTCAGAATAGAAAATTCAGGAAATTTCCATCTGCATAAATATTAGACATGTTATTTACGTTCATATCACTGTTTATTAACATAGAGCTACTCTTAGATTTGATAACTCTTTTCACTTCATTAACAGTCTAGCGCCATCAGTTCAAGTATTATATCCTGTTGCAATCTGCAAGGAGTGTTATATAATATTTTAATGACTATTTGACTTTGGTGTAATAAAACAGCTCTGTTGTGCTTTTATGTATGTTCTTTCTTCTGAGTTCTCTGAAAGCATAGCAAAGAAGAGTGGTTAAGTTTTCATACCAGTATCTGCAGAGTTAAAACTTTATTCAGTTATAACATACCTTTTGATGGGCAAGGGGCAGAAGCAGAGCAGGATGTAAACAAGGTTATATGAATTGGTATCTGTAGTTGAGAAACTAAAAGGTTCAACTAAAAGGTTCAAATGTACAAAATGCAGTGATGCTATCTAATAAGTGGCCGGAAGCAAGACTGGATGTGCACAGAACCATCTATTTTGAGCTGAAAGGGAATAAGTCTGTACTAGATGGAGTGTTTATATAGGTAAAAGTTCCATTGGCTGCAAAGGAATTAATTTGGACATAAGGCCTGATTTTGAAGTAAATTATTTCAAGTTGTACCTATTGTTTTGAAGCTGCGTTTAATTACAAACTCAGTTTGGAGAATTCGAAACTCTAAATAATAGATTTCCAGAAGAAACCTGATCAACATCTGCATGATACAAAATGGTAGTACAGCTTGTGGGCTGGACTTTCAAGCATAAGAGGGGTAGAAAGCTTTCCATAGGCAAATTAAGTAAAAATCTCCCAGGAACGAGTACTAAATGTCCTACCTATACCCTGGAAATCTATCATGACAAGAAGCTGATATTGAGATCATGCTGAATTTAATGTGAATTAGACAGAGCATTGTGAAAAAAAAAAAAAAACAAAGAAAGGAACTGCACATCCAGAAGGACTTTGTTTTAGTTTGAGTTTTCTTGTTGTTTGGTTTTTTTTAATTTATTTTGGCTTGTTTGTTTGTTTGTTTGTTTGGGTTTTTCTTTTGTTTCAGGGTTTTCTGGTTTCTTAGTGGGGTTTTTTTTTGGTTTGGTTGGTTGTTTTTTTTTTCTCAATGAAAGCTTGTTTTAAGCTGTTATCACCACTTTCATTGTCAGCTCCTGTGTTCAACAATTAATTTGTGGGAATTCCATTCAGATCTTAGTTTAGATTCTTTTAGGCTAACTTTGTCATAACTGCAAAATGCAGTGGCAGTACTCACTCAAGAACACACTTTCATCAAGCAGGCATTCTATTATTGTAATAATGTTGCCTTTTGAAGTGCCTTCTCACAGAAAATGTTGGATTCATGACACTGGGAGGAATCCTGAAGCTTGTCCAAATGGACTTACTTTCTCAACACTTTCCTCCTTCAGTCCTCTTTTAAGCTGCGGCACTACTGTCCTGTATGTTCTTACTTTAAAGCTGGTTTATTTAGAGGACAGCAAAGCAGGCACCATGCTAATTAGTAACCCAACACCTTCAACATATGGATCTGTTCCTGAGGTGGGAATGCCAGCTTCAAATGCCCATAGAGATAGTAGGACATCACAGGCAAGTCCAAGTCCATTTGCCGTTAAGACTAATTCAGAATCCAGGAAACTCTTACCTGCGAGACCAGTCATACTTCTGGACCACTGAAAAGTGACCACAATTTATTTATTTATTTATTTTGGCTTAAGAGTCATAAGATTATTACCCAAATCTGCATTTTTTGCACAGTCCTGAAAAGATAATATGGAGCAGTTTCCTTGTGAGCTTTCTTACACTCTTGTAGAGGACAAAATTAGGTCTCTCCCTTCTCTTCTTTTCCACTGAGGCATTCTGCAATTTCCCAGCTCAGGAAGACTTAGGAAGGAAGGTGTCATCTCTCTTTGGAAAAGTCAGGTTATCTGTCCTCTGCACCTTTAGACATACCCATAGAATATTTCTGTGCATTAAGGATGGTGGAGTACCAACCTTCGTCAGCAGCCAAGCCACTTACATAGCCATTTTCTCACTCCCCCTACCTAGGGGGAGGAGGGGGGGAAAAAAAATACCAAGAAAAAAAAAAAAAAAAGGCAAGAAAACTCATGGGTCAAGATAAGGCATTTTAAAAGATGGAGGATAGAGGCAAAATAAGGAACAAAATCACCATCTCCCACAGGCAGACAGATGCCCAGCCATTCTTTGAACACTGCCTACCTTTGCCAACTGCCCACCTTTGCCCACTGCCCACCTCCACCCAACCTGCCTTTTACACCTCTTTTTTTTTTTTTGTCATTATATGGCATGTAACATCCCTTTAGCCAGTTTGGGTCAACTCTCTCAGATGTGTGCCCTCCCAGTATCTTGCCCATCCGTAGCCTACTTACTGGGGGAACAAAGTGTGAAAAAGAGAAAGCCCTGACGATGTGCAGGCACAGTTCAGACACTGCCAAAACATCGTTGTGTTATTAACAGAGATTTAGCCACAAATCCAACACACGGATTGGCTCCTATGAAGAAATTTAACACCATCCCAGACATACTCAGGACAAGGATGCAGTTTCATGTCATGTCCACAACTATATGGGCTCCTATGAAGAAATTTAACACCATCCCAGATATACTCGGGGCAAGGATGTTGTTTCATATCATGCCCACATCCAATGTATCTGACTACACCAGAAGACCATATCTTATATTCTCCTCTTCCACTTCCCTAAACCTAATGACATTGATTCCCAGCCTCATCTTCGTATCAGATCTTCTGGCTGTATAAAGCTGATTAGAGTGTGTGACTAAGTGTGTAGGTGAGTAAATACATAATTGGGCTCTTTCACTTTAGGTTGATTAGGTGACTTACATGTGAAACACATGAAAAAGCAAGAACAACCCTTTCACTGGAAATTGACAGCTGTACTGGATAGAGTGTAATGTGAAACTTTATGTTGCCCTTTTTGAGTTGGCTGCCAGAGTATATGGCTGAAAAGAGGTTAGGTCTGGTTAGGAAGGATGTGGGGAGTAAGGGAATAAGCTGAGGAAAAATCTTCAAATAGCGAGAACCAGAAGGCAGTTAAAAAATAAAAGATAAAACTGAGTGATGAAAACTATTTTATTCTTAGGAAATTGCTACAAAGAAGTGATTTGCAGATTCTAAAGAACCTCTTTTCAGTGGTGCACAGAACTGTGTTTCAACAGGGTACCAAACTTGTTTCCTTTATCATTGTATTTAATAAAATAATGATTTGGCTAGTTCAACTGCTTTATTAGGAATTCAGAAAATTGCTATCTCTGTTGCGTTTAATAATGTATTAAAATTTTTCTCACAGTAAGTAATGTTGAGAAAAAATATACAGATTGACTTTTTTTCCTTCCACAGGGAAAAACAAAGAAACAAATAGGTCATAGTGTAGAAAGTAGGAGTAGGAAGATAAAAAAAGATTGCAAAGTAGAAATAATAAAAAGCTGCATACTGGTCTACAGAAAAAATAGAGTGGGCAAGATGGTTAAGAGGGTTTTTTTTGAGGGTAGGTTTTTTTTCAACCTATTTATTTTTCTGTCCACGTATTTTCATCTGAAGGGCATGCCTTCTCACTTTGCCCATTATTCTATTAGCTAAATTTTCCTTCTACAGTGCCTTTAATGCCAACATGCACAGAAAATACTTTGTCAGATTGATAACTTGAAGATGAGAACTAAGAACTAATATGGGTTGGTTTTGAGGTAGTGTTTTTCTTGCTCCTGTTTGTTATTGGGTTTGATCTTTTTTTAAGAATATTAAGAAACAATAAATCTAACGATAGTCCTTCCAATAACTGCAGGACATTTGGTAAAATCTTGCACTGTTCATCACAAAGGGGCATCTGGTCCCTTTTAAACTGAGCACTGACAACACTGCCATCTAATTAAACACAATATATTTTGAGTTTTCTCTAGAATTTTGCATTGTGTATCACACAGCTACAACTTCTATAAATATAACAGAGGCTTGAGGATAGTTCATAGGAAAGGTAAAGGAACTCCGGTGATGTAAACACTAATGAAATTTGAGTTTTATTTCCAAGAGGGAGATGACAGTAGGATACAACTGACAATATCGGGTTACTCGGCTGTGGCAGCCCGTTGATGGCGGAATGGCGGCACGGGGAGTAGGTGCGGAGGACTCCTTCAATGTCCTGGGCCTGGTGAAGTACACCAAGAACCAGCCTTGGTGGCACAAGGTCTTTGCCCCCAGCTTAAGGTAGAGCGCTGGGAAGTACAGCGTGGCCATTCAGCATCTGATCGGAGGGGTCACAGGATGGTGTACTGGATTCATCTTCCAAAAATTTGGAAAACTGGCAGCGACAGCAGTGGGAGGTGGCTTTTTCCTACTTCAGATTGCAAATCAAAGTGGACTGGAAGCTGGTAGAACGGGACATGGACAAAGCCAAGCAGCAGCTGAAATTTCACAGCAGTGGTAACAAAATGTCTCCAGAAGTGAAAAACAGAGTGGATGAGGTGATAATATTTCTGCATATTGCTGAGGTGACTGTCTCGAGAGGGGACGCCTGCAGCGCCTGACTGGGGGGAGGCTCGGTGTCCGGGAGCTTCAGCTCGGGCAGCAGCAGGCACCGAGGCAGCCTCAAGTCCTCGACGGGACTTGCCCAGGAGCCGGCAGCTCCACGGACACGAGCAGCTGACTCAGAGGGGGCGGTGCCAGGAGGAGCGGCACCAGCCCTGACTGGGTAAAAATCCGGCCCAGGGAGCGCAGGTGACTAGGAGTGTGGCAGGGCAGTTTCGCGGGCTGGTGAGCGCTCAGTTTGTGATCAGGGCCGGGTCTGGGAGCTCTGCTCTGGCTGCCCCGGCGGCTGCCAGTGTAGGCACCCAGACAGAACTGATAAGAGGGGAGGCTGCAGCGCAGAGCTCGGGGTGTAGAGGGCGCCTGCACTGCTCTCCTGATGCGAGGGTGCACAATGGGCAGGGCTGCACTCAGCGCTCCCTGGTGGAGGTCCTCCTGCAGCAGGTGGCTGAGCTGCGGGTCGCTGTCAATAGGCTGAAAGATGTCAGCGAAGCTGAGAGGAAGCAGCACTGCTGCTCCAGGACCAGACTGTGCAGGGGCCTCAAGCATCCACTGTCGCTCATGCAGGAAAGGAGGCCGCTAACCCAGGAAGCTGGGAAACAGTGACAGGAAAAAAAAAAAAAAAACAAACAAAAAACAACAAAACACCACAACAGAAAAAGGAGGAAGAGGACAATTAAGAGCAAGGGGCTTCCTCCTAAATCTGTTGTCCCCACCCAGAACCACTTTGCAGTTTTGCAGGGGGCTGATGAGGAAACACGCAACATACACTTTTTATATATGTGTATATATATGTATATAGATGTATATATATATATGTATATATAAATAAAATAACCGGCTGATGCACTGATAAAGACGATCACTACTGGTTCCGCCAGGAAAAAGTGGAGAAGGCACAGAGAAACTCATCTGTCAGCCTGACCCAGTCTCAAGGGAGGTGTGTTGCCTGCCAGGGTCATGGATCAGGGATACTGCAGAGAGGCTGCCTGCTCTAGTAAGTCACACTGACTATTGCCCACTTCTACTGATCCATGTTGGTGCTAGTGATATAGATAACAGTAGCCCAGAGAACATAAAGGACTACAGAGCTCTGGGAGGGGGTGGTAAGGGGCTCTGGACCTCAGATTGTCTTTTTATCAATTCTTCATGATAAAGTTCAACATCTTTGTCAGTGACATGGACAGTGGGATTGAGTGCACCCTCAGTAAGTTTGCCAATAACACCAAGCTGTGTGCTTCGGTTGATAAGCTGGAGGGAAGGAATACCATTCAGAGGGACCTTAACACGCCTGTGAGGTGGGCTGATGCCAACCTTATAAGTTTAACCATGCCAAGTGCAAGGTCCTACACCTGGGTCAGAGCAAACCCAGGCACAGCTACAGGTTGAGCAGAGAAGAGATTTAGAGCAGCCCTGCAGAGAAGGACTTGGGGGTGTTGGTCGATTAAAAAATTAACATGAGCCAGCAGTGTGCACTCACAGCCTAGAAAGCAAACTCCTGTGTATACCAGTATCCTGGGTTGCATCAAAAGGAACATGACCAGCAGGTCGAGGGAGGTGATCCTGCCCCTCTACTCTGCTCTTGTGAGACCTCACTTGGAGTATTGTGTGCAGTTCTGGTGTCCTCAACATAAAAAGGACATGGAAGTGTTGAAACAAGTCCAGAGAAGGGCCATGAGGATGATCAGGGGACTGGAGCACCTCCCCTGTGAAGACAGGCTGAGAAAGTTGGGGCTGTTCATCCTGGAGAAGAGAAGGCTGCGTGGAGACCTCATAGCAGCCTTCCAGTATCTGAAGGGGCTTATGAGGATGCTGAGGAAGGACTCTTCTTTAGGGATGGTAGTGATAGGAAAAGGGGTAACAGGTTCAAACTTAAACAGGGGAAGTTTAGATTGGATATAAGGAGGAAGTTCTTTCCTGTGAGGGTGGTGAGGCACTGGAATGGGTTGTTCAGGGAAGTAGTGTCCCTGGTGGTGTTCAGGGCCAGGTTGGACAGAGCGTTGGGTGACATGGTTTATTGGGTGGTGCCCCTTCCCATGGCAGGGGGGTTGGAACTAGATGATCTTAAGGTCCTTTCCAACACTAACTATTCTATGATTCTATGACTCTATATCTGTGGGACTGTAAGCTGTCAACCACACTTTATAAGGTAATAAAAATATCTGTGCAAATGTCAGTAACTGAGCCAATTACTGCATTAACAAAATGAACCTTCAGTGTTTCTATTCTCAAACCTCCTAAGCCTCATCCATATATTAATTTCTAATTACATGAATTTTAATATTCTTGGTGTTGACCATTGTGGATTGTCCTGATTCCTGGGTTCGTTCACTGCTATAATAAACATTATCACTGGTAAACAAGCTGATAGCTTTTTAGGATTTTTTTCTTTCAAAAACAAAGGATATACTGATAATTCTTAACCTCAGATAAAAATTTACTTGATATAAAGAAAGATCTGTATTTACAAAATCTCATAATATTCCTTTATAAAATATTCCAGAATATTGATAAAATGCTATAAAACAATGCCCTAAAATAAATAATTTTGTACTACCTTGATATTCTGCCAGTCTGTTTGCCTTTCTCCTTTTATAAATTCATCATTGGCATATTTCTGAATGTATACAAAATAATTCTGACTATTCAATCTTTTAATTGATTATTTAGGCTGTCGTGGTTTAAGCTTTTATGGTCTCATTTCAGTTGCTAAACTATTTCATAATCCCTTAAAGATGGCATTATTTAATTTTTTTACTCCTACACAAAATATACCGTCACTAACCATGGACAATAGAATTTCATCAGATAATGAAAATATGTTAAATAGCTCTTCCCTAGAAATAATTCCATTGATTACCTGGAGAGACCACAGTTTGAACCAGAGATATTTTCCTCCAAGAGCTTGAGACTTAATTTTTCTGGTTTGTTCCATGCCTTTATTAACTGCTAGTAATAGTAAAAAATCACTTTTAAATACCTCAGTAGTATTTCTAAAATGGGTTAAGTGCAGACAGAATTCAGAGGTCTCAGTACACATATTAAATGAGCCCATTAATTCAGTATTAGTCCAAACATTCAACTTGTTAACTCCTTTCTTATTTGCGGTTTCTGGTGATGTAATTGTTTCAGGCTTTGGATAAATTTCAATATAAATAGGATTAAAGCTATGTCCAAAAGAATGCAAAGAAAAAAAAACCAAGAAATAATCAATCATATGTCAATGTAAGAGAATCAAAGAAGGAGTTTTCATTGAGACCACTGCAGCACCTAAATCTTCAGTCCAAGTAATCCTTGCTTCTTTCATGGGGAGGACAAGGACAACCATGATGGTAATGTGGTGAACCTGGACCACATAATGCTCACATCAGCTGACAGCAGATTCATTGGATACCATAGATGGTGTTGTTTTCAGGTAGTCCCATGGCAAGAAATGGGGAGAGAGAGGTAAGGCCTCTCTGGAGCCCAAAAACTTTTTTTATCATACAACAGGTTTTTTTATAACCACAGTGGGCAGTAGCCAGAGCTGAGAGGTGCAGAAAACACATGAGTGGGAAGTTGAATCATAAGGAGAGGAGTTTCAGGATAGGTGAAGTCTGCCAAGAGTCCTAGTAATTACCTTTTTAACTCCACTGCAGGGAAAATTTGAGCTTATGTTAAAAAAATTTGGTTTTGTCATTTTATCAAAGGCAATGGGGAAGTCAGAATAAAATAAGAATCAAGAATATGGAAGTTGCAGACTTTGGGTCCAACCTACTGTCCTCTTTCTCTAAATGTCAACTTCTTAGAGTGTAGGTCAATGCTTGGAGGCAATTTCTATTTGCAATTCTGCTGAGATTTTATCCTGGAGAAGAATGGATGAACAGTTCGGAAAAGGCAACAGAACCTTGGCACGCAGCTCAGTAATTGTGTCGTATCTGAGTCACCGAAGATTTGATAAGAGCACACTGAACACAGAGGGTGGCTTTGTGCCAGGATATAAATATGCTTTGGAATAATGTAAAACCATTCAGAATCCATTGCTAAGTTTTACAAGGATGGATATCAGAACAGCCCTTATTATAACATTATTTTCTCCTTGTCATAAAGTGCATAGGACAGAATATTCATATTCTTACCTCTCAGAAGAGTTAGAACAGTACACTCCAGAAATGGGTAAAATTACATTTCCCACATATGTCACTACCTAACCTAAAATGCTTGTGATTTATCACTACCGCCTTTCTTCTGACACTAATTAAAGAAAAGGTGAGAGGAAAATGCAGAGAAAGGAATATGAATTTCAAGTAAAAATTTTAATTTCAGGTAGAGATGCTGTTAGGGAGAAAAGTGGAAGAATTCTTGGATCCATTAAGTAACTGACATGTTAATCACCAAAATTCTGAAGATAATTTCCAGATAAAATTGAAGTTCTACCAGCAGTCACTTTGAATAATTTCTATACCAAAGAAAACCAAAAAAAATGAAGTGTCAGCAGCTAGGAAGAATATAAGTTACAGTGTCAATCACTGGAAAGGATGAAGCAGATGAGGAATGTTATTTACATGGATTATATTCAAGATAGAATATTGAAATAAGTGAATGCTTTTATGTGTCACTGTTAAAATAAAAATAAAATTTCCTATGAAAATGTATGAAACTATTAAGAATACTCTCAAAAAAGTCAGATTGTTTTTAAAACAATGGCAGAAGTTTTCTTGGTTTTGTGACATAATGTTGACGTTAACTGAAAAAGAAAGTTTTTAGTTTATGCTGATTTCACATGCTGCCTCCTTTTTTTGTTTTTGTTGTTTTTTTTTTTTTTTTAAACTGATGCATCCCTTTCCAATATTCACTGGCTAAACCCTTTTCCTCTTTATCTCCTTAGCCTGTTCCCACCATACTATAACTCCAGAACACTTTCAAAACCTCTTTGTCAACATTCAAAGTCCTTTCTCCTCGAGACACTTTGCCAGAGCATGCTCTTGGGCTGCCATAATATTTATTCATAAGCCACTGCTCTCTCTTTGTTTCCTCTAAAAGACATGGAGAGTGTCAAGGACTTCCAAGAAGGTTCTAGGTCTCACCATGGAATGCCCAAGTGAGCTGGGAAAGGTTGTTCATAACTCTAATCTCCAGTGAGACCCATATTTTTTTTTTCTAAGAATACACAATTTTTATTTTTTTTCAAATAGTCTAGCCTTATATAAGGCTCGACACCTATATAAAAGGAAGACTCCTACTTGTAGAAATTCAGAGCTATGAAACAAATATAAGTGGCTTGGAATTTAAAATTTAGATGAGACATCAGAAAGAGATTTTTAGCAGGGAACACTAGTGAATAATAAGAAATTACCTAGCGAATGCTACACTGAGAAGGTGAGATTAAGCATGCTTGTGGCAATAAAAAACAGGGAAACTCTGAGTAACTGATGTATTGGATGAGATGTCCAAATTTTTTTCATCCCAGAAATTCAAGGTTGTGATTCAGTCGAGCTCACTGAAGACAGCAAAGGTTTTGCAAAAAATTTAAAAGTAAGCAAGACGAAGATCATATTTTCTTCATGGATTTTTCACCTTCCTCTTATGCCTCTTGTATCTCTTACTCTAAGGATGAAATAATGTTTTGTTGAAATGCCATGCAGGAAGGAAAACCAGAATTTCATTAACTTAACATGAACAACAGAAAGAAGATTTCTGTGCTCAAAATGTTATAAAACACTATTTGTCTAAATACTGTGGAAGGTATTTTGCCAAGTACGTCCATGGCTCGAAAATTCACTGCTAAGCCAAAACAATAAGATATAAAATTTTATATTTTTAAACTCTCTGTATAATTATTTTTTTTTAATTTATTCTAAGTGAATTTGAAAAGTAGTACATAGGACTCCAAGCAATCATATGAGATTATTCTTGTAACATAACTATTCATAGATACTAAAATAATTTACTGTAGAGGAAAAGGTATTCATTTGTTCATTACGTTGAACTAAAATTACTTCATATTTCAGTAGTCAATTACAGTAAATAGCACTCCAATTATTTGTTTGTTTGTTTACATTTTCATGGCTAACTAATCATATCTGAATTCTACCAATTTCCTCCACAATGTTTCACTGCACTCCATTTTTCTAAATTTATTCTTTATTTAAATTAGATTAAAAGCTAATAGAAGACAGTAAATGTATGCCTTTCTGCATACTTATGAAGCACTCAATACAGTCAGACTATAACCTCTGTCTGGGGACAAGTGATCTGTCAACAGAGAGTTTGTGGGTCAGGGTTAAAGGGAGAACAGTGATGGGGAACATTATTGTGGGGATCTGCTACAGGCCACCTGATCAAGAGGACTCTGGGGATGAAGCGCTCCATAGACAGATAAGAATAGCCTCACAGTCACAGGCCCTTGTTCTCATGGGGGATATCAACCACCCTGATATCTGTTGGAGGGATGGTATGACCCAGCACAAGCAATCCAGGAAGTTCTTCAATTGTGTGGAAGACAACTTCCTTCTGCAAGTAATAAGGGAGCCGACAAGAAGAGGTGCCATGCTTGACCTTATGTCCACCAACAGGGAAGGGCTGGTTGGAAATGTGACACGCCAGGGCAGCCTTGACTACAGCAGTCATGAGATGGTCGAATCTGAGATCCTCAGGACAGTGAGAAGAGCATGCAGCAAGCTCACTGCCCTGGACTTCAAGAGAGCAGACTTTGGCCTCTTCAGGAACCTGCTCAGTAAGGTTCCATTGGATATAGTCCTACTGGGCAGGGGGGCTCAAGACCGTTGGTTGATATTCAATGATGACCTACTACAAGCTGAGGAGTGTTGCATCCCAACTAGAAGGAAGTGGTGCAGGAGGGCCAGGAGACCTCCTGGGATGGATAAGGAGCTGCTGAGGAAAATTCCAAGGGAAAAAGAGGCTTATAGAAGGTGGAAGCAAGGACAGGTGGCCTGGGAAGAATACAGGGATGTTGCCCGGGAAGCTAGGGACCAGGTTAGGAAAGCTAAGGCTCAGTCAGAATTAAACATCGCTAGGGATGTGAAAAGTAACAGAAAGGGTTTCTATAGGTACATTGTAAATAAAAGACAGACTAGGGACAACCTGGGCCCTCTCTGGAAGCTATCGGGAGAATTGGCTACCCTGCATTTGGAGAAACCTGAGGTTCTTAATGGCTTCTTTTCCTCGGTCTTCACCGGCAAATGCTCTCATCACATCACCCAAGTCTTGGAAGGCAGACGCAGGGACAGTGAGAATGAAAACCCTGGGCCCACTGTAGGAGAGGAGCTGGTTGCAGACCATCGTAAACACCTGAACATGCACAAGTCCATGTGACCTGATGAAATCCATCCATGGGTTCTGAAGGAGCTGGCAAAAGAAGTTGCTGAGCCACTCTCCATCATATTTGAAAAATCATGGCAGTCAGATGAAGTTCCTGATGACAGGAAAAAGGGAAATATCACCCCCTTTTTCAAGAAGACAAAAATGGATGATCCAGGGACTTACAGACCAGTCAGTGTCACCTCTGTGCCTGGCAAAATCATGGAGCAGATTCTCCTGGAAGGCATACTAAGGCACATGAAAAACAGTAAGGTGATTGGTGGCAGCCAGCATGGCTTCACTGAGGGGAAAACCTGCCTGACCAATTTGGTGGCCTTCTGTGATCGAGCTACTGAGCTGACGGACAGGGGTAGAGCAGTTGATGTCATCTACCTGGACATGTGGAAAGCATTCGACACTGTCCCACATGACATCCTTGTCTCTAAATTGGAGAGACATCAATTTGATAGGTGGACGACTCAGTGGATAAAGAACTGTATGGATGGCCACATGCAAAGAGTTGTGGTCAATGGCTCAATGTCCAGCTGGAGACCAGTAAGTAGTGATGTCCCTCAGCGATGGGTGTTGGGACCGGTCTTGTTCCACATCTTTGTTGGTGACATGGACAGTGGGATTGAGTGTTCCCTCAGCAAGTTTGCCGATGACACCAAGCTGTGTGGTTTGGTTGATATGCTGGAGGGAAGGAATGCCATCCAGAGGGACCTCGACACGCTTATAAGGTGGGCTGATGCCAACCCGACGAAGATTAACCATGACAAGTGCAAGGTCCTGCACCTGGGTCAAAGCAATCCCAGGCACAGCTACAGGCTGGGCAGAGAAGAGATTCAGAGCAGCCCTGCAGAGAAGGACTTGAGGGTGCTGGTTGATAAGCAACTGAACATGAGCTGGCAGTGTGCGCTCAAGGCCCAGAAAGCTTAGTGGGGTTTAGTGGGAGGTGTCCCTGCCCATGGCAGGGGGTTTGGAGCTGGATGATCTTAAGGTCCTTTCCAACCCTAACTATTTTATGATTCTATGATTCTATGATTCTATTCTATGATTCTATGATTCTATTCTATGATTCTATAATCCTGATGTGCTTTTAATTGCTACTGCATTAACATCAGGAGGGTGTTCAAAAGCTTTAATATGTAATGCTCCAGCTGGAAGATCAGTTCTGTCTCTATTGCTTTAACTAAAAACTTCAACTTTTCTTCTGAGCTCTGATCCAGGCAGGTTCTTTCAGATATATCCAGGCTTTAAAACTAAGATGATCTAAATTTTTCCTAGAAAACTTCTCAGTTCATCACATGATTTTCCTGGAAACTGGACTGCTAGAAAACTTGTTCTATTTTCCTTAGCCTAATTGTGTTATATTGGAGCCCAAAATAAACATAACCCAGTCATAAACAATCCTGTGACGTCCATTCACACAGAATTTCTGATAATCAACTTGCAAATCTCCAGAGAAAAATACAGGAAAAGAAATCGCATCACTTTGCTGATCCATAGCCAGGAGATCTGCGTTGGCTTCACATCTGAAAAAAATCAAACAAGCATGTTGTTTCTTCCAAAGGCAATGTTAATATATGCATGTGAAAGAGAAGTCAAGTTTTGTGAGGGTTTTTTAGATCAGAACAGCATACAATGAATTCACTGTTTCTCGTGAATATGTTTAACTCTGTAGAGAGGTTTGCAGTCGTAACTGAGGAATACAAATCAATAAATCCTTGGATTCCATAGCAAGACTCTATTTCAAGAGACATGAGAAATATGGGGAGGCTGCTGTCAGCATTTTAATCTGTTTGCATGAAATTTGGAAATACTGTGTTGATCTCTGGGCTATTTGGTTATACATTTGTTAATACCTGACATTTTTCTTCTCCATTTATGTGATATAAATTAAAGTATATATCTGCTTTCAAGAATGTTGATAATATAGGTTATCCGTGTTTTCTTCTCTTATCAGAACATACTGCATTTTTTCAGATAGTTTATCTACTGCCATCAGGGTAAGGGAACGTCAGCTAACCTTTCTCCTCTTTCCAAATTAAGCCTATCAGTCCAGCCCAGTTAGTGTCATATAAGGCTAAAAGATAACAGGAGCAGTGCTTAAATATGATTTTGCTCTCTCTAGTTAACTCTTGGTGGAGCTAACTTCTCCGCCTTTAGTAGTTTGCTCTTGATAAACACTTCAGTACTGTTAGAAGTAAATAATAATGCTCTATTAACCCCTTATAGTGTGGAAAAATAATGTCTAACAATCATGTAAAAGAGCCATATCTGATATGGTGAATACAGCATAAATATAGTAAAGAAATTATAAGCCTATATCACATACAGGAAACCTCAGTGTACAACGATGGCCCTGCTTTCTCTTGAGAAGCAACTGTTCTTGGGAAGGAACAGTTGTCTGAAAGATACTTTATCATGGCAAAGAAACATTTTTTCTATACTTACTTAGGAGTAATATACTTCTTTCCTTCTTTCTGTTGATTCTTTAACGTATCTTCAAAGGCTATTCTCTTCTACCTTCTTTTAGCAGGAATTGACTGGAATGCTGGGTTCTTAGCATCGTGTCAGATTACTGCGTATTTTTTTTTTTAATTCTGTGGGTGTTCAGCTTTGTCTTGTATTTTCTCTTGTACCTTTTGAGATAATACAAAACTTAGATCTGTATATACTTCCTGTACTGTCTGCCTGTAAATTAAATGACATGACAGTTTACTCTATGGATCTCTAAGAAACTGACTAATAAATGTTTTCCAGGATTTTTTCTTCTAGGTCAGCAGTTTGCAAACAGTCTTTCAAATTCTATTAAAATATTTTCTTTCCCCAGGGGTCTGTGGATAACAAAAGGAAGAACATCTGTACTTGATATTTTATTCCTTCAGAAAATCCTTCCAGTACATGAGAAAAAACAAGAACATCTGCTAGTGACCAGGTACTCCAAATTTCCTTTACTACTGAATTTTTTGAATAGGAATTGGATTAGTATGTTGAAAATAATGTAAGAAGTTAGGGTTGTTTCGGGCATTTATATGGTACTTAATAAATATGAAAGTAGAGTGGATTATCCTGCTATTGTTTTAAGTTGTTCTCCTAAGACACTACAATTCTATTCTATTAAGAATCTGATCTAAGTTATACATATAATTTTTTATTTTGATATTGCATGGGATAAAGCTTTATTTAATATATTGATATTTTTCGCAAAACAAATAACATTTCAGAATACTTGATCTTTGAGTGAATTCTTGGTATTCAACAGAGATCCTTAAGCCTCAATCTACCCCAGGTTCCTGAACAATCTGAACAAACCTGAGCTTAAATTGCTTAAATAAAGAATCAGGGAATTAGCCTATGCATGTCAACAGTTAGACCAAGCTTTCACCAATTCAACTGTGTTCATTTCAGAAGGTGCCAAAAGGATCAATGTTAGCTGTTTTTGTGTGTGCTGGTGTCATGGTTTAAGCCCAGCTGTAACTCAGTACCATGCAGCCGCCCTCTCACTCCCCCTCTTCATCCTCTCCTCTCCCAGAGAAATGGGGAGGAGAAACAAAAAAGTGTAACACCCATGTTTTCAGATAAGAATAGTCCAGTAACTAAGGTATAACACAAACCACTAATGCTACCACCAATAATAATAATAACAAGGGGAGAGAATACAACCGCTTAACACCCGCCAACCGATACCCAGCCTGACTCGAGCAGCAATCTGGGCCTTCTGAGTAGCTGCCAACTGTACAAAAGCAAAGTAACCTGAACTGGTCTTTTCTGAGAACAGATGTCCGGAAAAAGAAACTGGAGTCACAGGAAATATATAATTAAAAAAAAATTTGATATGAAATTGGTACTTAAATGCATCACTTCAGTTTACTTTGTGACTTGTGATCTCATTCAGTGTAGTTCAACAACCTCCTGCATTGACCACCACTCTCTGAAGCATAAATATAGAAGAATGAAAACAAAATATAGAAGCATGAATGTAGAAAATATGCCTGAATATCAAAGACATCTCTGACCTATGCACCCCATGATCATGTAAATTGGAGGATTATTTCAATCTCTGTTAAATATTCTATGCAAACCAAAACAAGGAAAGCAATGGGCAAGGAAAAACATGGTTTTAGAGGTGAGTTTGTTTTGTTGGGGGTATCTTTTTTTTTATTTTAAACTAGCATTGGAAGACAGCTTTACTGTGAGACTAAATATGGAATATATAAATAGGGAATGGTATGGAAACCGAGGTAGGAAAATATAGCTAAGCTTTGCTTTTATTTTTGTAATTTCTATCTTTATTTTCAGATAAACAGATAAAAATGGTGGTTTCCAACCTCCACAAGTCTGGGTATTAAATAAGTATAAAGTATATTAAATGTCCTTGAAAAAAGTTACGTGACAAACCATAAGAGGGAGATCCCTGAGGACATAGAGTACTTGGAATACTGTGTGCAGTTCTGGTGTACTCAACATAAAAAGACATGGAGCTGTTGAAACAAGTCCAGAGGAGGGCCATGAGGATGATCAGGGGACTGGAGTACCTCCCATATGAAGACAGGCTGAGAAAGTTGGGGCTGCTCAGCCTGGAGAAGAGAAGGGTGCATGGAGACCTCATAGCAGCCTTCCAGTATCTGAAGGGGGCCTACAAAGATAGCGAGGAGGACCCCTTCATCAGGGACTGTAGTGATAGGAAAAAGGGTAATGCGTTTAAACTTAAACAGGGGAAGTTCAGGTTAAATACAACAAAGAAATTCTTTACTGTGAGGGTGGTGAGGCACTGAAACAGGTTTCTCAAACAAGTGGTAAATGCTCCATCCCTGGCAGTGTTCAAGGCCACGTTGGACAGGGCCTTGGGCAACATTGTCCACTGTAAGACGCCCCTGCCCATAGCAGGTGTGTTGGAACAAGATGATCTTAAGGTTCTTTCTAACCCTAACTATTCTATGATTCTATTATTCTATGGCACAGGAGAGGCTATATGTGGCTGTTGAGGTAAAAGAGGATCTAGCTCAAACTGCATCAGGTTTTTGGTCAGACAATTGGGGTTGTTGTCTTATAGATAAAAGTAGTATATGACACAAGGTTTGTACTTCTGGTATGTTCCTACAGGTCCAGAGCTGGGAACTGTGTCTTTTTCTTTTCAGCCTAGAATGCTAAGGGCACACAAGTGTTGAACAGCTAGATCTAAGCGCAGGAATCTGATTAATATATGACAGGGAACACACCCATGTCTTCAAAAGGTCAAGAAACATCCTCTCTCACCTTACTTTCTATTTCAATGCAGCCAGTCACAACGGAGAAAAAACTCCTATTGTCCTGCTGCAAATGTGTACCAGACACAACGAATTACATACTCCAATAAACGAATAGGAAAAGAAAAGAACTGCTCCAAAACCAAGGTGGAACTTCTCTGATTTAACTCCTTACAAAATTACTTCCATATTGCCAAAAGCCTTCTCTTTTTAATGTAATCAATCAGTTGAGCACAAGCACCATTTTTCTTCTTCAGTGTAGAATACATAAGCTGTTCACTGAGAATCCTGGAAGTAAGTATGTTTGGTCAAAACTGACTTGAGGAAATTAATCATTTTTTCCTTGGTGTAGTGTACTGGCGCTTTGCTCCATGGCTACAAATAACCACACAGCAAAACAGCTTGTATTAACAAGGTAAGGTGAGCTTCAGTGACCTACATTCAAGACAATAGTTCAGATTTCTGCAGAATACATTAATTCAGATTGTACCTGTTGAATCACAATAGGCCTGCCTGAATAAGGCCTGTGCTACTGAATACAATAAGAACAGGATTGGCCATACAATGTGGGGTTTCCTAAATAGTTTACTGTATGGTCATATATCTAAACTAAAATAAATTAGAACATGGTATTCCCACTCCTCATATTATGATCAGTTCTGAAATATATGGATTTTAATAGAGTTCAAAGCAGAGTTCCTTTTACTCCTGCCTTTGCGGGCATTCTTGTCTGGCAATTGCACCACTAATGAATTAAGCATTTGAGTATGCTCTGCACTCCCCAAAATAATTATTTTAGCCTTTCACATACTCATACTCAGTACAGAACATAACAAGCACAGCTTTCTGTCAGGTTTCTTCTGATGCAGGTTTCAATCATTTATGGATGTGTAACAGACTTGTTTTCTTGACACACTGAACCTGAATAATTAAAATGTATGCATCACTTTACACTCATCTAATGTGGCAACACACTGGTTAGCAGATATCTGAGCACACTGGTAATGTACTACCATATGTACTTTGACTAAAAGCCTTTTTTCTTCTCTTCAATAGCTGAAATTACAGTGGGATAGGTAGTTATTAAGGAGAAGATATAACTAAATTATGTCTTTAAATTTCATTAACAAAGCATAGTTTCTGTACATCAGTGGTACTGTTGAAAGTAGTTTTAAAGCCTAGCAAACCAAGTCTGGAAAATTCATCAGGTTACAGATGCTGAAGGCTTATTCCTGCAATACTTAAGCTTTATGGGTCTTTCCACCTATGCTAATATTTAGCCTTGTGCATAGATAGACTTCAGCATTGGAAATGTTTTCAGAAATAAGCTGACGGGCTGTCATGTATCCAAGAGGAAAATATGACAGTGCAAAAATACAAAGGTAGTAAAGTATAAAACCTGGCTTGGCATCCGGCCAATTGTTTTACAGGTTCAGATACTCGCAGTTACAGTCCCCAGCTGCTTGTCATTACTTGCTTCCTACAGGTCAGTGGGTTTTCAGATTTGTTCTTGTGGTCAGGTAATAAAGGAGGCTAAGCCCTCTACAGCTAGTTACTGTCAAAATCAGGTTTATCTGACTAAATTCTTTAAAATATTCTCTGTGAAGGCAACTAATTTTTATTAGCCAGACTCAAAAAAAAGAAACACATGAGTGGGAAGCCCTGTGTGTCCCATCTAGCAAACTGGTTGTGTGAAACAACTGGAGGAAACAAGCAGGTAAGGATCGAGTTCTTGAGAACAGTTTCTTGCAGATAATGCACTAAAGAACATATAGCTGTGCCTCACCAACAGCAGTATTGTTGAAGCCAAGCTGATGTTATAGCAGCAGATCTTCCTCTTAAAGTGGGTATAGTACTCAAATCACCAGGAAATGATGCCTATATTCAAGCTTGTTGTTCGAAGTCCCTGCGTTAGTGGAAAAAAAAGAGGTACTCCTGCTGCACAGTTCTCCCTTGTCTTATTGTAGATAACTAACATGAGATTAATCTCATTCTAAAAAGTTCTTTCTATTTTTACAACGAATGCTGGTAGTTGTATAACAGATACAGATATTTTCATTTGAGATATCTAAAGATAGGGAGAGGGATCCTAACCTGTGAATCATTATGTAAAAGTCCCATGAAAAAATGGATTAATTTTTGTAAGACTGGTCATCTCTAACATGGTAATTCAGCCTACTTGCATTTTTTTTATTTTTATTTTTTTTCCTTAATCCAGCTATTTTGTAGTGTAAAAGTCATGAGGAGTTCTTAGAATGGAGATGTGGACCTCAGAGGTACATCTATGTTAATAATTAAATTTATCTGAGACCACACTCAGACACTGTTCAATTTACTAGTATATATGTAGCCTAAGAATATTCTTGCCAGATGAACATTATAAATCCCTAGCTATAGTTTTAGGATTTCTCACTTGCTTCTGAATGAAATCTTATATTCTTGTATGCCATGCTGTCCAGGGTTCAGCAGTAGCAGTCATTTTTTCTCCTTCTTGGTAGCTGGTGCAGAGCTGTGTTTTGACTTTTGGCCTGGGAACAGCACTGATAACACCGATGTTTTTACTTACTGCTCAGTAATGTTTTGTCTGAACAAGGACTTTCTGAGTCTCATGCCCTGCCAGGGAGGAGACGAAGCCAGGAGGAAGCAGCGACAGGACATCTGACCGAAACTGACAGAAGAGGTTTTCCATACCACAGAACGTCATGCCCAAGATGTAAAACTGGGGGCAAGGACCCAGAAGAGTTAGTTCACTGTTCGATTGGGCTTGGTACCTGTTGCGGGTGGTGAGCAGTTGTATTCTCTTTCCTTGCTGTTTTCCTTGTCATTATTACTATTGGTGGTAGCAGTAGTGGTTTGTATTATACCTTAGTTACTGGACTGTTCTTTATCTCAACCCGTGGGAATTACATTCTTTCGATTCTCCTCCCCATCCCTCTGGGAGTGGGGGGGTAAAAAGCAAACTGCATGAGTTACAGCTGGGCTTAAACCATGACACATGCAAACTGTCTTCAGGAGGAATGAAAGCAAACACTCTGGCAAAGAACACTTTTTTTCATTATGACCAAGAGTGTTTGCCCAGGAACTGAGTTGCTATGCAGTTACAGTTACATTTTACAATGAAACATGAATGCAATTTCTCTCAAGCTCTGCATCTCATTTTAACCTAACTGAAATGGCTGCTCAGGTCCAGAAGAAAGCTAGAATTTAATTTTTTCTTTCCCACTTCTAACAATTGATTTGCATTTCCTATTGCCCAGCGTGCTGATACTCATTAAATTCCCTTCACATGAGATTAAGGCACTAATCTCCCCACAGTGAAGTTCACTCGGCGTAATTTGAGGACTTTACAGTCTTGGACATAACAATAACGGCATTCGGTTTTAAATCTGGTTTCAAGGCCTAAAATGAGGTTTATAGATTCCTCTCTGAAGGATAGGAGACCATGAAGCAACGCAAATGCCACATACTCTGTCGGAGTATATTTTTACTGATTTCTCACAGAGAGTGAGGATGAAACTACCCTTTGAATCTTAGGTTCACTGATTTGTCACAGGCAGGCTTTGAAGGACCCCATTTCAGGCATATTAGATGTTTAAAATGTTACCAAGCATCTGTTTTCAAAACCAGTTGTCAGATTCTAAAACAAAAAAGGCATAAAAAGCTGTTCTTGAATAACAGACTAAATGTGTATTGAGGTGCCTTCATTTATCTACAGATTAGCTACCATCTCCTCTAAATCACTCTTGAAAGTGGGCTTTAGATGTTTTCTTAATTCTGTCCACAACAGTCCTATAGACTGTATTACATGGTTTGATCATTATGGAATTTTAAAAATGTATAGGTACTGTAACACTAGCACTAGAAAATTCCATAGATCAGTCATACTTTGGAGTGTCAGAATTATAGAATCACAGATCAGAATTTTTCTAATTCCATAGTGACCATATTCTGACAATATCAGTCACCTGAAAGTACTTTATATTTGAAATATCCACATGGATCTAACTGTATTATTCCAAGAGTTTGTTCTTATTTAGTGTAATGGTGATGACATTTAGACTTTCAAATTTAAAAACAGAGATGAAGAAATTGTGCCTCATTTACTCCTGCAAAGCAGTACTTTAATCTTACTTCAAAAAGAGTTGTAATGGTATCAGTGAGGTCATTAATACAGGAATCTCTCCCAAAATGAAATAAAATGCAAGTCCTACAGTATGAACTGAACACAGATGTTCATTCACTGCTATGAGATTTTGAAAATAAAAAGACACCATGAATAGTTACTATTGTAATACAAATATGTGCTCTAAATTTTAAACAGCTTTTTAATTTATACCTGGCATTAAACCTGTGCAAAATCATGAAAATAAAAAAGACTGGAAAACAAGTTAAAAAATCACTCTTTGCTTTGGGTTTGTGACTGCCAAGTGCAGTATGAATGACTTGGCCAGTTTTTCAATTTCTTCCCAGCTGTGCAACACTCTTGGACTTCTAAATTAGATCCTTTTTGGCAAATCAATAACCATTTACATTTGGGAAACAGTAGTCCTCATCAAAAGAGGCCAGGTTGTGGGAAAGTAATTACTCTTAATGTGTAAGAGAACAAGAAACCAAATCATTGAAAGAAAGATGCATTAATGAATCAATTTTCCACAACTTCACAGATGAGGGAAAAAATAACTTGGCTCAATATAACATTATAATAACCATTTGTATAATGAAACAGACAGGAACTTAGTTCTTCTTACTTGAACCTAGGACAGGGTTTGGCATTATTTAAAAATAAGGATAAACAGTTCAGGCCTCTAGTCCCTGGAAACACTGAAAGCATTTGGCTTCATTGTTGTCTGTAGAGTCTGGAAAGATCCTTTTTGAATCACTGTCAAATAGGAACAGTAAATGTTTACTGATTTCCAGCTATGGTATAATATTTTGGTTCCAAGTTTTTTCTGCCCAAAATGTTGACTTCTCTAGCATTAACACTTAGTCTTTCTAAATACGTATTTTTTTTGACTAACATTTCAAGACTGTAAAATAACAAAATAACAGTTAACCATTACAGTGGGTTCTTTTTACTTTAATAAATGTACACAGCTATTCACATTTCCTTGTCAAACAATAAATCAATGGAAGCATATTCTAACAGGCTGTATTTTGTTGATTACCAACAGAAAAGAAATTTTGAATCAGTAGCAGATGTTATTTTGATCTCTAAAATCTGATTCTAGATATAATGACAGCTGTATACCTGCATCTTGAACCTTCAGATGAGTATACATGGACAAAACTGTCTGTCGCGGTTTAAGTCCAGTCAACCACGAAGTTTTCTCACTCACTCACTTCCTTCTCTTTCTTCCCCCAGTCCCGGGGGGATGGGGAGGAGAATAGGAAGAATGCAACTCCCACAGGTTGAGATAAGAACCGTTTAGTAACTAAACTATAACACAAATCACTACTGCTGCCACCAGTAATAATACAAGAGAAATACAAGGAAAGAGAATACAACCGCTCACCAAGCCCAACCCAACCAGTCCACCCCCCAGCAGCGAACCCCCTCCAATGCACCACAACACCCTTCTGGGTCTCTGCTCTCCGTTTTTCACATCCTAGGCATGACGTGCTTTGGCATGGAATAACCTCTTTGGTCAGTTTGTGTCAGGTGTCCTGTCTCTGCTTCCTCCCGGCTTTTCCTCCTCCCTGGCAAAGCATGAGGCTCAGAAAGTCCTTGGTCAGACCAACACATTACCAAGCAGTAACTGAAAACACTGGTGTTATCAGCGCTGCTTGCAGGCCCAAAATCAAAAACACAGCGCTGCACCAGCTACCAAGAAGGAGAAAAAAATGACTGCTACTGCTGAACCCATGACACTGTCACAGTCACATTGATGACTGGTACTTCTAGAACATTCTCCATCCCTTTTTCCTAGTTGGAAAATAAATGAAAAATTCAATTCTTTTTTGTTGGGGGAGGTGGGGTGGAGTTTAATTTTCTTAGCTTCCTAATTTCTGCAGGCATCATCTGGCAGATAAGGAATAGTAATAGTTAATGTTCCACAATAACTAATATACAGCAATAAAAAGAAAACCAGGTTGACCTAACTCATTATTCTCATAAAATGACCTCCAGCTGTATTTTGAGTATGAAAAATCATATTAAAAACTACACAATAAATAACTTCAAAAGAGACTCAGATTGAGAAATAAATTGAATAAAGCTTCCCAGCAGTTTAGATTTATGCATCTTCTCTTGGATTATTTACAAAACAAAATTCCCAAGGAAACAGCATTTACGTAAAATAGTTACAGAGCAATGTATGGGACTTTCATATTGCCTTCTCCATGAGATATGCATGGTAAACTTCCCACATGCTATTTTACTAATGTCCGGTAGGAAACAAAAATATCTAATGAGGTAGTCAAATACCATGGCTGGAGCATTTTAGTGTGTCCATGTACAATGATCATAGCTTGTAAAGTAATATGATTTTAATAATTCATTAATAACTTTATAACAACATTTGGCATGAAGAAGCAGATCCAAAAATGCAAGCCCTATGATTTCATAAGACATTCAGGGGAATTATAAAGAGTATGGAAGATGTTTTCACATCCCTATGAGCCAAAATATGTTGTCATTTCCAGCTGTAATTGCTTAATGTGAAAGACAATAGCTTTCAGTTAACACAGACTTATACAAGATCTCAAAATTATTTCCACACATCATCATCCTAATTCTTGTGTAGGAGTGGAAATTGTTATGAGCAACTTATCTTCTTTTTTAAAATTTATTTAATATTGAAAATAACTACTAATTAAATTTTCAGTTCATAGAAGAACTGAAGACTGTTTGAATTAAAAAAAAATAAAAAATAAAACAAAACAAAACAACAAAAACGCCGAGCATCCAAATCCTGGCACCCTATCCTACCACTCTGAACTGTGCAAACAGAACTCAAAAGTCAATTTGAGTGATGAAAGAATTCGTAAATCAAGCTTTTGAAATTAGAAAAATAGAACACATAGGTATTGCACTACCATGACCTATTTGGTTTCTACATTGATGTATTTAGATCAATAGCAGCATCTATAACCACTACACCAGTCATTTGCTTTGTTATACAGTTAAACTTTACCTACTTAGTTTATCATTACGCCCTAGCTATTGAAGTTGCACCAGATTGCAGTCTGTCTTGTCAGAAATTTCCATGCGGTATGTTCCAGCCATAGCTTTTCCTGTCCACTTTTCCTATGTATAATTATTGAAGTGAGCAGAAACCGGCGTTGGTGAAGAACCAGTGTGCTTAGATCACTATTCAAGACCTCATGAATTTCCACTTAGCTTAAGTGGCCTCATGATGTATTTCTGCCTCCAGTAACTAGAGTGTAGTAAAAAAAACAAGGCTTGTTTTTCCCCTAAATATACAGTTTAAGTTTCACCAGAAATGTCTACGTATCTCTGTTCTTTTGTTTTTTTTTTAATAACAGCATATGAGTACAAAACTGGTAATGGTCAAGTGAATTCTCCCAAATGTAGGCTTTATTCTCTAAGGATGACAATCAAGACTCTTTCATGAGGTCTGAATTCTCAAGCACATAAAATTTTCTGTTGACAAAAAGCCTAGGACAGCAATCTTTAACAACTGCATAGTGTAGCTGTTAGTAACTCTCCTGTGTTATACCACTTTTATTGCTAAATAATTTCCATTTCAAAAAGGACCTAAATCTCTATAGTGCTCTTCCTTACAGCAGGCATAGTATTTTACAAGTAGCATTGTGCATTACAAAAAAATCTTGAGATATATTATTTACAGCCTAAAACAATACTACCGATACTGCTGCAAATGGTGCTTTCTAACACTAAGAATGGATTTGGGGGTGTAAAACAGACACATTTAATATTTGTTTGTCTTCAGTAAACACTACTGCTCTTGAAAGCTATTGCTAGTATTATTATGTACTACCGAAAACCTCATCTAGGTTGCCAATAGTTTTACCTATGGTACCTTTCACTGGTTTTGTACTTCAGGGAAGTGAGTTTCTATGAACAACAACTTAATGGAAAAGTTCTGAAATTTCCTACCATAAGACCTGTTATTTAAAAACTGTAACTGTCACCTATTTTGTTCTAGACTCAATAAAAACACTAGCATATGCTACAAAAGGAACCTCTTTTGGGGCCCATTCTTGGACCATACTTTTTGTCTTAGTTAAGACAAATACTTTCTAAAAATGCCTTTTAAACAACAAAGCATCTTCAAAAAGATGGGTGAAATCTGCTTAAATTGAGCACATTTGCTAAAACTTGTTAGTTAAGTATCAAACAAATTAAAATAGTTCTTTCTTAATTTCCTAACATTAACAGAATTTTTGCTGACGTTTATTATTTGCACACTAATGCAATTTCAGATTCAACAACCTCCTTTGGATACAAAGTGCAGCAAATTCATGCACAGAGAAAAAAATAATTAAAAGCTAAATGGGATGAAACAAGAAAAAAATATAGCTGCTTTCAGATTTTCAGAATTCTGTTTTAATGGGTACCTCAAACTTCCTACAAAAACCTATCTTGTTAACTGGAATAACGTCACTCCATACTCAGGAAAACACTGTAAAAAATAATTCCCAAATATGTTAAAAAAGTTGCAGATTGTTCATGTCTCAGCATATATAATTATGCTGTCACCCCAGCCATAATAAATTAACTTGATTTATCTAACTAAAACAATTTACAAGACACAGAATTATGATCTTAACCAAGGTCAGGCATCGTTGTGAAACATCCTGGTTAGCTGAATCTTCAAATTAAGCTTCTCTCACTATATTTGAATCCCCTGTATTTCTATTAGTTCCTGTTTAATTTCAACAGCATTCTTTGTGTTGAAAATGGATTGGATGTTTAAACTGCATTGTGGTGGCATATATATAGCCACAACATCCATTTTGTTGATGAATCTCATTAATTCCTACTATAGGACCAGTACTGAAAAACAGCAATGCAACCTTTTCTGTTGGTTCAGAAAATTGAGGTCATCCTTTGGTTTGGCACACCATGTTTAAGCTATATGTATCCAAATGTATTTTCCAATTTTGCTTTTTCTCTACATAACTCATAGTAATATCATTCCTAAATATGAAAGCTAATATTACAAAGCTGCAAATAATAGAAACAAAAAAGGAAATATGTTAACCATAAATGGAGTATAATGTAATTGATTATAAGAATGAATTTGGTATACATTTCTCTTTCATCAGCTTGGAAAATGTGAGGGCTTTTGGGTGACATTTACTGTTTTGGTAGAAGCGGCTTTGATTTTGCTCTTATTTCTTCCAGATGTATCAAATGGGAAAAATTTACTTATGTAAAATCTCATGACCTGGTTCATCACCCTCAAAATTTTTTAATACAAAAGCAGGCACATTACATCAATCCTTATTTTTAAAAATATATTTTTATAAGCTTTTCTTTGTTCTAAGTGTTTTTAAACCATACTTTGTTGTTAATCATAATTAAGGGGAGTAAATATTATGAAAGATTCTGCTTCTAGTTTTTAGAAGCCAACAAAATCCAACTGTTTAAATTGTGCAAGACCAAGAGATTCTGATAGTCAAGTAGGATGAATCGTAGGATGAATCACAAAAATATCTTAACAATAGAAAGGAAAGAATGTGACTTGAGAACTAAAGATTATTCTGTGCAGGTGATGTCAACTGCTTTTCCTTAACCTGAAATTATGGTAGAAATCATCCAAGCAAAAAAAAACACAGCATCAGCAGTTTACAGGACTCAGAATATAACCAATTTAGCTACAAGGGGAAAAAGATAATAACCCAGTCCACCAAAAAATATTTTCAAAGTAAATATCACTTATGCTGCAGCATCTTATATGGGAGAAAAAGAAAAGTATTAACAATAATGGATCAAATTAGTATAGACAAGCAAAGGGGAAAAAACCAAAAAACTGTCATGGTTTTATAACCTCTCATATTGTTTTGGATAGTTCTTAAATGGAGCATATTTTTTGCATATAAAAGCACTATCTGGTTTCAAAGACACAAGTACTGCTACAGTGATGTTTTGAAAGTACACCCTTACATGCTTGGTTTTATGTTTTCTGCAAGTTCTTTGATAGTCTTATCCTAAAGTCTTACTCAGCGCCTTTAATACTGCCTTTCAGAAGATTTCGTTTTATTCATTGGTATTTTCTGTATATCACTACTGCATGTGCAGTTTAAATGTGCAGTGACAAAGTACTATGAGCAAAGGGAATTCATTCTGTACTCTTAAATCCTTCTTGCACATTTATATGTCATGCAAAATTTATTAAAATAATCCAAACTCTGGTCACTTATAAGCACCCTTAAAAAAAAAACAGCTGGCTACAAGAACATTTCCTTTTTCTCCACTGAAGTATGTAATTTTTCTTCTTCAGAAAGCTCTACTAATGTCACTGATGGAAGGATGGCTCCTGAGTTATGAACAGCCACTCTATCCATTTCAAACCTAATTGCACTGAAGCCCTGAAAAGCCACAGAGAGAGCATTATATTACTAGGACAGGTAGTTGCTTGCATTTGTCAGCAGTCTTACACCTTAAGATCCAGAGGTCTGGCAAGTGAAAGCTGTTATAAGTAATTGAACTGAAACAAAAGGGTCTCTTTGAAGGAGTAAGTACAAAAGACTTGGTTAAGATAAGTCTCTGACACTCTAATCTTCATAAGATTAGTCTGACACTCAATGTTCAGCACAAAACGTGCAAAAGAAGAAAGAAGATTTACTGCTTATCTCAACACTAGAAAACTGAGAAATGTTGACCTGATATATATTATATTCACTGAAAATCAGTTGTCCTTGTATAAAATGTCATGTGGTGAAGTATTGTCTTCTGAAACCAATGACAGTACTCTCAATGAGTTCAGAAGGCCCACGACCTCATCAGTCTCAGAGTGTACAAAGGGTGGCTATAACTTTTACTTCTAAATTTCCTCATCCTTTAGAAACTGCAGCCATTGTGTACTAGTCTTTGACTGGTTGTCGTGGTTTAAGCCTCTCAGCCACGCAGTTTTCTCATTCACTCACTTCTCCCTCTTTCTTCCCCCAGTCCCGGGGGTATGGGGAGGAGAATTGAAGGAATGCAACTTCCACACTTTGAGATAAGAACCGTTTAGTAACTAAACTATAACACAAATCACTACTGCTACCACCAATAATAATAATGACAAGGCAAATACAAGAAAAGAATACAATCGCTCACCACCTATACCCAGCCCGACCAAGCAGTGCACCCCCACCCTTCCAGGTCTCTTCCCTCCATTTTTATATCCTGGGCATGACATGCTGTGTCATGGAATAAGCTCTTTGGTCAGTTTGGGTCAGGTATCCTGTCTCTGCTTGCTTCCGGCTTCCCCTCCTCCCCAGCAGAGCATGAGGCTCAGAAAGTCCTTGGTCAGACCAACACATTACCAGGCAGTAACTGAAAACACTGGTGTTATCAGCACTGCTCCAAGGCCCAAAATCAAAAACACAGCGCTGCACCAGCTACCAAGGAGGAGAAAATTGACTGCTACTGCTGAATCCAAGACAGTATCCACCCCTTATTCCATAGCATTCATGTCGTGCTCAGATCCCACATTTTCAATATACCATCACGTGTATGTATACATCCACACACAGAGAGAGGGAGAGAGATCATTCCTTAGTGCATGGACCAATCTCTATAAAACTGCTGAGTCCATCAAGTCCATGATATTGGGCTTCATCATTTGTAACAGTCTTTCAGAGCAGGAGAGGCTGTGTGCAGTGTTCACACTCGTGAATAACCTGGGCAATAATGTCCATTGCTAAGTCCACCTCTCAATCATGAGTCCATCTGTATGTTGCATCTTTGCCCTGATGTTCTGAAATGTCATGGGCGCACTGAACCAAAAATAATTCACCCTCCCCTTCAGCAGTTTCTGCAGCTTGTCGTTGGGAACTCCATACAGCTGCCTTCCATCTCCGACGCTTCCAAAGCACAGGAGGGGTCCAGTGGACTAGATACTAGCCCATACTGTCCCATACACCCTGCCACTCATGACCGTCCATCCTTGAGGAAAATCTCTTGGTCATCCTACATCATAGTCTAACTCCGGACAAGGCCCACACTCCACTCTGCTTAACTCTCAGGACCAGACGAAATGGTCGTGGGTAAAACACACTGTGAATGCATGTCAACATGGTGATCCCCATCACAATCAGCAGGCAGGTCTCAAGGGTACCCAAAGGCCATTCAAAACCTTCAGACCTCTCAAATGACTGCTGCTGAACTTGTCACTGGGGCTGGTGTAGCTGCTGTCCTTACTGGCTCTCTCACCACCAGCTGCTCTTTTTCTGAGTTCAGATCTTCCTCCTGTGCTTTGTTGGGAAGTGCTGTGTGGTTCTCCTGCATCCTCCTGGGGCTTGGGCTCGTGGGCGGCTGCTGGGGAATGCTCTCAGTCGCTGTGGAGCTGGGCTCGATCGCCTCCCCCTGCTGCTCGGTAGCCGCGAGGCTCGTCTCAGTCTCAGGGCCTGCTTCTCTGCCGTCTCCCCCCACTGCTCAGTAGTCGCCTCTTCTTGTGGCTCGGCAGCCGCCAGGCTGGGCTCACTGGCGGGGCTCACCTACTCTGCCACCTCTTTCATGGCCTCCTGGTCCCAGGGGCTGCGCACCTGGGCCAATTCAGCTGCCGGCTGCTCCCACGGCTGCCCCCCCTCATCTCTCCACAGCCTCACGAAGACGGAGGTGAGGACGAGGGCCAGGACGGTGAAGAGCAGCCTGACAGCCAGGTACAAGTCCACGTCCACATCCATCCCCCCTGCTTCTGGAGCCCACCCATATTACAAGCTTTTCCAATAAAGTACAATGAAACAAGAACCTTAACCCAAAACCCATATCCAAAAAATGCTAAGATAGCAAATACCAGTTGTAAGTAAGGTACAACAGGCTGAGCCCATGAACTCAAGAGAATCAAGAGCAACAACTTTGAGAGCCAATAAATCAGCATTGTGATGAGTGGCTATTAATCCTGTTGCTATCTCAACCCTTCGAGCCCCACGTTGGGCACAAAAAGCTTGGTGTTTCCTCCCAGTTTTCCAGTGCTTTGGAAGAAAGAGTGAGGAGGGAGTGAGTGAGCGAGAAAACTGCATGGCCGAGAGGCTTAAACCACGACACTGGTGTACATATCATTGTTACTACACTTACTACAAAAAAATAAAATACTTTCTTGGAGGTTGAAATCAGTTTGACAGATTGATTACTGTTTTTTTTTAAAAGGTCTTTTAGCAATTCCAGTTTTTCTAAGCAATATGAATATTTGAACATATAGGAGAAAAAAGCTTATTATCCTCTGCTGTAGACATTTCATCTTGGTCTGCAAGATCTCTTGACATTCTGCTTTCTTAGGCTGAAAATTTGAAAAAGATTCACTGAATGCAAGCATTCCTAATGCCATTTTATTGGATTTTTTATTTAATAGATGTCATGTATTACAGTATATTGCACAAAGCTAAAAAAAAATCCAACCTTTTAAAAATGCATTCAAGTTACAAACCAGTAAATTTGCTTGATTTCTAACCCAGTACTTATCTTTGCATTGCTTTTTACATTGCAAAATCAATAACTGGACACTATATGAAAACAGAGAGCAACATATGCAATGAAATGAGAAAAACTATAGAATTTTCATATAAAGTTATACATTGCAAGATACCTTTAGCCAACATACTGATAACCTCAGTCTCTAAATGCCTTTAGGCCGTTTCTTATTAACCCTTAGTAAGCATTTATAAGACACAGCCTACTGCAGCAAATTCCTGTTATTGATCTCCCCTGCTGCGTTTTTAACCTTTTGCAATGTATTAAATTCCTTTTTATCTGTACATGTACAAGACCCTTTTCATTTAGTTTTCTTACTACTATTGCAGTAATACGTCTAATATTGATGCAAAACATGCAATAGTCTAAGAAAGCACTGTCACCATACAGGATACTTTACTATGACTGAGCTTATTCCCATTTCTAATTATTTCAGTAGGAGAATCCTTACTGCTTTATATCTTACTATTGTCTACATAACATTTTGATGTTTTAAATTCAAATCAATTATAAAAACATGTATCTTAATATCTGCTGCCTACAGAGTATGGACTTTCTATTTTTTCTTTTTAGGGAAGAAAATATGGATTTTGCAATACCAACTCAGATATACAAAGGGCTCAGATGAAAAAATAATGCAGTTATCAGGCTAAAGCACTCTATGTAGTTGTTTTCAGCTTTAAAGGTGATATGGATAATAGTTGCAAAATCAACTGAGTTCTTCGCATCTTCCTATTATCATCAGATCAAAACAATATTATTTAAACTGAAACAGGAAACAAATCCCACCTCTTTGCTTTTCCTGTCCTAGTTTCTAACAAATCCCATCAGAAATAAGATCTTTTATGTTAGCAAGAAGAAAAAAGTCTCTTTCATTTGTGAATGATCCTGAATAGCCAAGAGTGTGACCAGTGGGTAATGACAGGCTTCAGTACAACGCAAACACTTGCCAGAAACTTGCAAAATCAGCTTTCTGAATCTAGTTCAGTTTTTTAAGTATCCTTATAATGCACCAATACACTTTGGTTTACAATGCAGTGCAACTCTGTTGTTTATATGTTGTCATTCAAAGTAAAAGAATTTTTATAATTATAGAAAACATACCTAGGAGTACATTTTATGTACTATATTTTTATATAAAATACTTCTTTCATTCTTACAGAAGACAATGAAGTTTAGTTTTGATAAGCAGGTAACTAAAATCTTTCAGTTTTTCAATGGCTTCTTTTATTGTGCCTTAATAATTTCTTTGGAATTATATGTGTTCATTCCTAATTACCTTGCCTAGCTGTCTGTTCTTAAAGGATATCTCCCAAGCTTAGAAATGCCTATTCAAGCATTCTTCAACTTAAGCCATATTCTCATTGGCTTATCAAACTCCAAATTTCTTTAATTTTTATAAGGAAAGATCAGACCTATTTCCTACCTAGGATAGCCTAAAGACCAAATCTCAATCTGTTCAATATTTTCTAATGCATTCTATGGAACCAGAAAATTCCCAAATTCTTACTGCATCTGGTACATATCTTGAAATTTCTTTGGTTTTGTGTTCTCTAGAATCTGTTAACTCCTGAAATATACGGCTGTTTCTTCAAAATATAATAGCTGTTCATGATCTACTTGGTTTTTCTCAGTGTTATTTCATGTACTGCACCACCCTCCCAGATGGTCTATTATTCTGAGCATCTCTAGTGCCTAAGAAAAGGAAACAGCAAAGAAAAATATTTGCTGGATCACCAGGAATATCTGGATGTACTTTTCAATTTGCTAGTGCAAGCACTCTCAGCTGCGTCTTATTAAAGACTGTCAACCAAGGAATCTACCGTCATTTTATGACATAATGTGTGTGACTGCAAAAAAGGAAGAAATATAATCTAATAATGAGATCCTGTCTCAGAAGAATGTGCCTTGTTGTACTGGTCAGCGTAGTGGGCCACCGAAAAAGTCTCTGTGAGGAGAAAGTGACTTTGAGCAGAATCTGGGAAGGGTAAAACCACATACCTGGATTGTAGACACTATGAAGAACCACTGTATAACCTGTACTGTGACTGTTGCTGACTTGTTCCAATGGTAATGTATAGAAACATACCACTCTAACTGAACCTCAGTGACCACTGAATGAACTTAGCTAATTAACTGGAATGGAGAAGCCCACACATGGTTCTCAGACAGTACATGTAGATGACACTATCTGCAGATCTTGTCTTGGCCTGACATTAAACAGCATACTCACATGTAACAATCCTTCACCTGGCAGCAGAAATGATTGATAGATTTGTTTACCTCTAAGAAAATCCTGCATATCTGTAAGGACCGCAGTGGTGACACATCTTACCATGGACAGGATCTGTGCAGTGTGCCAAAATTAACCTGAAAGGGCTTGTCTGGTGCTGCAGAAATGAGCATTCACCAGCATCACCAGGGACATCAGGTTGCTATTATCTTTCCTATTGCTTCTACTAACACCGGAAGGGACATAGATTATTATCACCTTTTCTACCACTTTATTGCTGTCATCTTTTCTACGATTTCTATGCTTTGCTCAATAAACCAGTTAATTAGCTATGGGTGTCCATGGCTTTCTCCTTGAGATCCATAAAAAATCAGTGCCTCCACAGTGCAAAACAGGGGGGCTTATAAGGAGGCCATATAAGTGCACCCCAACATTGCAACCTCGCTGTCAGAAAGGTCAGTATTGAATAACTCATTTTTCCTAAGTAAAATTAAAAATTTCTCCCTGCTAGTTATTCTTCTTTTCTGTGTCACCAGACTTTCATGTACAAATCCTGTGAGTTTGCTGCACAGCACAAAGGAGCATTACTAAATAACAGTGAATAAAAAAAAAAAACCACATTAAGGAAAAGACTATATTTTCACACACCACTAAGGCTTTTGACTATGTTCTTTATGATGTTGGCAGAGTAGATCAGCTTGATCATTAGCCAATTGTCAGACAGGCCTCAAGCAAGTGCAGTATCCAAAAGACAGTTTAACTAGTATAAGCTTCTATATGTGAATTAATGGAAAAAAGGAATACACATGAACAAACTGTAGATTATCCATGGATTTTTACCTTTTTTTTTTTTCCATACATCTGTAGATGTTTCTGTGGAAAAATTTCTAATTTTTGCTCTTGATAAGCTTTTTATAGTTTATTTTTTAATCACATAGGAAGCCATTATAATGCTAGCATATAGAATGAGCTTAATGAAGAAATTCACCACAACAGATATTTTGACACCAGTGTACATGATTTAAAATTTTCACTTCTGCTCAAACTTTAATATTTCAGGTTTTGGAAACTTGTGGTTACTAAAAATGTGGGTTTGCTTCATAGATCCCTTTGCCCATTTCAGGAATCATTATAAGTTATCTCAAGTAAATGTAGGAGAGAAAGTGGAGATTTGGATCACTGATCTAGAAAGCATTTTAGCTGAGTATGGCTTCTCTTTTTTTCCCTTGGATCAATGATGTTGAAGTGCTGTGGTTTCACACAATGGATGACATGAAAGATGAGAATGAAATCCAAAGCCTTACCTAAAAAAATAAAATTGGAATCTTTATGATTCTGTTCTACTATGGGGGCAGAGATGTATTGATAAGTTATGGAATACCATCTGATCTGCAGTGCAGCTTCTGGCCCTGAGTCTAAAAAGATCAGGTGTGCTAACCTTAGGCATAACTTCAGCTACCACTGGGGAATAACCCAGCTTGTGCTGCTTTCCTTTTTTCCATCTGGAGTATGTACAAATACAGTTACTACAGAGGAGATATTAGAATAAATTACCCTGGGGCAATACGCTGATCCAATGGAGCCCTAAGAAGTGCTTACAAAGAAAGGGTAGATATATACTTACTAAGTTCAGAGAATTAAACCTATGAATTTATATCTTAAAAATAGATGTTAGCGTTTTGTCGCTTAGCTGGACCTACAGTCATGCATCTTTGAAGGAATGAGTTGGATTTCAGTGTTTAATAAATCTGAATCCGTTTCCACCAGCTCAATCATATCACCTTCAAGCATTGTGTTCAGGATTCTCTGCATGAGAAGTTACTGTGGAGCAGCCTGTCTTCAGCTGTTTTTCCAATTAACTCCATGTTTGAAACCCTCTGTTTCTGGAATAAGAGAGACAATTGGAATAAGAAATTTTCTGGAATCAGAGAAATTGCAGACAGACGTAAACAAGATTAGTTAAGCAGTCTAAATTGCATAAGAATTACGAATATTAAGTCATAGTTTCAAGGCAATGGAGTTACAGCGAACTTGGGTGAAAATGAAATTTCCTCTCTCATAAAACTGTTCAAGAATGATTTATGTTTGATAATATTTTCTCTATTGTAATTATTCCCTTTTCTCATTTAAAAAAAAACCCAAAGCTTTTATAATTCTTATCTCCTACTATCTCCCTTGTCACCTTATTTAGTATTCAGAGCTACTGCTTAGAAGAGAAAATTTGGGGGCTTTGTATACATAACCAAATTACAGATGTTAAATGAGTTACAAAACCTTTGTTCTAGGACAAACAACTTATTAGCAGCTTCATCTGATATATCCATAGAATGCTTTATTGGATCACTTATTCCACTTTTAATTATTTATTATTATCATACTTTTGTAGGTATTAAACTTGCCAAGCATTTGAAGCTTAATGTAAATACAAGAAATAGTACTTGTTCTTTCAAAACACTGGCTATGTTTTCCATCATTAGTTAATTCATATCCTTATACAACCTCCTGAAGTAGAGCTATGTTTCTGTCTTGTTACTGCTAACTAAAGAGAACGTTTATTACTTTCCTGTAAAAAATAAATTTTATCAAAATGCACTGTTTGTGATTACAGAAAATTGTTTTTTTTTAAAAAGAGGCTTGAAAAAGAGCCAAAGATACTGAAAATGGTCTTTCAAAAATATGTGGGCAATGCTGACTGAAAGAAGTGAAACTAAAATAAACCAGATTGGTCATAATCTCTGGGCAGATTATGAAATGGGGATTCAGAGTAGTTTCCAGAATGTTTGCAATTGTTGTACATGGCTTTCAAGTCAACCTTTCTTTATGGATGCCTCTGTATATAAGGCAAAATTCTTGTGGATCCACCATTTCAGATTTACAAAGGCATAGTTCCCTCCCTTCCCACCTGAGTTTCTCTTGGAATATTTCTAATTTTGTCTTACATGTGAAACCAGGGGTTAAAATGTGAATCTCTTCTATTCCTGACCTTATTCACTTAAGCCTTATGTGTTTTAAAAAACACTATATACTGCTGTTTGAGGAGGAGGGGAGAAACTGCTCCCTTACTGGCTTTCTCCTTTTGATTGAAGCATGACATAACTGGTCAATAACCCTATTCACAAAGCAAAATCTTTTATGCAAGGTTTTTTCTCTCATTTTGAGCATCATGTAGAATGGAATAACCCACATCATACCAAGTAATATCTTAGACAGCTAGCAGTTCATAGCGGAAGGTAGGATTATCTGAGACCAGAGGAAAGGAGAGAGAGCAAAACAAAACAAACAAAAAAGCAGTAAAGAAGAAAATACAGAGAGCAAGTGAGGAGGGGAAAGGAGAAGGAGAAAGAGCAATAAAAGGGTAGAAGAGGAAGGGTAAGAGAGAAAAGACAACCAGTCCAATGAGTGTCTTATGATAAGCAGCCACAAAACAGTACAGTAGTTAGACAAAGCTGAGCTAGAATGAGAAAAGGAAAGAATGTAATGTCCATAGTCTTAGCTACCCTTGATCTATTTTTACATTCAGTTTAGCTGAGCTAGTGCTGACCACAGTTTAACTGTAAGAACATGCAATAATAAACCAAGGTCAGAAAGCATTCATTTGTCTGGGATTAATTCCAGATCGGTTCACCTATACTGATTTTTTAGATCTGTTTGCTGAAATAGTGCGTTTCAAGTGTACATATAAACTTTGTCTGATATTTAACAGCAGATTTTCAGAAAGTGCAACTATCATATGGGATCCTCAAAGGAATTTTGAAGAAATGCTGAATGTTATGAAACTTTGTCAATCTAAACAATTAGCAGAAAAACAAAACAAAACACCAAACTTTTTTAAAATAAAGATATCTTTACATTGAAGAAAAAGGGATTGTGAAATTGCCATTCACTCATTATGCATATTTAACTCCATCTAGGAAACTAGATAGCTAGAAAGATGCAAATGAAAAGTCATTTGTTTCTCTTCTGTCTGGTAATTTATATAGTCATTTACTTTGTAACAAAACCCTGCTGACTCAGAGTGCTAGCATCCTTAATGGTTTTACTGAATTAGAAATATATATGCTAGATACAAATCACTAGAGAATTAAGACTCAAATCTCTGATTTTGATAAAACAGGGGCGCTATAGGAAAACATCATTAAAACTCATTGAACAACTCTAGGGAGGAGCCTGACAAATAAAATGTAACAAGTGTTGCACTGAAAATAGAATTTTCTAGTAATTATACAGTAAATGTAACTTCATATCTCCTGAAATAACAAGTGAAAGATCTAGACACCTGCAAATCCTTAGAAGCTGAAACACATCTTGAAAGAATACAACACTGATATTTTTTTTTTTTTTTTGTACAAAATACGGGACCATTTGTACAGTTGTCAATTTTATACAAATAGAATCATAGAATTGATTTTTAGAATACATTTTCAGGCATTTGTATGCTCTGTTTCACATACAACTGTAGGACAAATTATGACTTTTTCCTGTATAGAAAGTTAAGAGAAATCTACTAAAAGTAAATAAAAATACCTTCAGTGCCTTCGCTCAAAACGACATTGTCTCCTGGCTGTATGCTCCTTGAAACTCTGAGGGACCTGTGGGATTTGCTGTGGCAAAAGGTTATCCAGGAACCTTCAGAAAGATAAAAATGTTTCTTCATTTTTCAGGCTCTACCTGCAGGCACATAATTTTCTATCACAAGTAAAGGTCCTCTATTTGTCATTGGATAAGGCAGCTATATCAAATCAGAATCTTTTTCCCAAAGAGTTCCTGAGAATCTACGAAAGGAAAGCCTCTTTTCCATGGAAATATACACAATAAGCCTCTTCTTTTAAGTATCTCTTTTGAAAATGGTATTCAAATGGCCTGAAAAAAAAAAAAAAGTTTTCTTCCCCCATCTTTGCATTTCAAATAGTTAGATAGAGAATACCTGTACAGCTAAGGAACAATAGAACCACATAATGTTGCAACAGCATTATGCAGTCACAGTCATTATCCAGCTTAATAATGCTGGCATTTGTGATGGCAATAAAAGAGAAAGCTCTGTATCTTTATGCAACAGAACCGTTACAGCACCCATCGATTTCAATAGATAACATTTCAGGACTTAATTGTCAAGGAATATTACTTTGTTTTCTTTATAAACAGATCACTTTGGTTTCAAACACTAAAACTCTCATTGGGTTTTATGTGGTTTTACTTAGTGGAAACATTTCACACTAATCTCTGAGGTGGGGTTCCAGCTGTTGCAGCTTGAATGTAGGAGTTGTTTCCATAGGAAGCCACAGTGCTTTGCTTCTTGTGGACCAAACTACCACATTTGCCCACCAGGAAAGAATGCAACTCATCAACCTTTCTGCTGGTGCAGAAATATGTCTTACATAAAACTCTGACTGTTGTACACTGTCTCCCTTGTGCACTTTTAAATATTGCATGATATATAACAACAAATGCTATGAACTCTACCATATAACCTTTGAAATAAATGAAGAGGAAAGCAGTGGAATAAAAAATAATAATTAAAAAAAAACCCTGAAATAATGCTTCACATCTTTTCAAACAATTAAACCTCCATCTTAAAATGCAGCACACTAATTAAAGGTTTGTGAAAGTCTAATTTGTCTCCTCCAAGGTTATGCAAGAAAACGGTAAAAAAAAATCATTCTGAGTATTCAATGAAGTAATAAAAATAAGGCCAGTTATTAGTAAGGAGTCCAAAGCCATAAGCAACATTTTAGTGATATGTAAGTGCTCAGGCCAAATTGCAGCATCCTTTAATGACCAGTAACTAAAGAACAAAATTGTGTGATAACACATGCAAAAAAGAACTGATTTTGTCACATGATGAAATCAGAGCATTCAGGTTATTCTTCTGAGAAGAGAGGTTGAAAAGAGATTTTTTTTCCCCCCCCCGTGCTAAGAAAAGGTTGGTTTATTACATCCTAGAGAAAAAAGGTATTAGCTTATATTTAGTAAGTGTTCATACATTTTATTGTAATGGAAATCACCGTTTCATATGTGGGTCCCATTATCTTACTTGAAAAGTCAATACAAGAATACAATGTGTTGTTATTCTCTGAAGGGTAAATACAGATTCTTTTTGACAAGTTGGTAATTGTGTCCATTATAATTCAACATCAAGTTGTTAATTTAATTTTCCACAATTGGGAAAAAGTGAGATGGATTTTTAAAGTATGTGTCAGGATTACAATGTAATGTTTTCCTTGTACTCTCCTATTATCCTCTTTATTTGTTTATATTTAATCTTTTCCCCAGCTAGGAGTAACTAAGTACTAAAATAAGCTGTATACTTTGTGAACATTCTTAGTGTGTAGATTAACATGAGGTAAGAATTTTTTTACATCACAGGTATTATTTTTAATAAATAGACAAATTGAACTTATAATATGCTTCTAATATACATATAAGAACAGATTTTTTCCTAAATATTTGTAAATTCAGGAATAAAAGGCATATATAAAGCTTAATCCATTGAATTACATTCATGGATACAACTAGATTTTGCCTTTAAAAGGTGGTTGGTTATCATAGACTTCAAAAAGAACATCATGATGACTTACATATAACACTTGTAAGTACAAGTAAAATATATTAATCCATAGGTACATATAGCTCCTAAGAGATGTGACTGTATCAGTGAGAATCCTGAAGCACCCTTTTTGTGTTTTCCTGGATATTTAGCTTAAGAGGAATTTAATCTGATTCAACATGTTAGGTGTTTCTATGAAAACCAAGAAGATGGATAAAGAAACAGAAATCAGTTGTTCTCAGCCATGTATGAACTGATTACTTATTTCAGCAGGCAAGCAATCCATAATAAAAACATCTCCTTTTACTCCCAATTGTGGGAAATAAACCACTTTTATTTATGAAACTTTTGCCAAAAGAAACAAACTTCCACTTCACTGTCACTTCCCCTCATGATTAAACAAATCTAAACAAAGTGAAACTGTCAACTCTTTTAGATCTACAACAGTATGTTTCTTTCCAGGATTTCTGAGAAATTCAGAGAAAAATATAAGACCATATTCACAAAGCTGCCAGAACAAGATGAAAAGTTATTTTACACTTCTTTTTTGTCAATTGTTTATTAGTAAGAGCACTCCATTTCTTTCTCTTCCTCTAAGAGTTCAAAGTCCAGGTCTCACTTCCCATAAGGCCCAACAGATTACAAATACATTGGCAAAACAGGAGAGGAACTCTTCTCAATCTCTCCTGTCTAGTCTGTTCTAGCTTGTATAAATAATTAATTTACGAATTATGGTTAGGAATGAAGGTTAGGTGCTTCTTCTTTCCAAATAGTATTAGGCTGGACTCCTTCTCAGTCTGTACTCCAGTGACTATTTAGATACTTTATCTGAAAGAAGATTCAGAAGGAGGAAAATGGGAGATTCACTGGTTAGTATATCCTATGTAAGAAACTGACAGATATAAGAGTTAAGAAAAACATAGTTCAAGTTTTTATTCTGACAGAAAAAGTATTCTAACATGTCTCCCACAAGCCCTGTACAATTTCTCACTCTACGTACATCCATCATTTATCTGAAGATAATGACTTCATAAATTGCAGGTTAAAATCAAGTTATGGAGTATTGTGTGCAGTTCTGGTGTCCTCAACATAAAAAGGACATGGAAGTGTTGGAACAGTCCAGAGGAGGGCCACGAGGATGATCAGAGGACTGGAGCACCTCCCGTATGAAGACAGGCTGAGAAAGTTAGGTCTGTTCAGCCTGGAGAAGAGAAGGCTGCATGGAGACCTCATAGCAGCCTTCCAGTATCTCAAGGGGGCCTACAAGGATGCTGGGGAGGGACTCTTCATGAGAGACTGTAGTGATAGGACAAGGGGTAACAGGTTCAGACTTAAACAGGGGAAGTTTAGATTGGAAATGAGGAAGAAATTCTTTCCTGTGAGGGTGGTGAAGCACTGGCATGGGTTGCCCAGGGAAGTTGTGAATGCTCCATTGCTGGCGGTGCTCAAGGCTGGGTTGGACATAGCGCTGGGTGGCATGGTTTAGTGTGAGGTGTCCCTGCTCATGGCAGGGGTGTTGGAACTAGATGATCTTAAGGTCCTTTCCAACCCTAACTATTCTATGATTCTATGATTCTATGAAATAATACATTTACTTAGGGAAGTAATACAGTAGCCGGGGTAAAAGGAAATGGGACAAAATCCAAAATAAGTTATCCAAAAATCATTCAATCAGATTAGCCTCATATCTATGGCCTACAAGTGACAAAATAACAATATAGTTAATCTACCAGACATATGGTAAAACATCTGCTGGATTACCTATGAGATTTAACCAGTGGGGAACATAAAAGCTAATGCAGAGTTGTGTGTGGAATGGTAAACTGACTGAAAACCAGCTGGCAACTGACAGATCTGAGAAGGGAATAATCAAGCCAGGATCATCTACTAATAGAGTTAGTCAAGGATTAGTCATGGTACTGATCTTTTTTTAATATATTTATTACATTGCATTTCATGTGGTACAAAAAATAAAGGCAAACTGACTAAATTTTTTCATAATAGAATGTGAAGCCTGCCGCAGCACAATACAGAATTAAGTGGATAAATATGGTAGTGAACAATACTAAAGCAAGGTGATACACTTAAGGAGAAACAAAATTTAAGTTCTGTTCTTAAGAGTTAGAAGAGAAGAAAGAGAGTGATGCAGCTGGATTGGTTTTGGAAGTAAAGTGACACTTCCAACAAATAACAAATACAGTTCTAAGATATATGCAATAAGGTCCCCAGAGTACCGCAGGCCATATGAAATAAGACAAAAGGTCTTATTTTGTTTAAATGAACTGAGATGTGATAAGATTGCTTTACACAAATAGATGGAGTGGTTAGGAGTGAGCACAAGAGAAGAAGAAAAGCTATTTAAAATAACAACTTTGATTTAATAAAAATATTTCTGGATGGGCCATAAATGCGTTTGAGTTAGAAATTAGAAATTGTAATCATCAGAGCCAGAATATTCAGTAACAGCCTTTCAATAGGAGGAGCAAGGACAATAAACCAAACTGTTTTTAAGATGAAGCATTTTTCAGAAAGAAAAATGTTGTATATAAACATCTGTTTCAGCTAATGCTTGCCAAAACAGAGAGAAGTATCCAATAAAATCTTGACTGGTATTGTTGCCAAATTGCCCAGTAAATTGCAGGAGATCAGAGATTCTTAGAATCTATGATTCTGAGACAACTGGTGTCCCTCAGGGATGGGTGTTGGGACCGGTCTTGTTCAACATCTTTGTCGGTGACATGAGCAGTGGGATTGAGTGCGCTCTCAGCAAGTTTGCTGGTGACACCAAGCTGTGTGGTTCAGTTGATAAGTTGGAGGGAAGGAATGCCATCCAGAGGGACCTTGACATGCTTGTGAGGTGCGCTGATGCCAACATGATGAAGTTTAACCATGCCAAGTGCAAGGTCCTACAGATGGGTGGGAGCAATCCCAGGCACAGCTACAGGTTGTGCAGAGAAGAGATTCAGAACAGCCCTGCAGAGAAGGACTTGGGGGTGTTGGCTGATGAGAAAATGAACATGAGCTGGCTTCAGTGTGTGCTCGCAGCCCAGAAAGCCAACCGTATCCTGGGCTGCCTCAAAAGGAGCGTGACCAGCAGGTCGAGGGAGGTGATCCTGCCCCTCTACTCTGCTCTTGTGAGACCTCACTTGGAGTATTGTGTGCAGTTCTGGTGTCTTCAACATCAAAAGGACATGGAAGTGTTGGAACAAGTCCAGAGGAGGGCCACGAGGATGATCAGAGGACTGGAGCACCTCCCGTTTGAAGACAGACTGGGAAAGTTGGGTCTGTTCAACCTGAAGAAGAGAAGGCTGCGTGGAGACCTCATAGCAGCCTTCCAATATCTGAAGGGGGCCTACAGGGATGCTTGGGGAGGGACTCTTCATGAGGGACTGTAGTGATAGAACAAGGGGTAACAGGTTCAAACTTAAGCAGGGGAAGTTTAGATTGGATATGAGGAAGAAGTTCTTTCCTGTGAGGGTGGTGAGGCACTGGAATGGGTTGCCCAGGGAAGCTGTGAATGCTCCATCGCTGGCGGTGCTCAAGGCTGGGTTGGACATAGCGCTGGGTGGCATGGTTTAGTGTGAGGTGTCCCTGCTCATGGCAGGGGGGTTGGAACTTGATGATCTTAAGGTCCTTTCCAACCCTAACTATTCTATGATTCTATATACAAAGCTTCTAACAAAATCTAAGGCATGAAGACAAGGCATATTCACATACAAGTTTTGATTTGAACACCTAAATTCTAAATGAAGCAGTATATAAAGACCGAAGTCTAGAGAACATATAAAGAATCACACTTTACAGAAAATTGTAGACAGCAAATAGGAAACACAGTATGTGAAAGTGAAATGAGAAGACTGAATGTAAGATCAGTAGCCATAATATACTAACTACACACCTATCAAAACCCCACCACGTATCAAGGGGAAAAATGTCTCTCTAAAAGAGAGTCCGATCATCATTTTACTGCGTGGTGGGTTATCCTTGGCAAGCAGTCAGATGCCCACCTGGCTGTCATCTCATTCTCTCTCCTGGTCTGGACCACGGGAAGATAAGATGGAAAAACTGTGGACAGGAAGACAGTGAGATCATTTGCCAGTTACCATCATGAGCAAAACATGCTCAACTTCATTCCTTCTTTCTGGATTCCTCTACCCACTCTACCCCTTTCTCCATAGTACAGGTGGTTGGGAAATGGTGTTTGCAGCCAGTCTATAACAGTTCCTCTCTGACACTCCTTCCCCCTCACACTTTTCCCTGATCTCTCCAAGGGCAGCAGTTCTTCAGGAAAAACCAGCTCCAGTGTGCATTCTCCACAGTTCCTTCATGGTAATATCCACCTGCTCTGGCATAGCTCCCTCTGTAGGCTGCAGGGACGTACCTGCTGCTCTGAGGTCTCTTCCAGGGACTGTGGGCGAATCTTTGTTCCAGCACTTGGAGCACCTCCTCCTCCTCCTCCTTCTCTGAACCTGGTGCTCACAGAGCATAATTAAGTGGAAAGAAACTGTAAGTATATCATGTTATGATAAAACACAAAACCAAGTCAAAGATTTATTCCCTTTTCAAGATCCAGGTTTTTTAAGTGCGCAGTCTATGGCAGCATACTTATAAAACTTGAAATTTGAAATCTGAACAGCTCTAATATCCTTATTGAGTCCATTAGATGGATGAGTCTGCCAGATGGTGTAGAAGGCATTAATATCTGTTTAGAAAAAGCACCTTCATCTGTGAAATGTTAATTTTATATGAAACAGCCCAATGTGCATTTGTCTTGCTTCAGTTAACCTAATTAGTATGGAGAAAGTACTGTAAGAGAAAGAGTTATCAATGTAATAGTGAAAAAAAAGACAATAATTTAAAATTGCAGTGGCATTTAAATATTCTTCTGTTTCTGTGAATCAACAGCAACAAAAGTTTTATTGGATGTCTTACCGTCTTTTCATAACAAAGCTTCATCATTGTCTGATGGTGATAATATGATGTCACTGGTATGAATAATGTCATGACTCGTAAAATAAATTAAGGTTGTTATTTACAGTGAATAGAAACACAGTATTAAAAAAGGCTAAACTTATGAGTTTTCTGTGTCTGCCATTAACCATGTGCCAAGGACAGTTACCCACTTTATCTTCTTTTACGTTTAGGTATAGATGAAAGCCTGAATGGAGTGAGTAATGTCAGAGGACTGTACAGTTTAATCCATGTCACTTGAGATAATGCGTGTATGATGTCAGCCAGTATTGGAGAGGAGAGAAAGTTTACTTTCCACCCTGAGCTCTTCTTTCCAGTAAATCTTCATCTGAAGATGTTCAAAGTAAAGCCTTAATGTAACACAGGCTTTGGCTAGCACAGTGACAGGTGAATGGCATGTAACATGAAGAAATTCCACATAAAACAATTTGACATGAGAAAAGCTTGCAAGATGAAGGCCTATTTCTTATCCACTGCTGTTTTGAGATCTCATTCCAGAACTCAAAAAAAAATTCTGAGATTTCCTACATTGCAGAGTAAAAACCAGTTGCAATGTAAAACTCAGAAAAATACAAAACTGTCGTGCTGTATATATTAAAGACAGGAAGCATGCAAAGGAAGATTTGTGTTGCCTGTCCTTTTGTTCCATGTGCCCCACCCCCCAGCCTCCCATGACCTTGGAAGAGAAAGAAGCAAGTTAAAAAATTTGAATAAAGTCAGCTATGTGGACTGTAGAGAAGTCAACTCCCTCAAGCTTCTCCTATCTGTGTGAATAAATGGGCATGCCAAGAACAAAAACTTTACTGCATACTTAGCAAGTCATCAGCATCAATAGTCCCATTTGGCAGCTGTTGGATTGACAATACATGCAGAAAAAATCTGCAGGAGAACACTGGTTTCACCAAAGGATATGATCCTGTGAAGCTGCTCTACAGCAACCTTCCTTGTTCTTGAAATCTGGTTGAGAAACAAAGATTTCTGTATTTAGCCTAACACAATACCTGTGCAAAATTAATGCATTCTAAAAGAAAAGGTTGATATAGGTATACACGTGCACACACACACATACAAAATGTATGTTCTGGAGACTTAAGATATTTTACCTGAGACGATTTCACTTCTCCAAATGTTGCAATTTCATGAGAAAATGGGTCACAGGTTTTTGTTTTACTGCCTGAGAAAGCTCAAATGCTAATTTACTTCCAAATTTTGAGTATAAGTACATGTAATCTATTTTCTTCTTATTTTTCTTGGAAATATAATTTGATGTGCTTAAAAAAAAAAAAAGGGCACCAACCATGCATTGAATCTTGATAGTTTTGCTTTTAATTCAGATTTTATTTTCTCAATTGACTAAGCATTACTTTTCTTGATTATAAGTCCAATACACGCTCTTGAAGTAATAGAACTAACAACTTTGATAAAAGATTGTGGAAATTTGCCTTCTGAAAACTGTGGTATGTTGCTACAGTGCTTTTTGGGTGGGATAAACAAATCTAGCTTCATTTGCAGTGGCTAGTAATATTTGGATGAACCTCTAATGCAATGAATTCAGAAGACAGAAATCAACGTATTAAAAACATCTCTCTTAGTTCATACAAGTTCAATAAAGTGCAATTTTTAGAAATGCTATATTTTTTAAACAAAGTGGCATATTGCAGTCCTGTGTCCCAATCTCCACACACTGGCAGTTTCCTCCGTGCAGTGATCCATACCTTATTTGTAGGAACGGAGCAGAAAAGCAAAAAAAGCTTAAAAGAAAAAGGGCACCTGCAACGGCACAGCAAGCAGCGTGGCAGCTGTGATTGTCTGGCCTTGCCTCCAAGCAGAGTACTATTCCTACTCTGCAATTAGTGTTATTGGATCTGTCCAGGGCACTGCATAGAGCATCATAAACCTGAAATTCCACATCCAAATTATAGAGCAGAAGTAGCCTATACACTTAGCCTGAAACTAAATTTACCAACTGTCAACTTTGCTTAGCAAGTAATACAGCCTAAAAGCTAGCTCTGAGTAATCTGTACTGATAGACCCAGTAAGAAAAAGGGAATGGGGGAATGTATGGCCTATACTTGAGAATATCCTCAGATAGAGAGATAGATGGATAGATAGACATAGATATAGGTATCGATATAAATAGACATATATTTATACGGAATGTTAATTATATATATACAGAATACATAGGAACCCCAGAATTTTAGCTGACTGTGTTGCCGCAAGAGCGATATACCTTGTACCATTTGTTTGTAACAAGTCCACATGGCTGGCAGTAAAGAGGCAAGAAAACCTGGGGTCCTTCCTAAAAGTAAAAGATAACAAGGACAATAAGGCATTTAGGCATTCCTAAATTAACCACTTTCATTTTTTCTAAATATTTAAAAATGCATTCTCTTTCCCTACAATAGGTTTTTTTTTTTCTTTTTTTTTTTAATCCTTATTATTTTGTTTCAAAACAGAAACACTTTTTTCACAGAAATCATGACACTTGGTTAGCTGAAATAATGGCCCCTAAAAACCATCACTCTTCAGAAGCAGCCTCTTCCTCCTACCCACCATTATCACTCACTCTTGGGTGTTTCCAGATGAGATGCCACAGTGGAGGAATTCAGCAGTCACAGTCTGCCTCCAGCTCAGCCAAGCTTTTAAATTACTTGCTGTGTTTATGTGGCATTTCTGATATCCACAGGGAGATCCCAGCCACTGTGAAGTAAACAACATTCGGCTTCTCTGCCTGGCTCTCCCTCCCACCTCCCATGCTGTGTCACAGAACTGTGCCCCTCTTTTTGGAGAGATGCCTCTTTTTTTCTGTTATGTAGGTGGAATTCCTTCTGTTGACATTGTCACTGATGTCTTTTCAGGCCTGATTTGTTTTATGAGCAGTACTGTGGGTGCCAAAAAAGTACTCTGGCTACTTGTATGGGCCATACTTCTCTTGCTGATAGCACACTTCTAATAAACACCAGGCTTAGAATTTCAAATACTGGAAACAGAAACCAGAAAAATTCGCATGCAAAAGGATAATGAATCTTACTGTGCAAAGCCCTCAACTTCTGTTTCATTTATAGTACAACTTTTATAAAACTATGCAGTCCTCATATGAAGTTCTTACATAACATGGCATTAACCAGATCTCAGAACAAATTGTTCTAATTTAATTGCCTTTGTCATTAGAAATGTTGGCTTCATTTTTGTCCCCACTTTTTAGTTTCAACTTTCAGTCTTTGAATCTCATCTTTCCTGAATGATGTTTTCTCTGATGTTAGGGAAGTATCTTCCATCAGAAATTTGTTCCCTGTGTAGTTATGGGTCATATGATTTGATATTTGGATAAACTAGTAGTTCATATAAACAGTAGTTCAGGATTCCTTCCAGTTTAAGGCACGCAAGTCAGAATATATGAATGTTTGCATAGGCTGACTATGCACACAGGTTATTTCCTGGTTATACTGTTAGCTTTTTTGGTTTGGTTGGGTTTTTCTTGGGGGGAGGGTGGGAGTTGGAAAGAATCCTTATAGATTATTGACAACCTTTTGAAACTACTGATTCCCCAGATAAAAACAATTGGTTTCATCAAATACTTTTGTAATTGTAATGTATTTTAGCTGTTTACTTGATTATTCTTTTCTTTATACATTTGAAGACCAGATTAGGACACCTGCTGGGACCTGATATTTAACTGATTGTCTTATGGTTCTCACATCTTTTCTATAGTTGTTACCAGAATATACTCTTGCATTTCATGTCCAAAAAGTTATGCTCTCCACAACAGACACATTGTCTTCTATTTGGAGCTTATAAAGCATAAATTTCTTCAGTGAACATTTCAGACTGGCTTATAGTATTCAAAATGTTATTGAAATTACCCTTTTCCCCAGTGATAGCTCCACAAGTAGTTTGACTTCTCTGTAGGTTTTACAAAATCCAGAACTAATAAATCCTACAAATGCACTTATTTTGCCTAGTTTTACTTGTTCTGTAACAAGAAAAGCAATACACACACACAAAAAAAAAAAAAAATTAAGAAGTTTCCTTTTAAAATTGTAGAGGAAAGCTTATAATGTATTGTGAAAACGTATTTTAAATATGCACTTCTGTTAAATCATTAATTTGCTATTAAGTCCCATTCAGCACACTATCAACTGCTGTGAAGCTCCAGGATATTTAGGGGGATACACTCAGATGCCTTTCATTTTGGGTTGGGATCATAACTTTACCATAATTACTCTTAGGGCTGCTACTGCAGAAAAGCTGTAACAATACACAAAAATACCAATCAACTTCTATGAAATTATAATATGTTTAAGTTTGAGCCTCTTAGGCAAAGCAAACTGATGTATCTGAAAAAAACAGGAATGTTTTCCAACAGTACTATTTTTCTTTTGAAGTCAAGACCGTTTTATGAAGAATATGCAAATCTTGATTTCTGAAGTTCTCCAAATACTTTCCTTGTCTCCCACCAGAACTACTGAAGTCCACAGTGAGAAAGAAAAGAACTAAAGCTATTCTAATCCCAAGGACAAGTTAGATCTTTAAATAGGCATAAATTTGCTGAATTAATTTGAAGTTAATTAAAGCCTGTGACAGAAAAAGACCTAGTCCAAGATTTATAAGACTTTTTAAATTCCCTTTTTATAAACATTGTTTATAAATATTTGCTTATTGATATGATTCTGTTTTACCCCATTCTATCTTTATGTCATTAGAAAAAGAATGATTTCATCTTTCTGCTGGAAATCCTTACAACTCTTTATTTGTTTACTTACATATTTTACTGTTCAAATAAAGCTATCACTACTACAATGTTTATTAGTCCAGTACTAATAAAATGGGTTGAAGAGCCACATAAATAGCTTGGAATACTTTATATCTTTCCAGTCTCTCAAACTCAGATCCTGAAGTCATGAAACTAGGAAATATTCCAGTGGAACTATGCTAAACTACACTAGCTGTACCCTAAATTTAATGAACCAGTCATATTTTCCCACAGATGGAAGAAATAAATCTAACAAAATTAAACACAGATCAAAATGAATTGCTGATGCAGTTTTGCTGTTTGGTGAGCTAAGGCAGCTGTTAACCCAGATCAAATAGCCAGCAGGTTTAATATGCTTTTTCTACAGCCAAAATGACTTTTCCTCTTTGCCTTTCACAAAATAAGAAAGTACGAATAAATAAGAAACTGTTTTCCACAAGTTTCAGAGGATCAGAGATATTTTGAATGGCACCTTTTCTAAAATATCTTGGGAAAAGGAAAAGAAAGTGAGTTGTTTTCCACAGAATGAAAACCTTCAGCTTCCTCTTAATTCTGTTAGGAGAGCAGACAAGACAAGGCTTAACCCTACCTGTAATCTCCATTAAGGATCTAAATGGCATTCTTGCAACTGGTACAGGGAGAAAGAACTTATGCTGAGCTAAAAGTGATAATACCAATAAAGAGGAATCATTTTGAGAATCATATAATCAGTAGAGAAAACCCTCTTAAGCATCAGGGGAACCATCAAGAGACTATAAGCAGCTGGAAAAGATGCAAAAAATTTGAAAAGAGACAGTCAAGAAAAAATAAGCTGTCAAAAAAAAAAAAAACCAAAACACACACAAGAGACTAAAGCATGACACATTTGTGAAGTGATGCAATGCACAAATTAAGTCAAAAGTTTGAGATGATGGAGACCTAAAGAAAGTACATTAAACTTGCATTTCATAAGTCTTATATGAAAAAGCTATCAAACAAACAAAGTGGGTAGAAAGCAATGCTTGATACAGCAGTCATAGAACTCATTCTGTCAGAGGAAGACAGTGACTACACTTTGATCTCTTGCTGAGGAAGTGTCTCAAACAAAAAATAGAAACTTCTAAACAAATAAAGTCAGATTCATCTCCCATAATATAAGATTCTAATAGTTTACCTTCGTTGTTTAAGCTCCATTTATAGTCAATATATAGAGATGAGCACTACAAGGAAGTAATCAATTGATCCCATCCATAACTAGGTAAATAAGAGGATTTTCATTACTTGTTATTGGAAGAAGCCCTCCATTCTGCTGTCTCAGATTCATAAATATGGTCTAGACAACTATGCTAGTGTTAAAAAATGCACCTTTGTTTGGGTAAGGGTAGATGAGATAAATCTAACTTCTTTACAAGATCTGTTATTTTCAAGAAATTCAGATCAGCACTTCTCAGTATGGCATTTTAAAAAATCAGGCAATTAGGCAATTGGAAAAAGGGAATGGAGCTTCATGGCCAGAGCTGCAATTCAAAAATACATTTTAAATTAATCTGGGTTTAAACAGGTACTGCTATTGGTAAGTCATCATGCTTCTAGCTCTATTATTTCTAATTTACAAGATGCTTTGTACAACAGCCCCCAGTTTAACCAGTCTTAAATTTTGTCAAATTCAGAATGGAACAGAGTTGAATCACAGGTGAAGATTTTTAAACAAAAGGTAACTATCTTCGTGCAAATCCATTTCATCTACAAATACGCATTTATTTTTTTCTCTATTTACATATACGTATTATCTTTTAGGTGATCAAAAATAAAACCACTACCATTTGTAGATCTTTATGCTTTATTATACATGCTACTATTTACCTGGATGCTTATTTAGTTGTAATCAGAGTTCTCTTTTAAAGCATATTTAAAAAAATCATAGACTACATGTATTTAACATTAACATTAAATATGTGCAGTCTACAGCTATTTTACTTTGTCTATTATGTTGCTGTCCTCAGCTCATACAAAATGACTTATGCAATGCAAAAATGATGGAAAAGGTCTTGACATACCATTTCCACAGACCTTCCCGTAGTATAGATTTATTTTGAGTCAGCCTAACATGTAGCTCTAGAGCTGTGGAGGGAATGAGCAACATGAAGAAATATGACAAAATATGCATGAAACAAATACCACAAAGAGGATAACATGGGAAATGGTGTATAGATAATTATTGCTATAGATTTCTTACATATTCTGTAGCTTTTAATACAACCCTAACGCACCTCCAAAAAGAACTCTCTTCAAAATGTATGACATAGAGAACATACGATATGGTCATATGACAAATTTTTTTTGCTGGACTGTGTTTTGGGACACTGCATGTAACCTCTCTCAAGCCTATGCAGATTAAAAATTGGATATCAGAGCTTCATGAGTTGCCTATACATATTTACTTACATACAAACACACACTTATGCACAGCCACAAACATCATACAAATCTTTATTAGTTCCCAAACATTTACATAAATGTTCAACTAAGATATAAGCCATTTTTATTTTGCCCATGTGGCTATGATTAAGCTTGACTCATGCCAATGACAAATGTTTCCATAACAACCAACACACTCTGAAATGGGAAAATGATAGAGAACCTATTCTAAAAAAAAACACAAAAGTTTACCCAATTCAACAACTTGACAAAATAAACAACCACATGAAACATTCATTTGCTTTATATAATTGATTGAACCCTGACTTGGCAGCCATTGTCCACCTAGCAGAAATAGCACATAACAGTTCCCACGCTTCATTGTCAGTGATTTTTAAGTAGTCAGAGTTGTTTTTCTATTATTGTCTGGACATAAGTCAGTCTTTTTGAGCTAAATTAAGCCAGATGTTGAAATTCAAATAATGGAGCACGCTACTTTTTTAAGTCTTTTGGATCTACCAGACAGTTCTTAAAACAAAAGGAAACAAATCAAAACTGGAATGAGGGTGTGGCTGGAGGATGAAATAAGAGTCACGATAATACTTCGGCATACGAAAAGTTTCCTGTGCTTACAGCAGCAGATTTTTCAAGCTGTCAGGCTAAGTCAAACAGATGGTCTACTAGGGCTTGCTCTTGGTGAAGGTCTCCAGGATCCTAGTTTCCCTGTTTCTCCAGATAGGACTCACACCTAGAATCCAGTGCATTGTCTTTTCATATCACTGCCTTTGCTTCCTTCTCTCTTGAGGAGCAGGAAGAAATTACTGATCAACTCAGCTCCAGTACAGACCACAGTACTCGGCTAGATCCAGAAATGCAGCCTACACCACTAGTTTAGGCATAAGGACCTTGCTATCTCCTGTTAGTTTTCCAAGCAGAGCAAGACCTCATTCACTTGGGAATGCAGAGACCTCTGAGAGGTTGTGTGCACTGGGAAAAAAAAATAGTAATTGGGAAAAGTAATGGAAATAAAAAAAAAAGCAGTGATGAGGCACTAAGAACTTTTTATGTGTATTTATGAATGAGCTGAGATGCTTCTGAATTGTCTGTGTTTCCTCTTCTGGAGGAAAAGGTGGCTATAACAACAAGTCCTCATTTTGGAAAACGAAGCATCATGGACATTGCATTTATTTTATACTCAGATATTTTCAGTGAAAATATTTCTGGAAAAGTAAAGGCTGCCTGACATTTCCTCCACTAATGCCCAGCCTTTCTCTGTACCCTATCCAAATATCAAGAGCTGGTATATGTTCAAGGAAAATTCTGTGGACGCAAAAAGGGGGAATTAAAACAGTTCAGACTGAATTACACTACAATTATTGAACAAAACACTTTCATTACCATATATTTCACTGCAAACAGATCTAGCACAGAAGTAGCTGGGGCTATCAAGCTGAAATATGGCAAGAGACGTGCTGCTTAGAGGGGTGCTTTTCAGCATGCCAGTGAAGAAGCTTTGATTTAGCCAGAAAGAACGTTTAAAATAGAAACTGGCATATGCAAAATATAAACCAGAATTCTTTATAATAACTATTTCTCTTGGATATCAAGGTGAAGATTTGAACCAATAAATGTCGGATGCAGCAGGGACTTATATGTAAGAAGTGTCAGACTGACTGTTGCATGAAACCACATACAAAAAAGCATTTTTCTTAAATCTCATACACTCTATTTTGTAATTTTTTCTGTATCCTCATATATAAATAATAGAAGATAACATTGATAAATATTTAAAGACCTTAACATATTAGAAGAATAAGCTATTGTAAAAAAGAAATTTTCTCATGCTAAGGATGTTTAACAGAATGAAATCACAGTAAAACATCCTCATTTAGTTATTAATATCTTTCTAAAATACATGCACCAATCTTCTTTCAATTTCCCTCAAGGTCTATTTGCAAAAAACATTTTCAGAAGCATAAGTACTGACTCCAGTTTGGATGCTACTAGCAGCTGGTATGGCCCCAAATCCTTTCTTCTTGCCATCTCCAGCTATGGATTTCTTGCCATTGGACAATGAGTAATACATATGTTGTCTGAGAATTTTGAGAGGAAATAAGGCAGAGAAGAGATTCAGAGCAGCCCTGCAGAGAAGGACTTGGGGGTGTTGGCTGATGAGAAAATGAACATCAGCTGGCTTCAGTGTGTGCTTGCAGCCCAGAAAGCCAACTGTATCCTAGGCTGCATCAAAAGGAGCGTGACCAGCAGGTTGAGGGAGGTGATCCTGCTCCTCTACTCAGCTCTTGTGAGACCTCACTTGGAGTACTGTGTGCAGTTCTGGGGTCCTCAACATCAAAAGGACATGGAAGTGTTGGAACAAGTCCAGAGGAGGGCCACGAGGATGATCAGAGGACTAGAGCACCATCCGTATGAAGATAGGCCAAGAAAGCTGGACATAGCCTTGAGTGGCATGGTTAGTGGGAGGTGTCCCTGCCCATGTCAGGGGTGTTGGAACTAGATGACCTTAAGGTCCTTTCCAACCCAAACAATTCTATAATTCGATGAGTCTATGAAAGTGATTCCAGACTAAAATCCAACTTATCATTTAATCACAGAGCAGTTGAGATTAGGAAGGCCTCTAGAAGTCATCTTGTCCCCCCTACCTGCTGAAGCAGAGTCATTTAGAGCAGGGTACCTAGGACACTGTCCAGACAGCCCTTGAATATCTCCATGGAGGGAAACCCTACAACTCCTCTAAACAACATGTGCCAATGCTCAGTCACCCTCACAGTAAAAAGCATTCAATATATTAGATACAGTTTTATTTTGAAAGAGGAGGAGATGTACCTCTTTATGTCAAAACGCTTTTTCTCTGGGTGGGTTAAAGGATTGGTTGTTTTGGGGAAGAGATCAAGGGACAATCTCTAGTTACAGAGACTGACTCAACTAATGATATTAAAATAGCAGTTTAACAATTGTTTCCTGAATTTCTTTGGGATTTATTTTAGTGGTATAATGAACTCACTTGGTTTTAATACACATATAATGAATATAGGATTTCCATTATTGTTCAGCCTGAATTTAGTGCATCGTTATTTTACCTCTACCAATAACGATACAGTACTAAATTGAATTAACATACTTAGCGTATCATTGGTATTAGAACCCAGGGGAAACATTTCCAAGGAAGCTACAAAGAACCCCAAATTTCCTGCCTTATTCTATCTGTATTCTGCTCTTCTTACAGACATTCCCAGACAAGGGGTCATATTTGCTCAAACGCAGCTCTTCATATGTCATATGAAACAGCCTAAATCTGTAAATGAATGCTATGCTTAGCCATCCCAGGGATGGTGATCATTGAAACGCCTATATCAGATGCAAAATTCTTTTATCTCCCATGTTTCACAATACAGAAACATAAACCAGACATAGTCTACTGGTTGTTTTTATTATGCCTCAAATAATGATATGTTTTTTCAGTCTGAGTCATACTGTGTACAATACCATCTTCATAAGTGGAAAACACGATACAAATTTTCTGATGAAATGTGTATAACCCTGGTACCTCTCATTATTGAAAACATCACATCAACTGAAAGTCTATGGCGAATTTCCTATGCATTTCAGTGGGATTGTGTTCACATCCTGAACTACTGGATGGTGGACTCTTAACAGATTTAGTTGGTATCTAACCTACTTAGTTACCTACCCATGTTCTGTAACACAAAATACATGTTCATAATAATACCTGATGGGTATTAAGTCAATTCTGCTATTGAAAGCTCTTGAGAATATAATTTGTGATCTAGTCAATACTGAAATTACACATTCAAATTTAAGTATCTGTATGCAGATATACACAGGCAGCTTTTATAATGAAATAAAAATTTTGCCCTGTACTATATTTATGAAACCCTAAATGTTAGTTTTGAGATAAGTAATTTTCAATTATTAACATATCAGCTTTCTAGTACCTATGTGAGAGTCTTCTCTCTAAGGTCAATGTCATTACTTTGGGCACTGGCAAAGTATCCATATGTCAGACTGCAGTGTATTTAAATCAAGCTGACAAGTATTATTGTGGACGCTAATCATGCTTCTTACAGTTGTAACTAAGAATCAGCACAGCACAGAGCTCCAATGTGTTAGGTCCTTTGCTTGGAGAAATACATAGGATTTTGTTTGAAAGGGCTGTAAGCTAAAACAATTCAAACACAGGAAGGCAGAAGAAAAAAGCAGACAGAATAAATTATCTGATGGCTGGCAACAGTGTTTAATTCACATTTTCCAGAGGATGAAGGGTACTTAGAGCAAGCTGAAGCTAGACTGCAGAAGGAGGAAAAAGGAAATGAGGGGAAGTTAGAGCCTGAAAAAGGGTAAAAGAGCAAATGCAGAAAAGAAATTCTGAATGACATTGAAGATTAGTGCAAACTGCCCAATCAGAGTAGATTAAAGTCTAGTCAAAACCATGCAGGACTTTAAAAGAACAAAAGTTCAAGTTTTGTTTGCTTCTGCAGCTGATATTAATAATGTCTCTTACTGATCTTCCCAGCTGCCCATCAAGATCAGTGATAACACACTATTTTCCTGTCTTAAGGCCTGGACAATTTGCAAGCATCATCTTTATTCATCAGTTTTTCTCCAAAAAAAATGAGAAAATGTTTGTGCTTTCGTTTAGTTTAATGGTGTAATGAATTCCAATATAGTAGGGTATTGAAAAATTAAAATGGTTATAGCTACATAGTATCATATGGTACATTTTCATTAACAGTAATGGCCTTTCACAGATGAATAATCAGAAATTTACTTGGTAAGCAAATCTAAGATGTTGTCTTAATTACCTTCATACGCCCCACCCTCCCCCAGAATACATGACAGAATATATATGTTCTTTGAGGTAATCAAATATGTGATGAATTTTGCAACAGATTAAGTTTCTAACTGTGAAAAAGTTATCACAGCCTTTTTTTTCACATCCCTGAATTCTGTGCATTGTTTTGGGAACAAGCCTTCACTTGAATTAGCTAAACGTTTATTAAAATAATTGACTCGGTTTTTTATTGCTATTATTATTGTTCTTAAAATACAAAAAACTAGATATTATCTGGACAAACAGCAATGTTTTATATACTGCTAGCTAAAACACAAACACATCTTTGTCAGAAGGAAAAAAAATACATAGCATGGGATACATATAACTTCAGAGAACAGCTGGTCAAAGGAGGATAACTACTGGCTGTTTTTCCAGGGCAGCAAACTCAGAACATGATTCAGTTCACATTTACACAAACAGAATCCTTTAGATCCCATGGTAGAGGTTGATACTGGAGCACAGAAGGTCTTGGATTATCATGCTACTGTTTTGAAGGATTGCTCTGCATTCATTGCAGGGCAAACAACTCTTCCTCTAAAATCAGCTTCTTAGCTGAGAAAGATCAAAAACATGCTCCCTTTCCCCCAAAATGTGTTTTGTTGCTTTTGTGGGGTGGTTTAAAAGAGTATTTCCTTTAAATTGCTTCACTATTTATTTATACATTCACAGGTAATATTAAAAGTTTATCCCTTTCTTATCACAGTGCATAATTGTTTCAAGCCTCCCCAAGCCCTTCATCAAGATTCAATCACTGGCTTCAAATAGTCTGCAAATATTTTCCAGCTTCTTCAGAAAATAATCTTATGCTCAGTTAAAACTTTTAGAAGAAGACTATTACAGAATATACACAGAGGCAAAAGAGAACAGTCATTTCCTCAGAATGAAATTGGTTCTGAAAGTTTTCAATCAAAGTATTTATTCAAACTGTGTTATGCTGGGAATTTTTTCAAATTCCTGTAAATTGCTATATACCATAGGGTAGCATGTTTCTGAAATACTGCTCCAGCAGCACCCTCTGTGTAGCTGCCAGATAAACACTCAAACCTCTGTGGCCCTCTGTTCCCAAGGACACTGATGGCAGAGAACAGTGTGAATGGGAGCTTTGCTGCAGGAGACCGACTAGGTGCCGATGGGGATATGGGAAGGCGTCTGGGAGGGAAAAATGTTACCTGTGTATTATTTCTTTGTATAGGCCATTGAAGTAAATTGAAATACTAATAAATGTGTACAATGAACAGCCACCAAATGGGCAAGTACGTTGAACCACAATATTTTTTTAAAAATGTGACTTCGTTTGGCTGATGTTTTCTTAGGAGGGTGCTGCAGCCTGGTGGAATGTATTTTATTTTGATTCATGAGAAACTGAATCACACAATGGGTCTATTCTGTTAAATCAGGCTGTATTTCTGCTGCGTTTTTTCTTTTTACATACTGAAAAAAATATTACTGGGTTGATTCTCCAGAAATGTATTCCAGACTTATGTCATCATTTAATGACTTAACCTAGCCTAGTTCAGTACAAAATATATAGAATATATAGAATATGTTTAAGATTTTTAGTGATTTTGAGTTCCTTATTTTTAAACACTAATCCAGAAAGGGCTCTATTTTCAATATATTTGACCTCTGTTCTCATTAGTGTTCTCTTAGGTCTTAAATAAGAGCTACAGGGGATGCTTCAAATGTCATAAAAAGTTACAAGGAAAATTAAGACTAATACTTAAGTTTTGAAAATGTAAAAATTTAAAAACTCAATTTAGAATTTCCAAGAGGAGCCAACTGAAAAGTAGACCTGTAGCCTGAGAAATTTTGAGATTTCAGAAAGTTTTTCCTGCTATGGATCAGAATTTACATTTCTCTAAATTAATAATTAAATTTAAATTTTCTAAATTAATCCAGAATTAAATTTCTTTAGCTGTGAACATTCCATGAATTTATTTTGAATTTTTCTATTATAACCGGCCAGAATTTCAAAGTTTCGCTGTGACATAAAAAGCTTTTTGTCAAAATAAGAAGGCTGAAAAATGCAACCTGACTGGAATGTTTGTAATTTTTTTTTTTAATTTCTAGGTTAGTTGGTCAAAATCAACTTTTTTGCTTTTGTCTAATGTGTGTATGGTCTGTGTGACAAGATTTTGATAGCAGGTGGGCTACAGGGGTGGCTCCTGTGAGAGACTGCCACAAACATTCTGGTGTCCAATGGAGCAAATGCCAGCTGGCTCCAGGACAGCCAAGGCTGAGCCCATCAGTAATGGTGCTAGGACCTCTGGGGGAATGCATTTAAGAAAGAGAAAATGTTACTGCACAGAAGAAATAACAGCTGGAGAGGAGTGAGAATACATGAGATCAACAACTCTGCAGACACTGAAGTCAGTGCAGAAGGAGCAGGAGGGCTCCAAGTGCTAGAGCAGAGACTCCCCTGCAGCCCATGGTGCAGCCCATGGTGAGGCAGGATGTGCCCCTGCAGCCCATGGAGGATCATGGTGGAGCAGATCTCCACCTGCAGCCCATGGAGGATCCTACGCTGAAGCAGAAGGAATGCCTGAAGAAGTCTGTGATCCAGTGGCAAGATGCTTCTGGAACAGGGTCCTGCCAGGGCCCGTGGCCCTGTGGAAAGAGGAACATAACGCTGGAGCAAGTTTGCTGCAGGAGCTGTGACCCTCAGGGGACCCACGCTAGAGCAGTTTGATCCTGAAGGACTGTACCCCATGGAAGGGGCCCACGCTGGAGCAGTCTGTGAAGAACTGCAGTGGGAAGGAATCCTGTTCAAGAAGTCAGTGGAGGACTCCCTCTAATGGGAGGGACCCCATGCTGAAGCAGAGGAAGAGTGTGAGGAGTCCTCCCCTGAGGAGGAAGGAGCGGCAGAGACAATGTGTGATGAACTGACTGCAATCCCCATTCACTTCCCTCTGCATGGCTGCAGGGGAAGAAGTATTGGAAATCAGTATTATCAACTTTTAGCTGAGGAAGGGCCCACATTCTGAGCTGTAAGGAAATAAATACAGATGGTAGTTAGGGGTTGTGTCATAAAATCCTCCCCCAGAAACGTAGGTGATGGTGGTCTGCCTCAGAGGAGGACTACCAGAAGAATATTATCGAATAAACCAGCAAGTGAAATGGAATATATTACAAGACATATAGATTCACACAAAAATACATAGTCGATGCTCCTATCATCCACTATCTGAACATCCATAATTAGAATTTCCTCTATATAACTATGGTCATAGATTTAATTATTTTCTAGAATAAACTTTACATTTTGAAATTTCTGGCCTAAGCACAATTCTTCTTTTGTTATATTAACACATATGACACTCATCTCTCGATGATTTAAAGGGAATTATCATGTAACAATGATTTTCATCTTTTCTGTTCTGTCCAGAGAAAATGAGCTGTATGTAACCGCGGTTTGCACCACAAAGGTGAGGGGGGAAAGCACAGCACTGCACAAACCCAACCACCTTGTGCTGAACACCTCTAAGGAACAGCAGCTGCTGTTGCCTTCTGAATGAGGCACATGCCTGGCTACAAGCATGTTTATCCTCTGAAGCAGCTTGGGCTGAAATGAGAAAAGGGTGATTTATACTGGTACAGAGTGAAGGAAAGGTACTCACACAATTTGAAACCGTCTCAATTACCCTGCACCAGCTAGGAGCTGAGAGGCAGCAAGATGCCTCTTAGCTGTGACAGTTTCAAAGGAAAGTCAAGCACGTTGTCTCAAACTACCTCCACTGACAGTTTGAATTAATGTTTAATTTTGCCATTAAATGGACTGTGAGTGCTTGCAGAGCCAGGAAACAGCTGAGAAGCAGTTCAAAAAGCTGTCAAAGCTATTCATTCTCTGTGATTCTCAGCAGCCGCTTACTGTCTGCTGGTTCAGAGGTGGTGTGTGAGCATTACCCATATAAATGAACTTAATATGGGTAAACATGTCAAGTCTATGACAAGTTTTGGATCAAGCTAATTACATAAGCACTGGAGATCAAGCCAAAGTTGCACTGGAAAATTCCAGTTCACTCAACCAGTAATCTTCTGTCAGAAACCATTTACATTTAGGAAACTTTCACAAAAATTCAGGTGAATGAGATACGCTGCAAAGCACAGCCTAATAAGGTCTAGAGAAATTCCTATTTCATCGAAGTTTTTAACAACACAGGAAAAGTCAGCATATCTAGCTCCCCAGCTTTTTTTTTTTTTTTCCCCTAGTTTTGCATGTCACATTCAGGACAACACAAATTCAAAAAAGCAAAGAAATTCCAAAAGGAAAACCAAAATTTATTGCCCTCGAAGTTTCTCAGAACCAACCAACCAAGTGCTCTGTAGAGCAGTAAATGAAACCTTTTGACATAAATGGCTTAACCATCTGTGGATGGTTGACCTTGGTTGGCTGTCAGATGCTGACCAGCCTGCTCTCTCCCTCCATCTTCTCAACAGGAGAGGGAGACAAACTAAGATGGAAAAGCTCCTGGGTTGAGATAAAGATAAGGAGATCATTTACCACCAACTGCTGAAATGGGCAAAACAGACTTGACTGTGAAAAATTAATTTCATATATTGCTAATTATATATAGACTTTGAAGGTGAAAACAGAAAACTTAAACATCTTTAATCTCTGTCCTGCTTCTTCTTTCCAGGCTCAATTCCATTCTTTCATTTCCAGCTCTGCTAACTCTACCCAGAGGGGGAATGGAGAATGGGATCATTCCATAACGGTTCTCTGCTGCTCCTTCCTCACACCGTTCCCCTGCTCTAGCATAGTCTTCAGTCCTTCAGGATAAACCCTCTACAGATTAGGCTCTCCATCAGCCTCAGTACCTGCACGAAATGTCCATTTTCTCCAGTGCAGTGTCTGCCATAGGCCTGCAGTGTAGCTATTTATGGTGTCTCCATGGCCTGCAGGGGGAATCTTTCTCTTGTGTCACTGATTAGAGGGTTAAGGTACTTCTATGGCCTCATGAAGTTAATTTTAAGTTCTGAGGCACAAGAAGGGATTGAATCTGAGTCGGCCCCATACTCAATGCATTCTGTGAATAGGCTACCACATTAAGAACATACATAGAACACCACCTTCTCTAGTGGCAGAAGACCTTCAGGGAATTCTTTTTAAGCTTGCATAGCATAAATCTGTGTAATTCTGATGAAAGTTAAGGCGACCTAAGACATAAATATTTTTGTTAAGACAGGTATCAGACATCCATTGCTTAGTCAATGACCAAAAAAGTGATCCAAATAAAAGTAAGAAGAGAGCAAACTTTTCAGTTATTCTTGACTGAATTAGAATCAGAGAATCATAGAATAGTTAGGGTTGGAAATGACCTTAAGATCATCTAGTTCCAACACCCCTGCCATGGCCAGGGACACCACCCAATAAACCATGCCACCCAAGGCTATGTCTAACCTGGCCTTGAATACCGCCACAGATGGAGCATTCACAACTTCCCTGGACAACCCATTCCAGTGCCTCACCACTCTTACAATAAAGACCTTCCTCCTCACATCCAATCTAAACTTCCCCTGTTCAAGTTTGAACCCATTACCCCTTGTCCTATCACTACAGTCCCTAACAAATAGTCCCTCCACAGGACCCCTATAGGCCCCCTTCAGATACTTGAAGACTGCTATGAGGTCTCCATGCAGCCTTCTCTTCTCCAGGATGAACAGCCTCAACTTTCTCAGCCTATCTTCATACGGGAGGTGCTCCAGTCCCCTGATCATCCTTGTGGCCCTCCTCTGAACTTGTTCCAAGAGTTCCATGTCCTTTTGATGTTGAAGACACCAGAACTGTACACAATACTCCAAGTGAGGTCTCAAAAGAGCAGAGTTGTCGTGGTTTAAGTCTCTACCCCCCACACGCAGTTTTCTCACTCACTCATGCACTCACTCACTCCCCCTCTTTCTTACCCCAGTCCCGGGGGGATGGGGAGGAGAATCAAAAGAATGCCACTTCCACAGGTTGAGATAAGAACAGTTTAGTAACTAAGGTATAACACAAATCACTACTGCTACTACCAGTAATAATACAAGAGAAATACAAGGAAAAAGAATATAACTGCTCACCAAGCCCGACCCAGCCAGTGTACCCTCCAGCAGTGAACCCCCCACTACCAAAAACTTGACCATGCCATGCACCCCCAGTCCACCACTACACCCTTCCGGGTCTCTGCCCTCCGGTTTCACAACCTGGGCATGATGTGCTGTGACATGGAAAACCTCTTTGGTCAGTTTGTGTCAGGCGCTCCATCCTTGCTTCCTCCTGGCTCCCCCTCCTCCCTGGCATAGCATGAGACTCAGAAAGTCCATGGCCAGACAAAACACTGGTGTTATCAGCACAGCTCCAAGGCCCAAAAATCAAAACATAGTGCTGCACCAGCTACCAAGAAGGAGAAAAATGGCTGCTGCTGCTGAACCTATGACAAGAGTGGAGGGGCAGGATCACCTCCCTCGACCTGCTGGTCATGTTCTTTTTGATGCAGCCCAGGATATGGTCGGCTTTCTTTGCTGCGAGCGGACACTGTCGGCTCATGTTCATTTTTTCATCAACCAACACCCCCAAGTCCTTCTCCACAGGGTTGCTCTGAATCTCTTCTCTGCCCAACCTGTATGTGTGCCTGGGATTGCTCCAACCCAGGTGTAGGACCTTGCACTTGTCATGGTTAAACTTCATCAGATTGACATCAGCCTACCTTACAAGTGTGTCAGGGTCCTTCTGGATGCCATTCCTTCCCTTCAGCATATCAACCAAACCACACAGCTTGGTGTCCCCTGAGGGACATCTATCATTACTGGTCTCCAGCTGGACATTGAGCCATTGAGCACAACTCTTTGCGTGCGGCCATCCAGCCAGTTCTTTATCCACTGAGTAGTCCATCTATCAAATTATTGTCTCTCCAACTTAGAGACAAGGATGTCATGTGGAACAGTGTCAAACATGTTGCACAAATCCAGGTAGATGACATCAACTGCACTACACCTGTCCATCAGTTCCATAGCTCCATCACAGAAGGCCACCAAATTGGTCAGGCAGGATTTCCCCTTAGTGAAGCCATGTTGGCTGTCACCAACCACCTTGTTTTTCATGTGCCTCAGCATGCCTTCCAGAAGAATCCGCTCCAAGATTTTGCCAGGCACAGAGGTGAGGCTGACTGGTCTGTAGTTCCCCACCTCATCCATTTTCCCCTTCTTGAAAATGGGAATTTTATTTCCCTTTTTTCAGTCGTCAGGAACTTCACCTAACTGCCATGATTTTTCAAATATGATGGACAGTGGCTTAGCAACTTCATTTGGCAGCTCCTTCAGGACCCACGGATGGATTTCATCAGGTCCCATGGACTTGTGCACGTCCCTGTTCTTAAGATGGTCTTGAACCAGATCCTCTCCTACAGTGGCCAAAGGTCTTCGTTCTCACAGTCCCTGTGTCTGCCTTCCAAGACTTGGGTGGTGTGGTCAGAGCATTTGCCAGTTAAGGCTGAGGCAAAGAATTCATTAGGAACCTCAGCTTTCTCCAAATGCAGGGTAGCTAATTCTCCCGATAGCTTCCAGAGAGGGCCCAGGTTGTCCCTTGTCTGTCTTTTATTTGCAATGTACCTATAGAAACCATTTCTGTTACTTTTCACATCCCTAGTGATGTTTAATTCTGACTGGGCCTTAGCTTTCCTAACCTGGTCCATAGCTTCCCGGACAACATCCCTGTATTCTTCCCAGGCAGCCTGTCCTTGCTTCCACCTTTTATAAGCCTCTTTTTCTCCCTCTAAGTTTCCTCAGCAGCTCCTTATCCATCCAAGGAGGTCTCCGGGCCCTCCTGCACCACTTCCTTCTAGTTGGGATGCAACACTCCTGAGCTGGTAGTAGTTCATCATTGAATATCAACCAACAGTCTTGGGCCCCTCTTCCCTCTAGGGCTATATCCCATGGAACCTTACTAAGCAGGTTCCTGAAGAGGCCAAAGTCTGCTCTCTTGAATGAAGTCCAGGGCAGTGAGGTTGCTGCATGCTCTTCTCACTGTTCTGAGGATCTCGAATTCGACCATCTCATGATCTCTGCTACCTGCCCTGGCGTGTCACATTTCCAACCAGCCCTTCCCTTTCGGTGGACATAAGGTCAAGCATGGCACCTCTCCTTGTCGGCTCCTCTAATACTTGCAGAAGGAAGTTGTCTTCTACACATGTGAGGAACCTCCTGGATTGCTTGTGCTGGCCGTATCTTCCCTCCAACAGATATCAGGGTGGTTGATGTCCCCCATGAGAACAAGGGCCTGCGAGTGTGAGGCTATCCTTATCTGTCTATGGAGAGCTTCATTCACAAAGTCCTCTTGATCAGGTGGTCTGTGACAGATCCTCACTGTAATGTCTCCCTTTTGCCCTGACCCACAAACTCTTTGCTAACTGAGATTTAACAGATATTAACCACTACATATATATGACGAATTGTATAAATAAGTATTTGGATCTAGGCATTGGTGAAGGTGAAGTGTACAGACTTACTTGTAGTGACCCTAATAATGGTTCATTTAATCTCAAGAAAAGCAGAACTCATCTTCAGCATACTTTCAGCAATAAGATCTGTTGTCTAATTTGTTCTATGATCTTAGGCAGTGACATGATTTTTTTACTTATATGTGATGGACTACATGTACCTTCAATAAGCACGCATATGTTTGGTCCATGAACTGTTCTGAATATTTGTAGGTTCATTGCATTAGGCCCCCAAGTCTCGACTGTTTGCTTAAAAAACAAATTAAACAAAATAAACCAAAAATAATAAATAACTTTTTTAATAAATACTATTTTTTTAGCTGTTAACAATAAATTTTTATCTTTTAACAACTGAATTGAAGCTTAAGGAAAATTAAAACTTTTAAGGCTGGAATACATTGTGTTGATATAAGGAGAAAGCTTGTACTCTTCTTATATCCGCCATTTGAAGACTGTGATAGCCTGCCATGCAAATTAACTTGTTTCCAGAGACTGTAGGACAGAGGCTCTGATGTTTCCAAGTCATTTGCAGCAGTTTAGCAAGAAGAGGTAACAAGAAAGACAGAACAAAATAATGCGAACACCAGCCTTTTCACAGGAAATAATTGAAAGTGCTTTTATTTAAAAACCACGTAGTTTTCAATAAACATTTAATTGATCTGATAGCAAATATAGCAGATATTCTGTTTATGCAGTATGTTTATACAAGTAAAGATATAATCAGTGGTTGTGTACTGTTGCTTTCTAAAATTCATTGCATTACACATATTTAGAAGATGAAATATAATTTTAATTTGGATCAACACCAAATGATAATATTAAAAAAGAAGGGGGGGGGGATGAGTTTTTAATGCTTGCTTGTTATTTCAGGAAAACATCATTAATCAGATTTTATAAGGTCCTTAACAAAAAGCAGTAATGCACTAGAGAACTGAGAAGAGTTTCTTTAAAAGAATACTTAACAGTGAGAATACGAAATTCTAATATTGGTCATTTTTCAGTTTTATGACAATCAGCTGAAATCTGTGTGGCCACTTTTTGATTTCTCTGTCAAGCACTACTTGATATATTATTACAATTATATTCCTACTCGGTACTGCTTCCAGTAGCATTACACTAAATTTTGTTTCAAAGCAATGTAAATTATTCAAATACGGATCTAACAGGAAATGGTTCAACTGAAACTATGAGGAAATTAAATAAAATAATATGAAATAGATTATCAAATCATATAATGAACTAAGTTGAAAAAGACCTTTAGATCATCAAGTCCAACCGTTATCCCAGGACTGCCAAGTCTGCCACTAACCATGTCACAGCCTTGTCTACGCGATGAGTTTTTTCACTGTTTTTTACCAATTAAGCACACTGAAGTGAATTGTATGGACAAATGCCTACACTCCCTTAAGATCTCGAGACCCATTAACAGTTACTTAAAAAGAAGGTAAGAAAAAGCACCTCGTAGATAAGATTTTACTTTTACTGTACTGAAGTGGTTATGATTTCTATATAGAATTAATAGTCACATCATTTTCTGACCAGGAAATAGTAATTTCCTGACAAGAAAAGTGGAAATTTAATTTATGACAATAGACTATAGTTATTTATGTCTTTTAAATAACACAAGCATTTTGTATGCTATGTGTGCTGGGTTGACTCAATATGCCAGAGAAATATGTATACAGTAAAAACAAGGTGGTGGTAAAACTGTCCCCAGAGTAATGAATATAATTCTATTTTACATTCCTTATAAGAATATTTTCATTTAGAAACCTATTATTATCAGACCTTTAAGTATTTAAATTTTATCTTTGCTGCAGAATCATTTTACTGTGGAGATAATCTCAAAACAAAAGTGCTCAGTACTTCAAAATGGTTGACTTGAGAATTTTTCTTAGCTATCTTTGTCTGTGTTATGAATCTCAATCAACATTTAAAAAGGGAAACCAGAACATGACTGAAGAAGTACATATATTTTAAATACAAATTGAGAAGAAATTCTTGTTTGTAATGTATGATTTATGGTGTTAATTACAGGAAACCTTATGCCATCCAAGCTAACATAATACGAGAGGACCAAATAAATATCATCTGTTTATGGATCAGACTGTTCTTTTAATGAGTTCAGGTCTGGTAACTGTCGTTCAGTTCCCAAATGAGTGACCACCTTTTCAGATATGTCTACCTCCAACACTTCCTTCTGCTCTCTCCCAGCTAGAAGTTCCCAGAGGGAGCTGTTAAAGAGCTATTTTTTTTTACAAAAAACCTCCCTGTTTTGCTCATAACAGCAGTCACAATATGCTCAATCTTCCACACAAAGGGATGGTCCTTGCTGTGAGGAGTTCACGCATCAAAAGCAGACACATGTCAAGAGTAAACGGAACCTGGGGAAAGGACAGGCTGTGGAGGAAGCTTATACCAGCTAATTAACAGCCATTTTGGACACTGCAACTAGGTTTATGTTTATGCTTTACTCAGACTGGGTTTAAAACTAAAATTTTACTCACTGAGATTACTGAATTGCCGGTCATGCAAACAGAGGGGCAGATCTTACATGGAACATGGTAGTTTACACCCCCAAAACTAACCCTAACTCCACCTTTGTAGTCTTACGCTTCTTACCAAGCATTTTTGGGAGCCAGGCAGATCCTGGTTTTGGTTGAATGCATATGCTGTTGACTCACCCTTTAATGGAACTGGCAAGGAAAGCTTCAGATAGTCCAGCTCTGAGCTAAGAAGCAAACATCAGTAGGTCCTGCTTCCCTGCTGGATCCAGACCCCAAATTACAGCAACATGCTTTTCCTCTCCTAAAAGGCAGCACAAATCAGCAGTCATCATAGCTTGTACATGTGTTTGTCTCCTTTCGTAAAGTAATTCATTTTCAGCTCATCCATAAACTGATAACGAGCATCTAGGAGCATTCATGAGGAGCTTGCTATGTTGTTCTTCAGGCTACTGATTCACTATAGGGTGGCTTTGACAACAAAACTGTCCAAAACTGCTCATGCCTGAAATGGGATTCATCATTAGACCAGCTGTGTCAATACAACTGCTTATGGGACTCCAGGGGTAATGTCTAAATTAATTTCTATTAAAAACAACATTTTTCTTTTGCAGATTTCTTTTAACTTCAGTAATTTCAGTAACCTTACTTACAATGGGGCCCCTACACAATTATACTAACCAGAGTGAACAAAGAAATGCAGCATGGGGCAAGAGCTTTTTAACTCATCTTTACCATCCAGCTACCACACTGAGAAACTCAGCTGTGACTCATCTTCATTTTGAACAGCTTATTAATGCTTAGCACTTCTGATTGTAGGCCCCCTACAGATCTGGATATCTACCTGAGTAGACGTTGTATCAGGCATATTAAGGGTGAAAATATTATTAGAGTTAATGAACCTAGGGTGCCTGATGAATTTTAAGCAAAAAGAATGCTTAAGTTCTTTACGTTATAGTGATGAGTAGACATGAAATTACGAGTATGCAAATTCTATGATCGTTAGTTATACTTCTCCAGAAAACAGCCTCCCATATGCCTTGTAAAAGATCTTTCCATTTTAATTTGAGGAAAATTGAGGTGCTTAGAAACTATGGGTACAATCTTGGTCCACACCACATCATTCATAATTTTTTTAAAGGGCACAGGATTCTTCCTTATTTTCTTAAAGTTTTTTTTTTTTTTTTGTCGAAGTACTATTTAACTACTTGGCATTAGCTACATATGTACATATAACTGTTCTGTAGAATATATGCTAATATAAACCAATTAAAAAGAAGTCATTGCAGTCTACTATCACTAGATTAAATTAGCTACTAGGGAAGTATTCAATAAAAACCTGTACCAATTAAGTAGGGTATACTGCAGTAATATTTTACATTTATATAGCAACTTACACTTGGCATTTGACCAATTAGGCTGAGAAAGCAATGCTAAATCACAGCAGGGCCCTTTGAAAAAGGGCAACATCCAACTGTCAAGTTGTTCTAGTTCACAGTGGGAAACTTTTCACAATAACACCGGTCAAAGTTCTAATCTACCAACACATAACAGAAAATTTTTGAATTTTTGAGAAAAATCAACACAACTCCAGAATACCATTGCTACAGGCTCTTCAATGGCCTCAGTGTTTTAGCTGTAATGAGGTTTCTTTTGTCTAAGTAGAGTCTGTATTGCCTACAGTGAAGATTAAAGCCAAACTCTCTGACTTTAATTTGAAGGGACACTGAATATTTTAAACCTGTTTTTTAAACAAGGTATACATCTCCTCCAACAGAATCTAAAGCTATTCTGGCTGTAATCTGTGTACAGTTTTATTAAAATCCCTCAAGAAGACTGTGTCTTTGCAAAAAACGTATCCTCTGCCACCTTCCCTGTATTAAAACTTTGGGCCTTTCCCTATTTACTCAATCAAAAGCAGTAAATTTTATGATCTAGTTCTCAAGATAGATAGGTAATCCCTCAATCTGTAGTTATGTGTGCTCACGCTCTATGTCTCTATAAAGTGTGATAACAAAGTTATAATTTTAAGGATGTTTTATTATACAAAATAATATTTTATATCCTACTATGGAATTTCTAAAAAGTAAAGGTGTTTAAGAAATCATTTTGTCAATAAAGCACGTTGTCTACCAGTAATATAAGTAACAAAATAATCACCCCATTTATTTTCCTCCCCCCTTTTTTTATTTTCCCCTCATTATTTCTAAGTCTCACCAGAACTTCATGACCTGAGCTATATTAGAAAGGGTTAATGTCTGTGGTCCATAAATTGAAACCACTGCTGGTGTGAGGTTTAATTGAGAGGCAGATGCACAGAGGTAGCAGGTAGAGATGGAAATTAGGCTAGTAAAGGAACAGGGCAAGGTAAATGCGGAACCCTGTAGCATAAATAAAACCATACTCATTAAAAATGTGTTTTCCTGTGCCCTGCTCTTTGTAAATTATATCAAGTGGTTTGTGTTTTGCAAGAAGCTCATGATTTTGCAGTACGTGGTATCTAATATGTGCAAGCATTCCTCACCAATTTTTCACTTTCTTGAAGAAATATTACTTTTTCTTATGAGAATAGGAGTATGTTCTCATCTTCAAGCTTGTGTTTAACATGCATAAAGGGGTATTTTTACTTGCACCCTAGAGGAACTAATGATTTTATATGCTGCTTGCTGAGCTTCTAGCAGGAAATATATCCTATTGCTCACATACTGTTAAAATTAATCATCTAATAGGAAAGGCCAAGTGCTTCAATCACAGCTTCTTCTCAGTACAATTTTACTGTGCCTGTTTTCAGAGGAAAAAAAAGTTATGTTAATAGGAAGATCTGCAATTATAACAAGATGGGATGCCTGGGGTCAAGACCATTGTTGCAGCGCTGCTGAGCCCTAGTGGTAGGACACAGCTTGTACTGGAAGCCAAAAGGCAACCTTTGGCCAGGACTTTGCAGCGTCAGAAAGGTTTGGTTGAAATCAGTGCCCACCCTCTCTAACTCGAAGTTCTTTGGGGATACTGTGGACTGCTAAAAGCATATGGAAAAACTGAAGAAAAATACTAAAAATATATGCATACAAAGAAGCTATTTTATCTGCTCAAATATGTCTTAATTATTTAAATCTCTGTTTCAGCCCATCTTTAATTTGTTAGGCATGTCTAGGCAATTGTTTCCTATATTGACACAGCTGAAAATGCACAGAGATAAAAAAGCTTGCAAAGCTTCTTACTGTAATCTGATGTTATGGTTTTGCCTAACCCTGCACATATTGTTAGATTATATGACAAAAGTCTCATTTCGCACGAAGTAAGGATTCCAGAACAGGCAAAACAGCTTAGGGAGGAAAACCCTAGTTATACAGTCAGTAAAAGAAAACCTTGCCTCAGCTGTTCCCAGGTATGTCAAAGGGGGGTCATCAGTCCCATGAGCTGGAGGTCATAACCAGCATCATAAGAAACAAGGAACAGGTAGGCAGAGCATCTAACAGACCAAGGAGGGTTACTGTTTAGGGTACATGGCACATATTATGAGGTGTCAAGAAGATTATTTTGGGATTAGACAAGAGTTATTACAGGATGTTTAGGGGAGAAAACAAAGGTGGAGAAAGGAGGGATCAAGGCAGTTTGGGATGAGCAAGAATTGGAAAGTAGAGGGATAAGCACATGAAAGAGCTTGGTGGTGTATAAAAACGTTGCTAGCCATTATGCTTGCCTGGACACATTCCATTCCTGGTCAATGCAGCCTATTCTATCTTTTAATTGAAATATGTTTCTGACCATCTTTCTGGGTGAGATAATCTCTATTTCATGAGCATAAATGCGCACGAGTGTATGAGTGTTGCAGTCATGGGTCACTATGCTCTTGTGAGACCCTACTTGGAGCACTTTGTGCAGTTCTGGTGTCCTCAACATAGGAAGGACATAAAAAGGACATGGAACTCTTGGAACAAGTCCAAAGGAGGGCCACGAGGATGATCAGGGGTCTGGAGCACCTCCATTATAAAGATAGGATGAGAAAGTTGGGGCTGTTCATCCTGGAGAAGAGAAGGCTGCATGGAGACCTCATAGCAGCCTTCCAGTATCTGAAGGGGCCCTATAGGGATGCTGACGAGGGACTCTTCATTAGGGACTGCAGCAAGAGTACAAGGGGTAACGGGATCAGACTTAAACAGGGGAAGTTTAGATTGGATATGAGGAAGAAATTCTTTATTGTAAGGGTGGCGAGGCACTGGAATGGGTTGCCCAGGGAAGTTGTGAATGCTCCATCACTGGCGGTGTTCAAGGCCGGGCTGGATAGTGCCTTGGGTAGCATGGTTTATTGGGAGGTGGCCCTGGCCATGGCAGGGGTGTTGGAACTAGATGATCTTAAGGTCCTTTCCAACCCCAACTATTCTATGACATAGAGCTTTTGGAGCAAGTCCAGAGGAGGGCCACGAGGATGATGAGGGGACTGGAGAACGTCCCATATGAGGACAGGCTGAGAATGTTGGGACTCTTCAGTCTGGAGGAGAGAAGGCTTCATGGAGACCTGATAACAGCCTTCCAGTGTCTGAAGGGAGCCTATAAGGATGCTGGCGAGGGACACTTCATCAGGGACTGTAGCGACAGAACAAGGGGTGATGAGTTTAAACTTAAACAGTGGAGGAAGGAGTTATTTACTGTGGGGGTGGTGAAGCACTGAAACAAGTTTCCCAAACAAGTGGTAAACGTTTCATCTCAGCAATGTTCAAGTCCAGGTCAGACAGAGCCTTGGGCGACATGGTCTACTGTGAGACGTCCCTGCCTATGGCAGAGGGGTAGAAACAAGATGATCTTAAGGTCTCTTCCAACCCAAACCATTCTGTGATTCTATGATTCTGTAGAATCATCTTGAATCATGCACCATCCTTGGGTAGAGAAGATGGCATGATCCTGAAGGAAGCTTGAAAATATGTTGAGAGCTGCGGAGAGCCAGAAAAAAAAAAAACAAGGAACATTGGAATAATGTTCCAGCTTGCTTGAAATTTAAATTTCATACTATTTTTTCACCATGATCATTGATAATTTATAATTTGATTTTAACTGCAAACCAAAATTAATAACTTCACTTCCCGCTATAAAAAGAGTACCTGATGGATAGGACTGACACATGAAAGTTATTATAAATATTTTTCAGTCCCAAAAGTTATGTGCATCTGCGAGCCTGGCAAATAAGACAACCTTCGCAGAGCTTACTTTGTTATGAGAGTTTATGTGTGTGTGAGTGGGGGACATGAGGGGTGGGGAGATTCCTATATCTCTTAAATATACAAGTTCTCTTTGATCAGTGATGCTGATCTGTGATATCTACATCTAGCTGAGTTTCACTGTCTTATTAAGCAATTGCATGTCCTAAACTAATGGAAGTCTTTGTAAAAGATTACCACAATGACCTCACCCAATAAAGTAATTATACAAATGAAATTTCTAATGAAATTATATTGCATATCCTATATAGAATTTATAAGACATTTATTAAAAGTATCTATTCTCACCTAATCATTCAGAGTCTGAATGTACACAGAGACAGAGAATTTTATGAATCATACTGGGCAGCATTTAATGCTATGCATAGGATAATAGGCATTTTTAACAGCCAATTAATCAAAACCTTATGATAAAATTGCTGGGTTTTCATTTCAGTGCAGATTATAGGTATAATTTATTCCAGCGTTAACTAGTTGATTACAAGCTTCTCTCTTTTAGTTTTCATATGAACTGAGTAAATGACAATCTTATTTTATTATATCTGTATTGCACTCTTACATGATATAATGACATATAATTGAAAAATACCATAAGGGAACAAACACTTCAAGAAATCTTTCTTTAATTATGTATAATCTACTATTTTACCCTAGGTGCTCACAAAACTGACTTTGTTTTGTGAATTTACAGCTTAACCACAAATAGAATAAGACTAACTAACTATGGCTTGCAGGAAACTGTCTCCATTGCAAATGAGGTGATAACTGAAGTATATCCAACTGTGTCTGGCCTAGATAAAATGAGTGGTTCTGAATTAATTTTTCCTTAGTAACTCCTTTATGTCTAACAACTTCCAGAAATAAATTTAAACCAAAATATTTGACAATATGTGCAAGAAATAGAAAAGAGCTAGGATTAAAAAAAAAAAAAAAATTGCAATCTTTACTTATTAAAAATTCAGTGCAACAAAGTAAAATTTCAGAAACATGAAATTATGAAGTTTGTCATTAAAAGATGTTACAAGAGCATAGACAAATCTCGTTAGCAATAAAAACCTGAGAAATGCCTATTTGAAATTATTTTTCCTAATTGTGAAAAGTTGTGGGGCTTTTTTTCTTAGGGAATAAAAGCATAATCTAAGATCCTGTTTCTGCTGCAGAAATTAAATATAAAAGACAGTTTTGTCATTCTAAGAATAGAAATGCTGATCCTTTGGAGTATTAAGGTTTTGTTTAATAAATCAAAACCAATTGACTTACAAAGCAACAAAATGGTACTTCAAATAGATGACCCATTCAGGATATCTCTCTGTGATTTTTGAATGATATCTCACCACAAAAGTGGTTTAATACTGAGATCCTTCATACATGACAGCATGATTTATGAAACCACAGATTCACCTATCATTACACCTGGCTTTATTGAGTTTGAGAAATTTTATGGTCTAGTAGGACAAAAAGTGAGCCAAAGATCATAGTGTTATATTATACAACATGTATTAGTTACAAGATGATATGAAGTGGCATGAAAAGAAGCTTATAATTTGGTCTGTCTCCATCAGTCATTACTTCACCTTTCAGTGCATAATTACTTTCCTTAATCAAAACAGAAAAACAAAATGCCCAGAAATGTTTAGTAGAACATATAGGAAGAAAGATGGGGAAAACCTACAGTGTTTTAAGAAGGATGAAGTTCATGTGAAAGAAAGACTTTCTTCAGCCCATCAGATCCAATCATTAATATAAAATTCATTTCCATGTACTTTGAAAATCTTCAACTTCTAGTTTTAAACTTTCTTTCTTTAGGAATGAATCTATTACAAATTCCAGAATTTCTTTTGTGAGAACATATCACTGCTTGTTCAAAGTCCACAGACTGATTTTTTTTTTTTTTTTTAACTTATCCAATCACAGCCAAAGTCAAAATAGCAGCCTGTCATGGTTTAAGCCCAGTAAACAACCCAAATATGCAGCCAGTTGCTCACTCCCCCTCCCTTTCCTCCCATCCCCAGCTCCCGGAGGGATGGGGAGGAGAATCGAAAGAATGTAACACCCACGGGCTGAGATAAGAACAGTCCAGTAACTAAGGTATAGCACAAATCACTGCTGCTACCACCAATAATAATAATGATATGGGAAATAACAAGGGAAGATAATTCAACCGCTCGCCACTCGCGAACTGATACCCAGCCTGACCCAAGCAGTGATTTAACCCTTCCGGGTAACTGCCTCCAGTTTATACAGTGGGCATGACATGCTGTGGTATGGAATACCTCTTTGGTTAGTTTGGGTCAGGCGTTCTGTCTCTGCTTCCTCCCAGCATCCCCTCCTCCCTGGCAGAGCATGAGACTCAGAAAGTCCTTGGTCAGACCAAACATTACTAAGCAGTAACCGAAAACATTGCTGTTATCAGCACTGTTCCCAGGCTGAAAGTCAAAAACACAGCACTGCAGCATCTACTAAGAAGGTCTGTGACTTCAAGCTCCATCTCCTGCAAGAGTCCTTCAGAGCAGGGGAGGCCGTGTGCAGTGTTGGATTGTTGCCTGCTGATACTGATCATTCCTTTACTGCAGAACTTGTCCGGTTTCATCAAAGTTCATTCTTTGTTGTGATGATGGTCTGAGGGTCAGTCGCGGATGACTGGAAGACATCTAGTTGGTGGGCTATAAAAATATTACATAGCAGGCAACAGCATACAATTGAGTTCATTGGCTGTTTTCTCCTAAAATCAAATCTCCTTGAGATACACATCAGACTTCCCCATCTTCCCGCATTACCCACCAAGTATATCCGGGTCCCTGAGCAAAAGCAATCCCACCAGTGGGTTTGCCTTTACCTGAAGCAGGAATAACCCAGACTGTCTTCCCCAGCAAATTCTTTATGTGCACCACAGGAACGTTGTCCCCCTCTACGGTATGTAGAAGTTCTGACTGGGCTGGACCAGCTCTGTTGGCAGATCCTCTGGTGTTGACCAACCAGGTGGCCTTTAATAAATGTGTATCCCAATGTGTGAAAGTCCCACCACCCATTGCTCTCAGTGTAGTTTTTAATAGCCCGTTGTACCGTTTGATTTTCCCAGAGGTTGGTGCATGGTAGAGGATGTGATATACCCATTCAATGCCATGCTCTTTGGCCCAAGTATCTATCAGGCTGTTCCAGAAGTGGGTCCCATTGTCTGACTCAATTCTCTCTGGTGTGCTGTGTCACCACAAAATCTGTTTCTCAAGGCCCAGGATAGTGTTTCAGGCAGTGGCGTGGGGCACAGCGTATGTTTCCAACCATCCGGTGGTTGCTTCCACCATGGTAAGCACATGACGTTTGCCTTGGCGGGTTGGTGGGAGTGTAATATAATCATTCTGCCAAGCCTCCCCATGTTTGTACTTCAGCCATCGTCCTCCATACCAAAGAGGCTTTAGCCATTTAGCCTGCTTAATTGCAGCACATGTTTCACAGTCATGAATAACCTGGGCAATAGTATCCATTGTTAAGTCCACCCCTCCATCACGAGCCCATCTGTATGTTGCATCTCTGCCCTGGTTGCCTGAAGTGTCAGAGCCACCCGGGCCAAAAATAATTCACCCTTATGTTGCCAATCTAAGTCCATCTGAGCCACTTCAATTTTAGCAGCTTGATCCACTTGTTGGTTGTTCTGGTGTTCCTCAGTAGCCCAACTCTTGGGTACGTGAGCATCTACATGGCGTACTTTGACCACCAGGTTTTGCAACCAGCTGCGATATCTTGCCACAGTGCAGCAGCCCAGGTGGGTTTACCTCTGCATTGCCAGTTGCTCTGCTTCCGTTGCTGCAACCACCCCCACAGGGCATTTGCCACCATCCATGAGTCAGTATAAAGTACTGGCCACTTTTCTCGTTCAGCAATGTGCAAGGCCAGCTGGACGGCTTTCACCTCAGCAAACTGACTCGATTCACCCTCCCCTTCAGCAGTTTCTTCAACTTGTGATCGAGGACTCCATACTGCTGCCTTCCATCTACGGTGCTTTCCCACAATGCAACAGGACCCATCAGTAAACAAGGCATATTGTTTTTCATTTGCTGACAGTTCATTATCTGGTCGGGCCTCTTCAGCACGCATCACCTCCTCCTCTGGTGACATTCCAAAATCTTTGCCCTCTGGCCAGTCCATGATGACTTCTAGAATTCCTGGATGACTGGGATTTCCTATTCGAGCTCGTTGTGTAATTAATGCGGCCCACTTACTCCATGTAGCATCAGTTGCATGATGTGTAGAGGAGACCCTGCCTTTGAACATCCAGCCCAGCACGGGCAACCGGGGTGCCAGGAGGAGCTGTGCTGCAGTGCCAATCACTTCTGAAGCAGCTTGAACCCCTTCATAGGCTGCCAGTATTTCTTTTTCAGTTGGGGTATAGCTGGCCTCAGATCCTCTGTATCCCCGACTCCAAAAGCCAAGGGGTCGAACTTGAGTTTCCCCTGGAGCTTTCTGCCAGAGGCTCCAGGTAGGACCGTTCTCCCCAGCTGCAGTGTACAGTACGTTTTTAACATCTGGCCCAGTCCGGACTGATCCAAGAGCTACTGCATGAGCTATCGTTTAATTTGCTCAAAGGCTTGTTGCTGCTCAGGGCTCCATTTAAAATAATTTTTTTTCTGGGTCACATGATAGAGAGGGCTTACAATCAAACTGTAATTCGGGATGTGCATTCTCTAGAACCCCACAGCACCCAAGACAGCTTGTTTTTCTTTCTTATTAGTTGGTGGCGACATTGCTGTTATCTTGTTGATCACATCTGTGGGGATCTGGCAGCAGATTCCCCCTTGCAGCGCCACTTTGGGAGCCAAAAAGAACTGCCATGGTTTAAGCCCAGTAGACAACTCGGCCACGCAGCCACTCACTCACTCCTCTCCCTTCTTCCCCCCAGCTCTTGGAGGGATGAGGAGGAGAATTGAAAGAATGCAACTCCTGTGGGTTGTGATAAGAACAGTCCAGTAACTAAGGTATAACACAAAACCACTACTGCTACCGCAAGTAATAATAAAGATAAGGGAAATAACAAGGGAAGAGAGTACAACTGCTCACCACCCATCAACAGATACCCAGCCTGACCCAAACAGTGATCTAACCCTTCTGGGTAACTGCCTCCAGTTTATACAGTGGGCATAACATGCTGTGGTATGGGATACCTCTTTGGTTAGTTTCGGTCAGGTGTACTGTCTCTGCTTCCGCCCGGCTCCCCCTCCTCCCTGGCAGACCATGAGACTCAGAAAGTCCTTGGTCAGACTAAATGTTACTGAGCAGCAACTAAAAACATCGTTGTTATCAGCACTGTTCCCATGCTGAAAGTCAAAAACACAGCACTGCAGCAGCTACTAAGAAGGAGAAAAATGACTGTTACTGCTGAACCCAGGACACAGTCATCATTAGGAAACTTTTAGCATCTTTTCTTAGCTTTCCAAGAACCTCCAGAAGATCATAGTCACCCTCTGTATATACAGAATTACAAAATAAGAAGGTAAAACCAACTCCTGGAAGATCACCTCAGGGCAATCTTGAGAAGTCAGCCTGCATTCTCTCCTGGGGCTCACCAGAAAGCTCCCTTGGGAACCTTGTTAGAACAAAGAACATTTCAACTCAGCCTAAGCAGCAAGTGCAGCTTACAAAACTTTCAGTTTTTGTATTTCCACCTTTTAGGGAGCTTTTAAATATGCAGCTTGCATAGCCACTTTAGCTTAGACATATCTCTTGTGCAATATTACTACTCAGAGACTGAGTGACTGACTGAAGATGTCTCCCTCTTCCTGAGCTGCCACTTTTCAAAGTATCCTACCTATGCAGACTGGTGGAATATAACATATTTGTGCACACAAAACTAAGATATATAAGATGTACTTGAACACAATTTCCCATGTGAGCCATTGGTATTTTCTGGTTATATTTCTTATCTCATATTTGATCATGGTGAACACTGGACTATGCAATAATTCAGCTTGAAAAAAATGTGACTAGGAACTTATTGCTAAAAGATATATTTTCTTGTCCAATACGAATAATTTAAAAGGCTACTATTGCACATAGACTTTTGTAGTTTTAGTGGCTTTTAAATTTTATTTCCCAAAGTGCCTTCAACTGTGAAGGATCTGAAGGTTTTTGAACCTTGGTCTGGGAGCCTGGAACTTATGTTTGGTACTGGTGTTAAGTCCCAAAATAAAATGTCCATGTAAACATACCTAAAATTCCTAGACAAAATTTGGCCTGAATGCTTTTCTTTTGCATCCCTTTTAAGAAATTCCTGCTTTCTCCTAGCCTTTCCTGTTTGACTGCAATTTCATGCCATGCTTACCTTCTCCTTACACTTGTGCCGGCATAAATGCTTATTGGACCATACAGATAACCAAGTTTGTTAACTGAAAAAAAAAAAATAAGGAAAGAGAAAAAGAGGGGAAGGGGTAGACATGAGCAGAAAGAAGGTGAAGGGTCTCTAACTTTGCTGCCAGTGAAAGGTACACGGAACTATATCCAAATCAGAAAGTTCACAAGTTCAAGCTTAGTTGAGGAATGAAGAACTAGCGAACCTTTCAGCCAACCTTTCTTAGCACTTAATAAAACATTAATTTTTCATGTCTTTTGATTAGCCACAGGTAGGCACATTACTGCTAATTTTCAGTTTAGGTTAAAACTCCACAGAGAGCTCTGATTTCCAGTACCTGAGCTGGCATTTGAAAATTTGTGAGGTGTCAGGTGAGTACTGATAAGGTCGAGAACTAAGTGTTGTCTTGTTAATGTGCTTGGCAGGGAAGCAGAACAAATTCACAGCAAAAAGAGCCTGTAATAACTCATGCATAAGGATACATCTCAGAGTGGATGATGAATTTCAGAGGTCTGCATACAGCAGCTTTAAACTCTATTTGTGGTTTCAATATTATGAAGAACAAAGGTTATGATTTTAACTTCAGATTTTAAAATGGGTTCAGTATGCAATCTAAATGTAACTAAAAGCAACTTTACTTGCATGCTTAAGGTAGGTGGGTTAAATCTGACAGTATAAGTGGAAATATGTTAAAAAAATAAAATAATTTACATGACAGAGGTATTTACAAATAAACTATATAAAACAAAATTTTAAAAAGACTCAAAGACCCTAACTTCATAGTATTATTGCACTTTGCTTCTTACTCACTCTCAGCTAATCTAAGCAGGAAATTTTAAGAATTTTACTGTTTTTTTCCTGTAATGATTAATAACTGCATAATCTGCAATTTTGATGGGAACATTCCCTGAGTCCCAAAACAGCCTCTTTTGACAAGCCACTAGAAATAAACAAATAAAATTATAAATAACACAGGTAATTTCTTTGTTTCTCATAAAACAGGCTAACAGACTACTTTTTGTGCAGTGACTTCCACTGAGAATTTTGCATGCAGCCAAATATTTTGATGCAGTCGTCTGTGCTATGTCTTGATGTATATTAATATTGCAAAACTCAGCCAAGTTATCTTCTTTGGCAATGACTGATCTTTTATGCATTAAACATGTAATCATGTGGCAATTAAGGGTGATGAAATTATATCAGAATAATATGATGATGAAGTTCACTTTGAAACAGCGTTTGGTAAACAACTGCTGTGCAGGATCTGCTAGCAAACGTTCTGATTGTCTCTTCTGTTTAATAGAAGTTCCTTGCTCAAAGATCATAGGAAAATGTTCATGAAATGCAGACTTTATCAAACACATCAGAGATACTGTGTCAAAACCAAGGATGAAGTAAATCAGAGAATTTTGTCAGTTTATATAGAATCATAAAATCATTTAGGTTGGAAAGAATCCTGTTTAAATAACAAGCAGTCAGAAAATGTTCAAAAACAGTGCTGCAAAATATTCTAAGTTCTCTTCTATTGTTCTGTCCTGATTCTTCCTTGAATACTACTTATTAGGTGGATCTCATTTTTCACTCAGATCAGAAACATGCTGCTGAAGATTTTCTCTTGGCCTTCCCCACTTTTCAGTTCGTACTGTATAGCAGTCTCAGGGGAGTAAACTTTTATCCTTTATGATGCAATTCAACGGCCAATGGATACTTGCTTATCACATCTAGCAGAATTAATCCACAGTAATGCCCTAAAATCCACATCGTGTAGGTGTTCGGTTTTCTCTCTTTCACTGTAGTGACTGGGTCTGTGACATAGCTAGACATATTAAGGTACAGTAACATGTCCCGAAATTTCTAAGAAGCAAATGTGCTAATTAGATATACTTCATAATTCTTACCCAATTCTATATCTATCAATTCTGATATTTTCAGGACAGGTTCAAAACTGTTCAGAAAAGCTCAGCACTGGCAAGTATAGGAATCTCCATCTATCTTTGTTAGACTTGTCAGATTCTTTTGATGCCAAGGAGATGCTCCTAAGAGATGATCCTTTTTAAGTGTAACCTTTAGAAGCAGTTGTAACATTGCAGTGTAATATTGACAACTCTTAAAATGTATGTACAATTGTTTCTAATTAACATTCTTTGTAGTGCTAATGGAGACAGCAGCTCATCACATATTCATGATTCCAGAAATCGCAAATGTCAGTGCTGTCAATGTTCTTACACGGCCATGACATAAGTAGAATAAGCTGGTTTTGAATTACTGATCTCACTATTTCCTCATTCCACTTGCTGCGTAATCAACAGTAATGTTGAAGTAGCAAATAATTTCAGCAAGTAATTCAGTATTTTCTCTGAAACTGAAAGTTCTGTTCTCAGTGATGTTTTCACAATAAACTGCAGTAATTACATATTCTTTTAAGTATGAAGGTGTTGAAATAAATTGAAAACTGGGAACATTACAAAAACAGAACTAAATGAATAATGACTTTTATACTTTCTGCTTTCTCTTCTTTTGCTTTTTAAATTCAGGTAAACTTGAAAATAAGAAGCTCATTTCTTTATATTTTCCAATTCTAATTTTAATTTAGATTGAAAGTATAAAAAATATTTTATATTGACTTTCAGTATCTAGCAACTTTTAAAGTACTTTCGAAATAACATGGTTGACAATATGCTTCAATTTAAATTAAATATTTTTAAATTTAAAATTAAATTTATTCTTTTTCTTTAATTTTAACATGTCTTTAAAACAATCTTTCTCAGAACTAAGTAATGTTTCTGGAGAAGATGTAACTGATGAAGACACAGAAGTAACTTTTTCATTCAATTAATTTAGTCCTAAATGTCAACATTATTAATTTGTAGTTATAAACTCAAGGTACCTATTTCCGTTTTGCTTCCTATTTCCCATAAATTGTCCAAATAATAGTGCAGTAAAATTTGAAGAAAGCAGATTACAAAAAACTCATCTATTTTGATATTTGTTTAGAAACAGGTAAATTTCAGATATTACAACACACTGCTTAGACACTTAGCAGATGTCCATGGTTCACAAACTGTTCCTCAGATCCCCCACATAAAAGCAATAAAGGCTGAAATGCTTCTCCTGTAAGTGCCAATATCGAACTTCCAATTGACTGCCATATTGTGAATCAGGCTCAGAATGCACGGGAAAGGATATGACCCCACAACCTGCAGGCAGGAATGTAAATGAGACTGTGTCAACTATACATATGTGTTAGAGGAAAATACAGCATTTTGAATTACATATTTGGCCAATGGATTTCTTGCAAAAAAAAAAAAAAAATTATGTGTTTATTTACTTGGATAAACAGAAACTTAAGCATTATCCAAACAAGTTTCTCTTCATCTCTTGCTCCTCTATTACCAAAGTGTCTTCTCCACAAAAAATTGAAAGCTTCAGTGTTTTCTTCCATTCTTTCTGACTATAAGGCCTATGTTTATTGAACCAAAACAATAAAAATACCCACGATGCATATAATAACATGACCAGATCAACACAACTTCTGTATAGACTGTTTGGTATCAAGCATTTGTAATAAGCAGTACATAATAAAGCCAAAATCTGAAAAACTTCAAAAATATTAAAGAAAAATCATGGTATGGAATAAGGGGTGGATACTGTCATGGGTTCAGCAGCAGCAGTCGTTTTTCTCCTTCTTGGTAGCTGGTGCAGCACTGTGATTTTGATTTTGGGCCTGGGAACAGCGCTGATAACACCAGTGTTTTCAGTTACTGCTTGGTAATGTTTTGGTCTGACCAAGGACTTTCTGAGTCTCATGCTCTACCAGGGAGGAGGGGAAGCTGGGAGGAAGCAGAGACAGGACACCTGACCCAAACTGACCAAAGAGGTTATTCCATACCACAGCACGTCATGCCCAGGATGTGAAAATGGAGGGCGGAGATCCGGAAGGGTGTGGTGGTGCATTGGAGGGGGTTCGCTGGGGGTGCACTGGCTGGGTCGGGCTTGGTGAGCAGTTGTATTCACTTTCTTTGTACTTCTCTGTCATTATTATTGTTTGTGGTAGCAGTAGTGATTTGTGTTATACCTTAGTTACTAAACTGTTCTTATCTCAACCTGTGCGAGTTGCATTCTTTCTATTTTCCTCCCCATCCCCCCGGGGACTGGGGGAAGAAAGAGAGACTGGTGAGTGAGTGAGAAAACTGCGTGGGTGGTGGGCTTAAACCACGACACCATAAGAAAAAGTCTTTCTCCCCACTCACACTGCTAGGATCATTATTTCAGCTTACAATTCATTCATCATGATCTCTGATTTATCCTCAAGGAAGGAAGGCAGCTGGGAATAGGCTGTATGCAGTTTTCATGCTGTGGGAATGTGCCATAGTTTCTGTGACAACTGAGAGAATTCCTCATTCATCCACCCATCCCACATGCAGTGCCATCAATTTGGGCATGTACGGTGAGTTTTTCACTTCCCTGAAGCACCAGTCCCACTGTGTCTTTGCAGACGGACTGTAACAGATGGGGTCAAACTGGACAGAAATGTTGAAGTAGATACTGCATTATAACAGAAAAGGATATAACTCACTCCTGTAGCTACGCTACACTGTTTTCTTTATAGGTCTTTATATTCTGTTTTGGAACTTTGGTCATCTCAGAAAACAGCTTATTGTGCAGAGATATATGTTTTGAGTTTTACTGAAGTGATTTAAACCACTTTTGTCATCTCCCAGCAAAGGTGTTTAGTATTAAGGTTTTCATTAGGTTCGTGTTTTTTGTTTGGCTGGTTTTTGGTTTTGTTTTGCTTTTCTTAAAATGACCCTTTATTTACTCATGGGTTTATTTCACTTTGGACCTTCCAAGGATTCAAAAGCCTTCCTGAATATTAAGAATCACTGAGGAGCCCTTCTCTAACATAGAAAACTCCATCAGCTATAAAAGGATCGCTTAAAAATGATAAAGGAATTAGAAGAAACACCTAAGATAAGTAAAACTAAGCTTTCAGTACCAAAATCTGACAGCATCACCTGAGAGGTTAATTAAAGTTTAATTCCACCACCTGAAATTGTAAATAAAAGTATACTATTACTTTTGTAATCATAGCTAAATTGTGACCTGAGTAAGGATTGTTAATTTTCAGTTACTGACCTATATCATAGGCTAAATAGCTAATTCAAAGATATCATTAAAACTTATGGGTTCAGTTTCACTTTTTAATATGTTTGTTTTTCTTTTATTTCATCTCATATTTACTTGACGATTAAAGCCCCCTATGTTTAACACGTGTAAACCATACAGTGGATACTTGCAATGTTCTTTCTATCTCAGAGATATTTAGAAGAAATATCTAACTCTTAATGTCAAAGTCCATCCTCAAGGAGAAGGCAATCATGCTCATTACTCAGTGTTCCAGTACAGAAAATAGAAAGGCCATTTCATGTACACAATTCAACTCCCGCATGCACAAGGAACCAGGAGGCTGTAATCCGTTCTGTAAATGGAGGAAATATGGTTGAAAAGTAGCTACACAAATTCTGATAATTAAGAACCTTCCTCTAATTTAGTCTAAGTTTTCATAGGCCAGTATTTATCTCACATTATTATAACGTTATTGTCCTTTGACTTACAACTCTACCCCCTGTTTACATTCCCTTTTTTTTTTCCTAGGAGTTATAAATCTTACTCTCTTTTTTTATCTATTTTTTTTTAAATGACAAAGAAGACACACTCTTTTTGTTTTCTCTATAGTTCCTATGAATAATGAATATTGCCAAAATTCAGGTGAATACCTACTTAGAAGGTAAATCAAGGGTAAAATTGTTTTGTCAACCTGGACATAGGGTAGTTGTATTGGGACATAATAACAATTTCTGGTTAAAGCAGAATCTTCCTCCATTCAAGATCCCACTTTCTTATAGTTAACTATTTTCCATTCACATACACAGAAAAATTAAATATTCATCTTCTAATGCATACACTAATGTGTTGGTGTCTGCTGCCTTCAGCTGGACTGCAGAAACTCTTGATCTCAATCTCTGCTTCAAGAGAGGCAAAAGAGGGATTGAAACCAGCTGCCCACATTTCAGATGAGCTGGATGATCCTAATAACCCAACTACTGACAGGAAATATGTGAGCACACTCCCCACATCCCTCCCTCAGTTGCAGCTGCCTGTTGTGCTGAATGGACCTCACAGGGTCCCGTGTGATTTGCTCAAGGTTACAGACTGGCAAGAATCAAACCAAAAGCTCCCTTGTTATCTACATAGTCCTCCTTATTAAGTCATCTCTTTCCTGCCACCAGCAACCTCTGCTAAAACCAGTTAAAACACCTGCTTTCCAAACAACTCACAGAAGTTTGTACCGTCCCTTTTCTTTTCTACAGTAACCTCATCAAGCAGTACAATAATGGCTCTCAAAATTTATTTCTGTTTCTGTTTTCTGCCAGCCCCCTCATCTCTCCACGCCCCTCCCACCGGATTTTAACCAGGGTCTACTGATCTTTGAAGGAGTCAGCTTGTGCGAGGCTTAGAGTAATTGCTCTATTAACCCAGAGCACTGACTGAAGAGCAATTATACCCATTCAGAAAGGGGCATAAGCACAGGCTTCCAGAGCACCTGAAGGAGAGCTCTGAGAGGGAATAGCCAGGAACCATAAGGTAGAAAAGGTTTATGGTATTCTGAAAAGAAAGTAAAATATTATTCTTCTGAAAGCACTGTGTTTTCAGTAAAACAGACATCAAGACCTGACATCACCACAAACATTCCAGTAGTGCCTTGAAGATATCCCTGTGTTTAGTTTCATGTTTCTTAAGCAGGATAGTATCCTTTATCTGTAACGCTATTGGCAATACCCTTCTCACAGAGGCTCATGCAGTGTGACAATGTCTACTTGCGACTTGTGAAGTACATCTGCAAAGTATTCATGATATTTTGAAGTAATCATTACATTTCAGCATGTTTAGGATATTTCCTCTTATAGGAAACAAAATGCAAAAAAACTGGGGACATTTTGATTCCTCTTTCCTTTCTCAGAATTTGATATGTACCTTATAAAGACAAACTGAAAATATGACTGTTGCAGGTTAACCTCAGCTGCCAGGTGAGCATCACACAGTCTCATACTCACTGCCCCTGCCCCCAGGTACAATTGGGTCAGAGAACAAGTAGAGCTGATATGAAGAGAGAGATTTATAAGTGAAGGAAAGGGGAAGAATAAAGGAAAAAAAAATAAGAGAGCCACACACCAACTCATATGAGCAGATCAGTGCTCAAACATATCTACCTTCCTGAATATCACCCTTCCTTCAGTTTTTATGTCTGAGCATGGTGTTATATAGCATGGAATATCCCTTTGTTCAGTTTGGGTCAGCTGCTCTGGTTGAATCCCCTCTGGACTTCTTGCACACTCTGAGCCTGCTTGATGGGGAAACAGCACTGGAGAAAAAGAGAACATCTTGACACTGCACAAGTACTGCCCAGCAATAGCCAAAACATTGTGTTATCAACACTGTTATAGTCATAAATCCAAAACACAGCACCATATGGGCTGCTGTGAAGAAAATTAACTAAATCCCAACCAGCCCAGTCAAGTTCCACCTCTTATTCCATACCTTTATATCATGGTCAAATCATGTAATCCATCACAGTCAATACATCCCTGTTAACCCACCCCTCTCCTGTCTTTTGATGTATATACATCATTCCCTTATGCTATGGGCCATCTATAAAAACTCCAATGAGTTCATTTGATCTATGACTTGAGTTCTATCTGTGGTCACTCAAGACAAGAGATATGGCATATTGTGTTGAGTTATTGGGCACCAAAGGCAGCTCAGGTGAGATCAGTGCTCCATTTGCACAGCTTCTTCCAAGGCTCATCCTCCATTGATTCAGGGGCTTGCTGTTGTAGTACTTCCTATAACATACAACTCAGATCATGTGTTATTTTCTCCCAACATTAGGGAGGCACACACTGTATTTCCCCATTCTCACACATTACCCACCAAATGTACTGAGGTCTTTTAGTGAAAGTAATCCCACAGGGGGCTTTGCGTTTTCTGAAGGGAGGAGTAAGCCGCGCTCTTTTTCCCAGACTTTTTCCTATGCACACTATGGGGGTCTTATTCTATAGTATGTAAGGAATGTGCTTGGTCAGGGCCAGGTCAGTTATTTGATTCTCTGGTATTAACCAGTCAAGTAGCTTCTGCTAAATTTGCAGCCTAGTACCGGTATATCCCAGCACCCATTGCTTTCAGTATAGTCTTTAACAGCTCATTGTATTATTCCATCTTTCTGAAGGCTGGTGTGCAGCAATGAAGTGGTGCACCCAGTCAATGCCATGTTTCTTGGCCCAGGTGCTTCTGAGCCTGTTTCAGAAACAAGTTCTGTTGGTTAACTTGACCCTTTCTGAGGTGCCATACAACCACAGAACTTGCTTTTCAAGACCAAGGATGCTGTTTTGGACAGTGATATGGACTGTTTTCAGCCACCCAATGGCCATCTTCTCTATGATACATGATGCTTGTCTTGGTGGTTTGTGGCAGTGTGATATAATCAATATGCCAGGTTACCCCATTTTGATGTACAGCCACTATCCTCTATATCGATTAGGCTTTACTTGCTTGGCTCACTTGATCATGGCACATTCTGCATTCTTGAATAACTTGCGCAATGGAGGACAGGTCCACTACTTGATTGTGATCCCATATGTATGCTGCATTGCTCCCTAGGTGTCCCAATATTATATGGGTCCATAAAACTATGAAGACAGTAGCCTTATTTTCCCACTGCAGGTCCACCTGAACCACTTTGATTCTGTCATGCCACTCTACTTTCTTATTGTTTCAATGTTCTTTAGCGGCACAGCTTTTAGGCAAACAAGCATCTACGTGATGTGCCTTTACAACAGGGCTCTACCCAGCAGCAACGTCCTGTCATAATGCAGCAGACCAAATGGGTTAACATCTGTGCTGCCAGTTGGTCCATTCCCATTGATGTAGACACTCCTACTGGGCATTTGCCACCATCTATGAGTCTCTATGGAGACAGAGTACTGGCCACTTCTCTTGTTTGGCAATCTCTAGGGCCAGCTGCATGACATTCATTTCTGCAAGTGGACTTGATTCACCTTTTCCTTTGACATTTTCAGCAACTTGTCACGAGGGACTTCACAAAGCATAGACTCATAGAATCATAGCATAGTTTGAGTTGGAAGGGGCCTTTAAAGATCATCTAGTCCACCCCCCTGCAGTAGGCAGAGACATCTTCAATTAGATCAGGCTTCTCTGAGCCCTGTCCAACCTGACCTTGCAGCATCTTTCCACCTACAGCGTACCCATCAGTAAACAGAGCATACTGCTTTTCATTTATGGTGATTCACAGGGCAGGACTTCCACAGCACAGGTCACCTCCTTGTTCAAAATGTCTGCCTTCTTGCCAGTCCACGAACTTTTCTAGGACTACAGGGCAGTTGGAGTTCCCCATTCGAACCACTGTGTGATCAGTGCTACTCATTTCATATTGTGTTGGTTACAGGATGTGTAATGAGGACCTTAAAACACCCAGCACAGCACAGGCAATTGCAGTGCCAAGAGGAACTGCACTTCTATTCCACTTACTTCTGAAGTGGCTCAGCCCCCCTCATATGCTACTAATATCTCTTATTTGGGGTGTAGAAGCTCTCAAATCTGCTATATCCCCAGCTCCAAAACACTAGATGTCAACTTAAGTCTCTCTTGGTGCATTCTGCTGCAGGTTCCCTGACAGTGGTGCATAGCATGTTTCCAACATCTGATCCTGTCCAGACTGTCCATAGGGCTGCTGCCTGAGCTATCTTCTGTTTGATCTACTCAAAGCTTCGTGGCTGCTGAGGAAGAAATGTTCTGCATTCGTGTGACTTGATAGAAAGGATTATCAACATGACTGCCATGGATTAACCTCAGTCTGCAGCTGGACACCACAACTGCTTGCTCAGTCTGCATTGTCTGCTGTGCAGTGTTCAGCTTTCAGCTAAGGTTAAGCCACAGCACTAACTATTCTTAGTCATATTTATGATGCATTATTCTGGAAACAGTGCCCCTAAATTTCCCCGAGGCTGCTTAAGGAACTGGATAATACTCAATACAATTAAAGTCTTAAAGACCATAAGAATAAATAGCAAGAAAATGCCATTATAATCTACATTGCTGCTTGAGATCAGATACAAGTGTTTCATAATTTTATATACTATAATAGCTTTTAAAATATTCTTAACTATCCTTGTATCACTGAATTTGCTAAATCTGAAATCAAATTCTTTCACCCTCTAAGACTTGTTATATGCCATACGTGAGAAAGACATAGGTGAAACCAGAAATGTTGTAGCTCCAGTGTCCAGAAGTTGAGTTGCCATATGTGTAAACTCCTTAGACTATTACTACCCAAGGAAAATGTTCCTAAATTTTCCTTCTCACAGGCATAGGAAGATTGAAGAAACAGTGTAAGGAGGCAAGGTTAAAATATATCAGCAATTTTGGAAACATCTGCACTACATAATGGCTGCAACATGGGTTGATATGTTCAAGCTAACTTTTCTTTTTTTTAATCCCCTTGTTAAAATACCAAAAACAGAACCCCAGGGCTAAGATGAGCAGTCCAGACCTTGTTTCAGCTTGTTTGTAAGTTTTTGCTTCCAAAGTTAACCTATGCCAGTGACGGTCCTTTGCTGCTAGTATTTAACTTAATGAAATGAAAGCTATGGACACACACAGGCATAAAACTTCCAACACCTTCTTGCCGCTACAGCATATATTTAAACCCACTGGCAAAAAAAAAGCCATAAAGAGCATATACTCAGGAGTATTTAATGAGAAACTGATTTTATCATGACTTAACAGTAAGATTTCCTGTAGTTTTTTTCTCTTTATCTAAGAAACTCCAAGTGTGAATTATTAAATGAACAAGTTTTTATTGTACATTATGGAAATCGGCATAGTCCAAAACCACAAGACACTAGGTACAGTTCATGAATGGTAGCTACATCACTACTATCCCAAAAGCAAATTTCATGACTATTTTGGGAAGGACCACACAACTCATATAGCAACCTATAAAGGCTTCTGAGCACATCATTACAGAGATTTAAGTGTTCTTGTAGGAATAATAAAGGTTAGACAGCTCTCAGTGGCCTCAGGATGAATGATATTCAAGCACAGTTTTCCATAGTTAATCACTTTTCTGCATTCCTCTGCTTTGATTTCTTTGCTTCCTCTTCCTCAAGTTTCCTTACTAAATGAGACTGCTACAGCTGTGATTGCTTTTAAATGTCAGCACCTTCTTCGAAAGCCTAAACCACAGACAGCAAGTACGTATTATTCCATGATAGCATCACCTTACTAACAAGGAGCAATTACGAGAATGAAACAGTTATCGTACTTGTTATCAAGTACATTCATTTATTAAGAAAACATCATTAAACAGTGATCTAATACAACTCCTCAAATATAATAATTTATCATCTACTGAAAAGTAATTCGATCCAAAGTCCTCAAAGATTTCACAGAACATGTTGGAAGAAAATTAGTATGATTGCATGTCACTGAAAATTTAATAGAAATTGATGCTCATGGCAGGGCGATTGGAACTAGATGATCTTAAGGTCCTTTCCAACCCTAACTATTCTATGATTCTATGATGTTCCTCTTTAACAGACAGAAGTTGCCATTTTAAATCTTATGTAGCTTTTTTTATCTGTAGATAGGAGAATAAGTGATCTATAGCTCATTTTGGGGTTTTGTATTGTAAAAACATCACAAAAACATTGTGTGAAAGAAGAAATGGGAGAAATTCCCCCAAACAAAATAGAATTCCTAAGGAACAGCAAACCAGAAGATTCTCTTTTAATGGTATGGGTTGGAAATATGATGTATGGAAAAGTCTTCAAACTGAAATTACTTGGTGATCATAAGTTCGGTGTTGTACATTGACATAGCAGTAATAAATTTCAGTTTATTATATATGTAAAAAGAAAATTCTCCCTTTATTTTTTCAGTAAAAGACATCAGTAAACAGATTTAATACATGCTTTTAAAATCAACATTTTAATGTACTTTATAATGGGAGGCAGTAAACAGATTCAATATACACTAACACTTTCAGTCACCCTTAAAATATGTGTATATATATATATATATATGTTCAGTTTTTTTGGTATGTTTACCCTGCAACTGAAGAAAATTGCAAAGATTTTCAGAATATTTGGCAACACATGCTTACCCTTTATAGGTTGTAGAGGAGTCCTAAAACAAATGGATCTGGATGGCTATTCTGCCATCACCATGTGGGAATGTAGAAACTGGACATGGCAAATATGCCTGGAAAAGTCACCCTCACAGGCTGTCATATAGCTACTACCCTTTCTACTGAAATAGTCACTCTTGCTCTGCTTTCTTTTTTTATGTATGAAGGGTAAGAAAATGTATCTATTTAATCATATATTCGTAGACCTCAGACACCTATTACTTAGACTGTACACTTCTGCTTAATATGCTCCTGTTCAAGTATTTGAGGGAAGATTAAGACTACTGTTTACTCCACAGGTAGAATAAAAAAACAGATAGAAAAAAGAGCAGCATTGTACAGCTATTTACACCTATGCATACAAAGAAAATTAAAATCTATCTTTAGTATCCTAAGGGAAGAAGGAGTAAAAATTGTTACTGCTAAACAATTGGAATGGATCATTGTCAATATTTTGGGAGATTTAAAAGGTGGAGTAATAAAACCCCTAACCATATCAACACTACTTCTACTTTCCATTAAATAGGGATGACTACAAAATACGTGGTATCTTCAAACACAAGAATTGGTAACTCTGTCTCCTTTATATAGCTTCAGAATACAAAGATAAACTTCAAGTTATCAGAATTATCCAGCGACAGAACCCACATATATAATGCCTTAAGATCTGCTCTTCTAGAGTTAATGAATTTATTGTGAAGTTTTTCGGTTAAATTGTCTGTGTCTAACATATTTACAGTATTCCACAAAAGTTATTTTCTGTTCCTTTCTTCATACTTTAGCTTTATCTTATAGAACACACATTTAGGCACCATGTAGCTGGTGTGCTTGTCTCACCATTTCCTTAATCTGCATAATAAATCACAAAATGCCACAAGTGGAAAACTGCAGTTTTATGTAAAAATGTAATAATTTTTTATTTATGTAAAAATGTAATAATGATTTTGTATCTTATACCCTCCAATGCTGAGAATTAAAATTGACTGTCTGTATACTGCTGGTTTTGTTTCTATATATAAACCCCACCTGCCTATACACATGTCCCATCAAAACCATTCAGAAGGGAATGTGCCCCTTTTTTCAAACCTGAAATAAATTGAGCTTTAAGGAGATGAATTGTTACAGTCCCAGGAGACAGAACTCATCAATCTCATCTAACCCATAGGTGTAGACCTAATTTTGTTTCTGCACATAGTTTCTTCCTTCAGGCTAGAGCAGGTGTCAAGCCTCCTACATCTAACTACCTCTCTGTATCTGATCTTCTGTGGCTCACTCTGCCAAGACCCAACACATCGTGGAAGGTGTGCAGTGCCACAGCTGCATACCGTGTGGCACCAGGCAGGTGAACTATCAGGTTTTGATAGTCCAGACTTCTATGAACCCTTGAAGATAGAATACATTTCTCTCTCTAATATGAAACTACTTTTCCAGCTGCTCAGCAGGTGCATAAATTGTATTATGGCATTCAGCCCAATGCCATGACACTGATGCAGTTTCAGTTTACTGTTTATCTTGGCTGATGCATTAAAATTATATCCTCAATCATCCTTCATTCACTTCAGTTTCATTCAAGTAGATAAGCTTACAATGTGGCAGTGAAATTACAGATTTATCCACAATGTGTGTGTGTGTTGTAAATACCGAGTGTGCCATAATCAAAAAGAAGAAACTCACAGTTGGATTTCTCAATAATTTTGCTTGAAGCATGCAACCTGCTCAAACTGAAGAGCTCCAAAAAGATACAAAGTTTGATAAACACACATACTGCTTAATTTGTGTTGAATCATTGCTTAAATTTATGAAAAAGAACAAGTCAAATCTGCACTTCATACTATAAGATATAGAAGAACAAAGTATTAGCAGTTATATAGCTTAAACTTCATCTATATGAGTGTCATGGGTTCAGCAGTAGCAGTCATTTTTTCTCCTTGGTAGCTGGTGCAGGGCTGTGTTTTTGACTTTCGGCCTGGGAATGACGCTGATAACACCAGTGTTTTAGTTACTGCTTGGTAATGTTTTGGTCTGACCAGGGACTTTCTGAGTCTCATGCTCTGCCGGGGAGGAGGGGAAGCCGGGAGGAAGCGGAGACGAGGCACCTGGCCCGAGCTGGCCAGGGAGATATTCCATACCACAGCACTTCTGTCCAGGATGTAAAAACTGGGGGCAGGAACCCAGAAGAGCTCTCTCGGCTCAGTCGTCGGGTAGTGAGCAGTTGTATCATCTTCCTTTGTATTGTCCTGGTCATTATTATTATTGGGGGTAGCAGTAGTGATTTGTGTTATACCGTAGTTACTGGACTCTTCTTATCTCAACCGGTGGGAGTTACATTCTTTCAATTCTTCTCCCCTTTCCCCCCCCCTTCTCCCCCTCCCCCCGGAGCTGAGGGGGAAGAAAGAGGGAGGAGTGAGTGAAAAGGCTGCGTGATTTACAGCTTAAACCATGACAATGAGGAAGAAATTCTTTACTGTAAGGGTGGTAGGGCGCTGGAATGGGTTGCCTAGGGAAGTTGTAAATGCTCCATCACTGGCGGTGTTCAAGGCTGGATTGGACATAGCCTTGGGTGACATGGTTTAGTGTGAGGTGCCCCTTCCCTTCACAGGGGGTTGGAACTAGATGATCTTAAGGTCCCTTCCAACCCTAACTATTCTACTATTCTATGTGATTTCATAATTATGAAATTTACTTCATTGCACATCCTTATTTTAAAATGCTCACAGCTGGAAATAGTTTCAATAGCAACATCCATTTCTGACCAGAAAATCCAAATATTAGTTGCATGTAGTTAAATCTTTTAATCCCAAAATAAGATGCAAAGTCCCTGAATGACTGAATGAATCTAAACATCAGAGGAACATTCTTCCTGATTGTTAGATATATGATGCATATGAGCACTAGGAGAAGATTTATTTTATTTTTATATTTCCTGTATAAATCATTGCTAAATGTTGGCATACAAATTTAAATAATCCTTTGAACAATCAGTATTTCTGCAGCAAAGATTTTCTGTAGATTCAAAAGTAAAATGTGGACCTCTTGTTTATCTGTCATTTCTGTGCAGAGAGGAACTTCTGTTTAATCACTGTGTTTGTTTGGAATGTATTCCTAAAAATAGAAGCAAATTAAATTATTTGACTTCACAGCTCATCAGCTTTTGTCTAATCAGAGTGCCTTAGATATTGATTTCTATTCTAGGTTATCTATTTATATTGCATTTGCTTTGACTTTTTTTTTCTTTTTGGCCACATACTTGCTATCAGTGATGGTTTTGTTTAAACATATATTGTTCTTCCCGAGCTCATGGTTCTTTTGCTGGAAGAGCCAAGTATACCACAGATTTGAGCTATAAACTACAGAAAAGTAGAAAAACAGTCCCCACTGTCTTCCTGGAGTCAACTGGAACTAAGGCAGATCAGATCAGTTCCTAAGCCTACAAAACTTAATAGTGCTACATTTATGAATCCACATTATTTTATAAAAAAAATTATAATGCAGAAGTCCCCTTTATCTGCAGGATGTGGAGAGTGGGAAGGAAAGAGGTCCCCTGAAAATGAAGCTCTTTAAATAACAGCATAGATAATACAGAAACTGGCAAGTAAAAAATATTGGTTTCTGTATCAGTACTGTCGTTTTTAAAGTATATTTCTTTAAAATGTCATCCTTTAAGGATGTTTAAGTGTTACTGCTACAACATCCATTTTCAGGAGGTCATAACATGGATAGAAGAGTTTGCTTGAGGCCAAAACACAGTAGACAAGATACTGCCAAACTTAGAAATTCATCAGGGCAGAGTTTTCTGGTCCGAACGTGGAAATAGACATGAAAATATTACTGCCACTAGAGTATAATTGCATGGCAGAGTTATATTCACCTAGCAATTACAGTTGAAGCAATCTGAAAGGGAAAGGTAGGATTAAGAACAGTTTATTTTAAGACAGAATACTAGAAAAGCCTATTTGTTTAGGTCTAGTTTAAGGAAAAGATAATACTGAGTGATATAGCCCCAGAGGGCAGGGGGCCCAAGGCTGTTGGTTGATATTCAAAGATGACCAACTGCAAACTCAGGAGCAATATATCCCTATTAGAAGGAAATGATGCAGGAGGGCCAGGAGACCTCCTTGGATGGATAAGGAGCTGCTGAGGAAACTTAGAGGGGAAAAAAGAGGCTTATAAAAGGTGGAAGCAAGGACAGGCGGCCTGGGAAGAATACAGGGATGTTGCCCGGGAAGCTAGGGACCAGGTTAGGAAAGCTAAGGCCCACTTAGAATTAAACTTGACTAAGCGTGTTAAAGACAACTAGAAGGGATTCTATATTTACACTGCAAATAAAAGATAGACTAGGGACAACCTGGGCCCCTTCTGGAAGCTATCAGGAGAACTGGCTACCCTGCATTTGGGGAAGGCTGAGGTTCTTCATGACTTCTTTGCCCCAGTCTTCACCGGCAAGTGCTCTGACCACATCACCCAAATCTTGGAAAGCAGACGCAGGGACAGTGAGAATGAAAACCCTGGGCCCACTGTAGGAGAGGAGCTGGTTGGAGACCATCGTAAACACCTGAACATGCACAAGTCCATGTGACCTGATGAAATCCATCTGCCGGACCTGAAGGAGCTGGCAAATGAAGTTCCTAAGCCACTCTCCATCATATTTGAAAAATCATGGCAGTCAGGTGAAGTTCCTGATGACTGGAAAAAGGGAAATATCACCCCCTTTTACAAGAAGGCGAAAATGGACGACTCAGGGAACTACAGACCAGTCAGTGTCACCTCTGTGCCTGGCAAAATCGTGGAGTAGATTCTCCTGGAAGGCATACTGAGGCACATGAAAAACAATAAGGTGATTGGTGGCAGCCAGCATGGTTTCACTAAGGGGAAATCCTGCCTGACCAATCTGGTGGCCTTCTATGATGGGGCTACGGAACTGATGGACGGGGTAGAGCAATTGATGTCATCTACCTGGACTTGTGCAACATGTTTGACACTGTCCCACATGACATCCTTGTCTCTAGATTGGAGAGACAACAATTTGATAGGTGGACAAGTCAGTGGATAAAGAACTGGCTGGATGGCCGCACGCAAAGAGTTGTGCTCAATGGCTCAATGTCCAGGTGAAGACCAGTAATGAGTGGTGTCCCTCAGGGATGGGTGTTGGGACTGGTCATGTTCAACATCTTTGTTGGTGACATGGACAGTGGGATTGAGTGTTCCCTCAGCAAGTTTGTCGATGCCACCAAGCTGTGTGGTTCGGTTGATATGCTGGAGGGAAGTAATGCCATCCAGAGGGACCTTGACACGCTTGTGAGGAGATGTCAACCTGATGAAGTTTAACCATGCCAAGTGCAAGGTCTTACAGCTGGGTCAGAGCAATCCCAGGCACACATACAGGTTGTGCAGAGAAGAGATTCGGAGCAGCCCTGTGGAGAAGGACTTGGGGGTGTTGGTAGATGAGAAGATGAACATGAGATGGCAGTGTGCGCTCAGAGCCTAGAAAGCCAACAGTATCCTGGGCTGCATCAAAAGAAGTGTGACTAGCAGGTTGAAGGAGGAGATCCTGCCCCTCTACTCTGCTCTTGTGGGACCTCGCTTGGGGTATTGCTTGGAGCACCTCCTGCATGAAGATAGGATGAGAAAGTTGGGTCTGTTCATCCTGGAGTAGAGAAGGCTGCTTGGAGACCTCATAGCAGCCTTCCAGTATCTGAAGGGGGCCTATAGGGGTGCTGGGGAGGGACTCTTCATGAGGGACTGTAGTGAGAGTAGAAGGGGTAATGGGTTCAAACTTAAGCAGGGGAAGTTTAGATTGCATATGAGGAAGAAGGTCTTTCCTGTGAGGGTGGTGAGGCTGTTGCCCAGGGAAGCTGTGAATGCTCCATTGCTGGCAGTGCTCAAGGCCAGGTTGGACATAGCCTTGGATGGCATGGTTTAGTGGGAGGTGTCCCTGGCCATGGCAGGGGTGTTGGAACTAGACGATCTTAAGGTCCTTTCCAACCCTAGCTATTCTATGATTCTATGATTCTTTATGTTTGCTGCTTATCAAGACTTCGGGCTAAAAAACAAAAGACAAAAAGCCACTATCACAGTGTAGTGAGTTGATCATGGCTTGCCTCCAGATGCCCACCAAGTCTTCCCTTTCTCAGCAGGACAGGAAAGGGAATCATGATAAAAAAATTCATGATTCAAGATAAGGACGGGCACATCCCTCACTGACATCACTCACCAACTATTGTCACGGGCAAACTAGACTCATCTTAGGGAAATTTATGTAGTTTATTGTCTGTCAATAATAGAGTAGGATAGTGGGAAATAAAAACAAATCTAAAACCAGCTTTCTCCTACTGCATCTCTCCTGCTTCTTCCAAAACTCATCTTCACCCCTAATTCTACCTCTTTCACCTGAATGGAGCAGCAGGATGAGGAATGTGGGTTATGGTCAGTCCATTGCCCTTACTCGCTGCTTCTTTCTCCTCTCACTCTTTCCCTGCTTCAGCACTGGGTCCCTTGCACAAGTGGCAGTCCTTTATGGACTTGTCCAACATAGATCATTACCTTGGGATGCAGTTGTTCAGAAACTGTTCTAGCAAGGGTCCAATTCTATGAGGCACAGTCCTTCAGAAACAGATTGCTCCAGCATCTTGGTCAACCAAGAACTGAAATAAGATAACCCAAATGTTACTTTACCATCCTATAACCCAATGTCCATTACATTGTCTATCATCATCTATCTATCATTTATGCACTTTTGGTTTTTTAGGTTTTCAGCTTTGGAGTTTATGATTTTAGTTGACAGCAGTCAAAGTTTCTTCTGAGTAAATGGTGGTAAATTCAAGGGCCAGTTTTAAAATAAATTGACTCAGAAAACCAGCAGTCATCATCAGCTCAGTAAATAACATATGACTTAAGTTTATTGAATTGGGCAAATTGCACATTTCACCCAGCCTGAGAAAAAAAAACCCAAAACAACACAACAAAAAACACAATGAAACAAAACTGTCAGATAGGACTATCATCAAACATACAAAGAAAGGCTTTTAAAAATCCTGACAGGTAATTGGAATAGTGCCTGCAGTCTGCAAAGAGGATCTAACTTTGAATCGCCTAGGTTAGAAAGTAAAAGAGAACTAATCTTGTCTCCTTGTCATTCTTCTCAAGGTCAGCTGTTTTATTTTAGTGAGATGCATCAGGAAATTTCAATGTTGCCTTTTGTGAGAAACTGAATTTCAGTCCTGAAGGCATTTAGAATACATTTATTGTTTGTTTGGATGAGAAAAGATACATGGGTGACAATAACATATAACATGCTTTAAAGGAAAGCTTAACAGCATCAATTGCAGCAGGTTGATGTAAGCTCACTGTAAGTGACAAGGCCATCCACACAAAATCGAATAACTTCCCAAACCTCCAAATGCCAATGAGAGCTATTCAGGCTACAGCAAGACAGGCAATTCCACTTTTCACAAATCATCTTCATATTACCTAACCAGTAGTTGCTGGGTGCTCAGTTAATCATTGATATTTGCACATACATGCCTTTAGTAAGGAGTTAAGTAAGAAGCATATTATTTCTCAGAATAAACAGGCTACAATATAGTAGTAGTCTTTGTTAAATGAGAAACAGAGGCTAAGCTTAAACATGTAGACACAAGCTTTATGTAACCCATTATAATAAGAAACAACTCAAGTAAATATCATTAACTAAATAGAAAATGCATGAGGAAATCTTGAAATTATTAGTTTAATTATTGTAAGATGTTTTCAATAAACTGAAACAATCTATTAATAATTAACAGCATAAATTTTAATTAAAATAAACTTTCTAGTATTTCTCTGTCTAAACCAGGTTAACACAATGACTTCTTAAGGAGCCGTTTCCAAAATAAAGCACCTAGATATTTGAGGACTAATTTTAAAGGGGAATGAAAGCTTTTATATTGAAATTTTGTATCTAGATATTTCAAAGTCAGCAGCATTACGTCCAATGTTAGAGGTGGAAAAAAACTTTAAATATGACTGAACAAAATACAAATTTAAAGTACTTTTGTTATATAAGCATTTGCTGAATTTTTCGACTTTGGAATGGCTAATAAGAAACATTCGCAAATCCCTGCCATACTTTTATAAAGCAGCCTATATGAGGCTGGTAGGGAATAAAATTCTAATGTTGGAGCAAGTGTATATGCCACAACAGTATTTCATGATATTCATTAAAAACAGGAGTTATTATGCATTTGTGTTTCTGTAACTGCATATTCCATATACCTTAGTTTAAAGCAAGATCAATATCTAAATGGATCATTTGAAATCACCCAAACTAGTTAGATATCAACCTGATATAGCACAGTCACTTTTTAACCAGCATTTGAGTTTAACGTGCTTTCGTACTCTGGCATTGGATACAAGATATTAACAGAAGTAGTAATTGGCCTTCATTGTATAAGTTATTGCTATAACTCATTCTATTGCTATAGCTCATTCATATAACCTAAATGGATAAGTTTTTTGCTGAGGCCTGAGCAGACTGAGGAGACATCTCCGCAGTAATCAAAGTTTTCTCCCAACATTCTTCCATGAAGTCTTTTGTAAAGTCAATCAAAAACTTCATGTATTGCAAAAAAAACTTGGTTTTCAACCACTGGAATATAGAAGAGTTTGTTTTCTCAAGCTATTATGGACACACTAGGTACACTGAGCTGAATTAACTTGTTTTTAAAAATGTATTTATGATAGCAAATGTAAGAATGCAAAGGTAAGACATTTGTAAAAAGAGATGTACAAAGAATAAAATAAATTTACAAAAATTACCTATATCATAAATATATATTGGAGAAGATCTTAAACATTTTGGTTTTGTTAGTTTTAATTGAGGCTCATAAATACTGTCCTAAGAAAAACACACAAAATCCTATGATTTGTTAAAAGTCCATCTTTTCCTGATAAGCCATAGTAGTTGAGTCATAGTACATTTTCTATCAAGAAAGGATACCTTTTTAAAAAATTCTGCTTAAAGAAATTTTGTTCCTAAATTATTTAATATAAATTAATAGTGCTGCAGTGTAACCACTGGAATATTTTATACCTAAGAGAATATGACGAATGTTTAAATACCTATAATAGGCAAAGTTCAAGCAAAAAAAGTTGCATTAAAAGCTAAACACTTAATGAGAAAATATGGATGTTTTCATTTTTTTTTTAAGAGAAGCTTGTTTCAGTTTATTTTAGCTTGTAAATTGTATGAAATGCACGTATAAAAAATTTTGACTCATTAAAAATTCAAGAACACTTTAAAAAGTACTTTTAACCAATTTGACACAGTTTGCACTTTTATCTGTGTCACGTCACATAGCTAAAGTACAGAGTCTTGCTTTACTTGGGTAGACGCATGATGAGCAAAAGTAATTGCACATGTTTATGATGTTACGAGGCTCTGACCAAGTAGTGATGTCATTTCATGTCAGGGAAAGTCTCTGCTTCAATTAATTTTGAATGATTCAAGGCAGAAGAATGACTTTCCAAAATCTTTGTAATCCATACCTTTAGAAGATGGTGTGAAAGGCAGTATTTCAGATCATCCTTTAGATGTTCTACAAAGCATCCTTTGGATCATTCATTCTGCCCATTCACAGTTTCAAGAGCTACAGCTTGTTCCAGCAAGAAGAAAGCATTTTGTTATTTCATAGCCTGATATGCTGACCATGAAAACTAGTGATATATATAATGTACTCATCCTCATCTCTATCCTCTTTACTGCATTAATGCTCTTGGGAAGCTATTTCTACTTCTTTTTTGTTTTGTTTTATTGTTTTTTTCTTTCACTGCACCAAGTCCTAGAATACAAGAGATAAAACTCTAATCACTCACTAAGGAGAGTGATACCTTATGCCGTACACTTTGTTTTTTAAACAACCATGCTTATTAACATATATCATTGGCAGTGATGATAGAAAAGGTGATTTGTGAACATAAACCAGCCTGCAATGTTTGTTTTTCTTTAGTTGACTGTGCCTCTCTGGCAGCGTAAATCATACCTATAGCTGTTTCATGGGTTAATGCCAGTAGCATTTTAACATCTCTCTGAAGTTTTACCTCAATTCCACTCATTGCTGTAGCTTAGATCCCATGTGTCATAAATCCTTGTCCTATTTATCATTCTATTTCTTCAAAATGTTTGTAGTTCTTCTCATTTATTAATCTTTTATCAGGAAGAGAAAGCCCTCTCTTTTTTACACAAGCCAATCCCATCAACTTTTGATTCATTCATTTTTCTCCAAAATTTCCATTACTTCCTCAGCATTCCTGACAGTGAAATCACCTGACTGAAATTACCTGAGTATTTCTGTGGGGATTTCTATATTTTGTATCAAGGATTACATGATAAAATATGTGAAACTATTAATTGATTGTTGTCCTGGGTTCAGCAGCAGCAGTCATTTTTCTCCCTCTTGGTAGCTGGTGCAGCACTGTGTTTTTGATTTTGGGCCTGGGAGCAGCGCTGATAACACCAGTGTTTTCAGTTACTGCTTGGTAATGTTTTGGTCTGGCCAAGGACTTTCTGAGTCTCATGCTCTGCCAGGGAGGAGGGGAAGCCGGGAGGAAGCAGAGACAGGACACCTGACCCAAACTGACCAAAGAGGTTATTCCATACCACAGCACGTCATGTCCAGGATGTGAAAACTGAGGGCAGAGACCCGGAAGGGTGTGGTGGTGCATTGAGGGGTTTGCTGTTGGGGGTGCACTGGCTGGGTCGGGCTTGGTGAGCAGTTGTATTCTCTTTCCTTGTATTTCTCTGGTATTATTACTGGTGGTAGCAGTAGTGATTTGTGTTATACCTTAGTTACTAAACTGTTCTTATCTCAACCTGTGGAAGGTGCATTCTTTTGATTCTCCTCCCCATCCCCCCAGGACTGGGGTAAGAAAGAGAGGGGAGTGAGTGAGAGAGAAAAACTGTGTGTCTTAGAGGCTTAAACCACGACAATAGTTCAAAGCTACAGTCCACAATCAGTTCTGTCAGTCATAAATTAGTGACTGCTTCATCAGAGATCTTTATGTGTATTTTTACAACACAGCATTTGCATAAGTCTTTTTCCCACTTATCTGATGAGCTCAATAGAAGATCTGTCTTTGATTTAGTTATTTATTTAGAAATAATCTTGTGAATTGTAAATATCATATACATTTGTCTCAAAGGTACCTGGAGGAAAATGAGGGTGGAAACCCTTGTTACAGAATATGTGTAAGAAAAATAATGTGTTGGTTTCTTAACCTGTCCTCTGAAGGATGACCTTTGGAGATTCAAAATACATTTGGCATGTATTATTTGAACAAGTCTATTTTATGTAGTATAAAATCAATTTAGTGTTTATTTTGAGGTCATAGCATCAGATTAGACTGAAAAATGTTGTTAAATCTCATTTAAGAACTGGAAATTATTGCATTTGGGTGTAAAAAAGCGTAATGTGCAAGGCATAATGTGACGGCGAGTCATTAAAGTCAGCTTTTTCCATCACACTTCATGATCAGCAGGTTCTGCCTCCTTGCTACACCATCTAATAGATCTGAATTAGCTGTTACAAAAAAAATCAATAAAGCACTTCATGTAATATTACATGGATGTTCCAGCGATCAAGATTTATAAGGTAATTTCAAGTAAGTTTCTCATTCTTTCTCAAATGTGAATGCTGTATCAAGAAGCTGATTTTCATGACTATCACTTGAGTCTATGACTTTACATCTGTCATTTTCATTATCAACATATCATTATGCAAATGCAGTTCCTGCCTGCTCACATCTTAGTTTGGTCTGCCTGAGTTTCACATTTTGATTTGTGTAAGATCTTCAAACACATTATTACAAACATATATGAAATTATTCTATATAAAGATTAAATGCATCTATATAATCTAACAAGGCCCCACGACTGAAGCTGTAAGTTCATCACGCTATCACTTCCACATAGCTGTAGCCTCTGCTCTACCACCCAATTCACTGATTAAGCAGCCATGGATGACAACAGAAAATCTACCATATTCTACATATCGTCACAGTGAATATATTCTGTAGTTAGAAAAGCAGTCTCAGAAGCATAATTTTGTCTAACAAAAGTATCTACTTGCATATTCCAGAGAGTGCTTAATTTTGGAGACAAGATGCAGAGTTGTTAACCAATGGTGTCTAATTTTTACAGCTCTACTGTCTTGAGAGACTTTCTTTCAAATATAGAAATAAAACAAAAATAAGAAACAGTTATTAGCTTTTCCCATTTCCTTCTTATTTAAATAAGAATGAAATGTGACCCATGTCACGTCTGTAAGGAGATTCCATTTTGTATTATGTACTGTCAGACCAATGCTACCAATAGAGTGTATGGTGTTGACAATTATTGCTGGGATGATAGATAACTACGAGCACCTTTCTCTTATTATGTTTTTTATATCAGGATTGTCTCCTTACTAGAATACATCATCAGAGCAATGGCTCTTTCTGTTATTCATCACTTTAGCAATGTTGCCTAGTGTTATTCATTCGTAAAGACAGTGACACTTAAAGTCAAACATCATCAAAATGTTGATCCTCCATGTACAAGGCGAAAAAAGCCTTCATATTGTAGGTGTGGTGAAGAATTTATAGAAAACCTTCTGATGATTTTTAAAGAAATTTATTTGTAAAAAATACCACCACCTAACAGTGTGTAAGCTACAGCGATTTTCTAATACATTTTATCTCATGTAAAAATGAAGATTGTTCTTCTAAATTTCATTGGAAATAACAGAAAATTTCTAGGGGAAAAAATAAAAACTCTTTATAACATGATTGTCAGTGGAAAAAGTGTCACAAAACAGAACAGGAAAAGAAAACTACCAACCTGAAGCTCCAACAGTGAGTCACCAAATTCACTTGTCAGAATTCAGAAATGTGAGCAGTATTTCCTATTGTTAGTCTTTGACTGATCTTCTGAATTAGCAAGTTCTCTGAGAGGACATTTCTTGAATAAGGACAATAAGCACTCTTGCAAATTTCTTTTATTAAGCCTAACAAAATTAGAACTTAAATTTTATGTCTAACCTACTCTGTCAAAACATCCCTCTCCAGAATTCTTATCTAGGATGACCCCATTGTTCTTCTTAAAGAATCCGAATTTTGCCTTTGATAGCACCTTCAGTTCTAGTTTTGGAAATGGAAGAATACAACTTTTTTTGCAGAATTATAACTGCAACAGATGATATCATACACCAAAGAGGTAGAATCTGACTGGTTTTGCACCTGCAAAATCAATGTATTATTATTTTGTTACCTGACGATAAAGTTTCAGTGACAGCTATACTGCCACCTGTGCTTCATTTTCCCCAGTATTCCTTGGTAATTTTGCATCAGAAAGCTGATCATTTATGTCAGAAATAAGTTTCATCATCTTGTATACTGCCTTATGGTCTTTGGCTGTTATTTAAATAAGTTTGCAAAATAAGTTATTAACACACATGAATATATATACCATTTGGGGACTTCAGATTTATTTTAACTTGTCACTATTAAACACAGTGCTATCTAATAAGTTGATTATGCTGGTTTAGTTTGCTTTTCTAGTTAAAGACACCACACCTTATACTAAGTCTAACAATTGCAATACAGCTACTATTTACATAAGTTTTATCTTGAAAATTTGTGGCTGCACAATGTATAATTTATGCCATCATACAAACATATGTTACCTTGCCACAAATTTATATGAACAAACTTCTGCAAAACTTACTGTTAAACCTGTTACAACAGCCACACAGCTTACTTATTTAGCATAGTAATTAAAGTATCTCAAAGTTTTTCCAGCAAATCTAATGTTTAAATCATGGGTCATTCTTGCAGTATTAACTCTGTATTTGTAGTCACTTCATTCACTACTGGCTTTGCCAGCTTTAGTCTTAGTGAAAAGCTCTGCTAAAACAATTCCACAGTGATAACAACCACTGCAAAACTGATCACACAGTCTTACCTTAGGCAGTTTCCACGTTCTCCAAAGACTGGTGCTCCTCTTTAACAAATGATCCAAATAAACTTTACTGCTTTTAAGTCACAAATATTTAATGTCCCAGGAAGTAAAACAATTTTAGATATTTAAACTGAAAAGCTATTTTAGGTCTTTTTAATGCTATCAAGCAGGAACTCAGCTATTTTCTTGAAAAAAGATTGTATAACACAGGTTATAGAATTCAAAGTGACTGTTTAAGTGTCTACCATGAGAGAGATTATCAAGGCTATTTGCAGAAAAAGGAACCCATTTGTTTTCATTATGATTTAACTCCCAGCAGTAGCAACAAAACAGCAGACTGGTGCAATAATATTAAGTTACTATGCCCTTCTTCAGGAATTTGAACATATAGTATGTAGTTTTGGATGTGTTAGTACTTATTGACCAGTGCCTTCTCTGCCCATTAAATAAGCATTTTCCTCCTGTCTCTGCTTCTTTTATTTTCTAATGGCTCTTTGCTCTTTTCTACTTTTTTTTTTAAAGACATCATCTGATAACCTAAAGGGAAATAGTAGCTAAAATCACATTTTATAATATTGATCTTAAAGTGCTCTTTCATTTAGAACATAAAGGTAATTTTTACTCATCACATTTTTCCCATTATAAAGCTATTGTGACACTAAACTTGAATCTGCATCAGCTCTTTGCAAGTTATTTGCAAGCCTCTATTTCTATCAGAAATTATCAGCCATACTTCGAAGTTACAAAGACAAATCTGAAAACCTTTGACTTCCTTGGGCTGTGGCATAGATATACTGGATTCCTGTTACAGTTTCTGACATAACTGAAGAAGTGTTAAAAAGTCTTCAGGAGGCTGAGAAAAAAAGTGGTTAGGTAAAAATATTTTTTTTCGTATAAATATTTTATTTTACTTAAAATATGTTAAACATAAATCTTTATCATTCTACATTTTTTCTAACCCATTTCCCATATTCCTTCATAGTAATTGGATAATTATTCTTTCAACACAGTACTTTTAAATGTTTCATTATTAAAATAAAAGGAAATGAAATAAAAGAATTTAATAAACAAACAAAAAAATGAAAAATTATTTTCTATATTGTGTCAACAGTAGTTCTCATTTGCAAATCAATAGAATAGGCAAGAATTTGGCAGTTCATATACTGCTTCTATTTATCTATAATTGCACTGAGTTTGGCTGGGATAGAGTTTAATTTCTTCATAGTACCTTGTTGGACCTACATTTTGGATTTGTGACCAAAGCAGTGTGGATAACTCAGGGATGTTTTTGTTATTGCTGAGCAGTGCTTACACAGCCAAGGCTGCCTTTGTTCCTCACACTGCCCCACCAATGAGTAGACTGCAGGTGCACAAGAAATTGGGAGGGGACACAGACAGGACAGCTGACCCCAGCCGACCCAAAGGACATCCCAGAGTATGTGACATCTGAATATGCAATAGATCTTCAAGAAGAAAGGAGGTTGATCAGGACTGTTGTTTCTCAGAGACTGGATGGATATTGGTTAGTTGGTGGTGAACAATTGAGGTTCTTTTGTATTACTTCGTTTTCTTGGGTTTATATCTTTTCCTCATTATTTTTTGGTTCGGTTTTGTCTTTTGCTATTTTTTATTACTATTATTAAACTGTCTATATTTAAATCCACAAATGCTCTCACTTTTACCATTACAATTCTCTCCTGCATCCAATTGGGTGTTGGAGTGAGTGAGTGACTTTCTGCCTATAATAGAACAGTGCCTCTCTATATTACTTATGAGGCCTGGAATTAAGAATCCTCAGTTCCCTAATATGCTTTTTTTAGATTCAGGAAACAGTAAGAGCATCAGCAGTTAAGGCTGGTGTTAGTCAAATATTTATTCTCCGAACAAACGAGATTATTCCCAATAAAAAGGCAGATTAGAGAGTTTAGGTGAGAGAAGGAATGAGTTCGGGTCAGAGAGCCTGCGCAGAATTAAAAAAAAAAGAAAAAAAAAAAAACCCAAAAAAACAACCTCTATCTGGTGGTGCTAATTCGGTAATCAAATTGATACAAAGCAGAATACGAAGACATCAGGATGAAACATATTCCAGACACCAAACCCTTTTGTCTTTAAAGAAATCAAGGCCTACAGAAAAACTATTGAATATTTCTAAGGAGCTAACATATACTAATGCCCTGTGTTTTACGGCTGTACGTTACAGCAAATACACAATACTACACCCTTCTCACATCCACTGCATACCTCAACTGACAGATTACCTACCCTTCCAATTATAAAGATTTAGCTGAGACAAAAAATTCAATGACATAAGCAAATGATAGTAGCCAAAATGTTCTGTTTACCTCTGCTCTCTCATTCAGATTCAATTAATCTTTGCATTTTTACGCCTTGGCTGTTATTAGCATGCGTTCTTGCAGTTTATATTAAGTGTTTAAAAAAATGAATCATGCATCACGAGAAACATGTGCAACAGTTGTATGAAGTATATTGCTTGTTAATTAATTGTGAAAAGTCAAGAACAAACCGCATGAAAATCCATGGTTATAGCTTACTTTGAACTGTATAGAGCTTGGAGACTCAGGGTAGGAATTTAAATAAATTTCACTGATTTTCCATTAGACATCAGAAGTAGCTCTATGTAACATATAATTTGCAAATAATGTGTTTCCTTAAATTCTTATATGCCTTAATGCCATACCTATGTAATATCAGGGAAGTGGGATTTTACAATAAATCCAGTAATATTTACTCACTTAGAACAATGCTTTTTAAAGCATGTGAAAAAAGGAAACTGAGTGTTTTAAAAGTTACACTAATGTTATATTTTAGTGAGTCTATGTCATGGGTTCAGCAGTAGCAGTCATTTTTCTCCCTCTTGGTAGCTGGTGCAGCACTGTGTTTTCAATTTTGGGCCTGGGAGCAGCGCTGATAACACCAGTGTTTTCAGTTACCGCTTGGCAATGTTTTGGTTTGATCAAGGACTTTCTGAGCCTCATGCTATGCCAGGGAGGAGGGGAAGCTGGGAGGAAGCAGAGACAGGACACCTGACCCAAACTGACCAAAGAGGTTATTCCATACCACAGCACGTCATGTACAGGATGTGAAGACGGAGAGCAGAGACCCGGAAGGGTGGTGGTAGTGGACTGGGAGTGCGCAGCATGATCAGGTTTTTGGTATTGGGGGGTTTGCTGCTGGGGGGTGCACTGGCTGGGTAGGGCTTGGTGAGCAGTTGTATTCTCTTTCCTTGTATTTCTCTTGTATTATTATTGATGGTAGCAGTAGTGATTTGTGTTATACCTTAGTTACTAAACTGTTCTTATCTCAACCTGTGCGAGTTGAATTCTTTTGATTCTCCTCCCCATCCCCCCGGGACTGGGGTAAGAAAGAGGGGGAGTGAGTGAGTGAGTAAACTGCATGGGTGGGGGCCTTAAACCACGACAGTCTAGAAGAACTATGCTTTCATTTCCAGGTATCAAAATTGTGGGAAAATTCAGGAATACATATAATCAGTATTCAGCTATTGTTTCAATTCCCCTATGTGCAATGCTTGTTTAGATGTAGAAAGCACTTTCCTGGCTAGTAACCATGCAATTATTCATGTTTAAAAAACATAGAATTATTGCCACCAGGCAAGATAAGACTATTGTGTGGCTGCTCTTGTGAGACCTCACTTGGAGTATTCTGCGCAGTTCTGGTGTCCTCAACATAAAAAGGATATGGAACAGTTGGAACAAGTCCAGAGGAGGGCCACGAGGACGATCAGAGGACTGGAGCACCTCCCATATGATGATAGGATGAGAAAGTTGGGTCTGTTCATCCTGGAGTAGAGAAGGCTGCATGGAGACCTCATAGCAGCCTTCCAGTATCTGAAGGGGGCCTATGGGGGCGCTGGGGAGGGACTCTTCATGAGGTACTGTAGTGATAGGACAAGGGGTAACAGGTTCAAATTTAAACAGGGGAAGAAATTTTTTGCTGTAAGGGTGGTGAGGCACTGGAATGGGTTGCCCAGGGAAGTTGTGAATGCTCAAGGCCAGGTTGGACATAGCCTTGGATGGCATGGTTTAGTGTGAGGTGTCCCTGGCCATGGCAGGGGTGTTGGAACTAGATGATCTTAAGGTCATTTCCAACCCTAACTATTCTATGATTCTATGATTCTGTGTCTAGCCCACATGAAACAAATTACAAAACTCATTTCTGGCTTTAGCATTTTGTCTGTGTAAGTAATTAAAAACAACAATAGAAGGTCTAAGGCAAGCCAGGTAGCTACAATTTATTCAGACATGCTTAAAGCTTTTAATAAAGGTTCCTTACCAAAATATGAGTCTGAAAAATCACTGCTGATTAATACTGCAAACTGTTAGAATGAATAAAATTACAGACTAGGAATTAAAGAAATTAGAATAAATAAGAAATAAATATGGAAGATCAGAGTGAAGAGCATCCTGCTTCAAAAACAGTTTCTCAAAGTTTCTAATGATTAACACTTAGAACAAAAGTAATTCAATAGTAGAGTGATTTGAGGGACTAGTAAATATGTTTAAACACTGACTTTAAAGAAGAAAGGAACAAAGAAAGTTGGAAAAGAGCCTGTTCATGAGTTACTTTTGGTGTTTAATGCTTCAGGCCCTAAGATTGCAAAGAATTAATAAAGTGTACCAGTACAATGATGAAATTATGTATTAAAAATGGCAAGGAATATTATGTGTAATTCATGCATTTTGTTTATTTACATACACTGATACCTACTTAGTGGCTGAAAGCACTGTGGAAAGAAAGCTAAGCATCTTTAAAGACAAACTAATGAATAATCTGATGAAACACATAGCAGTCATTAGCACAAATAGCATGCTATGATGGACATAATTAGAAATGGACTAATAGACGTTTTATATAATTGCCTTAAATGTAACTGTGAGATGACCATATCAAGTATAAAAAACTTCTTTTCCCACTGAACAATCAAACCTTTTCTCTTCCAATACTGTCCTCAGAGTTAATTTAATCTCAGGATCTTCCCTGTGTATGGGATGTTAAACAAAAGTACTGAAAAAACATATAGAGGCATTTAAGAGATAATAGGTCCATGCCTTCAGGAACAGATCTGTAGGATAGTATGAAATTTAACAACCCAATTATTCTGAAGGGTCTTCAGATCATGATCAGTAGAGCTGATCACTTCAAAGGTGTTTCTGGTAATTTTGGGAGAGGTAGCATGGCCCTTACACAACTTTGGAGGAATGAGAGAGTGTCATATCCGTCCCCTAAGTAAATTTGGCAACAGAAGTAGAGATATTTGGTCTGTTTGTTTTAACTGGCATAATAAAAATGAGTTTAAGGATTAAACAAGTTTTTCAATCTGACTCTGAATGGTGGTATCTTTCAAAAGTAAACTGGGTACAGATCTTAGACCACATTTTCAGCCGAATATTCTGAAGCATTCTTGTCAACACAAATATTCTCAAATAATAACAGTAAATCAAATCGTAGGTATACATACATAGACTTGTGATGTACCGAATTAAGGGTGGCAGGGAGGATATCCTGTATTGAAATAAGTAACTAATAATGAAATATAAGTTAAAGGCAAAAATAAAGCAACAAATACTTAGCTTCTGTGTGGCAAACCATGTAACATTTTAAGAATTACTTTCCATGATTAATAGTTGGATGAAATATCTTTTGAAAATAGTCTGCTTTCTTGTTTCTCTCTGACCAGATTGCCCTGTGCAATTTCTTCATTTATGCCATCTACTTGCTTCTATCAATCTTGGCAATAAAACAAAAGTTGAGGAAGACATCTTACAGAGAAGTCATCATTGTCTCCAATATCTTACAAGTTCTTATTTAGAGAATTCTTTGTTTTCAGTCAAATTACTTGTACAATGATTACTATAGATAATAACATAAACCACAGCATCAGTACTGGATGGCATATTGCTATCTAAAGCAGTGTTACTTTTTGCAAAATAAGTCTGCATGTTTACCTTGAAGAATGTCAATCATTTTGTATTCAGACTGCCTGTATATTAGTCAGCTGCAACAAAAGACTGTTTAAATATTTGTCATGGGTTCAGCAGTAGCAGTCATTTTTTTCTCCTTCTTGGTAGCTGGTGCAGTGCTGTGTTTTTGATTTTGGGCCTGGGAGCAGCGCTGATAACACCAGTGTTTTCAGTTACTGCTTGGTAATGATTTGGTCTGGCCAAGGACTTTCTGAGTCTCGTGCTCTGCCAGGGAGGAGGGGGAGCCGGGAGGAAGCAGAGACAGGACACCTGACCCAAACTGACCAAAGAGGTTATTCCATACCACAGCACGTCATGTCCAGGATGTGAAAACCGAGGACAGAGACCTGGAAGGGTGTGGTGGTGCAGTGGTGGTGGATTGGGGGGTTCGCTGCTGGGGAGTGCACTGGCTGGGTCGGGCTTGGTGAGCAGTTGTATTCTCTTTCCTTGTACTTCTCTGGTATTATTACTGGTGGTAGCAGTAGTGATTTGTGTTATACCTTAGTTACTAAACTGTTCTTATCTCAGCCTGTGGAAGTTGCATTCTTTCGATTCTCCTCCCCATCCCCCCAGGACTGGGGGAAGAAAGAGAGGGAAGTGAGTGAGTGAGTAAAACTGTGTGAGTTTTAGAGGCTTAAACCACGACAATATTACACACCAATTGCCACAGATTAGAAATGTTGTTTTTTGATATATTCCCCTCACAAAAACTACGGTGTAAATGCTCCTCCCTTCTTCATGAAGAACTGCCACTCTCACTGACTTTGGAGGGAGTTCTATCACTGACTTTGGAGGGAGTTCTATCAAGCACTACCTATGTAAGATTTACAAATTGCTGGCAGCAGAGGTTAAGATAACTGAATTTAATGCTTGAACTCCATGCAGACATAAGCAACACAACTCTCATATCCTGACCACAACAAGAAAAAAAAAATGCAAGTGATGCAAGGTGTATTTGCTTACATGCCACAGAACTGTTGTTCCGGGGACCTGTATGCCAAGCTGTATATGCACAGTTCAGTTGTGTTAGCTTTCATTTCCCTGACTTGCTGAGTCAAGAGAATCAGGTTTTATCTTCAGGTTAGCGTTACTGTGGTCATTTAGCTTTGCACATATGCAGGAAGGAACATTCTGGCCTAAAGAATTTGTATGAACTACATTAAATGCCCATTGATATATGTGAATTATCCTATTACGTGGCTATGATTATATTTTGCTGTTCATAAAAGGAAGTAAGATATTTTCACTAAATTAGAGTGTTCAAATTATTTGCCATAATTGCTTTTAGTTAGCAATTAAGTAAAAGTTATTCTGTAATAATAACATAACTATGGTAATATGATAATAAGCAGGGATGTGATTTTGTTAAAAGTGATCTGTGCCGCCAGTAATAATGACACTCTCCTGCGTTAACCACTGTGATTAAGAAATTATTAGAAAATTCATATCTGAAGTGTAAGAACCATGTACACAGAGTATTTGCTCGAAGTTTATCATATTGGTATTGGACGTCATGCCAGGCTGCTTCTACTAGACAATTTTAAGATAAACAATACAAATAAGTTAAACAATTGTTTTGGTTTTAACCACAAAGAAAGATAATCTGTGATTTTCTACTTATTTCATGTCTGGCATGAAATGAACCTAGAAAACATGCTTTTTTAATGTTTAGGCCATGTGTAATTTTAGATTTTTCAAATGAGATTTACAAAAGTGACTGATCTGTGTTGCTGACAGATCGGGTCCTCACAACAGCTGTCTATCTCTCAATAGTGCAACTACCTGCCAAACTTTAAGAGCAGTGCCCATCATTCTGAAAGAGACAGTTCACCTGCAGCCAAATGTGTTCACATTTCTATTCTGTAAAATTTTTTACTAAACTGAATATAGCATTTTACAGTGTTTATTGCATGAATCAGGAAATTTATCCAGTCTTACATGCTTCCCCGCAAACTCTTTCCTCATGTCAAAGGATAAATCCTAGAAACATCAGAAATTTGTGCATCTATAGAGTATCTACCCAAATCTTGCTTTATCTCCTTTCATAGTAAGCGACTGCAGGCCACAGGCTGAATTTTTTCATACACTATAGTGGTAAGAGGACAGCTCACAAGCAACCTTCACAGTGAGCATTTGAACATAACCTGCTCTCAAAACAGTGTTAGCAGTTCCTAATCCCATTCCAATAAACAAGTCTTGTGAGTCAGGAAAGAAGATGAATAATAAATTTACTTTCAAAGTGGTATTTAGATAGTTCACAGATTTTTAAAGGAAAAGATTCATAAGACACTACAATATAAAATAAATACTGTGTGACCTTTTCTAGACTGTGGTGAAATTCCCATCAATACCTTGGTCCTGCCAGCAGGTGTGTCAAGCTATGTAATTTGCTTGAATACACAAGCTGCTCAGAACTTTCTCTCATTTCTCTCACAGTGCTCACACTATACAGACGATTTTGCATTAAATGTGATGCCAATTGTGTATCAAAGAATGAAATTTACCTCTTAGATTACTTAGTATTTTGTACACCCTGCACAAAGCTGCCTTCCTTTCATAGAATCAAACATAGAATCATAGAATAGTTAGGGTTGGAAAGGTCCTTCAGTTCATCTAGTTCCAACCCCCCTGCCATGGCCAGGGACACCTCACACTAAACCATGCCATCCAAGGCTATGTCCAACCTGGCCTTGAGCACCGCCAGCGATGGAGCATTCACAACTTCCCTGGGCAAACCATTCCAGTGCCTCACCACCCTCACAGGAAAGAACTTCTTCCTCATATACAATCTAAACTTCCCCTGTTTAAGTTTGAACCTGTTACCCCTTGTCCTATCACTACAGTCCCTCATGACGAGCTCCTTCCCAGCATCCCTATAGCCCCCCTTCAGATACTGGAAGGCTGCTATGAGGTCTCCACGCATCCTTCTCTTCTCCAGGATGAACAGACCCAACTTTCTCATTGTATCTTCATACTGGAGGTGCTCCAGTCCTCTGATCATCCTTGTGGCCCTCCTCTGGACTTGTTCCAACAGGTCCATGTCGTTTTTATGTTGAGGACACCACAACTGCACACAATACTCCAAGTGAGGTCTCACAAGAGCAGAGTAGAGGGGCAGGATCTCCTCCCTCGACCTGCTGGTCACACTTCTTTTGATGGAGCCCAGGATACTGTTGGCTTTCTAGGCTGTGAGTGCACACTTCCGTCTCATGTTCATTTTCTCATCAACCAACACCCCCAAGTCCTTCTCCACAGGGCTGCTCTGAATCTCTTCTCTGCCCAACCTGTAGCTGTGCCTGGGATTGCTCCCACCCAGCTGTAGGACCTTGCACTTGGCATGGTTAAACATCATAGAGTTGGCATCAGCACACCTCATAAGTGTGTCAAGGTCCCTCTGGATGGCATTACTTCCCTCCAGCATATCAACTGAACCACACAGCTTGGTGTCATGGGCAAACTTGCTGAGAGAGCACTCAATCCCACTGTCCATATCACTGACAATGATGTTTTAGCTGCAAGGTGCAAGACTTTATGGGTTTTGAGGTATACTTCACCTGATTTCTAAACTGCTTGGTTTTGGATGTCAGAAAAAGAAAAATAAAATAGAGTGCTCCTGGGCTGTCAGGGCCAGGTGTTTATCAGCATAGTACCAGGCAGAACTAAGCCCTAAGTGTTATGAAAATGAATGAATAAATAAGAAAGCTGCATGTTAATCATGCATTCGTCTCTCCTGAATCACTGGATTATCTCTAACTGTTCCCTCAAACCCTCAAGACTCCTTTCACAGGGTAGACTTTAAAAGGCCACTTGAGTTAAGCAGAGAGACAAAAGGTATTAGAAAATCTGTCCAGCATTTCGTTTTATCTGGCTCTGAGACAGCAGGTCACTGTCAAGAAAAATCATTAAGACACAGATGCCCAAATGTTTCACTTCTTCACTGAACAGCAATTACAGATTAGCAATTTTCTGTACCATGAAATACTGTAATGTGCCTTAGCTTTTCATTTTATCTTTTGGCTTTCAACTACATCTTCTCTCTCAAATTGACAAGTCCATCAACAATAAAAAGAGTGAAATAGCTAACCAATCACATATGAAATGTGGACAGGTGAAAGCAGAATGCCACACTACTATATTTTTGAGAATAAATCAGACATTAATACTGCGAAACATCATTTTTGTGGAAAATTTTCTAGACACCAAGTTTGTGTAGTTCTATTTTATTTATGGGAGGTGGCTTTGCCATTGTTGGTTTCTGTGGGGATGTTGCTATCATATAAGTTTGTTGGAGGCAATAGTGCAGAAACTTCAGTACAGAGCTCTGTAAATAGTGTGCTTTCATGGGAAGACTATTTTCTAATGCAAACCTTCAAAGTCTCAGTTGATTAAAAATTAGGATTTCTTGTTACAGAAGAATTTTACGCATGCGCATGTGTATGCCTAACACTAAAGCTGTATAATATGGGGAGAACATAGTTTATGTTCCCCAATAGAGAAAGCTTTTGGCCACACAGCTTTCTGTAAACTCGGAAAACCAATTTATACTTGTTTAGGGGTATTTTTGGTAGGAGTACATTTTGTGAATGCATTCTTCTGGTACTGTCATTTCCCCTTAGTAAAAATAAAACTGTACTATAATCTCAAACTTTATGTATGACAAACTGAGGATGAAAAGGTTTGATAGCATACAGAATTGGAATTGCAAGAGAGAAACCTGATCTTTGTAGGTCCTATGTAGATCCTTTGTAGATCTTTGTAAAGATCGTATTAATGCCATATTTATGTAAAATCACTTTTTAAAAAATTTCTATTATCATTTATTTATCTGAAAGAAGAAAACAGCTTCCTAAATTCCTGATAGTAAAAACCAGTGCCAATCAAATAATGTAAGCAGTCATTAGACAAGAAATAAATCCAAAGCAGATGTTTCTTAGTAAATAAAAGCAAAAGCACTGAGTGAAATATTTTCTATTTTCCAGACTATTTATAAACTATTTAAAAGATAAAAAGGCAACAGATTTGGAATCTTCTATGATTCATGCATGAGCTGAATCAGAAAATAAGTGTGTCTTAACAGTTTTAAGTGCAAGACGGTTGGCATACTTCTGCGACTGTGCTTTTTACCTTTATAAAGTATTCTTCAAACTTGGAATCTTTTTCAGTGGCATTTAAAGAAGAATAAAAATGCTTGTCTTCTGTCATGGTTTAAGCTGTAAATCACGCAGCCTGCTCACTGACTCCCCCCTCTTTCTTACCCCCCACTCCGAGGGGGGGAAAATGGGGAGAAGAATCGAAAGTATGTAACTCCCATGGGTTGAAATAAGAACAGTCCAGTAACTAAGGTATAACACAAATCACTACTGCTGCCACCAGTAATAATAATGACCAGGGAAATACAAGGGAAGAGGATGCAACTGCTCACCACTTGATGACCGAGCAGTGAACTGAACTCTTCTGGGTTCCTGCCCCCTTTTTTACATCCAGGGCATGACATACTGTGGTATGGAATAACTCCTTGGTCAGTTTGGGTCAGATATCCTGTTTCTGCTTCCTCCTGGCTTCCCTTCCTCCCTGGCAGAGCATGAGACTCAGAAAGTCCTTGGTCAGACCAAAACATTCTAGGCCATAACTATAAACATCAGTGTTATCAGAGCTGTTCCCAGGCCGAAAGTCGAAAACACCAGCTACTACAAAGGAGAAAAATGCTGCTGCTGAACCCATGACATCATCTTAGAGTTAAGGCAGTTTAGCTACGACTGAGTTCTCTGAAGGGCAAAAACTTTGAGTTGTAGTAGTGAGAGTATATGCTCAAATGCTCTAAGTTCTGAGATGGACAATTCACAATCGGTTTTTAGACAACCAGATGTCTATCAACCTTATTGCCTTAATAGCTAGAAGAAGAAAGACACTTTCTTTTCAGTAAGAATGAATTATTGAACCCAAATTAACAAAAGTAAAATATCTTATGTCCTATGAAGCAAACTTAACCTGAAAAGAATTCTAGTGAGAAACGACTACAAGAAACTTATTTTCAGGAATCTCAGAGCAAAAATGAGGTTCAAATCTCACTAACTTATCTTGAGTATCACAGCTCTCCATTCTGGATGCAGCTCAAGTTAATTCTCTGAGGGTGAAATTCAGTTGTAGTAACACCTTAAGGTAACCATTTACCCACCCAATTAGAGCCTTTTATAATGATTGAAATACAGAGCCCGGGTACAGGGGATTATTATGAGCTTATAACTTAACTTCCCTGGATAACTGCTGATGCTGTGCAGTGAAAATGCTCACAGCCTACAGGATAGAGATGAAAATTATCTAGCTTTCATTTGGATATAACACTGTCACCTGTTTCTTGGAAGTCACACCTGCTAACATAAACACATAGAGGTTTTGCCTGTCCACTTTCAGATGCCCTTAGCTTTCTAAAGGAATGGATTAAAAAGCTTAACAGAAATAAAACGACCATGCACAAGTCTTTTTTTAGAGCCTGTGACATCCCTCAGATTTCCTGGCCTGTCTTGTTTCTTCTCCAGACCGCCTTTGCAACTCTTCCCAAAGATCTAAGAGCTAGCATTGTAATCTGAAGATTTTGCACCTCATCTCTTTTGAGCTTGTAGACATTATCCCAAGAACACTTTTTAATATATATTGTATTGCTTTTTTTTAAAAAAAAAAAGTAACTTCATAAAAGCAATTTAATTTAAAAAAAAAATAAATTCTGCAGTTTTTAAATTCCAATTCAGTTTGAATCAAAGCCTTTCTAAAAACTATAGACTGAGTCACAAAACTTCCCCCAACAAACATATACTTCCCATCCTTCTCAGCATTTTCCCTTGTAATGACTTTCAAAAGAAAGAAAATATATTATCACAGACTTTCATCTAATTCTAGAAATGCTGAAAATCCTAACAGCTTTCTTTGTGATATTTCTCACCTCAGTGGGAAAAGCCTCAGTGTAAAAAGACCATGAATAAAGCAATTTCTTAATTCCACTACACTCAGAAGTTCACTCTTAGACAACACCATGTAGAATATTAATTTATTTTATTAATGTTATATTTCTCTTGCAGATGATATTGTGCTAGCTGAATGTCACTGCATTTGCAGAGAGATTTGCAAACCATCCTAATGTTAGAAGACACACCTCAATTTGAATAAATGTAGTATTCCCAGTTTCCATCAATTTTGATTGACTTGATGTTTGTTAAGTTGCTACTGGAAACAGTAGACAGCACAGAGAGTAAAAATTGCTAGACGCTGCTGAAATATGGCTCATACTGCATCACCCAGTCAGCAAAAGAACAAAAATGTTATTAAACTTTATGTATATTGGATTTTGCCATTGGAATCCTTTAATTATTTATTTAACAAAATAATTTAAATACATCATTGGATTTACTAACTTGCCTGGTTTTTGCTATCCTTTCTTGCCTTACTATTTACTATCTTGCCTAGCATAATTAGAGCCATCACTAAGAAACAGTTCAGCAACTTATGTGTACAATATGATAGGCAGACCCTCAGGCCAAATGTAACACTGAGCAGGGTAATTAGGTTAAGTGGAAGAAATTAGCAGTTGAGAAAATAAGAATCCGACTTCCTCAAAAATGCAACAGACAACTTTAAGCAAGGATATATTAATTTTTTTTAGCATTCTACACTCAAATATTTTTTGTCAGTCCTCAGCTGATTGAATTTTCAATCTAATATCTGGTCATCATCATCTTGCCATAAAGTGCTGGTACCCAAAAGGCATTTAAAAGGTCAAAGAACTTTAAGTAACTGAGAAGCAGAGGAAGAGCTTTGCTGTCCCTGCTGTGAGGAAAAAGTAACAAACCCACATCCATCCCCTCTGCAGACAACTGTACCACTTTGTTCAATTAGCTAACCAAAAGAAAGAATTCAAGGACACACGTCACTTTTTAGGTTGGTTCAGCACATATACTGCATTCATGGCGTGCACCTGTGCTGCACTGCTAATGCAAAAAATGACAGCAGTTGAAGACCAGCACTGTCTTGCTGAAAAAGAAAAGGAGGAAAGAAGACAATACTACTTTTCTTGGGGGTTTATTACATATTTTTTCTGCTTAATTTGTAAATCTGAATGCATTTAGTAGAAATTAATGATTTTACTTGCTTTTTTAGCTTACCAGCCTTATAGAGATAGAAAATAGGCAAAAATTAATATAAGATGCAGTGGAGGCATCAAATGGAGAAAAATCTATTACTTTTATATTTTCTTTCCTATTAAACTTTTTTTTTTAGACTCATACTGAGTTATTTATGTTTTCTCCAAATTTATTCAAAGAACACCAATACACCTCCTTGGTGTCTCTTCATTAGCACTAAGTAATTCCAGCTGATGAGCAGTGTAGCAAGCACCATATCCTGTAATGTCAGAAAACCCAAGGGAGATACCAAAAAAGATGCATCTGACATATATGCATTGCCCTACATTGTTTATGGGCACATTATGGAGCTTTTCCAGTATGAAATGGCCTTCTTTATCTGAATTTTCAATAGTTAGTTTCTGTTTCAAAAATTATAGAAAAATAATTAAAATTTAAAAGAATTTTATTCCCTCTGAACAACTTTTTTGATTGCACAGTGTGTCATTCACAGTGATTACAAATAAGTAATTTTCTGTTTGGAAGCGATATCCCATGGAGCTGAAAATCCTTCGTGTGATTTATGGTAAATTAAATTATAAAAGTCAGCAGAAACCAAGTGATCTAATTTAGCCCTATGTCTAGGTAGGATGGATTATATTACACTTTATATCTTGCGTTACGCTGCTCAAACACAAGGTAGGTGATCATCAAAGCTGGAGACGAGAGAATGAGAGGAGGAGGCTAGAAGCAACCAGCAATCAGTGACTTTCAAATGGGAGCTGGAAACTAATTGTACCCCTGTGTATCTCTTTCTGAATACAATACACTCCTATACTATACGCTGCCTTGCATTACACACACTCTAATTCAAGTTTCTTAAAAAGGAGAGAAACCTGGGACAGCAATGCATCTTTAACTTGTAAGAGGGAAAATGTAGACAAACAAAAACTGAATTAAAAGGGAATTAAAAGTATTGGGTGAAAAGACAAAATATTTATATACAAAATGATGACTACTAAAAAATAGAAGTAAATATATTTTTAAATCAGAAATAAAACAAACACTTTGAAATAATGAAAACAAAAAATGTTCATTCGAAAAGTAAAAAGAAGAGTGGAAACACATTCTTGAAAACCCAAGTAATCTCTAAATGGAAAAGATAAAAATACTGCTAATTATATCAAGTTCAATAAAAAATTAGTATCTTGTTTCAAAAATTTTTTTTATCACAACAGTTTTTTTGTGGAAAAGATGGGGCCTAAAGGCAGAAGTGCTGGATGGGCGCCATTAGGTTGCAGTTTGGATCAAGAGCACGGTTTCTCTGTACAGTCCTCGCTCGCTGTGGGCACAGTGTCATCAGTGCCTTTGTACTGCTCATGGCCTTCTGGTTGCAGAAGGTAACTTCCCTTCCCCTGTGTCTCTCTAGTCTTCCAGCCACGCTGTTGTGGCATTGTGTTTCCAGTGCTTCTGGGCTCTAGTGCTGTTACAGTTGTGGCCTTTAACTCATAAATCCTGATATTACTCCTACAGCTAGTTCTCAGGGGAAGCAAATGGCACTCACATGCGAATCATTCCTTCTTTGTCCTATTTTCTGCTTTTCAGTTCTAGTTTTTGCATTAAGGTTTGCATTTAATTTACATTACCTAATAAAATGTACACACAACATTTAACACCCGGTCAGTATGCAACTGTCCCTGATAAAATTGTGCTCCAATAAGTGCTGATACCATTAAAAGCAGGAAAAAAAAAAAAAACCACAATAGGGAGTTTGAGTCCTGGCAAAAACTACATACTTACTGTAGTCAAAGTATTTCTGAAAGACCCTGCTGCACTGGAGAGGATGCCCAGGGAATATGTTTGCCTTGGGACACCTTCACTGCTTCCTTTCCCAGACATTCACTTAGCAGCATTTTATCTTTCCCTTTTTCCCTCTCTCTCTCTGCCACTCTCTCTCCTTTTGTTTATTTTATCCTCAGAAGTAACTTTCATTGTTTGAATCAAGGTACGACATCAACTCTGTACTCAAGGAGATAACTTTGTGAACGTTAACTTTTTTCACCATCTTTTGTTCCAGGCTGAGCAACAATCTTGGAGTATATTAACTAGGTTATTTTCAAATTAAACTATACTGGAAGTGAGTGCACTTCATACATGCTAGGTGGGCGTTCAGTCCACAGGGGTAGACTAGACATAGACCAAAATATACATATTTATTAAAAAAAGTATTGTGAAATATGGATAGTGGAGGAGAAGGTCCTCAGCAACAGTTGTATCACTCTGTAGATTGGTCTGAACACCTTGTCAGTGTAGATATACCCACTGAATCTAGTCACCAATCATAATAAAAAAGGATAACCTTTACAGAGTATAAAAGAAGGATTCAAGGAAGGCAAAGCCTCATGAGGCCTGGAACTCAGGTGTCCACAACAGAATCATTCTTTACAGAAAGGGAGACAGGAATTTTCTCCAACTGGTTTGTCAATAGAAGAGGATTTAGAACAAGCTGAATAGTGACAAACTGCCGGGAGCAGATGGTATTCACTCATGAGCTCTAAAAGAACTCAGATGTGAAATTGGTGCAGTGTACAGCTTATAATTTAAGTCAGCCTCCATACCAAAAGGTAGAAAATGTGACAAGATTTGATAAAAATCTCCTAGGAGAGATCAAAGAGTGATAGCACAGGAAGGCTGACCTTCCTACCAGGCAGATCAATGTCATAAAGAATAGAATGAGGAGATATCTGTATAAACATAGTATACTGGGAAGTGTTTCCTGAAGAAAAGGATAGTCTTGCCTCATAATTTCTTTTACTCAAAAAGCAGGTGTAGAAAGATGTGATCAATGAAACATACTCGGGTTTTCAAAAATTTTCAAGTTGTCTCATTAAAAGCTTTTAAGAAAATTAAACCACTCTGAGAAAAGAAGAAAGTCCTTTTGAATTCATAGTTGTGAAGAAAATGGTGGTTAGAATTTAGACCAGAGAAAGGGCTGCCCAAGAGGTCTTACAGGGTCTGTGATGCTTTACATATGTATGAGTTATCTTGGAGAAGGGGTCAAAAGCAAGGAAACAAAGATGATGTAGAAGTGCTTAGAGTATTCTCTGAAACAGTAAATAAAAAAATAATGCATTCAAAAATAAATCTGAGCATTCAATCACAATAACACTGTCTAAATGAAATACTGCCTTTCAGTAAAGAGATTTGAAAAGATTCATAGCCAGAAATATTCTAGGGATTGATAATTCCAAGCATAATTGCTGCTGATAAAACCTTTTTAAAACCAACAGAGGCATGAAACTGGTTAGAGAGTTGGAGGTACTAGTAAAGAATACAAGAAAAAAGTATTACTCTCTAGGCCCAAGTAGAAAGCACAAAAGTGGAATGAAGACATAAAGATGCCCATTTTTGCAATATGTAATTAAGTTGTAGAATTATCACAACAGAGTGGAGAGAAAAAAATATGAGTTTCAAGAGGAATTTGATTAGGTTATGTGGGATAGGTTCATCAGTGACCATTAATTCTGGAGACCTAGGAGTTTTCTTAACCTAACTGGGAGAATTTTAGTTTAGTATATAACTAAAATGAAGGCTAGGAAACCATTACCTACTTTGGTCTAACTTTTTCTTAGCTTTGTGTAATAGTTTCGTTACACTTTCTGCCATATTGCTTTACTATATAGCATAAGGCTACATATAGTAATATATATTACTATAAATATAGTATATATATAGCATATATAGTATATATATGTCATATATATTACTAATTTATATTATATATATACTATAAAGCCTTACTTTATCTACTATAACTAGTAGAACCTAAACCCCAGCCTTTTGTGAGATTGAGCTTAACACCAGAGAGATGGACAGATACTGGAAAACTTGCTTATATGTCATTTTAACTGGATAGGAACTGAAATATTGGTGATGTTTAGTATCAGATATGCAGCATCACTGTAACTGGACTAGTAATAATTCTTTGATTAGATTATTAAGAATGTGAGCCCCCTCTGGAAGTTACCAGGAGAACTGGCTACCCTGGATTTGGAGAAAGCTCAGGTTCTTAATGGCTTCTTTGCCTCAATCTTCATTGGCAAATGCTCTGACCACACCACCCAAATCTTGGAAAGCAGACACAGGGACAGTGAGAATGAAGACCCTGGGCCCACTGTAGGAGAGGATCTGGTTCGAGACCATCTTAGGAACCTGAACATGCACAAGTCCATGTGACCTGATGAAATCCATCTGCCGGTCCTGAAGGAGCTGGCAAATGAAGCTGCTAAGCCACTGTCCATCACATTTGAAAAATCATGGCAGTAAGGTCAAGTTCCCGACGACTGGAAAAAGGGAAATATAACCCCCATTTTCAAGAAGAGGAAAATGGACGACTCAGGGAACTACAGACCAGTCAGTGTCATCTCTGTGCCTGGCAAAATCGTGGAGTAGATTCTCCTGGAAGGCATACTGAGGCACATTAAAAACAATAAGGTGATTGGTGACAGCCATAATGGTTTCACGAAGGGGAAATCCTTCCTGACCAATCTGGTGGCCTTCTATGATGGGGCTACAGAACTGATGGACAGGCATAGTGCAGTTGATGTCATCTACCTGGACTTGTGCAACATGTTTGACACTGTTCCACATGACATCCTTGTCTCTAGATTGGAGAAACATCAATTTGATAGGTGGACCACTCAGTGGATAAAGAACTGGCTGGATGGCCGCACGCAAAGAGCTGTGCTCAATGGCTCAATGTCCAGCTGGGGACCAGTAACGAGTGGTGTCCCTCAAGGATCTCTGCTCTTGTCAGACCTCACTTGGAGTATTGTGTTCAGTTCTGGTGTCCTCAACATAAAAAGGGCATGGAAGTGTTGGAACAAGTCCAGAGGAGAGCCATGAGGATGATCAGGGGACTGGAGCACCTCCCGTATAAAGACAGGCTGAGAAAGTTGGGGCTGTTCATCCTGGAGAAGAGAAGGCTGTGTGGAGACCTCATAGCAGATTTCCAATATCTGAAGGAGGCCTATAGGGGTCCTGTGGAGGGACTATTTGTTAGGGACTGTAGTGATAGGACAAGGGGTAAGAAGTTCAATCTTAAACAGGAGAAGTTTAGATTGAATATGAGGAAGAAATTTTTTACCGTAAGGGTGGTGAGGCACTGGAATGGGTTGCCCAGGGAAGGTGTGAATGCTCCATCGTTGGCAGTGTTCAAGGCTGGATTTGACATAGCCTTGGGCGGCATGGTTTAGTGGGAGGTGTCCCTAGCCATGGCAGGGGTGTTGGAACTAGATGATCTTAAGGTCCTTTCCAACCCTAACTATTCTATGATTCTATGATTCTCATCAAATTAGCAATAAATTCTTGGTTTTGCATATAAAGTGTGTTCCTCTTGCCCATAACAAGACTTTTAGTTAAACAAACTGGTAGACATTTGAGCATCATATTTTGTAAGTTGAATGCAATGAACTGGTAAAAACCTGCTAGAAGACAATTCATCTAAATAACCTATTGTCAGAATTTGCAAAATATACTAGTGGAAAGACTTCAGTTCTCAGTTCACTTTTTATATTGCTAATTATCTAACTCTAACTGTGCAATATATGAATTATAGAAATAAATTACTAAATGTTTAATTTGTAAATTTCTAAATGAGGTGTTGAGAAGTTACCCAAAAGAAAGCACTGTTAAAAATTCAATAAATAATTAATGTACCTATTGTTGGGGTTTTTTTGGTTTGGCTTTTGTTTTGTTCGGGTTTGGGTTTTTTTTTTGAGATTTTTCAACAAAATAGTTGATTTTAAAAGAACAAACAAAGCTAAACATCCCCTTGTTTGTATTGCAGCTAATGTATCAACTGAAGAGGCCATTTTCTTACTTTCAGCGCTGTGACTGCATATGGTAGAAATAGACTAACTAGACACGCTGCCAGGATACAGATTAGACGGATGATCTGCAGGATGGGTAGGAAATTAGTTAAGAAGACACACTCAGAGAGTAGTTATTGATGATTTTACTCAGACTGGCAGACTGTCACACGTGGGATCCCCCAGGTATAAATACTGGGTCCTACAGTGTTCAATACTCTTTTATCACAAGGAGCCACATGGACAAGACAAGTAAGAAAGAAATTTTTTATAATGAGGATAGTCATTCACTGGAGCAACCTCATCTCTAAGATGTGGTAGAGTCTCCGTCACTGCAAGTTTTACAGATGTAACTGGACAGGGTGCTAGATAGTCTCATCTAGGTCCCCTTTCCAAAAAAAGGTTGGACCAGGTGATCTTTCAAGGTCTGTCCCAAGGTAGGCTGTTCTACATAGTGAGAACAGTAGGCTGTTTAGTCTGAGGTATCCCTGCCCATGGCAAGGAGGTTAGAACTAAGTGATCTTAAGGTCCTTTCCAGCCCTAACTATTCTATGACTCTATGATTCTATAAGGAAAGTGTGACACATAACTGTCTTTCTTAATATACAGCCCCAGGTAGGCCGACATGTAACTGTAGGCCGACAGTTCTAGATTTACTGAAACTTGCCTTTTTGCAGAGTAAGTCTGAAACTAAAGCAGTGCTGCTAAAACTGCATAGCTTCACTTAACAGAGAGAAAGTGTTGAACAATAGTGATTTGAGCATGAGTCTGAGATCTGGATTTTATAAATAAAAATAACGATAGTCCTTACATACTCTAGAATGACAAAGTCTTTTGCACAGAATAGTGAACTAAATGTCAATTTCTGGTTGAAGTGCAGAAACTATCTTCTTGTTCCAAAATGTTCAAGAAATCCAGGGAAGAGAAAAGTACCATAACTTCCAATGTCACAATTTTTGTACTGAGAAAAATATATATCTGGAGTGTGTGCATGGAGTATGACATTTATACAGAGTCAGACCACATCCAAGAACTCTTAAAGCCTAATGGCATGTTTGAAAAATAATTTTACAATGTGAAATAGGCATAAAAATAGGTCAATCCATTTCTGAGATTTCAAAAGCCACTTATAATAAAGTGGCACGGTATGGCCTGATTTATGAATTACAGTGCAATCAGACTTTGAATTTTACATTAATTTCTGATCTCCTACTGTGACACGAGTCAACTGAAATGAAAATAAAATGAAAACAGCTTACAGTTTAGCTCAGAGCAGAATTTACCATTTTGCAATAGTACAACTTGGTTTAGATACATAGCCTATTTAATCAATCAATCCCTAAGTCTTTTACCAAAGGGGTAGCTCTCATCCTCTTTGCAGTAGAATGAAAGGCCAGGAGTACAATTCCGATTTTCAGAACCCAGCTGAGCCAGCTTGATCCTTAAAGATAGTCTTTTGGGGTAAAAGTCTCTCTTTTTCTCTCTCTTTTCTACTCGACATGGAATGTTCAGGATGCGTAACAATAAAAACTACACAAAGCTGCGAAGTGATGATATCTTTTTCTTTTCTTTTTTTTTTTTTTTCCTGGATCTCTAAGCTTTGCTTATATGTACACAGATGATACAGTTCTAGGTGCAGATAATTAATTAATAAAGGTTTTTCAGTAGCAAACTGCACCTCTCTTTGGCCTGGAAAAAATTGCTAATAGAACAGAGCCTTGACCCTACCTTTCTCTGTGCTCAATAGGGATTTTCTCATGGAGAAATCACAGTCAATGCCAAACCTCTTGATGAGACCTGAAATATGGACACACACAACATGTTTCAGCATTATCATGCTAATATATCAGTGTTCAGGCCTTTTAAAAGTAAATAAACTGGTAATAAGTAGATAGTCACTGCTTCCAGACTAAATGAGGGTTATCGCTGGGGCTGTTTCACACAGCCAGGAAATGCCTGGGTAAAGATGTTACTGTTCCTGAGATCTTACTCCTTAAGTCAGTCTGCAACAATGTGTATGTATACATTTGTATGTACGTATAATAAAAATGCAAGGAAAAAGTTGGAAAATGTAAAGTGGAAAGAATTAGTTATATGCAAATCAGCTGAGGCCAGAACTGAGGTTAAAGAAAAAAAATCAGTTGGATTTTTTTTTATCCATCTAAGTATCTGAATGTAAGAAAATGGCATAATAAGGATTAAAATATGAGTGTCTTTGGCTGGGAAAGGAAATTGCATGTCAGGTTCATGTGTATACCATTTGATAGAGCTGGTGCTTTAGAGTAGTGCAGGGTTGCAATATGCCAACTATGTGCCAAAATTCTATGAAAACTAGGATGACTTCACTTGTATGTTTATAATACAGTAGTAAAGAGCCAAAAAAAAGGAATTTCAATTTCATGACTGTTTTGGAAGATGCAGCATGTGTTCAATGCAAAGAAATTTCTAGGTACTTCTCTAGATATTGACAACAAATTTTTAATCTTACATGATATCATAGGGGATGTACGCCTAATTAATTCTCCATTTTTTTCTTTATCTCACTTCCTGTTGTGGACAGAAGTTAACACATAACCTCAAGTCCTAAAGTTACTCAATACCTGGAACATTAATTGAGTTGAGAGAATTTTGTGGATACTTAGCACATCACTTCCTTGAGGACAAGCACACACACGTGAGACAGCAATCTGGTAGTGCTCTACCTCTGAGACTTAAATGGGGAATTCCTCTCTGTGTGCTAGAAAGGCTCTTTGTCTTACTACACTGTGCCCATCTTGAACAGTGCCTTCTGTCAGCATATACACACCAGTTATTTGCAGGTTGAAAATTTTTGTCATAAATCTCATTGTTTGATGGAGATTTACAGACTTCTGATTCAATCCAAAGGCATAGAAGGAAGTAGATTATCCTCCATGCTATTTGAAACCTGCAATCACTACAGTAAATAACTCATCTATTTTTCTGTTGCATATCAAAAAATAATACAAATCAACTCTAACCCTACCTCATATATAGTCAACAAGGTCTCACTAGGGGTAAGCTGCTCTTCATTGCTGAAACAGTTGTAACCTGCTCACAACTTGTAAATTAATACAGTCGCATCAGATGATATAAGACTATTTTCCAACACAGTCTGGAATTAAGTCAGAAATATTCTGGGTCCTGCTATCTTGGATTCATTAACATTAAGGCCATCCCTTGACTGCTACAAAGTGGAAGAGGGAGGCTGGTGAATAGCATCAAGCCTCTCAGATTCCAAAGGGAGGAACAATTTGCTGTAAACAATTTAACTGAGAGAAAAGTTGAATCCAGTTAGAAGCAAAAAATGAGAAAAAAGAGCAGTTTCACTGACAGAAACAAATTTGTGATGGAATAAGTTTTGGTTTGCTAAGATAAAACCAAAGAAGGCAAATGAATACAGGTATTCCTTTTTTTTTTCTTTTTTTTTTTTGAAAAAAAGCAGCTAATTTCTCATTTTGTATGTATTCAGCACAGCCACACTTCAGCAGGTATTATATCCATATTCACAATGTATACTGTCATGGGTTCAGCAGTAGCAGTCATTTTTCTCCTTGGTGGCTGATGCAGCTCTGTTTTTGATTCTGGGCCTGGGAACAGCGCTGATAACACCAGTGTTTTCAGTTGCTGCTTGGTAATGTGTTGGTCTGGCCAAGGACTTTCTGAGTCTCATGCTCTGCCAGGGAGCAGGGGAAGCCGGGAGGAAGCAGAGACAGGACACCTCACCCAAACTGACCAAAGAGAGTTTTTCCATGCCAGAGCATGTCGTGCCCAGGATGTGAAAACGGAGGGCAGAGACCCGGAAGGGGGGGGGGCTCGCTGCTGGGGGATTTGCTGTGGGGTAGGGCTTGATATCGGACAGTGTGCAGTTGCATTCTCTTTCCTTGTATTTCTCTTGTATTATTATTGGTGGTAGCAGTAGTGATTTGTGCTATACCTTAGTTACTAAACTGTTCTTATCTCAACCTGTGCGAATTGCATTCTTTTGATTCTCCTCCCCATGATCCCGGGACTGGGGGAAGAAAGTGGGGGAGTGAGTGAGAGAGCGACTGCATGAGTTATTGAGGGGCTTAAACCATGACATATACATATGTGAGAAATCAAGTTATAATGTAGAGTCTACAAGAAATGAAGGTATGACCAAATGTCCATTGAGATGCATGGGAAGTGTCCTATTGACATTACAGGTCCAGAGTGCAATTCTGCTTGATATAGGTAGGAAATTGTATTAATACACTCCAAACAACTGCAGAGACGTACAATTCATTTTCAGAATTATTCACGTGTTCATCTTTTTTGTCATTGTATCTATTTCACAAACGATTTTAAGGCATGTTTGTTCTGGTGATTATGTTGGTCCACTCTGACTTCTAATGTAATTTACAACAGCCTTGAAACTGCTCTAAAACTTGTTTATCCAAAATATGATGGCTAATTCTGTCCCCCAGAGAACATCAGGCTATAGTTGAAATATGGCCACAAACCCTCTCCTCTGACCACTCTCTATAACCTATAGGTTGGCAGGATCTTTATCACATGAGAATACTCTCCACCCTGGAAAAATTCCCATGAACCAGATCAGGCTGCCGGTTCCCTCTCCCTTTGGCTCTGCCAACTTTCCAAATAAGGAATTAGTAACACCTTTACATAAATGCAAGATCCAGAGCTCTGCTATGGTGCAAACTGAAGATAAAACAGAACAAGCCAGTCTGAAACTCTTCACATTTTATCCTACCAGCCCTCTCATTTTGATATCCCTTATCTGTAGCTTATCACTATAAATGCAATTCTCTACTCTCTTTTTATGCACAGCAATTGTATCCAAATGTCTAAAAAAAAAATAAAAAAAAAACTAAAAAAAAATCTCATTTACATTCTAATTCATATATAACTGGCTTAGACAGCATAAAAACAAAAACCACATTTCCTGTCATTCATAGGCCATACTTTCCACGGTGCCCATAGAAGTTAACTTCACAGGCAGCTAGTTGGATCATACACATATGAATTACATTATATAACAAATCTAAAGCTAAACAATGCCATATGTTTGTATTTCAGGGAGAAGGAAAGGGAAGAGGACAAGGGGAAGGGAACAAAGGGAAAGGGCATGGGAAGTGGTGTGAGGACAAGGTATGGAATATAGAATCGTAGAAAATAACTTTACCTTCCTCAGACAATCCAAGCTCCTTCTATGAAGCATTGGCATAATGCTTTGCACTTCAAACACACAAAAATTAGGGTACAATTTAAATGGACATTTTTAGCTTCATTTTCCTCTGTTTTGTTTGTTTCCTTGCTTGTGTGTAGAGTATATATTAGCATTTTTTAATAGTTGTATTTTGCAATCTGTAGCTTACATTAAATTCTTATGTCATACAAATCAAAATAGACTAAAGTTAAGAAATAGTGATAAAAGATGACAAAGCCTATCAAGATCTGTATAAACTGATTTTAGCCAAAAGTCACAGAGTTCTTTTGTAAGCATTCTTTCTGCTTCAAATTGTAAGTACCAATTATAATCTCAAGATTTTTATGCAACTTTCCAATTATTTCCTTCATCTCTTGTACTTTTTTGAATCACCTCCCCCCCTCCCTCCCTCCCACTGTCTTTTCTAACCTTTTTATTATTATTAGGAGAATGTTCTTTCCTTAGGAAAGAATCACAGCAATAAAATTTTCAGGGTTTGGTTTTTTTTTTTTTGTTTTTTTTTTTTTTTTTTTTAATTAGTCTTAATTATCTTCAGAAAAACTTTTTATAATTAGGAAAACAGTACCTGAAAAGCTAAATCATTTTATTGAGATTATGAAAAAAATTCAGTTACAGGAGAGGAAAAGAAGTTTACATTTCTGGTTGCCAGAGTTTATCAAACATCGTGACTCACTGTAAGACAAGGATAGCTAACAACTTGAAGTCTGTGCTTTAGAACAGGTATCTAAAGTTTACAGTACTACTCCTCACATCCCAGATGTTTAGAGTTTTAGATTTTTTCCCTGTAGTCAAATTGTTTTGGGGATCATCCCCTTTCCTTTCTACCTTACCAAAATAAGGTATTTCAAATTAAAAAGACTTCACAAAATCTTCACAGCATGACAAATTTATAACCAGCTAAGCGATTTTCAGACCCTGAGACACTCAGAAGTACTTAGCCCATCGCCTTAGAATTTTTAATGAGCACCATTAGGGCAGACATTTATTCTGGTACATGAACTGCAGTCTGGGAACTGTTGAATGAGGAGTTTACGAACCTTATTAGGCTTCAGCACATTTTTCTTCTGGTGATTTCCATAACTTTAGAAACTGTTTGAAAGCTAGCTCAACATGCCTTACAGTTAACCTTGTAAAAGATTAAACCAACTCTTGAGCTCAGTCCTTCTCAGATATTCTTTCTTTTTGCACATATTTTATATCTGATTAGTATCTATTTCTTAAGGGATCTACTTTCCTTAAATAATCTGAGAGATTTGATGGCACTGCCTGACTTTGAATTCTTTTTTTTTTTCAATATATTTTATATAGTTTAAATATTATAGAAATAGTTACTACACTGTTACCAGAAAACATTTTATCTTCCTCTGTACTCATTACTGCAGAAACGGTGTGCTTTTACACACATCTTTTAGCTTTGGTTGCTCTTTTTATGTTTAGTCCACTAAAATCCTTTATCATTTATCTTGTTCATGACTGCATAATGTGTCTCCTTTCAGATTTCAATTTCTTCAACTTATTTTCAGAATTATTAGAAAAAATTAGTTCTTAATATCTCATTTAAACAACGATTTTCAAGTAGCTAGAAAGATACAAAATGTTTTGGTGAATACAGGTTAGCAATATTTCCTAAGGATAATTATTATCATTGTGCAGCTGTTTCTTCAGTAATTTTGCATCACAAAATTCTAAGTAACTAATGAAAGACTTAAACACAGTAATACACTACTGAATCCTCTACTCATGTTAATGAAATGCTGACTTAAACAATATAAATAAACATCTGCTTATACCAGGTTTTAGTGTTAATTTATATAGATAACTGGCTTCTTAGATAGGTGGTCGGTGACACAAGCCTGTCAGCGTTTAAGAGCATTTTGCCCATGCCCTAATATGCTTTAACTTTTGGTGAGCCCTGAAGTGGTCAGACTGTCAGGCTAGATGATCACTGTAGGTCCTTTCCAATGGAAAACATTTTAGTCTAGTCTAGCCAAGTCCAGCATAGTCTAGTCTAGTTTAGTCTATCCCATCATATACTACCCTACCCTTACTTACCCTAATTTAACACTGACTGAAATTCTGCCTGAATCCCACCAGGCTACCCCGCTTATACAAATAATAGGGAAATGCAAACTGCAACTATTTGGCTTTTGTTAAATGAAGCATCATACAGCTATTTCATTTACAGTGAACAAAAAAAAAAAAAAAAAAAAGGATTTGAACAAAAACTGCTGAAAAAGATACATTTTTTTAAATCAACATAAACAGAAAATCATGGTTAGTTCCTGAACAGAATAAATGTGGATGTATGCTGTTGTACAACATTATTTTCTCCTTGCATGTGCATTCAGAAGACAAGGTTCAAACTTAGGGGAAATTTAGGTTAGATGTAAGTTCTTTACTGTAAGGGTGGTGAGGCACTGGAACAGGTTGGCCAAAGAAATGGTGAATGCTCCATCCCTGGCAGTATTCAAGGCCAGGTTGGACAGAGCCTTGGGCAGCATGGTCTAGTGTGAGGCACCCCTGCCCAAGGCAGGGGGTTAGAACTTTGTGATCTTTAGGGCTTTTCCAACCCAAACCATTCTATGATTCTATGATCTTGAAAGCCTTTTCTGATGTCTAAAGCCAAGGCAGAATTTAAGCCTATCTCCACATATCCAGAAAGCTCTCAGTGGCTTTTCAGGTCTGAAGATGTCCTTTTTATGGGATACAGGCAAGTGTCTCCTTTTAAAGAAGATTTAAATTCACTGCTAAAATAAAAATTACACATGAAGCTATTCATGTAGCTCCCAAGGGTGCCACAAGAGCTTAGCCTTGCCTATGTACTGTAAAGGAATATTTACACAAATTCTATTTCTCCAAGTCAGTACAAGGATGTCCAGGCACCTATCTGCTGGTGTTTGTGAGCAATTTAGCATCTGAGAAGCCCCTCCAAACTCACATCTAAGAAAACTAATATCCAATTATAATTAATTTTGGTCCATGAGGTTTATGGGAGTAGGTGGGGGGTATTATTTGGAAGTTTTCACCTCTCTAGTATAGTGTTTGTCCATAGGTTCTGGTATTTTGGCATCGCTATTTTAAAGATATTTAGTAACATATTTATGCTATCACTACCAACATCTGACAAGTGACTAAAGCACTTGTCTCTGACTGCCACTTTTGAGATACTTTTAAAATGTAGGTTTTAGTTGCCTAGCTCTAAGCCAAGAGCTGGCTAAAAATGAGATCCACCATCTTGCAAGTCACATGAGCTTTGATCCACAGAGCTCAAAAATACAGTTTTGAGCAGCAGCCATATATGTTTGAATATATGTCATATATTTTAACATACATGTATTAGATGAAGTCAGCTTTCCATTGGGCAACATAATAAGCCCAAGGAAAGGGGTTATATAGATATACATATAGTGGTTTATGTTACAACTAGAATACAGGTAATTTTGTTTGGACTTGTTCTAGCTCCTAGCTGTCCTGCAGATTCTTTCTGGCAGAATCCAAAGGCTGTGCTTTTTGTCACACAAATGCTCAGAATGCATACAGAGCCAGTCCAGGTCTCCCAAAGCCCTTATAGACCTCTGCCAGAGCTGTGCTTTCTCGAGAAGCAACAGATGCACAGGCAATAGTACAGTGACTAAACTAATAGGACCTGCTAAAGTCAAGTGACCTGGATCATCTGTGCATCTCTGTTGCTCATGCAATGGTTACTGGAGCATTACCCCCCCCCCCCCGGGGCTTTCATTTTAAAATTTTCTGACTCTTATTATCTCATTTATGAAAAAGATTCAGTCCATTGATGATTCCTGCCCCCTGTAAGAGCTGACACAAAGGCTGGCAGTCAAATATCAGAATGACAAACTTGGGTGTAACTATTTCTTATAAAATGAAAGCTGCAAAACTAAAGCAAAGAGAAATATGCAATAAATATGCCATTTACATTTCAGTATAATCTTCTAAAGACCCTTTCTAGCTAGACCACAAGTGATCTGGAGTGGAACTGGGAAGGAAGGCACTGATTAATCTCCACTGGGACCTTAATTTGACAATTTAAATAGAAAATAGTGGAGGAACATTATATTGTATGTGCACAGTGCTGGTGAATTAGACCTCACCTAAATAATCACAAATGTACCACTGTTAAAGTGAAAAATATTTGGTCTATGGAAATCTAGTCCTGAAATAAAATCTTATCTCTAAACAAATTGACATCTGCTTGAATTTGTGATATTTTGGGGGGACATTATCTATGAAATGAAAAAGATTCTTATATTTTATGAAACCAGTGTTTTCTGTTTTGCAGATGTAAACTCTTGCAGGTGTATTCCTTTCTTGAAATTTGTTATCTATTACAAAGTGGTTTATACTGAAGATCTTACAACCCTTTTTGTTTAGCAGCCTGGAGCATTAATCTCTAGACTTTCAAGATCTAGCCACCACAGTGAGCTCTTCTGAGAATTTAACCACTTGTTACCTATATGGGAATGGAGCATGTTGAGAAACTGGCCTCTGCTGAGTGCATTGAACACTTCTGCAGTCTTGTTATTAGTGCTTTTATTAGGATCAGGACTTTGAAATCTGCTTTGCAGCGAGCAGGAAGCCAACACAGCCACGAAGTAAGTGTTTGCATTAGCTTTTTTTGCTAATGAGGTGTGTTCTGTATGTTATAACAGCTTAAGCTTTTTAGTAGCCATTACCTTCAAACTTCAGTAGATTAATTTAAAGAAGTGCAGGCTGAATCTGTGGAGTACAAAAGACAAAAAAGAAAGAAAAACCCCTTCAATTGCTTAAAACAATGCAAGAGGACAATATCCACATGCTTCCTGAAAATAACTCTCTCCAATACCGAGTTCATACTGAGTACTTGACCAGCTCTCACAAAACAAAATTAGTGCACTGAATGGAAAAATCAGCCATATTTGTAAAAATCTGTGTGAACAGCTTTATATTTGAATATTTTATGTAAAAGCTATAGAAGACAAAGTAAAATTTCTGAAAAATAGAGAGTAAATTTATCATCCTGACACAAACAACCCTGGATTTAATGGTCATAACTGAAAAAGTGTTTTGAGGTGTCCAAGACATAATGGAGGTATTTCCAATATTAACAAAGCACAACAAGATTGTGAGGAAGTTGAAAAATTACTGCTTATCTTTGCATGAATACCAAGTAATTTCTCTTCCAAGAGGAGACGAGTAAAATACAGGAAATTAGTAGACTTGGAATTACAGGATGATAATTAAAGCAATCTTCATTTATTTAGGATCTTACAGATAATTTTGCTTCCTTTTGCGCATTTCACTTTTTGGTATTATCATTAAGTACTACAAGAATTAATAATTTCAAAATATTTCGGTTGTGTAGGAAGCTTTTTTCATATAAATCAAGCAAAGTTTAGTTTATATTTCATGATATTCCATCCCACTTGGAAAGTGGAAAAACTGCACAGCTTCTGTGGGTTTCTTTTCCAAAATACATGAGCAAAGAAATTTTGTTCTGAGCTTTCAGTAAAGATCTTAAATAAAACATAATAAGTAGAGAGGAAAAGAAACACATGAAAAACAAAGGTAAGGATCTGAGTATGAGCTCTTTAAGTACCAAGATTGTATATTTTGTCATGTCTTTTTCTTGTATAGGTAAAACTGCCTACCAATACCACTGGTGTCTAAATAAATTCCATTTATTTAGAATAGACTGATATACAGTAATTTCTAATGTTAATATGTTGAGTAGGCAAAACTTTCCTGAAATATTTGGAAAGCAATTAAACAGTAGGGAGCAGACAAGTGTGACAATAATTCCCACCACTGTGTCAGAATCCTCACAGAATTGTAAGGGGAGAAGGAATGGGAAAGACAAGCTTAAGAAGATCTTCCAGATCGCCAAAAACCTAAACTTTCACTGCTAAATGATTGTTTGAAGTGGTTGCTTGGAAAATTCAGAGGTGGAATTCCTGCAGTGTCCACAGCACAATGTGTTCCCCTCTTCTCTCAGTTTAAAAATTTTTCCGTAATATACAACCTAAATCACTCTTGCTGAAATTACAGCTCATTCTAGGAACTATGGCCATGAAGAATTTATTACTTCCTACATATACAAAGTTGCTTTATACACTGGGGCTATGGAACTGATGGACAGGCATAGAGCAGTTGATGTCATCTACCTGGACTTGTGCAAAGCACTTGACACTGTCCCACATGACATCCTTGTCTCTAAGTTGGAGGGACATCAATTTGATAGGTGGACCACTCAGTGGATAAAGAACTGGCTGGATGGCTGCACGCAAAAAGTTATGGTCAATGGCTCAATGTCCAACTGGAGATTGGTAACGAGTGGTGTCCCTCAGGGATTGGTGTTGGGAGCTGTCTTGTTCAACATCTTTGTTGGTGACATGGACAGTGGGATTGAGTGCGTCCTCAGCAAGTTTGCCAATGACACCAAGCAGTGTGGTTCGGTTGATACGCTGGAGGGAAGGGATGCCATCCAGAGGGACCTCGACACACTTGTAAGGTATGCTGATGCCAACCTGATGAAGTTTAACCATGACAAGTGCAAGGTCCTACACCTGGGTTGGAGCAGTTCCAGGCATAGCTACAGGTTGGGCAGAGAAGAGATCTCATGTGCCCTTCCAGTCTTTTTTGCAAAAAGGTTAAACAAATCCTGTCCTCTTGATAATTTTTTCAAGACATTCAGTTCCTTTAGATAATTTCTAGATGTAATTTATATGGGATCCAAGCCAAGTACCTCAGTCCTACTGAGAGGGTAAATCTTGGTCACAAGGGAACAAATTTCCCTGTACAGAGCTTTTTAAGGCAGCTTTGTTGCTGAAGTGTCTCATACTAACACTAACGAAGCTCCCACCCATAGCTGATTTACAGACAACTGACTAGTCTGTCTTGAGTGACCTGGTTACAGCTATCTTGAGGATACTGGTTCCAGGAGGAAAAACCAAATAGATTTACTATAAGATAATGTTTGAAATATTCTATAACAAAAAAAAAAAATCAGAGAAAAAAGATTGAAAATTAATTTCATTGAGAAAAATTAAAAAGATATGAAAAAATATTGAATTTACATTTCAAAGCTAAGCTAATACAGCAATCCAGAATATACCTATCATTAACACAACCTGCTAATGCTATTGTCAAATACAGTTATAAAATAGAAGTCTTCACAACTAAGCGGCATGTAGTTTATCCAGAATGCCTGTTCTAGAGTGCGTCTTTTCCTGGGGCTCCTGCATGATAGTAACATTTTCCATTTATTGGAAAATCAGTGAGGCAGACTATGGAAATATAAACCAATCAGACCAAATGTCTTGCATCAGTGAATATTGTGTACAGTAAATAAAAGTGCTGCTATTGCCTAGCACCAGAACATGAACCTTTACAAAGGAGTTTGGCACATAAATGAGAAATTTGAATATACTGTCCTTAAATTAAAATTTACTTTCATTTCACAATGAACTAGTGTTTCTCTCCTGCAGTATTTTAAGGTAAGTTGGTGTCACACCTAAATCATAATTCATGGTTAGGAGTCACTGAGTAAAACATTACTACCTAAGGCTGATATATTTGCTTGCCTGCCTGGTCTTTATCTGAACTTAGCAGAGAGATACACGTAGCTTTCTGTTGTGCAGGGTTATAAAACAGTACTGGAATTATGTATTATAGAACCCTTATGCACTTAAATTCTTATTTATTATAAACTATTAATAATTCTTTTTTATTATCCCTTTCTACTTTTGAAATAACTAAAGCAAGCATCAACAACAATAAATGCATTCCCAAAATTGTACTTATACATGGAATCCCTGTTTAAAAAAGATAGGAGACATTTACTTCTGGATAATGAAATGCATCTCTAAAGGTCAAATGTGATCTCCTGTGCTGACCATAGTTATCAAATACCCTAGCTGATCCGGTGTAGCAAAGCAAATTTCCCCCCAGCAGTTTATAGCTGGTTTTTAACATTCGTTAAACTTTTCTTTTGCTTGTTTGGTTTTTTTTGTTTGTTTGTTTGTTTTTCTTTTTCCCACCAGCAAGTCAATCTTCTCATTTCCAAATCAGCCAACATGCTGTTTCAGAATTCCTCCACTCTGGGTCCCATGTGTGACTGAAGATACCAGCACAGAGAGACCAGCAGTTGCTGTGCATTTTCACAGCAACTGAATGGACCCAGCTGCTCCTGTAGGGGAACAAAGTCCAACAAACTGATCGTCTCCTTGGCATATCTCATTACAAGATGAACTGTTTTCAACAAAGCCTACTGGAAAAATAAAATATGTTCTTTGCAATGATTGAGAAAGTACATTTAATTAACCAAACTTTTATTTACAGCTGTTTCCTGAAAAACAGTTAATTATTACATAAACACAATTAAAATCTTGGACAGAACCCAGTATTTTTCATGCTGTATATCTCTACCTCTCTTGTTTAAGCAAGCCATCCTTTCCTTTTTCTTTTTTTACTCTTTGCATAACATTTCGTTTCCCTCTGTAGTGGCCCAGTATCAGTCAACATAGAAAATGGAGACAGCTTTCTACAGCAACTCTTTCAGGTTGGTGGTTTCTTAGTTTGCTGGCAATGTGGAAACCATGGTCAACTTCCTCAGTATGAATGCAATAAGCATGTGCTTCTCTTTTGCTCAACAAGTATTTAAACCACAAGGTTACTAAACCCCTAATCCCTACTCTGCCTCTTCTCTCATTCCAAATGAAGGGCAATCATAGTCCATGCATAAGGGAGACAACTTGGGCACTTGAACCTATGAGTGGCTTTTTTGCCAACAGTCCAACCATCAAGAAAGACCTGTATTGCAAAGTGTAGGTCAAGGCTTACTTTAGAAGAGAGACACACACTTATGCTTTGGTGTTCCTTATTGACTACTGTGAGCAATAACCACTCTACACACTCATGGTTATATAGCTGATTCCAGAAGTTAAAGTAATTTAACTGAAATACTTTTATAATTACTTTACCCACTGACCTAAGTATAATTAATACACAAGTGTCTGCCTTTATTTTCTCTTCCTTTCAGTAACCACTAATATCCTGTAGGTTTTGAGCAGATGTTCAGTAACTGAAGTGGTACATCTAAGTCTGCCACTGAAAATTACCACTTGTAATTATGGAAGAAAGTTGTTGCAACGTTTCTTGCTGAAAATGGACTGTGAGCAATCCAGATAACTGCCTGACATTTGTAAAGTAGTGAACCAAAGGCTGTGAGGCCCTGCTTGGAGGTTACTAAAGAATGTGTGGAGGTTCCTATAGGTCGCGTACATGCAGAAAGCTTTGAGAAAGTTGGCGCAGACGGTTGTTAAGAGGGATGCGTATGAAGGAACTGATAGCTGTGTCCTTGAAACCATCTGCTGTTGTGGCCGCAGCCTGGGAATCACTTACTACTGTAACAACCAATCATAAAACCGTTGCTAACACTTGGCTAAAGAACGTAACCAATCAGATGTTATTGAATGTTCTAGTCTTCTGAGGCTTTTTCTATAAAAGACGCTGCTTGCCTTTAATAAATTGTCAACACTTGATCATATTGGTCAGAGTTCGTTGCTGTTATCTCCCGCAGAAAGCTTCCAAAATAAAGAATATTCTCTTATTTTTTAACTAGAAACATAATAGAAAGAATATATTTCAATTTGAAAGGAAGTAGTCTTATTTTTACATGTGGGAACAGCACAGCACACAGTTGGCCATAGTAACCAAGTAGGCCACAATCAGAGCTTGTGACAGAAGGCAGGTCCCCTGAACATGAACAGTCAAGTGCTGTACCCATAAAGTCACACTAAATTTGAACCAGAAGTGAAGAGAGTCTGTTGGCTGTAAACTATTACTATCAGACTGAGTATCCTGGGTTTGTGTTTGGCACCCCTGGAACAGAAAGTTTAGAGGCAGCCTAGAGGCTGTGTGTCCTGTGTTCAGCAGTAGCAGTCATTTTTCTGCTTCTTGGTAGCTAGTGCAGCGCTGTGGTTTTGACTTTCAGCTTAGGAACAGCGCTGATAACATCAGTGTTTTCAGTTGCGGCTTGGTAATGTTTTGGTCTGACCAAGGACTTTCTGAGTCTCATGCTCTGCCAGGGAGGAGGGGAAGCTGGGAGGATACAGAGACAGGACACCTGACCCAAACTGACCAAAGAACTATTCCATGCCACAGCACGTCATGCCCAGGCTGTAAAAAACTGGGGGCAGGAACTCGGAAGTCTCTCTCTCTCGGCTCGGTCTGGTGGTGAGTGCTTGTATCCTATTCCCTTGTATTTCCCTGGTCATTATTATTATTGGTGGTACCAGCAGTGGTTTGTATTATACCTCAGTTACTGGACTGTTCTTACCTCAACCTGTGGGAGTTACACTCTTTCGAATCTTCTCCCCAATTCCCCCACCCCCAAAGGAATGGGGGGAAGAAACAGGGAGAAATGAGTGAACGGGCTGCGTGAGATTTACAGCTTAAACCATGACACTGTGGAAGGTGTCTTTTCTGTCTGATTTCAACTAGGTACATTTGTTTAAATACAAATGAATCTCAGGTTAACTCTGTACTGTAGTTAGTAGGAAACATGACTTTTACAGGCAAATGTGTTGAAAGAGAATATTCCTGCTAGCCTGCTGCTGAGCTAACTCCACAGAAGGCAACATAACCTTCAAGAACAGGTCTACAAGGTGAAGTTTCAACTATTTCCTTAGTTTATAAAAAAGCTTACTTGAAGAATGCCATCAAGTCATATACAAAAATGCTTTGGAAAAAAGTGATACGTGTTACTGCAGTGTTATCTTGATATTGGTAAAAATTGCTTCAGCTAGACTATTATATGAAATCCAGTCTCATGTCATAAGGATCACTGGAGAGACTTCCACTGACAACAGCAAGCTTTGAATTAAATCTCTTCTCTGGGTTTCAGAATTCAAATAGATTGGTCATTTTAGTCAAAAAAAGAAAAGGCACGCATTCCAGCATTTATTAAGCTTGCTTGGACTTTGCTTCTAACGTCTGAACATTTGTCACAGGTTCAGCAGCAGCAGTCATTTTTTCTCCTTGGTAGCTGGTGCAGCGCTGAGTTTTTGACTTTAGGCCTGGGAGCAGCGCTGATAACACCAGTGTTTTCAGTTACTGCTTGGTAATGATTTGGTCTGGCCAAAGACTTTCTGAGCCTCATGCTCTGCCAGGGAGGAGGGGAAGCCAGGAGGAAGCAGAGACAGGACACCTGACCCAAACTGACCAAAGAGGTTATTCCATACCACAGCATGTCATGTACAGGATGTGAAGACGGAGAGCAGAGACGCGGAAGGGTGTGGTGGTGGACTGGGGGTTGCACGGCATGGTCAGGTTTTTGGAAGTGGGGGGTTCGCTGCTGGGGGGTGCACTGGCTGGGTCGGGCTTGGTGAGCAGTTGTATTCTCTTTCCTTGTATCTCTCTTGTATTAATATTGGTGGTAGCAGTAATGATTTGTGTTATACCTTAGTTACTAAACTGTTCTTATCTCAACCTGTGCGAGTTGCATTTTTTTTCCGATTCCCCTCCCCATTCCCCCGGGACTGGGGGAAGAAAAAGAGGGGAGTGAGTGTGTGAGTAAAACAGCGTGAGTTTTAGAGGCTTAAACCATGAAAACATTGTATCAGGAGCACAGCTTTATCCTTATGAAAAGTAACCTAACCCTAATATTGTTTATTTTAGTGGAGGTGAGATAATTTTACATTTAGCTTTCTAGATAGGTGTCTTTGTTTGTACCTATACAAAGCTATATGCACATACCCCTGTTACGTACAGTGGTCAAAGCAATCTAACACTGTAGCACTTGCCAGAAAATCAAACATAGAATCACAGAATAGTTTGGGTTGGAAAGGCCCTTAAGATAATCTCATTCCAGCCCCCCTGCCATGGGCAGGAATGCCTCACACTAGACCACAGTCCCCCAAGGCCCTGTCCAACTCGGCCTTGAACACCACCAGGGACGGAGCATTTACCACTTCTTTGAGAAACTTATTCCAGTGCCTCACCACCCTCACAGGAAAGAACTTCTTCCTTATATCCAATCTAAACTTTCCCTGTTTAAGTTTGAACCCATTACCCCTTGTCCTATCACTGCAGTCACTAACGAATAGTCGTCCCCCCCAGCATCTTTATAAGCCCCCTTCAGATACTGGAAGTCTGCTATGAGGTCTCCATGCAGCCTTCTCTTCTCTAGGCAGAACAGCCCCAACTTTCTCAGCCTGTCTTCATATGGGAGGTACTCCAGTCCCCTGATCAACCTCACAGCTCTCCTCTGGACTTGCTCCAACAGCTGTCAAGTTGAGGACAACAGAGCCGCACACGGTGCTTCAGGTGGGGTCTCAAGTGTGTACAGGCTTTTTTTCTGAAGCAAGCTGCAAGTCAATTAATTAGATTTCATAATAGGTTCTTTTTATTTTAACAAGTGGAATTAAAAATTTCCAATTTGGTTCACTTGAACATGAAAAGGCAGCATTAATATTACTTAAATTCCTATTTCCAAATGTTATTAACTCTTACTCTTTCATAGATAGTCTTACACTGTTTGCCACATATGGGTAAAAAGTCACCTCTTGGAAGGAAAGTGAATGAGTTTTAGCTTTCAGTTAGGAAGAGCAGTCACAAAACACCCAATTCATTGGTTTTGGTGCATGAAACTTATAAATGCAAGATAAATGATAAAATTTGCCGAAACAGGAGTAAAATAAATATTAATGAAAAGACAAGCCAAAAGTATCTTTTTGATTCATGAATTTAGTGCCACCAATGAGAGTTTTAAAAATTTAGAACTGCAAAGCAGAGCACTCCGAAGTTCTTAGCGCTTCGGGATTTGTTTTTACAGCTTCATTGGAAAGTTGTGTTATAAATTGATCATAGTTACATTATTATGAGTATGGTTCATATCTAGACTTGAAGAAGTAATCCCATTTTTAGGACTGAGGGAGAGAAGTTCTTTTATCTGAGTAATCACATTTTCTAAGTATTATCTTTTCCATATGTTCATGGACAGGAAAATTATGAAGCCACTTGTGAAAAGATTTCTTATTCCTTTGCCTTTCTTCTTTTTTCTGGCATTAACTTTTGATCTTTTAATACTCCTGAGCTTATCTACTAATTCCATATTCTGATTACATCAATAAGTTTCTTACAGTGTTGCGTATTCCTATGAAGATTTAGGACTAACATACAGGACAAGAATTGCTGATTACTGTTTGTCAGCATTGAGGAAAATCTCATAGGAAGTTTCATAGGCATATGCTTAGGCCATACAGCTATAAAGGGTTAATTTCAAACCAGCTTTCTAGCAAGATGCATCTTTTTTCCCAAATATTTGTCAAGTGATTATCAAACAAAACCAACTTGTTCCAGCTATGAAATGAAAAGGTGGTGACATAAAAATTACTCATCTTTTTTAATTCACAGTATAATAATACATATCTTTTTAAAAAAATGCACTTTTTAGACAGTATTTGCCTAAGTTTTAATTAAAAAAAATATTGACTTTAAATATATATAAACTCTACATATATTGGCATGTGCTGGAAGCATATAGCGGAGATAATATGTAATAGCTTGCTAGCTACCTAAATTTGGCTGTAGCTATTAAAAGTGAAAAACATAAAAATGGTAAAACAGAATAATATTAACAAAATCTAAAAAAAGCATGCATATGCATGTACAAGTCAGATCAGATTAGGTTCACATATCCTTGTGAATCTCCCCTGACATGATCCAGGGATATTCCTATGGATATTCTTATACTTCTAGATAAAAGATCTGGGAGCACTATCAGACACTGAGCCGCTTACCATCCACATTGCTCAGTATTTAACCCATCCCTGAACCTACTCTGGAGTAATGGAAGCAATAATTCCCAATAAAATTTTGCTGCGGGTACCAGTTATCAGGGAAAGAACTAATCAGGGGCAGAGATTAGCTCATGGTCCTCTTTTTTGTTTAAAAATATGGATGGACCTATGGTCTTCCACAGCAGGCCAGTCACAGGTCTGAGCAAGAATGTGTACTCTGAGTGCATACTCCTGTCAGGCTGAAGGGCCACTGATTTTAGGCCATTTTTCTGGTCATAAAGTATTCGAGTATTACAATAATAAGCATTAGAAGACAGACAGAGACACTAAAATCTATCCCAAAATACACAGTCTCTGCCATTCACTCCAACATAGAGTACTCATTTGTGAAACACAGTACATCAAAGCTAGCATTTTGGAGAGTGCCTCACTCAGTCACTGAGACATAAACTGGATCTCTATGAATTATAAATTATAAAGGGGGAATATTTTGTGATTTTATGTATGTACAGAATGAAAAATAGATAGGAGCAGTGATGAATAAGACTAGGTTCCTCTGCTACTGGAGATATCAATTCAAAGGCTATTCACATCTGAGCTTTCCTCTCTTACACTGCTTACCCTATATATTGTCCATTATTACCAGCTACAACTTGCTCTCCTTTTTTGTGTCAGTCTATGGTTCTACAAGTGCAAAAAAGCAAAAGGATACCTTGATCCCATATTTGCAAGTGTACTTTTAGGCCCAGAAACTGGGCCACAGATGGAACTGAAGTATTCTATTGCAGTTTTCTATAAACTATGCTGCTGCTAATTTTTGAAGCTTCTAGCTAGTCACATCAGCAAGTCTTTTGTATCAAAGACTATAGATCATCTATACCTTCCAGCATGCACCTGCACGTAACTTTGGGTGACAGATCGTTTGTATCTAGAGACCTCTCAGATGAAAAGCATCCACCTCATCTGACTGAGCTGCTGTAAAATGTAAAACTTTTTACTCTTGTAATTTAAAGAAAATTTGTTGTTAATCATCTCTATCAAACCAGTAATACAGGCACAGTAGTGAAATATCTGTCTGATGTAAGCCCCCTTTTCATGCATCAAAATATTATCTTTGCAGTCAGTGCAGTTCACTTGTGTCAAAAATTGGTGATATGCTAAAAGCTGGAAAAACACTTTTTTTTTTCCCAAACAAGTGTAATATAACAAACTACTGTATTTATTCTATTGCTCATTCTCTAGGCAGTAGAGCCTAGAAGGAACAGTCAAATTAGGATCAAGACCACATTTATGCTTCATTCCAGTACTTTGATAAACAGAATCTGTACTGCAAGTCACTCTAGCGATCTTTTCTACCTCTATTTCTAAAACTGTTTGGTTTGCTTTTGTTTGGGGATAAGGGGTGCTGGGGGTGTTATGTAGTCAGATTATCAAATTGCCCCTCTGCCCTTAGGAGCACTGATAACAACGAGAACTTTTCTACAAAACTAATATCCAGAATCCAGCAAAATACACAACATAAGGATAGAGGGACAAGGATAAAGGCGTGGCTTTATATAAAATATAAACTAATAAAAGTCCTTGTGATGGATGAGTATAAAACTGGAAGAATATTAAGACAGGCCACAGGTTTTACCTGAAGGCCATATGTTGCCTGTCTGTACATGCATAGCAATGGAAAAAGATGACGTCCCACTTTATAAGGCACTCACAGTCCTTTCCTAAAGAAAGCCTTAAGTTTTCTTTTCTGTAAAATAATAAGCCTATTTTATGTATCTTTGAAGTGGAACACAACTACTTTTTTCCATTGAAATGGTTTTTAGATTCATTGTGCCAAATATTCACATACATAACATATGTAAATCAAGACTGTGGGGAGAGAGAAAGGATAGGAGAAAGGGAGAGCTCATGGAAGCTTTCCATAATGGAGAAAAGGTTTCATGTGTACTTATGAACAACAGATGTAGAAATATTTAATATTCCAGCACTCAGTAAATGAGTTTATCTAATAGCCTTGTTATAGAAGACTGTGAAGCTGTGAAATATGCGTGCAGCTGAGTATCTGCAAGAATACTCAATCTTAAACAATGTAGGATTCTATCTGTTGCCAAAACCTACTGTGCTAGATTAGAAAAGATGTTAATTCTCCCAGAAGAAAATATGTTTTTTAGTTCATAGGCTTACTGTGGATATTGATTCAAACAAATCGATATTTTATAATGAAGCAGAGCTGTAAGAAGCTTAAGAATAAATAGCAATAAAAAATATTTGCACTTTACTGTATTACTGCCTATGTAAAAAGGGCTGCAATCCCTTTGTATGCTGTAGCCTCATATACGCAGTAAGATCTATGCTGGTGAAGATTTAAAACACAATGGGGTTAGAAATTTCCTCAAGGGTCCACCTTTGTGACTCCAGTTGTAATATCAGGTGTTATTCTTGTCCTCACATTACCCACAACAACCATTAATGTTACAGAGCAGGAGGATAATCATAGCTTTTTATCAAAGGTAGGTCTGAGCTGCATTGGCCAATATTATAGTAATGCTACACAGTATGTTAATCTAATTTTATATGGTAGCATGGGTCAGTAGACCAACAGCATTATACTTAATCAGAATGCTTCATAAGCAAACTGGTTACAAAATGGAATTGCTGAAATCTGAGAAATTCAACAGTTCTCAGTCCAATGAATTTTGATTTTATAGTGCAATATTGATTCTGCATTAATATAAGTCCCCAGTCCCACTTGCTGCTGTAATCTTTTTATATCTTCCCTGTTATCAAATCAGTACCCTAGCAGAACTATTGCAGACTAAAAAAGCAGCACTAAATACTGTTGTTTATCCCATTTTTTCCGTGATAGACTTAACTGTACTAGCAATTAGCACCACAGGAGGCAAAGACTACAGACTACAATGAGTACCAGTTTTAGCTGCTTTGCTTCTGTTCCTGTCCCTTTTCATACCTAAGCAGTAAATATTCAGCCTGCTAATTTTCATATGAAGTTATAACCCAAAACATTATTTAAAATTAATATGTAATCAGAATACTTACAGAACAAGTTTTGTAGCTGTTATAGCCATTCTCAAACAAGAGCATTGACGAGATTAATTTGGAAATTACTTTTTTTTTTTTAATAGCTCTTCAATGAAGAACATATTTATAAATTTGAGATAACAATTTCCATGGGACACCTTTAAATCTAGTTGTAGTATTGAGATTAAGTTTTCCAAAAAGTGTAATGAAACATATTCATGTTCTTGCAACATACTCAAGGGAATTCAAGCATCAAAATGGTAGATAACAAAAATTCAGGTTGCCCAGTCAGCTGATACAAGCACTTCTATGCAAAACTTTTCTTAAAGGTAATGAAACTAATATCATACAGCTGAAGACTTTCAATAGTAGCATAACATAATTTTTCATGGAGCCTTCTGTTTTATTCAGGACCTTGCAGGAATGCTGCTCAAAATACTTTGGGTTATCGCTATTGAGTGAGGGTTCAGGTGTTGTTTACAGCACATGCCATCCACATTCTGCAATGAGCATGGTATTACTAATTATTCTAAAGGGTTTCCATGATACATATATTACTTATATGCTTCTCAAATATTTAATGTAATTGTCTTCAGTAACCTGCTCTTACAGATTTATGTCTCTGAAGTTGGTTGGCTGAAATTTTTGATGACATGGCCTTCATCAATTCCCAGTAGTTTTTCTTTCTGTCTCATCACTCACTATTTTATATTCTACAGTCATGTATCTGATTTTTCTAGAAGGCAGACGGCAAAACAGTACATTGAAACTATTAATTTATCATTACATATTTTCACTTATTTTGCAGCTGTATTTCATTATAAATATAAAATACCATTTCATATTAATCAGTGTCCAAGGGTAGGTCATATAAATTAATCAAGTTACATATTTTCCAGTTTGAGCTATGTGCTCAAATACCTGTCTTGTGTTTATGGATGACAGTAAAGAAAAATGGTGTAGGTCAGAGAGAAAATTAAAAAATGTACACACACTACAGTTCAACACCACCCCCAGAACAATTACACACATCATTTTGATTCTTCCACCTTATTTCTTGCTCTTTTTCCTTTACCATGAAGACTCATTGCCCCTTCTTCCCCTTCCATAGCCAGAAATGGTAATTGAAAGAGGAATAGGGGTACAAAGGGGTTAGGTGGTGGGAAGAAAAGGTTAGGGAGATAGGACTGTGGGGAAGACAGATACACCTCCCTTTTATCTGTCTGCTTTGCCAAAGGGGAGGGTTAGATGAACAGTTCAGTTTGGAGAGAAAAATGAAGATTTTTTTATCCTAATTTTCATTCAATCACACCCTATTCAGTTATAATTAAATATCTATCCTTTCTAAACTCTTTTCTATTTGGAAAGGAAGTCTTGCTGCATGCATTTGCAAGGAATGTATGTAAAATATCTGGTCGTTTGGCCAGGAAGGAGCAGGCAGCAGCTGTAGGTTCCTTTTGCATTCAACTTACCAGCCAGCAGCATCTGAAATCCCAAACAAGAACACTGTCACCAAAACTGTGCGACTTTCAGCAAATCAAGGCTTCCATTAGCAAAAGTAGAGAAGAGATTTCAGAGTGTGGACACTTCTACAGTAAAATGGACTGTCTCCTGATTATTAATAATTTATCAGATCAGAAGGCAGACCCAACAGGTAGAAAAAAGGCAGAAGGACTCATAGGGTGAATCATCGAATCATAGAATAGTTAGGGCTGGAAAGGACCTTAAGATCATCTAGTTCCAACACTCCTGCCATGGGCAGGGACACCTCACACTAAACCATGTCACTCAAGGCTCTGTCCAAACGGGCCTTGAACACCGCCAGCAATGGAACATTCACAGTTTCTTTGGGCAACCCATTCCAGTGCCTCACCACCCTCACAGGGAAGAACTTTTTCCTTATATCCAATCTAAACTTCCTCTGTTTAAGTTTGAACCAGTCACCCCTTGTCCTCTCACTAAAGTCCCTAATTAAGAGTCCCTCCCCAGCACCCCTATAGGCCCCCTTCAGATACTGGAAAGCTGCTGTGAGGTCTCCACACAGCCATCTCTTCTCCAGGCTGAGAGAAGGTCTCCAACTTTCTCAGCTTGTCTTCATACAGGAGGTGCTCCAGTCCCCTCATCATCCTTGTGGCCCTCCTCTGGACCTGTTCCAAGAGTTCCATGTCCTTTTTATGTTGAGGACACCAGAACTGTATACAATACTCCAAGTGAGGTCTCGCAAGAGCAGAGTAGAGGGGCAAGATCACCTCCTTCGACCTGCTGGACAAGCTCCTTCTGATGCAACCCAGGATATGGTTGGCTTTCTGGGCTACAAGCTCACTACCATCTCATGTTCTTTTTCTCATCTACCAACACCCCCAAGTCCTTCTCCCCAGGGCTGTTCTGAATCTTTTCTTTGCCCAACCTGTAGCTGTATCTGAGATTGCTCTGATCCAGGTGTAGGACCTTGCACTTGGCTTGGTTGAACTTTATATGGTTGGCATCAGCCCACCTCACAAGCGTGTCAAGGTCCCTCTGGATGGCATTCCTTACCTTCAGTGTATTAACTGAATCACACAGCTTGGTGTCATTGGCAAACTTACTGAGGGCGTACTCAACCCCACTGTCCATGTCATTGACAAAGATGTTGAATAAGACCAATCCCAAGACAGATCGCTGATGGACACCACTTATTATTGGTCTCCAAGCACTTGTTACTGGTCTCCAGGTGAAGGTCAACACCTCTCACTCCTTGACTTAGGATGCACTAATAGACAACGCTTTCAGATTTTCATTGGAAGCATTCAATGTCAGGTTGAATGGGGCTTTGAGCAACCTGGAAGCTGTCCCTGCCCATCACAGGGAGGTTGGACTAGGTCACTTTTAAAGTACCTTCCAACCCAAACCACTCTATGATTCTGTTTGTATATAAATTCTTCTCATAGAATCATTCTGTTTGTATATTAACTCTGTTTTGTTAATTTTAATTCATTAATTCTCTTTGTATATTAATTCTTCTCATAGAATCATAGAATGGTTCCAGTAGGAAAGGTTCTCAAGGTCATGTAGTTCCAAACCTCCTGCCATGGGCAGGGATGCCTCACACTAGACTGTTTTTTAAAAAGCCATTCTGTTTCAAAAGCTATATTGACAATATTTCCATTTTTATTTGAGACAGCATTAACAGAAATTGAATGACTGAGTGCTGCTTACAAACAACTGCTGAAAAGGAGGACAGTTTCCATGAAGGACAGTTTCCATGAAACTGTGGGCACATTTAAATAACAAACAAAGATTAACAAATATTTAATATAACTAAGAAAGGAATATTTCCATTTAATTATTTTAAAAGCTCATAAAAAACTACTTTTATTAGAATGGAAGAGTATGTTCATAATAATCTTTCCTTTTTTTTTCTTTTCTCCTTAAGACACAAATAAAAAGGTATTTAAGTATAATATTTCTTGTTAAAACAGTGACAACTTTCTTTGTAGGTGGAGAGGTGTATGTGGGCATGAAAAAAGGAAGTTTCACAATCAGAGAAGTAGAATACTAAAAATGTTAAAGGAAAAATATGTGGCATTAAAAAAACAAAATTATATGAAACCTGCCCCTAATATTTATTTGCTTTCCTCCATGACCTGCTGTTGTGCTTGAAGAAGCTATTATACAACAAAGCTGAATGTCTCAAACTGACTAAAAGTGGATCTATTTCTGTTCTGAGAATCTTACAAAAAAAATCAAGGTGGACTTTGAGCCATGCTCGTGAGCAGCAGCAGTAATGAGACCTGAATATTTTTCTCTTCTATTTTCCAGTTCTGAAATTGGTTCTGAATTGGGCATTTTGAACACTCTCTACTGAATTGTTTGATATGAGATAGAACTTCCTGATTCTCTTCACCTCTTAAGAAGAAAGATGCTCATCGAGGAGCAGGTTTGGTTATCTGTGTTCATGCCAGTTGACCATTGAACCATTTGAACCTACGTTTTCAACATGCCAGGAGAGTTCCCTAGTCATTATGTTATGAGGCATTCAATGTGTTGTTATGAGACAAGTTTCCTGCACAGTTCTGTTTTGCCCTGAGTAAACCAACAAGCAGACAGGACAGCAGGACTAGACTCCAGAGCTCTCCTATACCAAGTAGAGACTAATTTTCATGTGTTTTATATCTAGCTCAGCTAAATGCAAAAAAAAAAAATCACAGAAAGTGAAAAGGTGGAACTGGCAGGGAAATTAGGGTAACAGTATCAGATATTGTTTCCAAATCATCCTCACATTTGGATTTTCTTTCACTTGCCAGGTGTATGACATTAGACTGAAAGCAAATCTCCTTTTTTCCCCTTCGAGTCCTATTTTGCAAGAAGATTCCCTAAATATTTTGAGCATAAGGCAAAATATATCACTTCAGTGGTCTTATTAAAATATTTTCTAGGCAGGTAGAATGCCATTTTCTGCTACTGATAGCTTCATTATTCACATAAAAACAAAGCAGAAGCTGTAGAAACCAAGAGATTTTCTTTGTATCACTTCCATACCTTCCATACCACTTCTTTTCTCATGGCCCCCAGAAAGTTTTTAGTCTGATGGCTTGGGAATTCTTCTGAGCAAAAGGATGGTCCAAATCTCCTCAGAAAGAAGTTGGAACTGAACAATGTCTTCCACAGAGTGGACTTGTGTCCTCTTCAAAGACAACCACTATCTGACACTATAGAGGGAACCATGAGCTAATCATCCAAACACTTCACATATTTGTTTGGAATTTTTTTCTCTTAAGTACATCTTGAGCAGCAAGTTTTATGGATTATAAAATGGGACTTCTGAAGAATTCAAGGCAACTTCATCTTTGTTCAACATCATAAATCATAACTGAAGATCTATGTGTAGAAGTAACATTGTGTGTGAAATTTAATACATATTTGTGTAGTCTGTTCTAATTTAAAAAAAAATGATATTTTTGTGAAATTTCTGAAGCAAAATTAAAGAATTAGAAAATCTAATTTTTTCACTTGACAAAGCTGGGCAGTTTTGCTTTAAGTAGCCAAAGGCAAAACAGCACTTGCTTAATGTACCACTAAGACTAATTTAGCAGATGCTAATGTACACTTCCTGGAATCCTATTGCTTTTAGAAATTACTATGAATGTTTACATTCTATTGTAAACAAGTTAATAACTTGCATCCCTTCTTTAATAACTTTTCCAAGTGGTAAAATATCATTAGAAAGGTTGAGAAAAATATAAATCCACAGGAATTGCAGTAAATTCTCCAATTTATGACTGAAACATTTGTCTTATCATACTGTTCTAAAGTGTGATTAATTTATCAACCCTGTGATCTCATTTTTTCTGATATTGATTTTATTGGTAATATAAAAGGCATATCTGCAAATAATTTTTTTCCAAAATGTGTATATGCTATTTTTTCCTCTACCTGAGAAACAATGAGACTGCAATAGGTGGGCTATCTTTTTAAAAATATTGTCTGTGAAAGAATTATCATACTCAAAAATTCTTCTCCTGCATCTTAAAATATAAACATGAAGTTTACAAGGCTTTCCCAGCATCTGAGAAATCCAAGAGGGTATTTACCACCTGGCGACTAATGTAGAGTGCACCCAGTGTGCCAAAAAGTATCTATGTCAAACTCAAGCTAAGACCACACTTTTGTACAGCATCTACATTTAACAAAAGATTATTAACAGGTGCCCTCCAGACTTCATTCTGCTCTTCACATTCCAAATGGTATACTGGTGAATAACTTAATAAGAGAGAAAAGAAGCTCACTCAACACCTGCTTTTTGAATAGTATAAAAGAGCATGATCGGCTACTTTATGAAAGGAAACAATTGGGTCAGACAGGAAAACTATTACAAGAAATCAGTCTGGACACCTGAGCCTTCAGTCCAAAATTTAATTGTTGAGTAGAGCTTCAGTAAAAGATTCAGCTATGTATGGCAATTGTAAACAAGTGCCTGCCTAATGAATGATAATGCAACTCCTGACAAGAATTTGAGAAAAACAGGTTCTCTAACGTATTCCTCATTTCCCTCCAAATAAATTAACTTTAAAAAGAGATGAATAGCAACAAACACAGATTTGCCAAGAACAATCACATTAAACAAACTTAATTTTCTTATTGATAGGAAGGAAATAGTTGTTATCACATATCTCGCCTTTAAAAAGCATTTGTCTGATGTTGCAAGCAAGCTGGGAAAAAATCTTTTGATGATATGTCTATAAAAAATTACTTTTACAGAATCCACTTGTGTCAGCTCTCCTTTAAAGCCCTATAGATTCTTTGTGGTTAAATAGGGATTTAGATAAAGTCATTTTATTAACCTGTACAAACATAAATTTCAGTATTTCTTTGCCTGAGGAAGACAGGGTCAAAACATAAAGAGATTTTCATTAAGGATTATCTCACTGTCACATTTTCCCTTTCTTCTCCTTTTTCCCTTAAACAAATGGGAAAAAGATGAGTTCCTTCTCTGAGATAGGTATAGTGATAATCCATGCTTGGGCTAGCTTTCAGAATATGGCTCATGTTATTTCTTCTCTTACAATAAGAAATCTGAACATGCATTCACTGACTGTGCAACAGATAAGCTATTAGATCATGTGCTGTGAAATCCAAAGATACAAAAAGAAAAATTATTGGGGTTCACCTCACTTAATTTTGAAAGATGGCAGTTTAAAGGTTTGCTCATGTAATTCATTTTGCACATTTGATTTAAGATTAGATGAATTACTTCAACTCTGCCAAAAAAACAATCTTTACACTGACTAGAAGTGTAGCCTGGACAGACTAGCTTACATGCAGATATGAGCACTACACATCTAATATAAAGAACAATAAAGTAATCCAAATATGAAATATGAATACAATGTAAAACAAACTGTCATGGTTTAAGCCCAATCGGTAAATCAGAACCATGCAGCCACTCGCTCACTCACCCCCATTCTCCCCAACCAGCTCCCATTCCCCATCCAGGGGGATGGGGAGGAGAATTGGAAGAATGTAAATCCCATGGGTTAAGATAAGAACAGTCCAGTAACGAAGGTACAATACCAAACTACTACTGCTACCACCAATACAAATAAAGTAAGGGAAATAACAAGGAATACAACTGCTGACCAACAGCCAACCAATACCTAACCCTACCCAAGCAGCAATTTGGGCCTTCTGGGTAACTCCCCCAGTTTATATACTGGGCATGATATGCTGCGGGATGAAATACCCCTTTGGCTAGTTTTTGTCAGGTGTCCTGTCTCTGCTTACTCACTTCTTGTGCTCCTCCTCACTGGCAGAGCACAAGACTGAAAAGTTCTTGATCGGAATAAGCATTATTTAGCAACAACTGAAACATTGGTGTTATCAGCACTGTTCTCAGGCTACAGTCAAAAACACAGCACCTCACCAGCTACTAAGATGGACTGTTACAGGTGAACCCAGGACACCTATCAGTAACAAAGGAGATATATGTTAAGCAGACCTTACGTTTACTATATATTAATATAGAAGAGAAGGACTCAGAAAAGTCCATGTTAGGAAAATAAACTACCAAAAAGCTCTACTGAGTAAGACAACTGTGTGACATGTCTCATGGAAATATGATGTTATTTCATCAGTCTCAGAGATGTGATCATGAGAAAATTATTTCTGTACTCTGATTTTAAGTTAATGAAATCAGATTAAATTTTATATTTAGGCATTAGAACTTTTAAAAAACACTACTTTGATAGTCTAACTTTTTTGTAACATTGTCCTGTATGTATGAAGAGCAGTAAAAATTCAGAACAGAAAAAAAGTGAAAAAAGCAGTGCTTTGAAAAATAAGTGTACAAATATTAAGCTTTTTAAAAAACAGGAAAAAGTATATACCAAGCATCAAAACCCCAAATATTAAAAGAGCCTTATGCCATCATTTAAATGTGGAGCAAAGCTGAAAATACATATTTCAAGCCAGCATTTCCACCCTGGATGCTTTCACATATTGAAAATTATGCTTTCAAACTCATATTTGGAGAAACAAAAATAAATGTCTCATAAAGTTAAGCTAGTAAGGTATAAATACTGTGAACTAAGTTTTACATTTCTCAAGAAGCTTCTCAATATGAAAAATGTGATGAGTTGAATACTTTTAACACACTAAAAGCACAAAAAAACCATTGCAAACTAGATCTTTGCTCTCTTTACCCTCCAAAGATGAATAGAAAGCTTATCAGCTGTTTTGACTTCCACCAGGTTCAGCTTCACTCAGATAATAGAACCATGACTCCCTCCCTTCTCTTCCTCAACTAAAAAATATACAGACACTGGAGATTTTGTAATAAAAATTATTAGACACTCAGTTATGACTGTTGCCCTACCAAAGTTAAGAGAATACTAGACAAAAAGAAACTGAACACTGAAGAGCAAGTTTAGTATAGAAAGATTCTGATAGAATGCTTATATATTAGAATATGAAATTCAAACTCTGAAATTAAGAAATTTTGTTTATTTGAAACAGAAGAAGAAATAAAATGGACAAAAATACAGTGGAGAATCGGCAGTAAAGTTATACGGGTATAAAGAATAACTGAGGTTTATAATCCACCTCTGAGATTTTAAAACAGGAAAAAAAAAAAAAGACAAATTGGTAAGATTCCATGGTGGAGGCAACAAGAGGGTTTTTTAAAAAGGAGTTTCAGAAAATTACCTTTAAGGAAGCTGAAGGACTTTGTTTAGTCTAGAAAAGAGAAGGCTGAGGAAGGACATTGATAACAATCTTCTAAGTGGCTGTCATTAACAGAAGGACAATCAATTGTTTTCCATGTGCCTGGAAGTAGAATGAGAAGGAATCAGCATAATGTGTAGTAAAACCAATTTATGTTAGGCAGCATAGATATTTTTTTCCACATATTCCAGAACTACTGTGAAATCTCCCTTTGAGGTTGTTAGGAAAAGATTGTACATGCTGTGGCATGAGCCAAGTACACTTAATCCTGCCATCTGCAATGAACTACATGATCTCTTAAGGTTTTCCCTTGCTTACTTTTCTACCATTCTTTAATAAGCTAACACACAAAACAAACAGAAACTACATGCTCACTGTCCTTTTCAAGGGCTCAGAGACAAGACTACAGAAGTACCACAACAACCAACCCTTGATTTTGTTTATGAGTTACAGCATGGAATCACCTGCTAATGGTGACCACACTGTCCGTAGGGACCACCAGCAGAAAGTTTACCACTCACTGTCTCATTAATCAGTCACAGGAGGACAGCAGTATGACTTTGGCCATGTGTAGTAGGCCTTCTGGCTATTTCCACACTAAAATTAATATCTAGCAGTCTGTAAAATTATAGCATTCTTTCATAGACAGAAACGTGATAAAAACAAAGAAACAGACAAAGCACACTACAAAAAGTAAGATGAAAACTAGAAAACTGTCTTTTACCTTTCCTTTAAATAAATAAATATTTGCTGAAAATGTCTTTTATGTTTATAGTATTCCCAGAAATTTTTACTGGGAAGTCATTAGTACACAATTGCCTAGGACTTCATTATGGTGATGATTTTGCAAGAAACTATTTTGAGTGTGACTGCAAATATGGAACAAAATATATTGACTCCTTGTGATTTAAATATTTTATGCAGTGATTACTTTGACTGAGTTTAAGAGTAGAGCTAGCTACCTTGGAGCAGAAAGCCAAACAACTAAAAAAAGAATAAAATCAAACTGATCTGCTTTGATTTTTTTTTTTTGAGGAGTATCAGACATAAAGTGCCACTTATAAAACATGCTCACTAATTAAGACAGTAGTTAACTATTCCTTTTTTTTTTCCTAACATCACTGTGATTAAAACTGCTTTTTATTCATGACCAAATAATGGTTAAAATGTCAATGTGACTCTAGGACTAAAATTTGACAACCAAAATTTATTTTTTATTAAGATATTTGCATAAATAATTGCAAGAGTTTTTAATACAGAATTTGTGAATGCGTCAAAATGAAATACAATATTTTGGCATAGGAAGATCAATTACAAAGTTGCCTTAAACAAACCAATTAACATAAAAATGTTCAGTTTATTTTAGTCACAAATTTACTATTATCAGCTTATTTAAAAATGCGAATTTATCAAATAACCTAAACTGAAAGACTAAGAATCTTCCTTCCAATGCATAACCCTGAGAGTTGCTTCTCAAGAAACGATTGAACTAAGACTATACTGCACTACCTTCAGCTGCTTTTAATAGGCTACAGAAAACTCCACAGCAAATCTTCAGCTGGCCCCTAATCTAGATAGGTGCATAGCAAAATCTATAACTGAAGACTTATGAATTGTGAATTCAATTCAATACTAAAAGTAGGCAGACACTTGAGAATTCTGCTGAATCCTCGTTTAGGGAGGCTGGATTAATTTGCTGGAAGATGTCTATTAGTTTTGCTTTTTAGGAAATGGCTAATCTGAAAATGAGTTTTAGATGTATATTCAGTAGGTTACGGTATGTAACGTAGTAGCACATTTTACCTAGAAAAGAAAAACAAAAGGTTGTGGTTTTGTTTTGTCTTTTTGTCTTTTTGTCTTTTGCAAAATGCGATCTGTGATATTTTAGTAGAATATTTGAAAATATAATTCAAACAAAAAATATTCAACACTCAAGTTTATAAGGAAAAATGCAAAAAATGTCATGCATAGAGAAATATGTGAAAAGTAGAACATGAATAATATTAATAAAAATAGTGCACACGTCCAAGAACGACATTCACCAAGCCATGGAATAAGTAGAGTTGAGGAACATGTCTAAGACAAAATCCAGAGTCACATTCTGGGACGAAACAACTAGTATTCAAACTACAGACCTGGATATGCCTTCCCAAGAGAAGGACTTACAAGGCAATGTGGATCAAAACTCTCAAAACTCTGGACCATGACATTAGCACAAATTTAAGAAAACTGCAAATCTCTACATAGGAAGGAAATTTCTTATTGCTTGAACTAATATTTCAGGAAATATATTTTTTAAATGGCAAATTCCAGTTTTCTTTAGCTCTCAGAATTGAACAGTTACCCTTACGCACCTTTTAGGATCTGTCAGATTTATTATCAGACTGCATCTCTAACTGAACATTAAGTTTCTTTCACTTTGTTTCACTGTCATATTCACAATACTTTGTGTCCTTTAATGACAAAATCCCCAAACCACCATGAACTTGTCAGATCACAGACTGAGGTCTGTTCTGCAGTTTATGAATTTCAGTTAATGCAGTGACATTATTGAGTTTCCAACATAATTTTATGCAAGCATCAGATACAATATGAAGATGTTAGCCAGCTGTCCTCTGCTGCAACTAGCCCTAGTTCTTATTCAAGATTCAGCTACTCCATCAAAAAATATTCATTTTGCCCATTATCTGAACCATTCTTCTAATATTATTTAGCTAATCACCCTTAATTGAAAAATAAGCACTATGTTTCCTCTTTTACCGGAACAGGCAAGACCAATACTGAGCAGTACATGAGTATGGCAGGCTGGGGTTTTCTTTTATCTCTCTGATCACAAAACTTGTTTAAAGACACCTTTGAAATTTATATTTGTGATATGCATGAGATTTCTACTCAATTCTTCACATGAGATAAAACTAGAATAACATTAGGTAAAATGTATGAATACAATAGTTATAAAAACAATAATGATAAAAACCCCTTTATCAAGAAACAGTTATTTTTGAGGTTTTTTAAAACATTTAACAAAAAGTATGCAGCAGAAGGAGAGAAGTTGCATTAAAAATGTATGTCTTAGAACTAGCTTTACAAATACAGAGTAAAATTATGGATGCTAATTAGATATAAAACCCCCTATAAATTTAGCTGGAAGACCCTAATACAGAATATTAAAGGCCTAATTCTACTGTGAATAATTCCCCAGAATCCCTTACAATCAAGCGCTAAGAGACAAGTAAATGTTAAATCCTACTGTTCTTATTTGCATTTCCTGCAACATTCAGAAAAGATACTTATGGTAGAATAAGTCCCTAAAATTAAAAATCAAAACCCACCCTAGACTTCTTCAGCCATTTAAATCTCATGGGGTTGGGAATTTAACAGTACAAAGAGGAAAGGTAAAGAATAAGCTTGAGAAAACTCCTGCCTGGGTAACAGCTATGATGCTGAAAAAAATGATGGCTTAGTTTTTCAAAAGGTTTTAGAAAATTTTATAAGGATCAGTTGCATACATTTATATAGACATATTTTTCTACAAATGCTGGCTAAGACTTTTAGGTTTTTTGCAGCATTTGCAAATGCTACATTTATAAAGGACTCATAACTCAAAGACTGATACTCAGTTCTCACTGGACATCACGATTTTCAAAAGTTTATTTTAGTGCAGACAGAAGAAAATAAGTAGTTTTTTGCCCGAAATATCAACTTTGGAATGCTATGGTCCTTATGGAATACTGTGGTCATTATTTTTCTGTCTAGCAAGCACAAGATCAGATGGGATACCAAATAAAGAACAGATTTTTTTTTTTTTTTGACAAAATCCCTGACATGTGGTATGACAACCAAAAGGAATGCAAGATAAGAGAAATAGTAATTTAGAAATGTCACCTCTTTCTGACTACCTGTGCAGTAAATTAAGCTCAGACTGGCAACAGGTTTAAAATTTGCCATGAGGAGCCAAAAGGCACAGAATTCATTCCCATAAACATTGCTTCTTTGTGAAATCCGGCTGAAAATAAAACCACACATCTTTGTTAAGTATAGTAGAATATGGTGGTTCCAAATGGAGAAAAAAGTATTTAGATAGACAGATATTTAATAATTTGATACTTCCAGCTACATTTTCTTCAGATTTTTTAATGAACTAAGCAGTTCCATACTGGCATGGTAACCCAGCATGTTTAGGAAGAATTAGAAAATTCCTCTTGTTCAAATTATCTGGCCAAAGCATTATTATTTTCACTCCAGTACATTTTTTTGTGAACCGGATTGTTGAGAGGAGATAGAGACTGCTGTGTCAGAATTATTTGGTCACTTTGTATCCAGTGATAAGCTTTGTGATATTTACTTATCTCGAAAAGCTACAGGAAACTCATTAGCGTTGTTTTTCTCCGTGTAAGCAGGAAAAACATCATGGAGAGATAAAGTTCTCCCACATTTAAGAATGATTATCAAAGAGTATAACCTGAATGGAAAGAACTACTGTAAACGTGACTCTGATGCCTTACTTGGAGCTCAGAAACAATACAAGGAAACAAGTGAAATCAAAAAAAGTACTATTTGTTCTATAGTGGAGCTCTTGACTTGACATGGCTGGAAAGCCAGGAAAAAGAAGTCCACTTGTGAGTGTTAATTTTTAATGAATATTTAACTTTTCTATTTCTGTGCAATTAAATTGCTTTTTAATTGAAGCAGAACCAGAGAAGGGAGGAAAGTCACCCTTAAAACCTAGATGACTGTGTTGTTAAAAGGCAAGAATTAACTACATCATCTGAGTAACAACCATATATCTTCAACAGAGGTGATTAAATAGAAAATGGAAATAATTTCTTTGCATATAGTGAAATTTTAAAGTTTGAAGCATATTGAATAAAAGATAGTTATATCAGTAAGCAAAAATGTGAAGACAGCAAAAAACTTTCAACATCATAGGAACTGCAGTAGATTTAATATTAAATGAAATGCATTTAGGAATGTTGCCAGCATGTATCTAAGAAACAAATCTAGTGCACCCTGCATAGACATGGTCTTAAAATGTGTCTAAATGCACATATGCAAATCTAACACCACACTGAAACAGGGGGATAAAACAGCATGCACAGAGATGGATGACAAAAAAACCCAAAACAACCTGAAGCCACAACATGATGCAACTCAAGATCAGGTGTTTTGGTTTGTTTTTTTTTGGTGATTTTTTTTTCTCTTTTTTTTTGTGTGTGTGTTTTGTTGTGTTTTTTTTTTTTTTCCTGCTTGTTTGTCTTGTTTTTTTTTTTTTTGGTTTTTTTTTTTTGTTTGGTTTGTTTTTTATTATTGTGTGGGAATATCCCATCTAAAATAGAAGTCATTGTTGTAATAAGCATATTTCAGGAGTAAAGATTAAATGAAATCTCTGCCATACAGAGGCCACGTTACTCCTTTAACAAAAGTCATGGTGGCATAAAATGCTGTACTGGATTAGACTAAAAAAAAAAAAAAAGAAAAAAGAAAAAAAGAAACCTGAAAATGAAGAAAACTGGGAGACGGAGTCATAGAAAGGAATTACTATACCAGATGAAGCTGAACTTGAGGTGTGGTGCCTTTGCTGTACATCAACAGCCACAGGATAAAAGTGACAAGCTCCTGTTTAAATGGACTGTGCACTGAGGACTACTTTTTTTCTCATCACAACAGTTCCTGAAAAGCATCAGTCCCCATTCTACATTGACAATTTTTGACACAGTTGTTAAGATGCTGTTATGCAAAATTTCCTCCATTCCAGGTCTTTTTTTTTCCTTAGGGGATCACACGCTTACAGTATACTTTTGTCATTCCTGGTTGCAACCAGAACTGAAGAGCCAAGCAGGTGGCTCTGACTGGATATATATGCATGACCAAAACATGCAAGTGAGAAGAGAGGAGCACCTGCCAAACTTCCAACTGGTTTATTATCTACCACAGAAACAGAAACCAAGACATGTAGAGATTTTCCTCTTTGCAGAATCCATTTATTTATTTCTATTTTTCTGTAAGTATTTGCTAAATGACTGTCATGGTTTAAGCTGTAAATCTCACTTCTCCCTCTCTCTTCTCCCCAACTCTGATGGGGGGGGGGGGGGGGGATGGGGAGAAGAATCGAAAGAATGTAACTCCCACAGGCTGAGATAAGAACAGTCCAGTAACTGAGGTATAATACAAATCACTACTGCTACCACCAATAATAATAATGACAAGGGAAAAACAAGGGAAGAGGATACCACCCAACCAAGCTGAGAGAAAGAGAGAGACTTCCGGGTTCCTGCCCCCAGTATTTTATATCCTGGGCATGAAGTGCTGTGGCATGAAATAGCTCTTTGGTCAGTTTGGGTCAGGTGTCCTGTCTCTGCTTCCTCCCGGATTCCCCTCCTCCCCGGCAGAGCATGAGACTCAGAAAGTCCTTGGTCAGACCAAAACATCATCAAGCAGTAACTGAAAACACTGATGTTATCAGCGCTGCTCCAGCTACCAAGGAGAAAAATGACTGCTGCTGCTGAACCCAGGACAACGGCAAACTGTTTGTTTTGTACTCAAAAGTACTCTATGATCACTTTTGTGACTTTCGTCCATATACCGCGCAGCTGGTGTCCCTTCCTTCAACAACACTCAAAAGTGGACATAGAAGGGTAGAAGGATCACTTCATTCATAAGCCATTTTTCTACTTATGCTTCTTGTTCTCTGACATCTTTCAAAATCACAAGATTACTGAATCTTTCACTTTGTAGCCCTCTGTAACTTTAACTGCTTCCTGAGAAGCTGTTACTCATACCTGTTTCATTCTGCAATTCCATGATAGTTTCATAAAAGTAATCATTTGTGCCATCTTCCACCCAAGCAATTGGGTACCAGATGAAACACCTCGTGGCCAGAAAATGACTCTCCAGTGGCTACAAATATAATTTTAAACCTGGTGATCTGGACATCCCAGCAGCAAGGTGCCAGGCAAACATACATTGCAGATTTACATGTGGTAGGGAAGGATGAATAGGAACACAGGGCAGTTATAGATGTCTAAAACACTAAGAGAAGCTTCTAGAGGGTGACAGGTATTGCATGGGTAAAAAAATAAATTAAAAAAAAAAAAGATTTTTGCATGCAATTAGTGAACCAATTAAAGCAGAAAGGAGCACTATTTATACTTGCTTCTTGTTTCCCTGGATGGAAACAAGCAGCAAAGTGCTGCAGACTTAGTCATCTGTGTCTCTTACTGCTGTGGACACTGCAAACCACAAGTCATATGAACTGACTCACTAAATAGAGCATAATTTCCTGAGAACCACAAATCCCCAGACTACTTCTTTTAAGGTAGTTTTTATTTTCAAACAAGAATTCTGAATTTAAAAAAAAAAAATCCACTCAAGCTTTTTCAGCTTCATCTAGCAGGAAAATGAAAGGACACAGCTTCCTTTCACTTGACCTTCCCATATCCCCGAACCTTTGGAGTTCCATTTATTGCCCCTGCATAGGAGGCAGGAAGCCTTCTATCTGGCTTATCTGGATATACCACTATTATCATCCTTGAGCAACTAGACTGAAAGTTTTATGAGGCCCCACAGGCAACGAAAGACTCACAGGGTTGTGCACACATACTTGCAGCCCCGGAGTTCTGCTAAAAAAGTCCATTTAGGAGCATTGGCTTTGGAATCAGCCTCCATGAGTGGCCAGAAATAAGGTATGGTGATAGTAAAAAATCAAACCAAGAAAAAATACACAAAATAGTTCATCCTACACTTTTAAAAACACAGAGAACACAAAGCAGTGCCTGAAATGATTGACAACATTAAAAAATGAAATGAGATCGAGAGGTCAGTCAATAAACGAGGTTGGAAGTCATTGATGGGTTGAAAATAGATGAACCATTGAGAAAAACTTCCTTTAAAAAGCTATAAAGATTCTTTTCTGGAGTTTTGCTATCGTTGTTTTCTTCTGAACAACAAAACCACACATGATGGAAAGGGGCATGTAATCACTGAACCGTTAGCTCAGGCACAACAGTGCCATCATATGTCCAAAGTTCATGCATTTTAAAATGTTATCTGAGAATCAAAGTGAGATAAAGAGTAATAGAGAATGAAATAAACTTCTGGGTTTTAAGCACATGAGCGGTGTAGTCCAAAGAGTTTTTCTGCAGTTAGATGTTTCACATTTGACAATAGAAACAATTTTGCTTGGTCAGTAATAAAAACAAATTTCTATTTAGTTTAAATATCTCATAATAGACTCAGAATTGGAGTTCTGTGTTCATAGAAACCTGATGAGCCCACCTGAGAGAAATCCGCCATTCAAAAAGACTAGAAATAACAGAAAGCAACCAAACAAGAAACAAACAACCCCACCACACATCTTTTGTATCTTTGTCTTTGGAAGTGTTTTCTAAGTTAACGTTATAGCTGAGAAATTTGGTACATTCTCTGATTCTTAACATTCCTGAATCCGACACTCATATTGGGTTCTGTTGTTTTTCTTAAAGAGAATCACTTACAGCCAATCCTGTAGCCATTGAATCCTCAGTGCCATTGAGGCATCTCAATTCTAGCAGCTTGGGAAAAACTTCACAGCAATCTCAGATATGTTAAGGAAAAAAAAAAATTGTTTTCCTTAAAAAATTTTGAGCATGAATAATCAAACCAGCAGCCAATCCCTAAGCCTTCAGTTGATTTTAAGTTTCCCCCACCATCTTCAATTTAAGACCTGCTATAATTTTTCTCATGATAATGTTTCCTATTTTGTAAAAGCTGCTAGGAGAAATTGAAGATTTTCACAGTTGGATATTGGGCATCTAGAATTTTTGGCACCTGAAAAAGCAATGAAATAAGCTTGTAATTTGAAGATAAATATGCTGGTTGATTCTCCGGTTCAAACATTTGGAATAGAAATGATAAGCAAGACTGATGTTTCTCTTGCCATTATGAAGTTTCAGAAAAGCACGATATAGAAATGGACACTACTTACACTCCTACTATTTCAGTGGGTATTTGCAAATTTAAGAATTCATTACTGCTCTAGCAATAGTGGTCCATATTTTAATTTTTACTCCTTCATATTTTCAAAAGAATACTTACAGACCAAAATTATTATTCTTGAGCAGTCAGTCTGGAAGAGACATTTTAAACAAAGGCACTCCATTAAACATACTATGGAATACATAAAGCCTTAGATTTGTTTCAAACCCAATATAGCCAGATCCAAAGTCTACTGAATATTTAGATCTGAATTTTTCATTTTATTTCCCTACACTAATTAATACTTAAACCAAAATGAAAACTGTAAAAAATACAGTGTGATGTAAGAAATTGCAAGTTGCAAAGTGCCAGAAGTCAGGTGATATCAGAATAGAAACTCATTTACACAGAAAGGCAAATTTAAGCTGCATTCTGCAGGGTATGTAGACATGATCCAAAATTTGTCTAGCAATGTTTCATAACTTAAATTTCATATTTATAACATTGATGGGGTTTTTTTATCAGCTAAGCATCTAGGAGGCAATATATATTTTTACTTTAGTTCCATTTAATGATGGACTTAGACTGACTTGCATAAGATTAAAAAAAAAAAAACGAACAGCATACTTCATTTGTGTATAAATTCTGATAAATGGATAAATTTAACAACTACTCCATGCAATTTGCTCAGCTTAGGATAAACTATGAGAAAGTCCAACAACAGATTTGATACATGTTCCATTAGTATGAAATTATTTATAAAGCAGCAGTTAATGAAAATTTGTAACCAGCATAGTAATGAAGCAATCCAAAAATTGAAAGACCAGTATTAACCTTCAAAGAAAAACAAGATAAAGCATAGGTCAGTGCACATTTTCTAAACTGAAATGAGCACTTAAAAACACTGCTTTCCCCATAATTTTGTGTGGTAAGGTATCTTGTCCTCCAGCATCTAATTTGTCACAATCAGAATCCTGCTTAACAGAGGAAACAGCATCAGAGAGATAAAATGACATAAATAAGCATTTGTATTAGTATTTTGGCAAAACGTCATGCTGTCTGTTGGGCCTAGCAAGCAGCTGCCCAAATGCTTAAAAAAGAAAGTGTGATGATGGTGAGGAAATAACTCCATTTCCCTCCAAAATACAAAATACATATGCTTCATGGTGCAAGGGGGACAGAATCTTTACTTATTGCATCGCACACATCATTGCTTGGGTTTGTGTTTGCTAGACAGACAGGTGTTTTCAGAAGAGGCAATAAAGGGGGATCCACAGTACTTTTGAAGAGCAAGAGAGACGCTACTTTGGTGGTGCTAATCACCTGTAGCTGGATTTAGCTACTGGAGTCAGTTGTTACTCCCATTTTTCCCACTATCCAAAAGTGAATAATTATTACTACAGAACATTGGACTGCAAGATTTTAGTATTATGGGGTGAAGAATACCTTAAATTGCTAAATTTCATAAACATGATTCATCCTCCCCATGACATTCTTAATCATCTCAGTTGCACAGGGTTACTCTAGTAAACAAAACCTGAATTACATGAAAAGGAATGATAAATGAGTCAATATAGTGTTATGATATTTTTATTCAATTTTTCTGTTTAAACTTGCTTTTAGGACCAGTCTATATGGCAACAATTCAACAGTCAAGGTCACCTATCACCTTGAAGCCATGCCTCCAGCAACACTTATAATGACTGTATCAAGCTTTTAATACAATTTCAAACCTCAGGAATAGCTAGATTTGTATGATTTGTGGTGTTAATATGTGTTGTTCTTAAGAGTGTAAAATATAAGCTTTTAATTCAGCAGATAGAAAACAATTTTAAGACCTAGAGGAACACGGCAAACTGAACTTACAGGAAAAGAACTTTGATTAAGAAACACCCAGTTAGTAGAGGCCAGAAACAGGCTTTGCATTAAGATATCTCAGCCCAGATTCCAAAACAACTACTTTTCATCTCCTTTTAGAAATTAGCATGTCATAGTCACTTGAGTCACATGTCATGCATTTGTCAGGAGCCTGATTTGGTTAAGGAACAGCTTTTGTAAAGTTCTATAGGATGTTGGTTGTGATCTGTGAGTTATATATGAAGGGGATTGTGGTGGAGCTATTTCCAGAACTATTTTGTCTCAGATAACCCAAGTATGTTCATCCTCCCCCCATTAACTATCAGCTCTTTTGGTACCAGCACATGATCATGAAAACTTCACCAACCTATGTTCTGGATCCTCACCTATATACTACAAATATTTGCAAGGTTAGTTTAGGCTTAGCTTTATTCCGTTAGAGAAAAGCCACAGGGAGATGTTCCCGTTTAAAATGCTTCCATTTTTTCCCTGTAACTTCGGTTTTATGCATCGAGGATTTTGTACATTTCCTGAAGACACAAATTATAACCCTTTATGCTCAAACAGACTCTCACTTACGTAAGATTTTTTGCAGCAATGGTGTCAGATAACTTTCAGAGAATTGAAATTTGATCTAAAGACTCTGCTGATGTGGAAAGGTTTTGCTAATCCACCCTGTGGGAACAGCTGACTACTGCTTGGGCTGTGGGAACGACTGTGATTTTTGGACAGTGATCTTCAGAATGACTGTACTGAAGAATCTGGTGCCTCCAGCTATTAAGCTCTTCCAGAACAACAAAAAACACATGAAATATCTTTTTTTTTCCTCTGCCCATAAAAAAGCTGGGCTGTTTACCTGTTTTCCCATAGGTTTGGGAGTTTTATGCAGGTCTTGCTCAAGGGTTCTTCTATGTGTTTTTTCTTTTTTTTTTTTTTTTTAGAAAAGTGGCTGAATTTTCTAACATTTAAAAAAAATTATATTGATGGCTCAAGGACGGTTCACGCAAATTCATGGTTTAGAAGCTTGGAAATATAATCACATGGGCAGAAAAGATTAGTCAAAAATCAAAGCCCACTAGAAAATTGTATCTATTTCAGAAACAACAACAAAAAAAAAAAAAAACAGGGAGGAAAAATAATTTAGTAATGTTGATGTATTGAAGAGTCATTGTCTATGTTGTGATGTATGAGACAGGATTTTTATAGGGCGTGAAGCACCTGAAAGTGGCTGTGAAAAGGGTTCGGGGGGGGGAAAAGCTAAGGTGGGTTAACTCTGAGTAAGACAGAAAATGGAGGAGTTGCTAGACACTGAAAAGATTTTCCTTACTTCATTTTCCTTATATTATCTGGAAGTTTCTTGAATTTAGGACACTGGCCAAGTTAAAGATTGTACTTTTCTTTTTCCAGCCATAGTAAGGATTCCAGTGTTAAAACCTTTCACTTCAACAACACCTAACAGTGTTAACAACTATGAACTTCTAATAACATTTTTTTGTGTTAAACCATAAACAAACATCTACTATAACTTAGAAGCAAAGGTTAAAAAGCCCACTTGGTATTTTTTTATCACAACGGGAAATGTGAATTTAGAAGACTTTACAACAAAATAAAATACTGGAAAAGCATTTTCAAAAACAGGTCCATAAAAGGTTTTGAATTCTTCCTGAAGTCTTCAGAAAAATTAATTTCCCCATTAGATCTGCAAATATCTGCACCATTCCCAAAATGACTGTTGTTAAAATAGGATGTTAAGAAAAGTAATGCAATTAAGTTGAGCCGTAGTATCCTGGGTTCAGCAGCAGCACTTATTTTTCTCCTTCTTGGTAGCTGGTGCAGTGCTGTGGTTTTGATTTTGGGACTGGGAGCAGCGCTGATAACACCAGTGTTTTCAGTTACCGCTTGGTAATGTTTTGGTCTGGCCAAGGACTTTCTGAGTCTCATGCTCTATCAGGGAGGAGGGGAAGCCAGGAGGAAGCAGAGACAGGACACCTGACCCAAACTGACCAAAGAGGTTCTTCCATACCACAGCACATCATGTCCAGCATGTGAAAATAGAGAGACCCGGAAGGGTGTGGGAGTGGGCTGGGGGTTGCACAGCATGGTCGGGCTTTTGGTATTGGGGGGTTCACTGCTGGGGGGTGCACTGGCAGGGTCGGGCTTGCTGAGCAGTTGTATTCTCTTTCTTTGTATTTCTCTTGTATTATTATTGGTGGTAGCAGTAGTGATTTGTGTTATACCTTAGTTACTAAACTGTTCTTATCTCAACCTGTGGGAATTGCATTCTTTCAGTTCTCCCCATCCCCCTGGGACTGGGGGAAGAAAGAGAGGAAAGTGAGTGAGTGAGAAAACTTTGTGGGTGAGGATCTTAAACCACGACATATAGAAAAAAGTGAGGCTTATAATATTTATCACATAACATTGATAAGCTGATTCATTTTAAAACAGCAATTGGGTTTTGTCTGTGTTCCAGTACACAAAACCTGGTGGTAATCTAGAATACATTAATTTATATATCAGTACAATATTTATCCAGAAGATTCCTCAAAATCATTATTATTTCTTCCTATGGACTTTCACATTTAATGAAATTAAATGTATTAGACAGAAACACATTAGACATAACAAAATCATGGCAGTTCCCTTAGCAAATGGTTATGGATACATAGTTTCAGTAAATATACAAAATATCATAGAATTAACAGGAAACCAGTCCAAGACATACTTTTTACTTTAAATATCTGCAACTGACTTATGAAAAACACTTGGTCACATACTAAAAGTCTGATCCTGACTGCACAAACATACTCTGATTTGGAGACAGGCTTCAGATTCTTCTGAAGAAAATAATCTTATAATTTATATTACTCTGGGTGAACAAGCACCTTTTTATGGGAGGAGCAAAATGATCATATTAGCCACACAAAGCAGGATGACCTAAACATTTGGAGAAATGGGCTAATAGAAACCTCATGAAGTTCAACAAGGAGAAGCACAAAGTCCTGCTCCTCGGAAGTAACAACCCCATGCATCAGTGTATGATGGAGCCACACTGCTGGAAAGCAGTTTGGCAGAAAAGTACCTGAGGGTCCTGATGTACACCAGGTTGACTATGAGCCAGCAATGTGCCCTTGCAGCAGAGGTGGCCTGGGCTGCATTAGACAAAGTGTTGTCAGCAGGTGGAGGGAGGTGATTCTGCTGTTCTACTAAGCACTGGTGGGGCCAGGCGCCACATCTAGTATGCTGTGTCTTGTTCTGGGCTTCCCAGTATGGGAGAAACATGGACATACTGGAGGGAGTACCAAAAAGGGCCATGAAGATGATTAAGGGTCTGGAGCACCTCTTATGTGAGAAAAGGCTGAGAGAGCTGAGACCATTTAGCTTGGAGAGGAGAAAGCCAGGGCAGATCTCACCACTGTGTACAAATACCTGAAGGGACAGTGTACACAAACAGTGCCCAACTCTTTCCAGCGGCTGTTTTCAGTCATTCTGGGAATTCTACAAGTTAGTCCTTAGAATTTGGAAGACAAACAAACAAAACAGTAAAAGAAGTGAATTCTTTCTGCCACTATGTATATGCCGAAGAGATAATATTTAGAATGATTTTTTTTTCTTTCCAAATAATAATAAAGAATATGCTTGAATATTCTGTGATATAATCCTTTGCTTGTAATAGATAATTTATCAAAGAGGTCTAGCCTCTGCTGTTATTTTGAAGTGATTTCAACATTTGGAATTTTTTGAGGCTTTTATATGGACCTGAATTTTCTGTTGTGTAATTAATAAATTTACAGCTAAGAAACCAGAAGCTATAACAAGAAAGCGCTTTTTCAGAGAGATCAAGGAGAAGCGTTTTGACATTGCATTTCCACTAGATATTTCACTTGGGAGGTCAGAAAACAAGACAGTTTAGAACCGTGGGAGTTCAAAAAAGTCTTAAAGTAAGGGATGCCCGCAAACATGAAAACAATTAGTTGTTTCAAGTGGATTGTTATTTGGGAGAGAATAGTTTTGAGTCATTCTCTTTCTACTAGCTCCCCTGAAGCGAATTTTACAAGCTCCACATACATTCATCTACCAAAGGAAGCCAGAAAAAAAGGGATAAATACCACCTGAAATTAATATTGTAAAAATAAAAATAAATAAATAAATACATAAACCCACAGGGTGGAATCCTGAAATTATCATTCATCCTTCTGTTCAGGGGAGTAAAAAAAAAAAAAAAACAAACATATATCTAGTGGAATTTGCAGATGAGGACACTGGGGTTTTTTAGTAAGTAATAAGTGCAACTTTATGGAAGTGCTACTTCATCCAGATATTTGATTCCTCTGAAAAGAAGCATTTCCAGAAACAATTAGTATAATTCCACTTTGCTTCAGCTGGAATTAGCAGAAGTACAGAGGCGGGTCAACAAGGCAAAAACTCTGAAAAATGCCCTACAATTAACTTCAGTAGACCTATTCACACGCTAGTTTTGGGAATATGATAGCAAAGTTGACTGACTGAAGCTCCAAGAGCCTACAGTAAAATTAGCATGCAATTCATTTTTGTAACTAGGGCAGCACCATCAAAAATGTATTGGATATTTTTCATCTTTTGAGAATGTTTTGTTTAGATTATGACAGAATAGAATAAAACACAAATACTGGAGCTCTCAGTGAGGAAACTGCATGCATTTGTAAGGTTGATCAGTACAATTCATATTTAGTTGCACATTTATTCTGATTGTGAATCAATTCATCAAATCATGGAACAAAGGGGGGGGGGGTTGTTATTTTAAAGATAGCACATGCAAAAACTATTTTCACCACTTCATGAAGAGAAACCTGTAGCAAGATCACCTGGGAAAGAAACTGGAAAAGAAATTTCCCAGCTACATTCCTACAAATGGCTACACAAACATTTCTTCCTGGAATTATGTTAAAGCATGGTGGAGACCAGCCTGCTTTTCTACCATTACATATCTGTGCCTTATGAATTATATAAAGGTCAGTATATAGTATAGAAGAAAATATTGAATTTTGCTGGAAAAAAAAAAATGGAGCTTCAGAAATCTCAAATTTATAATTAACTTAGATTTAAGTTAGGTAATAGTTTCAGTGTATGAGCGGAAATTACGTACAGGTATGATGTATTTACCACCATAATATTCTGAGTGAAAATTTCAGATAGAAACATTTCCTTGCATGTATTTTCTTCAATGTGACATTTTTGTTTAAAACAGAAAAAAACATTTAAAATTAAGGTTAAAATGTGATAAGCACAAAAAATATGCAATTTTTGGTCAAAGGAAGCATTTCAACAAGTATCTTTCAAACACAACATTTTATGTTTATCTCTGAAAAAACATCCAATCTTTCTAGCCCCAGGTTTGAAAGAATTGCCCAGGTCTATCAGCCAGTGTGCCACTGGTCCAGTCAAAGTGCATGTACCGGGTAAAATTGATCCATGTTAGGATTCCCTATCATTAAAACATCCTTGCCATGAAGTTGCAGAGGATAAATGGAATAAGAGATTTTCCTGCCTCTAATTTGCCTTTGAACCTGAATCTGGTCTGAATTGTTGGCTCAGCATACAAACTACAACATGCATATGGTCCATTCTCACCAAACTGTTGTGTATTTATCCCTTCTGTACAAATAAGACAGGAAAACCTCAAGAGAAGCATTAAGAGAGAAAAGTTAAGGCAGTTAATGCATCAGTCCATGGACAGCAAAATGATGATGTCCTGACTAAGGAGAAGCTTCCCTCAGTCCTCCAGGACTGTTAGTATCTACCAGCTACAGTCACACATGCCACCACCCACAGCACTATCATCCTCTTCTGCCACTATGAATTTCTGAACCAAAGCATGACTCATCCTCCTTACTGCAGCCACCAGGCCCAGACCCTGAACTCCGGACTTGTAATACTACTGAGGCGCCCTCTTTGGAGAACTTTTGTTGAAAAAGCACTTGTATTATCATGCTACAGAAAGATAATGATCTTCAGATCCATCATCATCATACAAAAGGTCTTTAATTTGTGGAAGTAAAAAAGGCTTTTTTTTTTTTTTTTTTTTTAAGATTTTCTCTCAGACAGTCCAAAACTTTCTGGCAGATCAAAAAGGCCAGAGAATTCATAACTGCATGGTATGCTGAAAGCTCAAACTGGATATTTTCACTGCCAACTTATGAGTTCATCTCCCCTCTAAAATGAGTTAAACAAATTTACCCAGAAATAATTTAAACAATGAAGGAAAACAAAGTTTCCTTTCTGTACTAGACAAATAGTTCTTCACAGCTGCAATTATTATAGAATCATTCTTGTGATTATCTCTGTTATCAGGAAAACCATTTCTACACCCTGCCTTTGGCTGCACAAAGAAGTCAACACCAGGAAGAAAAATAAATTATTCTAGTGATGTAGATTCTGATCACTGATTTTTTCCACTAAGTTAGACTTGGAAATAGCACAGGGATGATTGACATTGTTTCAACTTTAGTATCATCTATTAGTAATCAGGGATAAAATTCTAAGTGCCTAAAAAAGAAAAACACTGAAAGGAAAAGAACTAGCCAAGTCTTTCTCTCCAAAATGCAACTACTAATATCACATGGCTGTTGGCACTTGGGATATCAAGGAAGCACCAGATTACCTTTGTTCCTTACTTACATCAACTTTCATTAAGAGTGAGATTCACTAGCTGCCTGAATAGATCTAAAATCAGGGCCATCACAATCAGAGTTTCTTCTGTTTCCATTGTTATTCAATTTATAAAGCAATAAGGTGATTTGAGAAGTCATGCAGTAAAAAAAAAAAAAAAAAAAAAAAAAAAAAATTTAATTGGTTTCATTTTTTTTATCAGATTACTTCTCTAAACTTGGTTGCCATCCTCACATCACAGGAATATTGGCCCAGATGTAAAGGAAAGAACTGGAAGATCCAGCATGAGTGCTGAAGGCATGTTTTAGATGGGATTAAGATGCCTTAGAGCTATATTCAGCCCAGAGCTTTGCATGCACTTTAGCAAGCATCCTTGTTGTGAAAAGAAGTCTCACTTCAGTCATGGCTACTAAACCCTGGTCTGCACTATCCTTTCCCCTATGGCAACATATGAGTTTACATCACCGTCCAATAAACTTGATCCAGGCTAGTAATAACACAGGTCAGTTCTTTAGCTCCACATCACCACACAGATGTTTCTGCTGACAGGAAGGGAGGGGAATGGGCTGGAGGTGAGATTGCTTCTTCCAGAACATGACAGCATGTTTGGAGAAACCATGAGCTGTTACTAACTGGGGTGGTCTCTCTCCAGCCTCAGCTGCTGCTTCCCTCCCTTGCATAAGATGTAACTAATACACAGCTGCAGGATGAGTCACTTTAGTAACCCAATTTAATGGAAGACTAATTTTTGTTTGGTTTGGGTTTATTCTTTTAGTGGTGGGCTAAATTTCTGGCATTGAATCCAACTCAAGGGAAATACTGGACACATACAGCCAAAAGCAGGAGTGGAAGAAGGGAGGAAGTTTCTTTGAACTCAGCTCACATTTACACCACATTGGGATACTTTATCTGATACTAATAGATACAAAGTATCTGTTGATTATGCCATGCTGTTGAATTCCGTGGATTTCAGGCTAACTGATCCCAATGGTAGTTTGCAACTGAAATTCTAATCATATTGAACACTGACATAATTTCCAAGAATTTTCATTTTTCCTTCTTTGGAATATAGAAGTCTGATTACATCAAGGACTTACATGAGAGACTTCTCAGCAGCAGGTCTGGTTTAAATCATTATCACCTCTCACCCACTGTCAGTCGTTTGTTGCCACACTTACTTTCTGCCAATTACATTGACACAACTGTTTGACCCTTCCCTTAGACAGAATCTGTGAGATGATCTAGGTTAAGGAAAACAAAAACTTAAAAAAAAAATAAATGAACAAACAGCAAGAAAAAATCCCTAAATAAATACTTGTTGCTTTCTACAAAGATCATTCCAGATATCGATTCAAATAAGTAAAGTAATTTGTAGCTATGTCAGCAGAAGTGGGGGGATAGAAAACTCCTGCAGAGAACTGGTAGAGGGAAGCAGGCAAAGGGCATCTTTGATCCCATTTGCTTTCAGTTCCAACAGAATCGTTCATGTATCCTGAAGGTGACCTGTATTACCAAAGCCAAGCAAATACAAAATGCCTTTTTAACCACTTCTAAAATGAATGAGAGATTGTACCACTTTATTTTATTTTAGTGACAAAGTTAAGAAATTCAGCTTTTGAGATTAGACAAGCCTGTATGCTTGAACCTGCAAGACTCTGATGACAGTGTTGAAGCCACAAGGAAGCAAACACCACTCTGTCTTGCACATCACTCTCTTCATCCGCTGCTGAGTCAAATCTACAAATACAAAAGTAGTCAAAATTGCAATTTACAAGTTCCATTCACAGTGCACTCACAGTAACTAACACACCTTTGCCCATGACTCCCACCTCCTTATCAAAGCATGCAGGCACACAGCTCAATGCAGACAGACTGGCAACAGCAGTGGCAGCAGAACTGTTGGATATTTTTGGAGGGCGGATTAATTAACATCTTGAAATTACACAGTACAACATGGCTACGAGCATGAAAATCAGAATAATTTGGTTATTTAAGTAAGAAAAATTTTTTTGAATTAGTAATAACTACTTAAAGAGATAGAGTTGTCAGTTAAGTCAAATATGCATCTCATATTGCATATGCGACACTAGGATAGTAAATGTCTCACCCCAGCACAGACTACAAAATTTGGACCAACTGCAATGATGAAAGTAAATAGTCAAATAATGGAACAGGATCACTCTAAATTCGCAGTACTAGAATAATATACTCAAAATGCTTCGTTTGAGTCAGTGAAATTACTATTATGAGAAATAGATGATGCACTAACAGTTGTGATTAATGGCTCGGTTCCTCAGTATTGAGAAATTCAGTAATGAAAGTCTTAAAAAAAAAAAAAACAGTTGTATAGTTACCATTCTAGTAATGTAAGTGCTTTTTCTAATGGTAATAATCACTTAGAAAATTAAAATACACACTTGCAGTACAATCCAAATATCAGGGTTTTTTTTCTATGCAGTGACAGAAAAAAAAAGTATGCTATATAGTGATAGGTGTGAACCCAAGATTCCTCTCAAATTTGCAGTCTAAAGACACAATAAGAGCAAGAGGAAGGACAGTAAAAAGGAAAAGTACAGTTGCTGATCACTGTATATTATGGGTCATATTCTACACTTTACTAGCATGTTTTTCTTTCATTTGGAATTTACCCTTAATTCCATTTAAAATTCTTTTTCTCCCCTCAATATCGATGGCAAAATTAATTCTGATCATAATACTTTGTCGTGGTTTAAGCCCAGCCTGTAACTCAGAACCACTCAGCCGCTCACTGACTCCCCTCCTTCTTCCTCCCCCAGCTCCCAGAGGAATGGGGAGAAGAACTGAAAGAGTGCAACTCCCTTGGGTTGAGAAAAGAACAGTCCAGTAACTAAGGTATAACACAAAACCACTACTGCTACCACCAATAATAATAATGATAAGGGCAATAACAAGGGAAGAGAATACAATCGGTCATCACTCACCAACCGATATCCAGCCTGACCGGAGCAGAGATCTGGGCCTTTCAGGTAACTGCCCTAGTTTATATAGTGGGCATGATGTGCTGTGGTATGGAATACCTCTTTGGCTACTTTGGGTTGGGTGCTCTCTCTCTGCTTCCTCCTGGAATCCCCTCCTCCCTGGCAGAATGTGAGACTCAGAAAGTCCTTGGTCAGACTAAACGTTACTTAGCAACAGCTAAATACATCGGTGTTATCAACACTGTTCCCAGGGTGAAAGTCAAAAAACACAGCACTGCACCAGCTACAAAAAAGGATAAAAAAGACTGCTACTGCTGAACCCAGGACATACGTATAGCTTCCCAAGTATTCATTTTAAGATGTCCATATTCTTTTCCCAAAGAGATTCATACTTAAGTTTTGAGCACCTCTCATCTTCTTAAGGTAAGTACTTACATCATAAATTTACATCTACTAGTTGACCAGACAGCTTAAGTGCTCTGAAGCATAAAAGACAGTTTTGTAAGAAATGTGTCTCATGCACCTAAAATAATACAGCTGTACACACTTTAGGCTGCTAAATGTTCTTTGTAACTATTTAAAGTGTGGAAGTAATTCTAATAGTATAAAAAAATGAAAATATCATTAGTGAAAGAAGGCTGTAAAAACTTAACTTGTCTACATTTTGGCAAGAATTCTAATTCCTTTAACTAACCAGCAAGTTGGAACAAGCAAAGATCATCCTTTCAAGGAAAAGAGCATTGAAACAAAACCGTCCAACTTTTGCCCAAAGCTACTTCTACCTTTTTCAATTCCAGAAGCAGCTTACAAGCAAGCTTTGTCCTTTAGAATTCCATGCAGCTCATGCTTGAGCTTAAAAATCGTATTGAATGATTTAAATTTAATTTGCTAATAATGAGCTTACTAGCTAAGTTCTATCAGAAAATTAAATCAAATACCTTCTGAAAAGGTTTTTATTCATGATTCATATTCAGAGGTTGCCCTCATTAATATTCTCCTGGGGTTACTGGAGCAAAATGATACATCTGTTTTAATTTTTACATGACTACAATTATTTTCATTGTTTGTTGTTTTGTTTTTTTTTTTCCCTATTGACACTGTGTGGTAAAAGAATAAACTTGGCTTTAAGCTATATTTAAATCATATGGCTTGCTTCAGTGTGGGCCTCAGAGATCCTTGGCTATTCAGGGCTCCATCAGCTCTAATTTCAAGACATCCCTTCAAGCATTCCTGCATGAAAGACACCAATCATTCCCACTACCAGAACAGCCCACCATTCAGGCAGTCTGAAAATGGTTCTTGATGGAGAACAATATATCCATTTTATGTTTTTAGGCACCAAAATACTTCTTTGGTGAAGTGCGTGTTCAGCTTACTTATGGTGACTTCTTTTTTTTCTTCTTCCATGTGCTCCTTAGAGATGTGTCTCAGAAAACTTTTAAAAACTTTAATCACATTTTGTGTGCTAGGGAGAAAACAACACAGCTTACTAAAAAAACTTAGTCCTCAGAATATAGGTGAATTTCACAGCCTAAGGATTTATTAAAGCAAAGCCAGCTAGTAAAAGTGACGAGGTGCAAATTCTTCTCAAGATTCATGATGGGATGGGCTTATTGGACACTGAGAACCTTGTGTACTTATAGATAACAGTAACTGTAAAATCCAGATCTGAATTTAAGTTTCCTTAACATTTCTAGCCATGTGGATATGCACTTCCAATTCAGCCGATTACAGGAAGCAGAAAGAATTTGAAAGTTTGCACAGTAAATGGCAAAGTCCACTAATCTTCATATTTAGACTCTGCTCATTGAAGTATGAAGACCTGATTCTATATCACCCTGAGTAACGTGTTGAACAAACCTCATGCAAGTGTTACCACGGCAGCATACTGCATTCAGTTTGTACCACTTAATTGATGACAGAAGCCTCTAGGGAAAAAAATGAGCTAACCTCAGCACCAACCCATCCACATATGCATGAACTGACTTTGAACCAAGTCCTCTCTTTGGGGTTGCAATTCTCTTTTTTAATATGTTAGTGGTTACTCAATAAACCACATCCATAGAAATTTCTCAGGCATATCAGATCCTCCAGACAAAAGAATTTCTATTCTTCAGGTGTTTTGTGGGTGGGTTTGTTTTTTTTTTAGGGGGGTGTGTGTGGGGGGGGGGGGGGGGAGTGTGGGGTGGGGGTTTTTTTTGTTTGGTTTCTTTTTTTCATTTGCATACAAATGTTGATAATACCTTCCTGCAAATCAAAGTGGGCTCCCACAATTTTATAATTTATCACTGGTATTTAGTACCCATATTTAGGTGAAGACTAAAGGTCTCATCCAGGGTCCATTTGCATTGTGCTATGAAAGCATAGAGTCTGTAACTTAAAGAGATGATTGCCTAGCCTTTTGGCAGAACTGTGAAGAAAGTCATACACAGTAGCTGTCTGTCCTGGGTTCAGCAGCAGCAGTCATTTTTCTCCTTGGTAGCTGGAGCAGCACTGATAATACCAGTGTTTTCAGTTGCTGCTTGGTAATGTTTTGGTCTGACCAAGGACTTTCTGAGTCTCTCTCATGCACTGCCGGGGAGGAGGGGGGGGCCGGGAGGAAGCAGCGACAGGGTGCCTGACACAAACTGACCAAAGAGCTATTCCATGCCACAGCACGTCATGCCCAGGATGTAAAATATTGGGGGCAGGAACCCGGAAGTGGCGCTCTCTCTCTCGGCTCGGTCGGACGGCGAGCGGTTGTATCCTTTTCCCTTGTATTTGCCTTGTCATTATAATTATTATTGGTGGTAGCAGTAGTGATCTGTATTGTATCTCAGTTACTGAACTGTTCTTATCTCAACCCGTGGGAGTTACATTCTTTCAATTCTTCTCCCCATTTCCCCCCCATCTGTTGGGGGGGGGGGGGGCTGGAAGGGAGGGAGAAGTGAAATTTACAGCTTAAGCCACGACACTGTCTTGATGCTTTGTTTTGGATTTGGCACCAAAACAGTGGTGTTAACAGGCAAGAACAAGGACCAGGACAGTGAAGAGAAGCCGGAAGGCCTGGTACAAGTGCAGGGCCACGTCCATCCCGCCCTGCTGCTGGAGCCTGCCTGTATTAAAAGTCATTACCATAAAGTACAATGAAACAAGAGCCTTAGTCCAAGGCTCCCAGGCAATAAACACTAACACAGCAAGTAGTGGCTGTAAGTAAGGTACAACATCGGAAGAATACAGGGAATACAGGGATGTTGTCCAGGAAGCTAGGGACCAGGTTAGGAAAGCTAAGGCCCACTTGGAATTAAACTTGGCTAGAGATGTTATAGATAACAGGAAGGGATTCTATAGGTATATAGAGAATCAAAGACAGACTAGGGACAAACTGGGCCCCCTCCAGAAGCTGTCAGGAGAACTGGCTACCCTGGATTTGGAGAAGGCTGAGGTTCTTAACGGCTTCTTTGCCTCAATCTTCATTGGCAAATGCTCTGACCACACCACCCAAGTCTTGGAAGGAAGACACAGGGACAGTGAAAATGAAGACCCTGGGCCCACTGTAGCAGAGGAGCTAGTTCGAGACCATCTTAAGAACATGGACGTGCACAAGTCCATGGGACCTGATGAAATCCATCTGCAGGTACCTGAAGGAGCTGCCAAATGAAGTTGCTAAGCCACTGTCCATCATATTTGAAAAATCATGGCAGTCAGGTGAAGTTCCTGATGACTGGAAAAAGGGAAATATAACCCCCGTTTTCAAGAAGGGGAAAATGGATGAGCCGAGGAATTACAGGCCAGTTAGTCTCACCTCTGTGCCTGGCAAAATGTTGGAGCAGATTCTCCTGGAAGGCATGCTAAGGCACATGAAAAACAACAAGGTGGTTGGTGACAGCCAACATGGCTTCACTAAGGGGAATCCTGCCAGACCAATCTGGCTGGCCTTCTATGATGGGGCTATGGAACTGATGGACTGGGATAGAGTACTTGATGTCATCTACCTGGACATGTGGAAAGCATTCAACACTGTCCCACGTGACATCCTTGTCTCTAGATTGGAGAGACATGAATTTGATAGGGGGACAACTCAGTGGATAAAGAACTGGCTGGATGGCTGCACATGCAAAGAGTAGTGCTCAATGGCTCAATGTCCAGCTGGAGACCAGTAACGAGTGGTGTCCCTCAGCGATCTGTGTTGGGACCGGTCTTGTTCAACATCTTTGTTGGTGACATGGCCAGTGGGATTGAGTGTGCCAAATTTGAGTGAGCAAATTTGCCGATGACACCAAGCAGTGTGCTTCGGTTGATATGCTGGAGGGAAGGAATGCCATCCAGAGGGACCTTGACACGCTTGTGAGGTGGGCTGATGCCAACCTGATGAAGTTTAACCATGCCAAGTGCAAGGTCCTGCACCTGGGTCAGAGCAATCCAGGTAGAGCTATGGGTTGTGCGGAGAAAAGATTCAGAGCAGCCCTGGGGAGAAAGACTTGGGGGTGTTGGTCAATGGAAAAATGAACATGAGCTGGCTTCAGTGTGCGTTTGCAACCCAGAAAGCCAACCGTATCCTGGGCTGCATCAAAAGGAGTGTGACCAGCAGGTCGAGGGAGGTGATCCTGCCCCTCTGCTCTGCTCTTGTGAGACCTCACTTGAAGTATTGTGTGCAGTTCTGGTGTCCTCAACATAAAAATGACATGGAAGTGTTGGAACAAGTCCAGAGGAGGGCCATAAGAATGATGAGGGGACTGGAGCACCTCCCATATGAAGATAGGCAGAAAAAGTTGGGGCTGTTCAGCCTGGAGAAGAGAAGGATGCGTGGAGACCTCATAGCAGCCTTCCAGTATCTGAAGGGGCCCTATAGGGATGGTGACGAGAGACTTCTCGTTAGGGACTGTAGTGATAGGACAATGGGTGACAGGTTCAAACTTAAACAGGGGAAGTTAGTTTGGATGTAAGGAAGAAGTTCTTTCCTGTGAGGGTGATGAGGCACTGGAATGGGTTGCCCAGGGAAGTTGTGAATGCTCCATCTGCTGGCAGTGTTCAAGGCCAGTTTTGACAGAGCCTTGGATGGCATGGTCTAGTGTGAGGTGCCCTTGCCCATGGGAGGGGAGTTGGAACTAGATGATCTTAAGGTCCTTTCCAACCCTAACTGTTCTATGATTTTATGATTCTATGGTTCTATGATTGCTGAGCAGTGTTCGTACACCATCAAGGGCCTTTCTGTTGCTCACAGTGAGCAGACTGAGAGTGCACAAGTAGTTGGGAGAGGACACAGCAGGGACAGCTAACCCCAACTGATCAAAGGGATATCCCACATCATATAGCATCATGCTCAGCAATAAAAACTGGGAGAAGAAGGAAGGAGGGACATTTGGGATTATGCTGTTTGTCTTCCCGAGTAAAAGCTACAAGTGACAGAGCCTTGCTTTCCTGGATATGGCTATACACCTGCCCACCAATGGGAAGTAGCAAATAGATCCCTTATTTTGCTTTTCTGGCGCACACAGCTTTTTCTTTCCCTATTAAACTGTCCTTTTCTCAACCTATGAGTTTTCACACTTTCACTCTCCCAATTCACACTCCCATGCTGCTGAAGGGGTGTTTGTCTAGGTAAGTAGCTGGGGTAAGCTTGACTCCCTTATGGTGATAACCCACAAGTGTATTTTCTGTTGTCAGTAGAATCTATTAGATGAGATAATGACATGTGAATTTGATTCTTTCCAAGCACATTTTGCTGTTCTCCTACATACAAAATATCTAATTCCTAAATTGTTCCTTTTTGTTTAAAGCAACCTTTAACTTCCTCTATTAAGCCACTTAATAAACTTTAAAATATGTGAAAATTTGTACTTCATTGTAAAATGATGAAAAAATTGAGCATTACCTTATAAGCTAATAAACCACTATCATTTATTGTTTTACGGTATTAACAGTACGCGTTTCATTAAATCTTAATTTAAAAAAGGGGGAAATTAAAACCATGGCTTTTTTCTTTTGCCCATAGGAAACAGTAAATTAGAGCAACAGACAGAAGGAAGTTATTAAAAAATATAGACTCTTGATTAAATTTTAAAAAATGAAAAGAAGATAAATCTAAAATTAGCAAATAGAAGTTTATAGAGAAGCTCCTTTCTGTTATAGTGTAGAATACATTTAACTGATAACACTCTGGCTAGCCAAATGCCAAACAAGCAAAACATTCTGACCACAAAGCAATGGATTTTCATTCAAGCCCTGAAGTAAGCATGCTGCAAATTTATCTATTTGTTTTCCTCCTAAGGCAGGTTTGAGGTCTCTCTTTGACCAATCTAATCTCTGTGGATTTTCTTAAGTTTTTACCCCTTTCTGTTTTTTTTTTACTAGCCTAACTGTCACTTCTGCATCCTGTGTTAACTGAAGATTAATATAAAATGAGGTGCTGACTGGACAGAAGTAAAAAAATATGATTAGGTATTTATATATTCAGCCTGACTTTTCTACTATTCCTCCTCTTCCTTGCTTTTATTTATGCCATGACCATTATCTTTTTTTCAGGTTTTACAAACCACAGATGAAACTAACTCCTCCCTTAGATATAGCTAGCCTGTTTTGTCTCACTTGGGAAATAAATCTGCTCCCACAATATTTATTTGCTATATTACTAGACTTCATCTTCTTTAGAGAGAAAGAAGAAGATTAATTAAGCCCAGTGGTGCCAATACAGTTTGTGTTTCAGTTGATATAGATACACCAGAGGAAGCTATTTGCACATACATGAAACATGAAATAACTACATGGAAAAAAGAGTTTGCAGCAGGCTGAATAAAGGTTATAGAAGCCCCAATAAGAGGTGTCATTATTTTTAAGATATCTGTTAAAGTCAGAAATTATAGCAAAATTATCATCTATTGATGCCATAACCATGTCAGGATTTAATTTAGTCTTCAGTATAAAGTCTTCACAGAGACTTGTAATTCTTAAATATCTGCCAATAGTACTCATATAAATATGGTGGTGTAGCTCCTATGTCAACATTTATTTTAGCTTAACAGTACTTTTTCCCAGCCCCAAATAGAAAATTTTATGCAAAATTATAAAATAATCCAAGAATAAGTTTCAAAGTATAGCAGAAAACAGTGTTATTTTTCAGTGGAAGCTAGGAGGTTTACCAATGTTAATATAGAGTTATAACTGCTTTGCAAAGTCTTCTTCATACAGGAAATTTCTGACAGTGCCACATATTAACCATCTAGTCCAACTGAATTCAAATGAGACTCCCTTACTATAGATTGCTAATTTAGCTTCCACCTGTAACATCAAGGAGTTCTCAGATATTCAAAGGGCTAAAGTTAATGTTGTCTGTATGACTAAGTTAAACAGCTTTGAAAATCTGTATTTCATTACTATGATTATAATCAAAGGCATTGAAGGCAGCAGTTGTATGAAATAATAATGAATAATTAACATTCAAGAGAAGTGAGACAGTGACCCTGAGTGTTTCTAGCACAAACTAAACACATAAAACAAAATTCCTTCAAATGATCTTACCCCTGTATTGTATTGTTTCAGGTTCTTTCCACTAGAAAGTGAGATATTCGACATGTAAAGGATGAGAAAGGTGGGAGAGTGGGTAAACAGGGATAAGTCAGTGAACACAAGCATCAACATTTGGAAGCCGTCACTAACAGGCAAACATAAAAAGCTGTTAGCAGCAGCGAGAGTCTGGGTGTCAGAAATGTTTGTTTCTCACTCTTGTGAAGGGCTCTTTCTGTGAAATTTAATTACACAGTTAAAGTCCTGAATGTTTTCTGCACATACACAATATGCTGAGTAGAGCAAATCGAGCACCTCTGTTTTATAGCTTTATACTCTACAAACTCTGGGGTAAAAATTGTCTCAAGCTAAGCAAAATGGACTGTTTATATCTGACAGATGCCCATAATGGGCAATAAATAAAAAGCCTCCTTTTACATATACCACAGTATAAATGGTGTGTACCGGAAAATACATTCACTCCTTGATGCACCCACATATGGCCGTTGAAAGGGGCAGCAAATATATTAGGTTTGCATAACAACATCACATTAACACCTCTGCTAAGACAAGATTCACTTGCAAGAAGAGCAAGCTGTGACACTTGTGGTTGAGATGAGGACAATTCTCCAAATGCTGTCAGAAAGAATAAGCATTTCATTTATGCGCCTCGATTTAACTGTATGTACTTCTAGTACCAGGAGTCTGCCAACATGACTGCAGCAAGTGGCATGCTGTGTACCTAAGGGCTAGAGCAATCATGATATGCGTAGAGACATGCAATTCAGTTTATAGATCTGAAGATTTTACTACCTGGCATGTAATGTCATTGTAGCTTGCACACAGGTACAAGCAACAGCACTTACAAAATTTTTAATTTTTTAAATTAAAAAAAAAAAGTAACGACAGGGATCACAGTAGGAAAATGGCATCAAAAGGCTGCATATGCAGGGAAATGGGAACCAAAAGAGAGAAGATATAAAAGTTTATAAGTACTACCTAAAAAAGTGGCAGCGATCTAACTTAATGGAAACACGGTTGTATACCAGGAGATCTTCTGAACACCTCTATTTCATTTGATTAAACAGTTAGCAGTTTAGATTCTCATTTAAAGACAGCAATTTCTATAGCTCTTCACAGACTCAGACACTGCCAAACCATGATTCCATGATTTCCCAACTAACAAAGTTTTAAAACCAGTGCATAAACCTTAGCTCAGTAAAACTTGATTTTGTTGACATACCTCTCAACTAGTGCCCATAAGTTACAGTGATTAATATTAACCAGTTGTTAGTGTTCTCTTCTGTCTCTTCTGGGGAATGCAGCCTTATAAAGATGTCGTGGTTTAAGCCCCCCCCCCCCCCCCCCGCAGTTTTACGCACTCACTCACTCACTCTCTTTCTTCCCCCAGTCCCGGGGGGATGGGGAGAAGAATTAAAAGAATTCAACTCGCACAGGTTGAGATAAAAACAGTTTAGTAACTAAGGTATAACACAAATCACTATTGCTACCACCAGTAATACAAGAGAAATACAAGGAAAGAGAATACAACTGCTCACCAAGCCCGACCCAGCCAGTGCACCCCCCAGCAGCGAACCCCCCAGTACCAAAAATCCTGACCATGCCGTGCACCCCCAGTCCACCACCACACCCTTCCGGGTCTCTGCTCTCTGTCTTCACATCCTGGACATGACATGCTGTGGTATGAAATAACCTCTTTGGCCAGTTTGGGTCAGGTGTCCTGTCTCTGCTTCCTCCCGGCTCCCCTCCTCCCTGGCACAGCATGAGGCTCAGAAAGTCCTTGATCAAACCAAATCATTGCCAAGCAGTAACCATAAACACTGGTGTTATCAGCACTGCTCCCAGGCATGAAATTAAAAACACAGCACTGCACCAGCTACCAAGAAGGAGAATAATTACTGCTACTGCTGAACCCATGGCATCTGCTTTTTTGACACTGCTTCATGAAAAAGTGGGCCAAAAGTGTCAAAAGCTGATGAAATACAAGCAGCGACTTCAAAAAAAGTCATAAAGCCAGTTACTAAAACAAATTCTTTCTGGGCTTTCAGGTGCGTTAAATTTGCTATATCGTTAATTTTTAGCAATATCTGGTGGTTTTCACTGAATTGTGGTGTCCTTTGTAGGCTTTTCTTTTTTTTTTTTTTTTGTTTTTCCAAGGGAGATTCGGAGTGGCAACAACCAAACCCTCTTTGTTTTGGGTTTGGTTTTTTTAGAGAATATTTTAACAGATTGTTTAAACTTTTTCCATGTAGTGTAAAAGCCTTTCTTCAGCTCTCACAAAGTACATGGCAGGTTGTCTCCATTCTTATTTCCATGTCCTCTGAGAAATGCTGCATTGTAAAGATAAACTACTTTCCATTCCCCAGTCTGAGAAACTTGATTAAAGGATTGTCTTTACACTTTATTCTCTAGAGTGTAAATCTTTGAATGTGGCTTGATTAAGTAGACTGGTTTGGGGTGGTTTGTTTTGTTGTTGTTGTTGTTGTTGTTTTGTTGTTTGGTTGGTTTGCTGGTTTTTTATTTTTGTTTTTGTTTTTCAATGTTAGAGCGTTATGATTAAGATCATTTGTATTCCTCAGAAAAAACTAGAAGAAAAGGGAACCTCTGACTCCCTCTCCCCACTCCCCTTCATCCAACAGGATTGTCCATCAAGCAATAAGTATGTCATTACTATGTATGTACATCTTTTTTTGTTTCTCACACTTTGTATTTAAAATATGTGTATAAACTTCTTAGCTTACTCATCTCTAGTTCACCTGCAAGTTAAACTGCTAGGATTTACAACGATGATTTAATGGGTCTTTCAGAATATATTTCACAGAGAGCTTTCAGTGCATTGGCAAGAATGAAAGCTTCTGCTTCAAAATATATGTGTATATATTTCTTCTGTCTGAATCCTGGACAAAATCACCACTGCAGATCTATATTTTCTCTTGTAAGGAAATAAGTAACAGCACCCTGAGTGCTGTATTTTGTTGAATGGCCTCCTGAAAGGAAAGAGATTGACTGTTCGTGACTGCTAGAAAGCCCTATCACTGTACACATTAGACTAGATTATATTTTAAATAATAAATTTCCATAAAGAAATTAATTTTGTCCTATAGCCATCTCCTTCCAAGACATTTCTGTTACCCCAAGGATATTGACTGGGATGATTACTGCTAAATACATGATACATCCTGATTGCTTTTGAAGATTAAAAATTGAAAACAGTTGTGATGCTGTGTTCTTTGTACCTACTATTACATCTTAGCACATTAAAATTGCCAAAGTAATGCCAGATTTTAAAAGTTTACATTACTTGCAGAATGTGCAAGTTTGAAGCAAATTCTCTGACCTACTGTACATTCCTACCTTAGCATCTTCGCATTGCAATGGCCGGCTCCACACAGTTGTGAAAAAGAATTTGGAAAAATTACAGTGGTAAGCTTGTATTTTTCTCATTCAAGCTGTAGACATAAGTGCCCTGGGTTCAGCAGTAGCAGTCATTTTTTCTCCTTCTTAGGAGCATTTTCTCCTTCACAGTGCATGTGGTGGACCAGGGTGCACCATTATCATATGCTAGCACACTGGCTGCAATAGGCTGGAGACACAAAACACCGTCAATAATAATAATGACCAGGGAAATACAAGGGAAGAGGATACAACTGCTCACAACCCGATGACTGAGCCATGTGCCAACTCTTCCGAGTTCCTGCCCCAGTTTTTACATCCTGGGCATGACATGCTGTGGTATGGAATACCTCTTTGGTCAGTTTGGGTCAGGTGTCCTGTCTCTGCTTCCTCCCGGCTTCCCCTCCTCTCTGGCAGAGCATGAGACTCAGAAAGTCCTTGGTCAAACCAAACATTCTAAGCAGTAACTGAAAACATCGGTGTTGCCAGCACAGTTCCCAGGCCCAAAGTCAAAAACACAGCACTGCACCAGCTACTAAGAAGGAGAAAAGTGACTGCTACTGCTGAACCCAGGACAATAAGCTTTACTGTCTATGAATTAACATGTTCTTTTCTGTCACTTTTGAAGTACTTAAACATCCTCAGATGTGATAGCACTTGAAGACACATTGATGTAATGGGGTACATTACTAAAGCAGACAACTCAAAAAGACCTGGGAGAAGAAGAATCTTCACACTTCAAGCCTGGAGTCAACCAAAACTACCACAGGTCACCTCCCCACTCCTCAATATTCAAAGGTGCCTTCTTACTTCAGCCAGAAGAGAAAGCCATTGAGATATTCTCACAGGTGTGCTGCTTGTTGCAGCTCACACTTTGTGGAAGTTCTATCCAGCTCCATCTTCATTGCATGCCTCAGTACTAGTTAAGACACCAAAGCCCCAGTCTAATAAATCTTTTGCTGCAACCAAAGGCAGCACAGTTGTGTAAGAACCTGCATCACTCAGTCCCCCCAAAAAAGTCTAATTATTGCTAGCAGAGAAAACACAGAGGTCAGAAAAGTGTGCTGTAAAGTCCAGTGTGCAGTCCATGATGCAAGCATGGAGAGCTGTAAGAAGTTAGTGATAATTGTGCTCTAACTCCATGATCAGTGGTGAGAACTGCCAGCCCATTCTGTACCCTATATGCAAATGTCCACCTTTCAAATCTTCATTCAGTAGTTTTGAAACATGCTTATCATCTCTGCTGATGTTGCACCATCAGTGAGACATCAAAGACTAATTAACCTAATTAAATTAACCTAAGATTAAATTAATTAACCTAATTAAATTAACCTAAGATTAGCTATAAAGGCCAGATGAAAGAAGGGGATGAGGGAAAGAAAACTCAGAAGCATGAGACAGCCTTTCAAGATGTTGGACTTACGTTGCTGATCCAATGTCAACTAAACAGGAATGGGATACAGAACTTAATTTTCCCTGGCCAAAATATTTAAATGCTGTGAAACAGCAGCTCCAGTGAGACAAGATCAAGAGTACCTCCTCCCAGAATACCATGTAAGCTACAAGATGGCAGACAATGGATAGAAAAACTATTTTAGACCTCCCTCTTCCCAGATGAAAGCCATAACCATGAGAACACTGCATGCAAGAAATCACATCCTCTTTTTACATCTTGTGTAGTCTCTTGAAAGGAAGTATTGATGGATGTGTGCTTATTTAAGACAAGTCTTATGATTTACAGCCTTGAAACTTTTCCTGGAAATAAATGCCTAAATACCTACTACAATCAAAAACTCCTAACTCTTAGAAAGTATAAAATGATGGCACTTATATCTCTCCAGGACGTCTGGTGAGCTATTTTCTTGGCATATTCAGAGTGTTTTTTCATTTGAGCATTTCATTTGGGTTTCTCAATTCCTGCTGGCAGTATTTCCTGGCTCTGTATAAGCACCCTGGTGCTTTCTTGTTCCCTTTCCTCAGCCTGTTGAAGGCTGTTACAACATCCCCCTACCAGGTTAACTGGGCGACCTAGTGGACTGGTTTTCTATTATTCTTATCCTGTTCTGTAACGGAATTTTCCCCAACATGAGAGCCAAAATGTAACTTTTACAAGCTGTTGTAGTGAACTAACTGCATTATGTATGGTATCATATTAGCTGCAGATTACATACTGTCTTCCTGTCTCTCTGACCTTTTGAGATGCTTTTTGGTAGAGTACAGCTTTCAGAGAATGCACCTCTTAGGATTCTAGACTTGACATGCATCTGTGGAAGCCAACAGCTTTCTCATGGGTCAACTTATGATTTATCAAGTGAGATACTGTACTGGTCACACCTTTATTGCAGTGATTCTACATGCTGCACACATACGCATTTTAGGAATTAAAGTCAATAGATAAGTACTTTCAGAAGACATTGTTATGGTCAGATAGGAATTTTAAAGGGTAAGGAAATATTTGGGGCAGGAAATCTACTGGAAGACGTACTTCCATAAAACAGAGAACTGCCCAAAATAAACAGTAGTAAATTATCCTAGGATGGGTGGGGTTTGCTCATAGTTAAGATCTTGCAATTCTGACTTCAACGGTCCCAGAAGAAAATAATCACAGATTGCCTCAAAGCCTGAATTCAGCAGCAAGAGAATCTAAATATGCAAAGCCCTAGACTGCTTTGTTCAGTGCTGTTGCTGCAGGGCTCTTATCCATAATCTGGCAATTATAATATTTGCCTAGTGGTAAGAACAATTCCCTATACAGCACTCTGCAGTTAAGCCTCATGCAAACAAGCTCAAGCCACTAGGCCAAATTTTGTCTTCAGATACACGTGCAATAATCCCACTGATACCTGTAAAACAAATTATTTCCGAGGGAAAAATGGAGAGCTTTTTCCACAAGTTTGGATCCTAGTACCTGTCAGCAATAGCAAGGGTAAGGTAGAGGCAGAAATAAAGAAACCATGCTACTAACCTTCTATTAAAAATGCTAATACAGTGAAGGGGGAAATTACAGTACTTAGTTCAAATGTGTCAACACAGTTTTTACACATTTCAGAGTTTTATAAGAGAATCACATGCAAAACCAGCAAGATTTGTAGCCCTCCTTGGAAGACCATTAGCCTGCAAATCAAGGAGAAAGTTGGTCATTGCCCTAAAAAAGTAGGGTGCTTGGGTTTTTTTTCCATCCAAACATATAATACTGATAATTTTAATTTCACTTCTGTTTTATAGAGCATAACTCATGTGAGAGAATTAAAAAAAAAAAAAAAAGAACAAAAAAAAAAGTTACCAGAGGTAGAAGTAACTTATTTCTCTACCAAAGACAAATGCTTCTATGAAATGTACTTTTAATTTGAGATTAACTTTTAAGTCAGAATAATCAACATCTGCAGACAGTGAATAATCAAGCAGGTTTTTTTTATAAAGCAGTTTTAAGACTAACTGAAAGGAAGGTGTTTACATGATGTTATATCTCATATTTCCCATAAAATATCTCATATTTCCCATAAAAATTAAATTTTCTGCAAAAATTGCCATTTCTGGAGCTATATTAGAGAAGATATTTAGATATTTGCCTGTGGTTTAGTAACTCAAACCTATACTGTGTTTTTTACTAGCAATTACTGAAAATATTCATTTAAAAGCAAAAGTTAATTTCAAATGGTTACAAAATAGTTTCAGAATTTGTCTTCTACACAGCTTTACAACAGGCAAGCTTGCATATTGAGTGCTAAGCGTTAAGACATTCCTGAGTCATCTTCACCGGTATTTTAATACTAATTTAGAAGTCTGTCTTAGTCCTTCTGTGCAAGATCTTGGACTGTAAGTCATCCTGGAATACTGTAAATTGAAAAGTATAGGAAGAGTGGGGTTTTTTCCAATATCATTAATGTATTTCATGCATTCCTGGAAGACCATTAATTTTAGGAATATCATGTTTAAAACATTGTTATAATCACCATAAGGATTAGCAAATAAACAGTAAAAGACTCACTACTGAATTTTAGAAATATAAATCACTCTGAAGAATCCATATTCCGTTTTTTCTGCATGAGAAAAATAAAAGCAAGTTCACTTTTATAGCTTGATTAAAAAAGAAAAACAACAAAAAATATCAAATTGGTTTTCTTTGGAAAATATGACTTTAAAAGGAAGATTTTTGGTGATTCTTGTATGCAAACCACTCTAGGTAGTGTATTGTGTAGGAGAGAAGGAAAAAATATTCAAACCAAACCTATTAGTTATCATCACTTTGTTGACCATACTCAAACTACTGCTTATTGGGGCATCCATTTCAGCAAGCCAGACTTTGAGGGTAAAAACCACCCAATCTGTACACCACAACGGTGCCCAAACCAAGATACAGCTATGTTTCAGATAGTGTCACTGTCAAAAATAAACACAGCCCATGAGCTGGCAACTGCTTGCAAGTGCATGGGGTATGGCTGAGATGGAGTTAACTTTCCCCATAGGAGCCCTCATAATGCTGTTCTTTATCAGTAGCTAGGAAGTTGTTGATGATGCACCAGTGTTTTGCTGCTATTGATCAGTGTTCCCACAACATCAAGGCCATCACTCCATCACCCCACTTCACCCCAAAGGCCACTAGGCTGGCCTTGGGCAAAATGTTAGGAGGGGATATAGTCAGGACAGCTGACCCAAACTGACCAAAGATATGTTCCATACCATATGACATCATGCTTAGCAATAAAAGCTAAGAGAAAGGAGGAAAGGGAAGGGAGGAGTTCATCATTAAGGCATTAGTTTTCCAGACCAGCTACTATGCAAACTGAGGCCCTACTTCACAGGCACTGGCTGGATGTTGTCTGCTAATGGGAAGCAGGGAATAAATCCCTTTCTTTGCAGTCCTTTGCTTCCATGTGTGTTCTTTATTTTTTTCTGTATTAAGATGTTTTTCTTGACCCCAGACTCTTTGTAATTGTCGAGGTTTAAGTCTCTAAAACTCACGAAAGTCGCTCATTCACTCACTCCCCCTCTTTCTACCCCCAGTCCCAGGGGGTGGGGAGGAGAATAGAAAGAATGCAACTTCCACAGGTTGAGATAAGAACAGTTTAGTAACTAAGGTATAACACAAATCACTACTGCTACCACCAATAATAATACAAGAGAAATACAAGGAAAGAGAATACAACTGCTCACCAAGCCCGACCCAGCCAGTGCACCCCCCAGCAGCAAACCCCCCAATACCAAAAACCTGACCATGCCGTGCACCCCAGTCCACCACCACACCCTTCCGCGTCTCTGCCCTCTGTTTTCACATCCTGGACATGACATGCTGTGGTATGGAATAACCTCTTTGGTCAGTTTGGGTCAGGGTGTCCTGTCTCTGCTTCCTCCCAGCTCCCCTCCTCCCTGGCAATAGCATGAGACTCAGAAAGACCTTGGCCAGACCAAAACATTACCAAGCAGTAACTGAAAACACTGGTGTTATCAGCGCTGCTCCCAGGCCCAAAATCAAAAGCACAGCGCTGCACCAGCTACCAAGAAGGAGAAAAAACAACTGCTGCTGCTGAACTCATGACAGTAATCTTTCTCTTTCCCCTCTCCACCCCTGTCCTGCTGAGACGAGGAGAGGTAGTGGGGGACCAGATATTCCATATAGGGCCATAGTGCTCCAGCCTCCATTGAGAGCAAGCAGGGATGAGGTGGGTAAGAGAGAGGGGTGGGGAGTAACCTGACCTTGAGCGCTGCTAGGGATAGAGCACTCACAACTTCTCTGGGCAACCCATTCCAGTGCCTCAACACTCTCACGGTGAAGAACTTCCGTGTATTTAGCCTGAACTTCCCCTGTTTTAGTTTGAACCCATTACCCCTTGTCCTATTACTACAGTCCTTAACAAAGAGCCCTGTTCCAGCACCCCTGTAGGCTCCCTTGCAAAAAGTTGTCCTGTGGTCACCCTGAAGCCTTCTCTTCTCCAGGCTTAACAGCCTTAATTTTTTATATTTGTTATTAAGACATTAATGTTCCGAAGCAACCACTATGTGCGCTGAGACCCTACATCCCAGAAAGTAGCCTGCTGATGGCAAGAGCAGGATACATCCTTTTTTTTTGTTTATTTCTCTTTGCTTCTACACACAGTCCTTGTTTTCCTTTATTAAATTGCCCTTGTCTCAATCCAGAAGTTTTTCATATTATTTTCTCCTCCTGTCCCGCTAAGGGTTTATTTCTCTTTGCTTCTACACACAGTCCTTGTTTTCCTTTATTAAATTGCCCTTGTCTCAATCCACAAGTTTTTTCATATTATTTTCTCCTCCTGTCCTGCTAAGGAGGCAGAGTAATAGAGTGGCTTAGTGGGCACCTGACAACCAGCCAAGGTCAACTCTAAACAAGGAGTAACTGTGATCATATAATCAAATGGTTGTCTGGTTAAAAGCTTACAACACAGGTGCAAAGCATGATATGACTAGACTGGCATATGCACATGCACACATATACGTACTTTCTCATCAGCAATGTACTTTCTATATGGCTTACATTTCTGCAACCAACATACAACAAATAAAAGCCGTCACATTTGAAATCTTTCCCCAACACACAGATTCAGGTTCATGCTGAGAAGTGGGTATGTGTAACCAAGTTCTTTGAAAGATTGGACAAATGAACTTCTTGGCAACGAACAGATGTTTCTGTTCATGCAGAAAATGAATTTGCCAGTACCCACTAATCTTTGTCTCCTCCAGCTGCACCATTGTATTCAATAGTAAAGCTTGCCTTGATAATATCTTATGCTCTTCTTTCTTAATATCCTTCAAGAACTGCAAGAAAAGATACTATTCTACTTAAATAAAAAAAAATATATAAATCATAAGGCTTTATTGCTTTTTTGAGATGTGCTTCAGTACTTTTTTTGGCATTACACCCTTTTCTTGAGAGAACACTCTGAGATAAAGTTCAATAAACTTTCTTGGAGCTGCTTGCATTAATCTGTTTTGAAAAAAGAAAACATGAAAACGTATAACATAGAAAGAAGCCACAAATGCGTTGTAATTGAAAGGATCAAGTTTTATTTCTGCAGAGGAAATAAAACTTCAGACAGAGCAGAGTTCCATAATAATATTAAATAGTTGACTAAAGTCTTTCAAAATCGCCCTTTGCAGGACACCAAAGAATTCAGGACAAACAGTATTCATCTCTTATTCAAGCAGCTACATGAAAGTATTGATTTTGTCTGTGACTGTCTTTAAACTCTGCAAAAATTCTTGTCTTCTGCTAGAGAACACACATACAGAAGACTCTCAGGTGTCAGCACTGCAATTTACACTTATGCTATGTTGTACACTTATGACAGGTGTGCAATAGAAATAACTAGAAATTACTGGAAAAAAAAAAAGTGATGAGTGTTAACGGCAATTACTAGATGGCAGATCAAACCCCCAAAGGGAGAGAATATTATGCTAATTTCGTTTATTCTGAAAGAAATTTTTTAGTTTCCAAAAAACTTGTTCAGTTTTTCCACATTTAACCAGTTAGCCTAATAAAACATACTGAGATATTGCCTCGACTATGTTTCACGGACACCTTCATAATTCCCTTTCAGAAGAAGTAGTGCTTTATAATAAACAGACAAGCAAAATCTCTCTTTGCATGATTAAGATACTAAGTACATTTATTCAATTAGACACAATAAATAAAAACATTCTACTCGTAATAAGAAGTATCATAACACAGTATCAAGCCCTGCCAAAATCAGTGGAGATTTGCGTATTAGTTTCTGAGAGAAGAAAGTATATGCAGTCAGTCTGATATGGTTATATATGTAAATCAGGACATCCATCCTTCCTTCTTTGCATGCTAAGATCATTCCTGAAATTTGTTAGACACAGAAATAGTCATCTAAAGCACACATTTTATTGAAAGGGTCAAGGAAAATGAAAACATACCTTCCACTTCATAAAAAAGAAGTTTGATATGCTTTGAACCAATTTCAAAACCATATTAATATATCCCATGCCTAAATTATTTCAACTGGACATTATCTTGAAGAGACTTTTATTGGAATTATTCAGAAAATTCTCCTGAAATGTCCCAAATTAAAAGGTTATTGCCACAAATATATTATTTAGACACAGCCTAAAATTTAGTTTCTCAAGTATTTACTTTTGAATACATGTATTTCTAAACATTGTTTCAGGAAGTCGTAGAAAAGAAGAGAAATGTGTGGTTACCCTGTTCCTCACTGCCAAGTGGCCACTTTTCACTTTATAAGGGGATAGCTCTGTGAGTCTAAGTAGTTGCATGCATTTAAGCTCAGCTGTCAATCTAGTCCTCAATACAGCTACATTGTGCGAAACATGCAAGGAAGTACTCTTAAGGTTTCAAGCACAGTTGTGGATTTTAGTGGGTTTTTTTTCCCTACAAATACTTGAAGTTGAAAATCACATTCTAAATAACTCTTTATCATAGAATCATAGCATCATAGAATAGTTAGGGTTGGAAAGGACCTTAAGATCATCTAGTTCCAACACCCCTGCCATGGGCAGGGACACCTCCCACTAAACCATGCCATCCAAGGCTCTGTCCAACCTGGCCTTGAGCACCGCCAGCAATGGAGCATTCACAACTCCCTGGACAACCCATGCAAGTGCCTCACCACCCTCACAGGAAAGAACTTCTTCCTTACATCCAATCTAAACTTCCCCTGTTTAAGTTTGAACTTGCATTACCCCTTGTCCTATCACTACACTCGCTAATGACGAGTCCCTCCCCAGCATCCCTATAGGCCCCCTTCAAATACTGGAAGGCTGCTATGAGGTCTCCATGCAGCCTTCTGTTCTCCAGGATGAACAGACCCAACTTTCTCACCCTATCTTCATATGGGAGGTGCTCCAGTCCCCTCAACATTCTTATGGCCCTCCTCTGGACTTGTTCCAACAGGTCCATGTCGTTTTTATGTTGAGGACACCAGAACTGCACACAATACTCCAAGTGAGATCTCAGGAGAGCGGAGCAGAGGGACAGGATCACCTCCCTTGACCAGCTGGTCACGCTCCTTTTGATGTAGCCCAGGATATGGTTGGCTTTCTGGGCTTTGAGCACACACTGTGAGCTCATGTTCATTTTTTCATCATAAATGCAACAAATTATACCTTTCTTATCTTCTGAGAAGCACAGTCATAAGGAAAATTTAAAATCTGTAGCCAAGACCTAACATAATTTTTCTAAACATCACCAATTTAATGTTTCCTGTGGTAAACTATCAAATAACTTTCCTCCTCTCCCCCAGTGCTAAAAAGTAAAAGTAAATAGGGAAGCTCTGCATGAAACATGTCTTGAATGTTGTCATGGGTTCAGCAGCAGCAGTCATTTTTCTCCTTCTTGGTAGCTGGTGCAGCACTGTGTTTTTGACTTTCGTCCTGGGAACTGTGCTAATAACACCAGTGTTTTCAGTTACTGCTTGGTAATGTTTTGGTCTGGCCAAGGACTTTCTGAGTCTCATGCTATGCCAGGGAGGAGGGGAGCCGGGAGGAAGCAGAGACAGGACACCTGACCCAAACTGACCAAAGAGGTTATTCCATACCACAGCATGTCATGTCCAGGATGTGAAAACTGAGAGCAGAGACGCGGAAGGGTGTGGTGGGGCATGGGCGAGTTCGCTGCTGGGGGGTGCACTGGCTGGGTCGGTCTTGGTGAGCAGTTGTATTCTCTTTCTTTGTACTTCTCCTGTTATTATTATTATTGGTGGTAGCAGTAGTGATTTGTGTTATACCTTGGTTACTAAACTGTTCTTATCTCAACCTGTGGAAGTTGCATTCTTTTGATTCTTCTCCCTATCTCCCCGGGACTGGGGGAAGAAAGTGAGGGGAGCGAGTGAGCGAGCGAACTGGCTTAAACCACGACAAATGTGAATTGCATTAAGAAGTAAATCAGCCTAGACTGCAGATTTCATAAATGTACAATACAATTCTCTTCTAGCTATCTGATTTTATACTGGCAGACATATTACATCCTGTACCATGACCAGTAAAGATCTATAGTTGCTCTGCTTTTATATAAGGTATTCCTCAAGCAGAGTGACAAGAACAAGAATGTTGAACCAAAATAAAGAGATCACTACCATGAGGGGCATATTTTACTAAGTAAAAATAATTTAATATTTGCAGGTTTTGTTGTTGCTTTGCTGCGGGTTTGTTTTTTGGGGTTTGGGTTTTTTTCCTTTTAAGAAGAAAACAGCAAATGCAAATTTTAAAAGAAAAATAAAACCAATGATGTACATTTATAGTGTATCTGTTTCTGGCTTCTAATGCCTCTTTTCCTCCACAAATTATTTGAAAGATCATGGGATTATTTTAAGATATTTGGAGATCCGTTGGCATGCCTTTAAAAATGACATAAATTAGGGGTTTTTTACTTTCTCAAATGGACATGTTTTTTGCCATAAGCTCTGTAGTAATTGCAACCTTCGGTCCCATTAGGTAGACTACACTTGATCTCTTCTAAACTGGGAAAAAAAAGAAAAAAGAAAAAAGAATAGAGCCTCAGCCTCATAGATGTCCATATTACAGGTTTTCTGACCATATCATTCCCTTAAATTTTCATGAAAATATCTGTCATGTGGGAGTTCATATTTAATTTTCTGCTGGAGGATATACTTATATATTACAGCTATATATAAACATTATAAACACTAGAGAGGTCATTTCCCAGCAAAGTCAAGTTTCTTCATTTCCAGTCTCTTGTTTCCTAAATGACCTGATGCTAGGATTGATCATGGCAGAAAGAGTATTTCCCAAATATTATGTCCTCAGCACAATAGTTCAGGGTGAACTCTACACTATCTGATAACAATAACAGAAACATGACCCATAGAAGAGGTATACACATCACGCTGCAGCTATAATATGCAGTTGAAAGAGTTTCCTTGGAGTCTGACATAACAATTGATAGCACTTAGAAAGGATTGGCATTTTTCTTGGTATCTGAAAAAGAAAGTAAAGCTGGGATTACCTCTTCAACCATTACCACCTTCAAATACAGAAGACAATAGAGAGAGAATATTCTTCCACTGAGCAAGTCAATCAACGTAAAAGAACATTTTATTGTAAAAGTAACCAAGGAGTAAGTTTCCCTAGGCTAAAATTAGTTTTGTCAAATACTTTCATGCTCACTATATTCTAGCATCCATCTCTAGCATGTATGCTTCTTAACATCATGCTCTTCCTATTTTTTCTAAAAATGAAAATGAAGAGGTCTTGAATCTTTGGAAGCAGACAAAAAAGATTGCATGAAGCTTCCTTCTGTTTGTTTCAGTGCTCAGAAGATGAAAACCCACTTAAAATGAACACTTCAAGGAATGTATTTCTTTGTATAAACCCTTCTTCCAAGAAAACTACTCAAAATTTCTCCTTTCTTAAGGATCTCAGCAAATGACCAGCTATAGGACAGATACTAGCAATCAGTTAAGTATGGATGTGCCTGGGCATTAACAGCTGTTCTAAAGTGTTTTGAATCTATTTACACGTAGCAAAATACTCTAAGCTATGAAAATCAAAATTAGCCTCATTTACAAAGAAGTTCTGGAGCATGAACAGGATGAATGCATATTTTCAGCTAATTCCCTTGACACTTTTTTTTTAATCTGCATTTTTCTATTTACAGGAGTCCAGGAAGAAAAGTATTTAATTCCTGAGACTCAGAAGCTGACAAATTCTATTTGGCTTCCTGAAGGTAAAAAATACTAGCAATGCACAACCAGTAAGCTTTCCTCTTTAAAGAAAGACATCACATCTGTCCTATTAATACTGTCCTTTTTAATTGCTCTTAAAAAATCTATGCCTGCAATCTTACTTGCTTGTTCTGATGATCTATACTGTATATTTGTAACAAGTAAAAAAAAAAATCAAGATAAAAATGAGGCATCTTTGCTTTAAGTAGTTGTTTCTGCTAATGGATTCTTGATTATAAGAGTGAAAAAGCAACCCTGAACAATTTATGTAACACAATGTATTCGTAGAATAACATATATCTACCCAGTTCAATGACCAAAATATTGTGGGGTGCTGTATAACATATATCTACCCAATTCAATGACCAAAATGTTGTGGGGGGCTTTAAAAAAGTCTATGTATATTACGTAGTAGTTCTTCCATTTTACACTGATACAGTCACTTCATCATAACCTACTTATTAGCAGTAAACCACTATTAGCAGTAAAATAGAGATGCAGAATTGATTCCTGTTCCTAATACAGTTGTATCACTCCGGTTTTATTAAAGACATGGTAATGCTGAAGATAGGGAAAAAACAAAGTTCAGTTGAAAGAGAAAGTGCTTCCGGAAACAGAGAAGTTTGCAAGAGGATAAACTGCACAAGACTGGGAAAGACAATCATTTTTGCTACATATCACAGCCATTTTTTTTCGAATTATCTTAGAGGAACACTAACATCGGATTTAAGATAACTTCGGATATGACTAGAAATTGCTGGAAAGTGACAATACATATGCCTAACAGCAGTTGCTACAACCTTCTCTCCACCTCACCTGCCTACTTTTGCACCCTGGATTTCTTTCTAGACTCCTTGGGCTTAGGTATAAATGAACATCCTTTTTCTATTAAGTCCCTCTTTCTTCTTGTTCTCCTCTTACTGCTGTTCATGAACTGCCTATCATGGGGCAATGTCATTGTGATACCTGCAATATATTAGTCACAGCAATATGCAGTTCACTTCAGCTTTTTGCATAATGCAATCTCTGTTTAATATGCCTTAAATCTGATTTTTAATTTGAATGTAAAAACCTTTGATTTAAAATTTTTGGATGCATGCATACCTACAGAAAAAAAAATATTTGCATGAGCTTTATCTCATCCAAAAATCAGAGAAGCAATTAATTGCACGTGCAAACAAATGAGCTTTAGCATAATAAATGAAATGCTGTGGCTGAGATGCCTTATGCATAGAAATCCTGATAGCCTAAGACTTCTGTTTTCTTTCAAGGACAGACTTCTGTGTACTTGTGTTATTTGGAGGACTGTATCACATAAAGCATTTCATGCAAAATGCATCTGTAACAATATAGGACGTAACATGCAGGATATCTTACAATATTAATACAGCTAGCTATACATTTGTTTAGCACTAGGTTCGTTAGTAGCATATATTTAATCATCATGAGAGTTTATTTTTCCATATGATATTGTCAAGTAATTGAATTTGCAAAAATATTTCTTGGAGTGACCCACTCTGTCTTGCACACTCTAGTTTTAATACAGTTACCATTCTCATCAGTGTTAAGCCTACTTGCAACATGTGTCAGAAGCATCTTCTAAACAATACTGAAAGCCTCTATTGGTATTGGAAAAGGGAAGAAGCATATTTCAATGCTACAATACATTTCAGTTTTGCAATCTGTCCTAATCCTGCAGTGTTTCTTAGTATAAGTTGCAATACTCCCAGCTCCAAGAAAGACAACTGTGCTAAACATAAGCAGGGAGCAAATTACAGCAGATGTATTTACCACATAGTCTTCTTGGGCCAAAGCCATGTTTCAGAATCTTCATAACTACTTCTTTTTTCAGTGTTACTCTAACAAGCACACTGGCATCACAGTTACCTGTTCTCATCTGAGTTATCATAACTTACCTTTAGAGAAGTTTTTTACTTACCTGAAAAGACTCAGTAAGAAAATATGAATTATATTCCCAGAAAAAGTGAAAGCCCTTGAAAATATTCAGATAGGATTAATATTCTTTTTGAACAGGGTTTTGGATGTCAGTCACAATCAAATGAACGACAGTAATATCTGGGGAAAAATAAAGCTCAAGTCTGAATGGTCAGAAATAGCTTGGAACAGAACCATAAGGGTCTAACACACATCCCACTGTAATTGCCTCTCATTTTATTTCTCTGGCTTTTATGGTGCTGAACCTTTCAGGTATAAACTGTTGTGTATATCCAGTTCAGAAAAAATTGCATTTCTCTTATATGAAGAAACAGAAACAGAACTTAACCTTTGCTTACCTAATGTGTAAAATAGATTTAATTGATGAGGTAAAAGAGAAGTGAGTTAAAATGTTATTTTTTCCACCAAAAGTAAACTGAATAGTCCAGATCCTCTGCTTAACTGTAACATTTAAAAGCCTGAAATAATTGCATAGAAGCTTTTCCACAAGACTTATTTCAGGTTCAGTAACACAGGACATTAAAAAATTGTGCAAGATCTAAAAAAGTGAAGCTATTGATATATGTAAATATTTAAGTAACTAATTAGACAAAAAAAATGAGGCTAGATGGGTAACAAAGTGTTGCCTAATGCAGCACCTCATAAGATTAGTTTCATTCATTTACAATTTTGCTGAATCAATCAGGATGAACTCTTCTACATCAGCTAGAATTCTAGGTCTCATACTGAAATAAGATTGCTTCTAATAATGCTTAGGTCAGAGGAAGTCAGAAACAGGTCCGATGACTCACTATATCATCTTGCTTTCATTGGCTTTCCAATAGCTTAGCCAAAGTCAAATTACCTAGTTTTCTTCCTTCTGTGATCTTTGTTTTCCAAAGAGATTGTTCCAAAATGGAATTGTTTATATCATCTTGCTAAAGTGTAGCTTGAGATTCAAATATTAGTTAGTTACTTTCTTCTGTAGGAAGAAAAATCTTAGCTTGAAAGTCCTAAACAGGAATGGTAAATGTTACCATTTTCACTATTGAAATGAACGACAGACATCAATCATTCTTATTTGCCCCAAGTTGAAACTTACTCAAATCTAAAGAGTAAGGATACAATGAATTCCAGAAGGCCTTAAAATTTTATTAGGGAACCAGGGAACTGAAAAAAAAGAAGCTTCTGACCAGGAGCAGGGAAAGAAGAGGTTAATAAGGTGATTTTTGAAATTTATTTAAAGCATCTTTTTGCAATCTTCAAGCACAATCCTGGATTGCTAGCTGGAAGAAACAAAAAGAAGGGGAAAACCCTATGTTGAAGAGAAGTGAGAGGAAAGCTTGTAATGATGATGTTAAAGACAGTTCTGTTAATCTTTACAGTTTAGACTTGGTGTTTGATATCATCTGCTGTTAGGAAAAGTCTTCATTTAAGATTTCTTATTCCTTGTGAATCTTTTTGGGATGGAGCTTACATGTGGTACACACAGCGTGGCAAAACAGGTATGTTACAAACTTTTCAAATTGATTTGGCTATGAGGAAAAAGTGCTGCTTGTTTGGAGTGAGAATAACATGAGTTTCTTGTGAAAGGTTGGCAGGATGGGATCATGTTCCTTATAGATTTGCTAAGGGCAAAAATTAAAGATGGCTGCAAGTCTTGCATGCAAAGTAAGACTCCTCTGAATGCCAGTGAAGTAGAAAAAGGAAAAACTTCTTTAGCATGTAGCACCAAGATTATCTAAGGCCACACTTAACCAAAAGCATTCTGCCTCTTCTTTGCTTATTTGTGTAGATGCAGTGGGAAGAAAGTGGCTGTATCATGAGCTGCTTTGGTGTCTTCTCTTTCAGCTTCTAGTTGTCCTCATATCACAAAACAATTCAATATGTCAGAAATCTGACATGTTGATGTCAAATTTAATTAATTAATTAATTTAATTTAGTAATTAATCAAGTAACTTAAGTTCTTAAGTAAGAAAACTTAAGTTTGTTGTTCTATTAAATTTAATTTTTCATTAACTTTGGAGATCTCCAGAGTTATCTGTAAACTTGAACTACTTGAAACCCTAAAGCCTACAAGGGTGAAAACAGATTAAAAAATACATAAATAGATAAATTACTTCTCTGGGACTAGGACAGGCCATATGTAAATTTGAAGAATATCCTCATACAATTCTCAACCTTAAATAATTGTAAAAGGATTGTGCAAACATAATCCACTATCCTAAGTGATCTGGGAAAAGTCTGCTTTCAGTCCCTATAAAATGATCTCCTGGATGAATGCTATAATCATCTACAGCTACGATAGTGCTCTGAGCTGAAAGCACTGAAAGCTATCGTCATGTTTTTGGTCATATAACATGAACATTTGGCATTTAGCTCCTGATTTCCTTGTGGAAGGATCCCAATTTTTAAAAAAGTGTGTGAGGACTTTTTTTTTGGTACAGGGAATAAAATTGTCAGTAAGTGAAAATTTTGCCACTGTAGCTGGATTAAAAAACTGATGGTAAAATTTGTTCAAGTATAGCCTCATTAAGCAAGTGTCCTAGAAGCTCTTGTGAGGATCTATGTCCAGTCCTGAAATGGCACATCAAAGGTATGTCTTGGTTTGATGGCTTTGCCTACCTGATTTCCCTGTGATTTAGTATGCAGCAGACTAGACTGGGTCCGTACAGTCCCAATATGCCTATCTTGGCAAAGAAACAGATCAGAAAGTTCCTGTCTTCCTTGATTTTATTCCTATTTCTGCCCATATGTTGCTGCCTGTGTCTTCTTTTCAGAAGGTTATCTTTCAGTTTAGATAAGCTCAGTGAATCAGTTTTTACTGAAGACAGAAAAAAAAAAAAATCCCAGCACAACGAAGGAGATTGTGAAATCTTGCAGAAAGGTGAGAACAAGCAATAGGAGAAGTCACTTCATAAATTACTTCATAAGCTACCTTTACAGCTAAATCCAGCAAATCCTGAAGTATAGCCCAAGTAGAGCCTATAGGAAAAGTAACAAGAGTAGCTAAGCTAAGCAGACCGAGCTCAGGCCATCAATCAGATGCATTTGTCTTTCTGTAGATAAGATATATTACATGCAGTTGCAAAAATTAAGCAAGCACATCATTCTGGAATTCCCGTAGCTGAGTGAACAGAACAGGGACATTATAGCTTTCATTAACTTATGGCAGGAAGCTTTTCAAGACAACAGCCTAAATAGCAAATACTGGTAAAAAAACCCAACATCCTAGTAAAACTGAGGTCAAAATCAAGCTTCCACAGAACACAGAAGGAGCGCCAGAGGTATTTAAATCTTCCGCAGTTTGGATGAAACTGTTATTCTTCACAGCCCGATTTCGTAAAGATCTTCTCTTCCTACCCTTAGAACAGATTTTCACAGGCTGCTGAGCCCAAAATGTGTGAGCTCACAGCAAAAGGTTTTAAGAAAGAAATGGCTGTTATTTTTTAAGCCCAAAAAGAACTGTTTGGGCTCCTTCCACCAGTGTTGCTCACAGAGAATGGTATATATCCTACTGAGATATTCTCAATTCCAAAATTACAAAGTGAAAAACTAATAACCCCAAACTACTAACACTGTTTATTTCATATTTTCAGATAATGAAAATCTTGCCTTCATACACAGTATATCTTAATGGGAAGATAGAGCTGTCTACAAAATATTCCGCAATGACAGATGCCACAATATAATTATAGCACTGAAATGTGCAAGAACTATAATGATAACTGATTACTATCCACATAATTTCTACAATTTTAATTATAATAAATACTTTAAATGACTGATTATGCAAGTATGTCACACTTGCCTACTCCATTCCTCATTATAAAAATCCTACAGCAGTACAGTTTCTAAGCTCTATATTTTTGTTCCATTAGTTAACTTATTCCATACAACCTTTTTAAAAATGCTTTTCCTGAATCAGAAAACTTAATTTATATCACTTCTGTATGAAGTTGCTTAAAGAAGTAACCCAAAACATCATCAGTATTTAAGCCACAAATGATGCAGGAAAAAAATTTTGGTCTAAAACACATCAGTCCTGCCCCTTTGAAATTGAAAACAGTGGACAAACAGCCAAAGACACTCTGAACAAATTTCTCTCTTTTCAAAAGCCTGAGAAAACCTAACAAGTCCAGAGATTCACCATGAAGGGCTGATTCCAGGCTATGTGACAGATAATAGAGGGAATCTTAGAATTCAGGCGACTCCTCAGAGAAAAAAATATGTCATCTAAGCAGCATCTGCTATGCTATCTTCAGCTAAAACATGTAAGGATTATGATAGTAAAACATATAAGGATTAAGAAGTGAGGCTGTAGAGGCCTAAAGAGCTTAGAAAAGAGAAAGATGTGTACAGAACAGAAGGAAAGTTTCTTCCCCCAAAAAAGCATATGGACACCCCTGCAAAGACTGAGCTGGAAGAATCATACTCACACCTTCCACTAGACCAGGTTGCTCAAAAATATTCTGCATATGATAATATTCTTCATATTCTGCAGATGCTAATGCCTATTCTGCACTATGGGACTGAAAGACAGAAGAGTGTTCTGGTGAGACTGGGAGAAGGGTGGGGAGAGATGCAAAATATTTAAAGGAAAAGTTTTTAAAACATAAAAGTCTAAATTGGCCCAGATGTTTAACTGCTTCAAGTGTCCCTGGGCATACAGCTTGTGGCTAATGAAGCGGTGTTAGTATAGCCTTTGGATGTACACAACACATTTAGTTGCCCCTGACTCATCACAAAAAATAATTGGGCCACAGTAAAGCATATCAGATGAGTTCCAGAGATATATGTCATTCAAAGTATAAATGTCATAATTATTCTAATTTGGAGAAGAAATGTTCAAAATAAATCCTTTGTAAAGGTTGGCAACAAAAAGTGCATTCTCATTTTGTCTTCAGACAAATGCATTTAAAAATAAAACTGATTTATTCGATTCTCAGAGTTGCAATGTTCCCAGATTCTATTCATAATTTACTGCCATTCATTACTTAATTCATTTTAATTCTGGTAAATTAGTTTTACTTTCTAATCCTTTTTAGCAACTCAATTTGACAGATGGAAAACTATCAGTATTAGAGCTCATATTCTTCACTGTTCAGGGATTTTCATGGGTTTTCCAAACAAGAATGGATGGAATAATTGTCCTGCTTGTGCAAGATGAGGCTTGACCCGGAGAGGAGTAGTAGTCATTTGACAACATTAAAAAAAAAAATGTTGAGGGAACATCATCTCTTCCATTGTTGTTGAACTGGATGCAAGTCTTGTCACCAGACACACAGAAGTATTAACCTGATTATTTCAAGAGGCCACAGTGCTTCAGCTCTTAAGAACAGATTTTTCTTTCCCAGTATCTACACAGCCAAGGTAATAATTCCTGCTCCTCCATCTTAAGGACAGCAAGCAGCCTACCACAGCCTTGGAACAAGCAGGTGCAACAGCTTAGCTGAAGCACTAATGGTTGATTACTTCAGGTGAAAAGGTTTCAGATGCACTTCAGTGGCATCCTCTGTGCAAGCACTGTGCTTCATGATGGTGCGTGGAAAGGGGATGAGAGATAGCAAGCATAAATTGAAGTTCAGACTGGAATTAAGAAGGATTTTTGTCCCTATGACACTGCTTTGAGTAGGAGGTTGAATGGGCTAGAGAATTCCTGAGGACCCTTCCAACCTAAATTGTGGTCCTGCGTATGCAGAAGGAATATGATTATTAGTGGTACTGGCTCTCTGAGTCTGAATGAATCAATGCACCAATAGCTGCTGATACTCCATCTGAAATCAAAGTGACTACATCCTTTTTGCTAAAGTTTCTGATGTAAAGCTGACTTTGTAGCACGTGTTTTTTTTAAAGCTTTATGTAAAATATTAGTCTTCATGAAAATAAACATGCATCATAAGAAGTAATACATAGGTACCCCTTGCACATTCATTTATTATTTCTTCAATGGTCATAAAAGTCTTTCAGATTATTTGCAGCAGAAATAAAAGAAGAAAGGAGCCATCAGGGGCATCTGACCTTAACATATCCTTGGTTTCAAATGAAACAAGCAAAAAGATAAGATCCTAGAGTTATTTTAGGTACTATATATCGTTTGAGTATCAAGACAAGATATTTTTAAGGTGGGTGTTTTCTTTGTAGTTTGGGTTGGGTTTTTTCCTAATGTACAAATTCCTTTCTTTCCCACTTCTGTTTCAATGAACAAATATTGAGGAAAACTGATCATAGAGAACCTGTCAGTGTGCCACAAGGAATTGCTACAGGTTAATTCAGAAGACATAAAAGATAATTATTTTCATTCTCTCTTGATTATAAAAAACATGCTGTTACTTGTAAAAAACAAGCAACATAATCACAAATGTAATTTTAAAGTTCACAAATCACCTAATTTTTTTGATAGTATCCTAGTTATTTTTCTAGAATTCTGAAGAATTTGGAAAAAAAAAATCTCAAAATGACTGTTGTCTCAAATTCCTAGAAGCATTTATTTTGGCACAAGTGTGCAACTTCAATACTCTGTAACATCTAGAGGTCAGTTTGGCTAGGGTACTAAATGCTCACTTTCAGCACATAGATTTCTCGCTTCTGTTAGAAAAGTATCAGTCTGGTGGTTTATACTGCAGCCCTCAACACTGGCCTGGGGTGTAAGAAGCCACAGTGTCAATTCTGGGGCCAGAGCCCTTTATCTCCTGTACACTGTTTAATGTGATAGTAGATGTCCAGTGAGGACTCTGAGCAGGAAGAAGCTCCAGCCTGAGATGTCAGAACATGGAGTATTGCAGAAAGGGTACAACAGAGAGCAGGATTTGAGCCTGGAGGAAACAGAAGACAAGGAGGGCTGTTGAAATATCACTGCATTTGAAAGCCCTGGGTTACATACAATAATTCGAGTTTGAGGTCTCTTTTCTTATCCTAGAGGACACTGACAGTTTTGTTGTGTAGCAGCAAACTTCTGAAGAATAACCAGTGCTCAGAGCATTTTTCAAGTAAAGGCAAATATCTGTGGAAATATCACAGCCAGAAGCAGACCTTTAGAGTGAGTCTGCTGCAAATAAATCAAATTTTAGCATCTTGGCATTTTATCTTGATGGCACTCTGTTAAATCGCTAGAACTGAACCATAGATAGCGCTGTCAGAAGGGTCCAAGGTAGACTAGAACGTAGTCTGAAGAAGGTCAGAAGACTCAAAAATAAAAAAGACAAAAAGATACAAAAGACAAAAAGGAATAGTAGTACCAGGAAAAATGAATTTCAAAAGGTTCTATTATTGAGCTGTTGAAAAACTCCTGACTTTTTGTTGCTATACAAGATCTTAAATCTTCACATGATGAAGAGTTTATGAGTAAAAATCAGGCTGTGATAGCCATTCCCTGTTTAAATCTTCAAAAGGATCAAAGACCTCCTTGTCTTTTACTTCATGATCCTGAAATTGGTTTCAGATTTTAGCATCATCTATATGATTTTGAGAAAGGACAATCCTTGTCAACACAAAGGAAGTTGCTGATTTTTTTTTATTTCAATTCCATACTAGTGATCAAAACACGTTTATTCTTGACACAGATTTCTCAAGAAACACAGCTGAAGCACTTATGTATTCCAGTTCCAGCAGAGGAAGACCAAGCTCCCAGTAGAGTATGCTGAGAAAAGAGATGGAGAGCACACGATCCTAATTAAAAATGAATAAATAAATAAATAAAATCCTAGAAGTTTTATTAACTGGTGTTATTTTAAAGCATTTTCTTTTGATAGATTGAACAGCTCACAATTACAAACTGGTAGCTAATGAGAATCGGTGTCCTGACATGTTGATTCTGCTTTGGTACTGCAGTAGACTGGGCACCATGAGATTACCCCTAACACTACAGGAGTGGAGGGTGAGGATTATTTAGAGAAACCTACTCCCAGTTTCACCATCTGCTATCTTGTGTTTAATATTTACATAAAGCTTATAGGAAAAATAATAATTATGCATCCAGCAAGAAAAAAGTGCATAAATGTTTCTCATAACCCTATTTTAGTATTTTCTTCTCAGATGTCAGTAATAGGAGAGAGAAGCCTGAAGCCAGGAATTTGCTAATTAAAATACACAGATATTAATCTTAAGAAAAGAGAAAGGAAAGAACTTGGTTCCCTGCATTAGAAGATGATATCTTGGTGCTAATTCACAGGAAATGGCAACCAGGCAATAAACAAGAAAGAAAAATGCAGATAATTTCATCTGGGACTTCAGAAGAAAAATCTTGCCCCAAACCCAAACCTGATGACTTCAGTAAACACCTTCCAAAGCTCAAGCAGAACTGCTACTCCAAGAGCTACCAAAGATACATCAATCCCTAAATGATTTTCTTGGCCAGTTAACCAGATTAGAAGGCCATTTTAGAGTCTGAAACTGCTAGAGAAAATATTTATTGTTAAATATACTTTAGTAATTTTTTTTTAATGTTTAACTCCTTTCTTTTTTTTTTTTTTTTAATCTATGGTCCTAAATCTATTTTAAGTCCTGTTACATGAAACATGACTGAATAAACAAGGTGTTCCTCCAAACAGAGTTGGCAATTTGTAAAACAACCTGCATCGTCTCCTCCTTTTCCCCCCAAGTACCAAGTTGTAACGAGTTTTCCTGTCCCTGCCTTGCACAGCCAGGCTCTGTAAAGATGCAGCTCTCCCCACAGATGAAGGACCAGCAAGAAAGCTGTTGCTTGTAACAAGGCACATGGAGATTTCCTAAATCTCAGTGTGCAAGAGTTCAATGCAAAAAGAGATATCTCAGGGAAAAACTGATGGGGAAAAATGATTCTTTGCAACCCCATAGAAGTACCTAACACATTTCCTGGGTTCAGCAGTAGCAGTCATTTTTCTCTTTTAGTAGCTGGTGCAGTACCGTGTTTTTTGACTTTCAGCCTGGGAACAATGCGGATAACACCGATGTTTTCAGTTGCTACTTAGTAATGTTTGGTCTGACCAAGGACTTTCTGAGCCTCATGCTCTGCCAGGGAAGAGGGGAAGCTGGGAGGAAGCAGAGACAGGACACTTGACCCAAACTAACCAAAGACACATTCCATACCACAACACATCATGCCCACTATATAAACTGGGGGTAGTTAACCGAAAGGGCTAGATCACTGCTCGAATTGGTCTAGGTGTCAGTCAGCAGGTAGTGAGCGGGTGTATTCTCTTCCCTTGTTATTTGCTTTATCATTATTATTATTGGTGGTAGCAGTAGTGGCTTGTGTTATACCTTAGTTACCGGACTGTTCTTATCTCAACCCATGGGAGTTAGCATTCTTTCGATTCTCCTCCCCACCCCTCTGGGAGCTGGGGGAGGAAGGGGAAAGAGTGAGTGAACGGCTGTGTGGTTTCTGGGTTGCTGGCTGGGCTTAAACCACGACACAAATAAATAAGAATAAGATAGAGGTTAATAAATAAAATGCTTTGCTACAAACAGCTGTGGAAGCAGGGCAGGAACCATCCTGCACTTCAAATAAAGCAGCAATGACTTTCTACAGTTTAACCAGCAAGACTTCCAGGTACTACTCAGATAATAAAATGCTTGTCTCTTCTTGTAATCTTTACACATCACTAATCCCTACTCACTCAGGAGTCCTAGTTCTGATCTTTCTTGCCTCTGAATGAAGAGTAGTTCTGTCAAAGTAAACACTTGTAGCAGAGGAGCTGAGATCATAATCAGACCAATGATTGTGAGCTTCCCATAACTTCCATCAAAGTGTCAATCATGCTTTCCTAATGACTGGAACCTCATTCTTCCATTAGTAACCCCCTTCCCCTATTGTGTGCAATCCACTAGACATTACCCAAGTTACTTAGTCATAACACATCTCTTAATTAGACTTATCCTAAAAAATTGTGTTCTTCTGAGATACTCTGGAATACACTGCTAAAATATTTGTAAGGAAGTCAAATACTTTACTCACATTGTTGCAGCATGGATCCAGGCTCTCTCATTGCTCTGTTACATGTTTCATTTCAGAGGGCTTAAAGGTTCTACTTGGCAGGGAGCAGCTCCTCCAAATCTACAGCCCAGTGTCCTTTGCTGGACATCTTATAGGATTTTGACATCTTAAGGATGTCAAAAGCAGAAAATGGTTTTCTTTAAAAGACTAAAGAAAATGGTTCCCCTTTTTGGATGCAGGCTTAACAATAAAGTGCACATACACTTACAGCTGCATAAATATTTCATAGTACTTACAAGGTAACTGATGTAAATGACAACAAATTTTGAAGAACGGACTTCAACTTGTGCTTACACCAAAAAAAAAAGTCTCAGCAGAAGGATGACTCTTTCATTCTTATCTTGACAATCTTTTATTTTCTTTGTTTTATTACAGAATAGAAAACACATATTCCTCATCCCATAATCTAGTGGATAAAAGAAAACCACAGGACATTTTAGTTTGAATCTCCTGACCAGGAGGAACTGAAGTTCAATCTTTGTTCTGAAAGCTTGCTTTGTTCTCTGATAAGATACAAGGGTGGTCATGTCAGGGGAGACAGATAGAGAAATACCTAAGCTCTGGACATTAATCAGACATGAATTGTGTGAGTTATGTTTAATAAAAGCCCAAAACTATTGCTATCAGAGGGGAGCTTGGTCATTTCCAAAGCAGGTTTTCTCAAGGGTGGTATGAGGGAAATTTTGGGGGCTTTGGAGGAGGTGCCTTAGGAAAGTCAACAAAGGGTGAAGTTTACTGGACAGACTACAGTTCGTTAGGAATGTTTTCTCTAAAGGTTTCCATTATACATTTGTTCCTAAGTCTGAGTTGCACAGACATCATAATAACCTTAAACCAGAAACATTAACTTTTTGTGTAGTAGCTCATGACCAGTAAGACAGAGCTGCTACATGAGCAAAGATGATGATATTTTACCCTGTGAAGTAGGAAGATATATGAGTTATGCACTGCCTAAAAAGCAGGTATAAATCTCAGGAGAGTAGAGGGGAAATCTGGAGAAAATAGACCCAGGTACTAGGTTTTCATGTCCTTCATTTTCAGGGCCTCGAGACCTTTTTTACTGTGTTGGCAACAGGGAAGTATTATCCTGGAAATTTTGCTAGTATTTCAGAAGACTAGACTGAAGAAAGATCACAAATACCTTATTGCTATGAATTCCAAAACTCTGCCATAATCTGAAATGAGATCCTAATGATGTACAAATATATTTCACAAATTTACCTATATCTTCGTGCTTGTGACTAATGTCAAATTTTGACAGAAAAAGTCTGTTCTAGACAGTTAATAACAATTGTTAAAATTTGACAAGAAAATGCACTTAAGTAATCATGTTGCTATGCTTACTATTATGATACATTACAGTTTCAAGGTAAGTTCACAAGGAAGACTACATTTATAAGTTCTTAAATTTAGCAGATAATAAAATTAAATTCTGAGTTTGATGCCACAATGCAAGAGGTCCTGTGTGCTCTTTTGCTTTTGCGGTGTACATTTTTCTTTTTACTCTGCCTGAGGGACCACTTTTATAGCTCTGAGTTAATTAAGAAAATGCAAGTGTTTAAAAAACAAAAAACAAATCCAAACCTTCTTATGGCTTAAAGATTGTTCTACTAATTCATACCATGAAGTTTGAAATTTCATCATTTGAAAAAATCAATTAAACAACTATAGATTAAGGAATCTTTTGGAATATGAAATCAGAAACATAGCTAGGATACATTATGGAAAAAACCCACATTCACTTTCTAGCTGATTTTAGAGTTCCACGGTCAGTAGTAGTAGTTTGTTATTAAAAAATACATTAATGAACACATTTCTCTGCATGTCTATTAACGTTAGTGTTTTCAGTATTCCCAAACATGATCTGGATTTCTCACTGATGAAAATTAAAGGAAATTAATGACTTCTCAGAATGGCACCTGTCCTGAAAATACAAGCTGCCTTTTATATTTTATCAAAGTAAAGTCTATACATAAACTATTAAAGTTTTCCCACGTTTAAATCATATTGTCCTCATACCTCACAAGGGTATATATTAGAACCAGAGTGGCATATGGAATATTATCAGCACCTGGAAATTTTCAGAGAGAGAAAAATTGCTGAAAGGTGTCTCTTGTATAATATGAAAGATGGATGACATTCTCATTATAAGCAGAAACAAGCCGAACAGCTGTCCACCCCAGAGAACTAACCGCAAGAGATAGAGACATCAGGGCATGGTTCAAAGAAAGTACATTTCATGAATTTGGAAAATGGTGTATGCCAGCTACAGATAGACAGGAATTTCATCAAAGGCAAATCACAAAAGGCAAAAAGTCATAGCAGAAGAAAACCCCTCAATACTACAAAAAGCACCTAAGCTGCAATTATATTTATTTATCATTCATTATTACATTTATTTACAGTGTTTCAGACTATTTCCAAGCCTTTCATGGCCTCCTGGGGAAGAATATCTTTATGATATGAATATTTGGGGAGCTTAAAAAGCTACTTGCAACTATTTGTTCACTTGGTGACTCAAAAATTAAACCTTTTATGCAATGTTTTGTATGTCGGACATAGACTTGTCTCATAATACAAAAAATATTAAAGATTTGCCAGCTTATTATGTTTCCAAGTCAGAGAGTAGGAATAAGCAAAATTACTCTTCCTTTGAGAAGTAAAAGTTTTGTAATAACTAGACCACAAATATATAAAATGAGATTTTTACATGACACTTTGGACAGATTACATTGCTTTGGTATTATTTTTCCATGATAAGCCAATGGCAGCAAAAGCAGCTGTCCAGCTACAAACTGGGGTTTGATATCATCAGGTGAATTAAATGGTCTAATAGCATTAGTTTATCCTTCTTCTACTGGGCAGACTTTTCTTCACAAACAGGTACCAGAAAAATTTGTTTCTAAGGAGCTTCCAAGAGAAACTCTTACTTTTGCAGCAATGAATACTAGTGAAATTTCACAAGCAAGAAACTGAGTTAGGGAAGAGGCAATCCTGTTCCTGTATATACTACAGAGTTAGCTAAAACGTTGTAACAGAAGGCAATCCTACCAGTTTGGAGCCCACAGTACAGAGCAGAGCAGTTATCACTGCTGGGACACCAGTAGTTCCAGCTAACTAAGCTCCTGCAGTCCTGATGTGCAACTGAGCAAGAAAATCCAGTCATGAATCATATATGCCTACAAATCAGGTGTACCTGACTATAGCATAGCTGTTCAAAAGTATTTGGACACTCCCCTTCTGCAGGATTATATAGCTGTCTCTATTCCAGAATTCTCCATGCAGCCACAGCCAGCCAACCACACAGACCCTCTGATCTTGCTATAACATGCAGTGGAAAACTGCTTTATACATAATAAGCTCCTGCCAAGCAATAGCAAATGCATACAATGACCTCAAACAGCTCTATGGGCACTTATGAAAAGCTCAAAAAACTTTACAGCACTTTATAACATTTGTTACAAATGGCAGACTGAATTTTACAAATGTGGATTTAAAAGACTTTCTGAGCAAAACTGAGAATAACCAAATTCAGAGTTCGCCCTATCTCTGTCTTCAAATAGGCAGACAGAAGCCTGTTTAATTGAGCATGGCATAATATCAAAGGGAATACCTGAAGCAGTATTCAAGAAGTACTGATGTAGGATCAAAGACTATAGAAGAATTACACAAATTAACACATCATAAAATGAAATGTAACATTTAAGAACCAAGTTTCAGAAATGAAAATCACAAATCTAAATTAGGAGCCTAATTTCCCTCTGTTGAATAAGAAGACAGCCTCTTTTAAATATGGTTTACAAAACCCATTATGCTAAACCTGTAGAGAGAAACAAGCATTTACAAGCAGGAGCTTAGTCATGCATTAAAGGTCAATCTAGACAATTAGTTTCTCTACAGATATCTCAGACTGATTGAGATGAATCCTACATCCACTGTCAAAACCGGTGCATATATCTCATCTTGTCTATATCCAAATAAAGAAATTTAGAGCAGTAGCAAAAAAGCTAAGTGATGAGTCATCAGCTTTCCAATTAGTAGATAGTTCTGAGATTGCTCTTCTCATCAATTGATTGTTGCGCTAATTAGACTGCTAACAAAGTTCACAAAGCTGGCAATCACATTGGCTGAAAAACCCCAGGAGGAAAAAGTGAACAAAGGAGAACAGGTAGCCAGTCTGCCTAAATAAACAGGGGCATAATAAGTTTTCATACCTTCACCGAGAGGCAAGCTCAAGCATTATGTTTTTTCCTCACTGACCTGTTCAGACATACTCCATCAAATTCAACAGAACCTGGTGGCTGCAGCAGAGCTGAAGTCCTAGATTCTGATTTGGGCATGATAGAAACATAAGCATCATCAGGTCTGAGAATAGAAGTTTCTCAACTAGCTCTTTTCTAGACTTAAAATGAAGAGTAATACTAGCAAGGTAGTGATCTCTAGGATCAGCCTTTTTCATACGGTCTTCTTCTTGGTGCATTTGCTTAATGCTTAAAAATTTAAAGCTGCTTCTCACCTGTGCCTTTTAACGACACACACACAAAAATACCTTAGATGCAATATTGGGATACAACCCATTTCATACATTCTTGCTGAAGCTGGGTGGTTATTCTAGAAGAGAAATTTGAGATCGACATAGTCAGATACAATTAGTGAGAGGTTGCTAAATTCTGCAGCTGAACAATCTGTCTTAAACTCCAGTTTATATTCACATTTTGTTCTTTAACTGAAAAATATAAAGTTATTGTGTAATGCCTTGTAATCTATTTATTTCAAGCAGATACTTCAAAATATAACTTTGTATCTTTATGGGAAATAAACGCACTGTGAAACAACACATTTTTTTCATAACTGTTTTAGAGTGATTGCAGGAATTGACCAGGAAGTTCACTGCAAGATATAAATATAAATTCTTTGGACATCTTGATCACATAAAATTCTCAAACTCCTGTGCAGTTACGAGACAACAGATCAGTTATTTATCCTCTTTCCTGACTATATACATTAAAATTTCTTCATTAAAAGCATAAAAAAAGATTTTAAATATTTAAATAATTAATATTAAGAATATTAATTATTTAATACCAACCTTCCCCTTAATTGACTCTGTACATGAAAGGATTACTGGGAAAATACATTATAAATTTACTTGCATAGATTTTTTTAAAAAAAATGGTTTCTTAGTAATTCAAATTCCAAGTTTTCCTTGGGCTATTTAGATCCCGTTTGACAGTTTGGCGAGTTCCCTTCTCATCCTGATACTCTGAGCCAGCAACTAAAGAAAAGAGCAAAGTTTTATCATGGCAAGATAGAAAGCTCAACAAACACTTATTGCTACAAAAATGGAATCCATCCTTTCAAATTTGTTGCCACTCTGCTGTGCATGGCTGTAGAGATCAAGAAGGCGTTTACAAATGACATCAGACAGAATGCTGGTAGGCAGTGAATTTTTACAGACGTGCTTGTCTAGAAAGAAAGATGAATTTACAGCTAGGGACCTTTTTTCTGGATTTGTTCTTCAAACATAGCTGCCAGGTATATTACACAGGAATAGTTGTCAGTAGAGGAATGAAGCTGTCTAGGCATTATTTTAAGAACAAAATCAAAGTGGTTCATGGCAAAAGACTTAAAATGTTTTATGTTCAATTAGAAGTTTTTCCAACATTATAAAAATAATGCACAAAGGAAACTTTTTATCAGAAAAAATGTTAAGGCACAAAGTCTCATTCATGAGATTTCTGAAGATACTTCATTCAAAGTCTCACATTTTAGCCTAATTAATAGAAAAGCTATTAAAAAAATGAAAAAAGATTAAGAGGTACAGTTCATTCTGACTACATTACAGTTGAGTGAACTGATTGTCAAATGCCCTCATGCAGATGAAAGATACATTGGAAGATAAATTTCTTCTTTAAAAAGCTCTTTAATGAATATTAAGGTTTTATGCATATGGTAATCCAGTAGTTTAAGCATAATGTAAAACCCTTGGGACACAAAATTATATGAGACCAATGAAGTCATATTTCACATCTTAAATTTTTAGTTATTTTAAGTTATAAATTATTTATTGTGAATACTTTGCAGCTTTACTAAGCTGTTGGAATATGGGAAGAAGTTTTTTTTTCTTTACAAAACCTCCTATGACAAGCACATACTCAACATTACCTTAAACAAATATATTTCATAATCTATTATTTTTTATGGTATGGGCAGACTTTTCCTCAGTGTCTCCAAGCTGATAATGAAAGTAGTCTTCCTTACTATTTTGCTATTGTGGTTTCTGTATCAGAGTGCAGAATGATAATGTGGAAAAAAATAGTAGAAATATTAGGGGAAAAAAAGGTAAAGGTATTAAATTCTCTAGCAGATGTAATGAGTGTCCATAAGAAACTATATATCATTCATTGCCCTGCATGTCTATGAAATGTTATTATCCAATCATGGCATTCTTACAGAGAATCTTAGTAACTCACATTAGAGCTAAGCCTATGTGAGTTATACTCACATAAATCAGGTCAGACTTCAATTAACGGGTGATGTTATTCCATTCTGCTAGCCTGGTGAACAACTCTGGTGGTGGCACTTTACATACACACATGCAGGCACACGCGTATACCCGTTTATTTTATCAGCTTTATGTCTCCTTTATGAACTGCAGTGAATCTTTGCCATACAAATGTCTGTGTAAGAAGCTGATACTGAGCAGGAAAGAAGAATTAGATTGGAAATGCAAGGAAACAGGAATTTACTAGATTCTCTACATTCAGATCTAATGGAAAGTTCATTGCCACATTTTCAAGATGGAATTCAAATACTAATTTTGAAGCACATGTAATTTCCTTCAGGAGCACAACATAATTAAACACAAAGAAATGCCCTGGGTACTAAGGATTACTGGAGTTGGTTGTCTCTAACCTTGCGCGTAGACAAATTTCCTTGAAAATCTGAAAAGTATGAAAAGATAATGCAAAGTCCCAACAAAGATCATGTGGGATAGGTCGTTTACTGTTACTCGCTAATATACTGCGCTGCCTTCTATCAAGTCCCTGTCATGTAAAATTCAGCCTGTCACCAGCCAAAAACAGAAATATACTGTGGGCTTGTGCAATTACCTCGATTCAATAGGTTTGTATGCTTGGATGTTTTTATGTTCTCAGAGAATTCCTATTCACCTATTAGTTTCCATCAGGAAGAATGAAATAACAATGAGTGTTGCACTTATTTTTCCTTTTACTTGCAAAAAATACATTTCCACAAATAAATACTTCCCTTCACAATCGGCTTTCAGCATGAAATAGCAGAACACATAAAACACTTTAAAACATTAGGCTGGTTTCATACAGTGCTTTTCAGATATTGTGAAAAGAGGTCTTTTCAAAATCGAAGACTGAATGATGGAAATGTATTGACTGAAGGCAAGATCTGCCTTTTTTGTTATTCCATATGCTGTTACAAGCTTTAGACATTAGAACAAGTTTTATATAAATTATGTTCTCTACAAGAACAGCCCTTGTTCTAACAAATGTATCAGAAGCTAGTCAAGACAGCAAGGCAAAAAGTAGTCTAATTTTAAATCTGTTAGAGATACAGAGATCTTCTGGTGAGATTCTCTATGACAGGGTCTTAGATATAAGCTTACATCCAAACCCCAAGTTCTGTATAGAAGTTATTGCTATAACTAAATTGCTTTTATAGCCCCTCATTTATACCAGAATTGAATTATATCTACTAAGAAGCAAAATTTACCACTGTCTGTGACTGAAGTAACAAGTGCTTCTGCATCTTACAGACATTTAACCAAGACAGCAACTGGGGCAGTTCACTTGTAAAGCATTCACCTCTCAAGGACAACAGAATATGCTAATCATATTCAATAGCATTACACCCACAATTAGGTCCAGGGTTTAGGTTCCCTGCTATGCTATACCCTTGCAGATTTGTACATCTACGAAATGTCCACATGGGAGATTTTAAACAAGATTTGAATGGTAGCATGGTATAAAGGCATAAACCCCCCATTTCTGTAGAGACTGTTTTCCCTATTGTATAGCCTTTCTGGACCAGAAATCTAGGCTTTCCATTTCAATCTCTTGTGTCACAGAGTCCAGTCCCCTGACAACACAGCTATCTATCAGCCATCACTCTACCATTAGTGTATTTAACATCATCTGCAAAGCAGCTAATCTTTTTGTCCAGTGGCAATTCCAGAACCTGTCATTGCAAATCCAAATTTGTTCATAGCCAGTCTGCAGCTAACATCAGGTAAGATAACACAAACACAGAGATACCTTCACAAGCTGTTATATTTAAGAAATTTTATGCACAAAATGTTTTTTTAAAATTAATACACTGAAGTCCAGGTTTTATTTATTACATAGCCTCCAAAGCATTTGAGGTTCATTAATGGCTATTACGAGTCCTGCTACCCTTCATGTCGGTATGTGGGTACCACGTGGGTATCACATGGGCACCAGAGCCCAGATACTTCCTCTTCTATTCTGCTGAAGAGGACATTTTTCTTTTATAAAGGAGAAAGGCAATCATTTTGATGACATGCTAGAGACCACACACTGAATCAGTGAGCTATCCAGCATTCACAGTCACTCCTGTTTGACTGAAAGGTCTAGAGAACCCCACCACAATGTCAATTCCTCATAAACACTGACCTCATGGCACTATCTCCACTGCGGATTACTAAGGTGCTGAAGAAGGACATCTTGTTCTTTCAAGATCTTCAGAAGTATCTTGCAATGTGGAAGTGCACCTTTAATCATAAGAACTGTCTTTTCTCATTCATCTTCAGATTTCTCATCCCATTTTCGTCTGAACTCAGAAATGGTTTGCAACATGTATATGGTTTAGAGCAGTTGCCTGAGACCTCAGAACTCTCCTTAGACAGACAGCAATCCCTCAAAGCATAACTTTCTACCTTTTAAAACAGAACAAAGCTTTGAAGTACAGGACAACCAACAGTTTTCAGATTGTGAAGACATGTACAAGAGTACAAAAGAGGTTTAATGACTTTTCATGCTGATTTACTTTTGAGGGAGATAAATTTTCCTATATTAAATGAAACTGAGGTTGAGAGTCACTTCAGCTTTTCTGATTTTCTAGGTCTAATTCATAGACTTAGACTGACATGCATTTAAAGTAACTCAACTGACCTGTTTTAGGAGGTGGACTGTCCTGTTGACCTTTGTTTATTTATTTCTATTTGTAACAGAGCCTGATATAAAATCTAAGATTTAGATGTCTAGGTTTTAAGCACCTGCACTCTAAGAGGTGATTCTCATGGTGAAAGTACTGTCAGAGGAAGTGCCTCCAAGGGTAGAATTCAGCTTATCGAATAATTCATCTTCTCCCCAGTACCACTTTAAGACTACCAGTAACATTGCCTCAAATGTTGCCTATTTGAAGCTTTACTTTCAAAATGCATATCAATGAATTAAGGTCTTGTGAAAACAAACACTAAATGCATTAACAAACCAATTTTCTTCCTTTCTTCAGCTGATTCTATGCATATCACTGTTAGGCTTTTCAACTGTGCTGTCCCTAAAACTTCTTACAGGTCTGAAGATTTTAGTTCAGATATTTCTTCAAATCAACCAGTTTCACTAGCATAACATCTTAGGTGACAAAAATCCATGTAAAGTTTGGGGCTGAAACTCAAGTCTCTGGAGCCCACTTGTTTCTGTGTTAAGTTTTATAGCACCACAAAGCAAACCCACATTGTCATCACTGGGACAGTGACTACAGTGATGACCGTGATGACCAGTAGACAGTGAGGGAAAACACAACCCTACTGTCTTCAGTATCATGACTCTGTCCTCAAACTTAATAGAACTGTTAATGTCACTCAGTAATTTTAAGAGCAGAATAAACCACGAACCAGGACCCTGGAACTGACAAGAGGAGTATAAGGGTATCTCAGATCTGAACTAAGATTTCCCTCTTTTCTGTTCTAGATAAGAAGGTGGCATGTCCCTGTGTTTGCCCTATACCAATTACTATTTTTTTTCCAGCAGAGCAAAGGAAAACAAGCAGGAGAGCTGAGAAGTCTAACCCCACTGTACTCAGAAAATACCTTTTAACCCTATTTTACCAGACTTCTAGGTCAATCAAGATCTGAGCATTAATGGCCAAGAAATTGCATAGATGTTGAGGATGATCAAGCAGCCTGCATGGCCATATAATATTCCCATTGCACTTTGAATTAATTATAAGATCAGCAGGAGTTCACAAGGCATTGCACAGAACAGCAACAACAATTATTCTTAACTGTAGGCCCAGCTTGCTCCCAATCTTAAACCAGAAAGAGCTTCATTAATAACCATAACAATAACAGAAAAATAAATACCTTTGCTCAACATAACCATTATTTACATTCATCTACCCTACTGGTGTGATCTAATTTGGACTTTTTATCTCCTTTTTCTCCTGTCTCCCAGGCAGGGTACCCAGAACGTAATGATACTAAAGGATATTTCAAGTAACTGCACTGTTCCCACACTGCAGAAGGTCTACAGAGTGGAGCTGGGAGCACTGAATTACAAAAGCACTCATGAAAAACTATACATATGTCTCATTTAATAGTTTACCTAATAGACTGGATACAAACTTGTGTTTATATATAAGATAAGGAGTATCATCAGTGATGACAGCACTGGGGTCTGATTTGTGTCAGAAAAGAAGATCTCAGAGCAGGTATCTAGAATTTAATTTTTATAAAACAAATAAAAAATACCAATTGCAAGTCAGAACAGTAAAATTTTTGAGGAAGGATTAAAAAATAAAAGACTGAAATTTAAGTGCAGCTGAGTCAGAATGGGAAATTGCAATGTCTCCAGGCTGTTAAATCAGGAGACTGGCAATTACTAGAAATTAAATGGAAAGTAAGTTGTGACACTCTGTCAGACTTCACCTGCAAGTGCAGAATATTTATAAAAATAAACTCTGCCTAACCCTTCTGTTTCAACAAAGCACGAAAAATAGAAGATTGAGGTTATTTTTCCAGTCTAATAAAAAAGAATCTGTTCAATAGATCCAAAATGAAAAAAATGGTCCTGCAATTCTAACTAGTGCATTTATCACACTATGTTTGAAAACACAGAGTAACATTTTCAAAAGAGCCCAAGATTTTTCACTGGCTGGACTTTGAGCTCTCTTGAAAAGTTTGGTTTTAGATTAAATGAAATGTGCAGGACAGCAGTTCCCATCCACCACTGGTCCTAGAGTAATAATTTTGTGAAAACATTTGAAAGCAGGTCTGTGTTGTGTCCATCCCACTGTGCGCAATTTCAATCTCTCAGTTCTCTCTGACTGTGAGCCACATCACAGGACCAGTGTACAGCATTCCCCCCTCAAGTCATGGCCACTGTTCTATAATAGCTTCCAGATAAATATGTGTTAGACATGATAGTGTTACTAAAGATATCTTACACTATAAAAGCTTTACTTTCTACTATGTATATAAATTGTTCAAAATCCAGTCCTCCAAGCTGATACATTATTCTAGTTCTCTGAAGTCCTGCTGATTTCTGTGAAGCTTTTTTCAAGCATATAGTCATATAGAATCATAGAGTCATAGAATCGGTAGGGTTGGAAAGGACCTTAAGATCATCTAGTTCCAACCCCCTGCGAAGGGAAGGGGCACCTCACACTAAACCATGCCACCCAAGGCCCTTTCCCACCTGGCCTTGAATACTGCCACAGATGGAGCATTCACAACTTCCCTGGGCAACCCATTCCAGTGCCTCACTGCCCTTAAAGGACTTCTTCCTTACATCCAATCTAAACTTCTCCCATTTAAGTTTGAACCTGTCACCCCTTGTCCTATCACTACAGTCCCTATCAAATAGTCCCTGCCCAGAACCCTTATAAGCCCCCTTCAGATACTGGAAGGCTGCTATGAGGTCTCCATGTGGCCTTCTCTTCTCCGGGCTGAACAGCCCCAACTTTCTCAGCCTGTCTTCATACAGGAGGTGCTCCAGTCCCCTGATCATCCTCGTGGCCCTCCTCTGGACTTGTTCCAACAGTTCCATGTCCTTTTCATGTTGAGGACACCAGAACTGCACACAATACTCCAAGTGAGGTCTCACAAGAGCAGAGTAGAGGGGCAGGATCACCTCCTTCAACCTGCTAGTCACACTTCTTTTGATGCTGCCCAGGATACAGTTGGCTTTCTCAGTTGCCAACGCACAATGAAGCCAGCTCATGTTCATTTTTTAATTGATCAACACCCCCAAGTCCTTCTCCACAGGGCTGCTCTGAATCTCTTCTCTGCACAACCTGTAGCTCTACCTGGATTGCTCCAACCCAGGTGTAGGACCTTGCACTTGGCATGGTTAAACTTCATCAGGTTGGCATCAGTGCATCTCACAAGTGTGTCAAGGTCCCTCTGGATGGCATTCCTTCCCTCCAGTGTATCAACCGAAGCCACACAGCTTGGTGTCATCGGCAAACTTGCTGAGGATGCACTCAATCCCACTGGCCGTGTCATCAACAAACATGTGGAACAAGACTGGTCCCAACACCCATCCCTGAGGGACACCACTCGTTACTGGTCTCCACCTGGACATTGAGCCATTGAGCACAACTCTTTGCATGCAGCCATACAGACAGTTCTTTATCCACTGAGTAGTCCATCTTTCAAATTGTTGTCTCTCTAACTTAGAGACAAGGATGTCATGTGGAACAGTGTCAAACATGTTGCACAAATCCAGGTAGATGACATCAACTGCATCTACCCCTGTCCATCAGTTCCATAGCTCCATCACAGAAGGCCACCAAATTGGTCTGGCAGGATTTCCTTTAGTGAAGCCATGCTGGCTGTCACCAACCACCTTGTTTTTCATGTGCCTCAGCATGCCTTCCAGGAGAATCTGCTCCAACCTTTTGCCAGGCACAGAGGTGAGGTTGACTGGACTGTAATTCCCTGCCTCATCCATTTTCCCCTTCTTGAAAACGGGGGTTATATTTCCCTTTTTCCAGTCATCAGGAACTTCACCTGACTGCCATGATTTTTCAAATATGATGGACAGTGGCTTAGCAACTTCATTTGGCAGCTCCTTCAGGACCTGCAGATGGATTTCATCAGGTCCCATGGACTTGTGCACGTCCATGTTCTTAAGATGGTCTCGAACCAGCTTCTCTCCTACAGTGGCCGAAGGTCTTCGTTCTCACAGTCCCTGTGTCTGCCTTCCAAGACTTGGGTGGTGTGGTCAGAGCATTTGCCAGTTAAGGCTGAGGCAAAGAAATCATTAAGAACCTCAGCCTTCTCCAAATCCAGGGTAGCCAGTTCTCCTGACAGCTTCTGGAGGGGACCCATGTTGTCCCTAGTATGTCTTTTATTTGCAATATAACTAATATGACTAACACAGCCTTGCAGACTTACAGCTCCTTGTAGCTCATTTTTTCCAAAGTAAAAACGGATAGGGAATGACCATTTATCTCTTTTTGTCTTTCCTGGCTCTAACATGGCAGTATTACTGTCCAGATTCATTGTACTACCTCATGTTTGTTTACATGCAAAAAAATTTCTACTGTAATGAAATTCTTTAAGATCATTGTCAACATACTTCTGTTCATATAACACTTCTTTAACTCACTCTCAATCCTCCTTTCTGCTTTTTTCTTTGAAATTTTTCAATAACACAGTTTAATTTTTTTTTGGTACAATTATTTGGCAGGATACCATTGCAGTGACTTCTGCAGTCTGTGCAAGATCTTTGGAAAGTATTATTAGTTCTGGAAAACAGGACTTTTTGTGACCTAAATGAATGAAGAAATCTTCTTTTTTAAAAAGTAAAACGTGTTTTTTGAGGGAAAATAGTATTGCACTTTGTTTCCCACTCAGAATGGGGGTAAAGGAGCACACAGAAAGGATGTTTTAGAAGTTTCCCTCAGATGGTATGCTCTTCGCAGCCATTTCTGGTGAGATGTTAATACACAAATCAATTCTTCTCAGACAAGCTTTGACCCCTCTCTCTAGTTAATGTTTTACTGGTACAATCTTTCAGTCATGAAATGCTTTACTAAATAAGATATGGGCACATGTCACCGCATGTATCTTCCACATAATTTTAAGCTTATAGGGGAAAAGGAATTGGGGTGGCAGAGTGGATTTGTTTACTTACTGTTTCAATCCCGAATCACTAGAAATTTCCAGTGAAAACAACACCTTACACTGCTCCAGCTATCACACTCTCATGTGTAAGAGCTTTCCACACTGTGATAGGAGCTTTCCACACTGTGGTAGGAGCCAGACTGCTCTAAACTCTTGCAAGATCTGAGAAGACTCTAGGAAAACTGGGACTGAGACTGAGAAAGCACAGCAGGGAGCAGCACTCAAACTTTATAAGCAACCAGTGAAACCTTGATTAAAAAAGACCAGTCAGTGGAAGTAGACTATACAACTAAAATACCTAGAAGGACTTTGGATTTGTTTGTAAGAAAAGTACCACCTACTTTCATCTTCTAAAAAAAGAAAAGCAACAGAATGCGTTAAAGGGGCTTATATCCAAACCCAAAGATCTGTCTTTCATTTACAACATGATACTGGTATTGCAGCTCAGCTATGTTCCTAAAGGATGATTACATCAAATGCCAGAATCAAGTGATCTAAATCTGTGTGAATGATGCAGAAAGCCAAAATTGCACTTTTGAACAGGAAATATATCCTGATAATGCTAAATTCATGTGAAATTAGGCAGGCAAACACCCATTGCTACTCCATTTCTTGCAAATAGTCCATAATACTGCTTGCAAATAGCAACCTACCTCCCTTCAGAAGAAAAATTAAGAATAAAAAAGTACATTAAAATACATAAAGTAAGGAAATGACAGAATTAATATTGCTTATAAGACCTTGATAGGCTTTCCTAGTGTGGTAGTAAGACCCCTTGGTCCCCAGGATATCTGTCTCATTCATTCCAAAAAGATTACTAACTGAATGAGCATCTATACCATGCCTTATTTTGCTGTAACTGAAATTTTTTTCCTAGCAATTTTTACTTAACTAATCTTAAAACTTGGCTCTGAAGAAGATGATTAAATACTTCTAGCCATCCCGTGATTCTCTTCCTTCTAACCAGTGTTTGACAAGTGATATGTTGCTCTATTAAACTGTCCCTACCTGGAGATGGATGAGGATGATCCTAGTTTTATGACTAGAGGAAGCAATGAGACATCCCAGCCAAAGCTCCCCAAATCTGCATGTCTGGTTTAAGATACTAAATACTTGATTCACCTCTTAACGTCCTCACTGAGCACTTGCCCACTCAGTCTACAGCCATCAGAAGGTTACAAACTTCGCAAATTGGAGCCCAAGGCCTTCAGTCTGGGCCCCGGGAGACAAAGCATGAGACTTTCAGGGATCAAAATGATAACACTTGTTTTAGTGCTTTGCCTGATATCAAAAGGAGCTCTTTGATAAGGCAGAATCAGCAGTCAGTTCTCCAAGGTGGAATTCACATCATTTGGAAGGAGGCTCTCCTTGCAATGCCATTTGAGTCAACACTTTTCCTTATAACTGACGTCGGGGAGCCACAGACTTGCCTCCATCACAGAGGCTACAAACCTGAACCATGACAAAATTACCCAGACTGAATAATTAAAAAGCAGTTTTAATCCTGCCATATTCTGATTTACAACTGTGGAGCATTGTAATCTCCAAATTAAAGAGTTCAAGCATGAATGCTTAAAGACAAAAGAATCCCAGACAAATCTCATTGTGTGCCACCTCATACAGCCAGTTGGCAGTATTTTGGTAGGCATTAGGACTTTCATTGAGTTCTGCATTAAAACACTGTATCTTTCCAACCAGCTTAATATATAATTCAGCATTCTTCAATGTACAGCAACAGCTTTTCTAAAAGACATGTAGAAGTGTTGTATATAGGTTTTAGTTTGATATAGGATTGTTGAGGAAATGCATCTTTAGTTGCCCCAAGCCTATTTATACTTATGACTTCAAGGCTTTGTAGTCCGAAGAAACATGTCTCCCAAACATTTGTAGTCATTGCTTTAGAACTATTCTGAGTCAAATCACAGAGACAATCATTTGAAATGGTCTCACCACACCCTCAAGTTTACTCTCCTGAAATATCACTGAATCATTTTCTCCAAGGCCAGCCTCTTACCATAAAAAAACCCTTTGAAGTGCCACAGCAGGAACTTTGGAGTCTCTTGCTTGCATTATTCAGCAATCCAGTAATTAGAGAAACAGAACTTGAAAGCATCTATAAATCTTCAGATGGGGGCTTCATTTTCTCCCAGCACAGCTTTATTGGGCTTGCTTGTTGCTTACACATTCCGTATGTTCTGTTCTGATTTTATGACTAGATTAAGGACTTTTTGGGACCATGAGTTAGTCCACAGAGATGCAGGCATACTTTCTTTAAATCAGTATTGCAGATGCCATAATAAACATGTTTCCCAGGTTCCCTGTACAATACTTGACAGCAGCAGAATTGCACCCACACAGTTAACTGACTGAAGATGCTAACACACAGTAGAGACAATTAAATTTACTTCCAGAGTGCTTTCCATCAACCTAGTATAGTGAGTGACAAGATCTCCTAGAGGCAGTGGTAGAAAGCTATAACGATATGCAGAAATGAAGATACCATGTCCAGGAGTAAAATTCATCTATTACACTGCATCAAAAGTAACTTATTTACCACTACTCCATTCCAATAATTGGGATCTGTTTTCTTTATGTCTTGGTACATGGTATTTATAGATGGCTACAGCAAAACAGTATTTCTGTCCTCTTCACCACAGCATCCACTGGTAAAAAACATGTCCCACTCCAGACTGACAATTATCTGAAGAAGTGACAAGGCAAAGTGAACTGATAAAACATTATTTCTAATTCTTTTAGGGGAATCAAATCTGTCTCAAATGATGTTAATGTAAATTACTGTGGCAAATGTGACATCTCTGTCTGAGAGCATGTTAATGTAATTTACTGCAGTGAATATCACATCTCCATCTGCTGAAGCAGTCTGTTAAAATTCACTAAGATTATTATCTTCAAGAGGCAGAGGCTTTTAATCTTTCAGGTTGTTGTTTTTCAAGTTCCTTCTGATGGAAATAGTATCCAACATGTGATGCTGACTGACAACATTTGATTAAATTAAAAATGGAGTGAGTAAATTCCTAGCTTCTACCAGTTCATTATAAAATAGCAGCTGGTAGGTAGTTAACTCCAGAATTTCAATTTCAGTTTAGACCATGACACTCAGAATATTCATTTTCAGCCTGAATAGCTGTAGATAGAGACCAATGATATGAGAATACTATGATCAATTTTACATTTTCCGACATTATGTCAGCTTTTAACAAGTCTTTGCTTATTATCAGAGAGCCAAGAAAAAACTTCTCCAAAGTAAAATATCCTACCTTGAGCAGTTATGTAAAAGCAAAAAAAAAAAAAAAGTCTGTGAAAGAATGCAGTTGTTACTGCTATTTCATTATTAAGGTTATGCAGCATTTAAAAAAACTACAATACATCCTGTAAGCACTATCTGTATGGAAATCAGGGAAGAAAGGTTGAAATATCTCGAGAAGTCACATAACTTTCCTATCTAGTCTGTATTCACAACACTTAATCTATAATAATATGGAAAGATGGATATTTTTACTCTTAATTGAAAAAGTTCCAAACCCTAATCTAGGGAAAATGTGTCATGTAACTACATAAAACATTACAAGATTCTATTCCATGGAAGTCTAAAATGGGTTCAAAAAGATGTTACTTGCACAAGATCATATAAATGCTGAAATTTATGTTGAAAACGAATTTCACTGAAATTTTTTTCACTTCAGCAGCTGACAAGTATTATGATAATAAATAGAAAAATACCCATTAATATGTAAGAGAATAGCAACTTTAGGAGAAAAATAGACAAGTGTCGTGGTTTAAGCTGTAAATTTCACTTCTCCCTCCTTTTCCGCCCCCTCCCCCACTCTGATGGGGGGGGGGGAAATGGGGAGAAGAACCAAAGAAAATGTAACTCCCACGGGTTGAGATAAGAACAGTCCAGTAACTAAGGATACAATACAAATCACTACTGCCACCAACAACAACAATAATAATGACAAAGTAAATACAAAGGGAGAGGATACAACCGTTTCGCCGCCCGACTGAGCCGAGAAACAGCGTGCCGCTCCAGAGACCGCGTGGTGTGAGAGCCCCACCCCCGAATCCTACATCCTGGGCATGACGTGCTATGGTATGGAATAACCTCATTGGTCAGCCCGGGTCAGGCGCCCTGTCTCCCCTCCCTCAGCTTTTCTCTCTTTCCCGGCGTAACAAGAGACTCTGCGGGGAGGGGGAAGCCGAACCCATAACAATCCACCCCTTATTCCATACCATTCACATCATGCTCAGATCCCACATTTTCAAAATATCATCCCGTATACATATATATATATACACACATACACACGCACACAGAGATGGAGAGATATAATCCCTTAGTGCCTGGACCAATCCCTATAAAGCTGCTGAGTCCATCCAGTTCAGTGATGTCAGGCTCCACCTTTTGTAACAGTCTTTCAGAGCAGGGAAAGCTGTGTGCAGTGTTGGATCATTGCCTGCTGATGCTGATTGTTCCTTTACTGCAGAACTCGTCTGGTTTCATCAAAGTTCATTCTTCGTTGGGATGATAGTCTGAGGGTCAGTCGCGGATGACTTGAAGACATCTAGTTGATGAGCTATAGAAAAACAAATTACATAACAAGCAACAGCATGCAATTGAGTTCATTGGCTGTTTTCTCCTAAAATCAAATCTCCTTGAGGATACACATCGGACTTCCCCATCTTCCCGCATTACCCACCAAGTATATCCGGGTCCCTGAGCAAAAGCAATCCCACCCGTGGGTTTGCCTTTACCTGAAGCAGGAATAACCCAGACTGTCTTCCCCAGCAAATTCTTTATGTGCACCACAGGAACGTTGTCCCCCTCTACGGTATGTAGAAGTTCTGACTGGGCTGGACCAGCTCTGTTGGCAGATCCTCTGGTGTTGACCAACCAGGTGGCCTTTAATAAATGTGTATCCCAATGTGTGAAAGTCCCACCACCCGTTGCTCTCAGTGTAGTTTTTAATAGCCCGTTGTACCGTTTGATTTTCCCAGAGGTTGGTGCATGGTAGGGGATGTGATATACCCATTCAATGCCATGCTCTTTGGCCCAAGTGTCTATCAGGCTGTTCCAGAAGTGGGTCCCATTGTCTGCCTCAATTCTCTCTGGTGTGCTGTGTCACCACAAAATCTGTTTCTCAAGGCCCAGGATAGTGTTTCAGGCAGTGGCGTGGGGCACAGCGTATGTTTCCAATCATCCGGTGGTTGCTTCCACCATGGTAAGCACATGACGTTTGCCTTGGCGGGTTGGTGGGAGTGTAATATAATCATTCTGCCACGCCTCCCCATATTTGTACTTCAGCCATCAGTCCTCCATACCAAAGAGGCTTTAGCCATTTAGCCTGCTTAATTGCAGCACATGTTTCACAGTCATGAATAACCTGGGCAATCGTATCCATTGTTAAGTCCACCCCTCCATCACGAGCCCATCTGTATGTTGCATCTCTGCCCTGATGGCCTGAAGTGTCGTGAGCCCACCGGGCCAAAAATAATTCACCCTTATGTTGCCAATCTAAGTCCATCTGAGCCACTTCAATTTTAGCAGCTTGATCCACTTGTTGGTTGTTCTGGTGTTCCTCAGTAGGCCAACTCTTGGGTACGTGAGCATCTACATGGCGTACTTTGACCACCAGGTTTTGCAACCAGCTGCGATATCTTGCCACAGTGCAGCAGCCCAGGTGGGTTTACCTCTGCATTGCCAGTTGCTCTGCTTCCGTTGCTGCAACCACCCCCACAGGGCATTCACCACCATCCATGAATCAGTATAAAGTATTGGCCACTTTTCTCGTTCAGCAGTGTCCAAGGCCAGCTGGATGGCTTTCACCTCGGCAAACTGACTCGATTCACCCTCCCCTTCAGCAGTTTCTTCAACTTGTGATCGAGGACTCCATACTGCTGCCTGCCATCTATGGTGCTTTCCCACAATGCAACAGGACCCATCAGTAAACAAGGCATATTGCTTTTCATTTTCTGACAGTTCATTATATGGTGGGGCCTCTTCAGCACGCATCACTCCTTCCTCCTCTGGTGACCTTCCAGAATCTTTACCCTCTGGCCAGTCCATGATGACTTCTAGAATTCCTGGACGACTGGGATTTCCTATTCGAGCTGGTTGTGCAATTAGTGCAGCCCACTTACTCCATGTAGCATCAGTTGCATGATGTGTAGAGGAGACCCTGCCTTTGAACATCCAGCCCAGCACGGGCAACCGGGGTGCCAGGAGGAGCTGTGCTTCAGTGCCAATCACTTCCGAAGCAGATCGAACCCCTTTATAGGCTGCCAATATCTCTTTTTCAGTTGGGGTGTAGCTGGCCTCAGATCCTTTGTACCGCCAACTCCAAAAGCCGAGGGGTCAACCTCGAGTTTCCCCTGGAGCTTTCTGCCAGAGGCTCCAGGTAGGACCGTTCTCCCCAGCTGCGGTGTACAGTACGTTTTTAACATCTGGCCCAGTCCGGAGTGGTCCAAGGGCTACTGCACGAACTATCTCACGTTTAATTTGCTCAAAGGCTTGTTGTTGCTCGGGGCCCCATTTAAAATCATCTTTCTTCCGGGTCATATAATAGAGAGGGCTTACAATCAAACTGTAATTCGGGATGTGCATCCTCCAGAACCCCACAGCACCCAAGAAAGCTTGTTTTGCTTTCTTATTAGTTGGTGGCGACATTGCTGTTATCTTGTTGATCACATCTGTGGGGATCTGGCAGCGTCCATCTTGCCATTTTATTCCCAAAAATTGAATCTCCTGTGCAGGTCCCTTGACCTTACTCTGTTTTATGGCAAAACCGGTTGTCAGCAGGATTTGGATTAGTTTCTTCCCTTTCTCAAAGACCTCTTCTGCTGTATCACCCCACACAATGATGTCATCAATGTATTGCAGGTGTTCTGGAGTTTGCCCCTGTTCCAGTGCAGTCTGGATCAGTCCATGGCAGATGGTAGGGTTGTGTTTCCACCCCTGGGGCAGTCGATTCCAAGTGTACTGGGCGCCTTCTGTTAATAGCTGAGACGTGTTGGTGCACGTGAGGAGCTGGATAGATCGTCTCTCAATTGTTGGAGGTTCTGGGACAGTTTTTCCACAGCTGAGATGATGGAAGGGGTGAGATTATCTTCAAACTCTCAGAGTTCATAAATCATTTCATCCACTGTTGGTGGTCTTATGTCACTCCAGGTTATTGTTGCCAATGAATGGGCATATGATTGGGGTGCATTTCATGTAAATTTCCACCACATGGGTTGTGTACATCCAACTTCATCTGGATCTGTGGGTATATCCCCAACATTCGGCTTGGTGATATAGATCATCTCTACAATGGCTGATTCTCTCAGAGACTGGATGCCTTTCTCTAGAGTAGTCCACTTGGCTGAACGACTCATAACATCGTCCTTGTATGGAAACCTGTCTTTCACAGCTGCCAAGAGCGGCTTCCAAAGGCTGAGGGACTTTTTCTCTCTTGCAATTGCTTTGTCAATTCCCCCTTCCCTGGCAAGAGATCCCAGCTGTTTGGCTTCACTACCTTCTAGTTCATGACCGTCGGCCCCATTGTCCCAGCATCGGAGCAGCCAGGTGATGATGTGCTCCCCTGGCTGAGGGGTAAAGTCTTTTCGCATATTCCGTAGCTTGGTTGAGGTCCGAGATCAAGATGTCACCTCTTCCTTTGCTTCTTCTTCTTCATCATGTGGTAATAACTCCTGGTCAGATGCTGTCACAGGTGGTGACGTTTCTTTGTCTTGTGTCATCTTTCCTGCCTCTTCTTTGTTTTTCCTCTTGCATACAGGGGCAACCGATATTGGTATGAGTTGGTCCTCTGGTTTAGCTGCAGTGATTATTACTGTGGTTTGGGTAGCTGCTGTACTTGTCACTGGGGTTTGAGTCGTGGCTGTACCTGTCGCTGGTGGTGATGTAGCTGCTGTACTTGGAGCTGGAGTAGCTGCGCTGTCCATTATTCCGCCCTCAGATCCAGAGACATTTTTTTCCTTTTGAAGATGCTGGACAGTGTTAAACAGGGCTCTGTAAGCATAAGCCAAGCCCCAGCACGTTGCCATGATTTGTCCATCTCTGGTGTGACGAGAAAGATCACACACCTCCTTTAAATGTTTTATTAATTTTTCTGGATTTTGCATTTGTTCATTGGTGAAGTTCCAAAGCACTGGAGGGGCCCACTGGCCTAGGTACTTGCCCATACTATCCCACACACCCTGCCACTCATGACTGTCCAGCCTTGGGGAAAATCTCTCGGCCATCCTGGATTGTGGTCTAACCCCAGACATGGCCCACACCCCACTCTGCTTAACTCTCTGGACCAGACTAAATAGTTGTGAGTACAACATATTCAGTATGTGTGCCAACAGGATAATTCCCATCACAACCAGCAGGCAGATCTCAAGGGTATCTAAAGGCCATTCAAAACCTTCAGAATTCTCAAATAGTGTTGTAAACGGCCTGGTGGGGGCACTGGGAACACAAAAGAATGTCTCCTTCACAGGCTGACCACCCGAGGAGGTGAAAAATGACATGTAATTGCTAAGAACTTCCATTATATACCTCCCACAGTATAGAGTTGGTGGCCACACTGGAAACAGAAACCGGGTCAGTTTCATGATCACTGAGTCTATTGTATTAACAATCCGTGCAATACAGTATAATGTAACAAGAATCTTAACCCAAAACCCAGATCTGAAAAACGTTAAGATAAGAAGAACCGGCTGTAAGTAAGGTATCATACACTGAACCTGTGAGAACCAGAGCAACAACTTTGAGAGCCAATAAATCAGCATTGTGACGAGTGGCTATTTTGTCTTTATCTCAACCCTTAAGTGCCCCATGTTGGGTGCCAAAAAGAACTGTCGTGGTTTAAGCTGTAAATTTCACTTCTCCCTCCTTTTCCGCCCTCCCAACCTGATGGGGGGAAATGGGGAGAGGAACCAAAGAAAATGTAACTCCCATGGGTTGAGATAAGAACAGTCCAGTAACTAAGATACAATACAAATCACTACTGCCACCACCAATAACAATAATAATGACAAAGTAGATACAAAGGGAGAGGATACAACCGTTTCGCCGCCCGACTGAGCCGAGAGACCGCGTGGCGTGAGAGCCCCGCCCCCGAATCCCACCTCCTGGGCATGACGTGGTGTGGTATGGAATAACCTCATTGGTCAGCCCGGGTCAGGCGCCCTGTCTCCCCTCCCCCAGCTTTTCTCTCTTTCCCGGCGTAACATGAGACTATGCGTGTGTGTGTGTGTGTGTGTGTGTGTGTGGAGCCAAACCCATAACAATAAGGTATAATAACACTTCCATAGTATTGATTAAAGTCCAATGCATTGATCAAAACAGCCAAGTATCCAACTCTGAGCCACTTTTCTAGTGTTTGAGTAGATGTGTCCAGACTCGCTAGGGAGCACAGAGGCTAGAAGGCCAAAGTCAGAGAGCAGAGAGCATTGAAGCTGTGGGGATGGGAAATAAAAATACTATTACTAAGATCAGGAAGGAAAGAAGTTAAGATGTTAGTTCCTTTGGGGATGGAAGGGTTGCTTAATTTCCCATCCACCTTTCCCCTCAGAAGATGGATTACTTCCTGGTGGTGATGAAGCACAGAAGAACTTCATAAAGTCAGATTTCAAAGTGAGACAAAGTGAGACAGTAGAAATTACATCTACTCCCTGTTCCAACCTCACTTTTTCTAAATGTATCTGGCTGCTGGGCCGCTTCTTCACTTGGAGTATTGACACCTGCTGGCCAGTATAAAAATAGCAAACTGCTTTTTCTCAGGAGCACAAGTCCCAGCGCTGGATGCATACGGTTCCAAATTCTTTCTCTGCCATATGGTAGAAACTTTCTGTCTCAAACTGGTTGCAAGTAAAAATCATAATTTTAAAACTACTATGTCTTTTAAAAATATCTGGTTTGGAATTTCTTGTACTACTAACATCACGACTCCCTGAACAATGGAAAAGCCACCAAGTCTTACCGGATACTCCAGTATGCTATAAACAACAAAAATGTTTCTTGGATCCTGATTTTTGCAGATTGCAGTAAATCCAAAGAACAGTGTACTCCATAATTTTCTGGAAAATATATGTCTTCTATTGTTTGTGTTTATCTGTATAATCTAAATGAACGACAGCATCTTCTGAAACACTTACACAAGGTAAACATTTTCAGTGAAAGGCTGGAGAGTGTCATGAAAGAATATCTGCTGAGGGACAGTAATTGCACAGGAATGAATCTTGGCTTTATCTAAAAATGTTTGGAAACTAAGAGATCATGAGGGGAAATGCAATATACTTGTTATTTCTGCTTTCACTCCTCATACAACTTTTCTTAGGTATCCCTTTTGACCATTCTCAAAGACAGGATATTGTGTTAAACTGCCTTTTGGTATGGTCTTATCTGAACATTCTTAAATACTGGAAAATGCCTATTAATGAAAACATGTTACCATAGATAAATGCTATGACCAGCATCCTACTGCTTACTAGCTGGGGCTTAAGGACAGATTCATTTGTATTCCTTTATGATCCCACAGAAGACAGGCTTGCAAGAGTTTTCTACTTAACTCCACCTCAAATAATATCTCAGTAAATGTTTTCCCTAATTACAAAAAGAAAGCTTTGCATTAGATGTTCCAGTATTGGTACTCACTCACTCATATTTTGCAGTCTGTATGTTCAATATTCAAAAAGTTAGGCAAACGCACTAAGGGTGTAAACTTGATTCTCACCTCTAGTATACATTAAATCCCTGACAAAAGTCCTTCATTGAAAAGATTGAAGAGTAAAATTGTTTTAATTAACTGCAGAATAATCCTCAGAACATTGGCATTGACTTCAAGATCTCCATTAGTTTTCTTCAGTATTTCTGAATGTTCCTGTGTAAACAAACCCTAAGAAGGGTTCAATTTGTTTCTCTATATGTTTATTTTGAATAAACTACTTGTATTCAGTGAGTATAAAAATTAATTAGCTATGCCGATAAGGAAGACTCTAGTCTGATTGTCATCTGTTTTCACTGAAGGCAAGACAGAAACATTCATTTTCACCATTGCAGGTCCCTTCATCTCATCCAAACAGTCTGAGCTACTGTAAACTGAAATGGCATGATGCATGCCTGAAGGGACATTGCAATGCAGTAGCTTTTAAATGCCACCTAGTTTACATTTTAAGTTATACAAAATCTTCACCACCTTGTCTAGCATTATTAGACCACTTTTCTGCCCAATTCCATGAGAAGAAAAAGGAGGAATTATTTTGATTTCTTGACAGTGAGAGGCAGGTATTGAAGCATAATCAGAATGAGAGAAAAGAGAGGAAGGGAGAAAATCTCTTTGTAATCTTCATAAGTGATAGTAGAGCATTTAAATAAGCAAACAATATAACTCTGCACTGTGAACAAATACAAGTGTCATGTATCTCAGTGCGAAAATCTCATAGTCTCAGACAGGAAGATACAAGTAAAAATCTATAATATGCATGGGATATTAATGCAGTGAGGGAAAGAAGAACACTAAGGGCTAGTTGTCAGGAGTGTGTGAGCTGACAGTCAACAACCTGAACAAACAAAGCTACTCTGTGTTTTGACAGACTTCTGTAAACGGAAGAGGTCTTGCAATACTCCACAGGGACTGAATAAGTTTCTTTGTCATCACCAGGAGGATCTGCCCATATAAATATTCTTATAAATGAATAAATAAAACTCAGAAATTAACTTATTCCTTGTAATATCTCCTCATGTGAGGGAAACACTGATTAGTATCTTAGCAAAAATGCAAATAAACAAAAAAATATACAGGGGTGGTTGACTTTGTAAAATTAGCACAAATCCAGAATGCAGCATGTGATAAAAACAACTGCAAACCACTGTGTCTGAAAATACAGCTTGTAACTTACATTAACCACCCTGTTGTTCATTAAGTTCTTCTCACTTGCCTTTAATTTGCAATTCTTCTACTTATATGGTCAGAGTATAACACTGTTTCATCCACATAGTTGACAGCAGTTTCCAGGTCTTGCTATAACCAACCAGAGTTGTCAGAATGGAGGTAAGAGAAAGTGAATACAACATCATGACATCTGGGGAGCTAGCTCAGTTTCCAGACTGGCTTTAGAAACTCTCTGAAGAACCGAATGCTCTTAGTTATCTTTTCTTACTATACACTTGTTTCTCTCTTGATTATCTTTTCTTACACCATCCTTTCATTAGGAGAAGAGGAATGGCATTTAGTTGTCTGTCATAACTGGAATGGGCTCAGACAACACTTAAATATTCTTTTGTTAAAGGAAAAGGGTTCTGGAAGCGTTGTTGATTTGCTAATGTTTCTATCTTTGCAGTTACTCTTATTGAGAAAAAAGGAGTGAGCAGACACGTCTAGCCAGTGCTAACATACCACCTCAAACCCGATATCATTCCACCTCAGTCTGTAGCATTTATTTCCACAAAACCCTTTCACAACTGGAGAACAGTATTCTCCACATTATTCTTCACATTTGTCAGGTGAAAGCAAGCACCTGCTTTGTTTGTAATTAAAATAAATTAAAAAAAAAAATAAAAAAAATATTAAGCTCTGATTGAAAATTAGCTGGTATGGAGGCACCTAAGTGAGAAATGCAAGATACTAACTTTATACTTTCAGAAGCATCTACATACCTTCAGTTTTGCTAATGCTTATATTCAGAACTCTTGGTTTCCTATCTGGCTGACAATTGTGCAACCTATTTTACATGCAGTCCTGTTTGGAGTTCACAAACAAGGCATCCCAGCCCCATAGAAATTATAAGAACACACCACCAGTGCAGAAGTTCATACAAAGCATAGCAGTTTCAGCTGTTCCCATTAAATACATTGCTGGAGTGTTGCTAGCCTTATTCTCTAGCTCAGAACTTTCCTCTAGGGAGCAGGACACCTGGGCTTTCCAGATATCAGAGAGAAATTAAGTTTGTAATTTTCTGTAAGAGTATCCTAACTACCAGGCTAAAGCTCTCTCCCAGAACAGAAAGATACGTTTATCAAACTGTTCTCATGAGTATATGAGGACTTGTTCAGTAAGTGCCTGCTTTAAAATGCATAAATATACTTAGAAGCAAGGACTGGGGAGTGGCACCAGCCTTTTCCCCACTATTTACCCTAATTAATGAAAAGGCATATGCCTTCATGCTTGTCTTCTTTTACTACCCCTTGAATTTTGTGTTCCCAACTGCATAATGCTTCAGAGGAAAAGCTTTTACTTAGCGAAAAGGAGGAAAACACCACTACTGCCCTCTACCTGGTTTGTGCTTGTGCTCCCCTGTAACATAGTAGATGGTCTTAAGACAGTACCAAAGAGTGCACAGACCTTAAACCGACTGCTTTGTTTTGTAGCCACAAATGTGTTACATGTCCTGAATCATATCACTTTGGTTTGCAATAGAGGAGACAGGGATGATCCAGACAGTCCTTCGCAAATGCGTATCCTTAGTACCTAAGCTCAGAGAAGGCAGAATTTGAGCAAGCCCCTACTGAGTAGCAACAATCTGTTGGCCTATTTAGGCACCTGGCACTTGGCACGTGTTTGTGAATCTCAGGTTAGGTCCTGACTTAACTCAGGGTTGAGATTTTCAGTGTTGGATCCAGCCTCCAGGCCAAGTTTCTTCAGACATGCATCACAGTACTTCAGTCTCTTTTGTATCCAGAACTTCTGAAACATTTACTAATACCTACTTAGCTACCATCAAGCTGAGTAAAAATTCAGAGATTTTAATTTTAACTGCTCAGTCCCACAATAGACTCTGAATTATCTTTCTGTTTCAGCTGTTCAGAATTTTAAAATCTGACTTTAATTACCCATAAATTATAGCTTTCATATCTCCTCTAATGTTAGCAATTTGAAGAGACATGAGACTGCCAAAGGGGAGAGAAGAAAAGAATGGATTTAAAAATGCAATAATAGAACAACTTACAATACAAGGAGGGTCCTCTGTTTAATTTGTATTCTGTATTTGATTACATATCTCCCTGCATGCAGGCTCTGCTTTTTACCTTTCTGGATTTTCAGAAGAATTTTGTTAATACACACATTGACCTTTTACAAACAGTATAGGGAGAAAGGGTTTGATATTCATTTCAATCACTGCAAAGGTTTCATGCAGCCCACAAAATGAAGGTTATTAGTCTATATTAGTGCAATACAATAGATATCTATAAGCCTAATTTGTAAAATGTGGGCCTTTACTCCCTGATGAAAAATACCACTTCAATGAAACAGGAACTTTCTGTACTGAGTTTGTGCTTTGTGAAGCACTTTACATGTGGCAAGGGAGACAAGACAAAGCTGAAGTTTATTCCTGAGGTTTCGGCAGGTTGAGACAACTAAAGGGTCTTTGCCAAAACTGTATTAAAAGATGCCTGATAGTCTGCACCATGTGGTTCTTGGCTTTTGGAACATCATAGGATGTAAAGTTCGGTACTCACAATAAGTCTGCATTTGCCTCTAGATATAAGACACTGAAAAATTGCACAGCATCTGCGTGTAGAGGATTAGGGTAATTTTTTAGGGCATTGATCAGGGAAGTTTCACTTACAATGGAACTTTAACTTTTTTGTGTTCTGATATCATTCAAAACACTGCATTTGGCATTTTAGTGCTTGTGAACTCAGGTTAAATTAAGAGGTTTAACCACTATACTTGATCCATGTCTGCAAATGAAGGAGTAGGGCAGATTATGGCTATGTAAGTATTCTGGATAAGTATTTCCATACTTTTACACAGCTGGATCTAAATACATTCCTGTCTCTGAAGTCCCTAAATAAAAACATTTGGCTTCCTAGCAACCTCATTTGCTTCATTCAGATATGTTATTACATCCCAATCCTAAAAAAGCTTGGTTTGAAATTATAAAAAACCCTGTGTTGCAAGTACAATTTCTTTTGCTGTGAAACTCTTACACTAGGCAACAGAAACAAACTGGAAGAGATGCTTCAGGTACCATACTCTTTAATTTCTTTCCTGCACTCTTTCTTTGTATTTCTCTGGTCATTATTATTATTGGTGGTAGCAGTAGTGGTTTGTGTTATACCTTAGTTACTAAACTGTTCTTATCTCAACCTGTGCGAGCTGCATTCTTTTGATTCTCCTCCCCATTCCCCCCAGGACTGGGGGAAGAAAGAGGGGGGAGTGAATGAGAGAGCGACTGCATGAGTTATTGAGGGGCTTAAACCACGACAGACCAGTATTACTTTTTATCTGAAAATGTTAGTAAACAAGGTGGTTTTGCACGTGTAATGTGTTACTTATATCAGTTAATGACATTTTCAGGTGACAGCTACTTTGTTTCCGGTTGTTTTAAACAATTTTTGGTAAAATTTTGCAGTTAGAAATTTCACTTTTGTTCCCCAAAAATTACACTTTAAGAATATATTGTACATTTCCTTGCAACAGCTAAATATCATAATTTCTAGGAAATTGTATGCAAAAATCCCAGGTGTAACTATGGGTATGTGTCATGGGTTCAGCAGTAGCAGTCGTTTTTTCTCCTTCTTGGTAGCTGGTGCAGTGCTGTGTGTTTTGATTTTGGGCCTGGGAGCAGCGCTGATAACACCAGTGTTTGCAGTTACTGCTTGGTAATGTTTTGGTCTGGCCAAGGACTTTCTGAGTCTCATGCTATGCCAGGGAGGAGGGGGAAGCCGGGAGGAAGCAGAGACAGGACACCTGACGCAAACTGACCAAAGAGGTTATTCCATACCACAGCACGTCATGTCCAGGATGGGAACACAGGCAGCAGAGACCCGGAAGGGTGTGGTGGTGGTGGTAGACTGGGGGTGCATGGCATGGTCAGGTTTTTGGTACTGGGGGGTTCGCTGCTGGTGGGTGCACTGGCTGGGTCGGGCTTGGTGAGCAGTTGTATTCTCTTTCTTTGTATTTCTCTTGTATTATTATTGATGGTAGCAGTAGTGATTTGTGTTATACTTTACTTACTAAACTGCTCTTATCTCAGCCTGTGCGAGTTGCATTTTTTGTTTTTTTTTCGATTCTCCTCCCCATTCCCCCGGGACTGGGGGAAGAAAAAGAGGGGGAATGAGTGAGTGAGTAAAACTGCGTGGGTGGGGGGCTTAAACCACGACAGTATGTTTCTGACTAGGCAACTAACATAATGCTGCCAAGGAGAAAGATGTAGTGGAAGCCAGATGAAATGGAGTTTTGCCACACCAGGTGGTCTAGTGTCCCTTATAGATGCACATCCAGTGGAACATCCGAGGTTAAAGTTTCTATCTATGCATCTGTGTTACCTGCTGTCCAGTTTACCCAGCTGAAAATTCATAACCTGCTGAATTTTACTGCTTCCAGTGACTTAGTCTAGTTCCTCCACAGATGTTTTATTTCTACATTGCACTGCACGCCGGCTTACTGATGTGTCTGCAGCTGGGCCACATGCTACAAGGATAGGAACTGACAGCCTTCAGTTTTTTTTGGAAGTATTATTACTGTTTCTACTTACCCAAGCCTATTCCTGCAGTGGGCCAACCTGTAATGATATCTAATACTACTCTAGTGACAAGTGAATTTTTAATGGTGAAAAATTGCAAATATATAGATGTTTTCAGGTGAGGAAGCAGAGCAATTGCACTGCGCACACAGTGCAAAGAAAATCCAGAAATATGTCTGAAGCCCTTGATGCTGATGTACATGATTTAAATGCATGACTCCTGCTCTTCTCATATTATAAAGTGGTAATGACCATCTTTCAAATACAGAGTTCCTGAAGAGACCAAGGAGAAGCCATCTCCAATCTGAGCCAGATTAAATTTTCCCTGATCTTGTATTCTCTTTTTCTCACTGAGTGAGAAATTTCGTATGCCTATCTATCTGCCATCGTTTGGATCTCAGTATGCAGAGCTGCATATCTCACCTTTAAATGCTTTGAACGCTACAACTCAAACTGCTAATAATCGCCTTAAGCAAGTGTAATTTTCAGAATGTGGCCAACGTATTTACCCTATTGACTGTACTCTCTGATGTGTGGTAAGGGAGATATCCTGCAGAGACTAAAGAAACTATATGTACTTCCCATGAGAAAAACTGTCATCATCTTTTCTGTATTCCCACTAACTGTCCTGATTATCCCTACAGCAGAGCTGATTTTACACTGGTACAATTCCACCATCTTCATAGAAGATTGTTTTCATTTAAATTTAATCTGAGGATGAATACCAGGCTCCAAGTACTGTTTAATCCACAGAAAATCATAAGAATTTTAAAGCAGGTTAGTTTGAATCATAAGCTATTTGATTTCATCTCTTTAAAAAAAAAAAAATTATCTTTTAGCACTGAAGAACACCAAGAGATTTACCCATCATAGTCATTTGAGTTACATAGACTGTTTTGTGCATCCTTTCCTCCAGTGTTAGTAATTTCATATTCTACTCTACTTCAAGGGAAATGAAATTAGCACTGAACAAGATCTGTATTTTTCAGGCTTGCGGTCTCAGATACAGATAATTTTGAACACTCTGCAGAAATTTGCCAGGGTTATAACATGTATTACAGTAGTTTATCAAAGCAGAACTGAAAAACTACTGGAGAGTATTATTCTAAATAAATTAAAATCAAACAAGTATTAGGATATACTGTATATTAGATACATTTATTAGCCTTCCAGGGCTTCATTTTCTCTTTCCAAAATATTGATGTAAGTTTGTAAGTGGAAATAGTATGATTTTGAGCTTTGAAGACATAACACTTATTCCAAAGTTCAAATTATTACCGAAAGATAAAAGGCACTGGCTGGAACTCCTGAAAATATTACTAAATAGAAATATGTCTATATTTGTTTTTATAAATAATTAAAAAAAAAGTGGCCACCACTTTCCTTTCAAGTTAGTTCCTAAGCAGAAATTGTGAAACTCAGTGATCACTGAGTGTGTGTCCCCAGCACTTCCTCAAGGACAGTAAATTTTTTTTTCCCTCTCCTCCTCTAGATTCCAGACTTGTCTTTCATCCTGTCCCACCACTTTGACCAAGCACAAGCCACCATGAAGTAGGTTGATTCAGAGCTATGGACAAACTGATAAGTATTCATAGTCTTCTTGGCTGGCTGATATCTCTTGGATCAGCTCAGGGCTAACATCTTCCTGCAGCATCAGCAGGATCATATAGTCAGATCTCTATCTAACTTTGCGATACCTTTAAGTTTTTGTCAGATGTTGCTAAACTGCACAACATAAAAGAAATATTGAGGTGAATAAAGGACAGGTAACAACTGTGTAAGCCTGATTTTATCAGAAAGTCAGGATAAAAGCAATATCACTGATATTGCAATCAATCTTGTTCTGTTACACTTTGAGTCACATTTGTATTGTGTAGTTTAAAGAACTACAAAAACACAGAAATTCTGAACAAGTACATCCTGTAAATCCCAATAAAAGATTGTTTATTGTCTCCTGGAAGCACTTTCAACTTCTGGTTTTGTGAAAACTATGCATGATGTTCTAAAAGTTTATTGCAATGCTCCATGTAGCTTTGACCTTAAATTTAAGCAGAACAACAGAAATGCTATGTTTGCAGTATTATTTATTTGACCTGAGAATGCCTTGAGATTTATTGTAAATTTAGAGGCTGCATTGCTCTGGAAGAAGCTTTTAGCAATTCATTAATTTACCATCTTTGGACATATCCTGAAAGGTACAGATACTCATTTTTTTTTTTTTTTTTCCCCCCAGACTTGGACTCTTTTATGCTTATGTTGGCAAACACAAAACCATTTATAAGCAGAGTAAAGAACAACTTTCCAAGAAACTAGTGAGGCTCACAGATGAAAGTGCTAGAGCAGTTACCTATAAATGAGTGCACGTAGGATTGTTTTTACTTATTTCACAGTAAGTGATGCCTTCAGAAAAAAGATACTGCTGTTCAGCATTAGAAAACAGAATAGTACACAAGAAGAATTTTTAGAACTTTGGAGAAAGGAGTACTGAAGAACAGCTAGTCTTACATGAGTAGTAGCACCATTCACCTTGTTCATGAGCATGTCTGATGGTCAACTGGCACACGTTTCCCACAGGAGCTGCTACCATGACTTTCTTAATCAATTCAGTTCTACAGCAGAGGGTATTTTTCTTAAGATTTTGTATCATAACTCAAGGAGATTAGCCCATTTGAAAAAAACTGAATTACTCTCTGACATTGAGTCCTTGCCATCCAGTTCCAGTACTTATACAAAATAGTTCAACTGTACCGTGGAAGTTTTAAATATAAATTTTAATAAGCTTTCTAATTTATAATATTTTTTAATTGTAACTGGAACTGCTGTTAGAAAAAAGTGAAAAGTCTTCAGCTACCTTGCAATAACCAGTAGCTGAGTGGTTAGGATGCAAGAAGTGTTTGGGGGTGTGAAGATCTAGGTTTCTGTATAATGCAGTTCTGTCTCATTGACAGGAAAACGAGACGAGTGACTGTCCACAGAACTGAATGACTCTACTTTCAACTGTTTTCCTTGTGTAGCCTTTACTATTTTTATACATGCAATAAATCAAGACACAAACTTAACCCACATAAACAGAAGCAACCTTTATAAAAATAAAATAAAAATATCAGTCTCTTTTCTGTTTTTCTCCTGATGAAAAAAATCTCCTCTCACTTAAAGAGTGTTTCCTGTCAGATTCTGTATGTGCTTTTCCAGGAAAAGTTCAGCTCTGGTGAAGCAACATTTTCTGACGGAAAAAAGCCTTTCCTCTGGAAAATTCTCCACTAGCTTGAATTCAATTCCCCTCCTTGAGGTCTGTCGTGGTTTAAGTCTCTACCCCCACACACACAGTTTTTCACTCACTCAATTCTCTCTCTTTCTTCCCCCAGTCCCGGGGGAATGGGGAGGAGAATTAAAAGAATGCAACTTCGCACAGGTTGAGATAAGAACAGTTTAGTAACTAAGGTATAACACAAATCACTACTGCTACCATCAATAATAATACAAGAGAAATACAAAGAAAGAGAATACAACTGCTCACCAAGACCGACCCAGCCAGTGCACCCACCAGCAGCAAACCCACAGTACCAAAAACCTGACCATGCCGTGCACCCCCAGTCTACCACCACCACCACACCCTTCCGGGTCTCTGCTGCATGTGTTCCCATCCTGGACATGACGTGCTGTGGTATGGAATAACCTCTTTGGTCAGTTTGGGTCAGGTGTCCTGTCTCTGCTTCCTCCCGGCTTCCCCTCCTCCCTGGCATAGCATGAGACTCAGAAAGTCCTTGGCCAGACCAAAACATTACCAAGCAGTAACTGAAAACACTGGTGTTATCAGCGCTGCTCCCAGGCCCAAAATCAAAAACCACAGCGCTGTACCAGCTACCAAGAAGGAGAAAAAACGACTGCTGCTGCTGAACCCATGACAAGGTCTCAAGGAGAGTTATAATAATCATTCCCGCTATGCTTTCAGAATAACTTCCAACCTGCCATGTTGCTGCTCTAGAAGACCTGTGTCTCTTAAATTGCTGCCCCAGAGGTATTTCGCCCTGCTAGAGGTGAAGTTCTCACTTTCCCTGCATTAAAATGCCTGCTCTTGAAGGTAACATCACCAGCAGGCACAGAAAATAATCTACATGGCTCAAAGTTCTCACAAACCTCAAGCATGCTGTGTGTCCTTCAGTGCTGCCTCCTGCCATGAAACAGATCCATAACTGTGCAGAATTGCACAGAACCTCCAAATAGCAACCCTCCACTCCCCTCAGACCTGAGAGTACAGCGCATCAACAATGTGGCTGATGAGACAAGGCACAGCCTCTTGCCATCCACCCTCAACTGGGTTGCCTCTAGCTTAACGCAACCCATACCATGGATTTGGGGGAAGTCACAGCAATGAAGGATTTCTGCTTATCCTTATTTGCAAGACAGTTTTTCTTACCACAGGAACTGCTGCAAGATGCTGAAAATACACATTTCTTCATAATGTGCTTTCCCTCATATACTGTTTCATTATAGCTTAATTATGATTTTTACAGGTTTGTGCTGCCCGTATACACTAGGAAGTCCACATGCCCCTTAGAGGTAAGCGCAGACAGAAGACCACTAAGCTTTGCTCCTCCAAAATATTGGCAGTAGTTACAAGAAAGAGTTCTACAAGATCCTTGTTCCAAATTCATAATTTTTCATTGTTTCCCATTCAAAAAAAGAAGTGTAGTGTGAGACTGTACAGACATATCACCATCCAAGTCCAATCAAAAAGAAAAGAAATTCAGCATACAATCAACAGCATTTTATTCACTTTGCATAGTTGGGAGATGTAAACCATTGCAAATATAGTACTTGATATACATAGTATATGCAATGCAATGCCATGTAAAGCCTTATTTATGCAGCAATGGCCTTAACAATAAATAAAATGGGTTTGACAAGGACAGACTTAATGATGTGTCACTCTCATTTGAACTCCTATTGTGTCTCATAACAGTGGGTAAGAATTCATCCATTCTTCAATGGGTTCTTCTAGTAAGAACTCCCATTAACCTCTTGTGAACTCTATAAACTGAGGAGTATTGAAAATATTGTAAACCAGTAAATGGTGAAAATACGAAATAAATGTTGCAGAAACACAAATCTGCGGGGGTTTATTCCTTGAAATCATTCACCTTGCATGGATTTGGAGACAAGGACTTTCTTTCCTTCATAATAGGTATAATTCGAGTGATTGATTGCATGGTTGAAAATTGAATTTTGTATTTTTGAAATATGCATTGTTTAAGAACCCAATATATTTGAGCCTCCTTTTGTTTATGGCTCAGTAACTGCTCCGCTAGCTTGCTTTCAAAGATGCAGCATTTTTTTCCCCTGTGCTTATTGTCAGATTCTCTAGAAAACTATGTATCTTGTTTAATATTTTTTCTTAAAATCCCTTTCAAGTAATTTAAACATTTTTCTTTTAAATAAACGAACTTGCAAGAAGAATTCTGCATAAAAATTCTTATCCCAAGGGACTGCAAGACTTATGTTCCTATCCAAATACAAATTCTTGTCACAGACTCAGTACAGTCCATGATTCACAAATCCTATAAGATTATTGCAAAGCATTAAAAACATATACACACAGGCATGCTTTTCATCAGTAAAAACAGTGTGAGAGGAAACTACAGAAAACAGAGATCACTCTATATAAGGATGTGATTCCAAAGTTTATGGCTTCATAAAATGAAGCAGATTCCACAGAGAAAGAGAGAAGCGTTATATTTCCTTAATTAGTTTTTATTCTGAGGAAGACACATCGAACAATTAAACAAACTCCACAGCAGTGACAAAACTCACTTACTATATCTCTAAAACACAGCATGAATGGAGGGACTTTAAACTTAAGACATACTCCAGAATTCAAACTCCAATGTAAGCAGATGGGAAGGTGTTCTGCCTCCTTGTCATGGGTTCAGCAGCAGCAGTCGTTTTTTCTCCTTCTTGGTAGCTGGTGCAGTGCTGTGTTTTTGATTTTGGGCCTGGGAGCAGCGCTGATAACACCAGTGTTTTCAGTTATTGCTTGGTAATGTTTTGGTCTGGCCAAGGACTTTCTGAGTCTCATGATATGCCAGGGAGGAGGGGAAGCCGGGAGGAAGCAGAGACAGGACACCTGACCCAAACTGACCAAAGAGGTTATTCCATACCACAGCACGTCATGTCCAGGATGGGAACACAGACAGCAGAGACCCGGAAGGGTGTGGTGGTGGTGGTAGACTGGGGGTACATGGCATGGTCAGGTTTTTGGTACTGTGGGTTTGCTGCTGGTGGGTGAAACTGGCTGGGTCGGGCTTGGTGAGCAGTTGTATTCTTTTTCCTTGTATTTCTCTTGTATTATTATTGATGGTAGCAGTAGTGATTTGTGTTATACTTTGGTTACCAAACTGTTCTTATCTCAGCCTGTGGAAGTTGCATTCTTCTGGTTCTCCTCCCCACCCTCCGGGACTAGGGGAAAAAAGGGGAGTGAGTGAGAAAACTGCGGGGGTGGGGGGGAGGCTGGGCTTAGAGGCTTAAACCACAACACTCCTTCTTCTTCCAATAGAGTTCGGAGCATCTGAATTCCTCATGAATGTCACATTTCATAGAATCATAGAATAGTTAGGGTTGGAAAGGACCTTAACATCATCTAATTCCAACCCCCCTGCCATGGGCAGGGACACTTCTCACTAAACCATGTCACCCAAGGCTCTGTCCAACCTGGTCTTGAACACCGCCAGCGATGGAGCATTCACAACTTGCCTGGGCAACCCATTCCAGTGCCTCACCACACTCACAGTAAAGAATTTCTTCCTCACATCCAATCTAAACTTCCCCTGTTCAAGTTTGAACCCATTACCCCTTGTCCTATCACTACAGTCCCTAACAAATAGTCCCTACCCAGGACCCCTATAGGCCCCCTTCAGATACTTGAAAGCTGCTATGAGGTCTCCATGCAGCCTTCTCTTCTCCAGGATGAACAGCCTCAACTTTCTCAGCCTATCTTCATACGGGAGGTGCTCCAGTCCCCTGATCATCCTTGTGGCCTTCCTCTGAACTTGTTCCAACAGTTCCATGTCCTTTTGATGTTGAAGACACCAGAACTGTACACAATACTCCAAGTGAGGTCTCACGAGAGCAGAGCAGAGGGGCAGGATCACCTCTTCTGACCTGCTAGTCACACTCCTTTTGATGCAGCCCAGGATGCGGCTGGCTTTCTGGGCTGCAAGAGCACACTGTGGGCACATGTTAATTTTCTCATCAACCAACACCCCCAAGTCCTTCTCCACAGGGCTGCTCTGAATCTCTTCTCTGCCCAGCCTGTAGCTGTGCCTGGGATTGCCCCAACCCAGGTGTAGGACCTTGCACTTGTCATGGTTAAACTTCATCAGGTTAGCATCTACTCACCTGTTAGTCCTAATGTGCAGCCATATATAATCACCATGTGCTCTATAGAAAATTCTCCATTCACAATATGCAAATATCTCAATATTTTTGCTTTTAAAATTCTGTGAAAATTTCTCTCTCATCTTGGATTTTTTTGTACTAAACATCCAAACAGCCTCTTGATTCTTCTAGTCATAGGAGTCTCACTTTCAATAGCTTATTTAATTGCTACTTCTATTCCCCTTTTAATCATTCTTGCCATGCTCAATCCATGCATGGAACGTAACCTATTCCCTTCAACTGAGTCTGTTAAAATCTTGTTTCAAGTAAGAACACTTCGTTAATTTTTCCACATATTTCTTGATTTTATGAAAATATCTTTCTGCCTTTGTGTTGTTTTTTATACTATTAACTCTTCTTAGCAGAGATTATGTTTAATTTGTCTATTCAGAGTTATGGAGTGAACTTCTGAAGTTGAATAAATATTTGCACATCCTGAAAAATCATAACATCTTTTATATGCTTAAGCTCCTCTATGTTGGAACACAAACTGATCTCTGTATTTTAGCATTTCATGGATTTCATATATTTTTGAGCTTCATGTTGAGCACTGATGTTAGGAAGTATGGGTGTGTTAACAGATATGGTGTCGTTTGAATAGCTGGTCAAATAGGAAGAGAAGTGACATAACATGAATGGATATTACAGGAAAATTTTTAAGTTCAAGTCACAGACAACTACATTTTGGAAGTCTAAGATAGATAGGCAATTGAGAGATAAATAAACAAAACATGTAGTTGTCTAAGATGAAATGGCACTGCCAACTATCCTTCCACCACTAAGATGTACTTGCTTCTACAGAAGACTTCTGAGGAAGTAATAAGTATGCATGTCAGCTACTAATAAGGTAAAAGGGGAGATCATCTCCCAGTGGCAACCTCATCTCTTATATCTATCCACAATGCAGGAACAGCAAACTCAAGTATCTAATGTGCTCTTATCCTAGCTCAGAGCTCTGCCATGACAACATGGAGTAGATCCCCTTCCTTGAAGAAGTAAAATTCTATTTTAACATTTCTGATAGACCAGAAGCCAAAATTTGCCACCCATTTGTATTGCATGTATTCAATAACTAATTCTGGTATGGGGAGCATATCAATTCATTAGATTAACCTAGCATCCAAAGTCAGCAATCATTACAGCAGTTTTCCTGTCTACATTATTTGTCCGTCTTTTTTCCAAATGAGAGTACAGGAAAAAGACAACAGAAAGCCTCAACCTTACCACCCCTCCATATTATTCTTTAAATTACTTCTGTAAAGGTAAATAAACAAAATACTGAACTGCAGCCATGGTCTTCCACTATACAGAAAGGAAAATACATATGGAGATGGTGTAGGAAAACTCCAAACTACAAATTATACTAAGAGCAGGACTTGATGACTCACTCCAGGACACAGACAAGCTGTGCAAATTCTGAGATGGGAAGGAAACGTAGAAGAACACTCTCATCCCTGGGTACTACTGCAGTATCACACTTTCTGTGTGACATGACGACTTATACAGTTAACATGCACCACTGAACAAAATTTGCCCATCTGTAAAAGGATTCTTGATATTTACATTCTTGTGGCTTGCTGCGAGACCTCTAAGAAACTATGTTAAGTAACTTAATCTACAGGCTCTCAGCTGAATTTCCCAACTCAAGAATTCAGTTGTTCTGATTCCTTTCTTAAATGTTGTGAGAAGAAAGGCACAAATAAACCTAATCTTCTTTAAGAGATCTATTGCTCCCCCTCCAGATAGTAAGAATGAATTTCATTCTCTGCTCTCAGCTCACCAGTGCTACTGCTTTAAAACACAGCAAAGAAATGAGATTAAGCATGCTACATGACCGTGTTGAGTCAGAGTTTTTAAACACAGTGCTTATTGTCAAAAGAATCTTTTTCCAAATTGCTGCCATAAAATTCATTGGACAGATGTGTGACAAAGAGTAAAACAGCTTAAAAAGAAGAGCAAATAAAATACATAGCAGGATTAAGAAACAATTAATACAACACAAAAGTTGGCGAGAAAATGACTGATGATTTGGAGACTGCTATTTATTGAAAGCTAAAACATAGTAGGGGCATAAGGTTATTGTATTTTTCTATCAGTGACATCTGCTTTCTTGGCTGATTCTGTAGGCAGTAAGTACCTCAAAGCCATCTTCAGCTTTGCATGTGGTTAGGCTACTAAACCCAGTGGAAATGCGTAAACTCTTCTGCATAGCTTATCCTATTGAACATATCTAACTCATGTTATTGTGCTACAGAACAGTACAGAAAAACCTGCTTGCTCCTACTTCCAAAAAAATAAACATCTATATTAAAATGTTTGTGTATTCAGTATGAACTATTTCATTTAGAAATATCAAGATATAATTTTCAGTTTATGTTAAAAGGAACTGTAAAAACATGACATTGTCTTATCAAACAGGCTGCTCCTTCTGTGAGACCAGGATCATCTGTGCACTCATAGAAAATATTTGTTACTGGGTTTACATTTTTTGGTCCTGAAAAACCAATACAGCTGAGAATGTATGAAAAAAATTACACTTTTGTCCATCTGACAGTGGTGCAATTATCTGACAACTTCATCACTTGTGCCTGAGGGCACTCAAAAGCAGTAGTATTTTAACACTAAGCAGAGTTATTTGTGAGAAGTGGCAGGACAAATCAGTAGTTTAACTACAGGCTACATACCTTTCCAGGACAACCTTGGGATGAAAAGTAACAGGGAATGCAAGACCTGATGACACAAGAGTTCTCTTCTCACACAACATTATCTACTACAATAAATTAATACACAAATAGTTTCAAGTACTAACCAACAGGAGAATAAAGACTGCAGCAGGAAGCTCTTAATATATAGCATTTGGTTGTAAATTCACCAGGCTGGATCCTTAAGCATTCAGTATTATATCCGCAAAAAGTATTTATGTGTGGTTTACACTGTAGTAGTCATTTAGTGGTTATTGACTTCAATGGAGGTAAGCAATATAGATATAGCGCTTCACTCTCACCAAAGAGTAGAGAGCAGTTCTGATTTACTGGTATCAAAAGGATGCTACAAAACCTGATTTATTAATTGGAGTTTTAGTGCTACCCTTAAAACTGCTCAATGTGTGTACTGGTAAATATCAGCTCATGACCTACTAACTACTTTTGAATAATAAGCAGAAAAAAAAACATACCTGTTGGAAAATTCTCTTCCCTTCTGTAATACAAACAAAGTTCTTCTCCAAAAACCTAGCTGAAGGGCCCTGTCTACTTTGTAAATTAGTGGTGCAAGATGCTTGACTGGCCGTTAGAAGTTGTCACTGCTCTTGCTCATAGAACACTAATTGAGGATCCCAAAAAGCATCAGTGTCACCTTATATGGGCTTTTTTCTCTATGACAGATTTGACAGAGCAATAGGACGGAGATCATAGAAGCTTAATAGAAAACAAATTAAAGCCAGGAAGCAGATGAAAGAGAGCTGCTATAAAATCTGTAAGCAGGTCACAACACTGACAGAAGAAGAAAGAGAAGTCTAGTGGTGTCACAACAAAGTGATACTGGATCTCAGGATCCTCTGGTGTTGGCAGGGTAGGAATCAAGGTAAAGCACCTAAGGAAGAATATCACGTTTAGTGGCTGTGGAGTAGATGGAGAGGGAAATGGGAAGATTTAAGAAAGATTTTGCAGAATAGGAATGGGGAAGAAAAGAATTTTGAAAGTTCATACAACTAAAAATAACTACATGACTGATAGCAAGATTCATGGGTTTTCTGGGATGAAATGAGACTGGAGGTGAAAATTGGGAGAATTTTTGCTAAACAATCAAAGAAATATGTTTCCCAAGATACACAGAGGTTGGGGATGCAAAAGACCAGGTAACTGGAGGTATGAGTAAATGCCATCCTCCATGCTCATATACATGCATATAGAAGAAAATAGAAGAACAGGTTATCCAGGAGCTCACACTGTTTTACTTCTAGCCCACCTCCATCAGTCAGCTGCCCTTAAAAATAGGTGGTCTTTGCTAAAGACAGACACATGCATACATGTTTATGCCATGTATGCATAAAGAGGAAAATTGTAAGTAAGAACTTTCCCAGGATTTCATCTGAAAGAAAACTGGCTACTGGTCTGCTGCTTTATAACTCTGGAAAAACTATAATTTTGAAGAGACATAAATCTTCTCCTTTCCCTGATAAAATTTACTGCTTTTCATAAGCTGCTTAATCACAGACTTAGTAGTGCTTTTGATTAATGACCAGGGAAAAAAAAAAGTCGTATTTTATCTGAATAGGTAATGGCAGTTTTGTAGCAGTGAAAGCCATAACCAACTTAACTGAAGGGAAATGGCTTCTTTCCAGCTTTTACAGTGCTGATTGAGCTTTTAAATACTAAATAAATCTCTTTTCCTACACTGGTAAAACTTTCATTGTTCCAAGAACATGCTTAAACCTGGGACAATATCACGTACATTAACAAAGTCAAAAGCAGGAAGGAAAATAGAAAACCTATTTTAACTCCTTTAAACTCTTCAGGTGTTCTGTGCATTTTTTTCACCCTGAAATAATAGCTCTCCAGCACCAGTGACCCTAAAAAGCAAATGTTTTATTGCATCTAACCCCCAAACATATTATATCACTTCTGGAATGGCTTTATCTAGGTTTATGTCTGACACAGAGTACTTCAGAGTCTAAGAATATTCAAATATAGCTTCTAACAGTTAAGACACAGTCTTCCAAAGACTTAGTGACAGACTGAACTTCAAACAGAAAAATAATTCCATCAAATTCATGTTTTTTTCCCTCACAAGTTCAGTGCAGGAATTTACCCTTTTTAAAGTTAGCCATATGCACAAATCTCAGCCAACCCAAAGAGCATGATAGCAAGTAGAAGAATCACTAATGTAAGTAACTGTCTCGCACAATTATTGTGCTGTTGTAGTTTAATGCCAGCTGTCAACTAAGCACCATGCAGCTGCTGGCTCACTCCCTCTTAGCCCAGTGGGATGGGGAGGAGAATCAGGGAAAAAAGGTAAAACCATGGGTTGAAATAAGAACAGTTTAATAATCAAAATAAAGTACAATATAACACTACTAACAATAATAATAATGGGAAATAAGAGAGAGATATAAAACTAAAAGAAAAGAAAAACAAACAAATAAAACAAGCAAACAAAAAACCCTGAAAAACCCAAACAAACAGCAGTGATGTACAATACAATTGCTCACCGCCCGCTGACCTATACCCAGCCCAACTCAAGCAGCAATCAGTCCCTTCCAGGTAATTCCCCTCAGTTTATACACTGGGCATGACATGCTTTGGTATGGAAAACCCCTTCGGCTAGTTTGGGTCAGGTGTTCTGTCTCTGCTTCCTCCCAGCTTCTTGTGCTCCTCCTCACAGGCAGATCATGAGAGACTGAAAAGTCTTAATCAGAGTAATCATTACTTAGCAACAACTAAAACATCAGTATGTTATCAGTGTTGCTCTCAGATTAAAGCCAAAACACAGCACTGCACCAGGTACTAGGAAGAAAATCCTGTCTATCCAAATCATTTCAGCCAAAACCAGGACATGCATGTATAATATAATCACTCCAATGTTATGTGGGACACAGGAGACAGACTGGTATTTCAAATGGTGTAAGCTAATTTCAGTAGATTGAGTTAGAGAAGGTTAAGTTACCCTTCTCCCTAAATTTTGTGACAGCTGTGTTAAGGTAACCTTCAAAGTAAAGAAAGATGCTTTTTGTGGAAATGTTGGAATATTGAGGTTAAAGAGATAATCAACTAAAATGAAATCAGTTAAACTGAATCATGTTCTTGGGGTTAGCAGGGCTGCAATGGACACCGTTGGGTTTTCCTATCCACAAAATAGAAAAGTCAGAATTAGAAGAAGTATTTTTAATTAACAGAAAATGGTAGATCGGCTTCTCATTCACTTTGCCCTGAAATATCTAAGTAAAAAGGGTGTATGAATTCTTCATAGCATGACCTGCACATAAGTAAACCCATTCCTGCAAACATAAAGCAAATACAGTTGTATAGCCAAATCAATAAAGGACTTATTTTGCCATTAAATGCTTTTATTTTCAAACCTATCTCACTGTTCAGTGGGAATGACTCTTAATGGTGAAATACTAGCCTCTACAGCTTCCCTTAGAGTTGCTCGCATGTCACCAGAAGTAAAATCAATATTTTATTTTCAAATGAGAGGTCCAGGAGAAACAACAAGTGGCATTTGACTTGCTGATAGCATCATTACTCTTCTACCTTTTGTTACTGATTCAAATGAGTTGCCAGTTATTAACACCAGACCCTCTTGAAGTACAGGCTAAACAGGTAATGAGAATTATACAGGCCAGGATTATTTGAAACATTTTTCTTTTGATTTCCACCCCTAAAAGTTTCATGTATTTTATCCAGTACACTCAATTGAAATTATCTGCATAAAATTTCTTGTCCTTAAGTAGAAGCCACCACTGTGCTTTGCGCTTCCGCAATGGTGGAAGTACAAGCAAGATGAAGAGATGGAAGATCAGGCTCTTGATCTCCATCTCTTTCTGTGTTTCAGTTACACTTTGAGCTATAACAAATACAGTTATACTGATTCAACAGATGTTGAGAATAGTTCTTTCCATCTTTATAAAAGATCAACCTAGTGCTCCGAAGGAGTGGAAGATATGAATACGAATCCTTTTTCTGTCAGAGGGCAGAATTGAAGCAAAGTCTGGTATTTGAGTTTATGATGCAACCCACTAGGTATTTGCATTAAAATATTCTCTCTTAAAAGAAGATGAGAAAAGTCAGCAGAAGCCAGTATTGAACTCTGAAGAAGTTAATCATTTAATTAGTTATATTAAATTATATTAGTTATATTAATTTAATTAACTACTAAAAGTAGTTAGGCACTACTTTTTTGAGCCAAGCTGCTTGCATGAAAGGTGAATGTTGGCCGAATATCTGTTTTTTCTAATGCACTATCCCATCAGAGTGAACTGGGTTGTTAATTTGCCTTAGATGGTAAATTGCCATTACCAATGCCCTAAACATGATAATAATTCCTGTCCCCTCCATCAGAGGTTTTCCCATCCGAACACCCAATTTGGCATTCATCACAACAGCAAAAGCAAAAAATTATGCCAAAATTGAAAACTAATAGATTGCTCTTAACCTGTATGTGGCAGAGAAAACTTCCTCAGTGGTTACAACTCTACCTACTACACAAGTAGTGCACAACTCTACAACTCTTCTTCAAGTACAGATAAATACACAAAGGAAAACAGTAAAAGTTTGATGGGCTAGTTGAAACTGGGGCAAGTCCCGATTCAGTGCTTTATCAACTATATCACATTTACTCTATATTTAGAGTGTTTTTTAAGAGGGTATTCTTTTTCATTCTCCTTAGCCACTGTCTGTGCAATGCTCAGTTCTCTGTTGCTATGTTGTTGACTAGATTAGATAGCTTGTGTTGGTGGCATACTTTAAATATTTATGTTAGCAAAAACATAAGGCTTAACATCAGTGCAGTGGGAAGAGGATGCTCTGAGGGTACATAGAAAATATGATGGGTTTAGAGGAATACATTACACACTTCTGAGAGCTCTCGCTCCTTTGATAACAGTGCTCAGCTTTCCAGAAGAGGTGCAATTTATAACCAAATTTCTATTTCTATTTCCATTTCCCTCAGATAGAAGAGTCAACATTATACAAGTGTTAACATTACTGTCATGAAACACCCTAAATGCATCACCCTCTTCTCCTCCCCTCGCCACAATGATAATTTGCTTACAAGAAAGCAGAGAAAGCCATAACCATGGATGTTTGTCCTCCAAGCTGATTTCTGCTCTTCTCTACAGGTGGCTGTCTTTCACTTCTGAGTCTTCCTTCATCCAAATTAAGCCACGTGTTCACCTCCCCAGCCTCTCTTCAAGAAAGTATATCAAGCTTGTATAAATAAAATAATTGAAAAGTAAAGTAGTCTCAGGAAAAAAGTAACGTGACTGCATCGCTGAAGTTACCACATTTGCTCCTCTTTCTTAAGACTTTAATTGTGGAGCGTTGCAAACCCATTCAGCTCCAAACTGAAATATAGGTTCCAATAAATGAGTCAGCCCTTTTGAAAGGAAAGGATTTTCTGCCCCCACTGTCTTCTTCACAGGGTTTCCTACTGAAGGTATTCAGCAGAGGAGCCTTTGTCAACTTCCCTACTGTGAACAGCTGCAGTACATATTCACAGAAAATGTATTTAACACAGATGATGTTTGAGTTCATGTCACATTCTATGATAAACTAGAATTTGTACTTTATATTTTGAACAACTCCAGTCTCCCTAGAAGTGGCTCACACACAGAGGGCTTCCCCTGAAAAATATCCAGGAGACCACATACAAGTGATTTCCCATCTAAGGGATGTGGCAAAGAATCTATTCCCTTCTACTGTAATTTATTCTTCTCCATAGATACGCATGAAAAATGGGAAGAGGAGACTATGACATCAATAGTATTACTAATTTGCCACGAGAGCACTGCTTTTAAGTTGTTTGCTTCTGAGAATGAAGTTTTGCACATTCCAAACCAGTACTGCTACCAGCTACGGTAGAGTGGAGAGCCTGAGTTGCCAGTTCGAGATATGTGGTCTTACAGGAGGTCTAATTCTTTCAGTGACCTAAGCCCATGGCTGCCGCTCTTTGAGGTAGGTCTCATGACCACTTTCTGAACGACTGTTCCTTTCTATTCCGTGGTCCACAGACTCAGTTTGGAATATTATTAATGTGAGAGAGAGAGAGACTTTGCTGCACTACCCTAGTTGATAAAGCTTTCTCATGTGCTGACCAGCAGGTCAAGGGAGGTGATCCTGCCCCTCTACTCCGCTCTCGTGAGACCTCACTTGGAGTGTTGTGTGCAGTTCTGGTGTCCTCAACATAAAAAGGACATAGAACTGCTGGAACAAGTCCAGAGGAGGGCCATGAGGATGATCAGGGGACTGGAGCACCTCCCGTATAAAGACAGGCTGAGAAAGTTGGGGCTGTTCATCCTGGAGAAGAGAAGGCTGTGTGGAGACCTCATAGCAGACTTCCAATATCTGAAGGGGGCCTATAGGGGTCCTGGGTAGGGACTATTTGTTAGGGACTGTAGTGATAGGACAAGGGGTAATGGGTTCAAACTTGAACAGGGGAAGTTTAGATTGAATATAAGGAAGAAGTTCTTTAGGGTGGTGAGGCACTGGAATGGGTTGCTCAAGGAAGTTGTGAATACTCCATCCGTGGCAGTGTTCAAGGCCAGGTTGGACAGAGCCTTGGGTGGCATGGTTTAGTGTGAGGTGCCCCTTCCCTTCGCAGGGGGTTGGAACTAGATGATGTTAAGGTCCTTTCCAACCCTAACTATTCTATGATTCTATCATTCTATGAGTCACATTTTAAGCAGTAACACACTGCTACTAAGGAAATTCTGCCCATAAGGACAGTTATACATCTGGTGCCATTTTTGTTGTGAGAAGAAAAAAAAGAAGCAAAAAGCCAGACATACTAAGGGAAATGTACTTTATTAATAGACAAGAACTTTTCTTCAGCCTTTTTTATGCCTTCAGACCAATGGCATAATTAAACATAAGCGATCTTACATTTTTCTTCTATCTTATGCCCTATTATTTTGATTCACATGTTACTTTCATCAAAAGAGGTCACTAGAAAGAGGTGGTATCACCCAACATAGTTTTGGCAGGCTGACAGTCAATTTTGTCACCTCCTCCAACCCATCCATCACATTATGGCATGACGATAGTATCGCACTCAGAGCTAGCCAGGATCTGGTGAAGGCTCCAGAAAATGAGTCTTTAGGATATGGCTCCTACCTTAACTAAGTAATTTTACGGAGAGGAATGTGAAAAGGAACAGGACATATCAGCACCCTGTCTTTTCCAGCCTCTTGCCACAGAAGTGTTCCCATCTTTTCTCTTCTTGTAAGATTAACTAATCCTGTTAATTTGATTTGTTATATAAAACTGAATTTGAAAGGGAAAAATAGAGTCTGCATTCCTTGAAGGTCAAAACAATCAATTATTGTGTATTTCCAGATTACTCCAGACCATACAACCTATCATGCGTCACTTAGGATGCAGAGACTGATTGCAGTACATTTGTGTCAGTGTATAAACTGCAACATAAGAAAAGCTTCATGAATCAGTCAAAATTAGTATGTAACTGTATGAAGTTGTATTATAAGTATATAACTAACAGAAACAGCAAAAAGTCTTCTTTTAAGTAACCTTTGTTGTTTCTGAAGACTCCTCAGTGAATACTACAGTTACTTTTGGCCATGACTGTGTGTATTATACTTAAGGAGACAAATTTCCATTAAAAGCATGAATTAATTTTCTATACTAATGGCATTGTTAGCCAAATGATAGTATCACCTGTGTTTAAAAAAATGAGACAATTAGCAGGTATGAAAAATCTGAGCTCCAGAACCATTTCTATCTGAGGGGAAAAATTAAAAAAAAAATAAAAAAAAAAAAGAAAAAAGTCTTTTAACAAAGCCTCAGAATTAAGGAAGACAGATAAGTTAGATTAACTAGTCCTATGACTTTGGTTAATCTATAAAAAATAGCAAAATTGGCGAATCTTACACTGTTCAGAGGAAAAAATATGAGTGGTAGATTCAGATTCTGTCTATTGTTACAGAGGCCTAAAGAAAGAAGTATTACTCTTAGTTGTCAAGATCCTTGAGTCATGTAGATAAACTGAAGGCAGATACCTGTGAAAAACACCTGCACATTGCGTTTTGTATTGTGGGAAGATCTGAATAGAAGTGAAGCTCAACCTTTGGTCTTTTTAACATGTACATCTGATTTAATACAAAAATAAAAACTTGAGATGACATCTATTGATCAGTACACTTAAACAAATGGAGTAACTGACACTGCCTGATGAGGATGAGGAATGCAAAGCAGTCCTTGGAATTCACACTCTATGCTGACTAAATAGCAGGAGGAACAAAAAATTTAAAAAAGCCCAACAACAAACACCTCCAAGAACAGTCTTGAAGAAAGGAGTCTCTTCTCATTATCAACTTTCCTAACTATTCAGAAAAAGAAGTCATGTTTCCTTTTGTATATTCTTATGATTTAACAAGTTCTGCACTCTCTAATACTGGTTCAAATGGGGTGATAAAAAAAAAAGTCCTGCCAATTATTTTAGCTTTTATTGCAAATCAAGTGCAGCATGACACTTGAATTACCTGAGTTTCTAAGACACCTTCTGTTTCATGGGGAATAATCTCTTGTGCAAGTTTAGAATATAAGTTTCAGTCTGTGAGTGCCTTATTTCAAATTTACTTTTAGATTAAAAAATAAAAATCCCTCAAAGAAAAAGGTTATCATAAGTTTGGAAAGCCGATGCATATGTCAAATTTTTAAGTGAAGGAGCAACATTTCCTTGGAGGAAAAAAAAAGTGGAAAAGGGGAAAAAAAAAAGTGGAAAATTATTATTAATAAGTTACTTCCCCTGTATCTACAGAATGTACAAGACAGGCTTGAAATTCCTGTACCCTGTAGGGTTTACCATAAATGCAGCATATAGTAAGCACTGGTCAAACCAGCATAGCTAAGAAGCTAACTGGTTACAGGCTATCTACTTTGCTGCTGTACTCTTAATCTTCTTACTTAACAGTGCATCATGATAATCAATTAACTAAAGTGCTTTCAACATATTCAGAGACTGATAAAAATAGCTAACTAGCCATAGTACACAGAAGACAAATGAAATATTGAAGTAGATGAATCATCTTACCAGGGTCAGGAGGTGAACTTATACCTCCAGTGGTATCCAAATATAAAGTTTGTGTAGTCTGCTTATTATTTACAAAATCCCATCATATGAAGGGGCTTCAAACATTGATTTAGTTAGTCATAGATTAAATTAATATAGCATTCATTAACTGGGGATGTCAACAGCTATTTTATAGGTTCCCAAAGGCATCTTTTCTTTTAATGTCTGCTGCATCCTTTTTGCATGCCTTTTAATTACAAGTTAATACCAGCATAAATACTATAATAAAATAAAAAATTAAACCATGTTGTTGCTTGACATTTTTAAAGGATGAATACGCATAGTTTTGCAGGAATTCATAGGAGATTGTATTTTCCCCTAATAAGTACTATATGTTCGTATTGTATAATGTTTCACGCAAAACTTTTTCATTTTTAAGAAACAAGAAACAAAATCATATATTCAACGAGTTTTCAATATTGAAGAACTTTTATAATGAGAAAACAGTTGTTCTCCAAAAAAGCTTCAGTCTGCAGGTATAGTTTGTATGTGGCAATCAATTAAAGTTTCCTGCATTAGCCAATTTAATCCACTAAAATTTCACATAGTAAAAGAATAACTAACTTGTTTTCTGGGATATCTTTTGAGATTCTTCTGTAATGAGCCAGAATGTAAAAAGAGCACAGAGGCAGAATTTCACATCCAAAAGAAAAGAAGCTACATATTTTCCAGACCTGCATATATTTTATAAATAAAAATATTTTTGTTAATAATGTATAATTTAATCATGCAAACACTAAGCTTAAACACAGACTGAAGCATTAGTAAGAACTGCATTGCCTTTAAAGTAAAACAGACCACAGACCTTAATAAAAAAAGGAAGGGAGGTTCCATGCTTTTGCTGCATCTAACAGCTATGAAATTATGCCTGTGATTCCCAGTTACAAGGACTGAAGTATGGCCAGATACTGTAAGGTCTACCTCATAAGTGTCAGTTTGGAAGTCTTTTTCCTGCATTAACTAATGAAAATTATTGGTTCATTCTTACAGTTACTACTGCAGTAGAATAAATATTAAGAACCATCTTGCCAGACAACAGAAGCCCCAAGGAGGCAGCCATCAGGACATTTTCAATACTTCAATCTTATTGCTAAATATGTAGTTATGGAAATAACTCAAAGGAATAGGTTTCTGCATTTCTTGACTCCTTGATGACCAGGACAAATCAATTATAAGTTGTTAACACAAATTCATTGCTTAAAGTGAAGATATAGACCTGTAAAAAATAAAGCGGAATTAGGGAGAAGAAGAAACAATAAAGTTGTAAAGATCTTTCTTAAGAGGAGTTGAATCAGTGTGATACTAGAGGTATCTGAAATTGAGTTTTACCTGTAAACTGAACCATGCTTGATTTCATAGAGATTTCTATAAGACGAGACAAAGGCTATAGACTCTCAAAATCATGTGCTAGTTATAAACACTATAAGAACTTATATTTTCCTCATTTGTAGGACATTCAGTCAAAACTTAATTTCATCAGAATTGTAGCTGAGACTACATAAAATAATATTTTCTGTAAATACATTGGAAAAAGAAAGATTAAATTATTTCCACATTTTCAAAATAAGAAGATTGGAATAAAACAAGCTATGAACTTCCTTAACATAAACACCAACAGAGCTTTTAGTATCATACACTCAGAAAATAAAAAATAAAAAATAGAAATCAAAAAGTTCAGGACTGTAAGGAAATTAAACCTCTTGAGATCTCATGCAATTTACTGAGTTGCTGGTGATTATTGCTCAATTAATCTTTTCCTTTCCTGGTTAAAATATAGGTGTCTTTAGGACTTAAAACTTCATTTCTAAATACAAATTAAATGCTCAATATCCAATACATAAAAGATCAGACACTGATTTATTCTAACCAGAACATGTTCACTCTCCCCTGAATTTGTGCATTAAAAGTTGAGTGTAACTGTCAACATTAGAAATAACTTAGTCTACAGCATAAACTAAAAGTACTAACGGTAAGAAAAAGCCATCACTGAAACAGACTGTGCAAGGAATTTCTTTAAGGTATTAAGCAGACCTAAACCTGATTAAGTGTCTAATTGGCTTGATGGCAAGAAAATAAATGCTATATATAAGTTCATGGCAAAAGAGTTATAGAGGCTTCAGGAGAGCTGAACAGACAAGATGTTTAAAAATCTAAAAGCAGTATTTTCTAGAGCAAAATTATCACCTGAGGAAGCAGTTTGCAAGAAAGAAGGTGTCTCTCCACCACCCAAGGTATCTACAGGCCAGGTATAGTTTTTTATTGCTTAGTATAGACTACATAAATTTACCTTTTGTTTAGGAACTATTTATGTAAATGCCAAAGATTATTTATGTATATGACATTATTATAATGTCAGGATATTTATGTAAACAAATACCATAGATTTTCAAACATGCTTACTGTGCACTGAATCAATCTTTATTTAGCAAAACAAAATAAATGCTTTTATTAGTCTCTTCCCTCCCACCTCTATGGAGAAAACAAAGATTTCCTCCTTTTGTAAGTTGCTTTACAAATAGGGCTAACCTGAAATAGTACAAGCTTATGAGAGGCTTTGATCAACGTTGCAAATGGCAAATTAGAAATATGGGTATGGCTGCTTTTGATGTGCTAATGTATTCCTCTTCATCTTGTTCCCTGCTGGCAGGAAATGTAGTATATCCCTCCTGAATATTGGAATGGCATAGCAAGTATATATCAGCCTGCTTCACAGTAACAGCTGGAAAGGCAAAGTAGTTTTGTAGCTTTCTTTTCTAGGTAGTATTTTATTTGGCTTGGTTTTACAAATACAACTTCCTGTTTGAAAAATACAGTAATTCATATTAGTCTACAGCCTATATTTTTTATTTGGTAGTTCTTTACTGTAAAAGTTAGCTCTTTTTTTTGTTTGTTTTAATTAATAGAATACTTTATAATGAAACTATGTTACTTTTGAATTATCTTTTCCCAATAACGTCCTAGACATTGTTTTGTTTTATTCCTGCTTGACAGAATTAAAACTTTGCAAAGCAAACTGGCAACAATTTTGGGTTTCACCAGTTAATTGGTTAACCAATTAATGAGTTCTTTAGCATCAGTATGAGTTATTAATCTGAATTCTTGCTTAAGGAAGTAATTGATACTCCACCATTGTAAAGTTAATTTTAAATAAGCAGTGCCTTTTCACACATCCACAAGAGCCGACCATATAGAAAGGCTCTGACTTAACTTCTGGAAGCCTTGAACTACATGTACAAAAATGCCATAAATTTTATAGTTTTACTTAAAGTGATAAAACCATGAATATTCTTAAGTCTGAATCATTTCCTAGAACTGATGCTTTTCTGAAGCTCAAAGGCTTGTACAAACCCAGGAAGAGGCACATTGTAATGCAGCCCAACTACAACTCTAAGTTGATTCATTATAAACATGAAAAAAATGATTGCTTTATGGATAGATGTATGCATAGCACTATCCACACAAAATGGCAAAATATCTACGCTCAGCAAACTTCTCATACCGAAGATCTGCAGGCAAAGTATTGTTTGTGCTTCTTTTAAAGGTTTGCACATCAGTTTTCTGATGTCAATCAAACATTGTTTTGAAAGAATAAAAATTCTGAATCTCAACAGTTAATTTCTTCTTTAAAAGAAGAGATGTACATAACACATAAAAGCAGACAGGAAAAAAACAAATACTTTCATAGAAAAAGGCAACCCCCAAATTAATCTCAGAAACTCAAAGAGAAGGTCACTGAATTTGGAGAGGGAGAGGGGAAAAGAGGACCTGAAATCTTCTGAAGTAAAAAATTTTTCCATATGCTTCTACTAATATTTTTCTCTACTAATCAGCACAATAAACACCAGGCAAGTTCATTCTATCTGGGATAAAAAAGGCATATAGTCTTGATTAACAGCATGCTGTTTCATAGTACTGTGAACATCTAAGATTCCTCGTACATTTCTCACTCCCTTCTCAAAGGACCATTCTGTCAAAGCCAAGACAAACCAAGGTACATGAGGACTTGGTTCATGAATCTAAATCAGTGTGGGTCGAAGTTTGTTGGTTTTTTTTTTCTTTTTTTTGCAGTGAAAATTGATTCTGTCTCTATATTTTGTAATGATTGAGATCTGCCAGTGTGGTAAAGTAGCTCAAAACATACCAGGCCTCTTAGTCCTGCAGAAGATTTAGGCAAAAGAATAACTGATTCAGAGATGACGACCAGCTTGTAAGTGGCAGCACTGAACACATCAGCCTTGACAACATGAAGGAGGCTCTGGGAGCCCACTGTGGCAGAACTCCAGGCTAAGTAGCTGGGTTTGCACAGCAGATGTGAAGACATCAGTTTCTTATTTTAGCATCCAAGTCCTTTTGTGAACTTATCTGGAAAGTCTTGTCCAAGAACATACACAGAACACCCAGGAGCAAAGCTCAGTGCATGTCAACTTGGTTAATTGAATTCCTAGAACACTGCAGACATTAAAACATCCTTATCATTCTCAGCAAAGAGCATCTACAGTTTCTAATGCTATTAATTTTTTTTCAAGGGTGAAAATAAAAACACAGCTGAACCACAGAAAGCAGAGGCCAATAAGAAAACAGAATCCATATCAAAGCAACAAGGTTAGTAGCAAGCTATTTAGGAGTACTCTAAGATTATCTGGACAAAATATAGGCAACATTAAATAGAACTGTAAATATTTTTTTTTCTTCCAAATCCTCTGCCAGGTGCCTAATTTTGGTTTTTATTTGTGGAAGAAATTAAGAACTCTGAATTCCCACTAACCCCAAAGCAATGATTTGTTACAGAAATACAAGCACAATCCAACAATAATAAAAGGCAGAAAGCTTTAAAGCACAGTCCCTTCATGAGCTCGTCCACTTTAATCAGCTAGTCTAAAAAAACCTGTTTCTTCTTACTGTAAGTTGATGTCTTAGAAACCTTATTATAAAATAAATGCATTTAGTAGCTGAAGACAGAAAACTGTATATTTTTAATATATCTTTTGGATGTATTTCTCATACGTATAAAAAAACTACAAAGACAAGACAGATTTTATCTGACATTCAAATCTTTGGTTGAACAGCCATTCAAAACTTCTTCAAAAAACCCAAGCAAACATGTAACTGAAAAAAAAGCAATGACATTAAAAATTATTTGCCATCACCATTCAGAAGACATCTAGGGCTAGGACACAGGAACATAGACCTCAGGGCAGCCATACAAGGTAATTATTTGTCTAAGCAGCTGGTTGCTGAATACAGTGGCAGCTGGCCATGAGTACTCTGCCCCCCTCTTCCCCTGCCTTCCAGCAGCCAAGCTGATTTTGCTCATACTAGAGCCAGAATGCCTGCTGCAGCAGCTATCAAACTAAAAGCCAAGGATGGGTGAAACAACATCAATTGCTGGGCCATGTTCTCTCTTCCTTCACAGCAGGCACTCTAACCCTTTCCCTTTCCATCCTCCAGTACCGGAGAGAAACACCAAGTCCAGTTTTCCTGTCACCTCATATTTTCCTTTGGGAGAGCAATTCAGGTTCATTTCACTGGAGCAGCAAAACAAAGGCAGAGAAACATCCAGCTTTCTGTGGAGAGGAGCAAGTAGGAAAATGTTTCAAGGAAACTTACATAATCCTTACTTGTGCTTTGCATGATCATAACAAGTATCATAATTCCTTTTCTCATCTAATGAAACTTTAAACAGAGTCCATTTAATGAAATTATCTTGTTAGATAATGTCTGTAGCACTGAAGAAGGGTAAACAAAATCTGACATGAATTAATGGCAGCAATAAGCTAACAAAGGAAAAAATAAAATCTCAAGTTTCATGGCTTTTTTAGCAATATTAAATCAGAGATTCTATCCCACAACAGAACAAAGTGTTATTATCAAAACTTCTTTTGCTTCCATCCGAAATCTGATCTAATTTTCAGATTAATGTAATTCATGGATCTATATTTTGCAATGCTAAACTTTTTTTTTTTCCTGCTAAAATATAAAATAAGTGGTGGCATAGAAGCAGCTACCTCATCAATTACTTCAGGAAAACATAACAACATACTTAGGCTACATGTTTGTTTGGGTTTTTTAATTCCATAGTTTCCTGGACGGTGCTTCAAGTCTCGTTTCCAATCAGCACAAGACAGCTTCTAATTTTGCATGTGGGTATTAATAAGTTAGAAAGACAACAGCTATACAAGCTAGAAAACTTGCATAGGGTTCTCTCCTCAGGAGAAGCTTCTGAATTCCAGCGTCCTGTAATTGTCCTTACCATCCAAGCTGAATAAGGAACTCCATCAGTTTCTTATTCTGGGCAGAAAAGTGAGGTAGGTCTCAAGCAGTTCACAGGAAGGTCTAGGCAAAGACTACTGCAAAACTTGGTGAACTTTACATCAAAACTAAAATCATGTGGACAGCAGCTAGAAAATGAAAATAGGAATAACTGGGTAAGCAAAGGACAGAAGACAAGAGAAAGCATTTTGTTGTGTACATACATATTTGGGTAGAATTATTAAAAACACAACCAAGGCTCATCCAGTACATGTTAAGAGAGATCATTTAAATGGAAAACTCAAAACCAGCTAGAGAAAAACCTTTTCAAGATCTATTAGCTTCTTTGGTATAACCAGAATAAAATAGATCAGTAAATGCCTCTAATCACAGCTGTGTTTTGCAGCTCTGTAGACTTTCAAAAAAGGTCAACAGCAGAGCTTAACTCCACCCTCCTTCTCACATGGCCAAAACTAGTCATCACTTTCTCCCTTTCTCCTAGCACTTCACAAGGCAGCATGATGTTGCCAGCACAGATTAGAACTCAGCAGGAGGCACAACTGAAGTCCATTTGGTTAAAACTTGGCCACTTAACATCACTCAGCAACACCTGGTACTTTTGGCTTCTTTGCTGGCTACTCATTTCCTCATGTCCACCTCTTCAGTTGCCCACTCTCTCGCTAGCTCACTCTGTAATTAATTCTCAGCCCTTAGTCAGTTTTTTCCGTAATGGATAATTACTTTTTTGTTATTTGTTCCCTGAATTTTCTTATGTACATCACAAAGTGTGATTCATCTAATTACAGGTTCTCTGTGATATTGAATCCAGTTGCTATAGTTTCTTTGTATGTTTATCACTTCCTATAACTGGCTGGCTATACAAATGTCACTGTCAGGTTTATGGTTATGCTATTTAGAAGGCCACATCAAGACTCCACCTGCTAACCAGTGTCTGCATTACCATTCTCTGTATCATAACTTCTTTTGTCCTCCTAGCAGATACTTTCAGTATGATTCTTTCCAACTCATCCTTTTCTTTCCATTTCTCTAAATCCTCTCAGCACCATAGTTAAGTACTGCTCTTCTCAAGTCTGTCCTCATCTCCATCTCTTTTCCCTCACTGGAAACTGGCCTGTCTCCAACGTTCTGAGATTTGGTTTTCCTACTTATAATAAATCAACAAGTGTATCAAAGATTCAAAGACATATTTATGCACCTTTTAATAAAGTTCATGTTGACATCACTTTGTTCTTGGTAGGACTTGAGTGAGAAATCTAGATTAAAGCTATCTTTTTTTTTTTACGTGCTACAGTTGCACCTCTGGATCATAAAGTAGACAGAGCCTTCCATCTGGGAAATTACCATGTTAATCCCCAGTGATATTTATTATCTTCAGAGCCTAGATGCTTTAGAAAGTACCCAGAAGATATCAATCACGTTATATACCTGCCTGTAACTTATATGCAAGTGCCATTCTAAAATACGTGAGATTTTAGTGCTTTTCATTGTCAGAAAATTTATATCCTAAAAGAGAAGCCCAGGCAGAGTAAAAAAAGGAAAAGAAAAAAAAAACCAAACCAAAAAGTAACAACAATAGCAAAACCACACCAAAAAAAACCCCAAAACAACCAACTAATTGAGAATTTTAATTTACACCCCTGAATATGTAACACCTCAAAGGAAGGACTGCTCAAAAGAAACTTCGGGCCATTCCGGACTCTATTCCAGTGAGTACTTTTTTGTTTTGGTACTCAAGGTATATTCTCTTTTCCACTAAATGTTTTACCAAAAAAAAAAGAAAAGCAGCAGAAGCAACTGAAAATTGCCACCTTTTATATATTAGCATAGCTGTTTTGCCTCCACACTTGCATAAGGGAGTTCAAACCCGTATCTTTCACGTTCCAGTAGAGTTCCCTAGCTACTCCCATAAAGTCTAGACTAGAGAGATGTGGGAGGAAATTCTGTGGCCTTCCCAATTGCTGGGCCATGGTGCAGAAAAGAATGCAAAAACCTGTGAAGTCTGGAAACATAAAATATAATGAGCCTGGAACTAATCTAGAAGTTAATTGTAACACTAACCTTATAGGTAGAATGAAGAATCATAGGATCATAGAATAGTTAGGGTTTGAAAGAACTTTAATTTCAGTATGTATTTATATTATAACATTGTTGAATTTTTTAAAAAAGAAAAAATAATTCTCAGAATGAAAATTTGACTCATTGCAAATAAACAAGGCCCAGAGTGAAGATTTCCTCTTCTCAGAGGAAAGCTTTAATCAGTAGCTTCTGTATAAAAGATAGTCACTCAGTCCTTCTGTAGATAGAAATAAAGCAGATATACTTATTAAAGGTACAAAATCCCTGTTGCTGTAAAAACCCTGCTAATAAGGCACTAACTCTACATAGACTATGACCAAGTTATAAGCTCCTGCTAATCATAGGTAAATAGAATGGTTTGTGTCATCTAGTTCCAGCTCCTCTGCCATGAGCAGGGACACCTTCTACTAGACCAGGTTGCTCAAAGCCCTGTTCAACCTGGCCTTGAACACTTCCAATGATGGGGCAGCCACAGCTTCTCTTTCTGGTCAACCTGTTCCAGTGTCTCACCACCCTCACAGAAAAGAATTTCTTTCTAATATTTAATCTAAACCTACCCTCTGCCAGGTGAAAGTCATTTCCCCTTGTCCTATCCTCCTTCTATCCCTAGCACTTGTAAAAAGGTCCTCTCCAGATTTCTTGTAGTCACCCTTCAGTAACTGGAAGCTGAATTAAGATCAGCCTTTTCTTCTCCAGGCTGAACAAGGCCTGCTCCCTTAGCCTGTCTTCACAGGACAGGTGCTCCAGCCCTCTGATAATCTTCAAAGCCCCCCTTTGGACTTGCTCCAACAGGGTCCACATCCTTCTAATGTGGTGGGTGCCAGAGCTGAACACAGTACTCCAGGTGGGGTCTTGCAAGAGAGCAAAGGGGCAGAATCACCCCCTTGACCTGCTGGTCACACTCCTTTTGATGCAACCCAGGATACAGAGAGAGGAACATTTGCATTAAATGTTAAATTTCACAGCTAAAATGTATCTTTGGCTTGTTTTAAATCTGACTCTGAGGCTGCTTTACAAAACTTTTCCCATAGTACCTGAAAATCATGGCTTAAATAACTGCTTTTTGTTTTAAAAATACGAATCAAGTACAGCATTTTGATATAATATGCTTCAGCTTAATTAACTAAACCTGTCAATGCAAAGAGATTTTCAAATAATAATCTTACTCCTTCTCTTCTTGTCCTTTACACTCTTCACCGGCACTCAGTCAACAGGCATAAAATGTATTTTTCAAAGATTACCGAGAACTTGAATCTGTTTAATCAGCTTGCTTCTACTCCTGCTGATGTGAAGTCTTTTAATTCCTTTCAGATCTTCATTTTTCATGTGAGTGGCAGGGCTAAATTCTAGGAAAACAAACCCAGCTTCTTCATACCATCTTTGTTTCTTTACATGGAAAATAAACTTATAATACTTCTGTTAACGACTGAAGTTGGAGGTTAAGATGGACATACTTACTGATTATTTTACTTCTACCCCACTGATTTCTGAACTGTCTTCCCCTGCACAGAGCATTTGTTTAAAAAAAAATTTCTTGGAAAGTCACCGAAGTTTGTATTTTGTAGTGCCAGAACTGAAGCCTCTTCTCTCCTTCATCCATAGATTTCCTGTGTGTTTATTTCTCTCGACATCTTCATGAATCTATAGTCATCTTTCAAATACTTATGTACATAGCTCAAGAACACCTCTGGGAGCTTACAGGTGATAAGTAATACAAATCCTGCACACTGTCTCTTCTTACTCAACAGTTTCTCCAGGGGGCTGTTTGAAAATTAAACCCTGAACTTGCTAAGTCAAACAACAATTGACCAGCACATTGGGGACACATAGATTTCTTCGCCTTCTCTTCAGTTACTTGTCCAGCTCTGGGTTGACTTTTTCTGGCATTCACAGATACCTCTGTCTAGGTCTTGTCTCTGATCCTCTTTAAGAAATGAATTCCTGTAAGAGTACTAGGGCTCACACAATTTTTAAACTTATTAGGAAAAAAAAAGAAATTCTAGAATCTTTTCTCACTAAGAAAAAAAACCTAGAAGTGCTCCACTGGTCCTAAAATCAAATTGTTCTTCTGATAGAAGTCAGAAACTCAGCTCAAGAAACATTGTGCTGTTCGTAATAGATACTTGAAAGAAAATATTATCACAAATATGAATGAACGGTAGTAGGAGTGTAGTTCGGTTTACCAAGTGCTGTAAGCACACTGACCCACTGTCCTTCACTTACTTTTGTTTCAGTGCCTTTTCAAGTAACCACTTTCCTTGTAAGCAGCTTAACAGTTTACTGTTGTAACTGGTTTTAGCCCTTTGAAATTAATAAAATCTCTCTAAATATGGAGATAAACTACCAGAAATCTACTCTTAAACTACCTACCAAAAAAACCTCAAGGTTTGACTTTCTTTCAGCTGCCTTGAATTTTAAGTACACAACAGGCTCCTGATTTATTTGCTATGATGTTTTTCTGCCAAGCTTTTACCTTTATAATCATATTACTTAAAGTATTTATGAAGGCTGAGTTTGTTCCTCCTTTATCCAAAGTGTCAGACTGATGAGAGCTTTTAAATTATTTTTCAGCATGAATATTTAAAACAAAGATATGAATAATTATAAAAATTCACCACTTAAGTCCATTAAAATGGCAAAAGACTATACCATTTACATAGTTTCAAACTGCAAACTTCCCACTTACAGTGTTTCTAAAAAGTACTTGTAACAAAAATGAAATAACAGACTAGCCAGAGTTCTACGTACTCACATCCTTAATGATAGACTTCAATCAAAATTTACTCAGGAGCAAACAGGACTGTCATGGCAGCTGAAACAACAAAAGGTTTAATGTAATTCAAGCACTGCAGTGTAAATAATGTCATTAGCATTTCTATGCATAAGCAAATAAGCTACTTTTCATTTTTCTTCCTGGATTTTACAAGGCATTTCTGTACAGATCTATCTATCTTTCTGTCCTTTATGTATTTTTTTAAATAAGCGCAGACTAAAATTCATCATACTGCATGCGTTCTTGTCACTTATAAATATAGACGAGCTCTGTATTGACCATTGTTGACCTGGCTGCAGATGCATCTAGTTTAAAAACCACAAATGAGTTACATATTCTAAAAGGTACCGTCATCATAACCATGTTCGGGACAGCTGGCATTGTAACAAATTTTTAAAGGAAAGTATTCAAAGGCCAGGTGCCAGAATCAGTGCTGTGCAGCACTTGTCCACTAAAGAAATAATGTCAGCCAACCTGTGATTTCTCAAAAAAAAATATCACCATAATTCTTTAAAAATTGTTATTCAAAAACTGAAACCTTTGTTCTAGATACAGTACCACCAAAAGCACCTGAGCCTTCAAGAACTGAAAACTCAACTGAACCAGCTAAGACAACTCAACAGGAACAGCATCAGCAAAATGATGGGAAAGAAGAGGCTAAGTGAGTAAATTCAATTTAAAAATTTGTGGCTTTTTTTCCCTGACATATTGACTTAACATTTCTGTGTGCCGTATTTCAGCTCTTTTGAAGTCCCTCCTGTCCTATAAGGTTCTGAAGAGCTGTGTTTCAAATCTAAAACAACTATATATGTGAGGTATTCGTTTAGTATGTGCTTTTGATAGTTTCTTTTGTAGACCATCCTAAATTGTAGGAATGAGGAAAAGAATTTGCTCAACTACATTTAAATACTAATTCTAACAATGCTGCAGCTCAGTTATTATTATTCTACTTTAGCAACGGAGAAAGTCCCAGGTTACTCCCATGAATAGCTGGAATGTTTGTGACATCATTCTGACTTCAAAGCTTTTTCCCCTGCACATTTCTTTTGCTGAGCTATACCATTAAATCAGCATTAGTCTCCAGAACCGGAGGATTAAGACACTCTCTTCCTGAGAAGAGATAAATAAATTAAACATCTATGTTCCTTCAGGGGAAAATCTAGGGTCATTCAACCTTTTAAAAATCTTAAGCGACCGTCTGTTCATTCCCCTACCTGTGCTGATACCAGGGGTTGCCCCAGCTGAGGTGCAGGATCTTGCAGTTGGCCTTTTTGAACTTCATGAGGTTCATTATGGGCCCACTGCTCAAGCTTGTCAAGGTCTCTATAGATGGCATCCTGTCAGACATGTGTGTCAACCACACCACTCAGCTTGGTACCATCTGCAAAGTTGTTGAGGACACACTCCATCCCACTGCATTTATCAGTGATGAAGATATTAAAGTTTCATGGAACAGCTAAGGTTGGAAGGCTCCTTCAGATGGAATGAGGTCCAAACTCCTGCTAAGAGCATTTAATGGTTAGACCCAAATCTGAAGTTAGATCAGGTTGCCCAGAACTTTGTACAGTGTAACTATGAATGTGTATCTCCAAGAAAAGAGTTTGTACAGTTTCTCTGGGCAATGTGGTCCATCGCTTAACCATCCTTATTATGAAAATTATTACTTCACATCTAATTAAATTTTCTTTTGCTCTAACTTGCTTCTGCTGCCCCTCATTCTTTCGCTGTGCACCACCAAAACAGTCTGAATCGACGTTCTCTATAACCACTTACTGGGTAGTAGAACGCTTAATTTCCAGTTTGAACAAACCGTGCTTTCTCAGTATCTCCTCATACATCCTGTGCTCTACTCCCCAGTCATCTCAATAGCTATCTGCACCATGTGGTTAGTGCCTTTCATGTACGTGGGAAACTACAGCTGGATACTAATGCAACCTCATAAATGCTACACAGAGGGAAATAACCACTCCCTCTGAATCAGAAATAAACACTCCCCTGAATAACCAATCCCCCTGAACTCCCCTGTTTATTTAAAGCATAGCACATAGTTAGCCTTCATTAATGCAAGAACACATTGTGGATTTATGTTTAATTTTTTGTCTGACAGACCCCCAGATACTTTCATGCACAGCTGTTTTGTGGCAGTCATGTCCAAGCCTTTACTCTTGCATAGGGATTATTCCATTCCAGGCATAGAAACTTGCATTTGCCTTTGCTAAACTTTACGTATTTCCTGCCAGTCTGTCCTCCTATCCTATTGAGATACCTTTCAGAGGAAAATAATGGATACACTAAGTCCAGAATAGGGTAAACACATCCCCTTCTTGCTTTTGCCTTCTATTATTTTGATTAGCATGATGATAGAAAACAAAAGACTTTCCCTTACATGGATTTATTTAATTTATAGAAAAGATTATCTATTTCTTCTCTTTCACCAAGACAGGCTTTGTACTGCAATGACAAAGAATAATCCAGCAAAATGCTACTGCATACCCCTCCACAAAGTAATGTATACAATTAAAAACAATTCTGACTAGAATGACTGGAAATATTATAAATAACTTGGTAATTTGAATGTGAATCAGTAGGTCAACAGTAAAAATCTAGAAAAAGCATCTCCTTTTTTTGTCATTGTAGAGCATGTTGTTAGATGCTTACAGTTCCACTGGTAAATCCAGTAACCATGGTTAGCATAATTACAATATGCTTGTGAAACAAAGAAGTATTTTGCTGATTAGTAGAAGACAATATCTGTCTGTTAAAAGGAAATTAAAAACATTTATCTTAAACATCGTCTTCTCAAAGCTGTTCTGACTCACTGTCATGTGTGCATCCTGCTATATCTTGTCAGTCTAATTTCTGCTGCAGCTTCTAAAAATATAGTAAAACTTATTAAATTCTATTGTCAAAACTGTATCCCACTAAATTCTGTAGTAGGGCTTGGAAGGCATGGCGCTGGTGTCATTGTCTTTGTATGGAACCTAACTAAACAGATCTATCATATGACTTTCGAAGCTGGAGAGAGAATAACTTCTAAAATGTGCCTTGGAGAGAATTTAATTCATTGTCCCTGAAGATTCATGGAAGTCTGTTCAGACACCATTCTTGATCAAGGTCACTACCTCATTGTGTCTATGTGTTCAAATATACTCAGTTTATTTTTAAGGAAAAAAGCTATGTAAACATATATGCATAGGGAGAATTTGAGTCAGATACATGTAGTCAACAAAAATAGCAGTAAATGAAGCATACTCAAATCACTCTCTAGCACTGAGGCCAACTAGAATAATGCAAAATGCCTCCTGAAAATGTGCCAGTTGTGAATTATCTTAGTTTAATGCTAATTTCTGGGTATTTCCATGCCTAAGAATTATTTGAAAAAGTGCTACTTTAACTAGTCGAAACCGTATCTAGGACTGTTTGTACAGCTCAACAGGATAATCAACTTAGAGTCCCACTGCAAGTTTGCAGGCGACACCAAGCTGAGTGGCGCAGTTGATTCACTAGAGAGAAGGGATGCAATACAGAGAGACCTTGACAGACTTGAGGAATAGGTCCATATGAACCTCATGAAGTTCAAGAAGGCCAAATGCAATCACCAGTACCTGTACAGGCCGGGGGACAAACAGATTGAGAACAGCCTTGCAGAGAAGGAGTTGGGGGTGCTGGTGGATGAAAAATTAGCTATGAGATGGCAATGTGTGCTTGCAGCCCAGAAAGTCAACTGTATACTAGGCTGCATCAAAAGAAGCGTGACCAGAAGGTCAAGGGAGGTGATGCTGCTCATCTGCTTTGCTCTCATGAGATCCCACCTGGGGTACTGCATTCACCTCTGGGGTGCCCCAACAGGTTTAGGATCCATCCAGCGAGTCCAGTCAGGAGCAAAAAAAGACAGGGGCAGAGACAGGACTGAAGACAAGACTACAACATGACTCCAAAGTCCATCCAGGTGACAGAACCAGAGACCACACTGGAGCTAGATACACCTATGCGTAGCTCAGGCAGTGACCAAGACCTGAGCTGAATCGGTCATCCTAGGCCCATGGGCAGAAGGTGTGGGTAGAAGTCTCACTGGAGGCTGCTCAGGGCAGCCTGTTGATGTACTCATGGTCCTGGTACTATATTTTGAATTAGATAGACTACTTTCCTATGCTAATCATCCTCCAAGAATTTAAATGTAGTAACAAGTGGCTTGATCTTCACAGTAAGAAACCATCAGTATGCCCATAGAGTATAAGATACATAATAAGGTAAGATTTGTAGATATATATCTATTCACAACCCATATGCAACCAGAGCACCTCAGCTTTCATGGGAAGTATGTTAATAGAAAAGGTTTTGCCCTATCTTCTGCTTCTGTGACTTTTGGTTCTTTAAAATGCATATGCAGTAAAGAAGTGGGAAAAAGGCAGTTATCTTGTTTGAAACAGCACACTTTTCATTTAGATCTGACCTGTGATTCTCCATGCAGAATTTCAGGGGAAAATAATGAGTTTCTATGTAAGAACTTTAAATTTTTAAATCTTGGGTAATATGGCTTTATGAAAAATTAACTTATCTAAAATCTGTAAGACTACTTATGCGTAAGACAATTTGTAAGACTGTGCACCAGCTGCATCCTTACAGTTCAGCTACATTAGAGTAGATTTTTACTCATGGTGCAGCACAGCCTGTATTACCTATATATAGAAAAACAGGTTTTTGAACTTCCCCTGAAAGAACAAATCTGTTGTTATTTCTCTTGCTAAGTGAAAGACAGGTTTGACAAAGGCTGCATTTACTTCTGAAATTTCCATAGAAATTGTTTGTCCACAATAAAAAAAAATAAAAATCTTGCTTTCCCTCTCAGCACTTCCTCATTTTTAAAATGAAGTAGTACATGACAGTGGACATTAATAAACACTAGAGAGACACAGCACTGGCCTCAGCCAACTGAATGCTACGTCTGAAAGAGGAGACACACAAGAATGGCTGATGTGCCAAGGTGCTGAATTACAGCAAAGTGACTGAAACTCTTTATGCCTGTTTCCTAATAGCTTTGACAGGATTGCACAGAAGTCATCCTTGTCTGCCAATATATAGTTTCTCCTCTCCATCTCTCCATCTTTAATGATAATGTATCAGAATGATAGGTAATTTCCATGAATAGCTATTTGCTGAGCAATAATAACTCCTGGGAGGGAGGGCTAAGGCTACGCTGTCTCTTCACAGCAAGAAATGAGGGAACAGAACAACACTCAAGACCTAATTTGCCGTCTAATAGAAGATAGTGGAGTCTTATTAGCAAGGAATTAGAACAAAACATCATTGCAGCCTTTATAATATATGGAGATTGCTTTCGGTTGGGAGGTTCATAAAAACACATATGTGAACACACAATCCTACACTTTTTTGAAATGCAGTGCAAGCATTTTGTGAGAGATACTGTGGAGCACTTAAGCAAATAGGGCATATTGCCAGGGAGCCACAAGGACCAGCCCCTGCCCTAGGAATGGGGAATTCTCAGTATGGTGGACAGGTCAGGGGCTTCCCCAGCCTGGGACTGATGCCAGGTGAGCAGGGCAGACCGAAGGTAGCAGCCAAGGCCAGCCATAGCCCAAATCACCAGGCAAGCCTGTGGTAACAAGGCAGGTCTGGAGCCAAGCTGGGAGGGAAGTCGGTGCCCAGTGAGGGGAACTGGGGTCAGACACAGCCCCAGGACAGCCAGGCAGGGCTGGGCTGTGCCAGGAATAATGCCAGCCTGCAGGTGCGGGACAAGATCCATGAGGACCATGGCCTGCTGCTCAGCAGGAGCTGTAGCTGTGGGCCAGGCACTACTGAAAGGAAAGGTCTCCAGACCACCTTGCTTTGCAAACAGACGAATATAGCCATTTGTACACAAGAGAAAATGATAACATGCTTTGTGAGGGCACTGCTTGGAACCCATAATCTGACAAAGAAAATTAAAAAGACATGATTTAAGTCATCACAAAAATCACGTAAGAGAAACAAATGTGAGACCTTTGTATGACCCTACACTGAAGGCTGGGAACCAACAGAGAACCTATGGCATGTGGTGCTAATGAAGTGGTGTAGAAAGTGCTGATGAAGAGGAGAACCATATTGGCATGTAAGAGCAGAGAGGAGATAGATGCCTAAGGAGCAAGTAGTGGATGCCTGGCATCAAAGTTGCAGCAAGTCCTAGGAAAAGTAGAGTATGGAAGAATGGTAAGCAAAGCATCTGAGAGCATAGATCAGAGAAAAGGGAAGGATGGAAAGAGCTTCTACGACCTCTTCTCTCCTCTCCTCTGTGTCTTTTAAAAGCCTTTAAGCCTGGCTGAAATTGTAAGAGTGTTTAATCTTCCCAGATTACCAAAGCGATTACAATGTCCTATTTATACTAAGGCAGTACTCTGAACCCCCAGCCAAAGATCATGAACCCTACTCTGCAAAATGCTGTGTAAAATGACAATCCATGTTTGCAGGCAGCATATTCAAGAGTACCTAAGGGAAAAATATAGTGAGTAACCGGGACTTCAGATGCTTTGAGATTACAGCTCATGATTTTACATATTCTGGGTTATGTTTAGAAGGGGAAAAAAAAAAAAATCTCTGATATGCTACCTTCAGAATCTCGGTATTATGAGCAAAACATGTTCATATAAAACACTCTAAATGAATTTTTTAGATTTTACAAAATACATGAGCATTCTCAACCAGTAACTATATTATTCTGATTCTGATTCTGAAATGCAGAGAAACCCAGCTTCCAACACTTACAAAAAAAGGGAGCTCCAGTGTTGCAAACTGCCGTATGAGCACAGGGGGTTAAGGAAGACTGAGTTTTGTGCTCGTAGTTTGCCTTTTCCATAGCCACATCCTGGTACCAACTAGGCTGTACCAGTCCTTCTTAGGCCCATAAAGGAGGTTTTTATTTTCCTCTCTAATTTGCCTAATAGCAAAAAAAGATAACAAAACAAAGATCAAGAGGCAATTTGCTATGTGGTGCATAGCCGGGTTAATAAAGAGAACTCCTGCTGGTTGCATGTTCTTAGTGAAGTAATGCACTTCATTTAGCCCAATTACTTCAACCAAGAAAATTACTGTGCTTATTAGTGCTTGCCATCCACTAGTTGCAGCACATCAGTTCACCAAGCAGATGCATCTTAGGGAAACTATGTTAGATCAAGAACAAAATCTCAGCACCGCAGTAAAACGGACCTAGTATCAAGACACTGAGGAGTCTCCAAAAGCCCTTGATTGTTGTAGGAACCCCAGGGACGCAAAAAGATGACACTCATGGCATTAAACTCTGATCGACTTGAGACTAAAACAAAACAAGGCCACTGGGCACTTCTGAAAAATCCCAGTTTGAACATAGTTACAAGCATATTTTGTAAAGAGGTTAATACCATTCTGTAGTTGTCATGGTTAAACTTCATCAGGTAGGCATCTGCCCACCTCACAGGCTCATCAAGCTCAATCTGGATGGCATTCCTTCCCTCCAGCATATCAACCAAACCACACAGCTTGGTGTCATTGGCAAACTTGCTGAGGGTGCACTCAATCCCACTGGCCATGTCATCAACAAAGATGTTGAACAAGACTGGTCCTAACACCCATCCCTGAGGGACACCACTCAGTTACTGGTCTCCACCTGGGCACTGAGCCATTGACCACAACTCTTTGCATGCGGCCGTCCAGCCAGTTCTTTATCCGCCAAGTGGTTCACCTATCAAATTGATGTCTCTCCAATCTAGAGACAAGGATGTTGTGTGGGACAGTGTCAAATGCTTTGCATAAATCCAGGTAGATGACATCAACTGCTCTACCCCTGTCCATCAGTTCCATAGCCCCATCACAGAAGGCCACCGGATTGGTCTGGCAGGATTTCCTGCTTAGTGAAGCTATGTTGGCTGTCACCAACCACCTTGTTGTTATTCATATGCCTTAGCATGCCTTCCAGGAGAATCTGCTCCAAGATTTTGCCAGGCACAGAGGTGAGACTGACTGGTTTGTAATTCCCCAGATCATCCATTTTCCCCTTCTTGAAAATGGGGGTTATATTACCCGTTTTCCTATCAGCGGGAACTTCACCTGACTGGCATGATTCTTCAAATATGATGGGCAGTGGCTTAGCAACTTCATTTGCCAACTCCTTCAGGACCTGCAGATGGATTTCATCCAGTCCCATGGACTTGTATACTTTCAGGTTCTTAAGATGGTCTCGAACCAGCTCCTCTGCTACAGTGGGCCCAGGGTCTTCATTTTCACTGTCCCTGTGTCTTCCTTCCAAGACTTGGGTGGTGTGGTCAGAGCATTTGCCAGTGAAGACTGACGCAAAGAAGTCATTAAGAACCTCAGCCTTCTCCAAATCCAGGGTAGCCAGTTCTCCCAATAGCTTCCAGAGGGGGCCCATGTTGTCCCTAGTCTGTCTTTTATTTGCAATGTAATTATAGAATCCCTTTGTGTTATCTTTCACATGCCTAGCCAAGTTTAATTCTAAGTGGGCCTTAGCTTTCCTAACCTGGTCCATAGCTTCCCAGACAACATCCCTGTATTCTTCCCAGGCCACCTGTCCTTGCTTCCACATTTTATAAGCCTCTTTTTCCTCTCAAAGTTTCCTCAGCAGGTCCTTATCCATCCAAGGAGGTCTCCTGGCCCTCCTGCAGCACTTCCTTCTAGGAGGGATGCAACACTCCTGAGCTTGTAGTAGGTCATCCTTGAATATCAACCAACAGTCTTAGGCCCCCCTGCCCGCTAGGTCTATATCCCATGGGAACCTTAGTAAGCAGATTCCTGAAGAGGCCAAAGTCTGCTCTCTTGATTGAAGTCCAGGGCAGTGAGCTTGCTGCACGCTCTTCTCACTGTCCTCAGGATCTCGAATTTGACCATCTCATTATCACTGCAGCCAAGGCTGCCCCAGAGGGTCATATTTCCAACCAGCCCTTCCCTGTTGGTGAGCACGAGGTCAAGCATGGCACCTCTCCTTGTTGGCTCCTCTATTACTTGCAGAAGGAAGCTGTCTTCCACACAGTCGAGGAACCTCCTGGGTTGCTTTTGCCAGGCCGTACTGTTCCTCCAACAGGTATCAGGGTGGTTGAAGTCCTCCATGGGAACAAGGGCCTGCAAGCATGAGGCTGGTCCTACCTGTTTCCAGATAATCACTGCAGTACTTGAAAGTGTAAACAGGTGGAATGCATCCAGTACATTTTGTAAGCCTGACTGAAAAGTCTTAATGTATTAAAAAATAAAAATACTTTTCCTAGCACTTATATTCCTGCTGCTTAGGTATTTCTTTCAGATCTTATCACTTTTACTGCTTGGATTTGAATTTCTGCAATGGATAAATTGAGAACCTGCAAATTAAATAGAAAGGGGATGGTGTGCTGTATGTACCAAAACAGATTAAACTTACTGTAATCATTGCTGAGATGTATTTTCCTGCAGCCTTTAAATTCTATCCATCCTGAAGGATGCATTTACCCATTCTATTTAACACCGTTCACTATGCACAAAAATCATGTAAGTATCCTGAAGTTAAAAAGGGAGCGAATTCAGAAGCTTTTCCTTAAGAATAAATAAAGCGAGTAAAGGGGTAGGAATATCATTATACAGACTGAAATGCTGCTTTTTTTTCTTTTTTCTTGCATTATTTGAAAACATGTATTCATAATATTAATATATATTTATTTTTGAGTGCATAAATTGGAGAAATTCTTTTTGTAGAATACATAAGGAAACAAGGGTATAGTTTGTCATAGTTTGTCACTGATTTATTTCTTTAATTAGAAGCATTTTCTCTAAATCCCTCATTGACCTTACATTTTTCAAAGTAAGAAGGTACCTTTTTTGTGATAGAAGAAATTATAATTTATTAAAAACACTATCTTTGCTATTGTCTGCTGAGTCAATTGTGTAGAAAAAAACAAAGCAATGAGCACTGTGACTGGTACAGAGGTGTGTGTAATATAAAACAGTTAAATTTAAATTTTATTTATATTTGGTTTAAATTACATTTATACCAAACATTTGCAAGTACGTCGGGGTCTTCTGTGATAGATCTAAGAGACATAATAGCTATTATCATTTAGTAAAGAAAACTGGTTATTACTTCATGACAAATGTCAGTATTCATGCCTATAATTAATCTTGCCCAACCCTTTTTATTTAAACACCATGTCTCCAGTTATTTACTAATTTTCCAAATATTATCTCTTTAAGATGAAAACTTTCCATGTTGTGCAGCACAACAGAGTAAATGCTGACAAGCAGAGATTTGAAGATCAGATGGGAAGTCAAATAGGTCTGGCAGCACAGCTTTAGTCAGTGACAGATAAATAATATTTGGGAGAAGTGTGATGAGCTGTTTTCTGCAGGGAACATGCCTTCTTTTGCTGAATTTGGAAAAGAATGTGGCACGGGCCTGCAGAAGGGGAAAGGATGGTCTCAGTTAGTGGTAATTGGAAGTCATCTCAGAGGAATGAGTTCTTTCCATCTCTCACCAAATTCCTTTGTGATAAATTCAATTTGTGGGAAAACAACATGAAATAATTTCCTGCACAGATGGCTGTATGATGGTTTACCACTAACAAAGGTAGAATTGCAACAGTCAATTGCATCAAACTGATTTTATATAATTAGCACAGGTAAGAATAGTACATGGAATGAAGTTCAGGATATTGTGAAAGTCTGCATGGATACCCAAGAATGGAGTAACTTCAGTGGCCATACAAGCTGAATCTATACCACCAATTTTTATTCTTTTATTTTTACCCTTGCTAGCTTGAATTAAAGCTTCCTGGAGTGTAGATCAGCTAAAAGAGTCTTATCCAGGTACTCACATCTTTGCACACTGAAAATTATGAAATTATCTAATATTCTTAGTCATTCCACAATTATAACTCTTTCACAGAGTTTTTTCTTTTTGGAAAAAAAAAAAAAAAAAAGCAAACTTAAGCCAGTAATACAAAATGAAAATGTTAAAATGGACAAAAAGTAAGATAAAAGAGAAGCGACCATCTTATGTTCATAGCGGAAAGGATAAATTGTAACCAAAAGAGATTTTTCTTGAGAAAAAAATTGTAGACGACTGAAAAAAATGAAAAAATAAATGAGACCAGTGAAGCACCAGAATAAATTATTTAGGAAGATTATGGAATAGCCATCACTAGACATATTTAAGAATAGGCTGGGCAAGAATCTGTCAGGAATGGCATAGGTATACATCATCCACTTTGAGCTGTTGAGACTAGGATTGAAGGATGACTTAAAGGTCTCTACAGTTCTATGCTGGTGTGATCTTTTTTTAGGATCTGCATGAAAACAGATGAGAACCATAGAATCATAGAATCATAGAATAGTAAGGGTTGGAAAGGACCTTAAGGTCTCATGAGAGCAGAGTAGAGAGGCAGGATCACCTCCTTGGACGTGCTGGTCACGCTCTTTTTGATGCAGCCCAGGATGCGGTTGGCTTTCTGGGCTGCAAGCGCACACTGCGGGCTCATGTTGAGTTTCTCATCTACCGGCACCCCCAAGTCCTTCCCCGCAGGGCTGCTCTGAATCTCTTCCCTGCCCAACCTGCAGCTGTGCCTGGGATTGCTCCGACCCAGGTGTAGGACCTTGCACTTGGCATGGTAAACCATCTAATGAAACCTAAGTTTTTCAAATCTGAGACAATTTACTGCAAGAGATCCACTATGAGAAAAATTATGGTGCTTTACTTTTAGCTTTTTATTCTTTGCAAATTAATAAAATCTGAATAGAAAGTTTGAAGAAGGGTTTCTGCTGGGCTCATGAAGTCTGTACACCACTGGTTCATATGCTGATTAAGACATCTTTCCCTTAGCCATCAATTTTTATATGCTTATGTAAACAAGTTATGAGCTTCCATTTAAATATGTTTGAGTGTAACAGATGTTAAGTGGGAATGATAAGAAATACCTTTAAGAATTCCTGATAAGAGGCAGATGCCCCAGACAGATTTAATCACTTAACAGATAAGAAAGCCCCAATGACACAGCAACAGATAAGAAAATCAGTGAGGTAAGACTGCCTCACTTATTATCATATAGTTCTTTCTGAGAATATTATAGTTTGTTTGAAAAAGATTAGTGTCAGAAATTATTCTGCCCTTATTTTTTTCGAAGTTAATTGATACTCTCAACATTCATACTACTTTCTTTTGCACAATTCATTCAGCAAAATTACTAAGATAAAACCTTGTTCACATTTTAATCTGATACCTCAGTGGGAGTCCCATGTGTTCAGCATTGAGCCTGACTTCTTAGAAAATAGTGTAAAGAAGATTAGAGGATCCGCAGCCTGTTGTGACTGAATAACTAGAACAGTTGTCAAAGAAACTGAGTCCAGGGCCAGTATATAGTACCTTCCTTGAACATTGTTGTTTCTATATCCATTTTGCAGTATGAATGCAACATGATATCTGAGAAATGGAGGATCTCTGCATTTTGCTTCAAAAACACTTGCTTAGGGACCAAATGCAAGCAACCTGTACAAGTCACTCATTTAAGTTCCAAGTCTTGATATTTTTCAAGTTTGTTACCTGAAAAGGATTTCCTGTCATGCTGTATATATTCTTTTATATTCTTGGGAACTAAATGTCTAAAATAGTTTTCATGATTTTAGTTATGATAATCTTGAAGTCTATCACATTGTTTCAACTTCTCACATATCAGAAGGCTGTCTAGAATCCCTGCATTTAAAGGCCCAGAAGTTTCCTTCAGACCTTTAACTCGTACTGATTTTTGATGTTTCTATTCATATTTATTCTTATTACAGTACTGTTCCTCAGCTCAAATACCTCTTTTCCCTACATGACCCTTCACCAAAATTTGAATTTCTAGGCAATGGTCCTAGTAGATATCAAGCTGTTTTCCTGTCTTTTATAAAGCTATGTTCCAAGTAGTCTTGATAATTCTGAGACTTTATACAGTGAGCTAGCTGGTCGGAATAACTGTCATTTTTGGCTTATATAATAATGCTTCCTTCACTGGCAATGTCAGATTGGGGTTTACATTCACATTCTAGGGTTACATTCGCACCAGTGTTTCTTCAGAGCCAGCTTATAGTATGCTGTTGACTAAAACACTTGGATATTTAGCCATTTGTCATCTGCAATTGATGATTCCACACATTTACCCATTTAAAAAGGAAATTACTTTCAATTTATTTCTAAATACATGTCTGATATATAATTGTAGCATTAGATTTGTTCTCATTTTTGTTACTCGATATAAATAAATCAGTTTTTCCTATATAGGAATCAGACCTATATTTTAGTCTTCCAAATCCAATGTCTTATCAAATGTCATTTGCACACTACTATATTTTGTAGCAATGTCATGAAAGAAAATATTAAAGCTCACTCATAAAACTCTATCAGCTTCCTGTGCAGATAGAGGAGAAAGATAGGTTTCTTTTACAGGCAATTCAGAGCAAGAACCTATCTTAGTCATTCTGAAAGTCTCCTTAGAGAAGAGGCCTTCTATTGACTATCAAGGGAGCATAATAAGAGTAGGCTAAAGTTACCTTTTGGAAGTATCCCTATTCCTGTGCTAAGCAGATGACTAACATCTCTTTTTCTGTTACAGAGAAATACTAAGTTTCCTAGTTATTTAGGATGTGTGAGCTCAGAGTTGAAACTGAGGATAGATAGAGTTTTCTGATTTCTATAGCATTACCCACACTGCGACTGTGAGCACAAACTGAAGATGCGTTTTTGAATCAGTGCTTTTCATGATGCCTAGAACTACATTTTACTTACCTATCTCACTGAAACCTCTCTCAGGCATACCATCACATTTTGTGTACATTTGTATAGCAATGCATTGTACATATGTATAACTATGCATTGTCATATCATTCTAAAAATTATTTTAATCAGAGATTCTCCCTAATTTATTAAAGACAGTAAATTGTTTTTTTCAAGACACAGTTGTAAATACAATCATAAATCATAATTACAGTGCTCAATAAAAACATTAGAAGTTCTATTGCAAGATCAAGAATTTTATTTCCAGGTAGATAAAAGTTTCTCAAGGGCTGCGAAAAGAAGGGCTATAACTGAAATCAGCAAAAAGTGGTATGAATTTTTTTTCAGGCAGCAGTATACTTTTATGAAATACATTTTCTCAGGGGTCACCTGGTAGATAAAAGATGGAACTGCACTCAGATATTTGGTGTTCATGGCCAAAAAGCAAGAAAGAATTAAACCTTAGATTGCAACGTACAAAAGGGGAGACTTGATTTATTCTGAAATAACCAACTGAATTTCTTGATCCTTGTTTTGTTTGAACTCTTAACACAGAAAACTTTCAAGCCATAGTACTTAACGATGTTACATACATTAGCATGCTCAGCACACTATTTCCACGGCCTGTTATTTCAAGGCTATTTTCTTCCACTATGCTATGTCTAAGAGGTGTCTAAATCTTTTCTCTTGGCATGGTGGTGTGGTTTAAGCCCCTCAATAACTCACGCAGTCGCTCTCTCAGTTCCCCTCTTTCTTCCCCCAGTCCCGGGAGGATGGGGAGGAGAATCAAAAGAATGCAACTCCCACAGGTTGAGATAAGAACAGTCCAGTAACTAAGGTATAACACAAATCACTACTGCTACCACCAATAATAATAATGACAAGAGAAGTACAAAGAAAGAGAATGCAACTGCTCACCAAGCCCGACCCAGCCAGTGCACCCCCATCAGCGAACCCCCGCAGTGCACCACCACACCCTTCCAGGGTCTCTGCCCTCTGTTCTTACATCCTAGGCATGACGTGCCTGTGGTATGGAATAACCTCTTTGGTCAGTTTGGGTCATGTGTCCTGTTTCTCCTTCCTCTCGACTTCCCCTCCTCTCTGGCATAGCACTGAGACTCAGAAAGTCCTTGGCCAGACCAACACATTACCAAGCAGTAACTGCAAACACTGGTGTTATCAGCGCTGCTCCCAGGCCCAAAATCAAAAACACAGTGCTGCACCAGCTACCAAGAAGGAGAAAAATGACTGCTGCTGCTGAAACCAGGAAGCATGGGGAGAATTAAGCCACTGTAATTCTGTTCGCTAGACAAGCAAGTTTAAGCCTACAAGTTAGAAAAATAAAACCTACAAAAGAAAAACATAAGAAAACTACATTGTTATACTTCTATTGTTACATATGTTGTTATTGTTAAACAAAAATGTTTAAAGTAATAACAAAACTGTGCGCACAATACATGACTTTTTAGGCCATATGAAATAGATACTTCAGCAGGAAATAAACATTTCCACTCTGTAAAGGAGTATATGATGTGGTAAGTAATACAGACCTAGGCCTATTGTAACTTATTGCACAGAAGTCAGAGATAAATTTGATTAAAGAATAACATGTCAGCCTAGAGACAAATCCTAGCACCACCTAATGTGAGAGATGGAGCCCAGTTTATTAAAACTGGTTTAGTCAAGTCTGAATGGGCCACGTTAACCAAAAAATTTTAAGTGCACCTCCACACAAATCACACGTACAATACACGTCTTCAAATCAGCAGTGTTCAACATGTATCCTCTAAAGCAAATTTAAAGTAAGCATTTCATTATTACAAAATAATAGAGGAGGAGATAATGCAAACCAAATGAGAAGTAGGGCAAGGAAAATCAATTTCTCATCAACTGTGGGGCATATAACTTTAAACAAATTCACATAGTTTCTAATCAGTGCCAAATAATAACATGATTCCTTTGGGCTACATTGCAATGATAAAGCACAAAATTCATGATAGAGGAGACTAACTTTTATTGGAAAGGCTGTGAAATAACAAGAAAATCATGTGCAATTTATAGGTTACCCCTAGAAAGCAGATAAAAGGGGCCTTTGGCATGACAACTGTGATAAGCGTATTTTACTAAAAGATAGCCAATGCTCTAAGCAAATGCAGCAACAGAAAAGAGTAAGAATGATTTTAAATTCTTTGTATAGAACCTGAAAAACTAATTATGACATATTAGCTAGAAAAAAGAAAGGATTTCATTACACTGTAGATGGCCTGGGCAAAGGGAAAATGTGATGCAAAAGGAACCATGATGAAATTACAAAGTGTATCAGAACTGTTTGATTAATCTACTGTTTGGGGAGTTTTAAGAAATAGATACTACAGGAGACTTAAATTATAAGAATGATAAGCATGTACTTCCAGGCTTCTGCTACTTCGGCTTTTAACAGCTTATCTCTATTTTATCCAATAGTTTTATTGCTGAAGGATTTTCACATCCTTAAATTATACTTCCTTGGGCACCGTGATGTACATTGTGCCTCTGGAAAGCTGTACTTCTCAAAAGCTAGACACATCTCACGCTAACACTCTCCTATTTGAGTTACAGCTCCTTCTGTTAGGAGCTTCAAAGTAGGTTTAGGTCCTGAAAAGACATGGTGTTTATTCAAAGATAGCTGTGGTGCTTTTCATTTTTTCCCTACACGATACCACTACCCAATCCATCCACCCTTCCATGTCAAACCACTTTCCTTCTACTCACCTTTGGGAAGGTTGTCTTAAGAATCTGGAAATTTCAAGCATATTTCACTGATGGTTGAGCTTTTCTCTTGCTGTGACATCCACAGCTCATGGTATATGAGACAGCATGAAAAAATGTTGAGAAAGAAAGAAAAATTCTCTGATGTAGTTCTAGTATTGGGTATAGTTGGCAGGGTTTTGGTACAGGGGTGGCAGTCACAGCCACTTACAGCCAGCTCTGACATGAGTGTGTGACATCAGCTGAAAAGTGTTGTGTCTAGGATGAAGAAAAAATCCCATATCCTGACCTCCACATAGAGGAAGACCAAATGTATGACCCAGCTGCCAGCTGGGTGGCACTCCAAAACAGCTCCAGTTTGCATAATCAGACAGTAGCAAGTAACTGAGGATGAAATTTCAAGTATGAATCAGACCAAAAGAGTTGATCAAAAATCACTCTCACTTAGATTTTCGAATTGCCTGTGCAGCATGCATAGATCCTTTTAAAAGCATTAGTTTCATTGCAGAACGTGAGTTTGCAGGTGTTTGAGAATCAATGGTTCTCAGGTTTGAAGAAATGTGATGAGTGCTGGAGTAACAGCTCAGTGTTACTATGGCCCTGAGTAAGCTCTTAGTGGAAACTTCAGGAAGAATACTAGTGTTTTGTTTTCACTTAGAAAAACTGGATCACTTTTTGCCTTGTGTTAGCTAATACCCACAACAAAACCTAGATGAAATCAATTTTCCCAGCATTAGAAAGTATAAAGTAAAGATAGTCATTCCTCCCAGACCTGCACATCAGTCTTTAACTTGGTTATGTCCCGTCATCATTAGGATATTACCATTAAATAACAAGCACATTTTCATGCACAGATGGTAACAATATGTCTTGTGTCTTGGCAAAGTATATAGGATAAACTCTAGGCCTTACACAGCTACAGTAGAACTTCATGAAAAGCATCTGTGGGAAGTCATTATAGCATTGGGCGGTACAAAGCACAGTTTACCATGGCCTCCTCTGCTTGAAACATCATGTAGATTGCTACTGGCATAAGCAAGGAAGGAAAAGCAATTAAATTAGGTCCCACTTACTGTGAACTAAGTGATGCGAATAAGCTCTGTGGCCAATAAAGATCCAATCCTAATGTCTGACTTCTGCCCAGAAGTAGAATTAGCACTGTTTCCTTCCATTACTTTCCAGAACATTAAGCTTTTTTCCTTTTATTTTAATCAGCACACAGAACCCAGCACCTTCAGGTTTCAAAACGAATGATTATGCTGATGCCCAACTTCAAGAGCTTGTCCGAAAAATGCGGGAAAGGGCAACAGTCTATAAAGAAAAGCTGAAAGATCCTGTGCTGTCCTCCCCTGAAGGCAGTCCTACAGCTTGTAAGTCACTCTAGAAATAGCTGTGTGTTTGTTGAGTTTAAAGATGAAAATTATTTTGTGGGAACAAAAAAATCCTTTGACAATATGTTCAAGTAAGTATAGTGTGTTTATCCACTGGAATGGATAAGTTTGTGCCCATTGTCTGAAGCAGATTTGTCCATATCAGTCAACAGTAAGCCAGGTCCTTAGCTATGAGCTCCATTTGGACCCTATCACTGAAGAAATCAGGGGAAAAGCCATGAGCAATATGTAGAATCATCCTTGTTGAGAAGTTTTCTATGTTTTAAAATGCTCCCAAATATGTTTATTCATGGAGATAAATCTGAAACATATGAAGACATATACATGTCATACGAGTAGATATTTGTCACTCTTAAGATTAGATCAGCTGTGTAAAAGTAAATGAAATTTTAGCCATGGCAGCAGTCTTCCAGACACACTGAGGACTCTAGGTACATGCTTCAAATTGAGCAAAGTCATTTAAATTAATTAATCATTAAATTTTGACAAAAAGGAAACACAAAACAAATACAATGTGTTTCTTCTTCAGAGAAAAGTTTGATTTCATTTTTTTTTCATTTTAAAAATAAGTGTGGTTTTATATTCTGACATCTTAGAAGCTTACCTTTATTTAATAATCTGTAAAAAATAGTGCCTGAAGTGTTATAAACTAAAGCAGCTGATAAGGGAATGACTTTTTTTCTTCAATTATTTTTTTGCTCACTTACCTCTTTTGTTCTCTTTGTAGAACTTAAAATTCTTTATTTCCTAAATCATTAAAGATCCAGTTTTCCAGTTTACTGCTAAGACTGTGTATCTTCTTCAGAGGTGAAGGCATGAGAATTAATGGGACAAATGTGTGGACAAAATTATCCAGCCCAAAGATGGAAGAACTAGGCTCAAAGGAGAGCCACGAGATTTTTGTAAGCCTAGAAACATACAAAACCATTGGCTTCCCACTAGTTTCACATGCTGCATCTTGTATATCAGATCTCAGGAGAGGGGAGACATGAACTCATGGCACAAATGTCTTTCCTTATACCTTCCTAACTGCATACATTATTTGCACCAGCAATGTAAAAAGAAATGCCAAGTTCCATTAATGAATGCTGAATTATGAATTAGCTTATTTCTTATGAGTCTTTTACGGCATTGGTTGTGGGCACTGTCCAAGGAGATACAGTAAAATTGCACTCTTACATGAAATGTCCTGTTCTTGGTAGCAGATGATTATATCGGTCATGATTTTATTCTCCAATCTATTTTCTAAGGCATTCAATATTACAGTTAATTGTAACTTTAGTCACTGCTGAGCGTTTTCAGAAGATATTTTGTCTATACCCTGTTGAAACAGAATGTAGTAACTAAAATGTCACCCTTTGTGGCATTCTATGTGGCTAGCACCAAAGAAGAAGCCTCCGCCCCCACCAAAAGAAGAGAAAAAAGAAGAAAAGAAAGAGGAAGCAGAAGTAAAGCCAGAGGAGGATCACTACTGCAATATGCTATGCTGTAAATTCAAAAAACCTCCACTGAAAAAATACTTGGAGTATCTGCAGCTACCAGACAGCATAGACTCATACACAGGTAAATGAAAAGTGGTGCAATAGAATGGGGTAAAGCTATATCGAATCGACCTAGTATTACATAGTACCTGTGAGCCACCATAAGATCAACATTCCAGTTTGCAACTTTGAGGGCTGCATACATCCTGCCATAAAGAACATTTATTTCAAACAGGGAGCAGATATGAAAAGTGACAACAGTTGTAAAGAAGGTATGCACAAAGCTGGTATGTGAACCAACCACAATTAAACCCCAAGTCTTCTGATTCTTGATCAAGAATTTGTCCCATTCATCAGGGCCAAATAGCTCTTTTATCAGTTATAACATACACCAATAATGTGCAAAATGTATTGAGTTTCTTCAAATGCACTGAATTCTATGTTCTCACAAACTCACCTGTTTTTCCCCTTTGCAAATTTTTTGTGTGACTCCTATCTCCAGCCCATGACACTTTAGCAGCCTGTGCTGTTGAAAAAAGAATGGTAGGTTGCTCTGGGCAGAAGCATTCCCAGAGGCTGCAGTAGAATAAATGTGTCTAAAAGACTGAAAAAAATTCTAACTTCATGCCTGTAAATTCAATGTGGTTTTGTTTTTTTTCTTTCAGATCATCGTTATGTAGCATGGCTTATGCTTGTGACGGTTGCCTATAATTGGAATTGCTGGTTTATTCCCCTTCGCTTTGTGTTCCCGTATCAAACCCCAAGTAATACAATATATTGGTTTACCATAGACATCCTTTGTGACATCTGCTACCTGTGTGACTTACTAATTTTCCAGCCCCGAGTGCAATTTATAAGAGGAGGAGATATAATAGTAAGTACTGGAAGTGGGATTTCCATGGGTACTAGTTTTGCATTTGAAAATAATGTATATAGAAATTTCCTCTAATCTGACACATTTTTTCTTGCTATGTCAAATCTACGTAACTTTTCCATACCTATATTATTCTTCACTGACCTCCCATAATCCTATTTTGGAAGGAGGAGAAATATTCATTGTCTAATTCTTAAAAAGTTAAAAACAGATTTGAAAGTAACAGATCAGAGCGGTTGGAATAGGCGTAAAGCTGTTCTCACCAGGAGTAAACTGGTGCAGCTTCACTGGAATCAGTGCAAGATTGTACTTATTCTGCTAGGGCTGGACAGGATATGTGTGTTTTGTTACAGATTGTGAGACTGGGGAGGAATGACATTGTGAGATGGGGGAGGGATGACAAAATCAGAGCAAATCCCTGTAATCTCAGGATGCTTAGAAAATTTTTTATATGAAATATTTTATTTTGGGAAAATACGTACATTCAATTTTTTCTTTTTGCTACTATTTTTGTGCTATTTTTCAATGAAAAATGCAAAATAAACCTCTAAATAACTATCTGAAAAAAGGTAAAAAGCGTTAACATATCAAAAGGGCATCTGGAACTTCTTTTCTACTTTTGATTCTTTAACTTACAGAAGAAAATCTAATGTGGAAAAAAAAGTTTTGATTACTTCAGTGTGACACTACTGTGCTCAATAGATAGAAAATTCAAAATTATATCTACTAAAATATAATTTGGAACTAGCTTTAGTTCAGTGCTTTTGCATAAAATTTTACACATTGTGCATAGAAGATATTAGTGATATCTTTACAGAGGATTTCAGATAAAACTGTGAGAATATAGTTCGGATATATATTAAATGCAGTGCAGTGTAATATATTTTTCCATGCCAAGACATTCAGTAACTGTCAATTGTTCCTAAATCCTACAAAACTCAGGTTTTATGAACAAGGTTAAAACTCTAATATAAGAAGCTTACCTTGCATTTCCCTTGAAGCTGTTTGTACAATTCATAGATTTTAGTGAGTGAAGAGATTATCTACTGCCTGATCTCCTGCATTTACTTTAATGCTTAAACTGAAAATAGCGAAAAGTTGGCTTGGAAATATCCTTAAGATTTGGAAGCCATTTTCAAGTGTCCCTGGTATAAATAGAAAGCATAATAGATACAGTTCTTTAGATGCTTGTGATTACCCTTTCATATTAAGATATAAGCATCAGCTCCCATGGAGAGCAATTTAAAAATAAATATCTAATCATTACTAATGAATGCAGTGTTGATTATTGTAATGCTAACAATGCCAGCATGTTAACGCTAGCTTGCAAAGAGCTAATTTTGTACAGCACCATCAGAAACATTCTTTGCATTTTTCTTGGAATAACTGAAGTCAAATGGAGGTTTTGGCCCTACAGTTGAAAGGATTTGGCTGAAGCAACAACTGGTACAGATGTCATGAGAAGGTAGTTTTATGGGGAAAATGTAACATACTTTTCTAGACCAATAGCCATGATTGGAAAAAGCAGACGAGCCCTAAACCTGATTTTTTTCAAGTAGGTCTAATAAAATCTAGTGTAATTAAAACTGCTACTTCTTCCTACAGATAGTCCTTCAGTCATACTTTTAGGGCATCAACAATACAGCTGTCATCATCTCTACTGTCAGAAGAGAATTATTTTTACTGTCAGGTACCAGAGGCTCATTCTTGATATTCTGTTCTTGACTATGCTTTTTTGTCTTTCCATAATCATTGTAGTCGGACAAAGTGGAAATGAAGAAATTCTACCACAGCTCTATTAAATTCCGGGTAAGCAGACCTTGTGTTATTGTTGCAAATATGTGAGTTATGGCTGAGGATTTCACAGGATTTTTTTCATTCACTGAAAATCACCATTGGTTTAAGAACATCACCAGAAAGCATTGGCTTGATGGCATGCCAGTGCTCAACAGCTCAAGATTGCTATCTTCACAAAGGGTGGCAAAGCACTGGAACTGGCTGCCCAGGGAGGTTGTGGAGTCTCTCCCTCTAAAGATATTCAAAATCTGCCTGGACATGTTCCTGTATAACCTGCTTTAGCTGGCCCTGCCTTGGCGAGAAGTTGGACTAGATGATCTCCAGAGGTGCCTTCTAACCCTAATGATTCTGTGATTCTGTCATTAACTGTTTAATTGTAAACCAGACCAATTATAAATTCAATTATAAATATTAATTCTGATTAACAATAAATCAATGAGACAGAATTACTAAAATTCTCTGCTTTGATGACTTTTGCAAGGTCATCCCTTCACACACTGAAAGACAATTGCACAGTATGCCAGAGAATTGTTAAACAAAATAAAAAGTCTTAAAGTTAGATGATAACTCTATTTGGTGAATTCTCATGAAGAACGTCATTGTACTGAATAGGATATTACTCATACAAATAAACAAAAACTGAAACTAAAACTTCAAGCGCCTGATGCACTTTGTAAAAACAAAGATTAATTTGATTTAAGAAAATTTGTTAACTTTTCTCTAAATACTTCTTTTAGCCAACAAAGGATAGGTAATCCATTGTACGCATACTGCTCTGCGATTCTGAGCCCACATCTCTGAAATCTCCATTATTGCCCCCTCCTCTTCTGTAAACATTTTTGTATCTGCCTTATTTTTTTCTCAGTGACTGTGGTATCATTACTTTTGTACTTGAAGTTCATCTATTCAAAAGTGCAGGATATATACAAGCAAGTGAATAGTACAGAGCCAAGCTTACAGCAAGAGAACTAAATGGATATATCTGGGTTTATTTTAAAGTTCACACTTGCAGTGTGTCTAGTGCTCTTGATTTATGCAGAAACTAATGAGGGTTGAGTTTTCTCACCACATGCAAGATAGATATAATCTGGGAATTTGTCATACAATTAAGTACTAATTAACGTTACTGATCTTGAAACACTTCTGACTGAATTCTGCCTCCTCTTATTCATGTGTCTGAGAGAGGGACAGAGGCCATAAAAGGCCGTTTATCCTCATTCAATATTTTGGTTTGGTTGGCTTTTATTCAGAGTTCAGGTATTAACTGCTTCTTACTTGGAATAAAAGGTCAGTGCTGCAGACTAATTGCTACCAACATGGGTGGCATCAGAGCAAAAGCACATCAGATTACAGTGAGATGAAGCCTACCCTTCCACATCCCTCTTTTGTTCCCAAATGATATCAGCAACAGAGCAAGGAATCACATGATCTTTAGAAAGGCAAAGCCAAGTCTGCCAAAGCTTTCCTTCTCTCCATAGAATTCTTGGAAAGAATAAAGTAGGCAGGTAAAGAAGAGTAATCACAGAGTTGACAGATTGCAGGGAGATTTTGAAAATCTCAGTGATATGGGAAAAAGCATCCAAATATAGCAAAAGATAATATTAAAAAAAAAAAAAGCAACAACCAAACTTACCATCCTATGACAAATCCTTTTTTTGAACACATGGCTTCTTCAGGTTGCAAACAAGAAGTCCAGTTCATCCAGTTCCCCTGCATTGCTTTAGGCTGCCTGGTTTTAAAATATCTAGGACTTCTAAGAGCCTGTGGAGTGTTCTGCCCACCTTCACTCACCAGCCATGTGCCTACCATTTTAGTCTGGTCAGGACTACAACTGAAATAACAGAATTTATTAGTAATTGAATATCGGAGATACTGTTAACAGTCCCCATGAAACAGATTAAAATGTCAGGCACGGGGGACTTAAAAGCAGGGCAGGGCAAATCTGGTGGTGTTTTCCAAGAGATAATCTTGCCTGCCAGTACTTGGGAAGTTACTGGCATAGCATGCTGACTGTTCAATTATACTCAATCATAATTCAATCTAAGTAGGTTTTTGACAACACGTAAATGCATTATAATTATTGTGAAGTTTAAATTGACCTCTCTGCTCTTCAACAGCTTGATGTGATATCAGTATTGCCGTTTGAAGTTTTATACTTCTTCTTTGGATTTAACCCAGCGTTTAGAGCAAATAGGATGCTAAAGGTAGGATCTATGATCTGTGTTCATGATTGATGGCTAACCACACAAATATTTTACAGCCCAATAGAAATGTGTTTATAATGCTTAGGAATATAAAATTCAGAAATTGGAGAATATCTTCAGGGTAAGCTATAACATCAGTAAACAAGCCAACAAAAAATACAAGATATAGTCTAGCTGATAAAGACCTTATTCTCTTATTTTTCTTCTGACTTTATTATTTCCTACATTCAAAATGTGTTTTCTGATTAAAGCTGGTTTGTTTCCATTATTTTAATTTGATTAATTCTAAATTACCAGTTTATTTTTAAAGATAAAAAAAAATAATTTAAGATCATTGATTGATGACAAAATACTTTCACCTTCTGTTGGTAAGTCAGGCATTTAAAAGCAAAGCTGGGAATTTTAAGGACAACGTAAACTATACACAGCATATTTAACAAGCAGAAACCCACTTTTGCTTTTGGACTTTGAGTCCAAAGACATTTGGAGTTGTTTAATGAAGGGAGTGAGAAGGGATTAGACAACAGGCTTCCACCTGCATTTCACAGAACCTAGCAGGCTGTTCTGCTACCGAATACACACCCTTCATGCAATCAATATGTTGACAAAGAACTGGCTTTTATTTAAAGTTGGGGGCTGACACAAGAAATCTGAGAATAAAATGAGGGTGCTCTTCAGTTTTCAATAAAAATTAAAAATCACATAATCATAATTACTTAAGTCAGAATCAACAAAATATGAAAAAATGAAAAGTTAAATAGAATCTCTTATTAGGTATACAGTCATGTACTGAACAAAAACAAAGAAAAGAGCTACATGCAAATATTAATGGCAAATAATTCACAGGAAGAATTCAATACAGGAGCAATTGATATTACATGATATTGTCTAGTATGTAGTTGTTGTTACATAAGATCACCTACTGAAGAATTATTGGAATTTCAGAAAGAGAAAAAAGGGGCTTTTGTGAGTGTAATTCTCAGATAAAGTTGCCCAAGCAGTTTTTATATGTTTGAGGAAGAAGGCACTCAGCTGCACTAGTCTGACCTATATAGTAGATTATTTCTCTCAACAAGCAAAACAAAGTTAAACTCAAGTTTTATCCTTGTTTTGCAGTTAACCTTTTAGTTGAAAGGTTAACACCAAGCTGTGTGGTTCGGTTGATATGCTGGAGGGAAGGGATGCCATCCAGAGGGACCTTGACGCGCTTGTGAGGTGGGCTGATGCCAGCCTGATGAAGTTTAACCATGACAAGTGCAAGGTCCTACAGCTGGGTTAGAGTGATCCCAGGCACAGCTACAGGCTGGGGGGAGAAGAGAATCAGAGCAGCCCTGCACAGAAGGACTTGGGGGTGTTGGCTGATGAGAAAATGAACATGAGCCAGCAGTGTGCGCTTGCAGCCCAGAAAGCCAACTGTATCCTGGGCTGCATCAAAAGGAGTGTGACCAGCACGTCCAAGGAGGTGATCCTGCCACTCTGCTCTCATGAGACCTCACTTGGAGTATTGTGTACAGTTCTGGTGTCCTCAACATAAAAAGGACACGGAACTCTTGGAACAAGCCCAGAGGAGGGCCACAATGGTGATCATGGGGCTGGGGCACCTCCTGCATGAAGACAAGCTGAGAAAGGTGGAGACCTTCTCTCAGCCTGGAGAAGAGAAGGCTGCGTGGAGACCTCATAGCAGCCTTCCAGTATCTGAAGGGGGCCTACAGGGAGGCTGGGAAGGGACTCTTCATTAGGAATTGTAGTGGCAGGACAAGGGGTAAAGGGTTCAAACTTAAACAGTGGAAGTTTATGTTAGATATAAGGAAGAAGTTCTTCCCTGTGAGGGTGGTGAGGCACTGGAATGGGCTGCCCATTGTGAATGTGCCATCCCTGGTGATGTTCAAGGCCAGGCTGGACGGAGCCTTGGGTGACATAGTTGAGTGCAGGGTGTTCCTGCCCTAAAACGGGATGGGGGGTTGGAACTAGATGATCTTAAGATCCTTTCTAACCCTATCTGTTCTATGATTCTATGATTCTAAATGTTAAAGTCCAACTACTGAAAAATCCATTATTTTCGAAATGTACATGTAAACTAATATCAGTACTATTATAAAAACATGTGCAGTGAAGAATAGTGATTGGATCACTTTCATTTTCTATTCAGCACAACACATTCTTTGAGTTTAATGATCGTTTGGAAGCTGTTCTGGACAAAGCATACATCTACAGGTATGTGCTTATTAAACTCTTGTAGCATGCAAAGCTTGGCACAGAATATATCTCATTTGATTTCACAAGTTGCCAGTGAAGCCTTTAACTGTTCAAGTTATTTTTTTTTTTAAATCTGTCTTTGTTGTAATCATTAAAATAATAAATGTAAAGCTTCACTCACGTGTGAAAACTCATTCAGGTCAGCTAGCCTGGTTCAGGCAAAATGTTCAGCAGCATCAGGATTTGGCTAAAATTTAACTGATCAGAAGCATCAGAAAGAAGTTTCTTCGGTGAAGAGCTAAAGAACAGCTTCTTTAGGTTGCTAATAGCAGTTCCAAATCCTCAGTAGCTGTTTATTTGTATTCAATAGGAGTTATGAGCTTAAGCCTGTGTCAATATTTTTCTTCAAATAAGCTCTCACCATGAACATGGCATATACAGAAACTTGATCCTCCACTGCTTTTTCTAAACTTGGAATGCGAATCAACTCAGCACAGATCTCAAATAGTGATTATAACTGTTGTCCACTGCACTGTGTTCTCACCTTCTGCATTGGCAGAAAGAGTTTTAGATTAAATTCAAGCAGCTTGTGGACATGGTTATGGCAAGTTTCGTAGGCCCCTTAACTGTCAATGAGGCTGCTAAATCCCAGTGAATCAATCTACTGTGTTACCATTATTACCATTGACTGTCAACATCATCAGTCCTAGTTTATCTTGTGCAATCCTTAAACTGACAGATTTTTTTTCCCTGTCCTATTTTTGGGGCATGTATTGCTCTTGTGTGCTGCTGCTGCTGCAGAAATAAAGATCTGTTGTTTACCACCTTATTCTATTTCTGAGATTGCACATAAATTGTAAACTTGGCATTTATACCTTATAAATGAGATATTTTATGAAATTTAGAAGCTAGTTAAACTTGAAAAGGAGGTTGAAACATCATTGTTGTCACATTTTCATGTACTTGCAAAAGAAATCAAAACTCAGAAGTTGAAAGTTCTGCTAAAGTATTTGTGAGATGCTGACCTCCACAAAGCTTATTGTTCTGTTGCTCTCTACTTTCACTTACCAAAGAGCCTTTTGACTCTTTGAGAGTGGTTTGGGTCTGGTTTTATGTCTTTCTTTTTTCAAATTCTTGCTGGTAGGAGAGAAAGCTTCTCTAAATTCCCACAGGATGAAGAAGTCTCTTGTCAGTATCTGTACCACTGCCTCCCTCTGTTCCCCAATTTTTATTTCATGAAAAAGAATGGAGTTTTGTCTGTCTTGCTTATAGTTTTTAATTTTTTTTCTAATGTTGAGAACGTCTAAGATTAATCAAGTATTTTTAATATTACATCCTTTACTTTGGACTCATAATTCAATGACTTCCTTATATCTCCTAGAATATTTGTAGTGAATGCTGGTATATATAGATTTTTAATATAGATTGTTTTGAATTGTATTTAACAATAATGTTGTGTGCATATTGATTTCAAAGAAATAGGAACAAATTAGCAAATCTATTTTCACCTGAACAAGCACTTTTGCAGGGACAGTTTCACATTATTTAAAAGTATGGATTGGGAAATGGTTGTTTAAAAGGCAAGTGAGAATGGGATGTGTATATCTTCAAACTAGCCTAAGTTTGAAGGGTATAATATTGATTTGCATGTCAGAAAACAGGGAAGTTTCACATTTTGAAAGGCTGAAACACACAGCAAGATCTCACTGGTCCTCTAAAATGTCTAAAGTAGCTGGAAAGACAGAACCAGCTACTCTGCAAAGCTGTTCTGCCTTGCTTGTTTTGTAACATGGTATTAGTTGAGTGCCACAACAGTGTGCGGCCTCTTGTGTCTTCACTTCCTGGTCACAGGCCCACTGTCGTGGTTTAAGCCCAACCAGCAATTCAGAACTATGCAGCATCTTGGTCACTCCCCACTTTTTTCCCTCCCCCTGCTCCCGGAGGGATGGGGAAGAGAATCAAAAGAATGTAACTCCCACGGGTTGAGATAAGAACAGTCCAGTAACAGTCCATATAACACAAATCACTGCTGGTGCCACCAATAATAATAATGACAAGGGGAATAAAAAGAGGAGAAAATACAACCACTCACCACCCACCAACCGATACCCAGCCCAACCAGAGCAGTGATCTGGGCCTTCCGGGTAATTCTCCCCTGTTTATATACTGGGTATGATGTACTGGGGTATGGAATACCCCTTTGGCTAGGTATACCTAGCCTATCTCTGCTTTCTTCTGGCTTCTTGTGCCCCTCCTCCCTGGCAGAGCACGTGACTGAAAAAGTCCTTGATCAGAATAATCATTACTTAGCAAAGGCTAATCGGTGTTATCAGCACTGTTTCCAGGCTGAAAGTCAAAAACATAGCACTGCAACAGCTACTAAGAAAGAGAAAAATGACTGCTACTGCTGAACCCAAGACACCCGCTTACATTTTCCAGTATTAAATCCCTTGCAGAATGCAAATTGCAGAATGTAAATACTACAGAGTGAATCAACTTTTACCTCATAGCCTTAACAGTTCAGAAACCTGACATGTGTGAAGTAGAGCACTCTTCATAACTAAATAAAATAGAATTCTAGATCCCGCTGAAGATGTTCAGAAAAATAACGGTAGAGCACATGGACTTCAACCTAGCACAGCATACATAGGGCTAACAGTATTAATGCTTTATTATTTACAGGCTTTCCCACCAGCGCATTGCTAAGGCATGCGGTAGGAAGGAAGAAAAAAAAAAAGCCTGCATACTAAGCTACCAAAATGTTATATTTTGTATTTGGAAAATCGCCTATGGAATAGGTGTTGCTGTGCCCTCATTCTGTTCCTTAAAACATACTTCAGAAAACATCGAGTCCCTGTTTTTGAGGTGTTCATTGGTAAAAACATTTATAAGGCAAAGATCTTTTAATTGGCTTAATAGAAGCCATTAGGGTAAGGAAAGAAAAAGGACAAATGGGGAAGGGAGGTAGTTATACAGAAGAAAAGTATAAATAGAAGATGGAAAATATAGGCTGTGCAAACTATGGCATTTTATTTGAATGTAGCAATGCCGTTTTGATCTGAGATCATGGTGTGGTCACCATTTGAGTGATAAGGCACCAATTAATTGGACAATGTCAAACTAAACTACACAGCAAGTCTATGTGCCCAGGTGGATCCTTTTCGCAAACTCATTAGTTTGAGTTTGGAGGAATAAAGCTAACAAAAGTTACTACATCTTATCTACCCATTGAAGTAGATCCAACAGTGCCTAGAGAAATATAATATATATTGTAGCAAAGGCTCCCTGAACCTTCACTCAGACCTCAGGAAACCACTTGCATGCAAACTTGCGCACAACACCCAGCATGGTCAATATTGCAATATTACTAGGCCACATCAACTATTTGCTGTTCTCAATAGCTTGCAACCCTAAATACAGCTGTCCTGGAAGCACACCACTTGCTAGTCAACATTGTAAAGAAGAAGAGTACATTTACATGGATTGCTCAATGGCATGAAGAGGAAAAGGAGGGCATGCAATGACACCTGAAGAGCCATCAAAGGAGTGCATAAAGCAGAAGCAGCCACAGATACATTATCCCCCATTAACTTAGTTTATAGACCTAACTTAGATCTTATTATTGAGCTTTTATAAAATCATAGCAGGTAAACTCATTATATACTGGCTTCCCTGTGTTTAGCAAGTCCTGTGCTTTTCCTGCTCATTTATCCATTGCCTGTATGAACATTCAAATAGAGACCTAAGCCAGGAAATCTTTCTTTTGATCCCCAGGCACTGATCGAGGATATACAATGAGATCATTATTGTGTTAAGCACAAAGCTGATTGGTGCTTAAGTAGCTCATCCTTGGTGTTCTTCAATGATCTTGCCATAAGCATAAGAACTTGGATTAGGAATAATAAAACTCCTGATTCCTGCTATAGCTACTGGATCTTACTATTTAGTGTATCTACTGCAGGCTTTCTAGCACAGCCCTTGTAAGGCAGTTAATTTCCGACCTCAGACATTTCTTGGCTTTGGTTCACAAGTTTAGAGCCTATCTTGAATAGAGTTTGACAAACAAATTAATTTGTACCCTCTAGCCTCATTAATATAGCTTCAGATTTCTGCAAATATTCATAGCCAGTTGAAGAAGTGGATTATAAAGCCCTCGGGGAACCATAATTTAAAATTTACCCTGATAAATACTTTAGGAAGGATATTTATTTGACCTTGGACAAACATGAGAGACCGCCAGCTATTTTTTTTCAAAGAATCAATACAAGCAGGCAACCACTTAGTGGATGTTTAACATAAACACTGTTGATCCAAAAATGCCATGGGTTCCATATTAAAAGGAAGGAAAAATGTAAGCTGCTTTAAAGGGATTTGTTGACTTTTACAGGGTCATTCGAACAACAGGATACTTGCTGTTTATCTTGCACATAAACGCATGCCTGTATTATTGGGCTTCAGACTATGAAGGACTTGGCAGCACTAGATGGGTGTACGATGGCCAAGGAAACATGTAAGTGCTTTTCACTTGCAAGAGAGTTTTGTTGGTTTTTCTTGTTCCTGTATCCCCTTCCGTTTCCCACACCTTTGCTTGTAGAGTATGCCCTTACTTATGCCCTTACTTTAGGAGTACTTGGATAGCAAACATTTAGCACCATGACTGCTGATTAGCAGCTTTCATTACTAAAACATACTTGGAGGGCAGGTGTAGTGAATAATCAGTTTACCACTTTCAGCTTTTATAGGTTTATGAGCCACTGCTAAGCTCTAACTTAATTAAACATTTAGAAAGGTCATAAATTAAACTTACTGATTGCATACGCACATGGGAACTGTTAGAAGGGCTGTAGAACAATCCCTCAAAGGAGTCAGAGGCATAGATTTTTTTTTCTGCCAACATTGTGTCATTAAAATGCAACATTTTAGTCCCTCTGGATACCATGGTGATTGATCTGGAAAAAATCCTCCCACTTTCTCTGATCTTTTGAGGATGTCATGCTTAAACATGCAGCACAGCGTCTCCACTGGGAAGGAATGGATATTGGTGCACATTTTCCACAAACTTCTTGTGACAGCACTAAACTGGATGCCAAGTAAGGGACATTCATTAAGATGATAGAGAGAAAGCAAGAGAAAATAGAGAAGTTAGAGAAGTCATAATGTATTTTGTTTGCAGTTATATAAACACATACCTAGTCAGTTTAGATATATGAATGTTTTTTTCTTTCAAAGGCCATAATAGAGTTAAAGCCATAGAAGCTCAATTTGTTCATTAATTACATTCTTTGAAAAAACATGTATAATATACTACTCCCGTCATAAATCACCCTTTAAACAACTTTTCACATTTCTCTTGGAGACATGTTGCTCTTGTTTGTAATTTTGTCAGACTTCACGGATTTGGTGTGAAGTCACTATCTTGAAGGGTACGAAATAGCCTTTGAGAGTGCAATGCACTTTGTGTAAAGCAGCATTAATTTTTTTTAAATAGGGTTCTCTCTCAAAAAGATGACATGGTCAAAATTTCCACACACCACTAAATACACAGCTTGAGTACTGCAGTCAGACATGTGCAAGCAGGGTAATGGAGCTCAGTGAGACCACATACGTGACTGAAGCTAATACACAGGCATTTATTTACAGGATCAAGGCTTCCAGAAATCTGACAAGAAAAATGTAGGATGAATTTCCGTTACAGCTATTTTTTTTTAATGCCATTTTTGGGAATACTTGCTTCATAATTAAAAAATACAATAACTTTATGCTGAGTAACCTTTAAACTCTGAAAGTAGAGTGCTTACTCAGTCTTCAGGTTTTTAATGCTTCTTTAGAACAGCCTAGAGAAGAGGCAAGAAAGTCTTCCTGTTTTTCACAGGAAAGAAAATTTTGTGTTTCACTCAGGGAAACAACTGGTAGAATTTATTTGCTAGCTTGATCACAGACAATGCAGTTGTTCCCAGAGGCAATGGTAAAGGGTTTTAGTATTTTGCGGTCACCTTTCTGTGGGGAGACAAAAACACTTCTCAAATGTCACACCAAAATCACATGGGATTTAGAGTAGATTTTTTATAAACAATAATAACTAGCTTCTTAGCGAATTAAAAAAACTACAGCAAGCAGTTTGATGAATAAATCAAAATTCTAGTGGTCTCAGATTACACTCACCCAAAGCAAATGATCTGGCACTGATTTAGTGGCATGAATGTTTTATGTAGAATCCCTGCTGTGTCTGTAAAATGTTGCTAGTTATGGCCAAAACCAGTTCTTAAAAACGTCAACACTTCTGGGTTGTTCTGTGTTTTGTTTCATTTTGCTTTTTCCTTTCCATGCTAAAAAGAATACAGACAACAGCTTCCCTTATCAATTTGGTTATATGTTCCTGGGCAGGCATACTAATGGATGAACTTCAATTTACAAGTAACAGTTGCACACAGCCCTCAAACCACAAGCAAAATTATCAAAGTAGCTTCTTTTTTTTTTTTTTTTTTGGCAAATTTGTGCTAGCTGCACTGTTTTCCAGCTTGTTTCCAGACTCTAACGTGTTAGTGCCCGTTCAAGAATGTATGAGGTCTTTCGCATGGCAGCCTTCAGTCAAAGACTTTGGCTGAGGTGTAAAAGGCAAGTCAAGTTTGCCCCGCTGCAACTCATCCAAATTAGTGGCACAAGATGTTCCCAGCATTAAAACTACACTCATAAGCTTGGTATAACTAGGCAGGCAGACCTCAGTCTCTCCTAACAGAGAAGGATAGCATTCCTGATGCAATACTATAGTGGAAAGCTGATGTAAGCAGGACATTTTGGTAGATGAGAAAATAAACATGAGCCAGCCTTGTGCACTCACAGCCAAGAAAGCCAACCGTATCCTGGGCTGCATCAAAAGGAGCGTGACCAGCACGTCCAAGGAGGTGATCCTGCCCCTCTGCTCTCATGAGACCTCACTTGGAGTATTGTGTACAGTTCTGGTGTCCTCAACATAAAAAGGACATAGAACTGTTGGAACAAGCCCAGAGGAGGGCCACAATGGTGATCATGGGGCTGGGGCACCTCCTGTATGAAGACAGGCTGAGAAAGTTGGGGCTATTCATCCTGGAGAAGAGAAGGCTGCATGGAGACCTCATAGCAGCCTTCCAGTATCTGAAGGGGGCCTATAGGGATGCTGGGGAGGGACTCTTCATGAGGGACTGTAGTGATAGGACAAGGGGTAATGGATTAAAACTTAAACAGGGGAAGTTTAGATTGGATATAAGGAAAAAGTTGTTTCCTGTGAGGGTGGTGAGGCACTGGAATGGGTTGCCCAAAGAAGCTGTGAATGCTCCATCCGTGGTGGTGTTCAAGTCCAGGTTGGACAGAGCCTTGGGTGCATGATTTAGTGTGAGGTGTCCCTGCCTATGGCAGGGGTGCTGGAACTAGATGATCTTAAGGTCCTTTCCAACCCTAACTATTCTATGATTCTATGATTCTGCTGTTTGCAAGGCATCCACAAGTAATCTTCAAAATTCTCTGTCACATTTATTAATCAAGACGTCTATTTGAATCATGCTTATTTTTCTCTGTAGCTCATTTCATTCCTGCTCTGGTCAGAGACTTAGGATATATCAAGAAGTCTCAGAAAATGGTCACTATACATGTCTAGAAAAACTCTACTTTTTTGTATGCCTTGCCCAACGCACAGTAATACTGGCATATTCTAAAGGTGGCTCGTGGGTATCAGCTATACAATTGCACTTGCATTAGGTCTGATGTGTCCCACTTGTCGTCTTGCTGTACAGAGGCAGTTTTGTGCCTCCAGAAAATCTGTGAAAGCACAGTCCAACTCATGCCAGACCTAATGCTTTCAGACCTGATACTTACAGGATACTTTTCAGATAAAAGCTTTGTAGCTGACACCATTCAGTCTGAGATCATCACATTCTCACAGCTGCCTGGTGGATAAGTAATTCAAGAAAAAGAGGTACCGAGAAGGAAGACATTTAGAGTACCAGCTTATAAAGGCTACTTCTTTACCCTGCTTAAACCTATCCTGGAAGTAATCTGAGGGGAGTCAAACATGATAGCACTGAAATGACATTTCTCTAGGCTGAAATGAATAGGTTAGTACCACCTTAAAATCTGATAGCCATGTTCACAAAGATTTGATTTGCTCTATTAACTAAACACTTGCTAGAAGTTTAGTGTACTATGAAACTGACTTTTATGAAAAAGATACTTCTACTGGCATAATATTACAAGGTATATGACTTGCACTTGGTTTCTTTGACTGTTTTCATACCTAGGACTTATTTTAGGGAAAATTCTAGTAGTTTGACTGCCTGAAGGATAAACATACTCGCTATGTTGTGTAGAGGGAAAATCCCATTCTTGTTTCATGTTGTTTGCTTTAACAGTAATTTTACAGCAGGCCAGTAAGGAGTATGGTGAGCAATGATGGTTTCCAGACACTAGCTAGTAGGCAGCAGAGCTGCTAATACTGTTGAAATAGGAGCCTGTTTTTTCTGACTTTCCTTAAACAAAATTTACAGTTTCATTTCTCCCCCTCTGGGGGGGGGGGGGGGAGGGGGGGGGAAATCTGTTTTATATTTCAACTGTGGAACTTTTCTTTCAGATTCAAATAAAAATAATAAGATGCATAAATGGAGAAAATATAAAACCTGTGCCTAAGAGGTAGTGAATATCATGTGACTTTGCCAGTGGAAAGTGTCTTTTGATGTAAAATTACAGAAGAATATGATGTATTAAGTACATCTACAACAAGAGGTGGGCAAATCTGGGAAAAAAAAAAAAACAACAAAACCTCTCTCACATCTTGGATATACAACACTGGAAAGAAGAATGTAACCCCGAAAATCCTTTAAGAAGCTGCTTTCAGTCTTTGCAGACATTCCCAAAATTAAGATTATATTGTCTATCATGGTGGATTTAGCAAGCTTGTCATCCAAGGCCATTGGGGGTGAGGGAAATTGTTAATTGCTCTTATTTCCTACAGCAACTAGCACAGAAGTAATGTTTATTTCTTTATTTTTATATTAATAAAGTATACATGTTTCAAGCACTACAGCATTCTCAGTTATGGGAAATGAATATGATATAAATATGCATTTACATGATAATTCAGACAAGCTAGAGAAATCATTTTATGCTTTAATCTGCAATTCTTCCAGAACAGATCTGAGGCTTTTTCTTACTCTTTATATATGCTACAGAAGTCAAAAAGAAAGCTGCTACTTATCCATACTTGGCTGGAAGGATGCATAGGTGATGATTTTTTTTTAACCCACGCAAAAATATTATAGTAGTGTAATCCAGTTTTTCTTTTTGCACCCCTAACAAAGAAAAATGATATGCTAGCAGATACCAAATGAGTTTTTTCACTGAAGGACTCCGAATGAAAACAGACGGTTCTGGCTTTTAAAATCTCAAACAAGAAAACCACAGTAAAATTGATTATTGTTGATTATTGTTACTCCATTTCATTAATTTGCAACCAAGAAAAAAGTGATTTGGCAATGAAAAGCAAAAACTGATTGCTTGGTAAAGACATTTTAGATTAAAGATTTGGAAACACTTCTGAGTGATTTCAATAAAAACCCTTATTGAAATTGGTTAGGTTTGTGAGGGTTTTTATCTCCTATTTGCACAAAACTAATCCTCCAATTGCATTGTTACATAGACCACTTGTTAGTCGGAGTGGAGTATGCACCTTAATAAGAGCAGAGTTTAAAACTGAAGACCACCAAGTCAAAATGTACACCTGAATCAAGCAGACTGGGTGGCCTCAGATTCAGGGTAGGCATGAGAAAATGCATGCAAGACTCTATTTAAAAGCAAACACCTCCAAAAATATTTCTTCCGTGATTTTGTTTTGGGGTGGGTTTTTTTATTTATTTCAAACTCAACAAAGTGCAACAAGTAAAAGGAATCTTCATTGATTCAGAAGCATTAGTCATAGATGAAATAACAGAAAATCTCATTACACAGTTAAAGAAAATGAACTCCCACTCTTAATCATTAGTGAAGCTGAAATCTGATTGTACAGAGACTTAGGAAGTCAAATTCTAATTAATAGGAGGCTTTTAAAAGTATTTCTAAACCAATTACTTGTTAGCACAGAAAAAAAGGAAATGATAGCACATTCACAACAATGATTTGAACTAATTAATCCCCACTGCACAGTATGAAGGGTGCTGCATTACTAGTGGTGCTATGTTCTAGAAATAAATTTCAAACAGAATTTTAGAGATGCCAAGGCACTTACATATATATATATTTTTTTTTAAGAGAGTTAGTATGTCTATCGTGGTAAAAGACAAAACATATATATATTGTTTGTTGTTTTCATAAACTTGTGTTATACAAATAGAAAAGCACCACTTGAATGAAACAAGCTCTGTCATGCACAAGGCACAATGCACAAAGAGGGCTGTACAAATGGAACAAAAAATCTTTGTCCAAAGAGCTCACGCTTCGGGTATGGGAAGTGATAGCAGACCAATGTGAAGAAGCCAATATAAGCCACATGTTGAAGCAGAGTCTTAGTGGCTGTCCATTGCTCCCTGCTATGAAAGTGAAGAAAGCAAGAAATGTTTAAGGTGGGAGGAAGACCAACTGTGGTTAAAGGGGTAAGAAAATTAATGGACACAAGAAGAACACTTGTGTATTTGTTGTGCTCACCATAAGTCTTCACACTGGTATCATTAGCTGAAGCCATGGAAAAGACCTTCAGCTTTGTGTACATCTAGTATGCTACAAATGGGAAGTCTCTAACACTTTTACACTGCCTTTGACATGATGGCATCTTCACTGGTAGCATTCTAACACTGTAATGTACACATGGTCAACATGTTACAGAAATCTTCTGTAATGTTGCAGTTACTGGAGAACAGTAGGTAACCACTGCATTTCCCATATATCCTTATTTTGCTGCAGTGAGAACATTCAGCTCAATGTGATTTATATAACTATCATTTGTAAAATCATATCCCTTCATAGAGGATGCTGAAGGATATTTTGGACTGAAAAGCATCACTGAAGGCTCAGCTCAGGTAGGTATCTGCTTAACTTCAAACATGTAAGTACCTACAGTCAGTAACAAAAATGTTGTCTGTATCCACAGGTATCTGAGGTGTTACTACTGGGCAGTTCGTACTTTAATCACCATCGGTGGCCTTCCAGAACCACAAACTCTCTTTGAGATAATTTTTCAACTGCTGAATTTTTTCCTGGGTGTCTTTGTCTTCTCCAGCTTAATTGGTCAGGTACATCAAAAAATCAATAACTACATAAGTTCAAATCACTGTAATGTAGCGATAATATAGTCAGCTTAATGGAGTTTTATTCTGGGAAAAAAATCTAGCTTTCATCTGGATGTCCCTCTATTTAACTGTCATCCGTGCTTATTCTTCCAACAAACACGTGTTTAATCAGTTCCCAGTTTTGTAGCTCTTCTGCACAAAAGCTGATTTAGGGCCAAGACTCTGCAGGACACTGATGATTCTTGAAACTATGCATAGTTCCTTTTGAATTTCTCACAGGCAAGGAGACAGTCCCTTGACCTTCACATTATGCTGTTAAATCAGATATAAAAAATATAATTGTAGGTATGATATTAACAAGTACAAATTATTGAATAAGTCATGTTCAATACTACTGCTAATAGAGTACTGTTAATGGAATCTGCATGATTTTTGTCGAACTAGAATTCTGTTCTCTTCCATAAATTACAATAAAATTGTTAACCAGAAAGTATACTGTTTTCCATTTCTCTTGGTCTCATTTGCAGGAGGGGGGGGGAAAAAAAAAGCCCATAGCACAGGAAATCAACTAGATTTCCAAATTAATACAAGTGAAATATTTCTGTCTTGTAACTATTAAACTTGGGTCTCTGATCCATAGGTTTTAAAATACCTTGCCTACAGAGAAACAAATGCCATGGTTCCTATGTAAGACTATTAGATTCCTGTAAAAATCATTCCAGACTTATGATTTGTACATGTCTGTTATTGGAAGAATTATTACCAAAAAATAGAGATTAAAACTGAATATAGCATTCAAAAATTTCAATCAAACAGTTCAGAATTGTACATCCCTTGTTGTTTAGAACTGTATGAAGAGATAACCACCATGAAATAGACTCTTGCCTTTAGGATTTAAAATTCATTCACAAACAAAAATTACTGAAAATAAAACGAAGTAGTTAATATAATATATTTCTTCTGGAAAACTCTTAAATACACGTATATTACATTAAAATTCAGAGGGTTCATTTTTTTTCCTAAACTGATGTAACTTTCAATGAAAGCACCGTTCCCCAAGAAGATTCTGCAGATTAGTTTTTGCAACCAGTACAGTCATTTGCAGACTTAAACCTTAAATCTTAACACATGAACTGCTTCACTGACTTTCCCATTTACAAAAACTCTTTAATTTACTGAGTTATTCCTGGTTTAGCACACCTGCCTAAAAATTAATATTCCTATTGCAATCAATTGCATCTCTGTAATAAAGAGCAGAATTTACCCCACCAATACCCTATTCCTTGGCCACTGCAATATGAAGCCATTCTACTAAACTGCTTTTGAAGAAGGAATATCTACGAGCATTAACTCATCTACTTTCTAAAAGCTGAATTACCTTTGTGTTGGAATGTTAAGTGGTATGCCTCCATTAGAAACATCAAGGTCACCTTTAGATCAAAGTGCATCTAGATCTGATCTCTTACATATTTGAACAGTGGCAGGATCTTAATTCTAGTGGTGCCAGCTGAAGTTATTAGAGAAATTTAGCCTACTTTGCTTCACTTCTGACTTGCATTGCACACCAAATGCAGAGTAGCTTTATTATGGATCTTTAAGAAAAACATTATCTTTAGTTTTCATCCATGTCCAGAACTATGAGACAGAATAAACTAAAACCCCAAATGATTCCTTTAAAATGATAACTACAGACTATCAGATTAAATCTGTAAATGCTTCTGAAAAAGCAGATTAAGCACCTATGCCAAACATGCAGCTGAAGGTAAAATTAATAAGTGATTTTGCAAATAAGTTTTATTCTTTTTATATGTGTTGACAAGATATTCAAATCAGAACTATTTTGGCTGAAATGTGTAGTAACCACAACTGATGTTTGCAGATGAGGGATGTAATTGGAGCAGCCACAGCAGGACAGAACTACTACCGCTCCTGTATGGACAACACTGTCTCCTATATGAACACTTACTCCATTCCAAAACTGGTCCAAAATCGAGTTCGAACCTGGTATGAGTACACATGGGCCTCTCAGGGAATGCTGGGTAAGGCTTTCCAGTTCCAGTTACATGATAACTCCAAGTGGTGGTATATATACAGATGTAGGGTGAAATTCACATTTCTTCTTTTCTGAATTGCATGTGAGAAGTGAGAGGAGGCTATGCAACTTACTTTAGAAAGGAAAAAAGCTCCAAAGCAGTATGATGCTTACTACTTCACAAATTCCTTTAATTTATATAATATCCTGGTTATAACATTAGACAAGATATGTAACTTAAAACACAATATGTTAGTAAAAGCGTATTAGCATTTTCCACATTGGAACTCGTAAATGCTAGAATAGTTCCATTAAATTATTTTTCTGTATGATGCTCATTTTTATGGATATTCTTCCTTTATATTTTCTAACTAATAGAGTTTGCTCTTTTTTTTTTTTCTTATCTTCTACAGATGAATCAGAGTTACTGGAGCAGATGCCATCCAAAATGCAATTAGCCATTGCAATTGATGTGAACTTTGCCATCGTCAATAAAGTTGACTTATTCAAAGCAAGTAGTTCTACAGGATAATGCAGAAATATGCAATATTCCTGAGACAGAAAGTTTGCTTTCTGTATCTTGCAACCCTTAAGAACATTTTTTAATTTGTTAATACGCAAGGCAAAATAGGTTTAAGAAATATTTCAGTTATGGAGACGTAAGCACAAAGCCAAGTGCCTGCCTTTGAAATGCTTTCTGTATCAAAGCAGAGATTTAAAGAAAAAGGCAAATGAGACACAGTGCTGTTACATTGACATATCAAAGCTGATGTTATGGTCAGTCTTTAAGTGATTTCAGAATATAACTAATCCCAAGAGTTGGACATAAAGAATAGAATTTCTAATACACTCCACTTTGCTGTATGCTGCCAATGTCTGCCTGACAGACATGAATGCTGCGTCTTCCTGCAACGTAACTTTGATGTAGTGAATGATACTTTTTTAGTGACCTTTTGTTCAAAGTAGCTTTCTCTTTATTATCATGGTAGTTTTTCAGAGATACAAGTTAAATCTAGTATTAAGGACTGGATTTCTGACACCAAAAACAAGGAGACACTGCATTTTTAGAAGTAGTTGATATACTGTAACCTTAACACTAATTTCTTTGTTAGGATAATTACAAGAAATCATATGATATTGCTGTATAAATATCACATAGCTGCATGGTTTCTGCCACATTTACGGAAGACATGGAATCCATAGATCTATACTGTTTGACATAATTTGGGTTTTTTTCTTCCCTGGTTCTGTAGAAAGAATTCACATAAAACATCTATAAAGCTCTGAACACGGCACTAACTGAGCTTGCACAGTGAATTTATATGTACAGAAGCTTACTTTGTAAAAAATGAGATGTTCAACCTAAAGAGAACTTTGTAAGATGTGAAATGACATTTTTTTCAGTCTTTTCTAACAGCTGATCTTTATGATGTTTATGGTTTGTATTCCACTTACGTATCTCTGGATCATTCATGTATTGTTGGGTTTCACTGCCTAGTGTAGGCACTAATAGTCACTTGTGATACTGAATTACTAGAGCAATCAATTCTATTTTAACAGGGGTGCGATACCCAGATGATATATGACATGCTGTTAAGGCTGAAATCCATTGTGTATTTACCTGGTGACTTCGTCTGCAAAAAGGTGAGCATTCTTGTCTCTTTCAAATAATAATCATAGTATGTATTTTAGAAAAAGAGTTCAGATACTGGTCAATAGTGTCTCCTTTAAATAAAATTAATTCCAAGTGAATTAGATAGCATAAAAGTAATTAAGGTTCTCTGTGTAATGTGCTCTCGAATTTCAACCTAGAACAAGACAATATGGATTTTATTACTTACACTATCAAACATAAAAATATAGTAATATGGGAAAGTTTTTAATGTAAATAAGGCTTATCTAATCATACATCATGAAGTTTTCATAATTAAAATGGATCAAGGTTATTTTGTTTATACATATATACATACAAACCTAGCTTACAGATCTCAATCTATGATGCTTTGCACGTGCTTCATTTGTGTGTATTCTGACACTTGAATTATCCAAGAATGTAGAAATTACACTGTATCCATACCACTTCTTACAGCAGGATCTGATCTTGCTCTACCTTTGTTCACAGCTCAGAGCCACCATTTCAGCTGAATGCTATCACACTGTCCCTTTGCAAAGACTTTTATCAAATGCAGCCTTATAGTAACAGAGGTACATAGCTCAACTTCTGACCAAGTGAGCCCAAGTGTCTTTTCTGAAGGAATGTGAACATGCTCACAGGCATGTAAGAAAAGCATGGGGGGATGAAGTATCAGCACTTTTACTGTTCTGACAAGTGACCCACAATTCGCACCATACCCAGAAGTGGCAATCAGAACCCCTTACTCTCTGCAGCAGTTCTGGTCCATCATGCTCACTAATATCCTGCTCCCTCCAAGAGTTAAGCATATGATCCTCTTCCCAAATGCTAAGTTAGTCCCACTGACTCCAGAGTGTAGGAAGTTAAACAATTGTGCATGCACTGAAGGATCAGGTGTGTCTCCTCTAAGACCATTCCCAGAATTATTGTTAGCTAGGAGGGGTAGAAGAGTAGTTTGGTGCGTTTGCTGTGCAGTACACATCATGAAACGATCTTGGACTGCAGCCAGAACAGAGATAATAAATGACAGTAAAAGATTCAAGGTCTTTATACTGCAGTCAGATGAAAACAGTTTTCGACAAGGATGGATTATGAGAAATTCCAGCTTGATTCAGTTGAAATGCCTCTCACCTGTATAAATTTACTATGTGGCCAACAACCATAGCAATCCTATTAATGATGTAGCACACAGTAGGGAAAAAAAAATCCGTTAGAACTACCTCCTCCTTTGATGTATGTTGGCCTCATCATACTTTACTGAGGAGTCTATGCATACAGGCTGTGAGGAGCAAGTAGTGCTCCTAGGAAGGAAGTGCAAACTTTGCATTTCATCCTAGCTTTGTCATTGTTGCCTTTTCACTTTTAAAATTAAACTGCTTCTTTTCCTCATTTACTCCAGCTGCACAAGTGGGAAAATAGTTATTTGTCTGCCTTACTGAAATGTCGCTAGAACTTCTATGATCATATTTGCGAAGTCCATTATATTGCTTCAGTTTACCTGCTTTATATTGTACATACTGATGTCACACCATTGAAACCTAGTAGATCATGTGAAGGATAATAGATAAATAATCTCTTCAATCATCAAGTGATTGCACAAAAGCTCACATAATTTTAATGGCTGCTTATTCTTATTTTCCTTTTATATTAGGCAAGTGATGAGTAGAATTAATAGTGCAAAAACTGAAGCTTTTAGACCATGAAGCAGAGGCTTTTTTGCACTTCTCAGTTATTAAATACACTGCTGCTGTACTTTAGTTTCCATCAGAACAGTTGATGTATATGACTGCTACAATTCTGATTATTATTTTTCTTCCAAGCTGGCCTAGATGGTCTTACCTCTGTTCAAATATTGACCCATATCACAATTAGAGCTGCCAAAGTCAGTGTCTGCATTTGTGCTCAGTAAAAACTTTTATTTCTCCATAATAGCAGTAAACTTGTTTATGAGAGCGTAGAAATATATTTAAAGATTCTGACTGATTATTCTAACAAAAAGAACAACCCTACCCTGCTAAAACATGGGAGCTTTCTTGTTTGTGTGCCCAGGGAGAGATTGGCAGAGAGATGTACATCATCAAACAGGGTGAAGTTCAAGTCCTTGGAGGCCCTGATGGTACAAAAGTCCTGGTTACACTAAGAGCAGGAGCTGTATTTGGGGAGATCAGGTAGGTCAGTCACTGCTTTTAACACTTTCTTTAGAACTGGTCAAATAATAAATGGTTGTTCAACTTCTTGTTTAACTTTACTTTCATGGTTAGCATGACAGCTACCATAGAGAGCCTAGAAAGTGGATAGGATCAACCAAGAGGACACTGAGTAAGGAGAAGCAGGTAAGTGAAGGAAAATCTAAGTGAAGCATCAGACTACTCTGGCAAGATCTTAGACCAGAGTTTTAGGCAATGTTCACAGGGATATACAGACAAATTTCTCCTTCAGAATTTAAAAGATTTAACATATCTTCCTGTTCTGAGACCTGCAATACAGCAGGACTAAATACATTTCATTGCCTGTAGAGTGTGACTAATTGCCCTTACACAGCAGATGGTAAAAATTATAATTAATTTCCAACAAAGGAGATAAAATAATCTAAAATAGCAAACAAAACTAGTTCATTTAGGATCTGAAGTAGGGATCAAGTTGCCAAAAATCAGGAATCCACATCTGAAAATATATTTGTTTAAGAACATTCAAAACAAGAAAAAGGCTGACATCACATTTTGGGGTTTGGGTTTTCTGGAAGATAAAATTTTTCTTTGATAGCTACAAATGGTTTTTATATTCTCCATGTGATTGCTATGCAAAATCCATTAATTCTTATGTGCCATGTTCCCAAATTAACCAAGCGACTGCTAGATTTAGGTACTACATCCCCTGCTGAGGTTGGCCTGAGGATAAGTAATAAAATACATGTGCTGCTGTATGTGATAAACTGGATCCTTGACTTCTTCCAGCTGCCTTCCTGTTATTGTTAATCCTCTTGCTGGTAGCTTCAGTCTGCCTTTTGAAAAGAGGTAATCAGCTCTGTGCCAGGTTTACATTTATCTTCTACTTGTGTCTCCCTTTGTAGTAGCGGAAATAGTCCAGGGACACGTATTTATCCAGGGATGTGTGTACAGAACTTGCTTAGACCTCAAGTGGAAAAACCCCTGATATATCCCCTAGATACAGACCTTTTTCACTGAGTGGGAAAGTGAAATTATATCAGCTGTTTCAGAGAAGGGTATTTGAAAGGTATTTCTCTGTGTGACAATATAATACCTGAGCAAAGCCTCAAACCAAAATGCTGTATTACAAGTTATGTGGAAAGGCTGAGAATGCACTGGTGTTCAGTACAGGCTGAATAATGAAAGTATAAAAGAAAAGGATACAGCAGCCCAAATATGTAACATGCACAGTTTTCAATTATTTATTAGTCTTGTATTTGGAGCAAAGGCTTTATTTTTTAAACTGAGACATTATAATGATTGGGTTTAAAACAAGGAAGGGATTTTCAAACTTTTGTTCTAATACAGGTGAGCATGTGAGAACTACACAACAGCCTTTTAAAGATTAAGTTTGAAGTACATTACTCTTCACATAGCTGCCAATATGGCCATTAAAACCCTCAGCAATGCTGTAACTCTACACTCCTAGTCGTTTTACTCATCATTGACCTACTGCGGCATGTAATTTGCATCTAAATGTCAGGTAGAGGACAAACTCAAGGAGAAAAGACAGCAAGTGGCAGACATCTCCAAAATTGAAGAAAATCAAAGACATGAAGCACTAAGTTTGTTGGCAGAGATTTGCCTTCTTCTTTGTGGCAGTGTTAGAAAATAAAGTTTGTACAGTGCCTTTCTGTATAAATTTTGTCAAGGTCTTCTGAATACTGTAGAGCAAAAGCAAATGAAAAACTATTCCTTCATGAAAGAAATAATGCTTCATTTAGCACATCTAAGTTTTCTCCTCAGTATTCATAGCATGGTTATCACCTGATATCAGACTGATTTCCTTCTGATTTCTGATTCAAGATTTGTTTAGAGAAATATGTCAGCTTCATTCCAAGGGGTTTAACTACATGATTTATAAGACATTTGCTATCTAATCTCACTTGGTTCAAAATGAATGCAAATGATGCACAAAAAGTCTCTGAGGGCAAAGGAGTTGAAGAAAACAAAACATGTTTACTTCAAAAAAATTCCCTGAATTATACCAGAAGGCCAATGCAAGACTAATGTTCAAACATGTCCTTTGCCAATGTCATCCTTGGAAATTTTTACAGAAACAGATTAAGTTATAGGAGCTGCCTTCCAAATAGCATTTTATCCTCATTACTACTTTCCTGAATAGATAGTATCAGTTTGGGAAAGCAAACTAATCTCAGAATCAGAGGCAAACAGATTGCAGCCTTAATGAGAGCCTCTCTGCACAGACAATTGAGAAGGAGAGAAATTCAGCTATAATACAACACTTTATTAGTGCAGAGAAATTTACACTTCAAGCCAGATGTCCTCATTCATCCAGTCACAGATATTTTACTAGGAGTATTTCCTATCAGAAAATGGTAATTCTGGAAAAATTAAAACATTTCTCCAGTACACGTATATTTTTTACAAGAAGATCTCTCATCTTTGGCTTTTTTTTTTTTTTTTTTTCTTAAAAAAAAAGATAAGCTGGCTCATCACTTTGTCGCTTCAACAACTTTATACCTCAGAGATGATCGATCAGAGGGCTGCAGCACCTCTCCTGTGGAGACAGGCAGAGAGTTGGGTTTGTTCAGCCTGCAGAAGACTCCAGGAAGGCCGTATGGTAGTACCTTCCACTACCAAACAGGGGCCTGCAAGAAATCTGCACAGGGACTTTTTGCAAGGGCCTGTTGTGACAGGACCAGGGGGAATGGCTTTAAACTGAGAGAGGGGAGATTTGGATCAGATGTTAGGAAGAAACTCTTCATGTGAATTGTGAGGCTGGGGAGACCCTGGCACAGGATGCCCAGAGAAGCTGTGGCTGCCCCATCCTTGGCAGTGCTCAGGGCCAGGATGGGACTTTGAGCAACCTGGTCTAGTAGAACGTGTCCCTGCCCACAGTGGGGTGGGTGGAACCAGATGATCTTTAAGGTCCCTTCCAATCTAAATTATTCTATGATTCTATGAAATTAAATTTGCTAGTATAAAAACTCAAAAGTTATCATTTCATACTAATATTAGAGCTTTTCAGGCAAGCAACTGGAGTAAAATATATAAGGTTAAAAAGGAAAATTACTTTGTTAATATATATCTTAAATTATCAAGAACAATTGCAAGGCAAATGTAGGGGTTTTATAAAATTTGATCTATGATGTACCAGCACACTAGCCAAAACAGATTCCATGAAGAAACCTGTAACACTGTCCTTAGTCAAAGGTGATTCTGTTTGAGGCAAGGACTGCCTTACTTATAAAATTCACCTCACATCATCACTATAATGAAAAAGCTGATCTCTTTAGTCCTAGTCTGCCTCCATAAAATGAGCTTTCTGTCAGGAAAGCCTGGAAATGATTGCTCAATGACTTGTTGAGAAGTGATTAATCAGAACCCAAAAGCTGTTTGCAATTTTCTTTAGTTGCTTTTCTTATTGTGCAAGTAGTTTTATTCTATCTGAGAGACTGTAAAGAATTGTTTAAAGAGAAGACTGCATTTTCAGCTTGAGTTCATATTGATTGCTGTCGGGTTGCAGAAAAGCACTCTGCATGTATATATAAAAATTGCAGAAGTCTTATACTATCATTATAAATCAAATACATTATCAGTATAATTCAATATTTACAGATGTGTCCTATAAATACATGTAATATCAAAACCTATCTTCATATATCCTCGATTAAAATTAGGTAACAATTAATGCATATTTTATGGGTTCCAGATTATCCTTTATTAATAAATTCTAAATGCAGGGATTACTAAATATTCTCTAAAAATATTAACTCACTGGGAAATCTTTAAGGGACAAATTTTTAGATCTCCTTGAATACAGCGGTAAAGCAATTTTAGTACCATCAGTAAAATGCGAATTCTCTTACTTATCACCACAGCTGAAAAATAAAATCTCCTAATTTCTTTTTTCGCAATGCAAGATGAACAAATTGATTTTTATTTGCAAAACGTCTCATTTTTATGTGGATATCCTTCCTATGGCCAACTGCTGCTTCTTAAACTGGTCTAATGCCTTACTTTCAAAACAAAATAATCTTCTTTTTCTGGCAGACACATTTGTCAGTGCCAGCCTGAAAGACCTTCCTAATGCATATAATTCAAACTGCAAACATTAAAACAGGAGAAATTGTATGTGAGAAAACTGAAAACTGGAGTCCCACAGAAGTTATTCACCCAAGAAAATGAAAATTCCTGGAGAATCATTCATTAATTGCAAATAACCCTTTCATTAATAATGGATTTGCACTGCTCTACTTCTGATATAAACAATTTTCAACAATAAAATTGAGGAAATGCCAAGTTCACATGAGGACTGAAACAAATGTAGTCCTTTCAGTGTGTGCCTCTTGGGAGAAATCTATCTAGAAAGGATTTTCACAGTCCTTAACACCTACATATGCCCAACCAGCAGTGACAATTTGCCTTCCTGAGGCACAATATTTCTAATACCGACTGCAAAAGGTCTTTAAAGAACATCAGATAAAACAATTGTGTACATGCTTTAGGATGACTTTCATGGAGAGCCACAAGCAAAGGAATTCCTCACTAGGACAAGTAACAATGTGACTGATGATGTTTATTTTCTTTCCAGCCTATTAGCTGCAGGTGGAGGAAATCGAAGGACTGCTAATGTGGTGGCTCATGGTTTTGCCAACCTTTTCATTCTTGACAAGAAAACACTCAATGAAATCTTGGTGCACTATCCTGACTCAGAAAAACTTCTCATGAAGAAAGCAAAGTATGTCCTAGTAACAGTTTTTTAAATCACATTATTTCACTGCAGAATGGATAGATGTGGCTTCTGGACAGATTTGCACTCCCTTCTTGGAAGAGTAACAGATGTAACCACATTTGTATTTAGAAGTCAGGTATGCCTGGAAGTACCTAGTGGAAGTTATGATCTTGGCAGGGATGCCAAGGGTTGTGGAAATATGGCAAGAAGAATGAAGTCTTGACTGTAGCTGCCGCCTTCTTTGTATTTAAGGTAACAAAACAAATAGGAGATACAGATGTATATTAGGATTCCTTACTTACTCAAGAAACAAACTGCAGGACAGATGTCAGTTAAGAAGCAGGTTTTCGAAAATGCAAATGGACACTTGGAATTAGTTCCATAGAGATATGCTTCAATGCTCCCAGATTCGTATGCATTTCCAAAACCTCGAGCAGTAGTTAGGAATCAATTTAAAGTAATGCCCAACAAGATAAAAGTACACAGATTGGAGAGGTGTCCATTTTGTTCAAAAGGATTCTGAAATGGGATTTCAAACCCAAATTGCTTTTCATCTTGCTTTGGCTGTAGCTTGCTAGGATCACTATTTCCCCAGCTTTGAAAGAGCAAAATATTGTCATATTTTGTCAAAAAATTTTGACAAATTTAGTAAATTGCTACCTGCAAAAGGTCCAAACACTTGAAACATTTGTGATTGTTAGTATACTTCAGCAGTCGTTGTTCTCTGCTGTTGCCTTGCCCTGCTATCGAAGGTTGGAAGGTTGCTCCCAGATTTGAAATTCCACCAGAACAGACTAAACATAGCATAGGAGTAACATTTTGTTTAGTGTAAGTGCTAGCAGATGGTTGCATTCAGCATGTTTCAACAGCCCTGGTTGTCAAATCACAGTATGTTGAGAATCATCATGTCCCTTAGGAACAGGGAACAGAGACACAGAATGAACTCTGCCCAATTTTCAAAACCAGCATCAACAGGTAGAAAGGTGGAACAAATCCATTGACTGATGGTCCCCTGCACTTATCATAGAATCACAGAACCAACTAGGTTGGAAAAAAACTTTAAAATCATCAAGTCCAATCATTACCCAGGACGGCCAAGACCACTACTAAACCACTAAAACGAGGGATATCCTTCCTGACTTTTCTCCAGCATCTTTCTAAACAGTTGTACAACCATCATTACTTGTTCTTCCTGTCTCTGTCCCACACTGCCGCCTTCTTTCTTGCCCACTCTAATCATATCTTGCCAAACCACTGAATACTGCTTCCTCTAGATAGCCCTTCTCAACTGCAGCTTAACCATCCATCCTTTATATCTTCACTCCCATTTGAACTCACACTCTCTCTAGATATTAGACTAGATATAGGACATCCTGTTTAATTTTACAGATATGCAGCACATGCCCTGTGCTGGAGGCCATGTATTCTGCTCACCTGTCTAGGCACCCAGCAATTTTTCCAAATGTACCATGCTCTTTCTAAGGTCAGCCCTGTCTCTAGAAAAACTAGGCACCAACAGGAGATTTGTGCACTGTTTTGATAAACACTGCAGTTATGCTCAGTTTTGGAATCGGGTTATCAGTTGCTCTGCCCTGGGAGGTTTATATCAGAGCTCTCTCACCTTTAAAGGGCTCCTCAAAATAAATGCAAAGAATTAATTCAAGCAAGAAATTTGTTCTATTGTCATGTGCCTGACAGTCACTGTATGGTATTTTCATAATAAACTCATGCAAGCTGCAGAAGTGTACTTTTCAAATTGATGACAGTAAAAAGAGTAAAATCTTTGCTTCTGAAATTCCCAAATTTACAAAGTATAAGACACCAGAGAAAATTACAGTATTGTGGGAATTACTGTACTTCAGACTGCAAGTATAGTCCTTGCTCATAGAAAGGTTTAAGTCAGGGCTTTTGCAAGGATAGAAAAGTTGCCTGGAAAACTGTATAGTAACCTAATGGAAACTGGAAGCGTGGGAACCCTCTGCTTTTCACTGGGTCCATTTACCTTGGAACTGTCATCTAATCTTTACCCTTGTCACTCTTTCACACTTCTTGTTACGGCTGCAAATCAGTACAGCTATGGAAGGTGTGAAAATCTAGTATGCCACTTTATTGGCAGCAATTTTTGTATCTTCAGGGTCTCTTCTACTGAAGAAGACCAAAAATACATACCACCGTCTAACCTGACCTGTGAGAGACAGGCCACATTGGAAGTTAATTTAGTAAACTATTACTTCCACAAGCATCAGCTGGACTCCCAGTTGATCACTAAACACACTGAATTTGCATCCAGGCCAGGTAAGACTACCACCTCAGACATGAGGCGTTTGTCTTCCTCCATACTCCTTCTCACCCTATAAAACTCTCACCTGCTTTGCAACACCTTAACACCCGCACTTATTCTCCAGGGTATAGGTAAGCAACTCCAAGTAAGAACAGGTAGCCTCCAACTTTACCAGGGCCTTGGGTAAACCCCTTACCTTCTCCAGCCTTGCTCTTGCCACTGGACCCGAGAACAAAAAATTGTTGCCAGATTTTTATCCATGAATAACACTTTAGGTCCGCAAGAGCTTCTCTTGTATTCACAGCACTGCTGTGTGTTCTTGTTCCTTCCTTTTTCCAGGGTGCTGCTGAAGGAGAAGGGGAAACCTGCCGCAGGACCACCAGTGCAACAACCACTGGGCTTGGCCAGTCTCTTTGGGAAGAAACAGGAAACTCCAAAATTGTTTAAGGCGATGCTTGGAGGCAAAGGGAAAGATGGCCTTGTGAAGCTGCTGCAGTTGAAGAGACAACAGGGCATTCAGGTAACACCACAAAAAAGAATGTAGGTTCTTCCAGGTGCTGCAAGGGGGGCTTGGGCAAACAGAGTAGGTGAAAATGCAGCCTTAATGCATCCAACAGGAAAATCTCCCAGTAGCTGAGATACAACTGCTGTACCCAATCTCTGTAAACACTAAGTTTGACTAAAATTTGACTCAAATCTTCCTGGATCCAGACTCTATGCAGAGCAGAGCAAACAGAAGGAAGGAGAAAAGCAAGCAAACAAAAATCCTCAAAGAAAGTGAGGATAAAATAGACTTGACAAAGACCCTAAGGGCATCTGATTCAATTTTATGAAAACAACAGTAAATACAGAAATATCCTAACACAGTAATCTGATCCAGCTGACTCGAGCACACAGTGAACTTTCCAACATGGAGTCAGATGTCTGCTTGTCACAAATCCTGAAAACAAAATCTAATGTGTAGCCCACACAGCTAAAACTGATTAAATCCCTAACACGTTGCACTTAGGAGAAAACTGTTTCGTTGATGAAAAATAATTCCCACATTATACTTTGTTCTGAGAAATGTTAGTGAGAACCTGCTCAGTCCTATGTGTTCACCCAAAGGTGGCAGAACACTCTTCTGTCTTTACAGCTGAACTGGCTGTGGTTTTATTTATTTTTTTTAGTTAAATAAAGAACTTTGCTTACACAAATGACTACAACACTATTACTGGAGCAGAAGCATTGCTCAATGTAATGTGCATTTGTGAAATTAATAGCAAATTGGCTCGGCCAAGGAACTGGGGCATCCGGACAGTATGTCAATATTTACATAACACTTTCTCTTCTGTACTACTGTAAGTATATAAAGGAAGGTGAGACCTACGAAAGGGCTGTGTTCTCCCAAACATGTCTGTTTCATCCTGCTATATTAATAAGGAGCAGAAAGTATCACTATTAACAAGCTTCTCATACATTTTATGTTGACATTCTGATTCTGAAATTGCATTTTTCATTTAGATACTGATTTTCAGAACCTGAACACAAATTTACATATGTTGCATACCATTAATCACAATATCCACACTGTACCTTTCCACTGCATATACAGAACAGAACTACTTCCTGAATTTCAGCATTGGAAAACACTGAACTTCTTGTTTCTAGGAAACTCAACCTGAAGCGGACAACAAGGCTGAACAAAAGGAGGAGAAACCTGTGCAGCCTGCGGCCCCATCTGCCCCCCCTGCACAAAAGGAAGAGCCGAATGCAGATGCTAAGCCCAAACCTGCAGTTATGCACAGAGGAACCAGTAAAGAGTCTCTGATCATTAGTATGTCTCCATCCCCCAGAGCAGGAGAAGGAGAGATCCTTAAGGTTGAAGTTAAAGAGAAAAGAAATAAATAGATGCCGCTTTAGGCTGTGATCCCATCCACTGTCCTGCTGAATTCAGAGGGACAGTGCGACTTTGCTTTTGGGCAGACAAGGTAAAAGTAGAGACTACTCAAGATACAAAATCTATCGCAGCTCCTCTTCTCTCTCTCCTCTCCTGACACAACTGGACAACTTACATACTTACCTCTTAACCTTAAACCTGAAGAGAGCGCTTTGGGTGTAATAGCAATCAAAGCTCACATTTCAGGAGCACTTGTTTCTTGCTTGATCCATGCTCTCTCTTATCTCTTACTCTGTCTTGTTCCTGCTTCTCCTCTTCCCTCTCCTGTTTATCCTTGCTTTCTTATTATTCTTCCTGCTGCTCAGTTTGCTCCTAATTTTTGTATGTGTTCTTTCTTACTTCCTTCTCTGGTTTCCCATAGTTACGCTTTTTCTTGTCACTGCCCTATTGTTGCTGAGGTTACTCATGTTTCTCTCGATCCTTCTCTCTCCTCCCCTTATACTTGTAATCAGCGACCTGCTTTTGTGACCATCATGGCCCAGTGCAGGAAGCAGTGATGCTGTGCATTGGGGTGTTTTATTCTGGTACAGAGGGTTACAAAACAAAACCATGGTCAGAAAATAAAATCACTAAATCCATGAGGGGGAAGCAGACTGTAGAATCATTACTCTGAAAGCACAAGCAACTGCTCCAGTTCTTTTGACTGCAGTGAATAAACATGGCAAAGGCTTACATATTCCCCACCCACCCACCCCAGGGGTGACCTTTATCTGCTGGCTGCTGATTTACATGCTTGATCTTCTCAAGTGGTTGGGCATTAATAATGCTCTCTGAAGGGCAAGCACTTGATACTGGCTAACTTTCTGAAGAATCTTGGTATCTAAACCAGCTCCTTCAAAACCAAAGGCTACTTTACAAAAAAGCATGATTTATGCTTTCTGGCTCTGTAGTGTATAGTTTCAACCAATGCTCCAGCTGGTCACCTCCACCATAGACGCTTGATTGTGCAACGTGAACACCGTGCCTTACTGGGGCTGAGCTGCATAGTATCCCTGAACTAAAGTAAACCCTTTACCAGTGCCACAACAGAGAGGGATACAGCTTCCTAAGACAGAGCTCCCACAGTGTCCACCTTCTGCATTGACTCATCACAGAAAAGGATGCAACATAAAACAAATGGCTAAAGCTGTGTTTTAAGCTTAATTCTCTTTATCTTACACGGGTTTGCATCTCCTCCCTCTTCCAATCCATTTTTGGTCCCCACTGGATGAGCAGTTTTGGGAACTAAAACCATTATGCACAGGCCAAGCCAAGAAATCCTAGTGCAGGCTTCACAGCTCCTCAGCTGACCAGCCTGCCAAGGAAGGCACTGAGCCAAGATCACACATTCACTTTGCAGGCTACATGCGATCCACCAGAATCAGTGGAGCTTTGCCTGAGTACAAGCTGGGTGTTTGAATTCCATACGTTGCATATTCCACATATCCTCTGACATGACCAAAACCCAAATCTGTTTCAAAAAGCAAGTTCTGCTGCGTTAGTAGTGAGGTCAAGGTTCAGCTGCTACATGGTAAGAACCATCTTTGTTTGTATGCTATGTGTTATTTGATAAGTAAGAATAAAGGATCTTACAACAGAGGTAGAAAATGATAAGATGCATCATGAAGAATTATTCATCTATTGCACATCCAAAAATGCCTCAATACAATCTCAGAAATACTGCAGAACTGCTTCACAAATTAGACCTTCTGTGAATAATAATGATCTATTAATTCATTACAATATATGGTTCTTGCACCTTTTTTGAGAGTTGTCAAAACATTATGGAAAGGGGGAAAAAAGTATAACCCCCCATATTTGAATATTTTTGTATTAATGAGTAAAGCTCTCTCTCATGCAAAAGATCCAAACCCCTTCTGCCTACACAAATCCTAACAGGTTATTTCAAATATTTCCACTGTTGGCATATTTAAATTCATCAATCACACAGACATATATCACAAATTAAGGGCTAAGACAGCAGCAGCAAGCGCTAAACTGCAGCGACAGAGCATCCCACAAGTTGCTGCTTCGCTACAGCCCCCAACAGTGCAGGATTGCAGGAAAGCCTGTCAGTTCTGTCTGCAAAACTACCAAGTGATGCACAGCTCTTGAGATCCTCAGACCCAAAATGAAGGAGAAGTATCAGTGTTTGCAGAAGACGATGGCCACACACAAATAACATCCATCTGGTTTTCTCTGACATCTCATTTTTCTGTTGTTGGAACATTTTCCCCTGTCCTGCGGTGTGCAGGGGCAGGAAGGCTCCAGGAACCCAAGTTTCAACTTGTTATAGGGTTTTCACCAGACAGAATGACACAAGACAGGTCAAGAGTAAGATGCATTAAAACCTTTCAGGAACTAATTCTACCCTGTGTATTCTTTACTGATGGAGAGGTCAAGTGGATTACTCTAGTCCACTCAGAAGACACACCTTACAGGCACCAAAGCTCACTCAGGCTGTGTGTGGCGTCACACACTGCTGCAGTGATATGACTAGTATCTCCCAGTTTCCCAATAAAGCATCTCAAACCTGACTACAATTGAGTGTAAAGCAGCTGAAGGGTGGAATACGGCACTGCATTTGAAAATGAAAAATAACCAAATCTCCATGCCCCTCCACTTAAAAGGTAAACGGTGTTCTGAAAAACATTTTGGAGAGCCATTAATAACTGTATTAAACAGCATATATGAGAGAATTCTCACATGGCAAAACAGCATGAAGCAGGCACTGCTAAAGCTGCCCAAATTCAGAATACCTTCACGCTAAAAGCCAGTATGAGATGCTTTAGGAAATACACACTGCACATTCATAACCACTGAGTGAAAAGGCATTTTTCCTCTCATTTGATAATACTTGTTATAAATCTGAGCTGTTCAGCCTGTGCAATACTCATTACAGGAACTGCAAAAGCAGCATTTATCATGACCCAAAAATGCTGAGTACAAAGGCACAACAGAAGAACAGTATACTGAAATTATATTTTTAATGCGTAGGCATTGTAAATAGGTTAACTTAATCAGAACTGAAATACATAGGAAAGTAAAAAATTCTGGTTACAGGTTATTTCTCTGCTGTACATATATATATATAATGACCTCTAAATGGCAAAAAGCATCTGATTACAAAGACTGCTATACATCATTTTGATCACAAGGTGGTGCAAGTGACCTATAAGCACATTCACAAAACTGACAATATTTTGCCCTATCACTGTCAAGCAACTAAAGCATTTTTAACTTCTAAAAATGAACAAAAAATGGCACAACATAGTAACTACCCTCCTCCTGACTCACAATCAGCTGCATTTCCTTGATTCAGAATACTGCTTCAGCCTAAGTCAGAAGCTTCAAAATTTTTCAGCAGGCATTAGCTGTACACCTGTAAGAGGTTATACCTGGAAAAGGGTTCTTGCCCTCATCAGGTCTGAAACACTTTTCTTTTACAAAGTATAAGGCACTTGGAGAAGTAGGTATTGTGGATATGCTATTTAATTCCCTAAGCCTGAGGAGCATGAGGGCAATTTTCACTTTTCCAGTAAGAGATAATGTACTGTACTGTAGAAACTCAGAATTTATGTACAGAATACAGACAAAATTAAAGCTTTTATTTTATATGTAACAGATATTTAGTATAATAATACCTATTAACATAATTAAATTCTACTAAATGCTCTTCCACAGCAACTTAAACTAGAATTGGTAACAGAACTCAGATGCAGCATTATGTTTTTGGCAGACACCTCAGAGGAATCTTAGAATGGTTTGGGTTCTTCAGTACTACCCCGTACTCCTGTTAACAGTACACGTCCACTTCAATGAATCCAGACAAAGCACTAATACCACATCCAGTTACCTCTGGTACATGGAGCATGCAGTTTTGACAACATTTACTGCTCCAAAATTATACAATAACTATTTGCAGCAGTGTGATTTAGGTTCATTTTAACTACTTTGCTGATCTTAAACGTTTTGTTGCATAACTGGCACGACACTTCATTATAACTTATGAATAAAGTAGTTACACATTCGCACTATGCTGATAAAAAGACAACTGTAGATTTTTTTATATAAACATATGAATTAGATTTAAGAAATAAGAAAGAGCTTGTCTTAGTATGAAACAAAATTTCTTCTTTAATACTCCACTACTGAAACTATTCAGGACCCCCTTCTACCACAGAAAACAGAGTAGAGAGTAACACATTCATGACTGATAACTAGCTAACTGTCTACAGAACATGTGGTATGTTTTACAGGATGTCTAAGACCATCTCAATGCAAACATCTTTCATCCACCAATGTTAATGTGAGTTCAGATTTTTTACAGGATTATACATGTATGGAACGAAAAACACCACCCAAACTACACAGAGCAGCTCCAGCAACTAAAAAAAGCAACATACAAAGTCACATACACTATGACCTGGTGTATTCTTGAATGCCCAAGTATGCTAAATTTAGTGCTAGTCCATTCTGCTCTTTAATGTTACAGATAGATCATCCAAAACCAGGACAGCCAGATGTCTAAACCACTTCAAATGTTAAACAGCAAAATTCATGTTCAAGATAGGCATTCTGCAAGTGCTAAATGAGACCTTTACATCCACATACTTTACATGCATTGACAGGGTCAGAAGAGATCCTCAGCAAACAGCATGCAGCTGGGAGACAAGAAAGCTTAATCTGTCCACTAAGCAAATGCAACATGATTTACATTTGACATAAATGCTGAAGAGGAAAAGTTAAGCCAAGAAAATAAACCAGGAATTGTTTGCCCTAGAGAAACAGTATGATTACAGGGTTGAGGCTCAGAGACTTTCTTGTCTTCCTTCAGGGAGGGAAGAAGGAGTTTTGCAACCACTTTTCATAAGCGGGCTCATGAAAAAGCTGCATGATTCAAAATACGACAAAATCAACATAGGTAGCACTTTCAAGAACTGCCTTTGCTTGAAAATATGCAGTCATAAATCAGACAAAACTAACCAACTAGAAAGTGAATTCTCACTTCACAAAAAGCCCTTTAAAGATCAATAGTCCTGACTGGCCTGGGGAGAAAGGACACCAAACCAAAACCCCACCCAAAACAAAATCTGGAGTTCCCATTTTCCAGCACAGTACACACTGAAACACATCAATTTACAACTTTTACTTTGAGTGCCCTCAAACACCAGCAGCATTCTTCTCAGATGTTCGAGGTTTACCTTGATTCACCCTTGCTCTTCCTGTGCTACCTTAAGAGAATACACAGTAGAAAAGAACATACACCTTAATGACTTGTTTGGCTCAAGTTTACACAGCCTTGAATCCCAGGCATTGGCCAAAGGCACAGTAGTGGCAAGCATAAAGCAGGCATGCAAGAAGGGCCTTTAATGCCCTGTGGCACTTGTTTATTTTGTTATGTAACTTGTAAGTTTTGTTACGTAATTTAATAGACACAAAGCCTGAACTATTCCAGATTTGCTGAAGCGCGTACAAACTGTCACCAGCTTGGTGGGAATATACCCTCTTCTTTGTTTCTGACTGGTCTTATGCTCACAGAGAACCTTGCAGCTCTCCCTGCTGATCCACACAAAAATGCTTATCAGAAAAGCCATATTCACGCATCAGGCAGCTGTTCCACTTCTCCTTTCTCTCTGCATATTTAACCTCTTCTTTTCACTCTTACTTTTCAAAATAAAATGTATCCATGTAAGCCCCATCTCTCAAATCAACATCAAATATTAACATAATTACAAGTTTGACCCTTAAAAGGCACACCTGGAAGAGTGATTTTTACAGGCAAAAGCTAACAGACATTACCACACGGAGGTGGGTGCGTATACATGTATACAGAAGTATCTGGAGAACCAAAGGCTGCAGATTCAGCAAGTAAAGCCAGCACAATGTCCCAGCAACCCTGGTCACCCCATTTATTTTGCAGCAGGATTCTTGGGAGGTTGCAATTTGTAGGTGCTGAAGTAGTTCACCACTTGCTGAGGGACTTCTGCGAGGACACACTGCGCCAGCGCTTCTTTTGGAGACTTACAAGAAAAGAACACAGAGTTTCAGTTTCCATCAACTGTGTTAACAGAGACCCTAAGACAGGTAATAAGCATCTCCTCTACTAGGCCAATTTAAAGTCTGACATTTTACAGCGGACTTCACACAGTGCCCTTGTGGGGCAGATGGAAGCTTCTCTGAAATCTTCACAGTCTCACTCCCATTACTAGGAAGCAGCTGGCTGCCTTACTCCACCGAAGGAACAGAAGCTGGGTGTGCAAAGACCTGCCATGCCTTGAAGGTACCTTTTGTCATACAAAATGTACACAGATTGCAGACGTCAGACTTCAGCCATGTAAACATTCTTCCACTGTCTGCTTAGATGACACTTCAGGGGCTCATCTAAATCACTCACAACCTTTTGCACCATGTCTCACCCACAGTAGTTGTATTGCTCCAGAGGAGCTCTGCTAGAGATGCTGTTTTCGCTGTAAGACTAAGTACCCATGGGAAAAAATGCACCCCTTTTTCTAGAAACTGAAAGCATTTGAATGTATAATTTTATACTGAATACTGACCCTAGTTAATCTACATCCAGGTGCATTATTCGGTGAGCATATTCCATATTGATTTTGCTCTCTTTCTCCTTTCAGTTTGCGTGATTTGCTCCAACACTAACAAAACTTTTATCAGAAGTAAAAGTACAAAGTACAAAGACAAAATAAGAAGGTATAGGGAGTATTACTAATAGGGATAATACTAAGAAACAAAATGAGAATATAAGGGTGGAAATTAAAATATTAATCTTCCCCATTTTTTGTTTGGATTTTTCTTTGCGGTTTTTTGTTTGGTTTTGTTTGTGTTTTTTTCCTATTTATTAGGTTTCTGGGTTTGGGGTTTGTTCTTTTTTCTGCTAGGTTTTCTTTATTGTTTTGCGTTTGTTTTGTTTGGGTTTTTTTTAAATCAACTTTTTTCAGCAGTATGACATTTAGAAGTCAGACTATATACTAGCCAGCACACATTTTATTGGGTCCTACAGCAAAAAAAATCAGGACTCCATTCTTTCACTGCCTCTTTTTGGTATCCTTGCTTTAAAGAAAACCAAAACCATCACCACTATTGTGCCCACACACAATTTCTACTGATTACAGCCTTCCTGATTTAGCCTTGAATTTTAACACTGCACTACCATGTGAGACTAATCCACATTTACAAATGGGCATCCACAATAAAAACACTACCATAAGAACAAAACCACAGGAAGTTCTTCCTCCCAAATGAAAAACACATCCATATATTTAATCAAGTTTGAGGGAGATTTACAAAGGTCATTCCTCTGCAGCAACTTGTCAGAAATGCAGTGCTGAAACCAGAATGGAATCTTTTTGAACATGCATCAGCTCACCTACAGAAAATTCTACAGATGCTGAAGTTTTTTGTCCTTTTTTTCTTTTTAGAATTCACAAGTTAATTTTAGAGACTCTGTAAAAGCTTAGGACTGATGTAGGCTATCATAGCAAACCCAGCACACCTCTACCATATTTATTAAATATTCCACCAAGATTACTTACATTTTGGAATTTCCTGAATGGCACAAACTGGACAATGTCTCTGACAGCCGGTTCTCCGGATGAGGACCTAAGAACTCCATCATCACCATCAAGAAACTCCATAGCATCAAAATCTGCTCCTCCAACACCAACGATGATAATGGACATGGGCAATTTTGAAGCATTAACTATGGCAGTTCGAGTCTGATCAAGGTCTGTTATCACACCATCCGTTATGATCAGGAGTATAAAGTATTGCTGTCAAATTAATAAACACCATGTTATGACAAAAAAAAACAGAAAACAGGTAGGCATGTACACTTAGAAAAATGAACATACAGACTACATGCTTTGGTCACTTTAAGCATGTTCAATGAATGCACTCACTGAATTTTACAAGCAAACATCTAAGTTGTGGTCAAGCTTCAACTGCACAGTCTGAAGAAATTTATAAGGACAACAGAATCAATCTTTTAGAAGAAGTCATCTTTAAACAGCACCTCCCAAAAAAACAACAGTGGTATCACTCTTGTTCTTCATCAGCTAACAATGAATGAACAAAAGAGTCCTGGAACTCTTTTGAATTAAAACATACCTTTTTTATGCTGAAAAACAGCATGTCCAGTTTCAAATTTCTTTAATGGTGCTTTCTAGCTGCTTTGTGAAGTTAACTATCAAGGTGTCTGAGACCACCATGCCAAACTCTGGTAATTTATTCAAGCACCACTTGCACCTGCTTCCACTATACTGCCAGGGCTTCTATAAGTTGGCATCTTAGCCTCTGTTCTGGATTGAAGCATGAAGAATAAACTAGAAGTACAAAGTTCAGAAACTACCAAAACACTTTCTGAACTTCTGGTCTTCTCTCACTTGGTTCGTTTCAGGAGATTGCTGGGCAGCACAAATTCAAGTTCCAAAGGTATACTCAGGAGTCTTCCTCTTCAGAACTTTGCTCCTTGTCTTCACTTATCTGCTTCTAGATTAATTGGTTTTCCCTTATCTGCTGTGTTCAGGTATCACATTTTCTCCTTGCTCCCCAGCAGTCTTATTTCCCCACTCCACCAACGTCTACAAAACAACCACTACCAGAGTAGCCCAAAACCAGCAGCATGATAGAATTGATAGAATGATAAAATTCATGATAAATGATAAAATATCATGATAAAATGATAGAATCCACACTGGATTTATTTCTCTCTTCTCATACTTCCCTCATACTGGAGAAACAAGCAAAAAAACAAAACAAAAAAAAAAAAAAGCAAACCTAAAATATCTACAAAACACATTAAATAGCAAGGCAGCAAAATTTATTCAATGCATCCTTTCAGGCATAAAAAAATCTCTTGCAAGGCATATTGCACTCTCTGGGAAAAAAAAAAATGTACAAGAGGTTTTGCTACTTTCCGTGTGCGTGTGTATATATATATATATGTATATACTGATGACAGATACTACTGAAAGGCTATCAAGGCAAAACCTTACAAATTTCCTGCCATATGGAAATCAACAGTTCTTTTCCAAATTGGTTTCCATAGGTACTTTTCTATGCAAAACCAGCTGATTTTATTTTCTGATTTTACACAACGTCGGAGACACCAGTATCTGCTATTATTAATTATTTAGGATATATATAGCTTCAGATTTGCTGAAATTACATGGTTTATTATTTAAATTACTTCATATTCAAGACTTGCTCTTCAGATTTCCTATTTCTTAATATGGTCAACAACTCACACATACAATTTTAATAAAGAGGAGGGCACAGCACACACAGCACCTAAAGCTTTCGAGTATGGACTATTTATTATCTATGTTGGCACCTAGGTGGCAGGAGTTATATCCTCCATTTCTTTGTTATCTTATTTAATTCTCTCTCTCAGCTATCTGATGTGAAACAAGGCCTAGGTGATTTTCTCAGCTGAGGATTAAGTCACTTTCCTATACGCAAAGGCTTAAATTAGACTTTTAACACCTGATTAGCACAGCAAGAGCTTGGAATACAAAATACCATAAAGATTCCATATATTTTTAAGTTGGTATTTCAACACTGAAGAGTTTTTTTAGTTAATTTTGGAGAGAATTACTGTGTACAATCTGCAGAAATCAGTTAGCTTTTATCTCCTTTTAAGGGTACCAAACACCAATTTACAAGTTAAATATCCATCGGTGAAAACAAATATAGCTTAAAAGAGAAAAATAGTATATGTTAACTGGAAGGGAAAGAAAAAAGTAAGAAAAATATACACAGTACCATAAGGAACTTACAGATGCTGTTTGCTGTTGTGTAGCTGCAGCAGCAAATCTTGCCACATGATTTATAATTGGAGAAAAATTTGTTGGTCCATATAACCTCACTTGAGGAAGACAAGCCCGATATGCATCAATGATGCCTTGGACTCCTAGAGAACACAAATAGGTCACATTTATTTTTTTTCATATCAGATATTTTGAAACACTCAATCTTCCTGAAACACTGTCTATATCAGTTATTTAAAGTGATGACATGAAAATTTAAAACTAACCATGATGAAAAAAGTAAATGATTCAATATGGAGTGGAAGCCTTTAGCTTGACCAATGCTTAATGCACCTGCTTAACATGTTTGGCTCTATGTGAACAGAAAGGCCAACACTCTACGGTTTGCAACAGTTCCCTTCATCTAGTAGCTCATGGCAGTTAAAAGTGTGATCAGTGAGGCCATGTTGAACAGGCACTAGCAGCATCATATTCAAACCAGACAACTCCACTCCACAGTGAAGTAGAATGAATTGGCTTGACAACATAAGAGAATCATTCCCATTTACCTGTACTGTACCCTGTTTAAAACACTTCTTTCACAAATCATTACAGAAGAGAGACCAAATGCTATTTGTAGCAACTAGAGAAAACAATTATAAAATTGTTTCCTGTTACAGAACTAAACTCATTATTTAATTAGAACAATAGGCCTCACAGTTCACTTTTCATGGGATTTTATCCCTTCACTTTAGACTTACTCGGACTTACCATTACAGAATGGGTTTGATGGGTTAAAATTTAATGGAAACTCATGTGACACCTGTAAATATACAAGACATGGTCAAGGACCGTATATATGATCTTCTCCTGAAGTAAGTGCTTTTAGTTCTTATGTAGTGCATTTACATATTGCATTACCTGAAACGAAGGAGGAATTTGTGCACCAAATCCAAAGGCTGGAAACATCTTATCTCTAAAAAAGGCAATTTTAAAGAAAATGAAGTGAATGCCTCCCTTTAAAAGCTGTCATAGTTCAGTAAATTTAGCTAATCAGTGCTGCTTCTGACTCTTAAAAATGCTGTTTATTAAGCATTAACAGGCAAAATTAAATGGAAGTTGCCCCATGTAATTGTTTCTAGGACCAAAACTAGTGTTTCACACCAAATTGGCAAAAAAGCAATCATTTATTTAAATCAACACTGCTTTTTGCATCACAGATGAAAAGCCTTGCTGTTTGTTTGCTGTAACACAAGCTTCTCTTTGTGATTATGTGATTCTGCAGTGATTATGAAGTCTTTTTTAGCTCTACATTTTACCTCAGAAGTTTTATTCCAATATACCTGCTGGCACCTTCAACACTGGTTTAAGAAGCTACCATAAAAATCTATACATATCTAAAAATTATTCAAATGAAGATCTAAAACTTACGTATCATAATCCTGAATGACCAGTCCTACAGACCAGATGGCTGTTAGGTATTCATTAACTCCATTAGGGCTGAGGTAATGCAGAGAGTCTGGAGAGCGAGGGTCTCCATTGGAGCCTGTAAAATCTATCCCCACCTGTCAAATGCAATGTTTATATTAAATCGCTTTTAGTGGTAAAATTATCTTTCTTATCAATCACAAGGCCAAAGTGAAAATCATGAAAGGGTTGTAAAGAGTAGTTACCAGGACACCTACAAATTTAATTGGCATCATACTGAGATGCAGGTTTCTTGCAATATTAACACTTAATGCCTCCACAAAACCATCAGCAGCTTTGCATTTGTCAGAAGGGCTGAAATGACTTTCACCTGCCAGGTTTTCACTGTGTTCACTTCCAGCTACCATTCACAGTGGCTCTTCAACAGCTATTAAACTAACTTCACCCTCTGTCTTGCCATACACATCTTTCTTAGAAGTACAACAGACACCACGGAAGCGTAGACACAGTTCTCCAACCTCAGTGGGTCTTCTCTGCTTCAGTGATGTCTATCACCAGGGTGAAGACATCTTACTATTTGCACTGCATTTGGTTCTCCTTCGACTCCATCTACACAGCTCAGCTAGTTTCTAACAAACATAACTACAGGTTCAGAACTTTGTGCCATGAAAATAATTTTTTCTAAACACACCAGATGGACTCTGGCAAATGACTTCCCCCTCCATGCTACAGAACAAAACAAAACACACCCCCCCCCCAAATCAACCCAAACTTACTCCCCAAAAAAAACCCTGATAATAAATGCAGAGCACACGCACACAAGGCAGTCAATTATATACTTCCATTCATTCTAAAACTCAAAAGCTACTCAATGATTCTACTTACTGTGAAATTCAGTTGACAACCACCCATGATGTAATCGAGGAATGTGCACTCTACTATGATCTAAAAATAGAAGTTAAATATAGAAATAAACTTTTTTAATTTGAGAAAACCAATAAATATTATTGCAGTAAGCTTTTGAGATTGTAGATATGTTATCTTTACCCATGCAAAGCACTACTTTTACTCTACAGATATCTACGGATACATACTTTTACTATATACTACTTCTACTCTACAGATTTCACCCACACACTGCAGTGAGGATATCTACAGAGAGGGCCATCAGTGCATCAGAATTAGGCCTTTTACAAAATTACAGGTAGACAACAAAGCAGCTCCAAATGCTCTATTATTTATAAACCAACATATTATAACAGACTTACCAGACTTTAATTCACCATATAATGGTGAGTTGGGAAATGCAGGGGTTCAGGAATGGCCTTACAAATTAGTAAGTGATCTTTTCCATATACATGGCACCTTCACGAGAAAGTGAGGGGACAGAGGAGGACAGACACAAGACTCAGCTGCCAATCTGTCTCCTTATATGAATCAGAGTCCTTAAATACCTACTGTGTCTGGAACTTTCACACATTTTAAAGTTTCTTACAGTTTGAGGGTGAAAAGCATAGCAGGTGACAGCTGCTATGCCTGAACACTTAGAGTAATACCAGAATACATCACTGACCTCACAGTGCTTAATGCTCACAATACCAGAGTTTTTATAGTTTTTTTTCTTCTGTCGTTTCTTTTCATTGATGCACTCAAATTCAACCTGCATGAACACAAACAAATTGAACATAAGCACTATAAATAAGCAACATCATACAATAAGCACTATCATTTATGCAACAAAAATTCTTCATTTTATGATTGATACTTTGGGCTTGTATTAAAAATGCAGTCTCACTATGAAAAACTAAACCCAGCTTGCCCAGAATTAGCAAGAAGAATGCCATTATCGAGATAGAAATCCTCTCTTACCAAAAACTTCAGAAATATGTTTGTTTAGACAACTGTATTTTAACCAAAAAAACTGTACTATTTTCCCTTTCTGGATTCTACTAACAAACAACCTGATTTTTGCCTGAATCACCGTCTTTAACAAAGCAGCTGTAGCACTAACATATGAAGTAATATCTGTATGCTTAAGCTTCCCAAAATCAGTTGTTGAGGCTTCATCAGTCAAACCATTACCTTAACCTACTAGTGCAGTCAACACCAAGCCAGGTTAAGCAGCTCCTGCCATCATACAGGTAAATGTATGCATAATGTAAATGCTGAGCTAGTCTCAACTACAGCAGCATTGTTAAGGTGCAGCCTAACAACTTCAATACCACAAGTCAAGTGACATTAAGTTTTGCTCCCAAATGAGTAAAACAGCTTATCAAAAGCACACATGTAGACTATGCAAGACTTACAGGTGAGGACCGGGACGCTTCCTTCAGTTTTGACATCGTAGTTTGAAAGCTTCCTATGAGATCATGAGACCCATCACTATCATAGTCATAGCACTCTACCTAAAATGAAGCACTATTCAGTGTTAGTAACAGAAATGGCCCTACAAAAGCAACGAACACTTCAATAGCATTTCTTCAGGCAAACCTGAATCTCTTGTATCATGGAGATTTTCTCAGATTGCACTTAGAATTGCATAGAATTACACCTAAATTATGAATGAAGTATGATAAAAAACAATATAACCCATTTCAGACCAGATCTTTCACTGGAACGGAGGAGAGATGAAAATACTAAGCAGCTTCAGGTCTTGAATGAGCAAGTAACATCGATTATACTGAACTATGTTTTGGGAGTGTGACAGTGTTGGGAACCGCAAGAGAATAATGTAGTTTTTTCCTACTGTAATCATGGATTAAGAGACTTAATTTTTCAGAGGTATTAAGGAAATTCAGCTATCTCTGAGCATCCAGCCAAAAAATTAGTGAATCTGTTATTCAGCAATCACAAGAGTTTTATTAACACTTTTATATTAAAGATAGCTCAGGATTCAGAAGTATATGAAGGTTCAGCCATAAATCTAGAAACAAGACTTGAGTTTTTTTAACATCTTTTAACACCCCAACCCACCAAAGAAGGCAGGAACAAGTGAAATCTTTTTTATTTCCTAAGAACCTATCTATCAGTTTGAGTATCATTCTACCACTGTTATTTATTTATAACATCCTCAATTTCTGTTTTTTAAAAGTTTAACTTACAAATGTGGCTGATCTGCCTTTCTAGATAAAAAGCTGGGTATTTATCTATAATAGCATATGCTAGTTCCATCCACTTCTGATATTTTATTTCAGTTTAGCAATGCAGACATGCTTGCTAATCAAATAACTGGGAAAAAAAAAGTAACTTAATAAAAATATTATAAATAATAAACCAAGAGTTAAAGTAGGAATCTTCCATTAGAATGGAATCAAAACAAGCTTCAAGAAAACCTTTTCTGAATACACAGGGCTTGAAATGAACAGATATTTTCATGTCTGCCTTTCCAGACTGAAAAAAAACCATACATTATATTAAAGAAATAATTCAGTTGCTTACTTGGCCACTTCATTTAGGAATAATAAAGTAAAACAAACAACTTCAACATACATTTGATCTTCTGAGAGGAATTAACTCTCTGAATACAAACAGGAATGTTGAAGTACAAAATATGATGTGTAGATTGCAAGTTCTATGCTGCGCAGAACATGCCTCAAGCCTCTATGTTGCAGTTTGCACTACTCCTACATTTTGAATGTGCTAATAAATAAATGCATGCACATGCAGTGAATAGCAACTTAAATCTCACACAAGCAGCTACAGAACCAAAAGACTAACGTTCATGGCAGATGCTACGTAAATTCTTTTGAATGCCATAAATTAAGCCAATCAAATACTCAGCCAAGTTCTTCAGTACCTGAAATTTAAAACTGAAGACATTTCCTGAGGCAACAGTTACGATACCTGCTCACAGTTGGCACAGTTATTTTTCCTTTTAAAGGGATCAAAGCTTGACTTGCTTGATATATGCAACTCATCTAAGCCAATTTTCGATCTTATCCAAGCAAGACAGAAGTATTTCTTTTGTTCCATGTATGCTCCTCCTCGACATAAAAAAGCACTTGGGAACCAGGTGATAAGATTCTGTATATATTTGACCCAGCAGAACTAGGCATGCTTGCTCCAGATGGAAGGCTCACATTTTCAACATGAAAAACTTCACTGACTTCACACTTCACACTCTGATGGAATATAGCAATAAATCCATAAGATAAAGAAACAACTTGGTTTGTGCATTGCTGGGGATACACAAACCAAGCCACTCATTATGAAAAAGTTGTTAGGTTTACTTACGATGACAAATAGCCCATTACGTATGCAACTGTGCACATATGAAAGTGTTAAAAAGTATTGTTTAATCCTTCAACATTACAATACAATTCTTCCTGCATTTTTGTGTTTGAAGTAATAGCTCCTGGATTTATAAATTAAGACATAATCCTACTGTCTGCCTGCAACTCTGTAACAACTCCAAGTAAAATCTATTTCCTCTAGAAATAAACCTACACTTCAGAGGTAGGATTCCAATGAACAGGCTTTATTAAAATGATGACAGAACTGATAATTACTCCATCTTAACACATATAATTTAATCAATGGTCTATAGTTTTAGTATGGCTGTTTACAGAAAAAGATAAATATATTTACAGTATATGGAGATGAAAGAGCTGCCACAGTTGTTTTGGGAAAAAGGGAAGCAGAAAGGAATGAGAAAGGAAAAATACAGAAACTGTTTGGGAAGCAGGCTTCTAAAGTTGTTCATTAGTCTCCTCTATAATTACGCGTTTAAATCTATACAGGTGCTTATAACACCCAGATCCCTGTGGCTGCTAAGCATATTCCAGGGCTGCCTCAAGTCATGTGACTAACACCTATCTGTCACATGCAGATCATGCTCTCATATTTCCTACCCAGAGGAAGAATGGCAAACACAGTGGTTTATCCATTTGTTTGTTGGAGTTTTTAATGCTAAAATATCAGGTTTCTAACATGTTCATAATAGATTATAAATGGCCTTTTGATGGGTTGCTCAGTTTCAATTCCACCCTTAAAGGGAATTCCTGAAGAAAAACATTCAGAAGTTAAATGTAATTTATTCAAGACAAAATCTGAAGATACAAAGAGTTAAAGACCAGTCCTGGTAGAACTGTCACTTCACAGGTTTGGTGACTTTCTGACAGAAGGTTCAGTTCTATCCGAGGAGAAAAAATTGCTACCTCTGGTATCCACAAGACATATTTGGTCCACATCTGTTATCTCAGCTGGTATATTTAGCATAATTAATTGTACCAGGTAGTATATTAAAAATTTCATTAGTGCTACCTGTTGCACCAGCAACAAAGTATTATAAGATCTATAATGTAGACCAAAGCATATTCTAGCCTTTACCACACATTTTTCACTATACTGTATCTTAACACCACTGATACTGGCTGATGCAACCCTAAAACTATGATCCAAATAAGAAACTGAACCAGGTCTTCCAAAGCTACTTGTGTTTAACTGTTTTCTCAGACTTCCAAAGACCAAATTCTATCAGAGAATGCATCACAAATGTGAGATACAATTTTCCCATAAAACATGCATGTATCTTAGTGAATTTCAAATAAGAGTAAGAAATCTAATACATTCAATTAAATTTTAAACAGAGACAATAACTAGAATAACACATCTTCCATTTATTATTACATGCTCTCATTTTTTAATTTATTAATTCATACGTGTTTCATATATATTACCTTGATTGACTTATCCATGTCACTGTAACACAGAGAATTGAGAGAGACTTTAAAGGGTCTCCAAACTGGATTCAGGTTGTTCTTAATAACCTGTTTACAAAAAAAGCCAGAATAGTATTGCTCACAGGAGTGGAAAGTAGTCATTGTAATGGGTCATACCTTCATGCCATGATTTTTGTAAGCAAAACCAGTTGACTAATGATGCTGTCAAACACTTCCTGCAATCCAAATCCTAGCACGTAGAATATATAAACAAACATAACATTCTAAACAAGCAATATCATTGTCCAAAAGAGATAGTATCTTTCAGCTCCATATTTTGCTGGACTGCATTGTGATCTATTATATGACTCAGATACTACACTACAAAAACTAATATTTATATAAATATTGCCTTTTTTTCATAATACACACAAACACAAACATATGAAAGCATGGCTTACCAAAGAAAGTGGAAAAAGATTACATTGGAAATTCTGAATACATCAATGCCCTACAGATTAGAATTCACTGCAGCTTCTATTTATTCTGAAATGCTGCTTGTAGAAATACTCCCTCAAGTATTTCATGGTATAGTTAAGCAGAAACAGTACATGAGCATAAAAGGTCTCAAATTGAACACTAAAGACATGACATTCAAGAATTATACTGAATGATTTTCAGAATTTGTCAACTGGAAAATATCTGTAATATGTCCAATACACATCAAATCACAATCTTATAAAGCACAAGAAACTACATGCAACAAGAAATACTTAATTAATGATACCTAATAATACTTACACTTCCAGCACTGTATGAGTGCAAGGAAAGAAATAGCTCTTTTGAAAATAAAAAGAGTAAATAATGGTTAGTAACATAAAAAGTTTTTAAAATCTTTAACATAAAGAACTAATCCTCCAGCCAGTTCTCGGCTGGAACAGCAAATTTGGGTTTTATCTAAAACTGAAGATGACTGAAAACCTCATGGGAAAGATATAATTTACACAGAACCACCTTACAGGAGAAACAAGTTTTATAGATCTGACACAAAAAGGATTTATACTTCTTCGACATCCATGCTTCAAAATTAACACAGCCACCACTCCTAAATGCACACAGTACCTCAGTTGTGACTAGGGCTTCCACTACAGTGAGACATTTTGAACCTGCTCTGTCAGCTGTTGCCATGGTACCTCTCCACCTCCTCCAAGGTAAAAGGCTGCTGCTGCTCAAGCACACTTTCCCTCAGTCAGCATTATCCTTGTCTTGCCCTTGCTATGCAACCATGCCGTATAATCACTTTCATTACTCAATGGTACAGCTGGTGATACTGACCTAAGAGCAGCACAGTCACAGGAATGCCCAACTTTTACCCTTAGAGCAGCACTTAGACAAATGCCCCTGAGTGAGTACACAGTACCTTTTCAAAACATTTGTTTTCTTTTAGACTGCAGAAAGTTTTGTGGTAGGGTTTGTTTTTTCATGATTGTTTTTTTGTGGGTTTTTTTCTTTTTAGTCGGTTGGTTGGTTCGTCTTTTTTAGTATTCTCCTTTAAAACAGGATGGCATAAATCAGAAACAGTAAGGTAGACTTCCCGCTCTATCATAAAATCAGTGGAAGATCTGAGGTCATTTCGGATCAGACTGCATGTCAACTACCAGACCATTCTCTTCTTTTTGTAAGGCACTGGACCTCTAGTGCTGTGACACACTAAAAATCAAATAACCTTAAGCTCTAAATTGTTGACTAAAAATATCCTACCTCTGTTCTGTGAACCATCACCCAGTTTCCATCTCCAGTCTGCTTGTGGAATTCCAGATAAGGATCTGACTTTCCAAAAAAATCCTGTATTTAAAGAAAACGCAATTATCCCAGAACAGCCTGTGGCATGATTAAATGCCAGTTAAAGCACACTTAGATTAAAAAGAAGTAAACTAAACGTTCATGGAACAAAAGCATTAGATGAAGATATGCAAGTCTGATAAAAGAGGAAGAAAAACAGGGCATGTCTGTCAATTTAGGATAAAAGTTCTGTAGAGTTCATACACTAGATACCTGACAACTCAAGCAAAAGACTATTTATACTATCTATCATAATACTTACTAGTTAGAAAACTAAGGATTTAACCCAGTTCAAAAAAGTATCGTTAAAACAACTGGGAAAAATAACATATTTTTCATTATTAATTTTGTTTTTAAAAATCTTTCTAAATAAGAGTCGTTTTAGCCAGCCCCAAAACATTTACATAACAGATCTATACACTCCAAGTGTACCCTTGACCAAGTATTCCAGAGAGATAGCAGGTAATCATTTATACACCTATTCAACCCAATCAGTATACCAAACTCCCTTATCTTTATGATTAAATATAAATATTTACATTTAAATGGAAGCATGCTGTTCAGACTATTCCTGAAATGCACTTGGCTTTTTTAGAAATATAGTTCATTTCAAAACAGTTAATAAACTTACTGTGAAACCATCTTTCTTCAATTTATTAGCATAAGAAGTCTTAATGGATTTGTTTCAGAAAAAAAACAAAACAAAACAAAACCCCCCAAACATCTTAATGTTTCCTGTTTTGACAAGATTCTGATTTTACGAAGAAACAGCAACGGCTTAAATACCTTGTTGTCCAGTTTCCTTGCTTCTACTTCCAATATAACCACCCTGTTGTCCTTCACTTCTTCTGCTGTAATCTAGAAAGGCAAACAATATTAAATTCTCATTTTGCATTCAGGAACTACATAGTTTTCTCATATTCACAACAGATCCACTAAAATAAATCATGTTTGCTCACAAATGAAACATTAAAAAATGGAGTCTGGGGAGGGAAGAAAAATTTGATCTGATACTGGGATTGACTAGATGCTGATACTGACAAAGATATTGCCCAAACAGTAGCACACTGGATGCCCTAATTATTTTATGGATGCAATGAGACCTAGAGATGCAGAAGGCAGGCCACTGCTATTCTGGAAGACAAAGAAATAATAGTGGAGGGGGAAGAAATAAATAAATAGAAAGCTTTAAGGTACTTTTTACAGCACTGTGAGTTACATATACTGTGTCCAAATCACTAACTCAAAAAAACCCAAACAAACAAAAAAACCAAACACCAAAACATTTAAGGATAAATACCAAAGAGACTGTCTTACCGTAATACTTCCTCTTCCAGCAGGTCTGCCATTTTTCAGTACTAATGGTTTTGTTAGAGTCCTGCTAGAAACTATCTGCCAAGACGAAATTTGTATATCAAGCATTAGTAGCACAATTAAATGTATCAGTAGAACAATTTAATAGATTTTCAAAGGAATGAAATCAGATAGTGAGGTATTTTCCTTTTATTAATTTTTCCTTTATTATGAAGATGACAGCATGGCATTTACTTTCCATGACCTTCTATAAATAAATAGTTAATACTTGATACATTTCAAAATTTTAAAATATATATGCAGATGAACACATGCAGAGTTTAGGGAGCAGTATGCAATCAAATGTCTTCTGGTAACATGATACACATAATGGGCAAATACCTTAAGTTTCAATCTCAAACCATTCTTAAGTTTTTCATAATGTACAATTCAAACACATGAAAGCCACATTTCATTAAGGGGTTCAGCAAACAGATATATAAACACAATGTTAGTCACGGAAACAAACATCAGCCTCCCCCTGCAGTGTTTCTGCAGTTCATTTTATTTAATCCTCTGCTGGCAGTGCTTTTTCAGAAGTTTGCCTACTCATTCTACAGGTCCTTCTTTAAGAAGGAATGATTAATTTAAAATTGTTACTGAATTTCATTTCACCATGCCTCTGTCTCCACAATACACTGAGAACTGAAAAAACTTCAGACAGAAGGAAGCAGAATTCAATTGGGAAATGGGAATGAAATCGACACTAAGCAGAACCAGAATCACCGCTGCTTGCCTTGAGTGGAAAGAAAATTACAAGGTTAACACGGCAATTGTGAACATTCCTTATGTTACTATATCAAACTCCCTTTTATGGAGCAAAAAAGTAAGAAATTCAGTACTACAGTAAGTAAATAGCAACTACTACTTCGTGCTCAATGACAGTCCACTTAGTTTCAGACAGGAATCTGGACAGTCACCATCATGAAGTAAGTTTCAGGGAACCAACGCAAGACCTTTTGCACATAAAACGTATATACATGGAACTAAGGCTTGAAGAAACAAATGACGGGAATTCTATTCAGTTTAGGAGTACCACAGTCACACAAGATGACAGCGGTAAATTTAAGGTAAATTATACAGGTAACTTATATTTTCTTAATTCTAAGGGAAATCAACTGCATACTTACTTGTCCCAGTGTACATTCAAATTCTCCTAAGAAGTCATCATCGTTCAGATCAAAGGTTTTGTTATCGATGTCAAATATTCCAAATTTAAGTTTCTGAACAAGCTCAAAATAGTAATCAATTAGAAATTTCTTGACAAACTTTGGGTTCAAGGAATTCTTAACTCGCTCTGTGCGATCAACCTGCAGTTAGAAAGGTACCGTTTTATCCAGTATTTCACCAATCAAACAAGCAATCAAATCAAAACATATATTATTACAGACTCTCAAAATTGCTTACTAGGAAGTATAAAGCTGTATCTTCCCACAAACTTTTAATCAAATATGAAAATATTTTTATATTTATCAATCAAATCTATAGTTGCAATATATTTATGTTTTCTAAATAGAAATAAATCACGAAATCCACTGCTGAAAGTCAGAAAGATACTGGAGGACCTCTTTTTATTCACTCCCAGTAAGGCATATTATTCCTGCATAGAGAACACCAATATAAAAATAACAGGAAAGGTTTCTATAGGTAAGCAGCAAATAAAAAAAAACTAGGGAAAATACAGGACCCCTCCGGAAGCAATGCAAGAGCACAGGCCACCCTGGATTTGGAGAAGGCTAAGGTTCTAAACGACTTCTTAGTCTCAGAATTCAGAGGGTACAAGACCATCTTAAGAACCTGAAAGTGCACAAGACCAAGTGACCTGATGAAACCCATATACAGGTCCTGAAGGACCTGGAGAATGCAATTCCCATGAATGAAGTCCTTTTATTTTTTTGTTGTTTTGGAAATATATTTCTTGATCCTCTTGTGACCCAAGACCTCTTTGCATTTGCTGTGAGCACACGCGGCGTTGGCAGACAAGCGGTTTCCACTTGCTCCCGGTTCCTGGGGCTGGAGGGGACTGGGGCTGCTGGCAGTGGGTGCTGGGGCACCACAGGTGCCCCGCACGGGCTCCCTGCCTCGGCAGGGGGGCTCTTTAAGGCTCTCTGCACCTGCGGGCAGGGCTGGGCACAGGCGAGGGACCAAAGGTCTGGATGCTCACACCAACCCCTCGGTGGCTGCAGGGCACCTGGCCCGGTGCAGACATCGGGCACAGCCCGTGCCAGCGCTGACCAAGGCTTCTCAGGCTGCTCCTCAAGCTGGGGGAAACACAAAGAATGCCACAGCATCACAGTGTGCCCAGACCCAGGTTGCTGCGGGGAGCAGCCTGAACCCGGCCTGCGATTGGATCCTGCTGCCCAAAACAAATTTGACATCCCTCCGCCTCCCTATGCTGAGAGACGCCTCCTCCCCAGGCCACAGGGTGGAAGAGGCTTTTGGGCCAGAGGTGCTTGGGGACACTGGAGGTTGGGGGGCTGCAGCTGGGTCACACACTGGTACCGCTGTGCTGGGACCTGCCAAGCAGGGGAAGAGGAGGCGCACCAAGAGGGAACTGGCAGTGGAGTGCAGGGGAAACTGCCACGTGCAGGAGCTGCGCGTGCAAAGGCAGATGGGCACACGCGAGTTCAAGGTCTGGACCTGTTGTAGAGCCCTCCTGAAGCAGGCAGCCCTTGCCGCATGCTGCTGGCAGCACATCTTGTCCGGCCCTCGCCGCCTTCACTGCGTGTGGGGTGCAGGTTCTGACATGGGCTCAATGTGACAGGCCCAGCAAGAGCACGTGGCCACGCAGGCATGTCCTGCTGCCACCTGCACCCCGCGGCCGGGCAGGGCTGAATTCCACCCTCATGGACACATCCCAGCTGCAGCACAGCAGCACTGCTCAGCTCGCTCTCAGCCTGATCGAGGGACAGTGAAGGAGCAATGGAGATGGTCCTGGCCCCGTGGAGCTGGCCAGCGCAGCGTTCCAAATGTTTATTGTCTATTTAAGCACAAGAGCGGATAAAGAATTGGCTGGATTCGGGGGACAAAGAACTGGCTGGATGGTCTCACGCAAAGAGTCGTGGTCAAGGGCTCAATGTCCAGTCAGAGACCAGTAACGAGCGGTGTCCCTCAGGGATCGCTGTTGAGACCGGCCTTGTTCAACGTCTTTGTCGGTGACACGCACAGTGGGATTGAGCGCGCCCTCAACAAGTTTGCAGGCAAAACCAAGCTCTGCGCTCCGGTTGATACGCTGGAGGGAAGGAATGCCACCCAGACGGACCCTGACACACCTGTGAGGTGGGCTGATGCCAACCTTAAGAAGGTGCAACGTCCTACGCCTGGGTCGGGGCAATCCCAGGCACAGCTACAGGTTGGGCGGAGAAGTGATTCAGAGCAGCCCTGCGGAGAAGGACTTGGGGGTGCCGGTAGATGAGAAACTCAACATGAGCCAGCAGTGTGCGCCTGCAGCCCAGAAAGCCAACCGCATCCTGGGCTGCATCAAAAGGAGCGTGACCAGCACGTCCAAGGAGGTGATCCTGCCTCTCTACTCTGCTCTCGTCGGACCTCACTTGGAGTACTGTGTACAGTTCTGGTGTCCTCAACATAAAAAGGACACGGAACTCTTGGAACAAGCCCAGAGGAGGGCCACGATGGTGATCATGGGGCTGGGGCACCGCCTGCATGAAGACAAGCTGAGAAAGGTGGAGACCTTCTCTCAGCCTGGAGAAGAGAAGGCTGCGTGGAGACCTCATAGCAGCCTTCCAGTAGTCTGAAGGGGGCCTACAGGGAGGCTGGGAAGGGACTCTTCATTAGGAATTGTAGTGGCAGGACAAGGGGTAAGGGTTCAAACTTAAACAGCGGAAGTTTACGTTAGATATAAGGAAGAAGTTCTTCCCTGTGAGGGTGGTGAGGCACTGGAATGGGTTGCCCAAGGGAGCTGTGAATGCGCCATCCCTGGCGGTGTTCAAGGCCAGGCTGGACGGAGCCTTGGGTGACATGGTTGACTGCAAGGTGTCCCTGCCCTAAAACGCGACGGAGGGTTGGAACTAGATGATCTTAAGGTCCTTTCTAACCCTATCTGCTCTATGATTCTAAGAGTGTATTTCAATCATCTCAAGAGGTACAGTTACGATTGCCCCATGAAGTCCCCCATGAAGCTGCAGCCCCTTCAGGGCTTGCCCCCATGCCCTGCTGTACAGCAGTTCCAAACCGCCGGTGTCACAGAGCTGTGATGTCACTGCCCGTGTTCTATCGGCAACTGCCCGTTACTAGCAAGAAGCACAACACAGAACGTCCCCCCTGCACCCGACACCTATCCTGCTCTGCTCCCTCCGACTCTCCCTAAACCCACACGCCCTTGTGTCCTGCTCCCAGCCTTTCTAACCTTCCGCCTGCCCTACTCTCGCTCTGTGCCCTGCTCCCCAGTCCCTTTCGAGTTGACAGCATGCAGCCCCGCAAGAAGAGCACCCTCGTCCTGCTGGCAGCACGGCCCAGCCCTTGTGGGAGCGAGGAACCAAAGACCTGCATACGCAGAGTAAGGAGCTGGTGCAGCGCCAAGGGAGGCAGAGGGGCCGGGTTTGTGCCCAGGCCTTGCAGGCAGGGGGGACAGCCACTCACCCCTGACCTCTCTGCCCTGGCAGGTCTTCAAGGTCTTACCGCTCCGCAAGGCGCTGAAGCGCAGGAAGCAAAGGATCCTCCGGCTGCAGGCGCCAGCCTGTCAGAGCTGGTGGGTGCTGCTGGACAAGGAGCCCCCGGCCTCAGGCCAGCTCCTGCTTGGGGACGTGCCCGGGGCCCCACCACCCCACGGCTCTGCCCGGGCAGCGACAGGGGGCTGGGTGCCCAGTTCCCCCTCCCACAGCTCCGCTCCACTGCCCAGGGCAGCACCAATGCACTCTTCTGCTTGGCTTTTGCCTTAGGCTATTTCAATACGTGCTGGCGCCGGAGGATCAAGCTGCCAGCAGGACCCAACTGGGGCTGCGGGACGAAGAAGAGATGGAAGTTGACACGAAGTGGGAGGATGACGAGGAGATGCAAGTTGACATCAAGTTGGAGGATGAGGAGGAGATGCAAGTGGACTAACTAGTGGTAAGACAGCACGTGCCCCCGGCCACTGCTGGCAGTGAGTGCTGGCTCGGCTGCTGCCGCTGCGCTGCGGCTGACCGTGACGCAGGGCCACGGTTCCCAGTGCCCCCGACCTGGGGGCCACCACAGCCCTGCCCTGCGCTGCCTCTGGGCCACGCAAGCCAAGTCTCATCGCGTACAGCCCAGCTCCCTGCCCCAGCCAGGGCTGAGTCCCGCGGCACAGGCACGCTCTCCCCAGCGTGTCCCAGGCTGTGGCAAACACAGTCACCATCAGTAGCCTCACTGAAATGACCTTGTGCTGTTTGCTCCCAGGGCCGATCAAGAAGGAGGAGGAAGATGTTGCGCAAAGAGTTGCTTAGTTTAGAAGATCCACAGCTGGAGGAAGAGCTGATTTTTTGTAGAAGAATTGGAGTTTCTCTTAGAGTTGTGGTTTGCAGATTGTAGTTTAAGATAGGATAGGTGTAGCTAGTTGTAGAAGAATTATAGTTCGTATTGTTGTCTTCTTCTTTTATTTTTTTGTTGTTTTGGAAATATATTTCTTGATCCTCTTGTGACCCAAGACCTCTTTGCATTTGCTGTGAGCACACGCGGCGTTGGCAGACAAGCGGTTTCCACTTGCTCCCGGTTCCTGGGGCTGGAGGGGACTGGGGCTGCTGGCAGTGGGTGCTGGGGCACCACAGGTGCCCCGCACGGGCTCCCTTGCCTCGGCAGGGGGGCTCTTTAAGGCTCTCTGCACCTGCGGGCAGGGCTGGGCACAGGCGAGGGACCAAAGGTCTGGATGCTCACACCAACCCCTCGGTGGCTGCAGGGCACCTGGCCCGGTGCAGACATCGGGCACAGCCCGTGCCAGCGCTGACCAAGGCTTCTCGGGCTGCTCCTCAAGCTGGGGGAAACACAAAGAATGCCACAGCATCACAGTGTGCCCAGACCCAGGTTGCTGCGGGGAGCAGCCTGAACCAGGCCTGCGATTGGATCCTGCTGCCCAAAACAAATTTGACATCCCTCCGCCTCCCTATGCTGAGAGACGCCTCCTCCCCAGGCCACAGGGTGGAAGAGGCTTTTGGGCCAGAGGTGCTTGGGGACACTGGAGGTTGGGGGGCTGCAGCTGGGTCACACACTGGTACCGCTGTGCTGGGACCTGCCAAGCAGGGGAAGAGGAGGCGCACCAAGAGGGAACTGGCAGTGGAGTGCAGGGGAAACTGCCACGTGCAGGAGCTGCGCGTGCAAAGGCAGATGGGCACACGCGAGTTCAAGGTCTGGACCTGTTGTAGAGCCCTCCTGAAGCAGGCAGCCCTTGCCGCATGCTGCTGGCAGCACATCTTGTCCGGCCCTCGCCGCCTTCACTGCGTGTGGGGTGCAGGTTCTGACATGGGCTCAATGTGACAGGCCCAGCAAGAGCACGTGGCCACGCAGGCATGTCCTGCTGCCACCTGCACCCCGAGGCCGGGCAGGGCTGAATTCCACCCTCATGGACACATCCCAGCTGCAGCACAGCAGCACTGCTCAGCTCGCTCTCAGCCTGATCGAGGGACAGTGAAGGAGCAACGGAGATGGTCCTGGCCCCGTGGAGCTGGCCAGCGCAGCGTTCCAAATGTTTATTGTCTATTTAAGCACAAGAGTGGATAAAGAATTGGCTGGATTCGGGGGACAAAGAACTGGCTGGATGGTCTCACGCAAAGAGTCGTGGTCAAGGGCTCAATGTCCAGTCAGAGACCAGTAACGAGCGGTGTCCCTCAGGGATCGCTGTTGGGACCGGTCCTTGTTCAACGTCTTTGTCGGTGACACGCACAGTGGGATTGAGCGCAGCCCTCAACAAGTTTGCAGGCAAAACCAAGCTCTGCGCTCCGGTTGATACGCTGGAGGGAAGGAATGCCACCCAGACGGACCCTGACACGCCTGTGAGGTGGGCTGATGCCAACCTTAAGAAGGTGCAACGTCCTACGCCTGGGTCGGGGCAATCCCAGGCACAGCTACAGGTTGGGCGGAGAAGTGATTCAGAGCAGCCCTGCGGAGAAGGACTTGGGGGTGCCGGTAGATGAGAAACTCAACATGAGCCAGCAGTGTGCGCCTGCAGCCCAGAAAGCCAACCGCATCCTGGGCTGCATCAAAAGGAGCGTGACCAGCACGTCCAAGGAGGTGATCCTGCCTCTCTACTCTGCTCTCGTCGGACCTCACTTGGAGTATTGTGTACAGTTCTGGTGTCCTCAACATAAAAAGGACACGGAACTCTTGGAACAAGCCCAGAGGAGGGCCACGATGGTGATCATGGGGCTGGGGCACCTCCTGCATGAAGACAAGCTGAGAAAGGTGGAGACCTTCTCTCAGCCTGGAGAAGAGAAGGCTGCGTGGAGACCTCATAGCAGCCTTCCAGTATCTGAAGGGGGCCTACAGGGAGGCTGGGAAGGGACTCTTCATTAGGAATTGTAGTGGCAGGACAAGGGGTAAGGGTTCAAACTTAAACAGCGGAAGTTTACGTTAGATATAAGGAAGAAGTTCTTCCCTGTGAGGGTGGTGAGGCACTGGAATGGGTTGCCCAAGGGAGCTGTGAATGCGCCATCCCTGGCGGTGTTCAAGGCCAGGCTGGACGGAGCCTTGGGTGACATGGTTGACTGCAAGGTGTCCCTGCCCTAAAACGCGACGGAGGGTTGGAACTAGATGATCTTAAGGTCCTTTCTAACCCTATCTGCTCTATGATTCTAAGAGTGTATTTCAATCATCTCAAGAGGTACAGTTACGATTGCCCCATGAAGTCCCCCATGAAGCTGCAGCCCCTTCAGGGCTTGCCCCCATGCCCTGCTGTACAGCAGTTCCAAACCGCCGGTGTCACAGAGCTGTGATGTCACTGCCCGTGTTCTATCGGCAACTGCCCGTTACTAGCAAGAAGCACAACACAGAACGTCCCCCCTGCACCCGACACCTATCCTGCTCTGCTCCCTCCGACTCTCCCTAAACCCACACGCCCTTGTGTCCTGCTCCCAGCCTTTCTAACCTTCCGCCTGCCCTACTCTCGCTCTGTGCCCTGCCCCCAGTCCCTTTCGAGTTGACAGCATGCAGCCCCGCAAGAAGAGCACCCTCGTCCTGCTGGCAGCACGGCCCAGCCCTTGTGGGAGCGAGGAACCAAAGACCTGCATACGCAGAGTAAGGAGCTGGTGCAGCGCCAAGGGAGGCAGAGGGGCCGGGTTTGTGCCCAGGCCTTGCAGGCAGGGGGGACAGCCACTCACCCCTGACCTCTCTGCCCTGGCAGGTCTTCAAGGTCTTACCGCTCCGCAAGGCGCTGAAGCGCAGGAAGCAAAGGATCCTCCGGCTGCAGGCGCCAGCCTGTCAGAGCTGGTGGGTGCTGCTGGACAAGGAGCCCCCGGCCTCAGGCCAGCTCCTGCTTGGGGACGTGCCCGGGGCCCCACCACCCCACGGCTCTGCCCGGGCAGCGACAGGGGGCTGGGTGCCCAGTTCCCCCTCCCACAGCTCCGCTCCACTGCCCAGGGCAGCACCAATGCACTCTTCTGCTTGGCTTTTGCCTTAGGCTATTCCAATACGTGCTGGCGCCGGAGGATCAAGCTGCCAGCAGGACCCAACTGGGGCTGCGGGACGAAGAAGAGATGGAAGTTGACACGAAGTGGGAGGATGACGAGGAGATGCAAGTTGACATCAAGTTGGAGGATGAGGAGGAGATGCAAGTGGACTAACTAGTGGTAAGACAGCACGTGCCCCCGGCCACTGCTGGCAGTGAGTGTGGCTCGGCTGCTGCCGCTGCGCTGCGGCTGACCGTGACGCAGGGCCACGGTTCCCAGTGCCCCCGACCTGGGGGCCACCACAGCCCTGCCCTGCGCTGCCTCTGGGCCACGCAAGCCAAGTCTCATCGCGTACAGCCCAGCTCCCTGCCCCAGCCAGGGCTGAGTCCCGCGGCACAGGCACGCTCTCCCCAGCGTGTCCCAGGCTGTGGCAAACACAGTCACCATCAGTAGCCTCACTGAAATGACCTTGTGCTGTTTGCTCCCAGGGCCGATCAAGAAGGAGGAGGAAGATGTTGCGCAAAGAGTTGCTTAGTTTAGAAGATCCACAGCTGGAGGAAGAGCTGATTTTTTGTAGAAGAATTGGAGTTTCTCTTAGAGTTGTGGTTTGCAGATTGTAGTTTAAGATAGGATAGGTGTAGCTAGTTGTAGAAGAATTATAGTTCGTATTGTTGTCTTCTTCTTTTATTTTTTTGTTGTTTTGGAAATATATGTCTTGATCTTCTTGTGACCCAAGACCTCTTTGCATTTGCTGTGAGCACACGCGGCGTTGGCAGACAAGCGGTTTCCACTTGCTCCCGGTTCCTGGGGCTGGAGGGGACTGGGGCTGCTGGCAGTGGGTGCTGGGGCACCACAGGTGCCCCGCACGGGCTCCCTGCCTCGGCAGGGGGGCTCTTTAAGGCTCTCTGCACCTGCGGGCAGGGCTGGGCACAGGGCGAGGGACCAAAGGTCTGGATGCTCACACCAACCCCTCGGTGGCTGCAGGGCACCTGGCCCGGTGCAGACATCGGGCACAGCCCGTGCCAGCGCTGACCAAGGCTTCTCAGGCTGCTCCTCAAGCTGGGGGAAACACAAAGAATGCCACAGCATCACAGTGTGCCCAGACCCAGGTTGCTGCGGGGAGCAGCCTGAACCCGGCCTGCGATTGGATCCTGCTGCCCAAAACAAATTTGACATCCCTCCGCCTCCCTATGCTGAGAGACGCCTCCTCCCCAGGCCACAGGGTGGAAGAGGCTTTTGGGCCAGAGGTGCTTGGGGACACTGGAGGTTGGGGGGCTGCAGCTGGGTCACACACTGGTACCGCTGTGCTGGGACCTGCCAAGCAGGGGAAGAGGAGGCGCACCAAGAGGGAACTGGCAGTGGAGTGCAGGGGAAACTGCCACGTGCAGGAGCTGCGCGTGCAAATGCAGATGGGCACACGCGAGTTCAAGGTCTGGACCTGTTGTAGAGCCCTCCTGAAGCAGGCAGCCCTTGCCGCATGCTGCTGGCAGCACATCTTGTCCGGCCCTCGCCGCCTTCACTGCGTGTGGGGTGCAGGTTCTGACATGGGCTCAATGTGACAGGCCCAGCAAGAGCACGTGGCCACGCAGGCATGTCCTGCTGCCACCTGCACCCCGAGGCCGGGCAGGGCTGAATTCCACCCTCATGGACACATCCCAGCTGCAGCACAGCAGCACTGCTCAGCTCGCTCTCAGCCTGATCGAGGGACAGTGAAGGAGCAACGGAGATGGTCCTGGCCCCGTGGAGCTGGCCAGCGCAGCGTTCCAAATGTTTATTGTCTATTTAAGCACAAGAGTGGATAAAGAATTGGCTGGATTCGGGGGACAAAGAACTGGCTGGATGGTCTCACGCAAAGAGTCGTGGTCAAGGGCTCAATGTCCAGTCAGAGACCAGTAACGAGCGGTGTCCCTCAGGGATCGCTGTTGGGACCGGTCCTTGTTCAACGTCTTTGTCGGTGACACGCACAGTGGGATTGAGCGCGCCCTCAACAAGTTTGCAGGCAAAACCAAGCTCTGCGCTCCGGTTGATACGCTGGAGGGAAGGAATGCCACCCAGACGGACCCTGACACGCCTGTGAGGTGGGCTGATGCCAACCTTAAGAAGGTGCAACGTCCTACGCCTGGGTCGGGGCAATCCCAGGCACAGCTACAGGTTGGGCGGAGAAGTGGTTCAGAGCAGCCCTGCGGAGAAGGACTTGGGGGTGCCGGTAGATGAGAAACTCAACATGAGCCAGCAGTGTGCGCCTGCAGCCCAGAAAGCCAACCGCATCCTGGGCTGCATCAAAAGGAGCGTGACCAGCACGTCCAAGGAGGTGATCCTGCCTCTCTACTCTGCTCTCGTCGGACCTCACTTGGAGTACTGTGTACAGTTCTGGTGTCCTCAACATAAAAAGGACACGGAACTCTTGGAACAAGCCCAGAGGAGGGCCACGATGGTGATCATGGGGCTGGGGCACCTCCTGCATGAAGACAAGCTGAGAAAGGTGGAGACCTTCTCTCAGCCTGGAGAAGAGAAGGCTGCGTGGAGACCTCATAGCAGCCTTCCAGTATCTGAAGGGGGCCTACAGGGAGGCTGGGAAGGGACTCTTCATTAGGAATTGTAGTGGCAGGACAAGGGGTAAAGGGTTCAAACTTAAACAGCGGAAGTTTACGTTAGATATAAGGAAGAAGTTCTTCCCTGTGAGGGTGGTGAGGCACTGGAATGGGTTGCCCAAGGGAGCTGTGAATGCGCCATCCCTGGCGGTGTTCAAGGCCAGGCTGGACGGAGCCTTGGGTGACATGGTTGACTGCAAGGTGTCCCTGCCCTAAAACGGGACGGAGGGTTGGAACTAGATGATCTTAAGGTCCTTTCTAACCCTATCTGCTCTATGATTCTAAGAGTGTATTTCAATCATCTCAAGAGGTACAGTTACGATTGCCCCATGAAGTCCCCCATGAAGCTGCAGCCCCTTCAGGGCTTGCCCCCATGCCCTGCTGTACAGCAGTTCCAAACCGCCGGTGTCACAGAGCTGTGATGTCACTGCCCGTGTTCTATCGGCAACTGCCCGTTACTAGCAAGAAGCACAACACAGAACGTCCCCCCTGCACCCGACACCTATCCTGCTCTGCTCCCTCCGACTCTCCCTAAACCCACACGCCCTTGTGTCCTGCTCCCAGCCTTTCTAACCTTCCGCCTGCCCTACTCTCGCTCTGTGCCCTGCTCCCCAGTCCCTTTCGAGTTGACAGCATGCAGCCCCGCAAGAAGAGCACCCTTGTCCTGCTGGCAGCACGGCCCAGCCCTTGTGGGAGCGAGGAACCAAAGACCTGCATACGCAGAGTAAGGAGCTGGTGCAGCGCCAAGGGAGGCAGAGGGGCCGGGTTTGTGCCCAGGCCTTGCAGGCAGGGGGGACAGCCACTCACCCCTGACCTCTCTGCCCTGGCAGGTCTTCAAGGTCTTACCGCTCCGCAAGGCGCTGAAGCGCAGGAAGCAAAGGATCCTCCGGCTGCAGGCGCCAGCCTGTCAGAGCTGGTGGGTGCTGCTGGACAAGGAGCCCCCGGCCTCAGGCCAGCTCCTGCTTGGGGACGTGCCCGGGGCCCCAGCACCCCACGGCTCTGCCCGGGCAGCGACAGGGGGCTGGGTGCCCAGTTCCCCCTCCCACAGCTCCGCTCCACTGCCCAGGGCAGCACCAATGCACTCTTCTGCTTGGCTTTTGCCTTAGGCTATTCCAATACGTGCTGGCGCCGGAGGATCAAGCTGCCAGCAGGACCCAACTGGGGCTGCGGGACGAAGAAGAGATGGAAGTTGACACGAAGTGGGAGGATGACGAGGAGATGCAAGTTGACATCAAGTTGGAGGATGAGGAGGAGATGCAAGTGGACTAACTAGTGGTAAGACAGCACGTGCCCCCGGCCACTGCTGGCAGTGAGTGTGGCTCGGCTGCTGCCGCTGCGCTGCGGCTGACCGTGATGCAGGGCCACGGTTCCCAGTGCCCCCGACCTGGGGGCCACCACAGCCCTGCCCTGCGCTGCCTCTGGGCCACGCAAGCCAAGTCTCATCGCGTATAGCCCAGCTCCCTGCCCCAGCCAGGGCTGAGTCCCGCGGCACAGGCACGCTCTCCCCAGGGTGTCCCAGGCTGTGGCAAACACAGTCACCATCAGCAGCCTCACTGAAATGACCTTGTGCTGTTTGCTCCCAGGGCCGATCAAGAAGGAGGAGGAAGATGTTGCGCAAAGAGTTGCTTAGTTTAGAAGATCCACAGCTGGAGGAAGAGCTGATTTTTTGTAGAAGAATTGGAGTTTCTCTTAGAGTTGTTGTTTGCAGATTGTAGTTTAAGATAGGATAGGTGTAGCTAGTTGTAGAAGAATTATAGTTCCCATTGTTGTCTTTTTCTTTTATTTTTTTGTTGTTTTGGAAATATATGTCTTGATCTTCTTGTGACCCAAGACCTCTTTGCATTTGCTGTGAGCACACGCGGCGTTGGCAGACAAGCGGTTTCCACTTGCTCCCGGTTCCTGGGGCTGGAGGGGACTGGGGCTGCTGGCAGTGGGTGCTGGGGCACCACAGGTGCCCCGCACGGGCTCCCTGCCTCGGCAGGGGGGCTCTTTAAGGCTCTCTGCACCTGCGGGCAGGGCTGGGCACGGGCGAGGGACCAAAGGTCTGGATGCTCACACCGACCCCTCGGTGGCTGCAGGGCACCTGGCCCGTTGCAGACATCGGGCACAGCCCGTGCCAGCGCTGACCAAGGCTTCTCAGGGCTGCTCCTCAAGCTGGGGGAAACACAAAGAATGCCACAGCATCACAGTGTGCCCAGACCCAGGTTGCTGCGGGGAGCAGCCTGAACCCGGCCTGCGATTGGATCCTGCTGCCCAAAACAAATTTGACATCCCTCCGCCTCCCTATGCTGAGAGACGCCTCCTCCCCAGGCCACAGGGTGGAAGAGGCTTTTGGGCCAGAGGTGCTTGGGGACACTGGAGGTTGGGGGGCTGCAGCTGGGTCACACACTGGTACCGCTGTGCTGGGACCTGCCAAGCAGGGGAAGAGGAGGCGCACCAAGAGGGAACTGGCAGTGGAGTGCAGGGGAAACTGCCACGTGCAGGAGCTGCGCGTGCAAATGCAGATGGGCACACGCGAGTTCAAGGTCTGGACCTGTTGTAGAGCCCTCCTGAAGCAGGCAGCCCTTGCCGCATGCTGCTGGCAGCACATCTTGTCCGGCCCTCGCCGCCTTCACTGCGTGTGGGGTGCAGGTTCTGACATGGGCTCAATGTGACAGGCCCAGCAAGAGCACGTGGCCACGCAGGCATGTCCTGCTGCCACCTGCACCCCGAGGCCGGGCAGGGCTGAATTCCACCCTCATGGACACATCCCAGCTGCAGCACAGCAGCACTGCTCAGCTCGCTCTCAGCCTGATCGAGGGACAGTGAAGGAGCAACTGGAGATGGTCCTGGCCCCGTGGAGCTGGCCAGCGCAGCGTTCCAAATGTTTATTGTCTATTTAAGCACAAGAGTGGATAAAGAATTGGCTGGATTCGGGGGACAAAGAACTGGCTGGATGGTCTCACGCAAAGAGTCGTGGTCAAGGGCTCAATGTCCAGTCAGAGACCAGTAACGAGCGGTGTCCCTCAGGGATCGCTGTTGGGACCGGTCCTTGTTCAACGTCTTTGTCGGTGACACGCACAGTGGGATTGAGCGCGCCCTCAACAAGTTTGCAGGCAAAACCAAGCTCTGCGCTCCGGTTGATACGCTGGAGGGAAGGAATGCCACCCAGACGGACCCTGACACGCCTGTGAGGTGGGCTGATGCCAACCTTAAGAAGGTGCAACGTCCTACGCCTGGGTCGGGGCAATCCCAGGCACAGCTACAGGTTGGGCGGAGAAGTGATTCAGAGCAGCCCTGCGGAGAAGGACTTGGGGGTGCCGGTAGATGAGAAACTCAACATGAGCCAGCAGTGTGCGCCTGCAGCCCAGAAAGCCAACCGCATCCTGGGCTGCATCAAAAGGAGCGTGACCAGCACGTCCAAGGAGGTGATCCTGCCTCTCTACTCTGCTCTCGTCGGACCTCACTTGGAGTATTGTGTACAGTTCTGGTGTCCTCAACATAAAAAGGACACGGAACTCTTGGAACAAGCCCAGAGGAGGGCCACGATGGTGATCATGGGGCTGGGGCACCTCCTGCATGAAGACAAGCTGAGAAAGGTGGAGACCTTCTCTCAGCCTGGAGAAGAGAAGGCTGCGTGGAGACCTCATAGCAGCCTTCCAGTATCTGAAGGGGGCCTACAGGGAGGCTGGGAAGGGACTCTTCATTAGGAATTGTAGTGGCAGGACAAGGGGTAAGGGGTTCAAACTTAAACAGCGGAAGTTTACGTTAGATATAAGGAAGAAGTTCTTCCCTGTGAGGGTGGTGAGGCACTGGAATGGGTTGCCCAAGGGAGCTGTGAATGCGCCATCCCTGGCGGTGTTCAAGGCCAGGCTGGACGGAGCCTTGGGTGACATGGTTGACTGCAAGGTGTCCCTGCCCTAAAACGCGACGGAGGGTTGGAACTAGATGATCTTAAGGTCCTTTCTAACCCTATCTGCTCTATGATTCTAAGAGTGTATTTCAATCATCTCAAGAGGTACAGTTACGATTGCCCCATGAAGTCCCCCATGAAGCTGCAGCCCCTTCAGGGCTTGCCCCCATGCCCTGCTGTACAGCAGTTCCAAACCGCCGGTGTCACAGAGCTGTGATGTCACTGCCCGTGTTCTATCGGCAACTGCCCGTTACTAGCAAGAAGCACAACACAGAACGTCCCCCCTGCACCCGACACCTATCCTGCTCTGCTCCCTCCGACTCTCCCTAAACCCACACGCCCTTGTGTCCTGCTCCCAGCCTTTCTAACCTTCCGCCTGCCCTACTCTCGCTCTGTGCCCTGCCCCCCAGTCCCTTTCGAGTTGACAGCATGCAGCCCCGCAAGAAGAGCACCCTCGTCCTGCTGGCAGCACGGCCCAGCCCTTGTGGGAGCGAGGAACCAAAGACCTGCATACGCAGAGTAAGGAGCTGGTGCAGCGCCAAGGGAGGCAGAGGGGCCGGGTTTGTGCCCAGGCCTTGCAGGCAGGGGGGACAGCCACTCACCCCTGACCTCTCTGCCCTGGCAGGTCTTCAAGGTCTTACCGCTCCGCAAGGCGCTGAAGCGCAGGAAGCAAAGGATCCTCCGGCTGCAGGCGCCAGCCTGTCAGAGCTGGTGGGTGCTGCTGGACAAGGAGCCCCCGGCCTCAGGCCAGCTCCTGCTTGGGGACGTGCCCGGGGCCCCACCACCCCACGGCTCTGCCCGGGCAGCGACAGGGGGCTGGGTGCCCAGTTCCCCCTCCCACAGCTCCGCTCCACTGCCCAGGGCAGCACCAATGCACTCTTCTGCTTGGCTTTTGCCTTAGGCTATTCCAATACGTGCTGGCGCCGGAGGATCAAGCTGCCAGCAGGACCCAACTGGGGCTGCGGGACGAAGAAGAGATGGAAGTTGACACGAAGTGGGAGGATGACGAGGAGATGCAAGTTGACATCAAGTTGGAGGATGAGGAGGAGATGCAAGTGGACTAACTAGTGGTAAGACAGCACGTGCCCCCGGCCACTGCTGGCAGTGAGTGTGGCTCGGCTGCTGCCGCTGCGCTGCGGCTGACCGTGACGCAGGGCCACGGTTCCCAGTGCCCCCGACCTGGGGGCCACCACAGCCCTGCCCTGCGCTGCCTCTGGGCCACGCAAGCCAAGTCTCATCGCGTACAGCCCAGCTCCCTGCCCCAGCCAGGGCTGAGTCCCGCGGCACAGGCACGCTCTCCCCAGCGTGTCCCAGGCTGTGGCAAACACAGTCACCATCAGTAGCCTCACTGAAATGACCTTGTGCTGTTTGCTCCCAGGGCCGATCAAGAAGGAGGAGGAAGATGTTGCGCAAAGAGTTGCTTAGTTTAGAAGATCCACAGCTGGAGGAAGAGCTGATTTTTTGTAGAAGAATTGGAGTTTCTCTTAGAGTTGTGGTTTGCAGATTGTAGTTTAAGATAGGATAGGTGTAGCTAGTTGTAGAAGAATTATAGTTCGTATTGTTGTCTTCTTCTTTTATTTTTTTGTTGTTTTGGAAATATATTTCTTGATCCTCTTGTGACCCAAGACCTCTTTGCATTTGCTGTGAGCACACGCGGCGTTGGCAGACAAGCGGTTTCCACTTGCTCCCGGTTCCTGGGGCTGGAGGGGACTGGGGCTGCTGGCAATGGGTGCTGGGGCACCACAGGTGCCCCGCACGGGCACCTTGCCTCGGCAGGGGGGCTCTTTAAGGCTCTCTGCACCTGCGGGCAGGGCTGGGCACAGGCGAGGGACCAAAGGTCTGGATGCTCACACCAACCCCTCGGTGGCTGCAGGGCACCTGGCCCGGTGCAGACATCGGGCACAGCCCGTGCCAGCGCTGACCAAGGCTTCTCGGGCTGCTCCTCAAGCTGGGGGAAACACAAAGAATGCCACAGCATCACAGTGTGCCCAGACCCAGGTTGCTGCGGGGAGCAGCCTGAACCAGGCCTGCGATTGGATCCTGCTGCCCAAAACAAATTTGACATCCCTCCGCCTCCCTATGCTGAGAGACGCCTCCTCCCCAGGCCACAGGGTGGAAGAGGCTTTTGGGCCAGAGGTGCTTGGGGACACTGGAGGTTGGGGGGCTGCAGCTGGGTCACACACTGGTACCGCTGTGCTGGGACCTGCCAAGCAGGGGAAGAGGAGGCGCACCAAGAGGGAACTGGCAGTGGAGTGCAGGGGAAACTGCCACGTGCAGGAGCTGCGCGTGCAAAGGCAGATGGGCACACGCGAGTTCAAGGTCTGGACCTGTTGTAGAGCCCTCCTGAAGCAGGCAGCCCTTGCCGCATGCTGCTGGCAGCACATCTTGTCCGGCCCTCGCCGCCTTCACTGCGTGTGGGGTGCAGGTTCTGACATGGGCTCAATGTGACAGGCCCAGCAAGAGCACGTGGCCACGCAGGCATGTCCTGCTGCCACCTGCACCCCGAGGCCGGGCAGGGCTGAATTCCACCCTCATGGACACATCCCAGCTGCAGCACAGCAGCACTGCTCAGCTCGCTCTCAGCCTGATCGAGGGACAGTGAAGGAGCAACGGAGATGGTCCTGGCCCCGTGGAGCTGGCCAGCGCAGCGTTCCAAATGTTTATTGTCTATTTAAGCACAAGAGTGGATAAAGAATTGGCTGGATTCGGGGGACAAAGAACTGGCTGGATGGTCTCACGCAAAGAGTCGTGGTCAAGGGCTCAATGTCCAGTCAGAGACCAGTAACGAGCGGTGTCCCTCAGGGATCGCTGTTGGGACCGGCCTTGTTCAACGTCTTTGTCGGTGACACGCACAGTGGGATTGAGCGCGCCCTCAACAAGTTTGCAGGCAAAACCAAGCTCTGCGCTCCGGTTGATACGCTGGAGGGAAGGAATGCCACCCAGACGGACCCTGACACGCCTGTGAGGTGGGCTGATGCCAACCTTAAGAAGGTGCAACGTCCTACGCCTGGGTCGGGGCAATCCCAGGCACAGCTACAGGTTGGGCGGAGAAGTGATTCAGAGCAGCCCTGCGGAGAAGGACTTGGGGGTGCCGGTAGATGAGAAACTCAACATGAGCCAGCAGTGTGCGCCTGCAGCCCAGAAAGCCAACCGCATCCTGGGCTGCATCAAAAGGAGCGTGACCAGCACGTCCAAGGAGGTGATCCTGCCTCTCTACTCTGCTCTCGTCGGACCTCACTTGGAGTATTGTGTACAGTTCTGGTGTCCTCAACATAAAAAGGACACGGAACTCTTGGAACAAGCCCAGAGGAGGGCCACGATGGTGATCATGGGGCTGGGGCACCGCCTGCATGAAGACAAGCTGAGAAAGGTGGAGACCTTCTCTCAGCCTGGAGAAGAGAAGGCTGCGTGGAGACCTCATAGCAGCCTTCCAGTATCTGAAGGGGGCCTACAGGGAGGCTGGGAAGGGACTCTTCATTAGGAATTGTAGTGGCAGGACAAGGGGTAAGGGGTTCAAACTTAAACAGCGGAAGTTTACGTTAGATATAAGGAAGAAGTTCTTCCCTGTGAGGGTGGTGAGGCACTGGAATGGGTTGCCCAAGGGAGCTGTGAATGCGCCATCCCTGGCGGTGTTCAAGGCCAGGCTGGACGGAGCCTTGGGTGACATGGTTGACTGCAAGGTGTCCCTGCCCTAAAACGCGACGGAGGGTTGGAACTAGATGATCTTAAGGTCCTTTCTAACCCTATCTGCTCTATGATTCTAAGAGTGTATTTCAATCATCTCAAGAGGTACAGTTACGATTGCCCCATGAAGTCCCCCATGAAGCTGCAGCCCCTTCAGGGCTTGCCCCCATGCCCTGCTGTACAGCAGTTCCAAACCGCCGGTGTCACAGAGCTGTGATGTCACTGCCCGTGTTCTATCGGCAACTGCCCGTTACTAGCAAGAAGCACAACACAGAACGTCCCCCCTGCACCCGACACCTATCCTGCTCTGCTCCCTCCGACTCTCCCTAAACCCACACGCCCTTGTGTCCTGCTCCCAGCCTTTCTAACCTTCCGCCTGCCCTACTCTCGCTCTGTGCCCTGCCCCCCAGTCCCTTTCGAGTTGACAGCATGCAGCCCCGCAAGAAGAGCACCCTCGTCCTGCTGGCAGCACGGCCCAGCCCTTGTGGGAGCGAGGAACCAAAGACCTGCATACGCAGAGTAAGGAGCTGGTGCAGCGCCAAGGGAGGCAGAGGGGCCGGGTTTGTGCCCAGGCCTTGCAGGCAGGGGGGACAGCCACTCACCCCTGACCTCTCTGCCCTGGCAGGTCTTCAAGGTCTTACCGCTCCGCAAGGCGCTGAAGCGCAGGAAGCAAAGGATCCTCCGGCTGCAGGCGCCAGCCTGTCAGAGCTGGTGGGTGCTGCTGGACAAGGAGCCCCCGGCCTCAGGCCAGCTCCTGCTTGGGGACGTGCCCGGGGCCCCACCACCCCACGGCTCTGCCCGGGCAGCGACAGGGGGCTGGGTGCCCAGTTCCCCCTCCCACAGCTCCGCTCCACTGCCCAGGGCAGCACCAATGCACTCTTCTGCTTGGCTTTTGCCTTAGGCTATTCCAATACGTGCTGGCGCCGGAGGATCAAGCTGCCAGCAGGACCCAACTGGGGCTGCGGGACGAAGAAGAGATGGAAGTTGACACGAAGTGGGAGGATGACGAGGAGATGCAAGTTGACATCAAGTTGGAGGATGAGGAGGAGATGCAAGTGGACTAACTAGTGGTAAGACAGCACGTGCCCCCGGCCACTGCTGGCAGTGAGTGTGGCTCGGCTGCTGCCGCTGCGCTGCGGCTGACCGTGACGCAGGGCCACGGTTCCCAGTGCCCCCGACCTGGGGGCCACCACAGCCCTGCCCTGCGCTGCCTCTGGGCCACGCAAGCCAAGTCTCATCGCGTACAGCCCAGCTCCCTGCCCCAGCCAGGGCTGAGTCCCGCGGCACAGGCACGCTCTCCCCAGCGTGTCCCAGGCTGTGGCAAACACAGTCACCATCAGTAGCCTCACTGAAATGACCTTGTGCTGTTTGCTCCCAGGGCCGATCAAGAAGGAGGAGGAAGATGTTGCGCAAAGAGTTGCTTAGTTTAGAAGATCCACAGCTGGAGGAAGAGCTGATTTTTTGTAGAAGAATTGGAGTTTCTCTTAGAGTTGTGGTTTGCAGATTGTAGTTTAAGATAGGATAGGTGTAGCTAGTTGTAGAAGAATTATAGTTCGTATTGTTGTCTTCTTCTTTTATTTTTTTGTTGTTTTGGAAATATATTTCTTGATCCTCTTGTGACCCAAGACCTCTTTGCATTTGCTGTGAGCACACGCGGTGTTGGCAGACAAGCGGTTTCCACTTGCTCCCGGTTCCTGGGGCTGGAGGGGACTGGGGCTGCTGGCAGTGGGTGCTGGGGCACCACAGGTGCCCCGCACGGGCTCCCTGCCTCGGCAGGGGGGCTCTTTAAGGCTCTCTGCACCTGCGGGCAGGGCTGGGCACAGGCGAGGGACCAAAGGTCTGGATGCTCACACCAACCCCTCGGTGGCTGCAGGGCACCTGGCCCGGTGCAGACATCGGGCACAGCCCGTGCCAGCGCTGACCAAGGCTTCTCGGGCTGCTCCACAAGCTGGGGGAAACACAAAGAATGCCACAGCATCACAGTGTGCCCAGACCCAGGTTGCTGCGGGGAGCAGCCTGAACCCGGCCTGCGATTGGATCCTGCTGCCCAAAACAAATTTGACATCCCTCCGCCTCCCTATGCTGAGAGACGCCTCCTCCCCAGGCCACAGGGTGGAAGAGGCTTTTGGGCCAGAGGTGCTTGGGGACACTGGAGGTTGGGGGGCTGCAGCTGGGTCACACACTGGTACCGCTGTGCTGGGACCTGCCAAGCAGGGGAAGAGGAGGCGCACCAAGAGGGAACTGGCAGTGGAGTGCAGGGGAAACTGCCACGTGCAGGAGCTGCGCGTGCAAAGGCAGATGGGCACACGCGAGTTCAAGGTCTGGACCTGTTGTAGAGCCCTCCTGAAGCAGGCAGCCCTTGCCGCATGCTGCTGGCAGCACATCTTGTCCGGCCCTCGCCGCCTTCACTGCGTGTGGGGTGCAGGTTCTGACATGGGCTCAATGTGACAGGCCCAGCAAGAGCACGTGGCCACGCAGGCATGTCCTGCTGCCACCTGCACCCCGAGGCCGGGCAGGGCTGAATTCCACCCTCATGGACACATCCCAGCTGCAGCACAGCAGCACTGCTCAGCTCGCTCTCAGCCTGATCGAGGGACAGTGAAGGAGCAACGGAGATGGTCCTGGCCCCGTGGAGCTGGCCAGCGCAGCGTTCCAAATGTTTATTGTCTATTTAAGCACAAGAGTGGATAAAGAATTGGCTGGATTCGGGGGACAAAGAACTGGCTGGATGGTCTCACGCAAAGAGTCGTGGTCAATGTCCAGTCAGAGACCAGTAACGAGCGGTGTCCCTCAGGGATCGCTGTTGGGACCGGCCTTGTTCAACGTCTTTGTCGGTGACACGCACAGTGGGATTGAGCGCGCCCTCAACAAGTTTGCAGGCAAAACCAAGCTCTGCGCTCCGGTTGATACGCTGGAGGGAAGGAATGCCACCCAGACGGACCCTGACACGCCTGTGAGGTGGGCTGATGCCAACCTTAAGAAGGTGCAACGTCCTACGCCTGGGTCGGGGCAATCCCAGGCACAGCTACAGGTTGGGCGGAGAAGTGATTCAGAGCAGCCCTGCGGAGAAGGACTTGGGGGTGCCGGTAGATGAGAAACTCAACATGAGCCAGCAGTGTGCGCCTGCAGCCCAGAAAGCCAACCGCATCCTGGGCTGCATCAAAAGGAGCGTGACCAGCACGTCCAAGGAGGTGATCCTGCCTCTCTACTCTGCTCTCGTCGGACCTCACTTGGAGTATTGTGTACAGTTCTGGTGTCCTCAACATAAAAAGGACACGGAACTCTTGGAACAAGCCCAGAGGAGGGCCACGATGGTGATCATGGGGCTGGGGCACCTCCTGCATGAAGACAAGCTGAGAAAGGTGGAGACCTTCTCTCAGCCTGGAGAAGAGAAGGCTGCGTGGAGACCTCATAGCAGCCTTCCAGTATCTGAAGGGGGCCTACAGGGAGGCTGGGAAGGGACTCTTCATTAGGAATTGTAGTGGCAGGACAAGGGGTAAAGGGTTCAAACTTAAACAGCGGAAGTTTACGTTAGATATAAGGAAGAAGTTCTTCCCTGTGAGGGTGGTGAGGCACTGGAATGGGTTGCCCAAGGGAGCTGTGAATGCGCCATCCCTGGCGGTGTTCAAGGCCAGGCTGGACGGAGCCTTGGGTGACATGGTTGACTGCAAGGTGTCCCTGCCCTAAAACGCAACGGAGGGTTGGAACTAGATGATCTTAAGGTCCTTTCTAACCCTTCTAACCTTAAGGTGCAACCCTAACTATTCTTTGATTCTGTGTTGTGAAATCCAGGATGAGACCAGTTTTGCAGTACTTTGTTTCTAAAAGCACATGTAAGCACTTAGAAAGCAGATTCTGGTTGTCTACACAGTGCTAAAAAGCAGACAAGTGTAAGTATTTATTAAAAAAACAATTATTAGTGGGCTGACTATGTAAGTATTCTAGACATAATCTAATGTAAACTATTCAGAGGTGCTGCTATATGATTAATAAATGTTATATAGCCGTATAATTTACATAATATTTCTATATAATTAATTTACTTAATTAAAATATTGTAATGCCCTCATAATTTCCACTGTTTTAAAAGTCCCAATAACCTAAACAGTAGTTTTTGCAGATACATGAGAAGCATCACACTGTACCTCATACCACTGCTGACCACTGGTGTTCTGGAGAAGCACGCACAGCGGGTCTGACTTGGAACCAACATCTTTATCCAGGAGATTGGTGCAGGAAATTGTCAACTCCACCTTTGTCACACACTGTGCCGCCATTTTTTGAGCTAGAAAGCAGCAACAGAAATTGTTGTTTTAAAAATATACAAAAAATAAACAATGGGCTTGTCATAATGCATTAACTCTCTGACCGATCAGTAGAATTGTTAGATTGTCAAGAGTGAAATCTGAGGCTTCAAATGCAAATTTTAAGATCTATGATGTACCAACATTACAATACATCTCATACTCTTGGCTTTGTATGAAAATTTTAAAATCTGTACCTAAGAAACAAGATCAGGTTCCTTAAAATGCTTGAGGAACCAAACAGAAAAATGGGAGACACCACAAACAGTAAACTGCTCACAGGGAGCTGCTGACAAGACAACTTCAGATGCTTTAAAGTACATCCTATAATGATGTGTGCCACATGAATGCCAGTAACTTGTAATTTGAATATTAATAATAGTTCAATGAATAAGGAAATAAGTCATATGAAATACTCGCCAAACAAACCTTTGTAATGAAAAGCTGAAGCCACGAGCATGGCACAATTGGAAAAGGAGTTTAAGTGGGTAACAGAAATAGGTGATATTTCTTAAGTAAATCTTCAGAAACAACTAATTTTTAATAAGAAGGATAAACAACTTTGAAGTCAAGTAACAGCCAAGAATTAAGAGAAAGTGTTCCTTCTGGAGGTTCATTTTAAAATAAAGAGCAACTGAAAGCTTTCTCACATTTCTTCTTAAGTATTTCAAAATTCTTCACTGGAACTGACAAAACCAGCAGATATTACAAACCTACAGAAACAACTTCATTATCAGTTATGAATCCCAGATTGGGATAACCTCATTTGCAAGCCAAATTAGGTCTGAGCAGCAGATATTTTCTATATAAAAACCCCTCTATAATTATATTCTCCAGGAATACAGTTGATCATTGCCAACATCTCTTTGGGAGGTGAGCCTCTACAGTACAAATGCCCTTGACTCAGAGACTAAAACTTCAAAATCTTTTCACAAGCAGCCTATCTTGGAAGTTCTCAAGCTTCATCGGGTTGTCCTTCTCCGCAGTAAGTCCACAGTTTAGACACGGTATTAATTTATCTTGAAAGTGCATGAGACACTAAACAGAATAAGGAAAGAAAGGCATCTGCTTCTACTTAGCCAGCTTACTTGTAATGTACACATAAAGTGTACTTGAACATGAAGCTACATTTAACCCAACCCATCTTTCTTTCACTGCATTCTTATGACATTTGGTGAAAAGGAACTCTTTTTAGAGGTGAAAAGGAACATGGAAAAGAGGAACAGTGAACTGAGAACGGGAGAAAGAAAACACAGTGGTCTGACAGAGTTTTCATGAGGCTTCTTTTATTCCACCTGGGCACACTTCACACGCTGCCTCTTCATTTTGCTATTTAATAGATGGATCTCTGTTACGCTGTTCTATCATCTTAGCAATGGACTTCTGCAGAATGAAGTAAATACAGACCACCTGTAAAGGAAACACTCATGCATCCATGCACATAACTTTAGGAGGAAGCATGTCAGATTCATGGAAATCCTATGGCACCCCCAAACAGACAAAAGTGATTCCACGTTTGAGTATCTTTTGCTCCCATGACTTTACCAAGTTTCAGTCATTGTCCTTGAGGTGAAAAAAGTGAAACTCGAAGTATTTAAATTGGTTTAAAACCAATGGGGTTTATGCTAGAAAGCATATCTCTAAAAGCAGTCCGCCCCTTTTCCCCTGTTTTTTTTTACACTGGTATTTTCCATTGCTTCTTGCTTTGCCAGACAGAGCTCATTAACAGTCAGTGACTTTGCCCATAGAATCCAGTGGAGACCAGTGCATGACTCCTTAATGACTGTTTCCAGAAAACAACTTTCTCCTGACAAATGATGCTCTAGACACAATATTATCTTCAAGACTGAAAATTAATTTATAAACTGTATGGCAGAACTTGCAGCATCCAACCTCTGAACTGCAGCAATGTACAGTCAGAAGGGAGATACTCATTCCTGACCATATGCCATGTCTATGCCACTCAAGAGCATGATTAGGTCAATTAAGTATATTCCAAATTCTTCTGCTTCAGTTGCCATTATCAAAGCAAAACTCTAAGTCAAGAACTAGTCTTTTCTTGCAGTTCCACCAATGATAATGTTCTTTGAATTCCATCATAATGATTCCATTGAAGATAAGTGGTGTCCACCAAATAACCCGGCCTATGTTTGCTTTTCAACAGAAACTGTAAACACAGTATTCTAAATGGGAAGGTACGGACCTATTATCAGAACTATCTAACAGAGCACTTGGGAACTGTCAGACTGCAGCAATCCTGTTGATGCTGCAATACCAGAGGAGAGTACAGGCTTACCCAGGTAACCTTCCAGAGTAGTACGACATGTTTATAACTGTAGGTGCTTCCCAATCTGACAAAGAGAAATACATAACTACAAGAAGAAAAAAGGACTAAGAAGTGAGTACTGCTCTAGCTGGGTTTGGTATCACTGCCTTCAGTCAGAAGTCTCAAACCTGTTCTGACTTAAGCTATTGCTGTCACAAAACATTTCCTCATGCCGATGAGCTACTGACAATAGACCCAAAATCCATATTTTGCATTTACCTTGTGGCGCAGATGCACATAGCAAGAGCAGTGAAAACAATTCTGAACTTTCTAATAAAGTCTGATTAGCTGATTGCTGATCAGCTAGCTAGTCTTCTAGCTATAATGCTACACTTAAGCATTTTGTGTAAACTGCGTGCCAGACTGAAACAAGCAGTACTGTGTAAAAGCAGTGCTCCAATCCTTCTTGGATTATTAAGTATTTCCCACAGATGTTGGCAAATGACAACAAGGAAATAATTATTCAGACAGACTATAAAAATGAAAGTCTTGAACCAAGTCTAAACATGTAATAACACATATGAAGCTTTACTGTTCTGAACATTCAGCACATGCAATTCAGGCTCTACTCTTTCAGACAGGACTAAGATACCATTTCCTGCAGACAGAAATTTTTGCGGTAAAGATCTCTAGTTCTGTACTCTTCAATTGCAAGATCAAGAAATAACAGCACTCTTACAGAAGTCTTTCACAGGAAGGGTTCAAGTGAAGGGCTGGCACAAAGACAGACAAAGTAAGATTTGAATGAAAATAACCTGGGAGACAACATCCATCTGACAATACAATTTTCTCAATTCACAACCTCAGCATAGGCCCTCTAGCATCTCTTTAGAACAGCTGCAGATGCAAAGAGCAAAGAATGGCACTGTACTCACAGAAAACACCATCTCTGCTGCAAGCAGCTGATAATGAACTTACAGCAAATAGATGTTTCTTTCCACTGCCAGGCTAGGAGCAACATAATTTCCAGTGATCTTGGGCTACTTGTATATAAACATAAATTTAAAAAAATCTCAAGGTAACCCTTCAATTCTCAATGAAATGGACAACCTCACAGGAGCTGACATTTCACATAAAGTTACAAAGGCTGTTTCATAATCGCATCTGAAAATTAGAGGCTTCTTTAAGAACTGTAAACCTGAATTCTGGCTCCTCTATTTTCCCTCTCTCTCTTTACAAGCAACACAGCTGATAAAATTGTCCTGTCCCACTAACTGATGTGCTGACAAGCTGAATAACAGAAGCAGCTCAAAGTAATGCATATCAGCTTGAACTGCTCTGTATTTAAAGAATCACACAAACCTTGAGTGTAAGCTACCCCTTCTCACATTCATTATTTAGTACGATGCAATTATGTAACTCTTCACTGAACAAGTGAGATTACATTGATAAAAATCTAATCTCATAACTCATTTTACTGATTACTTCAAATAAAAATAAGAGTTAGTATTTAAGATATCTGAGGCAAATGAGCTCATGAGAAGGGACACATTGTTTTCTCTGTGGGATATGAATCATCTGTTTACACAAGCTTCATCACACTCAGGTCGTTCAAGTACTTACCAACTGGACTGGCAGCACACTGGTGTAACAAGTCGTGCAACTACTTGTAGATATATATAAAAATCTATAATTAAGTTACCTTGCCAAACAACACATTCAGAATTCTGTTTTTAAAAATTTCCACTGCACAAACCAGAAACTATTAATTTGACTTCTAGGATGCCTGCCTGCCAAATGACTTAGAAACAACCATTTCTAAATATCCTTCTATTGATTTTTTTTTATTCCTGAATATGTGCATTTACCCTTTACACACACTTTTTATGGTGAGGGTTCTTCCCAGCTTCCTCATCACGTAACAGTATTTTAAGAATTTTGAGTGATGTTTTGATTCAAGTGAGCTAAACTATAAAAGGTAATATTGTGTCCTGAACAAGAAAATTAAGGAACACAGATCTCCTAACATCAAAACTTAGTTGGTGTAGGCAGAGAGCATTCAGCCAGGGGAAAATATGTTTCCTGCATACATGTTTTATCAGACTATTTTTAAATCAATTACTTTAAGGAAAACAATCTATCAACTATGCAATTTTAATACTATCTTAAATAGTGTATTCTTTATTGCAGTTCCTCTCACCGACTGACTTTAATCAACAGTATCCAGAAGAGAGAAAAACCTGTATCTCACTAAAACTTGCTGCGTTTCATTGCAGAAATAAGATGCAAGTGATCACATTTTAGACTAAACCTTACAGTCCATTTCAAGTCTGGCATGTTGTGACACTTCACTGTTACAAATACCAATTCTTAAAAATGGCAACTTGCCTCAGAGGTCTGCCTCTGGGCTTCTCGGCAGAAGGCTAAGATTCAATAGTAGCATTAAAATGATAAATGACAGCAAATTAAAACCAAGAATTGTTATTCCCATATATCAATCAAAGTTACAAGTTTAACTGCATACACTTTGAGGAACTAGAGCTCCTCAAAATAACCTGTCCAACAGTTTAATATGTCCATGACAGAAGCACTGTAAAGATTATTTATGGAAACTCAGAGTCGTTGTTAGAGAACAAAGTACAATGTAAATGAGATGCTTAAAAACTCCAGCAAAAAAAGCTGCTTAAGATTTCAAGAACAAACATCAGATTACTTTTTTTTGCCTTATTCATGTAATTTTTTTATTTTTGTTTTTAATAAGGTGATGTTGTTTTAAAGTAAGTAGACCAAAATCACTGGCTTGCAAGCTCTCAATACGGCTTACGCTCTGAGAAACCAATGCTTTCCTACACTGCTACCACTAAAGACAGCCAAGGAAGAAATCCATAAAAGCACTACTACACAGTGGTCCAGGATATAAAATATTATTTTGTATCTCAGTATAAACACTAACACTAACCTGAAATTGATGATCACAAAATTACACTTCACTACTGCCCAGATGTATTTCAAAACTTGCTGTAGGCAAACCAAGAGCTCTGCAGTCATCTCTTCTTCAATTCACTATCACAGCAGGTACTTGCACTCTGCATTCACTGTGCCTGGGAGGCATTATGCATGCTCTGCATACACACAGCCAGTGGCACTGAACAAAGGCACACAGCAATCATGCTGCTTCCCAGAACCATCAGATTATTGCACATGTGCTAACTACCCACCATGAGGATTTCAGAATAATCCTCCAGGATGTGAGAAGCACTGGAAGCAAGTTGCCACTACTGGCACTAATTCAACTGTCTCCTAACTGTGCCTTGGATAAAGCACTGAGTGAACACATGCACCTGATCCACCTACAGGATAGAAGGATCTACCGGATACAGGCTGCTTTCAACGACAGGAAAAAGTATAAAGCAAGTTATCCAAATAATTAAGAATATTTCCTAAACAAATGCACAGACTCAGAGACCCAGCCCCCAAACTCCTATATTCAGAAGTCCTTCAAATGCTTAATAATGCCATTTTTAAATCCCTGAGCAGGAGCATCTCATCTAAAGCAATATTAAAGATGAGCCAAAGACATTAAACATTGAATTGTTTAGGTTGGAAAAGAAGTTTAAGTTCGTAAACCAGTAAAGAGTACTGTAATTCTACTTCCTGTCTGTAAACTTTGCAAGGTTTAGCAGGAACTAGTACCTACAAATACTAACTCGATCATGTATTATTTATGTTGGAAGAACACTCTGACATTCACTGAAAAATAAACCAAATTAATAATGAGTTAATTTAGTGTCTTACTACTTAATTTTTTCCTTAAAGGTACTGCCTAAAGGAAAACACTAATGACAGGATCTGATGCTAAATACAAATAAGGGAAAAAAGAAAAATTAAACTCCATCCCAGGTAATAATATTAACCTGTCAAGTTCAGTTTTATTCCCCCTTAAAGAAGACTCTCTGGTGGTGGTCTTACAAAATAGCTGCCATGGCTTCCCTCTAGCCTTAAATTCTGGAGAAAAATTTAACACCTTGGGCATAACACAAAGCTGTAAAATCACTGTGGTATAGCACTGCTACCTTGGAATTCTGGCAGATGACATTTAATAACGGCTTAGTTATTCAGTCTAGCAGAAATAGATTTTTGCTTTCAACACTAAAATTGGTCTATCAGTCACACATAATGGGTCTGTATGGATTAATTCCAAAATATTATCAGAAATATACTTACTGGAAAAACACCGCATTATTCCTAACACCATAACAGAAGAACAAAAAGACCTCTGGCTCCTCTTGTTCGTCTACCTATTTCTTACTTACCTTTTTTTTTCTTCCAATGTTTACTGATGCTCCACATACCCTCTGAAACCATCTGACCTCTGTGATTATACATATCACAGAATCACAGAATGCTTTGGGTTGGAAGGGACCTTAAAGATCATCCAGTTTCAATCCTCCTTCCACGGGCAGGGACCCCTTCCACTACTCCAGGCTGTACAAGAGCCTGTCCAGCCTGGCCTTGAACACTGCCAGGGATGGGGCAGACACATCTTCTCTAGACAACCTGTGCCACTGCCTCAGCACCCTCACAGTGAAGAATTTTTTTCCTAATATGTGAAGTTAAAGTTTAAAACTTCAACGGAAAAAAAAAGTAATAATCTGCGATCAAGTTTGCATCTAATTACTTTCACTAACAACCCTTCTGTACCACCATAGAAACATCTCTAACCTGAACTTTCCAGGACATAAAACTCCCAAGGAAAACAAACGTGAGTTCTGGAGACAAGGCAATGCATATTAATGCACCCTGAAGATGCGAGTAAGGAAGCAAAGTGAAAAGCTTTCATATTTTAACTTTTCTCTAGTGGAAGAGTAAATTATGACAACATGCATGTCAGCTGGCTGTGCAACTGCAGTTAAGAGAAAAAAATCCAACCACCCGCTCCAGCAGCCGCTCAGGAAGACGACGAGTGTTCTAGGAACGACGATGACTCCCGACAGTCCCCTCCACAAAGGGAGCAGCGTTACACAGCCACAGACACCGGTCACCCACCCACCAGTGTTCCGGCGCACAGATCTACCTTCACGCAGTCCGAGGGACGCAGAGCAGGGCGACTTACGCCGGAGCTCTGCCGAAGCCCGCGCCCAGCTCCGCGGAGAGCGGCCAGCGCCTGGGAGCAGGAAGCGGCGCGGACACTCGCGGGTGTGTCACCACAGGGCACGGCGAGGGCAGGCGCCGCCCGCGGCACAGGCCGCTGCCCCGCCCGGCGCGGCCCAGCCCCTCCCGGCCCCACACTCCTCCCCGCACCGCCCTGGGGAGGAGGGGGGGGGGGGCATCTCTTTCTCCCCAGGCCAGAGCGGAAGCTAAACTCGCGGCAAACGAGCAGACACACAGCCTAGCGAACGCGGGAAGGCAACGGGGCCCTTCCAAGCGACGGGCCGCCATCCCCGGGAGCCCTGCCCGGCCCGCAGACAACGCCTAGCCCAGCCCAGCCCAGCCCAGCCCAGCCCAGCCCGTCCCGTCGCGCAGCCACTACAGAGCGGTCAGCCCGTTCCTCACCTGCCGAGACCACCGACGGCAAAGCACAACGCACCGACCCTTGGCGGCGCGGCGGCCACGCCCACGCCAAGCGGGAGCGCTGCGGGCGAGCGGCGCATGCGCGGGCCCGCTTCGCAGTGGCCGCGGGCCGGGCAGGCGGAGTGTGAGGCGGCTCGGCGTTGGCGTCGCGCAATGGCTGGCGGGCGGAACTCGCGATCGCTGCTCTTGTTTCCCCCTCGGCCGGGTTGCGCCGGGTGACGGACCAGGTCCTCCGCGGGGGTGTGATGGCCGCGGTTATGGAGGCGCTGGTGTTGGCGTGGCCCTTCCGCCGCGGCCCTGCCTGCCTGGGGAGGCTGCTCCAGCGCGGGGTGGGAGGCGCGACGTACGGCCCGCGGGGCCGGGGGACCAGCCGCGGGGCCGGGGACAGCGAGGTAGCCGCGTCGTTGCTCGGAGCGGGCGGGGGGGGCAGTCGCTTCCACGGTCTTATTCGTAGGTTTGTGCCCGCTGCTCGCCTGCCCGGGGCCGGGGACCGGGAGCCGGGAGTCTGGTGTGGGTGGCAGCTGCGGAGACCAGCGTGGCGGGGCGCGGTGAGCAGCTGGTGCAGTTTTGCACAACTGGGATCCCTGAGCTCGTTCGCTCGTCGGAAACACGAGTTTGATATTTTGCTTCTTACCGTGTGTTTGCTCCGTATTCTTAGAATCATGGAATCAAGGAGGTTGGGAAAGACTTTTAAGATCTCCCAGTCCAACCCTTAACCCAGGACCGCCAAGTCCACTACTAAACCATGTCACAAAGGTCCTTTTCTACATGGTTTTTGAACGTGTTTATGGTTTATTTTCAGTCTCATGCTCTGTTCTATTTTAAAGTATAGTTACTAGCCCCTGTTGGAAAAAAAAAATAGAAAATACTCTCATGATCCTGTGTTTTTTTCTTATGAAGTATTTATTTAACTTTCAAAAGGCTTTTCTCTGTTCAAGATCTGAAATACAAATGATTCTAGAGATCATACAAGCTTTTTTAAGTCAGGTTGACAATGTTTGTTAATGGTGTCCTGTGATCCCATGCAGGTGCTTAGAAAAAGCCTTCAGAGGGGGGTTGTGCTTTCAACAGGGGCCTTTCTGGTTTATGAAGCTCACAAGCTGATTTCTGGCTTTGCTGAGGTTCATGCAAGCTTCAAAGGTAATATTTTTAAATTTTGAAGTATGTGGGTTATTCTAATGCAAACTTTGTTTTAGTGCTAGAATTATGTAGGAAAATGGTATAATGCTTTTGATTTTCTCCATTAAGACAGCACGCAATGTATTTTCATCATAGGATGCTTTTGAATTGGTTCAGGGTAGCCTGGTAGCAATTTAACAAGTGATTCTGTCACATGTCACTGAAAGCAGATCTAGTAGCTCATCCTGTCTAGCATATAACACATGCCCAAGGTGTATACACCTAACTTGCAGCCCAAGCTTTAAATAACATATTGGGAAAGACATGACTTAGTTAGGATTGCAGACCAAACCTTAACCTGTAGAAGTTCTAGTTCAGGTTTTCAATATGAACACAGTGCAATTTCTATTTAGTCAAGCTACACTGAGATTGCATTTCAGACAAAATTGAGAATCATCTTGTTTTTTTGTCATGCTGAAAAAAAGGGAAGAAAAGCTTCTATTTACCTACCACAATAAAGAATAGAACAAGTGATATAACATCCTTTCCAAGATCTGAATAAAGACAGTCTCACTTCTGAAAAAAAAAAGTAACATCTTAAAAGGGAATATTGTTGCAGACTTAGAAGTTGTTTATCACGTGGTAAATTAAGGGGGGTTGAGAGTAAACCTAACTGAGAGGGGAATGAGCCTAAATGAAACATACATTTACTGTGGAGATCAGAAAATAGTTCAGCTAACCTGTTTCTTTGCATCTCAAAGAGAGGAATGTCTTAGATGCTTACACAAAAATTCAGACAACGTGCTTTTGAATGGATAAGGAACTTTAATTTGCTGCAACAGGTGGAGGTTCAGTGAATAGTTTTAAGGTAACTGTTTGGTACGCAAATAAGAAAATTTCCCATGAGGAAGGTAAAGAACACTGCTTAGTTGCTTCTGGTCTGTTTAGTGGTCTCACTCGAATCAAGCAACATTGCCAAAAAAATAAATAAAGCAGTGTTTGTGGGCTTTCTTACAAGACAAGTAGTAGATATTGTGAAAATAAGACTGGAAAAGAAATACCTGAAAAACACTCTTAAAGAAATAGAAGTGTAACAATTTATATAAGACCTCTGGTGGGAAAGGTGTTCAGAAGTTTGAGTTCTGAGCATTTAGTCATTAGATATGTTAGTAGTACTCAGGGAGACTAAGCAAGCAAATGTAACAGTTTGCTGAACATAATACTGAAGATGTACCATGAAACTAATCTTGGATGCTAAAATCCAAAGTCCATGTAGACTGTTGCCTTATCTTATCTTTGAAATGGTTAATGGAAAGCATTTAGAGGTGGCAGGGTTAAAAATTATCCAGAACACTCTCCTGATCTTCAGTGATTTATATTCTAGGATCTTTCTAAGCTGAAGAGAAGACTTCTGTGTTTAGTAGCCTTCAGTGTTGGTTTTTTTTTTCTCTTCTGTAAGAAAACCTGCTGCTGTGAAACATGACTACCATATTCAATAGATAACTTGAAAAAAGAAAGCTTATTAACACTTTTTTTTTGGGGGGGGGGGGGAAGAGCTTATGTTTTCACTGAGAAGTTTGATTACGGACCCAAGAGTAGCATTAAAGAGATGATAAGCATAGTTGAAAGTTCTGTAACAAATTAGAGAAGGCTTTTGACTTAAAAGGTAATTTTTTCATGTTTTAATGTTGGTGGCAGAAAAGTAAACTCAGAGTCTGATCATCTCCTGTACACTTAAATACTTTAATAGAATTATTTGCCTGCTTCCTTTTGGGCATTTTTCCTCCTAATTCCATCTGTTCTCATTGTAGAATCCTGTATTGTATGGTGTTTGATATTTCCTTTTCTGAAATGCTGTTTTATGTACTATATACATATGATATTTATTTATATATTACTGTCTTCAGTTGTGGAAATTGTACTTTCCTATCTCTGTTTTGAAGTATTTTCTAGAAAAAGATTTAAAGTATCCTAAGAACAATGGGTACTTGGTTCATAAATTGACACTCTAGAAAGCTGATTCTGATTTTCAGAATTATTTTTGCTTTTAGTGTGTTGAACATGTAGAGGACTTCAGTCAGAAAACCTTTGAGCAATGTTTCAGTTTGGCTTGTTGAGCAAGCTAATGGGACCCACTCAATCTGCAGTCAGATTCTAGTAAAACTATGGAATGATACTGAGAATGATAAAAACAATCCAAAGCTCTGTTGCTGAAAGTTGTTCTGTAGTTTCATGAGAGAGGCAGGTATTCAACACAGTTTCTCTTCCTAGTTCACTGAAAATGTAGTTTATTCAATCTTCCTGTGCATATAAGCTGCTTGGAATGATGGCCTAAAAAGGAACTATATCCTTATGTTTGTTCCTTATGTTTTAGCTGGGTTGTCTTGCTCTAAAATGTTTATGTTATAATGTCCTAATTACATGTAATTTGTTCTTTTGTTTCCACGATTCTAATTCCTTCTTAAGTGGAAGAAGTTATAGAGCAAGCAGACTACCTGTATGGGAGCGGAGAAACAGAAAAGCTGTATCGGTTGCTTGTTCAGCATAAAAATAGGTACTTTATTGCATTGAGACATTACTGGGACTTCTTTTCTGTGCTCTTCTGTATCAGTTTTTTCAACTCATGTTCTCATTGTGGTATGCTGGAGAACCTTGCTTTCACCCTTACATAAGTAGGAAAAAAGGACTTTTGATCTTTTTCCTCCTAATGGAAAAATGAATGAAATGAGGACTTGTAGCTGTAGGAGGTGAGACTCAACAGTCAAGTTTTCAGTCCTTTGAAGGAATATTTCTTGCTTGCTTGATTTGTTATGCTAAGAATTCTTTAAATTATAGTGAAAAAAAAAACCCTAACAAAACCTCACAATGTGCCTACACATTACTAAATGATCAAAGTACCTAGAATTCAGCTATTAAAAATTTTGAGTCACTGTTTCCTCTTTCATTGCTGTTTGATTCATCTGTTCTTCTGCTTTCATTGTTTCTGTCTCATGTCAGTATTTGAGTCTGCACAAAGGAAGCTCCTTCCTCATGTAGTTATGTCTTAGCTGCACAAACCGTTATTGATAAGTGAACTGGGACAAGCTGTTTACGGAGAAGGCAGAAAATACAAAGTCCAATCTGTTGGAGGGCACAAGACATCTCTAGAACATCTCTAGAGGGAATCAACGGTTCAGTTTTCAGTTCTTTCACACTGCCCCTTCTTGCCAGGGGCACCAAGTGTAAAGCCTGGGAAGTTAAATGAAGGTCCTAACCTGTAAGGGTCACCATGATATAAGCAAGGTGTAAGCTTGCTGCTAGGTGTATAACAGTACTAATTATTCTGTGAGGAGTAATGATTCCATTAGCAGTACTTAGCATTTTTGTGACTTGGGTGAAAAATTAATCAGCTGTTTCTGTTACTGTGTGTTAAATAGTGCAGGCAGGACTGCTGCACTCTGAGCAGTGACCCAGTCTTACTCCATAGAAGACAACTAGTGTTTATTGTTGCTCTGAGTTTAACAATAATTCATGTCTGCTTTTTAATATTTTTGGTTTGAGTTTTATCACCAGATAAGAAGCTCTGAAAGACTTTCTAAACTTAAATATTAATGTCTCTATTAAAATAGTAAGCCAAAATTCAGATGGTAGTTAGCTGAACATAGAGTGCAAGCAGTGTTTCAAAACAGTATGTTAACAAGATAATAAAACCTAAAATCCCTTTGGCTATAATATGCCACACACCATTTTATATAGTTACATATATAAATGTACAGCTTTGTGTGGTGGTGACATGGCTAATCCGTTTTTTCACTGTTGTTCCAGGAAGAATTTGATTATTTACGTGCAATTATAAGGGAAAAGATTCACAACGTTTTTAACACTCCTAGTAAACATTCATATGAAATCAGTGGGATGCTGGAAAAAATACTAACTAAGCACCAAGAAGTGCTTGTTTTCCTTCTGGTGTTCTCAGTGGTGTGCTTGGGTTTTTTTAACTCTGCATCTTTTTTGAGAAAACAGAGCCCTTTCCTACAGAGATGTTTGCTTCACAGACCAGAATGGTAGAACAAAGGTATCATCAGAGAGTCTGTAATGGAGGGCTTCCATTGTTTGTTACCTTGTGGTTGTACATAGCATAGAATGAAAGATGATACACTGTTGCCTTATCACCCACTTAGGGTACATACTGAAATGAAAAGACCTTTGCTTGCTTAGTTTCCATAATTGCTGTAATACGTTAATGTTTCTGTTCGTAACTAGTAATGACGCAGAGTTGTTATGGCGGCTGGCACGGGCATCACGAGACCTAGCTCAGCTCAGTAGTACTTCTGCAGAGGAGAAGAAACAACTGGCATATGGAGCCCTTGAGTATGCAAAAAAGGCACTTGAAAAAAATGAATCCAATTCTGCAGCGCACAAGGTGAGCCAAGCAAAATAACTCATCTCTTGTTCCTTGATTTCTGCAGTGGAAGCTGGAACAAATGTGCTGTTACAGCAAACTTCAGCATAATTTAACTTCTCAGTTAAGAATGAACGAGTGAGACTTCTAATTCTCCCTGTTTTGGAAGATCAGAGTTCAGACTTTTGTAGCTAAATTGCTTCTGTACAGGAAACAGGAACTGGTTAAATATGTGTGGGACCATGAAAGAGGTGACCAATGAGGTTGATTACAGCTGATGCAATTAGCTCATCCTTATCTTACATAGCCTCAGTAATGTTGCACATGCCCCACGTTTCGCATGCTGTTTCTAAGCACAACAATAGTTCTATAAGAATTTCACTGGAAATCTCTTGTCATCAGCGGTGGTGGCAGCTGTTCCATTTTGTTGTTTTTTTAATTTACTATTAATAGCCATAGTGCTGTTTTATTTTATAAATGTTTTATTTTTGTTCTTTGAATTACAGTGGTATGGAATCTGCCTCAGTGATGTTGGAGATTTTGAAGGAATTAAGACTAAAATTGGAAATGCCTTTATTATCAAAGAGCACTTCCAGGTAATGTAAACAGTGTTTTGCATACAACAGCATTCATGTGTCCAGTATGTAGACTGCATGACAGTTGTGAGCTATTTTTTGGCAAATGTACTGTTCAGATCTGCTGGTGACACGTTGGTTTTGTAACAGTCCTGAATGCCCCACCAACCTCCAAGGAGGACAAATTATCTCCTGCAGTAAACTAAGCCAGTAGAGAAGGGAGTCTTGAATTAGTGACGTGCTCTTGACACCTTGTAGGGCTAGATAAAATGTAACTGTGCTATTGAGAAACGATGTGTGGCTGTCTTTGTGGATTGTGTAGCAGTAAAGGAAAGTCCTGGAGAAGATAAAGGGCTACAGATATCACCAGAAATTATATAAAAATCTGAATATGCCAAGTCTCATGTGAAGTGAGATTCTTAATGACTTACTACTATTAAACAGAAGCACTTAGAAATCTGTCAGTGTCTTCAGTTTCTGGGAGATGAGCCCATTTAGTTGTGCGCTGACTAAATACCGTATTGCCTTGAAATTCTACAGACAGTTAATCTGGTTTAATTAACGGTCTACTTTTTAAATGTATTTTAATCCAAATGTGGCAAAACAACTTTTTACATCTTGTGTGTTTTTCCCCCTCACTAGAAAGCCATCGAACTGAATCCAAAAGATGCTACAACAATTCATCTTATAGGCATTTGGTAAGCCATACTTTCAAACAAAAGCATGTGGCAAAGCAAAATGTCACAATATAAAATGTCTTATATAAATTGCAGAAATGGTTAGAATAATTCATTAGCTTGTAATTAGTTGATGCAGACATGAAAACCTATTGAATGGGTACAGGACGTCAAGCCTTGAAAAAGTCTGGCTGTTAAGGTATATGCTGTTCAAAAAGATGAAAAATTGCCCATCCCATTGTTTTGTTTTACTGTATGGAACTATTAAAAATACATTTGGCAGATGTAAGTATGTTTCTGCAGCAGACATCAGAGGTTGTGAGTACTACTTATTTTGTTTTATTGGTGTGAATGGAAACAAAACTCAACACTGAAATTATGCTGCTGGCTGCAGCTTAATACAATCTGTGTGTAGCGAAAAGCTATCAAAAGCAAGATGTGTTCCTAAAAGACTTCTGGGTTGGTTTTTTTTTTTGTCATACTGTGTTTTTGTCATACTGTCATACTATATTTGTGATACTGCATTTTTAAAGTTATCTTTAAGTAAAGGCAGTTTATAAATGTATATACATTAACAAAAGTCTGAAATTGAACTTACTGCTCAGTGAAGTTGTTACCAAGAATTGCTGGTACACAGCAGGTTATGGGACTGGAAATTCACCTTTCCAGACAAACCAGGGCATTTTGTGGAAGCGGCGTGGCTGAAAGCAGTACCTTTGTGTGTTAGTGAGAGGCTCCAGGCAGCATTTCTGGTTATTTGTGTGAAAGACACCAAAGCTGCTACCTTGTTTTACAGGAAATCTCTACTGTAAGATTGAGAGATTGAAAATAAATAAATGTATTTGTAGCTTAAAAAATATACTGAAGCCCAGTATTTTTGACTATGAGTGAGCTATGGTTTACTACTCCAATGGTTTTATTAGTTTACAAACATACTTTGATTTTGCAGCATCCACCTCTCATTCCCACATGACTTAACGATTGCAGTAGTCTAAATTTTTAAACAGAAGCATATGCTACCAATTGAATGACCCTCAAGCTCAGTTCTGAGATAGGAAGCTTGTTCTGGGAAGTACTTAAGATACTGTTCCTAAGGAAAATTAGAAAAGGTGATCAGAAATCATTTAAGGGATAATTTTGCCACTAATATATTCCCATATTGTATACTCATGGAATCCCAGAGCATCTTCATTTGAAACTGGAATTTTGTATAAGCCAGTTCTTGAGTATTTTTTGCCTTCTCTTTGTAGTCTATCCTGCATTGAACCTTTTTTATTAGCATTTCTGTAAGGCACATCTGATGGCAGAACTTCAACTTGGAATGTGTATTTATTCCATGCCTCACCCCCCTCTCCTCCAAACACTTCCATAATTGCATTTATTGATTTTTTCACCTCCTCTAGAGTATTCTATTTTGCACAGAGAATAGTATTTTTATACTCAGTGTGGGAGGGTAATAAAGTGAATAGAATTGTCTAACTCTTACACCTGGAATGTGCTGTGTATTTGAAGTACTTAACAAATGTTTAATCCTTTCAACATCTCTGAGATAGGTGACTGATTACCTTTGTTATTTAGTAGATGGTACAACAGCGTAGAATGGCCTAGCCTAGAACACAGTAGTTTGATTCTTGGATTTTTCATTCTTGTAGATCAGAGTGTTTCAGGGACGTACTGCAGATCTGCTTCATATTAATAATTGAGAAAAACAAAGTAGTGCAGAGGTAAGGCAATGGCATTACTCAGTTGCACCCTGTTTTTGAAAATACATTAGAATAGTATTAAATACACGTAAATGGTTAAAATCATTCAAGCTCAAAAGCTGTCTCATGGTTAGTAACTGTCTCCAGTTTGTCTAATGTAATAGCAGTTCCCAGTAAAAGACACACCAGTGCTTCTTTAGCATAGCTGCGCAGCAACTTCAAACGTCTTACTGGTTTGTTACACAGTTGTAAGAACTTGTGGTGTGTCTGGAGTTGTTGTGATTCGTGGAAACAACAATTTTGACATCCAATACAAGAGAATTTTACTCGAAAAGGAGAAAATAATGTGAGGGTATATACAAATGTTTCCTTTTGCTCCAGGTGTTACACCTTTGCCGAAATGCCATGGTACCAAAGAAAAATAGCTGCAACGCTGTTTGCCTCACCACCAACCTCCACATTTCAAGAGGTACAATAAGAAAATGTTTCACATATTTCCCCCTCAAAAGCTGCTGATACACTTCTACTGATTTTCCTGACAAAACTGACCTCTGTTTATGGAATAAGCATGGACTTGTGATTTTACAGCTGCAGTTAATAAAACAGGAATATAACAGGAGAGTGAGGGATATCTAAAAATATAACAATGTAACAATCCTGTTCAGGTTTTTTTTCAGCTGTAGCATACACAGAATAGTGAAAATTACTTATGTAGTTTGTGCAGCAGGAAATAACAAGCTATGTGTAACTTGTATTTACTGTTGTGATGTGTTGCAGGTAACTGTCTGTGCTAGTTCTGGTGCTGATGATTTCTTTGGTGGTTATACCGTGTACTTATTTGATAGGACTATGAGGACTTTTTATAGGTAAAAAGCAACAGCTTGCTTTGTTACTTACCACGAACAATTTCTCATCCCCTGGCTACATATAGTGTGGGTTTTTTTCAGTTGAAAGTATTTTTGTGTCTTTGCTATGCAAATTGCTGTTGTCACATACCCTAGAACATACTGTCCAGATGTGTAATTTCTAGGGTGTCTAGCACAGTGTACTTCTACTGGAAACCAGAAAATTGTACTGGCAATAGGAAAGTTTGCTGCAGCTGTTAGTCCTTGTTTTGATCAACCAGTATCTAGCCCACTGTGCTTTGCTCTTTTAAGGTGGGGAGGCAGGAGTCACTAGGAAGTAACTGTGGAAGGCTTTTGCTGTTACACAGAAAGCAATTTAAGCTCTGATCAAAAAAGAAATAAAACTTTTTAATTGAATGTCAAGCTTGTAAGTTTTTTTTTTTGACAGTCACTCTCAGAAGAACGCAAACTGTCAGCCAGGATTTCCAACAGTGCAGAATCATGCCAGTCCCAACATCAGATTCTGTAGTGCTTAAATTGGCTGAAGCAGCAAAGTTGTAGTTGAGAACTGTAGTTGAGCCATGCTGGTAAGACTTCTGCAGTTTCAGTAAAGTCTGTTCTATAGATACATCCACACTAAAGTTCTCTGTCAGTGTTTTCCCTGTGGCTGGTAACATCAGGAAGAGGTAGGAATGGACTGAGATTTCTGACATGTGGGATGGGAAACTAACTGAAAAATGAGTGTGGATTTAATAAAGATTTATCCTCGTGTAAGAGGATACTAACTGTAGGAACTGGTGCTCCATGAAGGAGTTGTCAACATTTATGACCTGAATCATAAGATTTTTCATCTATTAAATTTATACATGAGAACTGGCTGAAGGAAACCGCAGTTATGCTACATGGGAGAAATAAAATTATCTTGACAAGCTGAAGACAGAAAAACGCAATCCAATTTGCTAGGTATTGTGTTCACACACAGAGTACCAAATAGAGGTACTATGTTTATGGAGGAAGTGGCAAGGGAATAGTTGGGCAAGTACTAGTTCTGTTGAGATGTCAAATCTGATTGATTGTACATTGAATGAGAACCATCAGTAGTCTACTGAATTAATGAAAGTGAGATCACAGGAAGTCCTTCAGCTATGTTCAGCATTTGCATAAGGCTTTAGTTTGATACTGTGTTCAGTTTGTTCTCCATTTTAAAGATGACCACCCTATCTCTTGCAGGCTCTTCGTTACTTCCACATGGCAGAGGAAGGTAATACTTCCAGCTTTTCCGGAAAGGATAGTATCATTTATAAAAGATGACTTGCAATAAACCTCTAATTTTTGGTATTACATTAATAGAGTGTGATCTACTGATAAACACACCAGCCTGTTGTGCTAGTCAACACACTAGACTGTCACATTGGAATGTTTCATCAGAGATGCTCAAAAACATGCTGTGTTTACTATTGTCTCTCAGAGTGCAACACGAGGGATTTCTTCAGAATAAGTATTAAAGTGACATTAGTGTTTTCATTTGTAATACAGTACTCTTCCCCAAGGCATTCAACTAGAATGCACAAAGTAAGGAAAAAAGGGAATTTCATGTAATTTTATTTTTTCTTTTTTTTTTTAGTTTTCTTAAAGTTCAAAAGTCCTCTCTGTTCCAAGTAGAACATCAGAGAAGGCACATTCTTTTATTACTTCACAAGCTATTTAGATCAGAATGACAGTCTAACTGGCAGTAAAGCTGTCCACATGTAAAAGGAAACACAGACCTGTTATTTCTCAAAGAGTGAAGCCATAAGCAAAACTGACTAGCTGAAGTAAAGGAAGACAAGGGAATATGGTATTCTATGAAAGATCTGTATATAGTTAGTGAAGTGAAAAAGAAGAGTTTATTGTGCATCTTCCCCGGGGTGTCAACTGATGCAGCTGTGAACTGGAACAGTGGACTTGTTCTCAAAATTTGCTTCCAGAACAACTCCGTATGTTTTGAATCCTGACCTCAGATCCAGTAGCAGGGAAGCCCTGTCCTATAAGTATGCACAGTAGTCAAGATTAGTCTTTAATAAAGACTGATGGCCAAAATCGTGCTTTATAAAAGCATCTTCTTAAATTGCTCCTTAAAAAAAGTTAAATGTGGGTACATTTTTTTTTGAGCTTGCTTTCTGTGCAGCAAAAGCCAAGCTAACACCTGCACATATATGGTCTTAAGCTGGGAAATGTGCCCTGATTTCCTGGCCTCTACTTGCTAAGCTGGGTGCATTGCCTGCTGTACCTACCAGGCCCAGGAAAGTACAGAACCTGCAAAGCAGAGCTGTTACGCATTACGATCCCTCCTTGTGAGGAGCCTAGTTTTATTTAGCGCGTTAACAACCTGCTAGTTCGCATAACTCATGTATGAGACCAAAACCTGGGAAGTAGTTTTACACTGGCTTCCTTCTGATTCAAAGCCAAAGTACTGTTCCATCTTTTTGAAAATAAGCATCAATGATGTTGACAGTGTGCTGCTCACTCTCATGTAAAGCTTTTCTCTTGTCCGTACAGCTGACCCAAATTTTTACAGCAAAAATCTGCTCTTTTTGGGGAAGACTTACCTGAAGTTAAACAACAAAAAGATGGCTCTTCTGTGGCTAAGCAAAGCGAAGGAGTACCCTGCACACACAGAAGAGGACAAACAGGTAGGAAATGAAGAACTGCAGTAGTACAGTCTTACATTGTAACCGGCAACCTGTGACATCATGGCAGTGGAATGGTTTATAAAGGTCACTCGGAGTAAATTGTAGGTAAGCACCTATAATCCAGATCACATCTAGACACCAGAAAATTCTGGTATTTTGGCAATAACCTCTGACCACAGTGGTTGGAAATACTCTGTTTATAATGAAGAACAGTTACTCTCTTCTTCATGATGTTTTTGTAGCTAACATTAACCCATCCTTAACTATGGTGTTGAAGTTAAGGCAGGCACCTCAGCTAACCTATGTCTAGGTGATCACAGATTCACTTTTCATATGTCTAGAACTAGAAAGGTAGAAATCACTGGTTTTGGAGAGCTAAAAAAGCATGGATTCAGCAAAACCATATTACCTCCATTAACATTTACCATTGCAGGCCCAATTGAGACAAATAGAAGTATTGTATCTTTGACAGCAGATCTCCATGCTAGGGGATATGAGGCTCAGTTACCCTTTGAACTGGTCCTCGATTCAGATGGGTAGACATCTGCTTCCTACCTGAACACATAGCGAGTGCTTCTAGGAGGGGTAACCAATTAGATAGACTTAATACTGCATTCAGTATAAACCCCAGCAATTGCCAGTACCTTTCCTACACAATCCTGTTACTATCAGGACTAACAAAGACTGATTTACAGTTGATTTTTTCTTACAGTTGATTCACCTCTAATTTATTTCACATTAAGTTGAAGTGTGAGATGTTTTAACTGTTACAGGAAACATCTGAAATGTGTTGTGACATTCTGAATGTCCTAACTGTAAGGAATACTTTGGTAGGATTTTGTACTTCAGAAAAAAACATGACTGAAGTTTCCCTCTGTAGATTCTGTAGTAGGGCTCAAAGCATTTTTCCCAAAAGCAAGCTCCTCCAGTAACATCTTTCAGTAGAAATATGAGTAAAGGTTCCATTCCTCCACTGCTTTGCAAAATGTATAGGAATCTAATAGCCTAAAGGAGTGATGGTCTCAGGAACATATGAAATTGGTCAATTCTTCTGCAGGCTACTAGTAGCTGGAGGCAGATGTGAAACCAGCTGTCACAAAAGCTTGCCTTCAGGAACCATGCAGGAGTAGTCAATAAAGATTTTTGTGCAGTAGCCAAGTTGGGAAGCTGTTGTTACCTGCTGCAGCTCTGCTTGGCCCCCCATATGGACATTTATGGCCTTCTCTCCCAAAAGGGTGCAGAATTCACTGGGAACTAGACTCAGCAGTCCAGTAAGAAGGAAACTGGCCTGTGCCAAGAAACTGGAATTCTTGTCTCTGCATTTGGCATAAGTAGGTTTTCTGATCATTTCTTACATCTGAGTATCTGCAGTGTCTGGCTGCCTGCGCTGCTTACTCTCTCAGGACCCGAAGTTTGTTGGGATTTTCTTTTGGTTTTAACATAGATGCTAGAGGTCTTATTCATGTTTTACCCAAAATCCCTAGGCAAAGGGGGTCTCAGAAAGAGTCTTCTTACACTTCTTCAGCTGGTGTCCGATTTTGAAAATGCCAGGTTGGTTGGTTATGGTCAGATAGAGAACAACTTACTACATGCTACTATTGGACTACAACAAATCAAGAACTAATCATCTGTGTTCAACACAAATAAGCTTACTACATATAGTAAGTGAATTACACTGAAGGCACTGACTTAAGTGGGTTTATGTTTCAAGTGTTAAACCTCTTGAGCTACAGAAGAGAAATGACTACTTGCAGGAGGGTTGTGGATTCACAGGGCTGTGGTGAACTGTGTGCTTGCACAGCAAGTTCTGCTAGAAGACTCCATAACTACATGGCACTGGTTTGTTACAAGTATATTTATTTCTTTCAGGTACAGAAAGAAGCTTTGGAGTTGCTTAATTCTATGTAACAAGAAACAAAATGATGGGAATTCAGTGCCTCAGGTTTGTGCAGAACAGGAAAAAGACCCCAACTACTACTGTGATTTATTGAAGCCGTTAATAAAAGTATAGCCTAAACCTGCTGGCTCTAGCTTGTTTCAGTTAAACTGTCAATTAGGTCTGTTTCACGTGATCCTGTCTGTTCATTCTCATGGGAATAAAGGGTACCATCAACACACAGGGTGTATATTGGAGAAGAGGGGCTGGGACATGAGAAGGGAACTACAATTTGGATGCACACAGATGATGACTTGTAGAGATTAAGTAAAACTTTCTTTGTGTTCTTGCCACTTTTTTAGTTGGAACTTTCACCAGAAAAAATAAATTAACATAAGTTAGATACCCAGCACAGAAAATACTTACAGACTTTCCAAACAATATATTGTCATTACCCAAGAGAAAAAGAGGACCAAATAATTACAAAATGGCAGACAATCAAATATACATGGTACTGCCAGTAGAATGGCTAAAGATGTAGAACAAACTGACTATAAATACTTAGTGTTTGCTTTAATAGAAAAGGATACTGCAGTCTGTAGAAAGATGAAGGGCATAAATTGCTTGCACTATGAAAACAAGCTCATGCCAAGTCAGTAGTGAAAATGTGCCTTTTCTGATACAGAAAGCTGTATCTGCACACAGAGGAAGGCTAATCCAGGTACTGAGTTAAGACTTGAGTGCTGAGAAAAAAACAGCTGAGTTGCTTGCAGTAGGAAAAGAGCAAACAACCCATGAACTACACAGTGGTTCCTTCAGGTAGTATTACTTCCCTTACTCCCTCACCTGACCCCCAGTCTTTGCTGCCTTCTCTCTCTTTACTGTCTTCCTCCCTCCCCCTGAGCACAACAGAATTAAGGGGAATGCAAACAAGGAAAGTTACAGTGCAGTGTTGCTGAAATTCCCAGAAAGTCTGAGTTACCTGTACACAGACATACACACCCAAGTATATAAATTGTGGGTTTGTTGTTTTGTTTTTTTTCCTGGAGAGCCATGCTTTCAGTCAGTCCTTTGAAACCAAGTCATAGATCATACAGCCATCATATGGCCACTGCATTTGGTGTTTTCTCCTTCCTTTCTAGCCCTTATCCACAGAAAAAACTACTGCAGTTACAAGACAGCTAAAATACCAAAACAATAAAGCAACTACATGCTCGTGACGTGCTGTCTTTTTTTATTATTATTTTGCTCAACTTACTCACAGATTCACAAAATTCATCAGTTTGTAGTGGGTCACCAAGTCAATCATTAGTGCAAATTCATAAAGTTCAGCTCTGTCACATTCACCCCTCTGGTCTTTCAGGCAAGCCACATGCCCTTCTGTTACCTGACCTCTGATGTTTGGTGGTGGTTTTTTCTTTAAAGCTTCCTCCATTCTAACCAGCTTATCATTTAAATGTATCTGCACTTCAAATTAATTGATGCAATATTTATGAACATGGTTTTGCAGAAGACATTTGGTGTACTATGAAAAACTCTCAAAAGCAGTGAAAATATTTGGAACTCTTCCAGACAGTTCATGTAAGAGAGCAGTCTATTGGGCCCATTATACTACCAGTGTTATCACAGATATGTGCAGGTTAACAGCTCCACAGCGAGCTGGGTGTATCGAATACAAAGCCTCAACAGAATCCAATGTGTAGAAAAATAAAGTTTTGGCAGAATTCAGTTGCTGTGTTGGAAAGATACATGAGCTTTTCTGCATGTACACTTTTAACAGTGCAATATGATATGTTACAGAAGTGTTTTTAATCGTATTTAAAAAATCATTTTCATGTGTGTACAAAATTCTGTATAAGTTAAATGTAATGGAATTTACAGTTAATATTTAAAGCATAATACAAATGGTAATTTTAAACACGGTTTTACTCTATTACAAGGAAGCACGGTTTGCTAAAAGTAGCATTTAATATCATTCACATGAATAAGGTGTTAAATTCAGGTGGGTTTTAAACACATACTTGCAGTTCAGCAAATGCCCTCAATGCCAATAAACCTAATTTTAAAATGCCTTTATACTATCGTGCACTCAGGACAAACTTAACCTACACAACAGGATGACAGGTTTTAGACATACTTAATTCAGGTTCATCTGAATTTCTGTAAGAACTTAAGAGGAATAACAGTATTTAAGGATATTTTTATCTGTGCAGAGCTTATGTAACTTTCATTTTATTTGGGTTTACTAGATCCAATAACTGAAACTGAGGATGAACACAGAAAGCAGCAAAGTTCACATTACCTTTCGTATACTCTTATAGCTCAGTGTACATTATCATACTCTATACAGAGTTGTACAAAGGACATCAGGAATTGAGAAGTAAAACAAAAAAACAAACCAAAGAAACCTGTAAGACACCAGACCAAGGAGAGAATGTGTAATATTTTCTCTTTTATTATTAGTTTTTCTTTGAAGATTACCTAACATCCTTGTGGTAATAACCCAAGGTAATATGTAAACAAATTTCAATGCTGCTCAAATGAATTAAAATATTCTGTTCAGCTCCTACAATAAGTCAGAACAGTGGCACCAATTCCTTTCAACATTAAATCACATTCATCTTATTGTACATGACTCTTGTGCAAGTAGTAAAGGCTTTACTCATGACCTTGGCTACATCAGTAGAGAGGGATATATCAGCTATTTACGTATTTAAAAAAATTAAACTGACAGAACAACATATTCTGTCATCTCAAATACCAGCAGCATCTTTCTACATATTTAGGATACGTTTGGCCTAAGCCTTTAACACCTTTTAGGACAGCCATGCAATAAAACAAACTTGGAGATGTTTCTTAAGAGAGAACACAGAGCAGTTTAAACATTTTTCTGAATAATAAAGCCAAGATAAAGCAAATCCAGGCCCTTTTAAATGGCTGCAGCTTTTCATACACTTAAAGCTCTATAAAACTAGAGCCTATTTGTATATATATTTATACTTTTTTATATATTTTAAATAAGTCTCTTGTCTGCTTTCAAAATTTATGAGGGGTTTTTCTGGTCTTTTGGAAGGGCAATAAATAAAAGTAGAAAAGGCTGAACTGTTTTGCATATCTTTGTGGAAGAACAGAGAACAATTATACTTTTAGAGTTCCAGAAAGATCACTGTACAGAACAAAAAGCTTATATACAATTAAGTGTGCAATCTTAGTTGGCTGGGCCTTTTGTTATGCAAGATCTCCTTTTTGACTAGAAGCCGCTTCTACTCTTGACCAAATCCCTCCGTTTCTTCAATGGCAAAGAGCAGCTTCTCTTTTAGTTGTTCATAGCTTTTATATGGTGGCAAATCCAAACGATTAAAACTGAGCAGAAAAAAACAAACTGTTAAGTTTAGCCGAATGCCATGTAGAACTCTAAAGAGCTTGACTGCTACAGCAGAAGTTAAAAATGTTCTAACATTAGAAATGAAGAAACAGCAATCAGTGCAATCTCACTGCTCTATGAGAAGTAAAACCAGAGTACTTTAGGAAACAAACAACTCTTATCACATCAGATAAAACCCGAAGCCTTTGAAGATTACAGACAGCCCAAAATACAGAGAACTATAATACAAAAGAAAATGTTCACCATTATAGTGTGATCCATCTCCAAATTCCAGAAACAGCATGAAAAAGATGAATTCTTTCTATACATGACTAGATACAGCGTGGGGCTTTTTTCCCCTCTAAACTTTGCCCTAAAAGGCTTTTGCCAAAATTCTGTTTCATTCCATGGCTTCCTCAAAATTACATCAGACAAAGAGAGATGTTTAACTCCTGCAAACATCACTTAAAAAACTGCACTGGTGGAGAAAATGGTGAAAATGGAGGATTCCCTGAAGTATTTTTTTTAACTACTAGGAAATTAGATAATTCCTAATTAATTTTTAATTCTATTAATTAATCACCGATTTTATTAATATTAATAATTCTATTACCATTAGTGTGATTAATATTATTGTTACAATGTTGCCATAGGAAGGTGTGTCTACTTTGCACACAGAATATAGGGGGAAACTGATCTGGGTGCCTGTTGCACCAGTTTGGCACAGGAATGACCAGCCAATAATAGCCTGGAGCCTGGCAGAAAAAACAACCTCCTGTCTTGACTAAGCATCCCTGTTCTGAATGCTTCCTGTCATATCTCTCATGCTACTTTTTCTTATCACTATACATTTATCTTTTACAATTTTACTGTATAATAAGTGTATCTAATAGCTGTAGATACAATATCTACAGCTAATAATATGTAATGTATCTAATACCAACTTGACTTTTGCCAGTTATTTAATATTCTCTAAAATAATTATGGAAATACCTCTCAGTTCTATGCAAGAAGAATGATATACTTTTGATAGATCTAATACTAACAAACTGTGTACAGTGTAGTAGCAAAATTTAAGAATAGGGGAACTAGAAAAGTTTTCAATACCAGAATGTCATAGCAATCAAAGAAAAGAAGCTGAAGATGGAGATACAAGGAGAGAAGGTACAGAAAGTTTTTATGTATCAACTCACCAAGTGTGACTCCTTGGTAACCAAGTTTCCTTACCAACCTTTTCAATGCAGAATTTCTGAGGACCATTACTTCCTAGAAAAGATTTTCAAAAGTGTGATCACAGAATGGTTTGGCTTGGAAAGGACCTTAAGATCACCTAGTTCCAACCCCCTGCCATGGCCAGGGATGCCTCACAGTCATATATTTGTGATGTAAGACACAACTCAGACATAACAGAGAGAGCTCATTATGTGCTACTCTATGTTACATGATTATGAACAGTCTTCTCATAGAAATGATCTAACTTCTTAATAATTTATAAAAGTACTAATGGGATTTCCAATATAAAAAGCCTTTCCAGATCCAAGCGGATGTACATAAAGTTCCTGCTATCTGCAAACTTGCAGCATGGTTCATTTGCAAATGGAACAGGTACAGTATAAAAGTTGAGGTCACCTTTTACTTACCCATAAGTTCAGCAAATCCACCCAGTGGTAATCGGCAAGTGCCAGTGACAAACTGCAGAAGTCGCATGCGAACCTCGTTGTCTGTTTCTTTTACAAACTAGGTACAGAAATTCAAATTACTTACTAAAAATCTTTAGCATAGCTGGCAAAAAACAAGAACACCATGAAACTGCTTAAAAAGTGTAGTTTAATTTTAAAAGGCATCACCTTGAAAGCAGTTTACCTTTCCTTCTTTCAGCAAAATTGGGTAGAGGGAGAAGACACTGATTTCAGATTATATGCACTGTCTACTGTTACAGTGTGAAGGCTGGGAACAGCAAACAAGAATAATCTTTATCTATTGTATTCTACACTAAAATATAAAACATGCCAATGATTATATGAAGGCTACTGCCATTTTGTTAAACACACCGAAAGACTAGCCACAGGCTCTGGGTATTTCAAGAGCGAAGTATTCCCTTCATATGGCAGTCTCAATGAGAGAAAACACTATCCAAAACAGCTGCACCACTATGGAAAGAAATTCACTGGGAAAGTGAAAAGGACAGAGAGGAGGTATTGGTACATCCAGAATTTTAGCTCAGAAAAACCTGGATAAGAAAATGAGTATTTTTGTTTTATAAATGTTAAAGTCATATCTGATTAAGTTACTGATTAAGATTCTTTCAGTACAAAGATTCTTAAAACCAGATCACATCATCAGATCTTACATTATTCTGACAGTATAAATAACCTAGAAAATAACTGATTTACATCATTTTCTCATTGGAGCTTTGTCTAAAACAATGATTTGCATCTCTAAAATGATGACTTATGACAAGACAGGAAGCGCATAACTGTGATTTCTCTTTAGTGTGATTTCTCTTTAGTGAAATTCATAGAAACGGGGAGCCTGTATAGAATTTTTTGAGATTTTTTCCCTGAAAATAATTCTTAGCCAACTGCACTGAATTGTGAGTTATAATCAGTCAGTGCTAGACTGGGACAGCTAATATGACAATAATCATGAATAGTATATGGCATTTCAGATGTACAGGTGTACTACACAGAAGAATGCTTAAAAGGTAGATCAGTTGCTAAGAATACAAAAAGCTTCCATCACTGTATAATCAATACGAAGGACAAGATTTAGAGAAATCATTCAGGACCCAGCCATCCAAGTGTAATGCAGGTATCCATCTGCCATTTCCCACCCTAAAGATCAACATACCTGCCAGAACCATATGATCTGCTTGCTATTCCTTGTATAATGACGATAAACAGTGTTCCTCTGCCAGTCTGCTAAATCAACCTCTTGCATGCCACAGAGCATAACCTAGAAAAGAGAATGGTTGCTTGACAACATACATGTCTACATGCATTGTTAATTTTGTATCCTGTGTGAGAGACTAACAGAAAATGGAAGTACTTGCTCCCAGAAGAAGGGCTGAAATTTTTTAAGTATACTCCACAGTTAGATTTTAATTTATCCTAAGTTTACAGAACTTCCCCCAAAACTGTTTACATATGTAAGTGGTCTGAAAGCCTGCATACCAGAACCTTTTTCTGTCTAATAATTCAACAATAAAAAGGTAGTACTTTTCCATAAAAAGAAATTTTATATTAAAGAGAATATTACCTTTCCCATTAAAACCTTGCCTTGTATTTCAAGCTGATTACATTGCTGCTACTGCTACTACTAGTACACACTGCAAAGTATATATCTGCAAAATATTCATTATGAGAGGCAATGAAAGCTGAAAGTGCTAAAGGCAACACCTCCTAGAGAACTGAACAACAAAGAAGACAGATCAACATCCTTTCTCAGGAAAAACCACCATTCAACTTAAGAAGCTTTCACAACACTGTTCATTCTATACAGAGAACCTTGGCAGGTGTCACAGAAGTCCTACAGAGCCTTTACCCCTGCTACAAATCACTATCCCAAAAGTGAACACAGGTCAGGCAGATTGTTAAGAAAACACAGTGCCTGCAAGCAATTCCTGTTATCAGCTCTTTGAGTCACATATCAAGGATCTGCAAAATTCAGTTTCAAACCTCGCTGGTTCTTTCAACTTTCTGTCCTGGAGTGTAAGTAACTCTAGAACCTACCCTAGACTACGTATGTAAAACTTAAGTGATCACTGTACACCAAAATCAACTTCCATGACATCTGTTACAAGATAATCCTACCCATCTACCACAGAGGGAGAAGTCTTTTATGACTAATAGATCCACCTGTGACCTCACAGCCTGATTTTTTGACTTTTTTGAGGGTGGTGAGGCACTGGAACAGGTTGGCCACAGAAGTGGTAAATGCTCCATCCCTGGCAGTGTTCAAGGCTAGGCTGGACAAAGCCTTGGGTGACATGGTCTGGTGTGAAGCATCCCTGCCCATGGCAGGGGGGTTGGAACTAGATGATCTCAAGGTCCTTTCCAATTCTGTGATTCTGTGATCTTTCAAGAGAAATTTACAAAACACATTTTAATACTGAGGATGGACTCTAAAACTGCCAAATGCTGAACACCGCAAAACACCAGATCAATATATTACTGGCTTTTCACCATGATTTACCCCCACTGCTCCTTCTAAACTCCATGTTCCGGAAGCTACCAAATGCAGCATGCCACAGATGAAAGATTCACTCTGATCTATTCACTTAATCATTCCATATGTATTACCTTCGCAGAAGTTAAAAATGTTGAACAGAAAACCTCACCTCCAGCTCCTTTTCATCAAAATAGTGTAGCCACTGTAGAGGAACAACTTCATTGAAACCATCAAGAAAAGCTTTGGTTTGTTCTCTAACTCCCCGAGAAAATCGCCACTCAGCCATTAGCCTGGGATGAAAAAGAACAAACATAAATTAAATATCAATTAGCACTCATTATGAAAAAGCTCAAACGTGTATGATTGCATATGTGTTCCCATAAGGTAAAGCTCCCTCCAATTCTACTTTCTTACACTGCACGATTCTATAGATGGTAAGGGATCAACCATACCAACAGTACCACAAGTCTCCAAACTCAGAGAACAGTGAAAGTAGCAAGATGTACTTTGACTACCATTCCAATAAATATATATATATATGTAAAATAGTAGTACTATTGACCTTCCACTAATAAAAATTCAGCAGCCTTTTCATGTAAATAATGCTTCTTGGGCATTATGGGCATTATGGTTTTGTTATGGCAAAATTTGCTTTAGCTTAAGAAGTGCATCAACATAGCGTTTCGATGCTAGAAAAGTAACATTCCCACTGAAATATTCTAGTCTTGACCGAAAGGCACCATGTACACCAGGAATAGCAAGAAACACTGGTGCTTATAACACCTCTAACTACAGCTGCCCCATACTTCCAACATGAGACTATTTTCAGCTTCAATAAAGAATAGTCATCTTCTGTTCTGAGCTTCTGATTTATGCTAAAATTTGAAGGAAGAGGTAGCATTTTTTAAGTTTTAACTTAAAAGGTCAAGCCACTTCTGAATAAAAAAAGACAACAAATATATATATATATACATACTAGAGAAACTATTTCACTGAGAGACTAAAGATGCTAATTTAAAAGGAAACTATGCGCAGCACTGGACATACAGTGTATCACAGAAAAGAATCTGTGTACATCTCCTTTTGAGACTACTCTGAATAGATGAATCAGAAATAGAGGTTCAGGAAAAGAAAGGCAGTGATAACATTAGGAGAGAGCAGCATAACAGAACAAAGAGAGAAAGTAGTTTAAACCACACCACACTGTACACCATCCTGAATTTCAGTTTCCACAGTGACAGCAAAGTTCTGAAAAATTTAGAAATCCTTCTGTCAAATACATGGCTTCCCTCCACCTGGATTTGTTACCTGAATCACTGAAAACAGCTTCACTCACTTTCAGTTTCACCTGTTCTCTCACTGTACATGTAATAACAAAACAGGTCATCTCTTTCTATGGTCTCCTTTTTTGAGAGGGATGGGACAGGAGGACAAACGGGGTAGGGGTAGGACAGTGGGGGAAAAGGAAGAGGGGAATGGGAGACATTAAAACATTCCAAGAAATCATGTGCACCAAGATACCATTTCAACAGTCCCAAGAATTACGCAGTACTAGGAAAAGCAAAGAAATCATATACTGCGTCAAGAAAGACTAGAGCAACAGCAGAAATACGGAATACTCTTTTTCAGCAATTACACCTTCCTACCCAATATATTCTTCTTTGTTTTCCTCAGTTACCAAGATATTTGAACCTCCTGATTTCAGCTCATGTGAGGTTACTTTTCCTAAGAGCTCCATATCCACACAAAAGTACATTTCCAAGTTACACTCTTCAATGTTGTTATCCCTGAATCAAAACAGAAAAAAAGGGTTCTATATAAATGGTTCTATATAAACAAAACAAAAAAATCAATAAAACATCACACACACAAAATAATCTACAAACCTTATCCAAATTAGGGAGTTGTAAAATTCAGTATCAATAGATTCTAGGTCCTTAATAGTAAGTTTTTTGCTCAGCATTCGTTTGTAGAAAGGCAGAGAAAAACCAGTGTCAATGAATTTCCCATGAAACAATGCCTGTTGAACAGAAAGAAGTCTGCTTAGCTCTTACTGAACTGCTTAATTATTAAAGCTTTTCTGGACTTGAATTTTTTTTTCCTTTCTCCTTCAAATAATAAGCAGCACCAAGTAGCAGTAGCAGCTTGGTTTTAAAAAGAAAAAAAAAAACCACTGCATTAAGAGGGAAGGAAAAAAGAATGATTAATTTACAACATTATCCAAGCACATGTTATCATTAGAATTTAGAAATGATCTGATTAAAAATATACTCGTCATAAAAGAATGAAGTCTATGAAAAGAGGAAACTACCAAGTTTCCTCTTTATTTTGTGGGTAGGCGTATATGCCAAGTGTTATTTGATCCTACTTGATCATATTTGATCTTACTTGAGTAGTACATACATCCTGAAAAATCATCCTTTACACAGTGTTATTGCAGTTTGTATAAAAGGCTTTAAAAATGCAATCACAGACTGTTTCAGAAAGAGTTTTGAGAATCACATTTTTTTTATAGGTAACAGAACTGAAAACAAGATTCTACCTTCTACTGCAAAAATTAAACTGAAAAAAAACCCAAACCAAACAAAAACGTGCTCACACTTGTCTCATCATACATGCAGAAAGGGTATAAGCTAATTTCTAGTACTGAAGCATAGCACACACACACACACAGAGTGAACGTCTATCCTGACTCAGTGCATCTGAGCGATAACAGAGCACAGCTTTTGAACATCTGAAATATTTATGAATATGAAAATATTTTTTCCTCATCCTTATCAAGTACACTTTCTTCATGCAAATAATCCTTTAAAAAAAAACACCCTAAACATTGGTCTAGTACGGCATTCATTGCCTGCCTTTCCTTACAGCTGAAATTCTATCAGCAGAAGAGCCAATGTAATGGCCCATTTCCTCTAGAAAAAGTCAAGGCTCAATCTTTTCTCCCCACCTTCTAATTTCCCCCTTAGGGCTCACTCTAGCATGCACTATCTTCTGCTTTAGGAAAGCTTAAACAGAGTCACTTATTTATTTATTTTTAAACTGGCCTATATTTCTCATGGGAGAGCAAGCTAATCAAAATGGAAAAATTAAATGCCAAGTGCAGCATTCACCCACAGAATTCCTGCTTTTTACGAAAGTCAGCTCTTAAATTATCTCATTTAATGTCTATGTCATCTTACAGCAAAATATAAAAGTTACCTCAGCCAACCTCATTTAACAGCCTTTTACTACAGTAATGTGCATTTTTACATTTAACCCCATTTTGGTCAAAAAATCTGTGATTATTTCAGCACTTAAAGCCAAAATAAGTCACAACTTATTTTAGAACTATGAGAGCAACAGAAATGACAACTGTACTTAAAAAGCCTACTTAAACTCCCTAAAATGATTTCCACTTACATTATTACCTGAGCTATATTAAGCCACTAAAGGGTATCCCCAGGAAGTACTGTAGGGAATACCATCCATTACAAACCATCAATATATATACTCAAACCTTTCAACTGACCACATCAGGCACCATTACACAGGCCTCTCCCTCACTCTCCCCACCTTAGAGAATTTAAAGGAAAAACACAAAAGTACTTCAGGAAAAAAACTTTGTCTTTTAATTACATTAAAAACTTTAATTAAAGCATATTAATTAACTTACAGGTCTTCTATGATCCCTATTTTTATGAATTACATTTACTGAAATTAACATTTCAATTACAAATTTTATCTTATGTACAACATAAAAAAAAAAAAACCACTGGCTAAGAAAAAGAGAATTTGGCTCTAGCACCTGATTGGTTATATCACATCTTCCTGCTTAATGGCATTATAGCTTGCTGAAGGTTCCAAAAGAAATAAAAAATGTTGGCAGCCTATTGCATCTGTTAACCCAATGAAATAAACTTTCATGGCAGCAAAGAAACACAGCAACGTCAGGGAGCTTGCCCATAAAATCCTCAAAATCAGAGATGTTCTCATCAAAATTGAATAAATTTCTCAATAAGAATCTGTAAGAAAAGTAAAACCAAGAAAACCCCCAAAACTAATTTATTGTAAGTCTGAAAGTATTTTCCCCCCTTTTGTTATACTTTACTGCTATTTATTCTGATTTCATACACAAAGCCTGAAGAACAGAAAACAACAGTCTCTTCCATCTGAAAATGCACTTTTGTTTACTTTGTTTTCCCTATTCACCATTTTCTGGGATGTTTGGAGGACTATACCTGTAGACATCATGATGATTATGTGGAAAGATGACTGCTATCACTACATGGAAGGAAAGAAATATGACAGAGTAGGAGTCCACTATAGGAAACAGACTCAGTGGTACGAGAAAAAGAAATGACACATACAGCGTATCTCGTTTGCTTTTAATTTAAGAGACACCCGATGGCAGAGAATCCCTGCCAGCTTCTGCTCTCCTGAGTATCTGACCTTTGCATCCAAGTACAGATGTTTAAATTAAGGCTCAGTGTATCCCACAAAAAATTTCTAACTCATTTTTTCAAATATAATAAGGTATATCAAGTCTAACAAAGGAGTCTTTTTTGGAAAATACTAGTCACATTTTTCAGAGCATCAGAATTCAGACACTCAACCGAACAGCAGTTTGTATGAAGTACACACATCCAATTGATAAAAATAAAATATACTGAATGCCATATTAACTTTTATCAGTATCCCACGAAACCTGATTGTGTAAGAGACTTAACTCTACGGGAGTATTTTTGCTCAATAACCTTATGTGCCTTTCATTTCTAATAGATTAATACAACCTTTAATAATTGTAAAACAAGTATTGTTCAGGAATAAACGCACAGCTACAGCAAATAATAAAACCTTAAAAATCTAACCTACCATGGCAATAAAGCGCCCAATGAAACAGAAATATGAAAGATGGTCAGGATTGATTGTTGATGCTGGATTTATCTGCAGGCAATAGTTGCTCTTGCCAGCATATTCAAATAGGCAGTACATAGGGTTCAGTACTTCATGGGAAAGCAAGAAAAACCATTCTCTAAGGAAAAAAAAACATGTATACACATAAAAACCATCAAATACAGATGCTTATCACCATTCCCCTTAGGTAACTAGCAAAATGGTCAAAATATAGGCAAACTTAGAAAAATAATATAACCAATGTTGTATTAGAATCACAGAGTAATACATGGCATTATACACTTCTTAAATATTAAAAAAATATTATTCAAATCAATAATGTTAGAAAGTCATGTTTGTCATAGTTTAGAAATTATTGTTAAGCTTCTCACCTTGAACACACCCTCATAGCACAAGTTTTAGCTGTATATTAGTAACATTTTCACCTACAGAGTCCTTGCCTCAAATGCACAGTTATTTACCCTCCTCATGTCTGCTTTACTGCATACGTCTCCAATCTCTATTCAAAAAAACTACAATTATTCCATGGGCAGTGCTTAATATAAACAACCTAGGTAAAAGAAAACAAAAACCAAAAAACCCAAACCACAGCACACCTTATTTGCTTTCCCAATATGACAGTGGAACACACACAGAGTTACTGTGGTTTAACAAACTATCATTTAAGCCAACATGACATGACAACAAGAAAATATATTTTTGTTGAGGTTTAACTAGGACATGTTATTCACCACTTTCATAGTTTCCAACTCAGCTGACCTGAAATAATAATAGTATCCGGTATTTCATCATTAGCATAGCTGATTTTTAGAGTATTTGTTGCTTTATAGCATTTACATATAATCACAGACCTCAGAAGCAATCATACATACTCAGGATTTATTGTACCAGGCCCTTTGTAAGGATTTGGAACTGAACAACCAGGGTTAGGGAAAAGCCACAAAAAAAAACCCTAAAAGGCTATCCTGTAATAACCGCAAGGACTGAATTCCATCCTTTCAGCTGTCACATTTAAGAGGCATCCTTTCTATCTCATGTATTTACCTGAGATCAAGTAATGGATGATGATTGCAACAACATGCTTCCAATCCAAAGGTCAAGTAGAAAGAATAAACAGAGAAAAGCAGCCAGGATATAACTCCAACATGGTTCTGTGTATCTTTTAATAAACACAAGAATGCTGTACAACATTCTATGTAGGTTTCATACTGAGACAACAATACTAACCCTCCGTAGATACATTAAATTTAATAGGCATTTAAATTAGATCAATGCCAGATAAAGGATGAACCAAAGAAATTAATCATCAACAAGAAGTCTGCAGAAGCAAATTTTTCACATCAACAGCTAGAACTAGCCACAGGACCTAGTGTCAGACTGGTTCTGATAAACACAAGGTAAAAATCTGGAGGGAACACAGAGTTTAGCTTGCTGACAGACAGGCTATAAACCAGGCACAGCAGCTTTCTGTATTTGAATTAATACAGTATTACGTTAGCAAGTCAGCACATGAACTTTTACACAGTGTCACTTAAGAATTCTCAGCTCAGGTTACAATGACATCCTTGCTGGTTCTCAGTTTCACATACAAAATTTTGGGCAAGACTTACTCCTAAAACTATGAAATTATACCTACCTGTACATTTGTTATTTATTCTGCTACTTTCTGTGACATGTTAGTTATATTATTCTAACATCACTTCTTTGGAATACTGTTGTTTCTCTGGAACAGACAACTTGAACTCGCCTGGTCCCCATCCTATGCCTAGGGTCATCATGTTAGGGACACCAATCAAACAAAACCCACGCAAAACAAAAATCTGATTCCTCCTGCTCTCATCCCACAAAAGCCTATCGGATACTGTAATTCAGAAGTATAACCACCCATAAATGCAAAGAAGCTCAACCTTCAGAGGCAAGCTTCCTTACTTGCAAACACTACACATTTTTGCTGAACTTCACTTAGTAAGCTACATAAACCAGAACAAAACGGAACACCTTTACAAAAAAACAAAACAAAACAAAAAAAAAAAAAAACTATGCTCAAATGAAAAGTTTTATCACCAATGACTACTTCTAATTCCCTGGATCTGCAGTAGTACTGACGTTTTCATCCTAATAGTAACAATTCAGTCAAGTAGCTGGCAATAGTAGTCAGCGGTTGTCTTCTACATGGTCAAGAGATGAAACACACTTTAGCTATTGTTTTCGTGCTATCAGATTTTCCCTTCAAGTTCCACTTCAGATTCTAGAAAAACCTGTAGTCTAGCTAGTTTTGCACTCCTGCACAGCCTACATAGTCTGTTCATCTGCTGTTACTTCATGGCTGCACTACTCTCCTCTTGTTCATGTCCTTTCTGTTCTTACCAGTCCCAATCTGGTGCTGGCTCTTTTTTTCCAAATAAGCAAAACACTTTACTTATCTGGGGACATGTCCCAGATCAAGTAAACTGGAACTTTCTAACAAGGTTTCTGATATAACTTAGTCTACAGCAACTAACTGGCATAAAAACCTCCAATTTAAACATCGATCTTTGTCAAAGAAACGAACAACTGAGACCACAGTTTTACTAAGGTAATGTTATAACCCATACCAACAACCAGTTCTGTCAGTTCACCTCCTTACACCTTAAAGGAAGCTAAAAAAGGTAACCAGAGTCAGACTGCAAAAGCAAGTAGTTTCTTTGCCAACGGAATTACCTTAGAAATCAATGTTAGAGTGCTATTAAATATATATCTATATTTTAAATAAATTTTCTTTTACCTTGCCAAGCCACCATAATCCAATCCTTCTTCTCCTCTGAATATAACATACAATCTTCTCCTCAAATCATAGGGTTTTAAGGCCATAATCTATAAAAAGAAACCCGAATTGTAATAAGTTATAAATAATGCATTGCCAACACAATCGCTCCTTCTTATTTAGGTTTTCTTTAATTGATACAGAAATGCAATATATGTCAAATGTTTACACAGATTTGACAAGCAATTAGACCATCTCATGGAGCATGCAATTAATGAACAGATATACCAACTTGGATTTGCAATCCTTGAGCAGCAGTCTGCTAGCAAGTGGGAGAGCGTATCTGGAAAGTACCACTATATGACTGCCCTGTTCTTACACTCTTCCTAAGGCAATTCAGGGAATCTGGCAAAGTCAAACATATCTGATCTGTTACAGATTTTGATTTTAGAAAAATCATTTAAAAAGTAATTTAATCCAAAATTAGTGTAATATACTTTCATTATTAATATAATTTTTACTTATACACAATCTCTCCCAAGAGGTTTTGATGTGGTGACAGCAGCAAGAATTCTCCTTGTTACAGAGAAGGAGGAAAGAACATACGCTGGCTACAAACTGTAAGAGCTCAAGATCCATAAGCTTCAATTGCACAGATTTAACCTCTGAAGGACAAAGCAGGATACCAGTTTTAACTGGAGAAAACAGTATTTTGTAATGTATATAACCACAAGAATTGGAAAAGCAAATCTGATGTGGTTAAGTTAATAGGGTACGCAATGTGGTTAAGCTATGAAACTCTTTTACTACAGGATGCTGCAGATGCAAAATGTTCACAAAAGAAGCACAGACAAGCTCAAAGAAGCCCCTTGAGGATTATTAAAATACCCAGAAACAACATCAAGCTAAAGAAGCATTTCAAATGTAAACAGTTGGGAGCTGAAGGATAATTTGGTAAAAGGGTTATATAAAATAATTCTGTTCCCAGTTTTCCATAAGAATCCCCTTTGGCTAACACAAGAAGAAGATCTACTGTGCCTGAACGACCATTAGTCTGAACTGGCTATGGCCATCTTTGCTTTTGTGCTTTGTCTTGATAAACAAACTTAACAATCTTTGGGGGCTTACTTGCTGGAAGGAATCCTCAAACAAAGTCTGTCTGGATACATTGATTTTCACATGACTTGGCAGAGCATTGGACTGTAATCATAAGGCAATAACGTTAAAAGGCAGCACATATAAATTCAAAGTTTCAAAAAGTAAGGAATTACTTAACCAGTACCTGACACAAGTAACGGAAATGAGCAAGTTTCCACCTAAAGCTACGCTCATAAGCGATCTGCGGCCCTTTATTTCTGTAAGGAAATAGATTTTAGATACATTAACCACACAGACATCAAGCAGGACTTTCAATGATAAACAGCAGCATGCAGATTTCAAAAATACACAAAAAACTGTTAGAGTAAGATAGGATCAGAAACAAAATGGAGCCCACAGTTTGGCCAGACAGTCTCGCCTTCTGCCACGCTCCTAGTCAGTTTACCAAATTAGAGAGAAAGGTAAGAGATCTAGAGGATTTCAACAATCTGCCTGTTCTGTAAAAATTACAAGCCAGCTAAAGGAGAGATATTTAATTTACTGTCCTCACTCAAAGACTGTTAAATTAGGCTTCATAAATTCAGCTGCTTGTGGAAGTATGAACGAGTTTCTAATACAACACTCCATAGGCTCTTTGAATGAAAGATCATCAACATGTCATCAGAAATAAACCCTACCCTACATAAAAGACATTAAGACGGTGTCCTAGGTTTGGTTTAAACCACAACAGACGGCCACTACAGGCTAGGTCAATTCTTCTGACTAAACTATTTTTAAGAAGATTCGCATGTAAAGTTTTTGAAAAGTATTTAGAACTACTCTGTTTAGACATGAATGTTGCTAGAGGGTGCATAACCAATATTCATTATAATCATTTGCTGTTTCTTTAAAAAATTAACTATTAGTCACATTAGTTAAATATTCAAGTTTACGTCACTTCCCCTCTGATTTACAAAACTATCACAATCTTGGTATTTGAAAAGTATAAAAACTACTGAGCCTTAGAAGAGCACAGAAAAGTGTGCAACAGATAAACTGACACTTAAAGCTTAAAATAAGATTAAACTTACAGGACAACAATTTGTTTCATAATTTCATAATTAATTTCATAATTTAGTGCTCAATCCCAGCTAAAGGTATACATTGCTTTCTACTATGAGACGGTTTCATTATTAAACTACAGGAAGTTAAAACATTAAAAGATATACTTGATTTCTCACTTACACAGATGATTTCCCAGTACGAGGATCGTTGAAGGTGGTGGTTCTTGTATTATGGTCAACAAAGTATCTGACACCTTCTCTTGTATATCTGATTTCCCAGCCCTCTGGAAGGGGGTCTTCATTTTGTAAACTGCAGAAGAAATTGCAGACAGTACTTTTTCCCCCATATCATGACATTTGAGAATTAAGCAAGACCCTTTTATTTTCACAGTCAACATAAACACCTACCCTTGAGTTCGAGGGTCTTCCCACTGTGTTGTCTTTGTGTTATGATTCACAAAATACACCCTATCATTTGAATCCACTCTCCTTTCTAGGGAAAAGAAAAAAAACAACAAACCAATGCTATATAACAACTGCATTATAAATTTCTGTAACTGTTACTTTCGGAAATCAACAGCTAATTAACTTACCCCAACCTGGTGGTAAAGGACCAAGTGGGTCATTTTCTGCTGACAACATTGAAGCCTATTTAAAAACAAGAGGACATTCAGTTAGGCCAATTATTATTCATATTTTTTCTTTCATGTGTTTTAAGATTACCACTAGTTCTAAAGACTATTCATACTGAAAAACATTATGCCACTTTTAGTCTGGTTTCGAGAAGAAACACAGATTATATAATAAGATATGATTTGCACATTTGCCTCCACTGTTTCCAAGCCAGTGTACCCTCTATTTCCCTTCCTACAGCAAACTTGAGACTCAGTGGTCTTAAAAGATGTGGAGTTCACAGAAATTTTGCAGAAGAATGTATAAGCAGATAAACACAATGTTCTTGCTGAAGAACATGCTTTATCATAAGATACGTTTCCAAGCACAGTGATTACTGCCAACACAGGGTTTTTTGCTTCCTCAATACATGATGTCTTCCCTGGATGTTTGGCTATTTTCAGACCTGGTCATTTTTAGCAACTGCAGCTGCAATCATCAAAATACATGCATGGTTAAAATTATACCAACGGACAATAAGGGTAAAAGGAAAAAAAAATAAAAAACCCAGATGAAATTATTATGTAAAACCATGCTAAGCTCATAATATACCAAACCTTGCATTAGTCCCCAAGTAGCTCCCAAGAATAAAAAGCATGGGAAAAACAAAAACTAGAAGGCAGAAATCGCCCAAACTGCAGGATCCATGCTCTGATTTATAATTAAAAGCATCCACCCCCTAAAATTGTTTGGACGCTAAAATTCCCTTGTTTTGCTGCTGTTGTTGTGCAGAATGGAATTTTGACACATGGGAATCAAACTGCACTATCTAAACAGTATCTTAAGGATCACCTTGCTATTAATACTGCTTTATATAACATTTCCAATGCAAAAACTCTCAAATCCACTTAAGAGCTCACAACAGCAAATTCAGGCAAAAAAAAAAAAAAAGCTACAGTATTTTTCCTGTGAAACAGAAATAGAGCAAAGGTCAGGAAAAAAAAAATACAATGTTTACACTCAAAATCAAGCTGCCTCTTTGTTCCAGCCACCAGCTAATAGACGTGAACAGAGTATTACCATTATCTCAGCAGCAAATGCAGTAAGCCTTTTGTGCTTTTGGGAATGACCCTGTAACCAAAGATTTCTCTGTGGTGAGCATAAAAAGAATAGCGTACGAAATAAAATGCTGTCTGCCGAAGAACTGAATGGCGGCACGATTCAGAGATTTCCGATCTTCTTAATTAGTCCAAAGATCTGTGTTTGCTGCTGGCTAATGTATATTTAACAGAACACTCCTAAACACTAGGCAGTGCCATGGAATGAACCAGATTCTCCAGCAAAGGGAGTACATTAACTGGGGGAAAAATAAAATTAAATTAACTAAATTAGCTGCATCCTATCCATTTTTCTCCCTTCATATAATTTAGCTTCGACCATTCAAAGTAACTGAAACATTCCCTAATTCACATAAAGTATTAATACTTTTTTCCCAAGCAATAAATTACAATCTCACTTATAAACTGCTATATAGGCAGAGTCCTGGAGTCCTCGTGTGTCATCAACAGAAGAAAAGCTAATTCTAGTTTGACCTTAACAATTCTAGAATAAAAGTATACAGCAGCACTAAAGAAAAAAAAAAAAGCTTCCAACAAAACCAAAACAGAACCAAACACGAAAAAAAACCACCTCACACAAACCCCCCATAATTTCTTTAACATAATTTCAATTTTTTTACCCACAACAATATGTTAGTTCCAGGTATGCAACTGACACACTACTTAGAATTCTAAAGCGATGCAAACAGTACATTCATCTTCTCTCTTCCTTAAAGTATATTCTGCCTCACAAACAAATCTTAATTCAGTGATTCTAATGTCTGAGGGGACATCTTAAGAAATTAGTCTGTGGGTTTCAGTAAGAGTTGTTAACTATTAAATGAAGGGACATAGTTTAATTTAAAAAAATATATTATTCCCTGAGAGAATAAGTCTAGCTCAAAAGAAAAAAAAAAAATGCTTTGGGTCAGGAAAAGTGTGAATTTTCTTAGATGTTTAAGCAACTGATCAAAGTAGTACATAAGTACAAAAAGTTGCTTAGTGGGAGTTCTTGTTATGTTTCAGCTGTGATCTCTGGATTTGCATTAAAAGTTACCAATGCGTACAAATACCTGAGGGGAGCGTGCAAAAAAGATGGAGCCAGGCTCTTCCCTGCAGCGCCCGGTGTCAGGACCTAAAGCAATGGGCATTCCCTCTGAGCATCAGGAAACACTTTTTCACAGTGAGGGTGAATGAGCACTGGCATGTGTTGCCCAGGGAGACTGTGAAGCCTCCATCCTTGGAGATATTCAAAAGCTGTTTAGACACTAGGCAACTGGCTGTAGGTGACCTTGCTTGAGCAGGGTGGTTAGACTGGTTGACTTCCAGATGTCCCTTCCAATCTCAACCATTGTATCATTCTCAAATTGCATGAGATAAACCAACTTTGATGAACAGCTGCAGAACTTAAGTGGTGATGCATGTCTCTCCTATTGCAGTGATGACGTATACGGTCTAAATGGATGAGAGGCTGAGAACTGTTAAATGTAAGAATATTGAAGCATACTTTACTTCAGAAGGGTACCTGATTAAAAGTCCACCAAATTCTGAGCAAAGTTAGGTCTGGAATGCACAGCGTCCTAGTCCAATGAAGCTGTTTCAGACCTGTATTTCCATGGTTTCTTCTTTAAGGCACTACAGCTTTGCTACATAGCAAAGTCTCTGGGACTGGATCTTGTTTTTCATTTTTTTTTAAAAGACCAAGCACAATTCTAAAATGGGCTGGTTTAGAGTAACAGTGACATGCAGGCACCATCACTCTTAACTAAAAAAATGTAACTACCCTATTCATTCAGTCACAAATTAAAAAAAAAAAAACAACAAAAAAAAAAAAAACAAACACCTATCTCAATAACTATCTTCTTTGAAGCTATTCATGGCATTTTCTTCTGGCAGAACTGAGCAACTACCTGAGAGAAATGAAGAACCATATAGAAAATTCCAGAGCTGAACCAGGTGCATAAGCTTGAAAATGAGCCCAAAGTGGAGAAATTGCCACCCATACTAATGAACGGCTCCTAATCACTAAAACAGTTTTGAAGGCCATTTAATGCTCAAAATACCCATAACTCAGCTTTTACATTCCCTTTCAGTTAAGGGACTTTTTTAGTTTTACTTCTTACTACTATCATCGAAGGTTTTAAGTACCATGCAGTACACAAGGCTCAAAAATCAGGGAAAAGACTTTTGCCTTTAAGGATGATTTTTACAAACATTTTAACAGAACCAGAACCTGAATTACTGATACCAAACACCTCATAACACACATGGCTGCACAGCTACAAAATCACTTTAGAAAAAGTTAGAGAAGAAAAAGCATACCTATACCTCTCTACTCATTCCTAATTTAATATGAAAAATTGATGTGAGAAATTTTACCGAATAGAGGTATCGTTGGTTAAATTGTTGCATAGCTCCCTGCAGTTGATTCCGTTGAGACTGCCATTGCTCAAAGTTTCTGACCGATTCCATTGTTGGTCGCTGCCATGTTGTTGTTCTGGTGTTGTGGTCCACATAGTAAACTCTCCCACGATCATCAACTCTTCTTTCCCAGCTTTCAAGAAACCCAAATGTTAACAGCTAATTCCATAACTGATTTTCGCTTTATGCTGAACTCCCAGACATTACTTGAATGAAGTACTGGAGTCACAGGCATGAATTTAATTTCTAAAGTCCCTAACTTTACTGGGAGGACAACAAACACATTGAGCAAACACAGAATTGAAGCAATAGCATGCTCAGCAATTTGTCACCTCATTTTTAATGTCATAAATTACTGTGACCACACACAATGTTGGCAGTCTTCACAGAAACACTCTGCAAGAAATTTGAGATTTGAAACCACTGCACTGGTGCCACCTAACTAAAGGTGGTCATATGTGCTTAAGTTTTAAAAGAAGAACAAAATAATTTAGTAGCTGTATTTGAACAAATGATCAGAACAAACAACATATACAGTACCAATATTCCTATAATAATAGCTGTAATTAATACAATTCTAAAATATCTGAAAGCTAGAATTTCTTAATATATGATCCACAACACAGTTTTAATGAGCTGCTTACAAAAGCTGGTATTTTTCCTACACCAAACAAAACCAAACAAAAAAAAAAAAAATGATAGTGCCTTTATCATGTTTAAATAAAAAAAGTCTACATTACCCAGGAGGTAACGGCTGTGGTCTTTCCCATGTTGTAGTTCGTGTGTTGTGATCAACATAATAGGTTCTACCATGAGGATCCTTTCTTTGCTCCCACCTTCAAGAAAAAAAGACTTTCATGTAAGTCAAGGTGAAAATTACTTCCCACTAAGCCAAAAAGGAACCTTGGAACTGAATGAAAACACTATGATCCAAAACTCGTTCTAAAACACCAGACAAAACTCACACTAGAATACGTACATTATCAGTTACTTCCTATTGAACTGGTATCACCATAAAGTGACTTGGTAGACAAAATGAGCATACATCAATATTCACAAGCATTTTCAAATTCTGTTTAAGGTATGTGAAAACAAAGGCAATTAACTGCTCAATTAAAATTGAAAATTAAAATTTTTTTCTCAATTAAAAGCTCAAGGCTTGAATACTAAGATAAGCTAATTAAAAAAGCACTTGGAGATGCATTCTTTCCATCTTGAACTCCATGCCCCTTAAAGAAAGAGGGTATTCACATTTCAAAGCGCTGTGCCTATATTCAACAAGCAACAAGATCTTTCACAGTGAACCTGAAATGGGTACTATCATATGGTTTTCCTGTGTTTCTATTTCCTGTCCTGGCAATTTCTCTGTCTGATATCCCTGGGTATTATTTCTTCAGCTTCAGTTGCAAAGCAAACTTTTACTGAAGATGGAGAGAGGGCCAAACATTATAAACCAACTGAAGTTCCATGCTGCTGAGAACTGTAATAATGCAGTAGAAGTATTTATAAATGGGAGAGGAAACCCGGATAAATATTAAATGAAAAGCTGATGCCCTTGCTTGCGTTAGATACATGTTTTTCTTATACACCTAAAGAAGTAGGCAGAACACCTTGCCTGCCACTCATAGGACTCAACATGCATTTTCTCACCATCACAGGGTATCCGATGAAAATCCTACAAAATGCTTTCTGCAGTTCAAGAGGCTAAATGCTAAGATTACAAGAAGATAAGAGAGGAGCAGCAATATGTTACAGAGTTACTAGGACTAAACATAATGACTGAACTAGATGGAATGAAGGGGCAGAGGGGAAGTACACACACACAAAAAACAACCCAGAAAAACCTGATCAGGGTGGAATGATGAAGCAATGCATGGGGCCATAGTGCACACTGGCACTCACGACCCCGTCCTCAGTGGGAAACCATATAATTAATTAAAAAAAGACTGTGTGGATGCCCACAGGAATTTCCACCTATAAAGAGCCTCCACTGTCAAAGCATCTGAAAACTAAAACCTTTGTAACTCTTCCCCAACAATATCTACACAATATTTCTATCTTTTTAGGTGCTTGTTTTCATGTTTACCCAACTGCAGAAACTCAAGTGAAGTGTCACTAATAACTTACTGAACCTCCTTCAGAGGGAGCAGGTAGGAGACAGGCTCTGAAAGATTAGTTACAATGACACAAGGTATATACACTTTGGGTTAAGAAACAATTTATGCATTCAGAAAATGCTGTAATAGTTAATATCTAGAATATTACAGAAATGTCAGTATATCCAATTAGTTACTGAAGACATCTTTTCACCCAAACATAAAAGCATCTATTAAAGATTTTGTATTTGAGCAAGTACTGTATCTTCATCTAATGTCTAAGCACATCTTTAATTTTTCATTTAAGGTTTAGGACCACAGTAGTAGTTTCTAACAGTCTAGCACAATTAAAAGTTTCTTGCTATTCCGAGCACATACATACACTTCAAACCTGTAATTTTACCTCTAACATTACTGATCTTATTACACAGCAAGCACCTACAAGCATTTCACTTCTCTGCATTTTTATCCCTACTACATTCTCATAGTTTAAGAGCCAAAGGAGTAACAAATTATGAGCCAAATAAGTCTGGATACATCAAATGAGAAGTCTTCAGGTCCATAATGCCCAAGAGTTTGTCTATTTGGACCACAATGCCATCTCAGCAAATTTGTTATCAGTCATTACTGGGACAAGAGCTACTAGCCAGTTACAGAAGCAGTACAAACCCCATTTTAGATCAAATAACCCCATCTCAGCAAACATCTGCATTTGGTAATCCCATTACAGAATCAAATTTCTGTTCCTTTATATGCACATTTAGACAAAACACAATTATAGTATTAAATTCAAGCCGACATACCCTGGTGGCAAAGGTTCTGTACTCGCATTACCAGGCTGCTGTCTTGCAGGGTCTACAGATGCACTTGAGGCGGAGGATTCCCTTGGTTTGGCTGCATCTGCTGCTACACTGTTTCTAGCATTAGGTTGAGCACAGTCTGTTGCTTCTGCAGGTTCTTGTCCAGCAGACACAACAGGTGATACAGAAGAATGGCTTTCAGAACAGCTTGCTGTGTCTGTTGTTGACTGAGGTTCTGCTGTAGTGTTAGTGCAATCTGAAGATGCAGGAGCTTCAACTGAATCTACCAGAGCCACAGAGACAGAAGAATTACCAGCTTCTGGTGCAAAGGAGGATGATTCGCCATTAACTGAGAAATGGGAAATAAGAACATTTGTGTATTATAATCTGCTGAGATTTATTTTTCAAAGGACTAACTTTTGTAGTAAACAGCACTGAAGGAATATGTTTAAGTCACACCTATACGCCATAAGCAGTATTTTTGTCTAAGTTGACAAAAAGTCACAATGCATCTGCCTCAGTTAAAGCTGTAACTAAAACTCAGTCTGCAAGCCACACTCTATAGACTTCCCAAAGGTAACTCCCTAGTTTCTGCATATCTTGGTCAACATTACATTTTACTCTTTAGATTAGCAAATGTGTCCATCTGCTTAGGACCAGAAAACAGTACTACTTTATTTGCTTTGAAACTTATTTGCTATGAACTTATATCAACTTTAAAAAAGAATCTTGATCAGTATGGCACGGAAGAAAAGTGTGAAGAGACAAAAAATATCATGAAATTTAGAAAACTAACAGGCAGTTCTTAGAGATTATTTTTATCTTTTCCTTTTTCAGAGCTGAGGTACAGAACCCAACAATTCAGCAAAACACGCCTGTGTGTGACTTGGGTTAAAAAAAGAAAAAAATCCCTCCAAAAGTGCGATTAAAATGTAAAAAACAGTATTTGGCTAACGCAACTTACGTAGTTCCAATGACTGAAGAAAGTAATTTCAGAATCACAAATTACATCAATTTCTGTCTTTTAAAGAACAATACAAATGTCATCCAACTCAAGCAAGCATGATCTCATAAAAGGTTTAAAGCAGGCATGGATTTAGCAGGAAAACGGGGCTAAGTAGGCTTTAATACTTCCAAGCTGACTTGGACAACCATACATCAATACCAATCATCTGCAGAGCTTAACAGAACAGTATGTCAGCACAAGATCTTGTCTCAGACAAGTAAAATCAGGTACAGCAGAGTCAGTAGGACCCTACTAAATGTCAAGGCCCTATTAATTAAAAGCAGAGCAAGATCATTCAGTTTTCATTTTCTACAAGACTAATCAACACCAGACACTGACAATTCTATTTAAACTCATTTGGACCCCTTACAGAGCTGGAACTATTTTTCTACAAGACTAAATGTAATATGCAACACCGACCTCAATTAATCTAACAGCATACTATCCACTTACAATTCTAAGGACTGAGGTCAATACAACTGCTCTAAACTCATAACTTTATCAATACAGATTTGCAAAATTGAACCCTAGACTAGTGGCTACAAACCACTGTTCCAGTATTTTAAAAAGTTCATTTGCAAGAGTGTTATAAAGTAAATAAATAGCTACATTCTACTTGTGACTTGCAATATGTATATAATGCCAGCAATTTATTTCTTTCCTAAAGGGTCAGAAAAGCAGGTTAAAGAATTACATGCAATGCACTTAAATCAAGGAGTCAGTTTCTTTAAACAATTATCACTGGGCTGTAAGTATTTTCTTGATATGCAGAATAAGCATGATTGTACAGACAGCAGCAGACTTGTAAAATCTGTAAATGCTTTGTTTTTTGAACCCAACTATTTCAGAATAATCCATCACTACTTCCAGCTCACAGAGAACAGGTTAGCTACATTAAGACATGTCAAGACTTTGCATTATTTCAACCAAATGTAAACCAGATCATTAAAAAAAAACCCCATATAACTACAATCTGATCACATTCTTTAAACTTCTGTTTTAACTAGCAGCAATTTTACTTTCATACAAAAAAAGTGAAGTGAAATTTTAGCTTCCATTAAAAAAAAAACCAAACAAAAACCAACAAACCACAATTCATCCACATGAAAGAGTGAATGGGATTACGTAACAAAGAAGCAAAGTAACCGACAAATCATCAGCTCTTTAGTAAGCTGATCTCCAAAACAGATCTATAAAACATTATATCAGCCGATTACCTCACCAATGAGATCTGAAACAGCAATTCTGGCAATATCACATGAAAATGCAATCCTGCTAAGCCCAGTAGTGTGGGGGCCAGGGAGAAGCCTGTCATCAACAAATGCTGGAGACCTGTTTTATGCCTTCCCTTAAAAAAGCCCCCACTAACTGGTACAGTAGTTGAAGACTATCAATGCCTCAGTGCAAGCCCAGTGATGATCTCATCAATATTACTATTTGAACAAATCAATTATTTTTGCAATTACCCTATCCTAATACAGATTTCAAATGGATCTCTCTGCTACTGAAGAGAGCAATGTCTAAATAATATATATGCCCTCTGGCCTTCAATTGGAAAGACACAGGAATCGAATTAAAATTCTCCAAGTAGAGAAAAGCTTCAGATAGGGCCTAATTCAATTATTAGATTGTAAAGTTCATAATTTTTTCTGCTATCTTTCCACCATACCCACATTTCCCACTATTACAGAAAGTTTGACAGTCTCTGTTCTACTGTTTATTAACAGCTTGTCTATTTCTACTGAAGGCTCTTTTTCCTCTACCATCACCGTAATGTCTCCCAAAATGGCTGAGGAAAAGTAGGAAGTGCTTAGAAAGCACATTCATCATTAGATGGAAAGTTTTGCCAAAGCAACAAAAATTAAAAATACACTTTCTTTTCAATTGTTTTACTGTACTGAATGTTACTTGCAGTTACAATCAAAGTTTTTGTGTTTAAGACGAAAATAAAATTTACTACTTGCCAACACCTGTTTTGAAACAGCACAACTTTTGAAAAAATGAAAGACAAAGAGTCTGCAACACATCAGCTGAGAGCACAGCAGGTTCCGCACAGCACTAAAATCAGATTTACCTAATGGCAAAAGAAACTAGTTACTCAAATCAACTGTGAAAAATCCAATCTTTCCTCCAGACAACCAGTAATATGGTTGAGTCATTTGTGACAGAGAAATGGAAGTTTTGGACGCTCTACATCTCTCTTCATGAGAGAAGTGAACTGACAGGAAAGTACGAAACTTAATACATTTAAGAATGGGTCTAACTCCAGAAAAATTCACAGAAGTGGACAGATAGGATTATAAATTCAAGCCCAGAAACACCCTTTCAGTATTTTTGAAATCTAACAGAAAAATATAGACGAAGTGTGTCGATTTCAGATACATTTCAACCAGGTAAAAAAGCTTAATGGAACATTTTCTCATAATTCTCCCATTCTTACCAGTGCTGTTGGCAGGCTGAGCTGCAAGTGGTTTTGGTTCTTGTGTATTTCTGGGCACAGCTGCAGCATGAGTAGGAGATGGTGTGCTGTCTCCATTAACAGCTTCTACACAGAATGCATTCTGTACTACAGAGTCGGAAGGTACTTGATTGTCTACCCCATTAGAAATGTCACAAGCAGATCTTGGTAAAAATAAGAGATCATTTTAGGCTACCACAAACAACATGTTAATCAGGCATGCAACTAAACTAAATCATACACTAAATCACACTAAAGAAACAAATACAGAAATGGAAGTAAATTCACAACAGTTTATAACACAATTTTTACAGCCTAGATAAGTCAAGTGCAACACCAAAACAATTAAGGAACAAAAGGCAAATTTTAGTTTTGAGGATTTCAGATAACAAATAAGATTATCCTTTTCCACTTAATCTTTTACTTGTAATGACATTCTAGAATTGAGTTGAACAGACTGATACACCTGCCACATCTTACAAAACAGCCTTAAGGGCCTTTCAAAGAGCACCTGTGAGCAGGAAAACTCTATTTCCCATTAAGCAAGTGGAACAGTTGTGGTTTGTCGTATCTCCAAAAATTATTCTAATGACAACATAAGGAAGTAACAAAATTTCCCCTCAGTAAAGGAAAATAAGATGAGCTTCTCTATACATAGGCAGGATTGAACATTGTGAGGACAGATATACACAGACAGCTCTATGTTTATAAGGCCACATGAAATTAAATATAGCATATGGGCTTGTGAATAAGAAGTCTCTTGTTCAATTACACTGTTTTTACCTAAATCTATCACAAAATGCTTAAAGCCACCCACCAGAGACACCTATTGTGAAAATTACATTCAATGCCAACTCCCCATCTTCTCAAGGAGGCTAAAAATTAAAGAGAAGTTAAACAGATGACAAAAATCTGAAAATCTGACAGAAGTCCCACTTTGAAGAGTAAGAAAGGAAGAAGCAGCATTTTCATGCTACCAAACTAGTTACCCAACTTCAAAGGAATACTATAAATAGAGAATTAAAGTATTATTTCTTTCAGCTCTAGACTACAAAGCCGATTTGCTTCCTAAAGACATGGAGAGAAGCTACCTTAAAACTTTTGTCTCTTAATTTTAGAACTTTTAATCAAAACTGCTGGATAGTTCTATGGAAAACTGCTGCAATCAAAATACCAGGATCAAGAGCAGGAACCCAGTAAAAGCTGCACCTCCAGCAACAACAGCTGAATGAAAACAAGTGATTGTTAACTACTGTTTCAAACTGATATGCTTAACAGTTCCAAACTTTCTAACAAAAACTAAGGAGAAGCAACTTCGTATTTTATACTCACTCCTTCATATTGGGCACCCATGGGGGAACAGAGACAAACTTCCACATATTCAAAAAAAGAATCAAGTTGACTGTTCAAGGACAAATGTGTTCCTGTCATTCATATGCATAGCAACTGTATGTTTCTTCAATCTATCGCGTATGCCAAGAACTTAAATGCAAAGGGGTTCACTGCAAAGTAACTGAGCAGACTGGTAACATTAAGTTGATCTGAACATTGACCTATTTATTTGATTCACTAGCAGTGAGGGAGCAAAAAATTTACTCCTACTTCTGTCCAGGCAGTCCTGCAGCTGCAATAAGTATACAAAAGCCAAGAATTAAGCTCTAAATTGACCCCAAAGCCTCTTTCTTGCCACTTCAGGTTGAAGCAGGCAAACCCTCTGCTTCACTGTTCTGCATACTCCTTCCTAAACTCAACACAAGTCTCTTCCTGATCATAACCTTAAAAAGGAACTGGGTGAGGGACAGTAATTTAGTTTTTATTTATTTCTTCTGTTCAGTTGGTATGTTGCAACAAGGTAGTACACATGAATAGAAATGGTTCTTACACAACAAAAGAAAAGAAGTACACAAAACCACATTGAACCACTACTCCCCTAATCTCTCCTGCAGCATTTAGTAGACTTCCAATCAGTTGAACTATGTTCGGAGTAGTGGTGAGCAGACTCTTAGCAGCAGAGGAAAAACAGAGTTGTAAATTTAGCTCTCCTCAAGCTAAACTACGTAATTATCATGTAAGTAATGTTTCTAAAATGTCTGGTAACATTATTTATGTCTTGACAATTAAAGTCTATTAGCTTTGGGGGAAAAAAAAAAAAAAAAAAAAAAAAAAGAAAACCCCACTACAAGAAACAACACACAAGCAACCCAAAGATTTCAGCTGATAAACTTGCTAACACATTTCATATAGCACAAAACACACACACAAAAAAATATTCCAACCTGGATGTACTTCTTGCTGAAGCATCTCTGCATTCACGCACAGCCTCACCATTTTGCTGAACTTCTACTGAACAGTAAGAAACAAATTCAACAGAAATATTCTATTATGTCTGTTTGAAATCTTAATGGTAATATTGCCATCTGATTTAATCATTTTAACTTACTTGTTGCTGATGAACTGAGATTTGTAAGAGATTCTTGCTCAACAACCAAGCCATCTAGTATAACTGTCAGTTCACCTGTTTGCACCATGCCACTCTTGTTTTCCAAAGAGAGTTTCAACTGTTCTTTCACCTTCTCCACTAAAAATGTGGTTAGGATGGGTAGGGGGAGATAAGGAAAGAAGGGATAAAGAAAAAATTAAATTTTAAACAACATTAAAAGACTTTCAAGGCAAAAACATGACACGTATTTAGTTGTACAAAACTGAATATGAGGAATATTCAGATGATTCAAATCGGCAAAATTACTAAGGAGCTGTGTAAATTTACATCTACTGTGGGTAAAGGCACACTTTATCGTAAAAAATTATCGCCATTTACATAGGATATTCTATAGGTATACTATAAGATCCACATGGCTTCACAACTTTGTTGTTAATGATTTTTCAGGTTTGCTGTTTCCACTAAGCCCCTTTGAAATCATGCACAAACATAATATGAGACAGTTTAAAGTCAATCCACTTCTGAACTACACATCCAAATATTACAAGTCACTGGGAATCTTATTCTACAACCAGAGCTTACGTTCATTTCTCATATCACCTTCCAAAACTAATTCTAAGACACCACAGAAAAGAATATCACTTTAAGGAAGAAGTAAATGCAAAGACTGCAGAGTCCTTCCTCATTTCTTAAAATTATTTCTGATAAATCCTCACTAGCATTTTCATAGATCCCAACTCCAAGGATTAAACAGTAACAGAGAGGATACTTACAAAACCAAAAAATAAATCAGAAACTATTTTCACCAAAAGAAATTTTGAGGAAATTGATATATACAAAAAATATGCACATGGTGCAGTTAAAGAATTCCATATGACTGATAAGCAATGTACATACTTGTTAGAGAGACATACATAATCCAGCAGTAAAACATACTGTGGATGCTGCATAATTCTCTCTAAATCAGTCATTACTAGTACAACGTTTAAAACTACATGTCAAATCCAGACACAGTCAGCTATGAATTCGCATTAATCAGGTAAAAATGGTTAAGGCCTTTTAGTATTTGTGGTCGCAGATTAAAAGATAAATTTTTCAAGTTATACCACCATGTTTCCCTCCATATGATACCACTCCAAGCTAAAGTTAAAGCTTACCATATACTTGATGCATTAAATTAGCATTTCCTTTTTTTTTTGTTCTTAGCATATATTCTAAATGAACAATAAACACGAAAACAAGGAAGGCTAATAATAATAATTAAATATAATAAAATAAATTAAATATAAAGTAATAATTTATGTTATTAATAACATATTATTATATTATAATGTATAATATTGTTTTATCTAAATATATAATATAAATATATTATAATATATTAACATCTATTAATAATAGTTAATATGAATTAATAAATATAATTTAATGATATGATTAAATAAAATAATAATTTAAATGAAAATAATAAACTATTGCTAGATACCCCCAAGCTGTTACATTAAAGAGCAGGTTCGACAATGTAGTTGGGCAGCAGTGTAGTTACTTACAGACACCCACTGCAATATTACACTGGATTTCAAAGTGTTTCACTGGAGCAAGCACAAAGCTCCCAAATCTACCAAATTATTAAGCAGTCTGCATTTTGGAAAATGGTACTATCTGAAAGAAGAAGAAACCTACCACCAAGTTGTTAACGTATTTATAAATCATCCTTTCTGCAAAGGGTGTTTGGTTTAGCTTATGCTATTTTAACAAGTTATCTTCCCAAACCGGATCAACAGTTGGCTTCAGTTGAGCTGAGCTGGCAAGAAAGCTGGGAGGAGTGTGGGAAACAATACTGGTAGTGTTCAGCAGGAGAAAAAGTAACAGCACTAATTCTAAAGTTTCTGCATTTAGAGGACTTCCCCTTTACATTTTCTTCAGTAAAGAGCCTTTCAAGTGCTGCATTTTAGATTAGCTACTATCAATAGCTGAATGACTAAGGGATACCAACCAAGTTATTCTACTGGTGAACTACTGGATAGTACAGTGTGCATCAAACTGCTGACTTGCCCGAATGAAAAACACTGCACATATATTACTTTTGGCGCAACGTACAACTAACTCACTCAACCATTCCCTGAAAGAATTTGCCAAGTTGTTGGATCCTACTACCCCTAGATATACAGTAATAAAGCATGAAATATTTTTTAGACATAGTCAAAATATATCCTTTTTTGTTTTTGCTATCATTATTAGAACCCTGGTTTCTTCTGATAGTTTAGGGAGGTTATAACTTGACAAAGAAGTAATTTTCCTGCCTAGCTATGGAATCCTGGGCAGAATCTTCACAATCCTGTTGAAGAAACCCCACTTGCTTTTGGATTCTGTTGCAATTTTCTCTGAGCAACTGAAAAATTAAGGGGTATTCTTGGCTTTCCTTCCCCTCCACCTCCCTAAACAGAGCTCTCAGGTACGCATATCTAAAATGTGAGACTGGCTTAGCTAGAATTCTACTGCCACTCTGGAGTGGAATTTAAAGTGTGGATTCACCATCTTCTTGTACTAGTGAAAAAAAAAATCAACACAAATTAGATAAAGAAGACCAGTTTTTAATTGTATTAAAAAAAATAAAATCAGAAGTTACATAGAATACAACAATCTCTAATGTACTAAAAGGAAGATCTTGCTTCTTTCATTAATCAGTGGTTCCTACTGCTTTCTGAGAAGCTACATTATGAGGGAAAAATATTCAGCCTTTCTGTAAGTGATTCCAAAGAAGGAAAACATGAAAAATTACATAGGTGGCTTTTCCGAAAGCTTAGACTTCTTTTACCAAGTCTAAAATAGTTCTTCTAGCAAATTAGTTATTAGTTTGCTACAAAACACTGTATTTCATCGCTTCCATTTTTACTTAATTTGTAGTAACTCAAACTCTAATTTTTTTTTTCAAAATTATTATAACCCATTGTTACTTTGAAACTGCTCTTTACAGCAGAGATATCTCTAAAAGAGACGAGACACCAACTGAAAGCCAGTTGTAATTACATGTGTAGTTAGTAGTCTGGTTGCCATTTTTATATATAGATTATTAATAACAACTCTACTCAAAATATCCTTCATGATAACTTACATTTTCTATTGTGTATTTCCAAAGCTTGTCTCAAGTCTACAGTGGCTCTTCCTAATAAAGCATCTGCTTTTAAAGTGTGATGGCTCCACACTCTAAATTCCAGCGTAGTCTGTGGAGTCACAGTCCTGCATATAAAATACATTTTTTAAAAATATATATATATATACAGGTTTTAAAGTATTTATTCTTGTTATTAGGAGTATTTGACCTTAATTTGCTTTCTTATAATTATTGTAGTTCTTGATACTAATTAACTGAAATGAGGTTTTGTACTGCAAGGGGAAACTTTCAACTCAGGACTGCAAACACTACAATACCTACGTTTAAGATCAAACTTAAAAGTCCATTACTATAACATAAGGAATTTGAGGACTATCAGAATAACCTATACTAAAGCTCAAGTCTGTTACATAAAACACATCTTACTCTATTTACAAAACACGTATTTTCCTTATTTCTCACTATTCCCAAATTCTAACTAAAATCTCACATTATTAAATGTGGAGAAAAAAAAAGTGGCAAATATATTTGTCACTAGAAAAATACTAATTTTTTTTTTTAAAAAAGGAAAAAGCAAACAATCAGCTTCTTGCAAGCAGGAAGAACCCACTTAATAGGTATCAGCCTGCCATGAAAGCGTTGATAAAACATTATTTGTGAATCCACAAATATATATAAAACCATAAAGCATACTCACAGAAATCAGAGGGGAAAAATCAAATGAAGCTAAAGTAAAAACTGGAGGGAAGCAGAAATATAACAGGCCCAATTAGAGTAATATGATAACTTTTGGCAGTGATCTGTCCCCTGCTCAAGAAGGAAAACTGGAAGCTATGCTAGGTCCTGACAAATAAGTTTCATAGTATAGGATCTAGTACTGCAAGAGTGCTCCAGACTAAATAATGGAGTGGAATAGCTGTTTTGCAAAAAGTCAAAAGCCACATATCCATCAGTTCTGGATACAGAAAGTTATATCATCATTGATGAAAATAAGACTAAAATAATCCCCTACCCTTTCAACAACAAGGCTAGCTTTATGGTCACTTGAACATGCTGGACAATGTGAGTTGTTTTTGCTGAACCCATGAGCAAATGTATTTTTGCATTTTCAATAGCTGCCTTCTAATGGTAGTCTTACTAGACACTTACATGACAAAGAAAAACAAAACCCATACACATGGAGAACATATTGCTGATATATATAAGAGTAAGATTCTAATACTGACGATGGAATAAGTCTGTTTGACTATACTGTGTATGTCAAATTACCTCATTTTATCAGCTCACCAAATTCTCCCAAATCAAACCTGCCTCCTCAACAGAAACTTCGGATTCTGTGAATACACTGATAGCTCTGTACTTGCGCTAGTAGTAACTCCTGGAAATCACTGCCAGGTCCAGGACTGCACTATTCTCTTTTACAATACTGCAAAGGGCTAATAAGCTCTATTAAACTTTAAAAAATTAGAAACTTGACATAGGAATACCCTAATTGCTTCAGCCCACATCTGCAGTTAATAAGTATGTGTTCCCAAGCAAACAGTTCCCAAAGCTAGGTACATTGTATCACTCCCCACTCTCCAGCACTGTTAAATTATAGGAACCTGGCAGGGTTCCTACTGCTAACAAAGCTGAATTTTGCAAAAAGACAAGACAACACTGCGAAATGTACCGGTCCATGCACAGTGCCACCTGATAGTAGCTATGCTGCTTCCAGACCCAAATCTGAAGCAGTACAACCTTGCTGGTATAATAACACATTCTTGCAAATTGTACAGTGCAAGACTGCCAGCTCTTCAGAGTCATATTCAGGTATATTAACACTTGTAGCACAAGCAAATAAAATTAAACCACGAGATGATTAAAAAAGTCAAATACTGGGATAAGTAGCAAGGTCACTTTGCAGTTAACTGTTTCTATGCGTGTCCCTTCATTAGGACATTTAAAGACAAAATGACCTTCTTCTAAGCTACTACTTATCCAGCTGAGATTTTTTTTTTCTTTTCCTTTTAAAGTTGAGAATGACATTGCTACAATTAGTATCATCACCTAGAGATGAATTTTAAACTTGAATGGTCCGCAGCAACTGTATGAAAGGAACACTGTACAAAAAATATTCCCAAAACACTGTAAGAATTAAGAAAAAAAAAATCATTTTAAATAAATATCACCTTATGTCTGCATTTAGTCATCAACAGCCAGAAAAAAAACTATGTAGGCAGCCAAGCTTAGTAAATACTTTCCTGCAATGCCTGCCTAATAAAGAGTATTAAACAACAACAAAAAAATTCTACTTACACTGTCAGCTGCTCATCCCATTTTGGATTTGAAGAACTACTTGATTTTGCCGTTTTCTTAATTTCTCCATCTGCACTTAATTCCGTGTAGAAAGTTGTTCCAAACCAATTCTTTCTCCGTTTCAGTTTGGCACTGGAAACTAGTAAAATACATTGCTTTATCTGTAACAGTATATTGTTACTGGAAGAAATAGAAAATTGTGCTGCCTAAACAACAAATGAAACACAGCATGACAATGTTATTTCTCACCTTTCTACTTCTACTGAATATAAAAAGATCAATGCTAAAATGTTAGCTTTTATTTCCAAAAGCTGCTTTGTCAGACAGTTGAAACAAAGTGTGACATATTCTCTTCACCACACACTAACAGGATGGGTTGGAGAGACAGAACAACTATTTTAGGGATAAACACTGAAAATCACATGGATTCTTTGGTTTATTTTCTCATTGTTCTTCTTACTCTTACTTAACTAAAAATACCAAAGTATGATGACGTTCAACATCTGAAAGATTACCAGCCTTTTTTGGTATTATATATAGTTAAGAAAGCATATGCAGTTCAGGCCTGCTTCAATAAGTACGTCCCTGTAGAGCAAAGCCTGTACACAGAGCTTCATTTCCTTGCCTATATTACCTGTGTGGTTAACTTGTGGCTTAACACCTCATTTTGTTAAAAGAAATAAACTCTCAAGTTTTTCCTACTGAAACAGCTTTTCAGATGAACTTAAAAGTTTCAGCTAAATATTTAACTATTGAGAAACAGCAAATGACCAAAGAATCTATTTTTTTTTTAACTCCAAATCACTGGTGAGGTCTTCAGGGTTCTTGAACATAAATTTACCCTCCTGCTTGCTTCCTCATCCAGCTGAGGAAGTCAGTATAAAAACCAACAGGAGTCTAATTGCCCACATTTTAAACACTATTTCAGGCAGATGTTGTCTTCAGACGACCACACTGATGGATACACAGTTGTACCTACCTGCTGGCTATGCCTTCCCTCTCATTTCCCCCATAATTCAATTATCCATTTAATTTCAAACTGATGCAAAGCTGAGTTTTTTCAGCCACTTGGAATTAATGCTTAAGTGTTACTTTTCTGTATGGTACTTGCTAATTCAAAAGTAAGTGGACGTTAATTAAATTGTCTGAAAGGGAGACTAAAAAGTTCTGTCCTGTATTACTAGATTACAGTATTCTGACACATATATACTAGAGATGCATATAAAAGCTAGTGGGATGCTAACTTTTGGCACTCCTCTGATCTTGCAATAAAGCCTAGTTAAAGAATTAAACCTTCAGAAAACTAATCCTAAAAATTGTACAGATTTCTTTCCACTTCAACCCCTGAACTAGATCTTCTGAAGTCACGAGAAGCTCCAGTGCCAGAAAAATACACTACTTGCATAAGAAGCAGTACAGTAGAGGGTATCAAAATGACTTCTGCCTGCATACACAGACCTGAAGTTACAGGTCATTTGTGTAACTCATTTTTCTACAGTTTTATATATTCAATCTACAGGTGGCTCTATTTATGCTATAATTTATTACCAGTTTTGGTGATCGAACATGTTACCAAACATGTTACCATGTTATGCGATCCTTACACAAGGCTAATCAGTTTTAAGGTTTTTCTCTTGTCTAATTCAAAAAAATAACCATTTTGAGGACTCTCCCACAGTGTATTTTTTCCCCAGATAACCTGACCATCTTTGGACCATCCAGCATGATATATGTTGAAATGCACCTTTTTTTAAGACATGGTGTCTTAATCATGTTTTTTCCAATTTTTGTTCAAGACAGCTTTTAAATATACTCTCAGTCATACATTCATTCTTATTTCAGGGTTCCCAGATTTCTCAGGATTCCTGAAAAGTTCAAGCTATTCATCAATGGTAAAATGATACATATATGCAGACATACATGCACATACATCTATATGTGTATATATGTATTTATGCACAGTACCCAACTACTTGCTGGTAACAGTATCACTTTTAACTACATAATTAGATATCAAACTTATTTACCTAGATGCATTTTACTTACCTTTGGATTACAACAAGTATTTGTTCTGCCCTGCCAGCACACAGAAAGAGCAGCTAAGACTGACACTGATGGTCACATCCCAGACCAGTTCTTATCCATAAGTAGCAAAACGCAGAACCTACTAGGCCTGTTCAACATCTGCTGAAAAAAAGTGTCCCCAGCACAATCAGAAATTTCCAGAATTGCTTGTAGCCCACTGTGGCTTCTTCCAGCAGATTCTGGAATGGCTGAATTCTGCCTCAAACTCTGAGAGCCAGCACAGCAAAAGGGAAAAAACAGTCACAAGATGCAACATACTCAATTCCAATTTGATGGAAGGAAAAACATTTTCACAGTGATGTGGTGTATCACCAGAACAAGCTGCCCCAGCAAGTAATCTACAGCCTTTGAGATACTTAAAATTCAACTGGACAATACCTTGAGCAACCTGATCCAACTTCAAAGGTCATCCTGCCTTCAGCAGAAGAATGGACTAGGAAATCCCCAGAGGTCCCTTCCAACCTAAATAACTCCATGAATCTGTGTAATCCAACCTGCTGCTCTAAGGATAATACAACATACCTGTATGATACTCAATATATGTAACTTTTACTACATATCAAGCTGTTTACTTGATATGCAATCAAAGACTTTAATCTTTTGAAAAGCTAGCAGATTTTGTGATCTCCAGTTCTTCTAGAGCTTCACTATAACACTGCACCCATTTTCAGCTTGGAGTTCACTACAACTGCCCATCTTTTTTGTAGAATTTCAATTATGTGTATTCCCTCTATAGAATTTGTGCCATTAATTATTTGTTCCCAAGCAGAATTCCTTACATTTGCCTCTACTGCTGTATGAAATATTTTTTCTTTTTTTTTTTTTTTGTAATTTGAAGAGATCATTAAAGCAAGTAATCCAACTCACTGTATAACCACTACTCAGCTTCAATTCATCTATATATAGTTATATTCTTAACTGTAACATTCAAATTATTAAGATATACTAATCCATTTTTACACTAATTTCAAAGGTTGCTTTTTTAGAATACACACGCTTTCCTGTAAAAATCACCATGGCACAAACCACTACTTGCCTGTTACTTGCATCTGTAATCTTCCATTATGGCTGTTACTTGTACCAGATCTTGGTGAGGATGTGGCCATGTCAGAGGTTCAGGCTTTAGCCTGAAAGAAAATAAAAAAAATAGCACACAAGTAGCATATTAAAAAGCACTTATCTCTGCATGTTAGTTACAGCTATTAAATAAAATGCTGAACTAACCATTAAGTTCCCGAATGTTACTTAGGTATGGCAGAATGCATTATTTTGTAACACCAGCTCAAAAAAACAATTACTTTGGAAATTTTTCCCATGCTACCTTTGAAGATGCCAAGACGTTTCAATAATGCATAAATTTACGTAGTTTAGAACAACTGTGGAAGGCAAGAGAAAATATTCATCCATGATGTATCAACATCCCTACCTCCAGAAGGTATGCTTATGGTCTGATTTCAGATAAACTAAGCACGAACAACTTCAAACAAACAATCTTAAAGGTTTATATGCTTGAAAATGAAGCTGCCCTCAAAATGATACACTCAAGAAATAATGCAATTCAGACAACAAACATTTGAATTCTATCTTTAGATTTGCAATCAGTTTTGTATACCACTGTCCACCCACAAATCACTTCCCTCATCTACTGGGACTGTAAGCACGTTACAAGGACCACCCCATCTTCTCATTGAGCAGCTAAAATAGTATGGACTGATCTTAGGGCACCCCAGCACCTGAAGCGCAAATAGACAGCATCACTCCACCCTCCTGAATTACTATGCCCGAAACAAAGCTGGAAGTCACATATCCTCTGTTTCTATCAAGCAACTATTTTTCATGGGAAAAGAATATGTACATTTAAAATACATTTTCCATCATATGGATGAACTTCTATGTATTCATTTTCTGGTACCAATAATATGGGAATAGTTGTCACCAAACCTTTTTCATTGTGCACCTCGATCAGTAAAAAGTTTTTGAACACACACCCCTAAACTGTGTATATCTATAAATTATGTACCGGTACTACTGTACCAATGCATTCTATATATTATAAAACATAAAAATAGAAAATAAGATGAGAAAAAAAAATCAAATAAACAGTATTTTTAAATAGTATTAGTTCCTAATGACAAAAAATTTTTCTGCTCTCATAAAAATACTTTTTGTGATAGCCATGTAATTGAATATGCTTCATGTTTTAAAGTGCTGGCTTAACACTTTGTACTACAGTGATCTGAATGTCTAGTTCTAAATTCAGTTTACTTTAATACTTAGGTTTAATGCCATCATAGCTGGAAATGTCAATTTACAAAGATACATGCATCTAAATCAAAGTGCATCAATCATGATGCTCATTTTTCAATCCCATCCACTAACAGTACAAAGGTTTTTCCTGAAATTCGGCCAGTATATCTCCACCTTCTCTGTTGTCAGTCAGTTGTTAATGCAAACTAATGGAAACTAATGAAATGTTGCATTTTTATATTCTTAAGAAATGGGAATAAACAGCCCTGAAACTCTTCATTTGGAAGGCTTTTAAACAGGTGAGAAAATTCTGCTTCCAAGTTTAAGTGTACAGATACAAGTTTTTACAGATGACACATCTTTTCTGGCAACAAAATCACACAATGATCAAGCCATTTCCAAACATTCATTTTCAAAATGTTCTCTACATAGCAAGAGTTTCCTGCAAAAAGCAGTAATAATCTTACTTGCTAAAACATCACCTTTACCTTGAAGAGATGCCTTAAGTGTCTTTAAAAAAAAAAAAAAAAAAAAAAACACACAAAAAAAACCCTGTTAATCAGCATACTGCTGACAGCCACTTGTCATTACACAGCAGGTCAGAACACTTGTCTTTTTGTGAAAGAAAAATGTGCAATTAATCTTTAAGTTTTACAACTCATCTAAGCACTTTGCCATGATAACCAGCAAACCTCTGCATAGTATTTTCCTGGCCACTCCTCTTGTCATCACAAATTATTGTAAAAATTCTACTGTTTAAAGGTCTTGCCTTCATACAATTAACCACAATGATGACATCCTACAGCACACTTCATGCACATTCAATTTCCTTCTTGCTTGCCTATGCACGATGCAGTGAATGAACTCCATGCACGGTACTCTCCTTGCAACCTTACCCCAGAATCCTTTTTGCTTTAGTCAAAGGAGCCACTTCATCAGTGGTTACATTTGCAAAGTTTCCCCATTTAAAAAAAAATGCTGTTAAAATAGTCATTTACTGTTAAGAATGTTTACTTTGGTACATCTTTCTTTAGTGACTTAGTTAGCTGTGTATTCCATTATCAACACAGAATCTAGCAACTACCACAAGCTGAGCCACGTCAAACATCTCTACTTTCATTCAACTGTATAGCACTGAAATATTTCTCCTAATATTTGCTTCTTCAAATCCCTGACAGTGTTTTTCAGTCATCTTCCAAAAGTATCTGCTGATAAAGGAATGCATTTTAGTTTCTCATCATATTGTTTTCCATGTATTATTTCATTTTTACTGCAGCAGGAAGATCAAGTTGTCTCCCCAACCATACATGGCTTCTGAGTCTTTTGCTATTGAGAAATCTCAAAAGAGGCTTTTAAAGATCTATCATTAAGTTTAGTGAAATCCTATAAAGTACTGGCCTGAGTATCGCATAACCTAAAAACTGCTGAAAAAAAATGTAGAGGTTTGTCCTCATATTCTGGACTGCTTAGTTCTTAAATGGCTTGCTAATTGTGATGGCTTCATACCATCATTAGCTGATATTTCAAGGCACAATATTCTCTTAGGACAAGGTTCATCATTAACAACAGTGGATATACACCCACATATCAAATAGCCTTCTTAATAAATCCAAATGTTTTTTGGCCAACATCTTTGTCAAATCTAACTGCCATTGTTTTTACCTCACTAATGCAACTGATCAAGAGCTATATATTCTCAAACTCCATACTAGGAGTGGGAAAAGCATCAGCGCTGCAATATTCTTATTGTTCACTTGTGCTCACATTATTAGTATTATCTTCAATCCATGCTCTCTTTGCACAATTTTTTTAAGCCCACTTGCACATTTTGCGAGTATTAGTTTAGTTGAAACTAGATAATATAATCCATAAATCCACATAAGTGGGTACATGTAAACTGCAGACACTGCAATACACTGAAAACGAACAAACAAGTGAAGGCACTACTGTGACCCTCCCATGCTGTGCAATACTAAATCTGCCCTCAGGACACCTGTGGCACCTACATGACACAGGACCATATGACATACACACCAAGTGATGGTGCCAGCATCAGTGCGTATTTTACAAGAGAAAAAAAAAAAAGAAAAAAAAACACCACAAATTCTTAATTTTTTTCTTATTTTTTGGATAAAACAAAAGTCCCAACATTTTCCTCTCACACCCCACTTTGGATACCACTGATACGGAAGACATCAAAGGAGCAACACGTAATCAGTTCTGTGACAAGTAAACTCAAATTTGTCACAAGTAACCAAGATCTACAATCTAGTTTTAATTATACATTTTAAAACAAGTTTAGGCATGGTTTTGTAACTGACAATTATTTTTACTGAGTTTTTCCCTCCTGTTTTTCAACCTGCATAGATTCGAAGCGCTAGCACTTTCCCTGAGTTTTATTTGGTTGGTTGATTGGTTGGCTGGGGTTTATGGGTTTTTAAGTCTACTTGTAGCTATGCACAAAGCAAAATAAATACAGCAATAAAGAAATAAACTGTATCAAAGTCCTCAGGTAGACAGTTGATTGCCTAATCTCCTGAGACTTCAGGTTTCAGGTGCTGATTTATCTGCAAGGCACACTACCTGCCCTAACCTGAGTTTCTGTCTCTGATTGCTACTAAGCTGCTAACTGCATTTGGCAAACACAGGTTTGCTAATCTCCTGGTAACAGGAAAGTGAGAATTCACTACACACACCTTTGCATGTTTCCTCTTGAAGGAAAAAAAAGACCATGATGCCCGAGAGAAATTCTTACAATGCCAAGGATATCCCAACAGAGGATGAGGATGAGAAAGGCTGAGAAAGTTGGAGCTGTTCAGCCTGGAAAAGGCTGCATGGAGACCTCATAGCAGCCTTCCAGTATCTGAAGGGGGCCTACAAGGATGGCGGGGAGAGACTCTCTATCAGGGACTGTAGCGACAGGACAAGGCGTAATGGGCTCAAACTTAAACAGGGGAAGTTTAGGTTAGATATAAGAAAGTTCTTTACTGTAAGGGTGCTGAGGCACAGGAATGGATTGCCCAAGAAGATGTGAATGCTCCATCCCTGGCAGTGTTCAAGGCCAGGTTGAAAGGAGTCTTCAGTGACATGCTTTAGTGTCCCTGCCCTATAGCAGGGGGGGTAAGAACTAGATGGATCTTAAGGCCCTTTCCAACCCTAGCTATTCTATGATTCTATGAAACAAAGTTACGCTTAGGGTTTGCTGTTTCTACAATAACTACATGACTCTATCCCATGTCAACAGTGCCCCGACTTTCTGGTTTTGCCCCTGTAAAATGAACATCCTTCTATAATATAAGTCTATCTTACATTCTAGCCAATATGGCACATGTAGGTACATTTACACAGCAATGATTACAATTCCAAAGTTTTAGGATGTTATAAACAAAATACTGCATTAACATGTATGTCAAATGCTACCTAGCAAGAAACAAACTAAAATAAATGGATGTTAAAAAAAAAGCATATTTTTTTAAATAAACATAGCTTTTTATCAACAATGCATGAAGAAACCTCTATTACATATTTTGCATTCAAAAGGGCTTTATTGGACAAAGCAAATTAGTTGAACTGACTAAGTCTAGTCTCATTGTGTTCAAAGATTCCAAACCTACAGCCCCTCCATCCTTTTTGAACTAATTAGGAATTAAGAACTGGTTAGGAATTAAGTGGGAAGGGAACATCACATTTTCTCCAAGTTACAAGAAGAAAACTAGTCAACTGGGTTTTCTAGTAACTTCTTCTTCAGGAATACATAAAAACATTATTTAAGGCTTCAGTCATCAGTTACTTTCATAACTATCCAAACTCAGCTGCTGACATTTTTAAATGAAGTTAACAGGTTATTGTCTGATCAGCTCTGATGTAGGTAGGTTCTCCTGGGAGAAGTAGAGAGCCTGCTCACGTGATGATGTTTGAAATTTTTATTCAAGATCCAAGTGCTACTCTTATCACACTAGTGAAAAAAAGAAAACCAAAGTTTTCACTGCCTGGTACATACTAGGTCCCATTCACTCCCAGCCAAAGTTGTCTTTTTTTCAGGTAAACAAAGCCCTTAGGAGGAAAAGCTGGCCAAGTACAAGATAAAGGGTCTTATCTAAAGGTTTGGACACCTATTAATCCCTGAAGGCTGGTCTGGACATATGACAAATGCTGCTGCACAATCAAAGAAGAGAAGTTTAATCCAGTATCTAGCTCCTCAGCCTTTGATAGGAGAATTTCCACCATGATGGGAGGGAAGAGAGGGGCAGGAGATGGAACAATAACCCTATTTATCACATGAACAGCTTGCAGTAGTGGTAAAAAAAACTATTAGTGACATTGTATAAAGTACTAGTGCTGACTGTGACATTCAAGAAAAGGCTATGAACAGCACTAATCAGAGAATAAAGACAATGAAAGTACAGTCTAAAAATAAGAAGTCTGGAACTAAATCTGCTCATTGTCTGTAAATATATCAGGAACATGTAGAAAATAAAAATAAAGGCTACTGAATTTAAAGAAAAGTGTTGACACAAATGTTTGCAAGAACCCCAACTTTCTGCGGGGCAAGGATGGAGCAGAGAGGGCAAGCAAGTGCATAGTGTATGAAACTAAGCAGAGACAGTAAAGAAGTCACATAGCAGAGGGACTGAGAACTTGTGCTAGGACAGGATTACACCATCACTCTCTTGCCTCAATAGAGGTAAAAATTTTCATAAGCTGAGACAGATTTAAAAGAAGTTCTACAACTAGAAATTCTTCAAATACTGAAAACCTGGAAATTTCAAGGACCACTAGCCTCTCATCTTTATGAGCCAGAAGAAGCTATATCTACACAGCCAAAACCAACCAAGATCTCCACTAGTAAGTCTTCTGATTTTGGTGAAGGAAGGGATGCGATGGCAGCTACATGAAGTGATGACACTCCTTTAGAGGATTAAGAAGTTTTCACAAAATAACATCAAAAGCTAAATTTCAGTACTTTCTTGATCCAACTTGCAAGAAAACCTGTATGAAAAACAGGTGGTAAAGAAAAACTGAAAGATGAGTCTTTTTTAAAAATAAACAATTATCAGAAGTTTTATTTCAAATAATGCAACCCCCTTACAGCTTCCTGAAATCTCTGGTCATTTGTCCAATACCTTTAGCAGTTTTGCAACATTTGGCCTTTTTACAGTAATGAAAAAGCCAGTGCATAAAAGCACAAGATAAAACCACATACAGGTGTTAGCATGTGGTAGTAAAACCAGAAGTAAAGGAGAGGTAGTACAGCAGCTTTCAGGATTATACAGTTCCTAAAACAGCACACTGAAGGGTTTATACAATAGTCCTCTTGCCTACAGCAACACTAACAAAAACATTCTAAGACTGGACACTTCCTGAACAGACGGCTTTGGTCATCAACAATATTTACACCTACGCAATTAGAGAACTCTGAAGCCAAAGTCTTATTTCCCCAGACACCACAAGCCTGCTTGCTACGGGAAGAAGCAATGGAAAGACTATGCTTAGCAGCAAGGGATCTCCTCCACAAACACCAATACAGCCATCTGAGAAGCACTGAACTTTCTGTTGATCTTGGTGGCAAAATTAATTCATTGTTCTTCATGAAAATCTGCTTTGCCCTCTTCTGTTTCAGATGTCCTCCATGTTTTTCAAATCTACTATTACAGGCCAACCCAAAACATCTGCAATTCTATTCTCCTTTCTGACAAAATGCAGGGTAAGGAGGAATATGCTGCAAAGCCCAGTGGGTACTTTGTTTTAGGCGTGACGGACAGATGAGAGATTACGTAAACCAAGGTATTAACTTTTATTACTCAGTAATTCGTTGATGTATATGAAGGGGAAAGGGGAGAAAAACAAAAAAATAACAACAACCGCCACCACTCTCCTGTGAACAGAAGCTTCCAGCAGAAAGCTATATTCATGGATTATCTTATGTATTTAAACAAAACACTTGCTGGTTTGATTCCTTTCAACAGGATGCCAGAATTTAAAATACACAGTGTTACAATCCTTCTTTTCAGGTGTAACTGATGAAATTTAAAGGTGGGGAAATAGAACCTTGATCTGCCACAGACATTTAGAAGGTTTATTTCATATACGCACTATGTTACACTCACTCTTAGGGAACTAAATTGTTTGCACACAAGAACAAACTTTAAGAAAAGAAAAATGTTGTTTAGTCATACTATTGTTTTATTGTCTCACATTACACATCCTTCTAGCTAGCAAGGAGTTTAAAAAGGGTTAAATTAAGTAGTGAATTAACATATTGTAACAGTTATGCAGCCAATAAACTCCCTGTAAATCACTAGAAGTTGCAAAAATGTTGAGGGTTTTTTTATGTTAAATAGAAAGCCTTGACATCTTTTAATTTCTTGAAATTAAGTGAAAGAATAGAACAAGAACTACAGACTAAGGAAGCATCCTGAAGCAGCAGGCCTTTCTTTGTCTATCATACATACACTGGAAGAATCATTCCAGCAGCAAAACTAGTAACCAGTGCTCTGATCTGTGATTCCCACTACACACACACAATGAAGGCACAATCCAAGTAAAGATAAACAGCTGTAACGTTTGTTTTCTAATTTGAATGCTTTACACCGAAGGTCTTCAATTCTTTCAATTTAACTCAATACTTCTGTTTATATGCCACTGAAATGTTGGGGTTTTTTCTCAGACTAAGTCAAGTTTGTCTTTTGGTATTCTGCTTTTGCCCCAACAGAAGCTGCCAGTTCCCAATCACACTTCTTTCATTACCTGCATGAGTTCAATCACTTCCTGATTTTTTAACCTTTTATTTTTCATTGGTTTCGCCTTTACTATACCTTTAATTTTCAGTCTTATGTATACTTTTGTCTTTGAGAGTTACACAGAAATCATCTCAAATTTTTCTGGGGAATATTTCAATTATCCACCACAGAAGTACATCAAAGCCATATGTTATGATATAAAAAATACTGGAACCATGCAACATGCATGTTGCGATCAGTTTTTCAAACTATGTCTTAAAAATAGGCATCAAGAACATCAAAGTACATGCAACATTACCAGTCCTAACTTCTGTGACAGTATGCTCAACGAAGGAAAGGTTAACTTTAAGAATCCCTGTGACAACAATTTAAGCTACAGTCCTATGCTCAAACTGAAGGCAAAAGATGGGACAAGACATTCAGATCCATAAACCACAGAATAGCTTTAATAATTCGCTTGGAAATTTGTAAGATGCAGTAAGTAGCACTGAACAATGTCCTTAACTATGAAGTATCACTTATAGAAGAATTATAAACAATAGCTTATGTCATTGTTTAATACCTTAGAAAATGTTGGAAATGGTAATCAGTTTTTTGATGATCATTTAAAATAATATTGTTTAAAGCACTGATTTTCTCGTCACATAAGGGAAACACACAATGGCAGTACTCTTAGGATTGGACTGTAGTAAAACCATTATTTGCCAAGCAACAGATCATTTTCTGTGGCACCTACTCCTGGTTTTAAACTTCAGACAAACAAATACTGACAGACTGAAATGCAGGTCTCCAGCTTAAGGAAAAAAATATTATTAAAATGGAAAACTAGCAACTTTAAACTATTTAACACAATACTTAGCTACTTATCAAGATGATAAGGCTCCTGAAGATCCCTTTATCATTACCTCTAATTACTAATGGTTTCTTCAATTCCTTGGATATTGGTGAGCTTAAAAAATACATATATGTTGGGGAAAAAAAAAAATCCAACTGCATTCCACCAGACTTGCAAGCATTACCTAAACAAACAGATCTGGAAAACTTAAAAGGACAGTAATAACTGCAGTTCAAAACACTTGTACCTGCATGACATATTCTATGCAAATAATGAACACTGGAAACGTTCTTTAAGTCAATGGTCCACTGAAAGTGGTCTTAGTACCACTCATCTCATATATGAGACATTCACTATATATAGTCCCAAATTACAAAATCACTGACTGGTTGAGGTTGGAAGGGACCTGGTCCAATCCCTCCTTATCAAGCAAGGCTACCTACAGCCAGCTGCCCAGGATAATGTCCAGACAGCTTTTCAATATATCCTAGGACAGAGACTCCACAATCTGCCTAAATACCCTTTCTGTATTTATATACACTGATCAGGTGCCCTCAAGTCTTCTCCAGGCTGAAATATCCCAAATCACAGCCCTTCCTCAGAGGGTGTGCTCCAGTGCTTTAATCATCTTCAGCGTTCTTTGTTGAACTTTCTCCAGTATGTCCATGTCTCTCTCATACTGAGGAGCACAGCACTGGGCACATGACTTCAGATGTGGCCTCACCAGCACTGAAGAAAGGGGCAAGATCACCTCCCTCAACTTGCTGGCAATTCTTCATCTAATGCAGCCCAGTATCATTTACCACCTTTACCCCCTGGGCACATTGCTGCCTCATGTTCAACTTGGTGTCTACCAGGACCCTCAGGTCTTTTTCCAGCAAAAGAATGTCTTGCATCTTCCCATCAAAAGTGAAAAGCACTAACAAAACCATCTTCAACTGACATCAACACTCAGTCCTTTACCTAGGAGTAGCTTACAAGCATTCCCAAAACAAACAAACAAACAAAAAAATTAATTACTTGCAGCTGAGAGGATTGAAAATGGACACAAAAATGTGAAACAGAAAATCCAACTTCAAAAAAAGGGAGAATAAGGCTATGAGAAAGTCCTCATACTTTCTGTTATCCTCATTCTTTCTGTTATCATCTACACACCTTCTGGAGTAGATCTTCGGACCAGCCAAAACAGTAAGGGACACAGTAGTATTTAATTTCTCCAAGCCTACTGCACATACTGACAAGTACAGACAAACCAGTGGCTTCCTTAGGATACGTTTTGACATTAATAGAATTTCAGCTTCAGCAGTCACTTCCTCAGGGTCTACAAGGCCTTGTCAGCAAGGAAAAGCATTAGCTCTTCCTAGAAATTAACAGCTTCCCTAGAGGTACTTCAACATCTACTTCGTTACGGAGTTCCAAGTTGCCAACCCTACAGCACATCTACATAGAACTGAACTGGAAAGCAAACTGTCATTCTTATTAAACCACAGAACATCCTGAGATGGAAGAGACCCACACGGATTACTGAGTCTAACCCCTGACTCCCCAGGGCAACCTGAAAGTTAAACAAGGTACACAAAAGCACTGTCAACACTTCCTGAACTGGAAGTGTTCAGTCAGTTCCCAGAGCTACATCATTGGTATTACCAAGACATAGTGGAACGAGTCCCATGACTCAAGTGCTGGGATGGAGCTACAGGCTGTTTAGGAGGAATAGACAGGGCAGGTGTAGTGGTGGTATCACACTCTGCATAAGGGAGAGGTTTGACTACAGCCCCTACAATTAACAATGATGTGGTTAAGAGCACCTGGGTGACAATTAGGGGGATGAAAAACAAAGGATATTGCACAGTGAGCATCCACCACCGATACCCCACCCAGCATGTAAGCACTGAGGAGTTATCCTGTAGGCAATCAGGAGAAATCCATGAATGAGTAGTCCTTGTACTTATGAGAGATTTCAACATCCCAAATATCAACTAGGAACACCATAGTGCTGTGATGAGCAAGCCTGGGAAATGCTGTAATTTTGTGAAAGATAGCTTCTTGTCACAAGTAGCCAGTAAGCTAGGTAGGAAAGATGTTGCTAGACGAGTTATTTACAAATATAGGACTCATGGAAGATGTGACTGTAGGCAGCTCTGTTGGCCACAGTGATCACAAAACATTTGAGTTTAAAATTTTCAGTGTAATGAAAAAAAAAGGACAGCAGAGTTTCCAGCCTGGACTTCACGAGAGCAAACTTTATTCAGGGAACTATTTAGCAGAGTACCCTGGGAATCTGCTTTTGAGGGCTTAAGAGTCCACAAGTGCTGGTCAGTGTTTAAGAACCATGTTTTAGAAACACAGGAGCAGGCAATTCCAGTGTGTCTTACATCAAGCAAGCAGGGCAGAAGACCAGCCTGGCTGAACAGAAAACTCCTCATGAAGTTCAAGATGGGGAGGGGGAAATGATCTCTAGGAACAAAGTTAGGCTTTGAAGGAAGATTACAAAGCCATGGATTGTTTACCAGTTGACATAAAAAGCCAAAGTTCAATTAGAGTTGAAACTGGCCGGTGTTGTGTGAGATAACAAGAAAGGCTTTTTCCAATTATGCTAATAACAACAGGAGGTCTAAAAAAAAACACCCAAAAAAAAAAAAAAGCCACAAAAAAAAAACAAACAACATTGGACATACCTGTTGAAGGTGATCATCTGATTAACAGGGATGAAGAAAAAGCAGACACATTCAGTGCTGTGTTTTTTCTTTTTGTCTCAGTCTTTAGTAAGACTGATAGAATTTGAGCTGCCTGGTCTCCCAAGTCAGAGGGCTAAGTGTAAGAACAATGACTTTCCATTTGTGGATACTCAAATTGTAAGAGACCAGCTGTAGCAGCTGAATGCTCACAAGTCCATCGGACGCGATGAGATTCACCCCCAAGTTCTGACAGAGCTAGTGGATGTTATGGTAGGACCCTTCTCAGCCAGCTACTAAAGGTCTTGGGAGTCCGGGGAGGTCTCTGCTGACTGGAAGCCAGCCAATGCTATTCCAATCTACAAAAAGGGCATGAGGGAATGCCAAGGAAACTACAGGCGTTTTAGTTTCTGGAAAAATTATGGCTAAGATCATACTGGGTACTACCGAAAGGCATTTAAAGAATAACGTGGGTTCACAAAGGGAAAGTCCTATTTAAATACTTTGATAACCTTCTATGACAAGGTCATCCACATAGTGGATGAAAGAAAAGTGGTGAATGTAGTTCTGGATTTCAGTAAGGCTTTTATTACTGTCCCGCACAGCATCCTTCCGGACAAGCTGTCCAGACATGGGATAAGCAGGTTTAGAGTGCACTGGGTGAAGAACTGGCTTAAAGGTGGGGCAAAAAGGTTTGCAGTGAATAAGCCAACATCTGGTTGACAACCAATCACCAGCAGTGTTCCTCAGGTCTCAATTCTAGGGCCAGTTCTGTTCAATATATTTATCAATGATCTGGATGCCAGAGTTTAATGTACCATTAGCAAGTTTGCTGACTGGAAAGTGGAGAGGGGAAGGAGACCTCTTCTCCCTGGTATCCAGTCATAGCACATGTGGGAATCATAGAATGGTTAGGGTTGGAAAGGACTGCAAGATCATCAGGGAAGAGTATTTTCACCTTCATTTTAATATTCAGCTAAATAGCCTTTGTATCCACCAGAATAAAGTAATAAACTAGACACACCCACTCATCCTCTCTGAGTTGCCTTGGATAATTCTAACAACTGGTATAAATTATTGCTTATCAGACTGGCCTCAAGAGCAATATAATGCAATATACCAAGATACATCTCTAAAATATGGCCAGATTTTAGTACAACTACACTGCAAACAGAAAATCTTACCATAGTTACATGTAGGCACTTCCATTTTAAATTTTAACTCTATAGGTAACTATATAACTCTATAGGTAACAATATGGAAAAGTATGGGCTTCAGAACAGACATGCAGCCTGAGCACATACCAAAAGTGCCCAGATAACTTAATAAAAACGCACTCACAAGAATTCATGTCTGCCACCACCACCTTACTGGTCATAATAACCATGACTAGCATGAGCACATCCCTACTGCAGTCACAGTAAAATTAGCAAGCCAACAAATTCTGAAGGAACATAAACCAACATTACAGATATTAATGAAGAGTGCTGCTGTTTCTATTAGGCCCTACACCCCTTGTTTCTGTGGGGACACAAAGAGACCATGACTAAGCAATACTAATAATGGAAAACAAATTAATACTGCCCCACAAAATAATCTCCCAATTGTTCTGGGAAGTCAGCAGAAAATGACAATTCAAAGAAGAGGAGAAACCTACTCAGCATTACAGGCTAACAAGGCAGAAAAGGTCACTGCACATTTTTCAGCACTAAGACATTTGATGTGATGTACCTCTCCTCACTAACTGCATCTCAAAAAATATCTAAAAGAGGATACAAGTAGAATTCACTGCATGTTCTCACTCTCTTTTCTCTGAATATTTGCTTTTTTTAAATGCGCTATACAAGCCTCTTTCCAGCTGTCAATCTCAGCAGTGTTAAAACGTATCTGTCCTAATTCCAATCACAGACTGCTACTAATCTTACCTATTTCTACCTGACAGCACTCACCCAAGCATTGTCACTTATTTTTCAAAATAGCCCTTAAGTCTCTACAGTGCTAGAGAATTCAATTCGATCCCTAGTAAGGCTCTCAGGTGATAAATAATCATAGAATCATAGAATAGTTAGGGTTGGAAAGGACCTTAAGATCATCGAGTTCCAACCCCCCTGCCATGGGCAGGGACACTTCCCACTAAACCATGTCATCCAAGGTTCTGTCCAAATAATTCTCACTTCTTAAGAGTTCTCTCCTCTGCTAATTGTTCTCCAACATAATCTGAGTCCAAAATTTAACTACAAAAAATGACAAGTTGAGAACATGAAAATGAACAACACGTAAGTCCTAGCAGTGCCGAAACCCTGACTTTTTAAGGGTCAGCGCTGGATGACATCAACACATTGCATATTAAGTTTAACTCAATGCTACAAAGAAATCAGTGGACTACAAGAAAAAAAAGCTTAAATATCATAGTAAAAGAGTGCTTGAAATATTAGTTATTTTCATTGCAGACTGAGTGCACAAGAAATTCAAAAACTCTGATTAGGGTCAGTGCTCTTTCTGCTGAAATGCTAAAGACTAAATTATGTAACTTAAAAGCATTAATAGCTAATTCTTGAGAACAACCAAGTGACTGCAAAAACTGCACAGAAGTCATCCAACTCCCCACTGAAAGAAGTCGGTTTTCAAAATTATTCCCTTATGTTGATTTTTGAGGGACTTCTGAAGGTAGACACAGAGGAAAGACAAGTGAAAAGCATCTCCAGCATCCTTTACCCAGATAATGTACATTTGCACGACACGGTCAATGCACAGGCCTTCCTGCCTGAAGAGTATTAAGAATCCTTAGTCATTCTTTAATGACCATACAAATCAGTCACCTTTGCTGTCCTCCTTTGTAACTTCCCCAGTTATATACTGCACATCTTTTCAGACAGAGTGAAAAGATGAAAAACTGCACAAAGCATTCCTCCAAGACAGGAATGCCCCATGGGTATAAATAGTAACATGATGAGGTGGACTGTTTCATTCTTTATTCTATTCCTGTATCTTCTACAGTAATTGTTGAAACCACCAGCTTTTAAGCTGGGGGGATGTCAATTAACATCTGAAAAATCTTCTTACTTCCCCTCCTTAAACAGGAAGGGATTGAAACAGGAAAATAAGCCTGAAGTGTATGTCTCAACTAACACAGATTTATTGAATCTAGTTTTAGTTTCTTATGGCCTTTCAAGACTTGAAACTGAAGCAACCAGCATAGTAGGTTTACTCAAAACAGACAAGAACACCAACCAACTCCAAAAGCAAGCTGTTGCTGGGAAAGGGCAAAAAATTCTGAGAGGCTATAATGGCAGTCTGACTTGCTCATAGGAAGTATTTAAAGATGCTTCTATTTAATAAAAATAAACTTCATATAAATATATATATTATTATATATTATATACAAGATATATAATAAACTTTATATAAACTATATATCGACTTTAATAAACTTATTTAAAGTTAGTTTATTCGCTGAAGTGCTATCTGTATAATCTTTTTTTATTAAAACACCTATTACTTAGCAATGGATTTTCTCCTTGTTTATACAACAATCTATTCCTTATTTTGAATCATGTATTAGCCTATCCCAATAGACTCCTGTAAGAACTATTTCTTAATAGACTAGCCTACTCCTCAACATGTGCTCTCACAACTCCTTACTTAGTTGTACAACAGAGGGTTAAAAGCACAGGCTGAAATTTATTCATACTCTGTTCAAGGTTCTGTTGGCCTCTGCTGGAAGCCTCTCTTCCTTCACTTCTTTTTATGCTAAAAATAAACAGTATTTTTCATTTTACTTGCACAAGAGCAGTACTATTCCAACAGCTTTCCCCTCAATCAGTTTATTGGAATTTTTTTCCTGATCAAAAAATGGAATACAAAGAAACACAACAATCTGTTTTGTAAAAGAGATGAAGCTAGGAGGTTTCCACATAGTATCGGAACCACTTACCATAAAGTAGTAAAATTTAGCAGTTTTCAAATATGCTTACCTAATTAATACAAAAATAGTACGCAAAAAGCAGTATACGTTATATTCTTAATGCATTCCAACATTTACTTTTTATTCCATTCCTACTGGAACATTTTTGTAAAGCAATTCATAATTTTATCGGGTTCTTATTAACAATTTATGCCCCATCTTAACAGACACTTCTAGCTACTCCCTCCAATACACATCAGATCCCCTATATTAACACAAAAATGTACTTACTGACAAAATATTAAGATAACCCGTTATGTCTCTGAAGTTTCCACTTCCATTACGCAAATATTTCATCACTTACAGATTTTGCCAGTTCATCAGCAGCAGTCTGTCATCTTACAAAGTAAGACTCCAACTAGTTTTCTTCCTCATAGCTATTCCCTTAACAATGCAGCTTTACTCACCATCCCGTGACAACATCGCTTTGTCAGCAACCTCTCACAAGACACTGAGCCAAGGATTTTATTTTAAAATAACACACAAATATTAGTCTTCTACCAGATTTTCAATACTAATTGAGTTCTTTCCTGTCCTTGTAACTTGTTTCCAAAGGCCAAAATACACTTTTTTCGTTTAAACCCCAAATCTTTCCAGCTACCACAGTAAGACAGTGGTAATTTTTGAGAAAGGTAACACTGTAAGAAGGCAGCTGGAAGCGGAAAATAAAGTGTGGCAAGAATGAAGGAATAAAAGGAACTGAAATTTACAAAAGAGCAGCTTCCACACTTCTAGCCTGAGGGAGAGAGAAAAGGGAAGCTCTTGCTCTTCATCTTCTATTTAGCTTTTCTTTTATATTGCTTTTTGATTGTTATGTTTACACACAGGTACTTTTAATGTCACTGTGCATACTAGAAAATGCAAGTGAGCCAATTCCAACACACCAGTTAGTAAAAACAAGGTCAGTTTTTAAGATGAATGTTCAGCAGTCTTAGCTTATGCTCATGAACAGCAAGAAAAAATCATCCTGAATTTCTGAGGAACTAGCACTGTGTTTCAAAACTGGATATGTGTTCTTTTTTTACCAAGTAGATTGTGCAATTTTATAGATTATGAACTTTATCTTTCCTGTTTACTTTTCCCTATTCCAAAACTACAACTCATTGGATTTGATTTACACTGAGAAATCACTTGCTACCTTGAAACGTTCCCACAATCCAAAGTTCTCCCGTAACTTTCACCCACCCATGTGAGTAACAGATAAAAGGTTTTATTTATCTCTTTTTCAACACTCTCACTGATCTCCTGCTCCACTCAAATGCTTATAACAAAAAATCTTGGTTAGAAACCCCAGAAATAAAAATACAGGCAGAGTACCTCTGGATATTTTTGTCTGTACCCACAGCACAGACAAGAGCTCTCTTCTGCCCACTTCAGGCTGCAAGGTGAAGATACCTGAAAGTGTGAAACAATTTGCTGTTTATTTTTAAAATGTGACATCCTCCTCTAGTCTTTTTTTAAAGTGCTTTCTTCCACCCCACTTTATTTTCAGCAAGATAACTCTAAAATTCTAGTATTAAAAAGCAGATAGGAGTAATTCTGTGCCGTTAGAACTACTTGAGAAGGTCAGTTACTAGCATGCATTTGCATTCTCAGTGCATTTACACATCAGACAAATCAAGAGAATGCCCGACTGTATTTTCAGTAACAGGCATTTATGTTCGAAAGAATTATTCTGAAGTGATTTGTGCCACTGAAGTATTCCTTGCGTTAGACTTCTGAGGCTGAATTTCATTACAACAGAAAAAGTATTTGCCTTACTAGTTACATCCCTCCAAGTTAACATCCTTAACAGCGAGAATGGTAAGAAGCTTTTAAACTGGTTACATTTAAGTACGTTGAGACCCTAGAGCCACTTAAAGCAGAACCTAAGGATCTGTAATATGGCTGCAGCAATAAAAAAAAATGGTGATTAATTAAGGAAGTTTCAAAAGCCCAAGAATGTAATCTGCTTTGTTAAACACGTGTCCCCCAATTTTTATTAAAGGCTTTTAGTCAGAAGTTATTATAAAGTAGCACAACCAACTAAGCAAATTTCAGTTTATTCTTCAAAGTCAATAGAAACTGTAAATTAAATCCAAATACATTCTCTCTTTAAATAGGATTTTGAAAGTGGTTTTTTTGACAATACTGAACTATCAAACTGTACATAAGATCATAAATGTATGCAATCTCAACACTGACTAAGGGGAGAGGGAATAAAAATAAAAATATTATACCTGCCATCTATCCACTGCTACAGAACCACACCAGGACACACTCACGTAAACCTGCAATGATTAATTGCTTCATACTATATGTAGTAGTTATTAAGACCTACACATAACACAAGCATAAACATTTCCCTGACATACTTTCCTTGAAATGCTAAGAAATAAATAAATAAATAAATAAATAATATCGGAAACACATAGTGCTATTCCAGGTAAACAATTCTGACATACTATAACCACTCTGACTGCTGATGGATTCCCTGGAATCCCTGATGTTCCTCTGTAAAGCAACGCTACCAACACTGCATTTGCAAAACTGTGCTAAACTTAAGTATGCTTCTGGTTAAACTATTAGGTCCTCAAACACAGCAAAAACATATGCCAAGAAGCAATAACTAGATCTTTTCACTTAAAAAAAGCAATTAAAAATAAAAACTTCCTTTTTAAAGGTACTGTAGAAATTTTTAGCAAAACCCATGCCACGTCACTGTTCCACAAGCCTTTGGAATGCCTCTTCTGGACACTTCAACTCCTGCTGATGAGGAAAAAGAGATTTCTCTCTACAGCCGTATCATTTTCCTCCAAGACCTCCAATACTTCCAATGGCCCACACCTAAGACTATTTTATGTCACTGTAAGAGGATTTCCACAGACCATGACATATCTGAGCTAACAACTACAGAGAAAGTGCCCTACTGATTCAATGAAAACAAGTTCTAAATAAGGACCTGAATGTAACCAACTCCTACTGTCTGCACTTATACACAGACCAATGCAATACAGAATCACATAATCATACAACAGTTTGGATATCCCTGTATATTGCTAAACTCAGAATTCAAAGGAACAGTTCTGGTTTACAAGTTTCATAAAGACAACAAGAATGAAAGGATTCTGGTTAATGTGATGCCACCACAGAAACTGGGGAACTCTTACCCAATTCACATACTTTCATAGCGGAAGGCACACCCAACCCAGCCTTGAATACCACCAGCGATGGATCGTTCACACCTTCCCTGGGCAACTGTACCCAGTTGCATTCCCATGCCTCACCACCCTCACAGGAAAGAATTTCTTCCTCATATCCAATCTCAACTTCACCCTGTTTAAGTTTGAACCCATCACCCCTTGTCCTATCACTACAGACCCTCATGAAGAGTCCCTCCCCAGCACCTCTACTGTCCCCCTTCAGATATTGAAAGGCTGCTATGAGGTCTCCACGCAGCCTTTTCTTCTCCAGGCTGAAAAAAACCAACTTTCTCAGCCTGTCTTCATACGGGAGGTGCTCCAGTCCCCTGATCAACCTCGTGGCCCTCCTCTGGACTTGTTTCAACAGTTCCATGTCCTTTTTATGCTGAAGATACCAGAACTGCGCACAATACTCCAAGTGAGGTCTCACAAGAGCAGAGCAGAGGGGCAGGATCACCTCATTCAACCTGCTGGTCACACTCCTTTCGATGCAGCCCAGGATACGGTTGGCTTTCTGGGCTGCAAACGCACACTGCTGGATCATCTTCATTTTTTTCATCGACCAACACCCCCAAGTCCTTCTCCATAGGGCTGCTCTGAATCCCTTCTCTGCCCAACCTGTAGCTGTGCCTGGGATTGCTCCGACCCAGGTGCAGGACCCTGCACTTCTCATGCCACATGCAATTGATGCAGAGCTAGAAAGCCTTTTGCTTTGTTTTAATTAAGATGTGTGTTATGCTGTGCAGAAGCAGGTAAAAGCAGTACTAACCTAGCTTACAAGATGTATTTTTATCAGAAGCTTCATTCCTTCTCTTCAGCCTACATGACAAGTCTTCTTAAAGCTAAAAGTAACTTCCAAGAATCATTAAGCACAGCTTGAAGCAAGTACTTTTGTCTATCACTCCATCCACTCCTTCTCCAAGCCTTCCCACTTCATTATCTGCCTTTCACCCAACCAAATTCTAGGATCAACCTGCGTTTTTGGGGGCATGGTTTACTTAAGCTAACAATGAGTGTTTGAGTGCATTAATAGCAGCCATTTCTAAAAAATGTGACTGACATCATGTTTTTGTTTGGTTTTTTAATTATAGTATTTTAGTTTTCAAATCTAGCGTTTTAATGGCATAGGAATACTGAAGCATGAAGAAACGGCGTGCAATACCAACTTCCTGTTATAGATCCTTACCCCAGACTCATCTTGGTATCCAAAAACCAAGAGAAATCTCTTTCTCCATACATCCGTATTTTTAAGAGGGACAAAAACAAACAAACAAACAAAAACAGGGAAGTGGGTAGAAATTCCAATTCCACAGGCTCAGGCTAAAGGGTTGGCTCTGAGCTTCATCAGTATTCCCATGATCTAAGAAGCATTTGTAGACAGCTGACTATTTAAACTTTATTGCCAACCCTTTAATAAAACACACAGGCTGTTACAATGCTTTGTTAATTGACGTTTAGCAACAAATGTAAATTACGTTTCCAATAAAAATAATCCATATCCTTTTGGTAACAAGATGTCCCAAGCTAAGAGATTAAATCAGTCCCAAATATGTCAAATTACCTTCATGTTTTCAAGAATAATTATGTATTTAAAGGAATTATTCTATAATACAATTAGGAAAAGACTACTGATAATATTAAATTACTCAATCTACAAGCATTTATAGGACCAGACCTTTAAAATATAGCTCAAAAAATACCAAAAACGTGACAAAAGGATTCTAGACTCAGTTTCAGAAGCAAGGTTAGCTGAAAGCATTTCTAGTTGGCCCATTTGAAAGCATGTGTCAAAAGTCCAGATAAACTGTGCTTTTACAATGTTTTTTTCTCAAATAGGTGAAAAATCCTTTTATTTTTTCTATGTAAAGTTTCTTTAACCTTTATTAGTCTTAAAATCAATTAAAAATAATAATTTAGTTTACACCTTAACCAACACAGACTCAGATAAGGCAGCATACAAAATTAAAAAAAAAAGCCACTCAAGTTAGTGAAGCATTACCACAGCCCAACAATAACCCATTTGTTTCTGTATCACAAAGATTAAATTAGAACACAAATTTTAAGGGGAGATTCTTATTACTATTAAAGACACATTGTTTTTCGTGTGTATGACCATATACATAACCCAGCCATCAGCAGTCAGTGACAGTACCCCCTCATAAACCAGGGCTATTAAGCTTGAAAAACCTGGATATTTTTAATGCAAAATATTCCAGTGACTTTCTATATGACATGGGTGACATGTGAAAACAGCACTGAACAATGAAAACCTCTCTTTAAAGTTTCACCCAAACATCGAAGAGCTCCCATTAAAATTATTAGATAGTGTTAAGTCATTTTCTCTCTGATGCACAGTTTAAACATTCATAGCTCTGAAAGCAGAGCTAGATCATTCTAAACTGGGATGAGAACTGGTACTGTTCCAAAAACAAGACAACTACAAATAAAACCAAGTAAATAAACACACAGAGTTGTAACATTTTGCCACAACATAAACAAAGGTAAGTGACATAAATAGGTCTTCTGAGGTCTTGAAATCAGTCTGCTCAGCAAAGCATACATTAAGAGGACCCTGAGAGACCAGCAAACAAATACAACTTGAGCAGTAGCCATAACGACTTCCCACTCTGCTATCCCCTCTTCTCTTGAGGGGAGGCAAACTACATATACTGTGAGGGGTGGCAGCAGCTCATTGTGAAGGGGGAACGGCTCTCACCTCGTCCCTCCCCAGCTTCACTAAAGGAAGGCGAACTTAACCCTAACAATATCCTTCTCCTCTGCTTTCACCCAGGAGACAAGCAAGGGCCGGCCGTGGAACTGCCTAACTGACTCCCACCCGTAATGCCACTCGCAACCCGCTCCGCGTTGACACAGGTCAGGACTCAGCCCTTAGCCACCCTCACTGGAAAGGCCCCAGACAAGAATAAACAAGGCTATTCGCCGACACCAGACACCAGCCACACTCCCCTCTGCTTCCCCCCCCCCCAAACCCCAGACCTCCACACGCTCCCTACAGCGCCGACCCTCCCTCCCCAGTCAGGTGTGGGCCAGGCCCCCCGCCCCGTCCAGACAGGAGCAAGGGTGGGATACGGCAGGGAAACGTAGCAATCCTCCAGCTGCCAAACGGGAGCATCGAAAGGGGAGAAGCAACAGCCGCCACCCCACTATCCAGCAGGGCCCGGGGAGGGGAGGGCGACGAGCTGAAGTACCGGAAAGTACAGACCGAGACCTTACCACAGCTCCCTTCGCCATTTTAGCCCGACACCCACTGCCCCCCTCCCGTCCCTCGGTGACAGGGGCAGCCCGCACCCAGCCGCAGATCACCCCGCCGACCAACGGCGACGAAGGAGAGCGAGAATAAACGGCAATCGCTTTCCTCCCCAGGCCAGCCGTGTTCTGCCGGGCCAGACCGCAAAGCGAAGCGGCTGCGGCACAGCCTGTTTTGTTTCCTTACCGTGGCTCGCAGCCTCACAGCTGCTACTGCCGCCTCCTTATCCTTCCTCCCACCTTTTTCTTCTTTTTCTCCTCCTCGCCGCCGCGGCGGCGGCTCCTCACCCCTCCGCGCCGCGCTCCGCAGCCGTCACCGCCGCGCAGAATGATGCCATCTCACAGCGGCATCGGCAACTCCCGCACAAGAGCCCCCCTCACGCCGCCGCACGCCCCCAACAGCCGAGCCAGCCTCGTGCGCGCGCTCCGGGCACGGGGAACAGGAACTTGAAGAGAAGCCGCAGCTGAAACTGGAGCCAGAGCCAGAGCCAGAGCCAGAGCCAGAGCCAGAGCCACAGCCGCCGCCGCCGCCGCCGCCACCCGGGCGGGAGGGCCCAGTCGAAACGAAGCAGTGCGCAGCGGCGGTGGGAGGGGAGAGACGAGGCCGAGCCCGAGGCTCTTCAAAGGGGACAGGGCTGGTTCTTAGCGCCTGCCCCGGGTTGAACCAACTCGGGTGCTGCGGCGGGGAGAAACGCCGAGCGGGCTAAGTCAACCTCTCCAGAGGCAGGGGAGGAGCGGCCGGGGCACCGTCGCAGGGAAGAGCATGCTCAGGCAGGATAAGGAAGCTCTCTCTGAGTCACGGCCCGCCCCCGAGGCAGCTCCTTTACTGCGGCGCTGAGAGCCAGTACCCTCCGGTGGCGAGCAGGCGATAAAGACGGGGTGTCTTCTCCACCCCTCTCCCCGTGCTGCGAGGGCAGGGCGGGTCCCAAGGCCCTGACAGCCGCCCCACTCCGGAGCGATGGGGTCCCGTTGGTCCTTTTCCTCTGCCGGCGGAGCTCCGCTCCCTCTGTGGGTAGCTTACACTTTCCCGTAGTTGGGAAGGCGGATGGATGGAGGAGGGGGGAGGCAGTCTCTCTCAGCGCAGCGCGGCGTGGCTGGCTCACGGGCGCCCGGTGCAGCCCGTCTGCCCGACGGCGGTGCTTCTGACGATCCGCTCGGTAGCGCACCTTGAACCCCGGCCGCGGCACGGGCGAGGGGCTGGCTGTCGTTAGCCGACGTTAAAACAGGCTCAGACGTTCCATACGGATTTACGAACCTAAAAGTGCTTTTACGCACAAACATGAGGCTTGTGCCTTACAGTGAAGACTAATGATGCGTTAGCTTCGTACTATATAATGTAATGCTATGGAGGCAGTGGCAGCATGAGCTTTTGGGCATAAACAAGGCCTTTAAGTGGTTGTCTCAAAGTCCAGCTCCACTGTTAATTGAAAAGAACAAAAGCTTACAGTGTGAGACCCTGAAGCAACTTCCAGCAAAGCCTGGCATTTTGTTATTCTTAAAAAACGACATGAAGGCCAGCAGTCTGATTTGGGCATATAAATTGCTTCAGGAAACAAACGGGAAGCTCTTAAAAGTACTACTTTCCAACCAGCTACTTTCCAATTAATTCATTCTTCATAGAAAATCTGTGAGAAAACCACAAAGTTTTGAAAAGAAAGAAACATTATGTGCAGTTAAACTTTAAAAATTATCTTGGACTATTCCAAAAGAAAACAATACTAGTCTTCCCTTAGCTGGTCATACTAGTGCAAGTGCCTGAAAACTGCTGGTTTGAGTATTTGCGTGCAGCAGTTGTAACAGAACTCATGAGCTGTACCCTTGCAGAACCCACTGTGGGCAGTTAAGACTAGCTGCCTACAGTTGGCAACCTAATTGATCCATCTGATTGTCAGAATTCGAGAAACACTGTTTTCTGTATGTCAGCTAAAGCTTACAACTAAAGAAAACTACAGTCCTGCTTTTATTCTGAGATTGTCCCTTACTCGGGGAGACTACTTTTGCAACCCTTTGGTAGCACTCCCAGAGTCTGCTTAGTAAGCTACATCTCTCCTTCCTGCTTGTTTGTTTTGCTGACGTAAAGCAATCTAATTGAAACCTAGAGAAAAAAAAATACTTGTACCTTTAGGTAGGACCACTTTTATATGGGGAAAAAATTATATTTAGGAACTTTACACTGAATGCAGCATTATATTCCCAGCAGCAAAGGATGGGTGAAGGTGTAAATGACAGTGGTTTTATCTCTGCTGATTATGTAAACTATTAGTTTCTCAACTCCAAGGCTTTGCTTGTAACTAATACCAGTAATCTGATACTTCATTAAAAGTATGAGCATTATTTCTTAACAGATTATATATGTGTAAGTGCTTCTTTCTTGCCTTATGAAGTATGAGAAGTGTGTAGTGACTTGAAACAATGCTTTATACATGAGTTATGGGCTTCTCTGGCTTGCCTCCTCCCTGTTTCAAAACAAGCTTTGTCATACATTTGTCTCACCCCCGGGAAGCACTGGCATTCCAAGTATTATTCCCTCTTACAGACATTTGATACACTTAGGAATGCAGAATGTCACAAGTTTGTGAATGTCACCAGGGTTTGATTTTTGTTTGTTTGTTTGTTTAATGTGTTATAAAACATCAAGATTTTTCCAACTAATTTTAGGGCAGTAGGTAATAAATGAAAATGTAAAAGTTAAAAGCCATACATTGAAAACTACATGAAAACATTTAAGTTATGCTTGTATTCTACATGTGCAAACACGTTTTTCTTCATTTTGCAGATAACCACCTTCATTTTTTTCTACTGTGCTGTGGCCAGTAGAGATTACGGATTCTATCATACAATTCCGAAAGCTGGGAGGAATTCATACGGGTTTGGTTGCCTCATTGCTTCAGAGCTTTGCTCTTTATAGGGTTGAAACACATTGCTAACTTCAGGTCAGGTCTCATAAGCCAAAAAACTGATCAAAACATAAATCAACCAAAGCTGGAACTTTACAAAAGAGTCTGCATGAAGGTTAATTTTAAATAAACATAAAAATAGCTTCTGTAGTCGTTTATGAGCCTTTTGAAAATTTTTAACAGTGTCTCCTTGGGTGTATTTCTGATATTTTTTTTCTTTGCAAAGTAAGGAGAGTTTTGGAAAACTCTGGTTCAGAATAGCTATCTATAACATATCTTGCAGAATAAACTGGGTTTATCCTTAGATAGTAATGGATCTTTTCTGGCATGGTTGAACTGTGTACATTTGATAAGAATGGATTCCAGGATGGGCTTTTGCAAAATCTAGGTTATAGAAAACTAAAGCATCCACTGGCTGGAGGTGTATCTTTGCTTTTCAGTGAATGTGTTTGCTGTTGTTACTGCAACAGAGGATTGGCAGTGAGCACTGCTAGCTTTTAATTGGAAGGTCTGGGTGAGTGGCAGTAGTTTTGGTCAAGCTATGCTTCTGGAGAACTCTTCTAGAACTTAATAGGAAGTAAATCAGTAAAATTGTTAATTAATGTTTCTACTAGCATTCAAAATTCAATACCATCTATTTGCAGTTCTGCTGGTTTTTATTTTCTCAAACATCTTACAAAAGCCTTATGTGAAACTATAAACCCCTCATGTTGCAAAGTAGTTAAAACTATAGAAAAGTAAAATTGAAGTGTAATCAACTTCCTTAACAGTAACACTGTAGTAAAAGATGTGGCTGAAGCCAAATCTTCCTACTTTTAATGGACTGAAATACAAGCTGATTTCACCTGAACAAAGGCGTTTAGAACTAGTCTGTGTACAATGTGGTTTCTGTTGTTTGAAATGAGGAGAGTGTTATAATACAAGACCTAAATGCAAGTGGTTAGGCTCATTGCCTGTGCAGCCCTCATCTTCCAACTATGAAAAATCCAAAAAGCAGTATCTAATAAAAGTAGAAGTTTCCCTGGTAGTTATTTTTTATGAGAGTATTTATTATAACAAAGCTCATGCAGAGTAAGAAAACTTTGGATGAGATTCCTTAGGTCATGTTCAAAAAAGCATTTAAGCACCTGAAATGTTGTTCAGGTAATAAGCTGAATTCTACCTTGAAGAGCACAAGCCACAACTCTGTAGGTGTAGTCAACCAGATCTGCTAGTGGATGTATTTGGTGGCACCTGATGTCTTCATTGCAGCATAAGAATTGCAGCTGGACTTAACACTTGTTTCGTTTGGTGTCCAGGCAGTGGGTAGTGTATCATCTGAAATACATGGAGGGGTATGGTTAAGAGTATATCTAGTACTCAGAAGATCTGAAATCAGCACAAAGTGCAGAAGTAGCGCTAGGAGTGATCACCAGGCCTACAGTATCCTAATTATTAAGAGCTTGTGACTGAGAAGATCTGTGTCCTGTGCCCTCCTAAGCTCAAACCAATCTCTCCTTTCAAGACAGACTATGACCAATGAGTGCTCTCTGATTTGGGATCAGGATTATTCCCCTGCGCCAGTGTGCTGTTTCACAAAGGCACACTGAAGTGTTGCAGTAGAGTATTGTCAGACGACTCAGCAATTAGGGAACATTGCTAGAACAGCTGGAAAGTTCTAGTTTCTGGTCCTTCTTCCCAACAGTGTTCAGACATTTTAACCAATGGCTTTGCAATGCACAATATAAGCTCCTGTTCCAGGACAATAGACAATAAACATTCCCTATAACAAATGCATGACTGCACTGTTGACATTGGTCAGAGTCTCCTCATATTTCTCTCTCTTGATTCCATGATAATTATGTTCTGAAAGCAGACTGAATATAGATATTTATATGTTTTATTTATATACATATCATAAAATCGTAGAATAGTTAGGGTTGGAAAGGACCTTAAGATCATCTAGTTCCAGGGCCCCTGCCATGGGCAGGGACATCTCGCTCTAAACCATGTCACCCAATGATCTGTCCAACCTAGCCTTGAACACCGCCAGAGATGGAGCATCCGCAGCTTCCTCAGACAACCCATTCCAGTGCCTCACCACCCTCACAGGAAAGAACTTCTTCCTCATATCCAATCTAAATTTCCCCTGTTCAAGTTTGAACCCATTACCCTTTGTCCTATCACTACAGTCCCTCCACAGCATCCTTGTAGGCCCCCCTTTTCAGATATTGGAAGGCTGCTATGAGGTCTCCACACAGCCTTCTCTTCTCCAGGATGAACAGCCCCAACTTTCTCAGCCTATCTTCATACGGGAGGTGCTCCAGTCCCTGATCATCCTTGTGGCCCTCCTCTGGACCTGTTCCAGCAGTTCCATGTCCTCCAACAGTTCCATGTCCTTTTTATGTTGAGGACACCACAACTGTGCACAGTACTCCAAGTGAGGTCTCACAAGAGCAGAGTAGAGAGGCAGGATCACTTCCCTCGACCTGCTGGTCACGCTCCTTTTGATGCAGCCCAGGATGCGGTTGGCTTTCTGGGCTGCGAGCGCACACTGCCGACTCATGGTCACGTTTTTCATCAACCAACACCCCCAAATCCCTCTCGGCAAAGCTGCTCTGAATCTCTTCGCTGCCCAACCTGTAGCTGTGCCTGGCATTGCTCCAACCCAGGTATAGGACCTTGCACTTGTCATGGTTAAACTTCATCAGGTTGGCATCTGCCCACCTCACAAGCATGTCAAGGTCCCTCTGGATGACATTCCTTCCCTCCAGCGTATCAACCAAACCACACAGCTTGGTATCATCGGCATCAGTAACAAAGATGTTGAACAAGATCGGTCCCAACACCGATCCCTGAGGGACACCACTCATTACTGGTCTCCAGCTGGACATTGAACCATTGACCACAATTGTTTGTGTGCAACTGTCCAGCCAGTTCTTTATCCACCGAGTGGTCCTCCTATCAAGTTGATGTCTCTCCAACTTAGAGACAAGGATGTTGTGTGGGACAGTGTCGAACGCTTTGCACAAGTCCAGGTAGATGACATCAACTGCTCTACCCCTGTCCATCAGTTCCGTAGACCCATCATAGAAGGTCACCAGATTGGTCAGGTAGGATTTCCCCATAGTGAAGCCATGCTGCCTGTCACCACCCACCCCATTATTTTTCATGTGCCTTAGCATGCCTTCCAGGAGAATCCGCTCCAAGATTTTGCCAGGCACAGAGGTGAGGCTGACTGGTCTGTAATTCCCTGGGTCATCCATTTTCCCCTTCTTGAAAATGTGGGTTATATTTCCCTTTTTCTAGTCATCAGGAACTTCACCTGACTGCCATGATGTTTCAAATATGATGGACAGTGGCTTAATAACTTCGTTTGCCAGCTCCTTCAGGGTCTGTGGATGGATTTCATCAGGTCCCATGGACTTGTGTATGTTCAGGTTCCTAAGGTGGTCTTGAACCAGGTCCTCTCCTACAGTGGTCCCAAGGTCTTAATTCTCACAGTCCCTGTGTTTGCCTTCCAAGACTTGTTTGGTGTGGTCGGAGCATTTGCCAGTGAAGACTGAGGCAAAGAATTCATTGAGAGTCTCAGCCTTCTCCAAATCCAGGGTACATACAAACATGTGTATGTTGGTGTTTGTAAAACTATACTTTTAATATATATTGTCATTACACAGTTATTTATATGGTAAGTAAGGGCTAGGGGTTTGTCCTTGGGGTGGTATATGTTTTTTTTGCTATTATACTTAAAATAGAATCTTAATTTAGTCATTTTTTCACTGTGTATAGTTTAAAGTCTCTAGTTTTACAGTGGTTAAGGAACTTGGGTACTACGCCTTCCAGTTATTTACTGTATTGCATTTCCTCCCATCTCTCAGAGGTGTGCATACTTTGCTTCTCATTTAAGGTATGAGATATGGATTCTACCCTTACGTATGCAGTATTTTACACAATCAGGTTCTAGTCTGTAATATGAATTTTTTGCCTATGTAGCAGTGTATATAATACATAACAGAAATCATCTTGGGCACACTTAATTTAACTTGATGCCTCACAAGAATTTGGTGTCTGATTGCACTAAAATGATTGGGGTTTAAGCAGCATTGTGGAGAAATTAAAAAATGATGAATTTCAAAGACCTGACTCCAGTTAGTAGAAATGAGTAAAAATGCTTGCCTCTTGTCTTAGACAATATTAGTTTCTTAATCTATAAATTTGGAACTATAAGAAGAATGTTTTTCCTACACCTTTGTGCTAGACCAAAAAAGTGTTGATTCAAAAATTGTAACTGTAAAGGATGAGCCAGTGATTGAGAGGGTTTAAAAAACATTGATTTTTCTGTGTACAAGTGTCTTCCAAAATGGCTCTGTGTTTTGAGAATACAGTTATTGCAATACCTTGATATTGTCTTCTTTTCGGATCTGTTACTCAGCATTAAAGCATTGGTGAAGCAATGAAATTATTACTTTTGATGTAAGCCTAGAGGTTTGTGTGACAAATCCTAAAAGTCTATGAAGACAGCTTGTCAAAGTATTGTAGTTTCTGGTGGGCTGTCTCTTAGCACAGGATGTAAGACTTATTTGAAGGAGAGAAAGGGAAATAAATAAAAGAATTTGCAAACCAGTGCATCTCATCTCGTAAGGAGCACAAACATTTGCTACAAGGCTGGTACGGCAAGGTCTTCTCTAAACTCAGAAAACTCAGATTTTATGTGAACATATTGGAATGTATTTGAAAGGCAGACAAAGTGTAGTTTCCTTTTTATTGAGTACCATTTTTACACTGACAGGAATGTGAAATGCATTAATATAAAGTTACTTCTTTCTTGAAATCATAGCAGAAAAGTGTTGAGCCACTGTTTGAAGTCTCTTGCTTCATACAGAGTTACTGCTTCGAAGCATGCCTGGCATGGAAGTAGGGCTGAGATAGGGTGAGGTTGGGAGCAGATAATTAGTAGACTAGGTGTAGTTTAGATGTCTGAGAAAATAGGGACAGGTAATGGAGAATGAGGGACTCTGGTCCTAGCATATGAGAAGAAATGGTATGCAGCAGAAGAGTGGGGGAGCATAGCAGCTCAGTTTGGGGCTGGAGGAAGGAAGAGAATGGATTGTCTAGAAGGCATGAGGTAGGCAAGTAATGGGAGGTGAATAGTTTTGTTTGTTCTGTTCATTTTTCAGTAGCAAGTTTTTATATTATTTTTTCTCCCCAGTAAATGAACAGTGACTTTTGGAAAAGAGAAACAGAATATGGCAAATTAGTTTAGCCTCACTTCCTGTGGAAGCAAGATGCATCTTTCCTGAGTGTGTTCAGTGAAGAGTTGCCCCTTTATCTCCATAATAACTTGAGTGCAGTGGTCAACTTCAAACTTATCTTACAAAGACAGATAAATTCTTTCAAACTTTGAGAAAATAGATGTCAGAGTACAGTAGAAAACTTCTCTAAATGTCCCCTGGAAGGGCTACAGCTACATCATTAAACTGCATGGTATTAACCACTAGAGAATGGGGAGCAGGGGGAGAAAGAGGAAACAATAAGCCAGTCGGCTCTTATAAATGCCTGCCATAAGAGAAGGCTTCAGTTAGAGTTTTCATTCTTAGGCACCAAAGCCAATCAACCATGAAAAACAAATCTTTAAGAGACCAAGCTTCATTAGTTCCAGTACTTTACTGAATGATGTGATTTAATTGCAGCACCATCTAAAGCAATGCTATGCAGCCCATAGTCTGCAGATAATTGATGGTCAATAAAAATCAAAAGGAAGCTCAAAAAGCAGGTCAAACCCTGAAATTCCTGCACAGCCATATTTTCCCGTACATATAAGCAAAATGGAAGAGGAGAATAAAAATTAGGATAAATTTTTAATTTTTGTTTGTCTCTACAAGAAGGCCATTGTGACTACTTTAGCATAGTAACCTCAAGGTGGTCTGTGAGTCTGTTTTTCTTCCAGGGGTTAAATGTTACTTCAGTTTAAAAGGCTGAGAAATGTAGTGGTCTAGAGACCACAATCAGAGAGTCAACATTCTGGTTGTTGTAAGAGACCGTATGTCGTTTTTGCTTTATCACCCTATTTAGGTAGTGTAACTGAAAATGCTCAAGTGGATGTAATTTGTGTTCCTCTTTTGTGACAGCATGGCCTAAGTGAGCCAGAGTCAGCCATCAGTTTGAGCTGATAGTTACTATTGTCTTTTCTTGATCCTTCACTGAGCATTAATCAGAAAAATCTTCCTATTTTCTGAGACTTAACTATTTTTTCTCTTAACATTACAATAGTTGTTATAATATTCATGATTATTTAAGAGCTGAGAGCTCTCTCTTCCTTTTAATATAGAACATGTGCATATTGTGTTTCTGTGCAGAGCTCTTGCCATGACTTGTTTTTATTCTAAGGGAAAAAAATAGATCTTGAACCTCAGCTTTCTCCCAGCCTGCCTCTCTGACCTTTCTTGGATTCTTACCTGCAGGCCTTTTTTTCTCAAGCCCTAGTACTTCTTTTGTCTCTGAAAATCCTCTCTTCTTTGCCTAAACTGGATATAGGAATCAGACCATGGTACTGTATGTGTATTAGCAAATAACATAGACTTACAAACCCATGCCTGTGTTTTAACAACTTTTGAAAGTCTTTGATTTTGGTTTGTTGTTTTTTTTTTTTTCTTTTCTGTCAACTAGTTGCAGTATAGTACTATTTTGTTTCTGTATGTATGCTCCAGTGTTTAATGTAAGTTAAATGCATTTCAGTCATAATGCAGTGCACATCTTTGGTAGAACATAGTAATCTCAGTTAATGATTCCTTCCATGGGTATTTAAACTGTTAATAGGAATAAAAAAGAGAATTTTAACTCTGCCACATTTGACTTTATTATTGTTCTCTGTTTTAATGCAGCTATGAGACATTGTCCCCAAATTGTTATGAAAATTTCAAAGGCAATTTGTGCAAGTTGTGTATTTTGAAATGAGATATAAAATTTATACTTATGTATACTCAATTTGCTATTTATTTTTTGCTTTATTGTTTGCTAATAATTTGCTATTTATTGTGTGCTTTTAGGCACAAAAGGGAGTAATAATATTTTTGAATTGTTATTTTTAAAACTTTTTCTCATGATTTATATAGGAGTGTTTTAACCAATTAAATATTAATACAGAACAACACTTGCCTGTTCACTGTAGAATTCAGTGTACTGTTGCTCTTTAAAAGCTTTTAAAGTACACTTGCAGTTTTTCTTCCACATTCTGCACATTCAGTTTAACCTGTAAAATTTTTAGCACAAATCTGATGGAATGACAAAAGATGTTTGAAGTAGAGCTGCTCTTTTGCTCTCTTTTGTCTTCTGCATTCACCTGGATGTCATCTGTTGCTTTTGTAGGCCGTTTTGTGATGTGGTCACTAAAATATTAGCAATGTCACAAGTCATTCAGTGAAGTCTAAGTCAGTATTTCCTGCTGTAGTCTCAGTTGTTTGCAGTATAGTACAGGGAAGTGGGCTTCTGCTGTGAGAGAAAGCCCACAACTTCTATTTCAGAAAATAGAATAGGTTTTTCCATAGCTCTTTTTCTGTCTGATGTAAGACTTTGAAGAAGAGGCTTAGTTCATAATTTTCAAGTGCATAGATTGTTATATGCAAAGGTATGTGAAGATATATGTGGGAGATAAGCTCAAATAGATTTGCTGTGTTTTTAAAGGGTGCGTCCTATCTTGCACATCTCTGTGCCTGAACCACAGGCGTCTCCTTTGGCTCTCTACCAAGCACTGAATGAATTATAGGGTTGACGTAATATTTTGTGCACAAAAAGTCTGCTTTATGAATGCAGCCTCAGGGATGGTTCCTATTTTCAGAAAGTAGTACTACCCATCAACCTTCTTACTTTCCCTGGGTGGTAGGAGGAGAAAAATGAAAGCAGGGTTGAAAGGAGAAAGGTGGTGGAAGATGGATTTTTCGTAATAACAAAAATCAGCAAGATTAGTGTATTATTTTTAATATTGTTTATGATTAGTATTGTTATTAGTAATATTGTTAATAGTATTATTATTCCTGCTAGCAATTCTAACTATTCCTGAGAGAGAAACAATATACAGCATATGGCAATGCAAGATACACCAGCATAGTTCTATTTAAGGTGTGTTATTTTTCCTCTCTAGAATTAAAAGACGATGTTTCTTGGTACTTACTTGCAGTAAAATACAGTTTATTTGAAAATGATGGAACAGTCTAACTTGTTTTGAATGCATATAATAATATAAAAATGTCAGCATGACCAGGTTCCCTAATGATATAGCTTTTATTATGAGTTAAATTAAAAACTACATTTAGGAGGAGAAAATAAATTAACTTGTATTTCTCAAGTGCAAGTCTTCTATTTTCTCCCCTCTTTCCAAGTTGTGTTTCGTTAAGAAGCATGCTAATCTTGCCATATCCGGGGAAGTTACAGTCCAATTTTGTTGATTTCTCTTGGGATACAATTCTATTTTCTCATTTATTTAATGAAACTAAAAAGCAAAGAGAATGAGAGAGAAGTTTAAAAAAGTGGAACTTGAAACAAAAGTGTTAAAAAACTCATAGCAACAAAGTGAGAACTCATTTTGGGTATGCAGGTTTTTTAATGGCAACTCACTTTGCATCTGAGTAATTTTATACACTTTTGAAGGTTCAAGGTCAGTCACTGTTTGGAAGGGAAATAGTAAGAAAAGCAGAAGGGAACGTAGATATTTCTGCATGAGTAATGCCCCTTCTAAGGCAGGGATAATCCAGAGTTATTCTGAAATATTTCACTCGTAGCAAACAACTGTTTGGGCTTTCTGCAAAGCTATGGAATCTGTTCTTGTTCAATTACATTAGCCTCTTGGTAGAAATTGAATCAGATTCCTTTCTTAAAATGTTAGACATAAGTGTGCATACTTAGCCTATGCTGTTTCCAAAGCATTACTTTCCTTTTTTCAGCAGCTGTGTCTGCTGCACTGCCAGTGGCCAAACAGCAAACACAAGACTTGGACAACAGCTGAGATATTGTAATTGCATTTTCAGTCAATCTGTATTAAGTTGTAAGTGAGATGAGAAGGCATTTTCCTTCAGAAAGCAAAGATTGATGCATAGGTTTAGTGTAAAAATAATGTGTCTTTTATATTTGAAATTATTCTAAAGTTTCACTGCTATTTTTAATATACTGAAATAGCTACAAATAGATAAATGATAGCAAGACTGAGCTGGGGGTTTTGTGGCAACATCAGTGACAAAGCTGGATAGGCTCCAGTCAGAAGACTCAAGTCATATGATCTTTGTGAAGGAGCTTAATTTTGTAATCATTAGTTAGTTATAAGCATTTCTATAAGAAGATATCAAGATGTGCAATACGTGGTGGTTGGGTTTTGTTGGTTTGGTTTGTTGTTTTTAGTTTTGCTTTTAGTTCAAAATTAGGTTATTGGGGTTTTTTTTTTGTCCTTCTGTGTTTTTGTCAGTGGACTCAGAAGTTTCTAACTAACTAATGTAATTCTATCTGAGAAGGTAGTATAATTCCTGAGCATCTTGCTTTCAAAAGCCTGCTAGGCTTCCAAAAGCATTAGAGGTTAATTTAGTTTAAATTCATTGTCTTATACCTTCTTTGTTTTACACACATTTCTGTGTTCCCTTTTACCCAATATCTCTGGGAGAATAAGGGCATGAAATATGATAAATTCAGTTTTTCATTGCTTTGGCATGGGAGTAAGACACTTACAGCTTGGAAGCAGGTCATTAATTAATTTCATGTGGCTTGCAGCCTGGAAGAAAGTAGGAACACAATGTTGTGCTAATGTAGCAAAAAGAAACCCCAGTTGTGTTTGTTATTATTGCCAGTGATAACTGATTTATTTGTATAGGCCATAAGTACCTGAATATTTGATATAAAGTAGAGGTAAACATTCTTTGATATTGTTTTAAAAAGACAAAAAATGTTTCAGTTTTTGCTTTGCAACTTAAGTTTTATCTTGACAAAAGTTGGGGGTATTTTGCCACAGAACAAGGGGGTTTTTTTCATCTTAGCACTGGCTGCTGTTGTCTGGTCTTCTTTCTGAGGTACTAACTCTTCACTATTGAGTATTTTCTTATATTAAGAATATAAGACCATGTCTGACTGTGGAGGGCAGGAGTGCAGTTATATCATGTGCCATGAATATATACATGTATACATGACCATTTCAAACTGTTAAAACTCACACAACTTAAGTTGGTGGATTCCATTTGTAACCAAGAACTGATAGATTATTTTCATGAAATGTTGCTCTTAGTTATGTTAGAATTCATAAATTACTGTGTTACAGGTAGAGAAGCCGTTGAGCTGAGCATGAGCATCATTTTTCTTAGCCAAGGAGAAACTGCACCCAGATATATTTGGACAAAATATGACTTGGTCTGCACTACTGCTTATCTTGTAAAAATCAGCCTATGACAGCTAGCATTAACTTTGTGTGTGTTAGCAGATAGCTCCTGAAAAACAGCTTTTTTTTTTTTTTCCCCAGATTCAGACACATTACTTGAGATAAATATATTACTGTTCTCAAGCAAAATTTCTGTAAAGTTAGGCAGTTTAGAACTGATATCAGAATACCATTAGGTTATGTCATTTTACTGTTTCAGGTTTATGACAGGTTTTTTATTTATCTGATTTCAGAGACAGACTGTTTTCTGTCAGTGAAATTAGATCATTGTCCCCATTCAGGAGGCTGCATGGCTTTGCCAGAATATGTCAGTTATTTGCTCTTTCTGTGACTTCAAATACTGTCTGAGTAATAATACAACTTTGTTTACCAGCATCCTTAAGTAGGTGGTAGAACTCTTGGGAGACTTAAATTTGCAAAAGGTTTTATTTATTTTTCTTTCTGCTTATATTGTGTACTTCATAAGAGCACAATCTGAAATGTTTTGAGATATTTTTTAATAATAATCATTCTCATTAATGTGCCTGGTGCTGTGCCCAAAACTCATTTTAATTGGTGCACTTCAGAAGATGTGTACTAATTGGGAAGAGTGCAGAGCAAACCAGCAGATTTTATCAGACATCTAGAAAATGTGATCTACAAGGAAAGACTGAGTTTGTTTAGACTGTTTAGCACAACAAAAGAGAAAATAGAGGGTCTTTTCAAGGAAAGACCGAGTTTGTTTAGACTGTTTAGCACAACAAAAGAGAAAATAGAGGGTCTTTTCAAAGTAGCTATTCTTTGATGATAATTTGACCTACTCCTAGGAGGGTGAACTATGTGTTATTGGTTAAGATTACTTGGGAAATAAATCTTCTAAAAGGAATCTTCCGATGGAAATTGTAGGCTAGGATTTGAGAAATGTGTGCTCAATTCTTGTCTCTTTTGCCAAAGTGGCTTTGGGAAATCACTCTGTTCTGTGATCTGCCAGCACTAACGTGTTAATATTTTTCCACTCTGTGTTGTTTATAGGGCTTAAACCAATTAGGACTTTGGCACTGGAAACAGAACTCTGGCATGCTTGGAGCTTTTGATTCTAAAATTGCTCCAAGCAAGCCTTGTGCAGCCTCTGACTCTTCAAAATGTCTAAATTCACCTGTCATTTGATTTCAAAATTTTCCAGTTGGTTTACTGGATTTCTGCCTTTCTTTTGCCCAGCACTGTGTCAGACTGAGCAAGTTAGTGACTAAGTCTTGCTTAAACTCACTTAGGAGCAGGAACTGGTGCAATTCCAAGTTATTTCCTGTCGTGCAGAGTCACTCTGTACATCTGCAAGAACTCTAGAGACCAAAAACCTGTGGGTTTCAGGGCCCACTTTCATCTTGTTTCCAGTGTCTCAGACTTGCAAATTCATGCCTTAAAATTATGCTAGTTAGAGCATTTCATTGAGCCTGGATTATTCGGTAGCCAGTCAAAACTATTTCAGCTCTTTCACTGTTGGCTATAGATAAAGAAGTGGTTCTGGCAGCAGAAGCTGACCCCAAGGTCTCCCTTCTGAGGGATTTAATTGATAAGTTAATGTAGTTGTTGGCATCTATGCCTAGGAACAGCCTCCTGTTCCAGCACTGGATAGCCCACTTATGCTTCAGAGAAGTATAGCTGTGTTCTGTACTTAGTGTTTGCTGTTGATCAGCAATATATGTCTCTTTGCTCAGTGTGCAGGATCCATTTTGAGTTGTTTAAGCTGTCCAGACACTACACATTAATGTTAGGGCACACTGAATTGGCCATCTACCTGGCAGTCTTTCAGGTTTTAGCTCTTAGGCTGTGTCCTCTGACAGTGGGTGAAGGGACTCATTATCTTGATTAAGACCTATAGACATTTTTATACAAATTAAAACATACCTACATACCTCCTCCCTCACTTATTTTTTGAGTAAAATCAAAGAGTAGAACGTATTTGAAAGCTTCTACATTTTAATTGCTATCACTTCATTAGGATACAAGTGAGTATTGTTTGGTAAATATGTTTTTGTCTGCAGCATTTCAGAGGCTCATTACTCATGTGGAACTGTATTACCATTTTTATTCCGTAAGAGCACAAAGCCTAAATAGAAGAAAAAATGTTGCAGTAGTTTAAGAAGGCAGAGAGCTGGGTCAACTTTGTTCTCTATCATCCTCCTCAGATGGTATGCTCCTCATATTATCTATCTCAACATTTAAACAGAAGCAGCAGCTGTCTCAAATTTAACCTAGTCATGATTAGGGTAATGCTGATTATAGCTGTAAATGCACGGATCCTGTACCTCCTTGGTTGTTGCCACTACTTTAAACTTCCCAGACTTCCCAGTGTCTAGAGCCATAGGTACAACTTACTACAGCAAACTCTTCAGCATTAGGGGTTTTGCTTAAAAATATGCTGAGATATTAGACCGTATCTGTGTTATTTCACACCCAGAAATGGGAGTTTCTGTATTGTTCTGAGCTGCCATTTACAAAATCTAATTTTCTGCTGTTCTCACAATATGGGAATTCACTGCCTGCCTGCTGCCAAGAAACCACAGAAATACAGTTTACCTTGTGATCTGTACTGTTTAATTCTCCTGTAGAGGCAAGTCATGTTTGATACCATTCATTGTGTCGTATTTAAGAACAACATGCATGTTCCCATAACAGTGGGGGGATTTTATTATTATTTTTTTTGGAGCTGGAAGTCCTGGCTGATAATAAAGGGGCTTCTGAGATTAATCCTGTATGGATTTCCTTAAGAATATAGTAGACATTTGTTTTCCATTCTTGAGATCATTAGAGCAGCATATGGACTACTTCGTGTAATTCCAGACAATAATGCCTATTAGTAAACCACTCTTCCCACCGTTAGTTGGCTTTGTGTTTGATTTGCAGTGTGTTTAAATATCCAACTCCTAAAAATGGATATGCCATCCATAAAGTTGTTCTAGTGGATATGGAATACAGCGGCCTGCGTCCTAAGTAATATTTATAAAAAAGAACTTTCTAGTTTCTTGATTTTCTGTTTGCTCTCTTTTTTTCCTGCCAGGTCACAAATCCGGTTCAGGGCTGTAGAGTTCGCAGTATTGCATGTTCTTGAATGAATGCTTGCAATCTGGCTTAGTAACTTAATTTTTTATTATTTTTTTTTTCCAATTTCAAGAGCTATGGAGCTGCCCACTTGAAGGATAAGACTGCACAGGTAGCTAGAATGTTTGTTCAAGGTCTAGCCCACACCTCTTGAAAACTTGTGCAATGAAGCATTTGATTTGCTGAGAGACGCTTAGAAGAAATAGCATTTATTGCACACATGATTAGAACAAGGAGGTTTGATTGGAATGGCCAGTATTTCGATCATTAAGTTAATACTTTTGGCAAAGGTTTGTTTTAATGCAAAATTGACTTGTGCTTTGGTAAGTATAAAGTCCTGAGAGATTAAGATAAACTGCAAACTATAACTTATGAGTAAGGACTGATCTGAAAACAGTAAACAAAAAGCTACACTGATACGATTACCTGTAGACTGATAGCCTCTATTTTGTGGTGGAGGTTGTAAACTGTTGCTGCTATTTTTAAGAGAAAAATGTTAAAGCTAACACCTTTAAATGTCAGACTCTTTGCATTAGAATGGTAGAAGTAAGGCTTTGATATGGAAGTCATGACATGGTTTTATGCAGTCACTTTTACTAGCAGGCTTTAATAGCAGTGGCTTTCATTGGTTTCAGTGGCTTTCACTGTTCAGTTTCTGCATGCTTTTATTGAGCAAACTGAGAAGGGTTCATGTGGCTGACTCCCAGTATGCTGAATTGAATAGGGCTGTCTAATTAGTCAAACCTCTGAACCTGAACTTAAATGCAGAAGTGCTCTAATTTCAGATCATGAAGACAAGGGAGGGAAGCAGCGATAATAGTATTGGCAGATCCTCTCAGTTATTGTCTCCTGCCAAGGAGACAATAGTGGTAGGGAAATGTGATCAAAGACATTGGTATCATCAGCCATCAACACTAACACATCTAAGGGTTCTAAAAAAATGTTTTCAGTCAGCTGCTCAACGCTTTGTGACCTGTGCTGGGCACAGTGACCATGCTGGTTAACTACCCAGCACAATTGCAGGACACTGAGCACCACAGTCTACCCTACCTGGCATCTCTAAGGACAGATTCAGGTTTTTCTCATCAATCTTGCATATTCAGCTCAGACAAACGCAGCAACTTACTCGCCCTGGTGGTTCTAACTCTGGAGCACTATTACAATGCTCCTACTGAATTCAATGGGAGCACTGTAATTTTTTTCCATAAGAGCAGATTAGCTACAGTAGCTTTTACTGTATGTATTTATATGCTTTTGCTATTTTTATTTTTTTTTTGTGCCATGATTTTATAACATATTGTTTAGAGTAATTTGGAATTTGTGGTTTTCATGCATCTAAAAGAAGTCATAATATTTGCTATAAATAAACTTCAGTCTGGTTTATTTTGGCTCCTTCGGCTTCTGCACATTTGTAAGTGTTAGTACTCCCTCTTCGTGTTAGCAGATGATAGATAAACCACTTTGGCTATGTAACAGTTGTGATGGTTCAATCCTATCTTTTGCCAATATATATGTATGTCAGTAAGCCATTTCTGTCTAAGCTCTGGGTGGGGTGGGACACATGACTTTTTAGAAAAATCATTTCAGCTTTTCGAATTTTTAAAATTTCCGCACTAAGGGAGGAGAATATGTGGCTTCCTTGTCTCTGTTTCTTGTTTTTTCCAGGCAAGGGACAGCTTTTGTCCCCAGACTCTGACATAGTCAAGCTCATTTGGGTTGTTGGTTTTTTTTGTTAATACAGTCAGAGGTTGTAAATGACACTGGTACAGGGCTCAGCAGAACTGAACTGAAGTATTGTTGTAGGCATAAAGAATTTTTATGAGCTTACATCAGGCCTGTAATTATTTGAGTGCTCTCATCTGCCTCTTGTGCTGTATGGTATGAAGAGAATTATCCTAAATCAGTTTAGTTGAAAAAACAAAAAGAGCTTGCTTTATTTGTCTTACTGGGGATTTTATTATAAATCTTTCAAGTGTTTTAATTGTTTACATTTTCACTGGGAAAATGTTGTTTACCTTTTTTTGTTGTTTACCTTTTTTAAATGTTGTTTACATTTTCACTGGAAAATGTTGTGAAGCAACACTTTTTTATTTGTTCTAGACTGATGTACCCAGTGTTGGCTCTCAATTTCTAGCTGATAGTGTGACTCAGTATAAAATTTTGTAGTCAATGCACATGCATGTGTGTATGCACACATGCATGTGCATCTAACAAAACAGAAGCTTAAGAGAACAATATGGCACAAAATGAGATCAGTATCTACATTTTCAGTATAATTCTAATGAGCTAAGAATATTTAGATCTACTAGATTGGAAAAAAAGAAAATATGGCCGCTACCTAATCAAGGTATTGTGCGCAGTTCTGGTGTCCTCAACATAAAAAGGACATGCAATTGTTGGAACAAGTCCAGAGGAGGGCCACAGGGATGATCAGGGGGCTGGAGCTCTTCCCATATGAAGACAGGCTGAGAAAGTTCGGGCTGCTCAGCCTGGAGAAGAGAAGGTTGTGTGGAGACCTCATAGCAGCCTTCCAGTATCTGAAGGTGGGGCCTACAGGGATGCTGGGGAGGGACTCTTCATGAGGGACTGTAGTGATAGGACAAGGGGTAACGGGTTCAAACTTAAACAGGGGAAGTTTAGATTGGATATGAGGAAGAAGTTCTTTCCTGTGAGGGTGGTGAGGCAGTGGAATGGGTTGCCCAGGGAAGCTGTGAATGCTCCATCGCTGGTGGTGTTCAAGGCCAGGTTGGACAGAGCCTTGGGTGGCATGGTTTAGTGGGAGGTGTCCCTGTCCATGGCCGGGGGGTTTGAACTTGATGATCTTAAGGCCCTTTCCAACCCTAACTATTCTATGATTCTATGACCTTGCAACTTCTACCTGCTCCTTGTAAGGAGCAAGTTAGAACACATAATGAACTTCCATAGACTTTTGTTAAGTAATGCTCAAAAGCATTGCATTATGTCTGTGCAAGAGAACTCAGTGAGAATTTCACTGTCTTTCCGAAGCTGATAGAGATGAATATATAGCAGCTTGCCTGAGTCTGAAAAGGGGCACATACAACACAGTCATAAGCTCCATTATGTCGAAATTGACCGTTTTCTTTCATTTCAAAAATACATGAGTTAGTTTCACCTTATTAGTATTTTCATGATAATGCACTGTTTTGTATATTTTCCTCTTAAACTGCACTGCTACATGTCTGTATCAAGATAGCAAAGATTTCAGCAAGCTTTTTAAAATGCTGGTGACAACAGATTCCATCATGCCGAGGGCAAGAGCCACCCCCCTGAGCATTTCATTTGACAACAGACAATAATTGCAAGGACAAAGTAAAACAAAAATTTAAACAGAAATTCTGTGACAATCACTTCCTTCCGAGACTGTATATTTTCATAATTTTTAAGATTAGTGCTTCAGGCCTATATTTTCCAAAAGACTTAGAACTTTGATGCTTCATTTTAACAGCTGAGTTATGCTATAAAAATGGCACCTGTGAATAGGCTTGTGACTTGTATTTATTGCAATTATGTGTTGCAGGCTTTTAGTGCAATTAGGTTTTCTTCTTTTCACTCTTGGAGAAGCTCCAAACAAATAGAAAATAGGGTGTTCATTTTTCTGGCTTGCACAGTTAAGATGGGATTATCAATGACTGTTCCGTATCTGGAATGTTTGTATTAACACTGCAACATGAGTTGCATGGCTTGGAGTTTTTATTTATTTATTTATTTTTAATTGAAAGGCCCAATAAGTTTGGATTCCAAATGGTCAAATGTTTCTCACTGTCTATGACAAAAAAATTTTACGTGGGTTCTTTGAGAGGTTTTTCTTGATATTTCTTTGATCTCATTTCTTCTTTTCTCTTTGTCATCTGGGTCTTATCCCAATATACTGAGTGATTTTCTGTGTTTGAGATAAGTTTTTGTGTCATGTGAACTGTCTTAAGCACCTGGTAGATACTACTGCCTTTCATCACTTCTTTTTTAATGTGATTTATATTACACCATTTCTCCACACTCTTTGATAGGGCAATATAGTTGTCTAGCACATCATTGGACTTCATCTTATCTCTTGTTTAAAACGTTATAGTAATTTTCATGCGAACAGCTTTATAATTCTGATGCAAACCCTAATGATGACCAGCTATCACTCCATTCACATACTTTGGATCTGCTGATTTGGTCCTAAAGAAAACTGTTGAATAGCTTTTTATTCTGTAGCTGAGGCATAGTAAAACCACAAAGCATCCTATAGTCATGTATGAAAGAAAATTAAGTTATATTAGCTTTAATATCCATAAATGTGCAGAATAAGTGAAGTATGGTATTGGATTGTTTTTCATGTTACCTAAAGGTCATGCTGGAATTGATAGAACCAGGATAAGAGAGTCTACTTTTGTCAACTGACTGTGAATCCAGAGCTAGTCTTAGAGCCACGCTCTGATGTGATTCAACCTGTAAATCTTCAGTTCCTAACACGGACACAAATGGTTATGTGTGCAGGAAGGAGGGACTCGGCATGGGAAGTGCTTAAACTGCAGCCCGGTCCATCAGTTTTGCTCAGCTGTTTGTGCACAGATGGCAAGCAAGTCAAGCCTGAGATACAGCAAATGGCTGGCATCTCTCAGAGCTCACCAGAAACTCATTCATCTCTCCCTGAAGACACAGGCAAAGGGGCATAGTTAGCATAATAGCACTGAACAAATTTGTCTGGATAGCCTTAGATATTTAAGTGTGAACACAAGTTCCTGCTGTTTCAGAGGTATGAGGAAGAACAAGAAAAGCAGCTCATTGCCTCATGTTCCCTTATTCTACAATTCAACATTAAGAAATTAATGATGCTCGTAGTAGATAATCTGTGATCTGGACTTCCACTGTAAGGTATTGTTAGAGATCTCTTTTACTGTATTTGTATATCTGTCTGTATATACACACCAGCATGAAGACTAATTTACTAACGAGAGTAATATAAATTCTAGTATTTCTAGAAAGAGTTAGTTGCCTGATGACTTACAACTTTGAAGTCATAATTCCTTTCTTAGTCTGTTGCTTCTTTTGCTTGTTCTTAAATTGAATATAATCGATGTCTAGTACGTCCTATTCCTTACTTAGAAAATATCTAGGAAGTTGTTTTCAAAAAAGCGTCAATCAACACTGATGATGTCCTTTTCACAGTCTGAAGACCAGTTCTGCTGACAGCACAGTCATATGCGCTGCTGTTCCTGCTCATTTCTTTCTGAGCTAACAGTATCCACAGACTGTAGCCATAGCAGCTGCATATCTTCTCTGGCACAGAATGATTTAGGGTGGAGAGCAGATTCTTTCCCCTTCAAATCACTTCAGAAAATTCTTGGCGGAAAGCCAGCTGATTTGTTCTGTGCAAGTAAGGAGGTCTGATTTATCAGTACAGAAGTAGCCGTGCACTCTGTTGAATTGTATGAACTCAGTTTCTGTGTCCCAGACCAGTTAACTTTGTTATTCTCCTGCTCACAACAATTTTTTTTTTAATGATGTTACTGAAAATTACAGAAAAATGCAAATTTGAGACAATACAGCCATATTACTTCATTACAATTTGTGAAATTGTGATAAAAGTGTGAACTAGAAAGTGTTGCTCACAGACTAGACTGAGAAATACAAATTAAGAAATACAAAATAAAAGCAGTGCAAGGAAGCAACTACACATGACAAAATTAAATTGCAGTCCACAAATTTTACAGTTCAGTTTGTTGGTTTGGCTTGTTTTGTTTTTTTTTACTTCTGAAGTACTAGGTTTATTAAACAAAGAAGCCTCAATTCTCTATTAAATCAGTGTGGGATATAAGCCTTCAGCTATATTTACAATTTAAGAAGTGTGGGGTCAGCTATAAAAATTGTAATTTTTTCTATTTTTTATATATGAATGCATGTGCACATGTATATATTATAGAGATACATTTTATCTCAGTTCTTAAAACCATGATGCTTGAATGTTTTCCATAATTCTGTGTTGACATCAGATATATTTTATTCTTCTGTCTACGCAGCAGGAAATTGATTTTATTTCTGTATCATATTACTGGAAGCACAGTCAGCTGAAGATTGAGATTTGCTGTTCAGCATGCAACTAGAGTCATGCAGAAAATAAAGGTATGGCTCATTTCAAAGATAAAAGGGCAGATTTTTTGAGTGGAACAGGAAGGCAGAATGTTGATACAGCTTTCAAAATCCTTCCTTTTTCTTCAGCAGAATTAATCTTGTCCTGCTACAATCTGGCTTCAACTGTTTGCTGTATTTTTAGTTACCAATCTTAGCCAGGTCCTCAAATAGCTCAGAGCTGGTGTTGTTTGTGTCTGATGTAAAACTGATACAGACTTGGCTGGTATTTTCATTCATGTTTCATAATGTTTCCCAGTGCATACATGAAGACAGTGCCTTTGGTGTGCTAGGAGGAGATATTTGTATTGCTGTGGAATAGATCAGACACCCATTGTTTGAGACTAACGGTGCTCCTCATGTGATCATCAAGAAATAAGTGAAAACATTTTCATGAAAATGATGTTACTTATTTACATTGAGCTGCAGAGAGTGTCACAGTTAGAAAGGTTCAGGAAGCTCTTTCTTGAGATACCTTAGGGAAAATCTCAGGCTAACCCTAAAGTTTCTCTCCTGTTTGTGTTTTAAGTTTGTTGTACAATCTTGTATGCCGTGAAGGCCCTAAGTGTACGATAGAAGTAATGGCTTAGCTGGCCCTTTGAGAAAACAGTTAATTCAAAATTAAGCCATTAAAAAGCTTTTCAGACATCATTGATGTAAAGCTTACTTCCACAAAATAGAAACAATATATATGTAAGACCTTACAGGAAGCTTTTATTGATCAGTTAAATTAAAATGGGGACAGTGGGAAACAAACCTACTGACAAAAACTATGAAGGAGGATCATTAATATAATTTAAAACATCTGCTAACAGTTAACTTCTGAAATAAGATTTTTCTTTTCTGTGAAATAATGCACGTTCTCAAGCATTGTAGGATTATCAATTCTCAAATTTAGAAAATTGGAATGTAGTTGTTAATTTTGGTTCTGTGCCTTTGAGAAATACATTCAGCAATCCACACAATATTCCTACATTCTTGTTCCTTTAACTTTACGTAGGCATAAAATACTCCAAAATGAAACTGGTTGTTGAACGCAAGCACATTCAGCTTTACCTGTGGAAAAGTTGAAACAAGTGTTACGATAAATGTTAAAGAAGGCAAATGTGATTTTTCTATGGTAGCTTTTATGATCAGGATTTCTATGTAACTTTGCAACCATGATTACATTTAGGAGTGTCTTGAATTTAAATATAAATGAAATGTCATCTGTGGATTAATTTTGGTAATAGACTACAGCAACATTACGGGTAAGTAAAAGACAGTGGTGAATTACCTGTTTCAGTAGGCTTTTCAAAAGAAATTTTGTTAAGCAGTTTATACAAGATGTCTTTTGGATAGGCCATTTGGGTTTACAGTTCTATAACTAGTCTTCAGAAGAAAGTCCTGGGATTTATTTTATTTAAAAAGGTAAATCCTTCTATTATGATTCAGCCAATTGTTGACAGCCATAGAAATACTGAGTTCTTGAATATAAAGCTGAATGATGTGGTATACTAGAATCAAAAGCCTAGGTCCTCATTTTTGTTTTAAATGTTAATCCAGGTAACTATCATTTTGGTATTTTCAGGTTAGAAGCTCTTACCTCATGTTCAAAAAATGCATCTTCCAGTGTCTTTTCTCCAGTGCCACTCCCTACACGTTCAAACACAGCCTTGTATTCCTAAAAGCATAAACAACCACTCAATGGAAATGAGGTACTTTTGCATTCTGTGCAGCACAGATACCTTACATTACTTTATCAATTAATCTACATTGTGTAATCTTCCTATATAGAACTCTTGCACAGATTACAGTTCTACATAAATCAAAAGTTAAAAGCATATAGTCAGCAAAAGAAAGAAAGATCATGTTTGTTCTTGTCTTTCTTACCATCATTTCCTATAACTTAAAGTAATTTACTGAAGGCACTAAAAGAGACTTGACTTATTGTAGAATGACACATGACCTTTCACTCTCTTGGACGGAGAGCACTGAACTTCTTGTACAAATACTATCTGTCAGAGCCAGAGCTGTAAATGGAGCCAAAAAACCTGAACTCTGATCCTCACACGGCTGCTCATTTTATTTCCAGTAGCCAGCTGGATTTGCTTTATGTGTTAATAGTGTATCTAAATCCATTAGTCTGATACGTCATCCTGAAATATTCTGCACAGATAAATTTGACTTTCATTTCTTACATGTTATATTTCTGTGTAACTTGCTTTTCTGTGCATTTGTTTAGTTTTTCCTATAAAGTTGCAGTGCAGTACAGCTCTAGTACAATGGTTCCCAAATTCACATGTGTATCCCACCATCACATTAATAGACTTTCTGTTACCACATTGACATGGTGACATGCTTCTAACATTCTGTTTACACACAGGAACAGATGTGCACCTCTAGCTTTGTTTCTTCTTTGGGAAAAGGAGTAGACCAGATATAATTTTGTTTTGTGTACTTACATGGAGGTAGCTTAAATAATATAGGTAGTCAGAGTACCACAGTTAATTCAGTGTTGCATATTGATTAATCTTCAATAACAGCACTAGTTGCATCAATATTAACAACTTCATCTACTTCTTTAATTCAATCACTGATTTAGAGAAAACTTTTCAGAAAGGCATTTTTTACAGTACCCTAGCAATAAATCAGGTTTGCACTGATCTGTGACATGAACTATTTGGTCAGCTCACTTTAAAATGACTTATGCATTTGCTCCAAAATCTTGGAAGTAGCAGCTGTGAAGTAAAACTCAATTTGGGGAAGGTTAATGAAGTAGGAAACACTTTTTTTATTAGAATGTGGTTTGCTCTTATTTAAACATCACTGTAAGAAGAACTTTGTATCACACTAAGGTAATAGTATATCTTACATCTTCGTATCAAAGGTATTTGATTCCATATATGTATTTATGGGATCTTTGTTATTTTCATCATTTTTTTTTCTATCACAAATATGCTTTTAAGTTATGTGAATATGCTGAAATTTTGTGGATGTCAAAAGATGTTAAGTGTTTGTATTCTGGCTTTTTGTTCTAAGAAATAAGATTACATACTGCATAGTAATCTGCAACACGCTTCACTTGCTCGTAGTCATCTGCATTGGCCAACAGGTGTAAGCCTTCTGGATGCAGTTTTCCACAGGTTGGATACAGCTTCTCTCGGTCATCTTTACTCAGCTCAGTGCCAAATGAATTGATGGTGATGATAAAGGCACGTCTGTCTGCCTCAAACTTAATATGCAAAGAACAAAGAGGTGTTATAAGAGATCTCACTGTAAATTAAGGTGGGATATAGGGGGAATCAGTAAGCTAAACTATGGAAACCAAAAAAAAAAGTGGACTTCAGAGCATTAGAAACTTACCTTATAGTAAAAATTTTAAATCCTTATTTGCAAATATGTGTCAAATTTTAACTAGAAAACCGAACAGTGTTTTACAAGCACAGCTTTTATTCGGTTCACTGAAAATATAATCTTGCTACTTCCTTATTTCCTGGCTTAGTTACTCAGATGTTGACAACAGAAATTCTCCTCACACACCCTTCTGAAGTTATAAAATAAAACTCTTATAAATAATACAGGAAAGTATGTCTCACATGACATCCTTGTCTCTAAATTGGACAGACATCCATTTGATAGGTGGACCACTTGGTGGATAAAGAACTGGCTGAATGGCCGCATGCAAAGAGTAGTGCTCAATGGCTCAATGTCCAGCTGGAGAACAGCAATGAGAGGTGTCCCTCAGGGATGGGTGTTGGGACCGGTCTTGTTCAACATCTTTGTCGGTGACATGGACAGTGGGATTGAGTGCACCCTCAGCAAGTTTGCCAATGACACCAAGCTGTGTGGTTCGGTTGATATGCTGGAGGGAAGGAATGTCATCCAGAGGGACCTTGACATGCTTGTGAGGTGGGCTGATGCCAACCTGATGAAGTTTAACCATGCCAAGTGCAAGGTCCTACACCTGGGTGGGAGCAGTCCCAGGCACAGCTACAGGCTGGGCAGAGAAGAGATTCAGAGCAGCCCTGCACAGAAGGACTTGGGGGTGTTGGTTGATGAGAAAATGAACATGAGACTGGCTTCAGTGTGTGCTTGCAGCCCAGAAAGCCAACCGCATCCTAGGCTGCATCAAAAGGAGCATGACCAGCAGGTCGAGGGAGGTGATCCTGCCCCTCTACTCTGCTCTCATGAGACCTCACTTGGAGTATTGTGTGCAGTTCTGGTGTCCTCAACATAAAAAGGACATGGAACTGTTGGAACAAGTCCAGAGGAGGGCCATGAGGATGATCAGGGGACTGGAGCACCTCCCGTATGAAGATAGGCTGAGAAAGTTGAGGCTGTTCATCCTGGAGAAGAGAAGGCTGCATGGAGACCTCATAGCAGCCTTCCAATATCTGAAGGGGGCCTATAGGGATGCTGTGGAGGGACTCTTCATGAGGGACTGTAGTGAGAGGACAAGGGGTAATGGGTTCAAGCTTGAACAGGGGAAGTTTAGATTGGATATGAGGAAGAAGTTCTTTCCTGTGAGGGTGGTGAGGCACTGGAATGGGTTGCTCAAGGAAGTTGTGAATGCTCCATCCATGGCAGTACTCAAGGCCAGGCTGCACAGGGCCTTGGGTGTCATGGTTTAGTGGGAGGTGTCCCTGTCCATGGCCAGGGGGTTTGAACTAGATGATCTTAAGGCCCTTTCCAACCCTAACTATTCTATGATTCTATGAAATCAGTAGTACTGTTCTCAGTTAACAAAAAGTGCTTTTGAGAGTAAAGGCTGAAAGAAAATTCTAACAAAAAAAAATTGAGTTTCTGAATGGACATATTTTAAATGATAGTTTAATACTTTGGAGGGTGCTGTTTACTTGCCAAGTTAAAGCTTTCAAGTGCTTCAAATACAAGTTAATTTTTAACCCATAGAATCGAAGGCTGTATTTCTTCTCCCAGCTTTAGATGCCTCTAGTATCTGTATTTTCCCTGCAGCAATAGACTGAAAGTCATTCTGATGTCTAGATCTCAGGTTGTTCTTTTGTACAAGGCAAAATTTCATTTGTCATTGTTAGAGTATGAACTAAAAATATAATGGTAAATAAAAATAATCTCACTCAATTCTAATTTAAATCTGTTCTTTTGAGATCAAAATTGACTACAGTTTTATTTCTTTATTACCTACTTTCATGTTGTAAGAACAGCAGAGCCCTTGCTAATTGTAGAGATTATGCAGAAGGATCTTCAAAGGAAGCATATACAGTATATCCACATTTTAGGCAGCTTGCAAAATTTTTCATTCTGTAAAATTTTGATCTGTTTTAAGCAGAAATGTGCTCTTTTCTGTTGCATAAGACGACTGCAGTTGCAACACAGTTCTACAACTTCAGCAGTTAAGCACATATTCGTTGATCCTACTCCTGTGTACTGGAACACACTGTAACAGGGACCCAGCTGCCCTCTGGCACTGACTTCAGAGTAAGGAAAATGAGTAAACAATAGAGAAATAATGAGAAGAAAATAAGCGTGCTTGAAAGGATTTCTAGCTAATGAATAACAGGGCCAAATTTCACTTGCCTTATTAATATGAACAGGCATATCAGCCCCAGTGAAATTGTTTGGAAAGACAAATGCTTTGGTTTTTTCAACTTGTTAAAGCCATATAGAATTTAGCTGTTAGATTTGTAATTTGTTGGAAAAAAGCATGCTCAAATGCAATTGCAACTAGTGCTGGCAGGTTTGGGGCTTACTTGTGGTGACTCACAGTTTGAGAAAATTTGCAGTCCCAGCCATACAGATATAACAGTTCATCAAATTATTGGCATATAAAGTTCTCCATAGTGAGTAAGGCCATGAGGCAATTACTTTGTGACTTAGGATATTTGATTGCTGGAGGTAGAGGTGGAGTCACAGGATGACCATTTCCTAAGTGCTTTAGTTTCCATATGGGAAACTGAAATAGCATGACCGATACTTGAGATTTAGCATGGGGTTCTGCAGTTTCTTGCATATTCGGGGTTACACATGCAACATGGTGCATGTTCCCCACTCTTCCATGGTACAAGAGAGATCATCAGTACTTTCAATGTGGAAGGTTGGCACCGTGACTGGTGGTCAAGGCATTTGGGAGATAAATACCTCAGCCTCATCCTTACAGGGTCAGGTTGGTAGTCTTACATATAAGATTACAAAATAAATAGCAAGCACTCTTTTGAATAATTAAACTTTGTCTCTTTGTGAATACAACCATTAGCAATCTGCTCCATCGGACTCTTCACACTATTAAAATGTTATAGAAAAAGAAACAATTTTCAAAAAGGTTATCCTCCTAGCTGACTGATGTTAGGTAAGGATTTTAAAGAAGCTTATCATAGGCCAAGCTGTTTTACAACATTCTTAAACTAAAGTTGGTAAGTAATCCACTCTCATCATGAATTTCTAGCTAAAAATGAACTTTCTGAAAAATCTTGAATCCGCTGTGGAAAAAAGTCTTTTCTCTCCGCAGCCAATCTCTTGATTTTAATTTTTTCAGAAAAGAATATTCGATATTCTTAATTTCTGGTCAGTTTAACTTGCTTAAGAATATTTTAGTTAGAATATAAACTGAAACATTATGACGTGGTTAAATACAAAATGAAATTGCAAACCCCTGGTTTCGTAACATATAATTTAGGCTCAGTCTTCCTTCAGGAAAGAGTTCCCAGAATTATGATCTTTCCCTTATGAGGCAAACTTTTAGTATGGTGTCATCAAGAGTGCAGGGAATTTTCTTCAGTTTTGCTTATCCAGAAAAAAAAAGGACTCCTGGGGGCAAATGGGTGATCTGGCTCTCAAACCACGTGTGATAAACCCCATTGGGGAGTAGGGGTGGAAATAAAGAGATGAATGCTGATAGCTCAATTTTAGGAACTTTTCAGAATTTCTGCTTCTTCTATTACAATAACAGATACAACTGTATCATTCACCATGCTGAAGGTATGATTTGGGGAGGAGGATGTTAGGAATTTTGTATGTCATAGAAGAAAAAAAACTACCCTGAGTAGAGACAAAAATAAAACATGGAATGTTGGACTTTTCTGTATGACACTAGTTTCAAAGGTCATTCAACTATAACTTCAACTGTTAATTTTAATAGGAGAGTAAACAAACATAATAGTGCCATGACACTGAAAGATTATTGATTAGTAAATATACAGTAATGCCCGACCTTAGCCATCTCAAATTCAATTTTGAGCTAGGAGGTGTAATAATAATAATTTGTGTGTGTGTGTGGTTTTTTTTAGTTTTTCTGGATAATACAGAGAAATGCTAAGGGGCAACAGTTTGAGTTTAGTGAGCAATTTATTCTGTTCTGCTCTCTGTTGTAGAAAAATATTAACTGAGGCCAACTCCTCTCTGGTAATGAAATAGCTGCACCTCTAGTCAAGAGATAAAAGTCATCATAGAATAAAATCTCCGTTACATCTTGGAAAAACAGTTTTTATTCAGAGGAGAATCAAACATTTGACCAGCAACATTGCAAATGGAAACAGAAGGAATATAAAAAACAAAGTAAACTAATAATCAAAGCATTGTGGAGTACTTTCATATACAAAGGCTGAATTTTTCTTACCTCAAGAATAGGTCTCATTATTTCAGCTGTAGAACCACCTTGTTTTTCACAAAATTTATAAAATGCCTCAAGATAAGACTACGTGAAAGAAGAAGAGAAATATTTTAGATTCTGCTTAAGACCTGGACCAGCACAGCACATAGTCATGAACCTAATTTTTATATATTTCAATTAAATTTGATAGTTCTACCTATGAATTTAAATTCAAGTATATGCTTAATTAATTTGCTGGATTTAAAGTTCAAATATTGAAATGCAGATGTCCTGTTACTACAGTATGGATTCAAATGTTTTCAAAAATTGTTGAAGGACAAATACTATGTTTTCTTTGCTCTCTAAAGAAGGAACACTCAAGCTCCATTGAGCTTCCACTGCATAATAATCAGATGGCTGAAGGAAACCCTGCATTTATACTGTGGAGGAGGAGATTTGGGAATAAGCCGCAGCCATTGGGCCAGCACTATGAAGATGCACAAACTAATCCCTAGTGCTCTACCCTAAATCCTGGATTAGGACGAAACAACCGAGAAAGCTTCTGTAATACTGATCTGCAGAGCCCTCTGGTCTAGTAAGGATTCTGGCCGTCATAACCATTTCAAAATACCTGTCAAGAAGGACCTTAAATATCTCAAAGATGCTGTACTCTCTATCCCCCAAAATATCTATCCCTGCCTCTCTATCCCTCAAAATACTGTCTTAGCAAACATTTATGTTACCAAAATGCATTTGCTACAACTTCACACAATCTTGTTAAAAGAAGCTGTCACTAACTGTGCAATTAAGTGAATTTTAAATAGGGACATCTCAAGGGGAATCTGCTGCATGGGATTATGCATTAGATTCCATGTCAGACTATCTGATAGTGGAGCTGAAACACAACCGATCACACTGACAGATAAAGCAGAGGAGAAAGGCTATCTTAATAATTCAGAAGTGTTTGAAGAATGATCCCCCTGATACGTAGAAGAGTGAGAAGAAAAGAAATTATTAAGTGTAAATGTGTGGTCATCCACACAGGATATAAGAATCAAATCTATATGTTATCAAATGGAAAAAGAGTGTCTATTTTAGTAGTACCATGAAAGAATTCAAATACTTGGGCATAACTGATGTTGTTTTGAACGAGAGGAAGTAGCAGAATATTTAAGAATCAAATACTGCCTTGAGAATTTATAAATATCATTTGTAAGACAAACAGAAGAATTTTTTTCTTTCCTCCTAGTGCAATCAGATCACTGTAAGAATACTTCCTGCAGTCTGGGGTATCCATTGTGAAGGCAAGATAACAAAATAATTTGGAGAGAATGTGCTGGGATGAACCAATAGCAGAGTAAAATATGGATAGCCTTTAAAGGGACCATCCTAGGAGCATTGACCTGTGTGCTAACATTCATAAAGTCCATTGAAAATGCACAGTACATGTTAGATGCATATCTTTACAGCAGTGTTCTGTAGCAATGCCAAAGATAATTTAAAAAGGAAGAAAATTATACAAAACCCTTAGGTTAAAAAAAAAAAAAAAAGGCAATCAGACCTTTTCAAATCATGTCTACCTTTAACAAATAAAAATCAATGTTATCCAAAAGCCTGTCTAGGTTCACTTAGGAGCTAACAGTTCTCGAGCATTTCCTGGATAACTGAGTTATTTGTAAACTAATGGATCTGGATATTAGCCTGACATCTACAGCATTTTCTTTAACGAGGTATTAAATTAGAATTTGGATGCAGACCTAAAATTTGAAAACACTCCAAAGAGCAGCATAGAAATTAAAAGAGCTGGATTTGATTCTTGGACTTGTCATCAGCCAGGTGACCTTAGACAGCTTGCTTTATCTCACTATGCTTCTGTTTTCTCATCCATAAAACAAGATTAATGATACCCATCTCCACTTCTGAGACACTTTGAAAAACCCCAATTGTTGTTATGTTGCAAGAACTTGCCTTGTACAGTTTGTTGCGCATTATTTCAATATTCATTTCATCCAGGTCATTTTCAGACAAGCAGTCTTGAAAGAAAGCAGCTGAAAGCAGAGTTTATTATATTGCAGTATAAATCTACATGCTGATAACATGCATCTCTTGTCTATTGTCATTCACCAGTGTGTAAGGGTCTGAGGTTTCTATTGTATAAGACCGATATAGCAGAGAGGAGGAGAAATCCTCTTGCTTTTCCCCTTATCCTCCTATTCCCCCCCCCCCCCTTTTTTAATGAGAATCTGCTGTGAGGGGAATCAATCAGTGCTGCAGCCAGAGCACACATCTCCAGAGCAAATCAGATGGAAAATGCTAATGAAAGCCCTAATCTTCTCTGAAGTGTATGGTCTGGGCATCGGGAGATTTTCTAGTGAGGAACATGAAAGATAATTTTTATCTTAAATCATGCAGCTATTCTGCAATTGTTAAGGAGAATCCTCTTTCCCATTTTCCCTTTTCCTCTTTGGGCATGTCTGTAGTGGAGGAAAGGAAACAGGTTGTAACCAGTAAGGGCAGAAGCCTTGACTTTGACCATCTGTGCTTTCAGGTCCTCTGCTGAACTAGCTAGAGAGAAAGCTTTTGAACAGGGAGATAGATGATGAAGTTCATTTGTGCATCTGGACTGCATAAAAATACTGTATTCATAACTGACAAAAGCATGACAGTCCCTTACTGCTCCTAAGGTGTGCCAGTGGGACAGACCAGTGCTGCATGGCAGTGTTGTCTCAAACAGTGGCAATGGAAGATGGTATTTAGAGCACCTGAGCCTGGCTGTGGTTTGTGGTCTTCTCCCTTCCTACTGTTCCAGCATCCAGGTTTTGTATGAACAACATTAGAGGATGTAGGTTTGACAGTGCCCTTTACTGTATCTTTGTAGATAAATTGCCCATGAATTCATCCCATCTTTTTAAAGATCTGATAATACTCTCTGATTTTACAAATTTGTTTAGAGAAAAAAATAAAAAATAAAAAATCTAGAAATTTACTTTCAGTTTGTAAAAAGTGTTTTGTAAAACCAGTTTTCTGCTGGGATTTCGTCTTTTAAAGGATTTGGTAAGAACAGTTCATATCTCAAATCACTGCCCTCAGAACTTTGTAAACACTGTTCATATCTCTTTCCAGCCTTGTCCTCACCAAACTGAGTGCAGCCTTTTTAGTCTGTCTGCACACATCAGTGCTATCCCCTTATTCATTTAGCTGCCCTTCCCTGTACCTCCTCTGATTTCACTGTATGGGGTGTTGGTGCCCAGGTGCTGGCAGCGGGGGGCTGCAGGGCAGCCTCTGTGAGGAGGATGGATCTGTCCTGTGCTGGACATAACCAATTCCAGACAGTTCCAATGGATCCACCACAGGGCACAGCTGAGACCTCAGCCTAGTGGGAGGCGCCTCTTAAGGACTTACATAAGGAAGAAAATGCAGGATGTAAAAAGGAGGTGGAAGGAAAAAGAAAAAAAAAAAAAAAACACCACCACAAATGAGAAACAGCAGAGAGAACACCAGGATCAAAGAAGGGAGAGGAGTTGCTCCATGGCCCTGCTGCCTGTGGAGGACCTGTGCTGGAGCAGGTACTCCTGACAGGAACTGCAACCAAGGAGAGTCCATGACTGGAACAGAAGGTAAGTGTAAGGAGGAAGGAGAGGCAGAGGGGCAGAGAGAAACTGCCATGTACTGACTGTAAACTCCCCCTGCTCCTTGTGTCGCTCATTTCCTCTCCAAAGGGACGGAGTTGTAACCTGCAGTGATAACAAGGTGGCAGAGGAGAGGAGCCTGGAGAAGGAGTGGCAAAGGAAGGAGGGAAGATGTTTTCCCTAAATGTGTAAATGTTTATTTCTTTTCTGTTTGTTTCATAATGCCTGGATCAGTAATTAATTCTACATGTATTAATCAACAATAAATCAGGTTAATTTTGCCCAAGCTGAGTCTGTTTTGCATGCAGTAGTATTTTGTAGGAGATCTCAACCTACAAGCTCCCTTTTCCCCATTTTGTCCCCACATTGTGGGGCCAACCGACCATGCCTTCCTAAGAAAGCAGAACCCAAAACTATTCAAGGTGAGGGCACACAGTGGTTTCACGCATGTTAAATCTATCCAGTTCCATCTTATTGTCAGTACCTTTCCCATCACTGCCTCACAGCTTGTTAATTTTGATCATGTTGGGTGCTGCACCACACTGAGCAGAGTTTCATCCCAGTTTCAGAATGAACATTCTCAACCTTGACTCTGTTTTGCTTTTAGATTTAGTTCTTCAAAGTAGTGATTTTCTTTGTGTTTGAATCATGCCGAAATCCCAATAGGGAATCTAGGTTCTACCACAACATCTATTATTTATTAGTAACTGTCCGCTATTTTTTAGTTATAAATGCAGATGTTGAAATAAAAATCTAGGTGCTCTAAATCAGTGGCTGCTTTGGCTATAAAATATATCCATTGCACTTCTTTGTGTCTGCTACCCAAGGCTGATACCTATTAATAAATGTTACTAGAAAAAGTCTTGAATGCCACTTTAGAACTGCTTGATCCACACTTTGTGTTCTGTGTTACTGAAACACAGCATATCCAGTGGAAAACGTTACTTCATCTGAGATGTCGTTAAGAATATAGGTTGAATAGTTTCAAGAAGCAAATAAGAAATAATTTAGGGCTCTTACCTAACGGTGTGTCAACCAAAATTGCATTGAACAGCTCAGTGGGGTTTGAGGCAATGCTGACTGCTTCCATTTGCTCAAAGCTCCCTAGTGGATGGCATTTGGGAACCAGTTCAGCTATGGGCCGCTGATGTAATGTGCCAGTTATTAAAAGGATTATGTTGTCAATCATATAGCTGTATCTGTATTTGAAAGAAAAAGGAAAAGAAATGTATCTTTAAAACGAATTTTCCTTTGAAAAAATACAAAACCAAGAGTTTTGAAAAGTAGCAAAAATACTGAAGTTAGAAACAAGCACAGTACTTGCAGGTTTGTACGTTCACTATGTATCAATATGCAAATCACCTGAGCTAGCAGCTCTAGTTTGGGATTTTGTTGTTTCTTATAGACCATCTGGACAGAGAAATGGAGGGGAATCTCAGCACTAAAACTGCTGAGTTCATGCAGGGGGACAAATCTTGGGTCTTTCTTCTCACTCAGCAATAAACATCCTCCCATGAGGAAACTAAGAACAGGTTCTCACAGATTTCTTCTTTATTGCTAAGTTTTCTATGAGCTTCTTACTAGTTTTACTGTCAGAGAGACCAATGACATATTTGTCAGTGACTTGGAAATGGGAAAGCTATTCCCTTGTGATGCTTAGAACAAGGATGCCAGTCTTCAGCTTGTGTTGTTGATTCTGAACACAGCTAGAGGCATAGGAATTAATATGATCTCACACAAAACCTGTGAGGGTGCTTAAGGATCTGGTGAAATGCAGATCAGCAATTTAATAATTGTGTTAAATATCTTAAACTAGTGTCTCCATTATTCAAAAAACAACAGTGTGCAGAGTTTGTGCCTGTAAGTGTACACATGCATGTCAGTCAGTGGGAGAAAAGAGCTGCCATAATTTTCCTATTTTCGCTTTCATTTTCCTGAAGCAAATTGTAAACATTGTATGCCTACTGGTCACAGCTCTCTGAGGAGAGTCTCTAAAATCCTGTTGATACATGAGCCTAAAAGTGCTCAGCTACACTTGACACAAAAAAAAGGAAAAAAAAAAAAGGAAAAAGAATAATGGTACTTTTTTTTGCTGTTATGATAGAAAACCTCCTCGAAAGTAGACTGACCAGTCTAGTGTTCTTGTTATATTAAAAAGATCAGGGCAGTAAGCATCATTTAGGTAAAATATCCTGCTGATATTTCACTAATCCATGCTGGTAGACTTTTAGATCCCTTTTTCTAAAGTTGGTTAAACCATTCATTTAGAAGTTTTATTTGTTTATTACTGTATTGAGACCAGAACTTTCTATTCATCTGGCATCAAATGGCACTTGTACTTTTAAAAAAGGTACTTGGATCTTAGTATCTTGCAAGACACAACTGTTTTTAATGTTCAGATGGTACGAAAAGTATGGTAGGTGTATGATGTGTCATCTTTCCCCTTTTAAAAAAGTCTAGAACTTGTGACATGCCTGGGAATTAAACCACAGCCTTGTAAATCATGAAACTGTTAATCTTGCAGGAGTTACCCCTACAAACTTAAGTTTTGCAAGGTCTCTGACTTAAATGATGTTTGAAAATTAAAAACATTTTTCTCAATCTCTACCACTCCTCCTGCCACTGAATACAGAAAAAAATCTGCTTGTGTTCTTTAAAATAAATATTTGCAATAACAACAGGTCTTCATATGTATATCTTTTCACAACTTATATTAGCAAATAAAGTATGTAAATATTGCAGTATCAGAGTAATTTTGCTATTTCTGAAACTTGATGGAAATTCCAGGGTAATACATTTACACTGTTTTAACTGGTAACTGTGTGGTCTTTGAGTCTATGTGGTGAGCTATGTGGTAATATTACTTACGTAATAAAATTCAGAAATGTGGCAAGTGGTTCAAAAGCATGGTTTCTGAAGTAATGAAATTCTGCAAGTAGCTTCGCTTTCAGTTTGTCATCGATGGTGGAAATAGTGAGAGGGCCAGTTTCGTTAGCCAGGAAGTTTCCATAGTCTGTAGTCTGCAGATGTAACTTCAGATCTGGAATTAGATTCAGGGAAGATCATGAGAATAAACTGTTGTTATTTATTGCCTACAAACAAACAAAAAAAACCAACATTTGAAATGTTAATTTCTAACATTATACTTTCAGATTAAGCATCTGTTTATACTCCATCGAAAAGATTTGGGCATACATTTAATATAGAGTAAATGCAAAATTAATGCGTTTTTGTACTGCCTTCTACCCGTAAGAGTTACCGCATGCCACAGGAAAGCACAAATAACTTACGCCTTTGCCTGAAGTTTCACCAGGAGCTTTCATTTCCAGCCACAACAGGTACAGTGTTAGTTACTGCTGTCCCTAGCCCTTTCCCCGTCAGGTTTGTTCAGTGTTTTGCTTTCACTGATTTGCACCATTATAATACACCAGTTGTTTTGTCTCCTGCACTCCTATGCACTCTTATGCATCAAAAGGAATTGTCCTTTAACTTTGTTAAGGTCTTGAGTTTTCATATGAAACATTTAAATCTCAGTTAATACTACAATCTTATGTTATCAGGCTGCCTGAAGAAGCAGAGACAGCACATCTTGCCCGGCTCAGATTCTGGGCTCCAAATGGCTTCTGGACTGAAGCACTTGAAACGGCAGAGTTACACTCTCTTAGCATTTCTAGTTTGGCTTTGTTTGATTTATGGCTGCAACTACCAGATCCTATGAAGTTATTCCAGAAATTTGGGTTATCGTGTCATATTCTGTCTGAGCTTCTGACCCTGGCAACTGAGGAAAATAAGTTGCTTGGGCAACAGAGTTGAAAGACACTTTCAAAATATCCAAGAATTCATTTGACCCATTTCCTCCTCTAGCCATTTTCAGACATGAAGCAAAAGTAAGAACTTGAATCAGTTCTTAGGGTTCAAAGCAGTGTAACATTTATTTTTGGAAAAGCCCCTGCTATATTGCATAATTATGTTCAAATGCTATATTAAAACTACTGTAAATTATAGATTGGGATAATGTTATATCCCACTCCAACAAGTCCATATTTTTCCTATACTGAGGACTACAGGGATGGACACAGTACTCTAGGTGGGGTCCTTTTGGCACAGCCCAGGATACAGTCGGCTTTCTGGGCTGCAAGTGCACATTGTCAGCTTATGTCCAGCTTTTCATCCACCAGTACCACAAAGTCCTTCTCCTCAGGGGTACTCTCAATCCCTTCATCCCCCAGCCTGTGTTGATACCGGGGGTTGCTCTAACCCAGGAGCCACCCAAGGCTCTGTCCAACCTGGCCTTGAACACCACCAGCAATGGAGCATTCACAACTTCCTTGAGCAACCCATTCCAGTGCCTCACCACCCTCACAGGAAAGAACTTCTTCCTCATATCCAATCTAAACTTCACCCTGTTTAAGTTTGAACCCATTACGCCTTGTCCTATCACTACAGTCCCTAACAAATAGCCCCTCCCCAGCATCCCTATAGGCCCCCTTCAGATATTGGAAGGCTGCTATGAGATCTCCATGTGGCCTTCTCTTCTCCAGGATGAACAGCCTCAACTTTCTCAGCCGATCTTCACATGGGAGGTGCTCCAGTCCCCTGATCATCCTCATGGCCCTCCTTTGGACCTGTTCCAACAGTTCCATGTCCTTTTCATGTTGAGGACACCAGAACTGCACACAATACTCCAAGTGCGGTCTCATGAGAGCAGAGTAGAGGTGCAGGATCACCTCCCTTGACCTGCTGCTCACACTCCTTTGATGCAGCCCAGCATACGGTTGGCTTTCTGGGCTGCGAGCGCACACTGCTGGCTCATGTTCATTTTCTCATCAACCAACACCCCCAAGTCCTTCTGTGCAGGGCTGCTCTGAATCTCTTCTCAAAGAAAGAAAGAGAGAAAGAAAGAAAGAAAGGAAGGTAATCAAGATTAAGAGATAAATAAAAATGCAGAATTATGCCCCAAAATGAGCTTAAATTTGCAAGACCATCTTTTTTAAGAATCACTAATATTTTTTTATCACAGCTACACTTACTATGAACACTGATTTTTTTTACTATCTCTTTTTATTGCAAAGAAATTAAAAATACTTGGCAGATGGTGGGATCAAATAATACTACATCAGTACATGCAGAGAGCTGAATTCCAGCTTTCCTCAATTCCACTCAGACACTGATGTCCACCTTGAGTCATTTTCTGCAAATGCATTTCAAACACAGAGGTTTTCAGCTACCTAAAGCAGACTGCAAAACACAATTATTAGTCCCAAGCACTGACCGTTCCAAAGTGTGTTTAGCATCATCATGGGATGAACAGAAACCAAAACTGCTGACTGAGAGTAGTTTGACAAGACTGTTACCTTCCTTAGTTCTTTGGTTGACCAAGTGGCTTCAGAACCCATGCTGTAATGTAAGGCATGAAAAATATTGGCTGTAACACTAATTAGCTTTACCTGGCTCTCAAAAGCTGAGGAGGAAATACTGTGCTAGGATCATTCAGTTTAGGACCCTGTCAGTTCCACAGCCTGCTTTATAAAAGTATTTCTTCTAACTGATTTAATAAAAACCAGCATGCATACTGTATGAAAGAAACAAAATTAAACCCTATCTCATGGCCTTGGCCAAAACAACAAAAGAAAACAGTTCTCCACAAGCACCAATACCATAATATCAGTCAGGAATGTCATAATCAGAGTTCACACCATGACAGAGCTCAGTGCAGCTCCGTCTGCTCTGCTGGTCTTAAATTACAGTCTGCCCTTTTGCTGTTGGTATTTATAATAAGACCTGAGGATTTAACACACTCAGACACCTGTAATAGTAATGTGACCTGATGACCTGGCAGAAGTAGGTGGCTGAGCGTTACATGGGCTTCAGGTATTCCTGTCCACCAAAACTTTTTAGTGATGGTAGCTGCTCCTTTGCTCAGGGGCTCTTGGAGACCTACACAAGACTCTGGGCTTTTCATCATGTCCACGAGATCACTAGGAAATAAAATTCCTGTATTTCAGCTGTCAGTATTATTGTCATCCATCTGCGTCATTTATTTCCTTCTACAATTATATGCAGGAAAATCATATGTAGGAAATGTATGACTTTAAAATAATGTCACATCATTGAGTAAAATCACATGATTTTACTCACAATTGAACAGTGACCAAACACAACTAACAGTTTGTCTAAAGGGAATTAATGCACAAAGTCGGACTAATTTAACATGATGCTGATCAGAAAGAAGGAGTATAGAAAGAACTTAAACAAAGCGTGGACCTGGTCTCTTGGCACCAAGCACATGGTGTCTTGTCTGACTCCTCACTTCGATAGCCCACTACTACATTTTCAATTACGGTTATTTCAGCCAATGTGTGCTGGTCTGTCCTGGCTCTGGAGAGTTAAGTGAACTTATTTCAGCGGTGTTGGTGGAAGCAGAGCTGGGCTGCTTGTCCTTCTGTGACCAAGTCTCCCTTCTAGAGAGCAGCAGTCTTTCCATCACACAAGGAAGCAAGGAAAGAATTTAACACCCCCATATCCTACTCCAAAGACTGTCACTGGCAGCAAGGTTCCTCTGGGGATCCATTCCCCAGAGGGAATAGGGCCAAGGTAGTAGCATGCTGTGTTGCAGGGGGTTTAAGCCAGCATTGCAGCATACAGGGTACTTCCATGGAAATTATAATTCAAACAAGACCACAAGGATGTCTAAATTAAGCTGAAGACTTCTCTCTGTGTAGCCCTGAATTGAGAGAACATGGGGGTATCCTAAGTCAATTCACAGCCTACTTTTTTTCTTTCCGTCTCACTGTTACACTTTGTGATGATCAAGCATATATAAAGCACGAACCTACAGATTTCTTGTGGTTCTTCTGTACAGACATTATGGTTTCCCCTCTAGAGATATCAAAACCACTTTGAAATTAAAAGATCTTTTTGATTCTATTTATGGGTTACTTGGGATGGTTTTGGTTTTGTTTCTCCTTGTTTGTTTTAGCATATTTATAATATTTTTAAGTTAGGCCAGTTTTTGTGGTGTGGTGCTACGTGACAGAATGCAGAATGGGGTAAATTTATTATCTTTTAATGTACATGACATGAACTGAAGGTACTATCGGATAAGCACAGCACTACTGGAGTATAAATCCACATGCTGAATCTTTCAGTTCTATGCATAAAGCTCCAGGGAATTACAGACCAGTCAGTGTCACCTCTGTGCCTGGCAAAATCTTGCAGCAGATTCCCCTGGAAGGCATACTAAGGCACATGAAAAACAACAAGGTGGTTGGTGACAGCCAGCATGGCTTCACTAAGGGGAAATCCTGCCTGACCAATTTGGTGGCCTTCTGTGATGGGGCTACTGAGCTGACGGATAGGGGTAGAGCATTTGATGTCATCTACCTGGACTTGTGCAAAGCGTTCAACACTGTCTCACATGACATCCCTGTCTCTAAATTAGACAGACATCCATTTGATAGGTGGACCGCTTGGTGGATAAAGAACCGGCTGAATGGCCGCATGCAAAGAGTTGCGGTCAATGGCTCGATGTCCAGCTGGAGACCAGCAATGAGAGGTGTCCCTCAGGGATGGGTGTTGGGACCAGTCTTGTTCAACATCTTTGTTGGTGACATAGGCAGTGGGATTGAGTGCACCCTCAGCAAGTTTGCCAATGACACCAAGCTGTGTGGTTTGGTTGATGCGCTGGAGGGAAGGAATGTCATCCAGAGGGACCTTGACACGCTTGTGAGGTGGGCAGATGCCAACCTGATGAAGTTTAACCATGCCAAGTGCAAGGTCCTACACCTGGGTGGGAGCAATCCCAGGCACAGCTCCAGGTTGTGCAGAGAAGAGATTCAGAGCAGCCCTGCACAGAAGGACTTGGGGGTGTTGGCTGATGTGAAAATGAACATGAGCTGGCTTCAGTGTGCGCTCGCAGCCCAGAAAGCCAACCGCTATCCTGGGCTGCATCAAAAGGAGCATGACCAGCAGGTCGAGGGAAGTGATCCTGCCCCTCTACTCTGCTCTCATGAGACCTCACTTGGAGTATTGTGTGCAGTTCTGGTGTCCTCAACATGAAAATTACATGGAACTGTTGGAACAGGTCCAAAGGAGGGCCATGAGGATGATCAGGGGACTGGAGCACCTCCCATGTGAAGATAGGCTGAGAAAGTTGAGGCTGTTCATCCTGGAGAAGAGAAGGCCACATGGAGACCTCACAGCAGCCTTCCAGTATCTGAAGGGGGGCTATAGGGATGCTGGGGAGGGGCTATTTGTTAGGGACTGTAGTGATAGGACAAGGCGTAACGGGTTCAAACTTGAACAGGGGAAGTTTAGACTGGGTATAAGGAAGAAGTTCTTTCCTGTGAGGGTGATGAGGCACTGGAACGGGTTGCTCAAGGAAGTTGTGAATGCTCCATTCATGGCAGTGTTCAAGGCCAGGTTGGACAGAGCCTTGGGTGACATGGTTTAGTGAGAGGTGTCCCTGTCCATGGCAGGGGTGTTGGAACTAGATGATCTTAAGGTCCTTTCCAACCCCAACTATTCTATAATTCTATGATTTTTTACTTTAAAGGTAAGGGTCTGTGCTTTTGGTGGACTGTATGCTCATGGTACTAATTCAGTGTTACCTTATCCTGTATGTGTAGAGAGGTAAGTGTCTTTAGTCTTGTGTAAATATCCCATACTTCTCATATTTTCATTATAAATAATACATTTGGGAAACAACTGGTGGTAATCTGGTAGCTGTCTGAAAGAGGTAGAAAGTGTTACAATGGAGAAAGGGATGTAGCTGAATAGAGAAAAAGGAAAGTGATTGTGGGTAGTAGAGGTGTGTGTGTAGGTGAATTGATGAAGGCTGCTGCTTCTGTTGCTGAAATAATTTGCATTCTAAAATTGAATGAACATTAGAAAGCAGAAGGTTCAAATACAAGAAAAGTCATTGTTCTTTCTAACATAAATCTTACTTAGAAAAGTATTTTATCTCTCTGTTTTAAACTGTCCATCTGTTGCAGCTCTTAATAATGTTGAAAGTTTATATATCTCAGAAACGTTTAAAAACTACTTCCTGGTTGTAAATAACTCCCTCACAGCATGACATTAAATTTATATGTTTTTTCTTAACTATTCTTTACTTAGGATGAGCAAGTACTCTTCTGGGAAGGATAAGGGAAAATTTCCTTTTTCTTGTTGTGTTTCGAAAGTATTTAAACCTGTACATTTTCATCTTATACAGAAGTAAAAAGGATTTTATCAGGGTTTTTTTCTTCATGGAGTTTTTGATGACATAACTTATTGAGCTCCTCTGCACAAACAAGTGGAGTAAGAGCAAGGTTTAATAATTCCCTCATTCTGTCCTTTGCATCTTTTAGAGATTTTTGAAGCTCTATTAGCTTCTTCTGAAGTCTGTGAACTCATGTAGCAGGACTTTCTGACTTGAACAATCAAATACAATAATAAGAGTCTTTACATTTCATAGATCAAAACTTCTGGTACAAATAGGTTACAGAAGCTGTTGATTTTGTCTCATAGACATAAGCAATAAATTTCAGTTCTCAGAATAATGTCTACATGTGTTTATGAGTCTAAACTGCCATTGTATGAAATGGAAAGCTGACACAGCTCTCCAGCTTATCAGCTGAAGTAGGTACAGGCACTTGGTCAGTTGAAATATCTAGATCCAATTGACTGTACTGACAATCTCTAACTATGAGAGGAACTTTATCCTGCTGACAGCTAAATACCTACATGTATCTATTTAAATGCAGTTGTTTTAATCTGCAAGATGAATGGCAAGCAACTTTCCCAGGCTTATGTTGTGATTACATAAATAGTTTAGGCAGCCTCAAAACTCTGTTGTATATGGGAATCATCAGGTTCTGAACTTCTCATTTCCCAAAATCCATTACTGCATACACAAAGCAACCAGTGCTTGAAACAGAGTGAACTTATTATTTCTACTTGTTCCTTTTTCAAATTAATCTGATCAACTTCATGGTAAAGAAAATATTTCAGTGTGCAATTACAGCTTTAATTTTGGAGTCAAGGAAAGAAACTTTAAGTTCCTGTAGAAAAGTGATTTTTTTTTTTTCCTGGGGCATGTTTTTTTCCTTCCAAGTGACTAAAGGTTTGTCATATGATTCTTTGTACAAGTCTGTCCTCATCAGGCTGTGACCAGTCTTGGCCACAGAACACTGTTTTGGAAACTAGTGTGTGTTCTCTTTATTACAGTGGCAAAGTCACCTTGAAATAAGCTTTTTCTTTTTCTTTTTTTTTTTTCTCAAAGCTTGAGAATAGTTCAGTTTTATCTTTGTTCCCAGGTTGTTTTTTTTCCTGGTGAGTAGACTGTCCCCCACCACCCTAAAACTTGTGAAGTAATAAAGTACTAAAATTATAACTTTTCTAGAGAAACTTGTAGCCAAATGGTAAGCTTTTAGTAAGATTTTGGGGAACTATTTTATCCAGCTAAATAATATGAAACATCTATGCTTGAACAGTTTTATAGCATGGTTAAAATCTGTGAGAAGGTTACCAATCTCCATAGAAACTCTATGGATGAGATTTCTAAACCTTATCAGTAAACTGGAAAACCTCATCATCTGGATTGCTTTCAAATCACAGCCTGTGCAATCCTAGGGTAATTTACCTGGAAAGCTTTTAAATACAAGAACAGCTCTTCAAAGGACATCAGGGTCATCTCTGTTTTTTCAGATAAGCTCTCAATAATTCAGGCTTTTACCTTCCCTTTTTCAAAGGTCTAAGCAACCATGTTTCTTCCTAAATAAAACAAACCAGCAGACTTACCTTCTAGCGTCTCGCACTGTGCTAAATTGACATAGTCTGCACTTGTCAAGATCCCAGCTTTGAATCCTCGGACTAGACCCTCCAAGTAGCCATGGTCCACATTGAAGTAAAACTCTGAGTATCCTGGCATGGAGAAAAGGAGATTTAATTTCTCTGCTGGATACTTGATGGTACTGAGTATCTGCCACCAACTGTTTTCCTCCTCTTTGGAAGGACTGACAAAGAGTCAGTGATTTTCTGCCAGCCTATGACTGTGTTTTACCAACTGGTTTCTTCCTGTTTATTGCTCCTAGCGTAGTTCCAGTATACTTGATGCTTACACAACAGCCAGCCAGCAAAACCAACTCCCTCCTGCCAGAGTTAGAAAATGAACCTACTATTGTTGAAAGAGAAGCCAAAAAGGAAGTATAAGATTTAAACACTGCTTACAAGAATGCTCTGTAATAAGAGGATAAGAAAGCATATTACAAAGCCTGATGGCATGTTTGCATTTTTTTAAACGTATTGCAAACAGGAAGTTATCTGTGAATACCTCTTGAAAAAATGCTTCTGCTCTACAACGGTGAGCTATGGTAGAATATAGGCTATTCAAGGAACTTAGACAATTTTTTTGGTGTCTCTGTATACCTTTTGTTTTTTAATGTTTTTGATTCCTGGAAGTTTTCTGCTGCTCATCACTATCAATAAATATGTATAAGAATTATAAGATTCTAATAATAATCATAATGAATATTAGATCATGCCCATAGATGAAAGGTTCTTGAAGGGTCTTTCATTAGCCTTTAAAGTGAATAGAATCATAGAATAATTAGGGTTGGAAAGGACCTTAAGATCATCTAGTTCCAACACCCCTGCCATGGACAGGGACACCTCTCACTAAACCATGTCACCCAAGGCTCTGTCCAACCCGGCCTTGAACACCGCCAGGGATGGAGCATTCACAACTTCCCTGGGCAATGCATTCCATTGCCTCACCACCCTCACAGGAAAGAACTTCTTCCTCATATCCAATCTAAACTTCCCCTGTTCAAGTTTGAACCCGTTACGCCTTGTCCTATCACTACAGTCCCTAACAAATAGCCCCTCCCCAGCATCCCTATAGCCCCCCTTCAGATACTGGAAGGCTGCTGTGAGGTCTCCATGTGGCCTTCTCTTCTCCAGGATGAACAGCCTCAACTTTCTCAGCCTATCTTCACATGGGAGGTGCTCCAGTCCCCTGATCATCCTCATGGCCCTCCTTTGGACTTGTTCCAACAGTTCCATGTAATTTTCATGTTGAGGACACCAGAACTGCACACAATACTCCAAGTGAAGTCTCATGAGAGCAGAGTAGAGGGGCAGGATCACCTCCCTCGACCTGCTGGTCATGCTCCTCTTGATGCAGCCCAGGATACGGTTGGCTTTCTGGGCTGCGAGCACACACTGAAGTCAGCTCATGTTCATTTTCACATCAGCCAACACCCCCAAGTCCTTCTGTGCAGGGCTGCTCTGAATCTCTTCTCTGCACAACCTGGAGCTGTGCCTGGGATTGCTCCCACCCAGGTGTAGGACCTTGCACTTGGCATGGTTAAACTTCATCAGGTTGGCATCTGCCCACCTCACAAGCGTGTCAAGGTCCCTCTGGATGACATTCCTTCCCTCCAGCGCATCAACCAAACCACACAGCTTGGTGTCATTGGCAAACTTGCTGAGGGTGCACTCAATCCCACTGCCTATGTCACCAACAAAGACCGGTCCTAACACCCATCCCTGAGGGACACCTCTCATTGCTGGTCTCCAGCTGGACATCGAGCCATTGACCGCAACTCTTTGCATGCAGCCATTCAGCCGGTTCTTTATCCACCAAGCGGTCCACCTATCAAATGGATGTCTGTCTAATTTAGAGACAGGGATGTCGTGTGAGACAGTGTCGAACGCTTTGCACAAGTCCAGGTAGATGACATCAAATGCTCTACCTCTGTCCGTCAGCTCAGTAGCCCCATCATAGAAGGCTACCAAATTGGTCAGCAAGATTTCCCCTTAGTGAAGCCATGCTGGCTGTCACCAACCACCTTGTTGTTTTTCATGTGCCTTAGTATGCCTTCCAGGGGAATCTGCTGCAAGATTTTGCCAGACACAGAGGTGACACTGACTGGTCTGTAATTCCCTGGGTCATCCATTTTCCCCTTCTTTCCCCTTAGCTTTCCTAACCTGGTCCATAGCTTCCTGGACAACATCCCTGTATTCTTCCCAGGCCACCTGTCCTTGCTTCCACCTTTTATAAGCCTCTTTTTTCCTTTGAATTTTCCTCAGCAGCTCCTTGTCCATCCAAGAAGGTCTTTTGACCCTCCTGCTGCACTTCCTTCTAGCTGGGATGCATCGCTCCTGAGCTTGCAGCAGGTGATCCTTGAATATCAACCAACAGTCTTAGGCCCCCCTGCCCCCTAGGGCTATATCCCATGGAACCTTACTGAGTAGGTTCCTGAAGAGTCCAAAGTCTGTTCTCTTGATTGAAGTCCAGGGCAGTGAGCTTGCTGCATGCTCTTCACTGTCCTGAGGATCTCAAATTCGACCATCTCATGATCGCTGCAACCAAGGCTGCCCTGGAGCGTCACATTTCCAACCAAACCAGCCTTTCCCTGTTGGTGAGGACGAGGTCAAGCATGGCACCTCTCCTTGTCGGCTCCTCTATTACTTGCAGAAGAAAGTTGTCTTCCACACAGCTGAGGAACCTCCTGGATTGTTTGTGCTGGGCCGTACTGTCCCTCCAACAGATATCAGGGTGGTTGAAGTCCCCCATGGGAACAAGAGCCTGTGAGCGTGAGGCTGTTCCTATCTGTCTATAAGAGTGCTTCATCCCCAGATCCCTCTTGATCAGGCGGTCTGTAACAGATGCCCACAATAATATCTGCCATTGCTGTTCTCCCTTTAACCCTGACCCATAAGCTCTCTATTGACTTCTCACCTGTCCCCAGACAGAGTTCCATACTCTCCAGCTCTCCAGCCTATCGCTAACATAAATAGCAACTTCCCCCCCCCCCCGCCATCTGCTGGGCCTGTCTTTTCTAAAGAGCCTGTAGCCTTCCATTCCAACACACCAGTCATAGGAGCCATCCCACCATGTTTCTGTGATGCCTGTTTTATCATACCCCCGTAGATGTGCACACATCTCCAATTCCTCTTGTTTGTTCCCCATGGTATGGGCGTTTGTATAGAGGCATCTGAACTGAACTCCAAATGAAGCCGGCTCATTTTCTGGAGCAGCTGGAATATCTCTATATTGCTCCGAGTATTTATGATGGGTGCTGGCGACTGACTGGGTGTGTTGGGATGGAATGATGCCCCCCTTCCCCAACACATCTAGTTTAAAGCATCCTTGACCAGCCTGGCAAGCCTCCTACCAAAACCACTCTTCCCCTTCATTGTCAAACAAGCTCCACCACCCCCCAGTAGACCTGGCCTCCAAAATTGAGTCCCGTGTTCTAAGTACCCCACCCCCTGAATATGGCACTAACCATTTATTAACCTGGCCAATCCTCCTAGCCTTTTTAAGGTGCTCCCTGTATCCTGGAGAATTGACGAAAAGACAGTCTGAGCTCCAGAGCCCCTAACCACCTCTCCCAGGGCTCTGTAGTCCTGCTTTGTGTTCTCCGGGCTACTGCTGTCTGTATCACTAGCACCCACACGGACAACTAGAAGCAGGTAATAGTCAGTGGGACTTACTAGAGCAGGCAGCCTCTCTGCAACATCCCTGATCCGAGCCCCTGGTAGGCAACACACCTCCCTTGAGACTGGGTCAGGCTGACAGATGAGTGCCTCTGTTTCTTTCAGAGTACAGTCCCTACTACTACAACCTGCCACTTTTTCCTGGCAGCACCAGTAGTGATCTTCTTTACCAGTGTATCAGCTGGTTGATCCTGGTAGGAGTGTGTTTCTTCATTAGCCTCTTACAGGACAGCAAAGCAGTCCTGGGTGAGGACAACAGATTCAGGAGGAAGCCCCTTGCTTTTAATTGTCCTCTTCCTCCTTTTTTTGTTGTTGTTTTTTTTTTTTTCCTGTCACTGTTTCCCAGCTTCCTGGGTTAGCGGCCTCCTTCCCTGCATGAGCGACAGTGGATGCTTGAGGCCCCTGCACAGTCTGGTCCTGGAGCAGCAGTACTGCTTCCTCTCAGCTTCGCTGACATCTTTCAGCCTATTGACAGCGACCCGCAGCTCAGCCACCTGCTGCAGGAGGACCTCCACCAGGGAGCGCTGAGTGCAGCCCTGCCCATTGTGCACCCTCGCCTCAGGAGAGCAGTGCAGGCGCTCTCTACACCCCGAGCTCTGCGCTGCAGCCTCCCCTCTCATCGGCTCTGTCTGGGTGCCTACACTGGCCACCGCCGGAGCAGCCAGAGCAGAGCTCCCAGAGCAGAACTTCCAGACCCGGCCCTGGTCATAGATCGAGTGCTACCTATCCCGGTCGAACTGCCTCAACCCGCCCCGTCCGCCGCGCTCCCTGAGGCGGGTTTTTACCCAGTCAGGGTGGTGCCGCTCCTCCTGGCTCCGCCCCCTGTGAGTCTGCTGCTGGCGTTCGCTGAGCTGCCGGCTCCTGGGCTACTCCTGTGGAGGACTTGAGGCTCCCTCGGTGGCTGTCTCCGCTCTGAGTTGAGGCTCCTGGACGCTGGGCTTCCCGTCGCTCAGGTGTTGTAGGCGGCCTCTGTCGAGCTACTCACCTCTGCAATACCAGAACTGACCTTAAAACTGCGGTTTGTCCAAGTTCCAATAAAATAGTTATATTCACTAAGATGTGGGGAAAAAAAACCATTATTTTTCCTCTTACAAAATAAAGATTGTTTTCAGTAAAGCAAATTTAGACCCCTTTTAGACTTCCTGATTTTGATTCAGTTTAAATTCATAACTGGTAAATGTATCAGTGACTTTCATACTGAACTGTTAAGTCTGCTGCCTTTCAGATTTAAGTGCCTGACAGTTCAAGGTAGCTATGCTTCTGAAATCAACACAAAAAGTTCCTTTTCTCCCTAAATTCACTAGTGTATGTGACACACCTGCAAGCTTTACCAGAAGGGAAAGTCTTATCACGCACAAGGTGATATTAGATACGTAGTTAACTGGAGCTCGGGAATGTTGCAATGAGTTTTCTGAAGACTGGTGCATGGTTGGAGGGTTAACACCCGGAGCAGAAATGGCAACAGCTGTCTGCCATCCTCATCTCAGCCCTCAGACTCAGTTTTCAGTGTCTGAACGTGTTTGGTTTTATTGTGTCAGCTGAAGACATGCAGCGTGGCTTTTCTATTGATCCCTTGTGCTGAAATGTGGCTGCAGCGAGAGCTGGGAGTTGGCAGCCGTACGGACAAGGCTGTGACCATGAGATCTTTGCCCTATCCTGGGAGCCGAGAGACTGATAACATCTCTTTACTCACTGATTCCTGTCTATACTACCTTGCTCCTGGCACAGCAAGGCTTTGCAGGCCGTACAATGAGGCACGAGGTGCCTGGGTGTTTGCTGCCCAAGCAGCCACCCGTTACCCCCTTCAGGAAGGTCACTATATGTCTAGCTTCTTGGCTGGTTGGCCAGGAGCCTTCAGTGGGCAAGAAGTGGCCACGAGCCACCTGGCAGGCCAGGCTGTGCCATGGGAGTAATACTAACTGCTCCTTCAGGGTTAAAATTGTCTCAGGCTGGTTATTGCTATGCTTGTAATTGACTACAGGGGAAATAATGACAGCATTTACACATTGTTAAAAAAATCACGTGCTCATATACACAAGCAGTAATTAGTTGATAGTTCAAATGAATGTCTAGAGTATTGAAGTTCACTCCTTGTAAATTAGGCTTACTGTTTTAATTTGGTCAGTTCTCAGTACTGCAGATTTAAGCCAGCTAAAGAAGAATGAGACAGATTAGGCCTATTAGAAAACAGAAATTAAAACAGCTCCCTCCCACAGACAAACAGTTTGGTTTTGTCTCTCAAGTCTGCATGCCAGCAGTGCTCAGATCCTCCTAGTGCAAGGAACTGTCAGGAGAATTTTGTTGATGATATTTCAAAAATCAGGAAGATTTTCAGGATACATGACCACTGTCAGTGCTTCCCTACTGTAACATGAAGGCAACCACATTCACATTTTGATTTAAATCTGCTTTTTATTGTGTTGTCATCATCATTGTTCTAGTGTGTTTCGCTTGGCAGCCTCTGATATTAATTTCTTCAGGAAAAGAAATAAGGAGAGGTAGTGTGTAAACTAAGAGGAGTGTTCGGTTTTAACCTCCACGTCTCTAAATTGTGTGTTATATAAACAAGTAATGTCTTGAAGCTGCTGAGTTCAGATCTCCCCCAGCTGCAACTACAGCATATCAGAACATGGCACATATCCTGCTGGTGGCAATCCAAGGTTATGCTGCCAATGAGCTTCCAAGCCCTCAGACAGCAGAGCCACTGCAGAAAGGCTTTGCAATAGATCCTAAATTTAGTAAGGTGCAGGGTCATGTGAATACTGTCTGGCAGGTGCAAACGCCTCCACTTGTAATCCTCCAGTGAGAAAGTGCTACCACAAGATCCATAAATACTGCAGGGACCATCACTTGAAGTGTAATCACTCAGCAAAGTTGTTTCATGAAATATGTGTAATCCTGAACAATTTCCGGAAATTGCAAAGTCAGGCTAAAGTCTTGAGTGTCAGGCTGTCTATTAAAGTGTCAGGTGATAGGATCCTGATTAAAAGGCTGCATTCAACGTCAGAAAATGCTCAGTTCTCTGCTTTTTGTTGCAAGAAAAAATTGATGAAAGAAGGCAGTGTGTCAATTTAGACATAATATGTATAATAAGCTAATGCATTAAATTTCTGTATAAAAATGTATATGATTGGTATCTATTGTTCTAATCTACGTATATAATGTTTAATATCTATTGTTCTAATTTATTATAACAAGTGGCTAGTACCATAGGAGTTCTTTAACGTTTTTTAGTGGGTAATTTTTTATTTTAAAATTATAGTTCTTTATATTAATAAATGACATAGAGCTGTGGACTGGCTTTAACAAATTGCCAGGCAAGAAAACATGATACTCTGACCTGTGAAGTTTGTGAAGTGCAAAGGTTGAGATATTTTTAAAATAATTTTTTTTAGCAGTGGGCTAAATAAATCCTTATCGTATGTTTGGGAGGAGAAGTTAATTCAGGTTAAGTAGAATTAACGACACAAACCGGATCAGATTTAAGAAGAGAATTTAACCTTTGAATACTGAAAGTTTTTGAGAAGCTGAAACAAAATTAGTTTAGTATTTTACCACAAGAGGTCATCATAACACTGCTGTAAACCGCCTCTCTTCAATTTTCTTTCACCTTCACTGAAAGACATCAATCTGGAAAGAAGCACAAAAAAGTTCTGGGGTTTGTTTGTTTATTTTCAATTAATCTAAAGTTAACAATAAATTACTTACTCAGAAGTAACAAATAAATAATTCCTGACTGACCTGTGTTTTTGCTATATCTGCAGATTTTCCTGAGCTTCCTCCTTTTATTTTTTTTACTTTTTTTTTTTTTTTTTAACCATTTTGACAGCTCAGAGCCACAAGGTTAATAGTGAAGAACAAATGACCAAGAATCTGCAGAAGAGTGAATAAGTGGTGTTACATCAGTGGAATGTTGACTAAATCACATGAATTTAAAGTTACTGCTTTTTCTTTCATTAGGAGTACTTAAAGATGCTATTTTTTCATCTTGGAATCTCATTTAGAAGTCTATTTATAAAAGCTTTAGCTAGGCAGATCTGTTTTTAAATTGTGGTTTTGCTTATCCAGAAACAAAATTCACTCAATTCTTGACTGTGCAATTGCTTACACAGATAATTAGCATTATGAGTACCAGATTCACTGTTATAGTATACACTTCTACTTCAACTATAGTGTAGGTGAAACAGATTTCTTCATTTGTGTGTACAGAATTTTTTTACTTGGTTAAGGGGAATTTTTGACCTAATGTGGGGTCTAGACTTCCTAACCTGTCATTTTAAAAACATAACTTATTCTTTCAGCTGTTTCTCTCTCCCCTCAAAATGGATGATTTTTAGATCATTTAGGTAAAAATTATGAGCTCTGCACTATTCATATTGAAGCTCTTTCAATTTTCTAACAAATTAATAGTATCTAAACTGATTTAGAGACTACTGGAATGCAGTTTTTCCAGTGATTCATATGTTACATATATTTGCACTGGCACTGAAAGTCAATTGCATCAAAACTCCTTAAACTTTGTAGATTCTGGATTGTTCTGCTGTAAATTTCTGATGGGTGTGACTCATTCCTAAAAACCCTTCCAATGTATGGTATGTTATAATCCCTCATTTTCTGAAATAATAGTAGGACTATTCTGATTGCAGTATGCAAACTGAGATTCAGCCTTTCTGAAGTGCTGAGTACCTGCAAGATGAATATCAAACACAGCTAGATGCAGCATGGACACTACCACTCTAACTAGCTAAAGGTATACTAAATAAAATATATGAAATAAATATTTTCATAAAATATATGAAGATTGAGAATGAAGAAGGGCTACACCTGCATAGATGCAATCTAGCTACTTTGCTTTCTGTTTTTAAAGCATGATAATGATGCATTCCCATACAGATCTTACTTGATAGCTAAGCCCTCTTGTGCCAACAAAAATGTTGTACCCAGATGACATACCCAGTGCAAACCCATACCCCAGGCAATTTACACTCTTTGCTGTGAAAATTGTGTAATCTCAACAATTATGCATCCCCAACTTTCCTATCACTCGATTAACTTCATATTCACTTTACATAAAATACATCTTTTGCTCCTGTTCCTTGTTAGAAATATTATTTTGACAGTGGGTTCAAAAGTATCACTCACTGACGCTATGAAATATCAAAGAGCTTCCTTTTTTCCTTTGCTTGCCACCAAAAAAAAATCCAGCAGTTTTGTATGTCAGCAAGAAATTGTTCAAGGAATTACATGCCAGTGTAATCACAGCCTTAAAGTGGTAAGTATGTGGAGAGAAGCCAGAGAAAATCATTATTAATAGACATAAACCTAGAGTAAGGCAGATTTGAGGGAATTAACAAAGCTTTGGAATGCTTTCAGAAGTGAAGCTGGCATTTTACAAAATGTATACATTCATTTACAAGATTGGGCTACTTTGGTGTGAATATCTTGTACTTCTGGGCACTGATATTCACATGGACTCACAGCTTTCTGCTCAGGATTCAAGTTCTGGCTAATTCCAGTGAGGGCAGCAAGAATTTAGATCCAGTGTTTATCTTTAAGGTCCTTAAGCCTTTCTCTGCACAGTATCAGTTCTTTTTCTGATATCTTAATTTTCTTGAGGAGTTTTCGTGCAGATCAATACCCTTTTCTTCATGGAACAGTTATTCATTAACTCTCATCAGGGTGATGGATTTAAACTTCAACAGAGGAGGTTCAGGTTAGATATAAGGAAGTTCTTTACTCTGAGAGTAGTGAAGCACAGGAACACATTGCCCAGGGAAGTGGTAAATGCTCCATCCCTGACAGTGTTCAAGACCCAGTTGGAAAAAGCCTTGGGTAACATGGTCTAGAGTGTGGCATTCCTGCCCATGGCAAGGGGGAATTGGAACAAGACGATCTTAGGGTGCTTTCCAACCCAAATCATTCTGTGATTCTGCAGTTCTATGAAAACAAAATAATTATGATAAAACTTTGAGCTAAAATGTACAGACAACTCCATATGAAGTGCAAGTGGTCCTTTAATTCCCCAAATTTACTTTGCTGTACAAAATCCCTCACTCTGAGGACCATAACTTGAATGGTTTCCTCCTCATCATATCCATTTCTAAAACAGATGCAAATTCTGACAGCTTTTTTTGCTGATACAGCAATTGGCCATTAAGATCTCTTTTTGACCTTCAACTTCATCTACTTCAAAAACCAGACAGAAGATGTATGTGACTGCAAAATGTAGCATTTTGTTAACATCACGTTCAGTTGATTATAAATTGGAGAAGGATCTTTTATCTCTTGCTCTATAAACATAGTAGTTAAGCACTCTGAAGCAATGAACATGATGATGAATGTACTGGTGTTGCACTGTGTAACATGCCAGACATCTGTTAGCAGTCTTTTTATGGCAGATAATTGAAGATCTAATAGGAAGACAAAGTAGAATTGAAAAAAAAAATTTACTTAGAAATGATTGCTCCTCGAAGGACAGAGTTGCAAACCAGTAACACTTAGATATCATTTAATACATTTCATCCAACAAATCTTGTTTCAAATAAAGTGGTAAGAAGTATTGTTAAAATTCATGTTTAATAATTGAATATATGGATAATTACTTTTAGTGATGTAATGGCCTTTGGTGTTTCTGAGCTCCTTCAGTTTTAAACACTGATATAAGGAATTTATGCAGAACATTCTTCTAGTTATTGTGACTTTTTTTTTTTCTTTCTCTAGCTACCCCCACCACCTGTTTAAAATTCTTAAAAATGTGTTTCTGAAAACAGAATAAAAGCTCAACTTTTAGTATGAATTGTATCTGAGTATGACTTGAGAGAAAAGCTGCAAGTGTGAAACCTATTAAATATTCAGACACAGAATGAAAGAGAATAAAATTAGAAGCATTGAATTCTTACTTTCAGCTATATTCATATAATGCTGTCACTTTAAACTTGGTTTCCAGCCTCCTGAATAGTAGCATGTTCCTAACTACACTGGGTCCTTGTTAAATAATTATTAAATGGGGAAGAGATATATTACTATTAATATAATTAATTACTATATATATTACTTATATATTACTATTAATATATTAATATATTATTATTATAGATATATATGTTATATATCACAGACACTGAAGAGAGACTTCCTATTATTTCTTCTCTTATAAAATCTAGGTGGTTGCATGCTTTCTCATAGCATTTGTCTTACTTTACATTCTACAAATATTATGCACAAATGAACAATGTACAATGCATGATGTAGAAATAAGAATGTGCACAAATGCAAGGTAAGTTTCTTCCCATGAATTATTTTGAAAATCGACCAGCCTTTCCTGACCAGACAGGAATTGGAGCACCTGGGGAAGAGGAAAAACGTCTTCCTGAGGGCATGATTTTCTAGTGGTTTAGTTCTGTTGATTTCTCCACTGCTTAATAAGAGGATATGATGGATGTGTACTGCTGACAACAAAAAGCACAATTTAAGAAAATCAGTGTTAGGAAGAAGCTGTTGAAAGGGTTGGTTGTTACTCAAATTGTGAGCATAACTTGAATAGGGATTGAAAGGGGAGATGGGGTATCCAAGGATGGAAAAATCATTAAAAATTCTCAAGAAAAACTGAAACAATAAGATATTAAACTAAAAGAACAATAGGGATTAGAGAACATTTGATTGCAAGAGGAGAAACCAGGGATGGGATGGACTTCACTCATTTGGGATGGAGAACTTTTACACACTATTTCTTGTAACCTTCGTTACAGTTCAGTTTTCCATTTATGTACTTCTATCTCAAAAGGTTATGAATAAAGTCTTAAACCTGTGATTTAACTTAAAATCAGAACTCAATTTTAACAGGGGGATGAATAGCAAGTAACTCGATGAATATTTTGTTCTTTTGTGGCTCGATGAATTGTAGATTCAAAAAGCATGCTCTGCAGCTTCAGACTTGACGCCTGATGTGTTCCAATTTTTCGCTAGATGGAGCAATAGTATCCTTCTTAAAATGCTTGCCCTTCACTGAACTGCTGTGCCAGGAACTTTAAATATGCAAGGATATTCTGATCCAAATCAATATATTTTTTAAATAGGACATTTAACTTTGAGAATATATTTTTATTCAATCTGATTTTTTTTTTTCAATTTCTGATAGGCATTTTTCTATCTTTGGTACCTTCTTAAAATTATTTAAATGTAGAATTACTGACTTTACTTCTATTTTATCCTTATCTGTATGAACGTTACATGACTGATGGAAATAGTAAAATATAAAACAGCCCAGATAAAAGTTTGGTGCTTACACCTTTTTTTTTATTAATGCATGTAATAAGAAAGGAAAACAAATTCTGAGTCATTTGGAAACTTGCATATATGGATTTAGAAAGTCTGAAAAAAGCGTAGTTCAGGTATTTAAAGGAATATAAACCCTCTATCTTTAGCACTTCAGAAAGAATCCCCAAATTCGAATAGTCCAAGTTTCAAAATGGGTAAGATTATAAAATTGCAAGTTTAAACATGAAGGGTGTCAAAAAGAAGAAATGCCGCAGCTTATTCTGTAAGAAACAGGTTTGATTTCCAAGAGTTATACCCATTGGAAAATCATATCCAAAACCAAATACTGGACTATGAGCTCTCAATATTGAAGAGATCCAGCTACTGCAATAGAGCTAGATAAGATCTCAAGTTATTTTACTAATTGTTTAATTACTGCTATTAATATTCTGGTATTTTGTGCTATTAAAGACTGATAAATCATAGATCTCGAAAGAAAGCACATAGAAATTATATTCTGTTACATCTTAATGAGAACCTTACTAGCTGTATAAGCTCTTTTGTTGGTAGCTTGCTCTCTCTGACACGCTGGAATCTCATTCATAAATTAATCTCAGTCTTCAATAAAGTCGCTGAGTTGGTTTTAACAACTGCTGTGCACTTCTGACACTTGGGTTTAGAAGTCCACAATGCAAATAACCAACACATTCCTGTCTGCTTCTGTAAAAGCAGATTCCCCAAACTCAGACTTTGAACTCTATAACAAAAAATGTTGGTTTTATGCAGTCATAGAAGGTAGGTAAAGAGGTTGTTTAAAAATAATACTGTTAAAAGCCTAGCTAATTCCCTAATTTCCATGAGCTCTCTATATTATCTTGAACAAATTGCATTTACAGTTGCTTGCCTTTGATATTATGAACAAAAGCAAAATACAGTGAGGGTTTAAGCTGGCACTGTACATGCAGTCTTTTCACTCTGATTGGTACATATGTGCACAACTGATTAGATATGGAAAGAACTCTAATTATAGAGAAGATAATTTACTGGAAAAAGAAAAGTTAGGCTGGCCTTCTCACAGTAAAAATTGCTTTAACTTGGACTTCTCTACATCTTTGGCTACTGCAATTTCACATGAATTGCAGTAAGATAAACTGCAGGAAGAAATTGCCATGACTAGTTTTCAAATTATTTTAATTTTTGTTATATTTTTAAAAAATATATAAAAAAATCATGTTTTCCTTCCTCCTCCTCCCTGTTCTGCAAAGCAAACAAATCTTCTTAAGTACATATTGCTTCAGTACTTTTCTGCTTAGTTCTTATTCTTTGGCAGGCTTCTGTTCACTGATTTTCTTCTAATTCACAATGCTGCACAAGGATTTTTCAGAGCTGTCTATTTCTGCAATGGCTATATCACATCTGAGAGAGCTTATCATTGTTTTCATTTTAAAACATTCTTAAATAGAAGGGAATTTGTCCCACTTCATCTGGCTTGTGCAGTGTCTGCTCGTAGCTGCCAAAGGCATTAGTCTATTCATTTTTAAGTGAGTCTTCATGGACATAACAATGCCACCCTGCCACTTCATTGACTTCTTAAGTCAGATTCATTTTGAAATTCACAATGTTAGCTGTAACTCAGAAGGCAAGTTGACAGAATATCCTCAGCTATAAAAATACTTCTTTGTGCTTGAACTAAAAAAATTTGGGTGGATTTTTCTGCAGGGCTGAGATTTTAGATCAGATTCACCTGCTGGCAGAATAAAAGTTAAGTTTTTATTTTGCAAGTTTTCGTGAATAACTACTGTCAAGGAATATACAATTAAAATTGCGCAGGCAGGCATGGTATTAATTACAATAAAACCACACCTTTTCATAAAGAGAGTTTTAGCATAAGTATATATATTGTATGGATTAATTCACCATGTCATAATTTTGCTTTGCAATTGGAACAAAGAACTTATATTAAAGATATAAAAAAATAATTTTGGTAATCTTTCTGAAGTCAGTGAGCCTATTCACTGTACCTTAGCAGTCAATCATTTGAATATGATTATTTTTGCATTAACAGAATGAATTTGAACATTATGAGTCAAATATATACAAATATATATTTTTATTTATTAATAAATTGAGCTGCTGAATATAAAGATGAGGATTTAAAATTGCAAATTGAAAGGGTTTTGTAGGAATTTGAAGGAGGAGAAATTCCTTTCTAACCAGTTCTTTAGAAAACAAAACAATAGAATATGCAACTATTTCAGAATTATTTCAGATGCCTATTTCGAATGCCTTAATGAATTGCAAGGAACCAAAACTTTGGTGAAGCTGAACTGAATATTCCATTAAATTCTTTACAACTCTAATCTATATATAATTCAAATTTTTCAAAATGGCTACTAATTTTTCCAGTTCACAAACCTAGCTTGTCTGTAGGTATTAGCAGCTATAAACACTAAATGTCTTTGAAAATCTGATCCATGGAGGACAGTTCCTAAGCTGAAGAATGCTGTAATGTGATTGAGTCCCAGATGACATAGGTGAGACTGGTGTCCTAATTTCCACTTGTCTCAGGAAAATATGCTACAGAGTGTCTGGGATGGAGTGACCTCAAATTAGTGGCCTTTTCTGGAAGTTTTCGGATATGACATTATGGCTATGTCTGCCTCACATAGCAAATCAAAATACAAACCACTGAGTAAAACACAGAAAGACTATATTTAATTGGCAGCATTTCTTATCACTTAGGTTACTGCTAATAGTATTTCTAGAGTGCCACTACAGATAAACATTAAAAAAAACCCGAGATGCGACTCATAGAATCATACAAGTGGCAGATGCTCAGTGAGTCCAAAGAGCCAACACAGGTCTATGAATGGCTTTTCATCTAAGATTTGAGGTAATTATGTAGCACTGTCAGAGAGGCTGCTCCAATCCTGAACATCTGGCTTTCCCAACAAACAAAATCCTCATTGTTTTTTCCACTCAGACAAAATTTCCAGGTGGAACAAAAATGAAACCTTCTGAAGAAGACTGGTTGAACATCTCTAATCTGCTGCTTATTTAATATTCTGGGAGCAAGTAAAGAGTAAGTGTATGAACATGAGCCGGCAGTGTGTGCTTGCAGCCCAGAAAGCCAACCGTATCCTGGGATGCATCAAAAGGAGCGTGACCAGTAGGTCAAGGGAAGTGACCCTACCCCTCTATTCTGCTCTTGTGAGACCTCACTTGGAGTATTGTGTACAGTTCTGGTGTCCTCAACATATAAAGGACATGGAACTGTTGGAACAAGTCCAGAGGAGGGCCATGAGGATGATGAGGGGACTGGAGCATCTCCCGTATGAAGATAGGCTGAGAAAGTTGGGGCTGTTGAGCCTGGAGAAGAGAAGGCTGCGTGGAGACCTCACAGCAGCCTTCCAGTATCTGAAGGGGGCCTATAGGGGTGCTGGGGAGGGACTCTTCATGAGGGACTTTAGTGAGAGGACAAGGGGTAATGGGTTAAAACTTAAACATGGGAAGTTTAGATTGGATAGGAGGAAGAAACTCTTTACCGTAAGGGTGGTGAGGCACTGGAATGGGTTGTCCAGGGAAGCTGTGAATGCTCCATCCATGGAGGTGTTCAAGGCCGGGTTGGACAGAGCCTTGGGTGGCATGGTTTAGTGTGAGGTGTCCCTGCCCATAGCAGGGGTGTTGGAACTAGATGATCTTAAGGTCCTTTCCAACCCTTACTTTTCTATGATTCTATGTTTTCCCCCTGATAACCTGAAAATAGCATGATTCCTGGGACAAACACGGCTCAGTTGAGTACTGGTCCAGGCACTTTCATATGAACTATTCCAGAGCATCCACTAGTTCATGAATTTTGCTCAACTTTGACATGGAGCTTGGATGAAGGCCTGCATATCCCTAACACAGTCTTTGATATTCTTTATCAGTTTATCCTTCTGATTGCTGTAAGACAAATTTTGACTTGGTTGGTGTTTCATCCATAGTAACTTCTCCAGTGGAAGGAGCAGTGACATTATGGTGCAAAAAAAAAGTCATATACTGGTATCTGATATAAGAATATTTCTAAATAATCTATGAACAATTTACAAGATAAGCTGGTGGGACACTGTGATACTTTTAATGGAACCATAATGAGGGAAGGGATTTAAATTAAATTATGCTGTGGTTTATACCTAATTAGTTTTGATGAGAATGTAATTTTTATGAAATGAGGTAAAAGCTTATGGGATGCTAAAGCATCACAACTGGTAACAGAAATTTAAAACCTTCAGTCCAAATGAAGTATGTAGTTGTATGGTAGATTATACATTTTTTTTCCTTCATCTTTAAAAGAAAGAGGAGAGGAGACAGGCATTTTAGAGGGAAATGCTGACTTAGTGTTGCTTTGAAGTTTCGTACTTTAAATGTTAATCTCAACTTCGATATTCTTATCATTTAATATGTTTTGCTTATTATGTCTTGTTTACATTCCTATGGACTTTTAATGGTATTCAGTTATTTTACTAAACATGCTAGCTTCCTATCCTTCCCTTCTCTGTAGTTAGGTTAAGATAGGATTGTGTTTTACATTAAAGATTTCATTAGGTGATTACACTTTCCACAATCCCAGAAGATATATTGGTTTCCACCACCAGTCAGCTAAGGGGATATGAATAACTGTGGATGCAAAGTCCAAAGGGGAAGTGACTGGTTAGAAAACAAGACTTACCTTAGACTCTGTGCATGTTAATATTTAGCAAAGGCAAAATGTCACGTAGCTGTGTGGAAGTTTTCAAGTAAACAACCTGCATCAGTATTAAACATTTTTACTGAAGTCTATTTTAAATAACCTCTATTGTTCATTCAGCTGCTTTACAGCAAAATTACCGATTTCTAGTCCTAATTATGCCCAAGTACTGACAACACTGCTGCCTGTGAGGTAAAAGTGTCTTGTTATTAGAAGAGCTATCCACTGTGAATGATTTAATTTTCTGCTCTTGAAATCACCTTAAATTATGTTGCTCATAAGAAAGTGACTGCAGACAGAGGGTTATTATTTGAACAAGCTTCCATGAATGCAAATTCAATGGTCAGACTCATTTGTCTACTTAAAGATGCTGTTATATTTTAGGTTCACTTCATTTTGGAAAATTTGATGGTAACAAAGAAAGACAGCTTTCTCTGGAGCTTGTCTGGTGGAGGAAGGGCCAACTTCCATCTCGCTCATCTAACAGAGTTAGATGAGTTAGTCTAACAGAGAAAAATGTCAAATCCTGCTGAACAATGGCAATATTTGGCTTCTTTGCAGAGAAATTTTAAATAAGGTCTTCACAAAGCCTTAATTGAAGTACCTTATGCTTGACTGGTGTTCAGTTGCTTTTCAAGCTGCTGTTGGGCCCTTCACTAACATCTGATTTTAATTCCTATGTGTTCCTTTTCTATTGTGGCTATTCCTTTAGGAAAAGCTTAGCCAGTGGCTGGTTTTGCAGTTGTGAGAGCAGAGATCAATTTTGCAGAGAAGGACATCCCTGGAAGCAGAGGAGGTGCTTTCAAAAAGAATTTTAGCAATTATGTGTGGAGAAGCAGTGAACATTTCTCCATTGGTGAAAAACGTGGCCCTGTGAAAGGATTGTGTTGGGAAAATAGTTGAGACTGAGCTGTGCAGGCACCAGTTCTGCAAGCCACACAGGAGCTTATTAGACAATATGACTTTTATACATTTTGTTATAGAAAATGCCATGCAAAACTTTGAGCTACTGTTGCAACTAGAAACTAATAGCTGGGGACTGATTTTTCCCAGTGTGCTTGGTCTATGTGTGATGGGATACCATTTTTCTGCTAAAGGAGAAGGTACCAAGTGTTCCTCAAATGCTTGTCACAGAATGCTTTCAAATGTGTTTTATTAAAGTGCATTAAGAAATGTGGAGATTATAACCTACTTTCATGTCTTCTACAAAAATGATAATTTGGAAAGCTTGGATTAAATTAGTACTGATGACATAATATGGCAGCATATATTTAGACAGAAGTAATACATGTAGAAAAGCTGTAACCTGGGCATCTCTGACATACTCAGCCAGTTAAGCATACTAGAAAGGATTATAACTAACAATTCAGTTCTGGGCATCTTCAAACACCAGACTTATTTTTCTGGTTTCCTAGATTGCTGCAAAAGAACAGCTTGCTGCTTGAACCAGAACACTATTAATGCTAGCAGTGTACAGGTTGAAAATGGAGGAAGTGGTTGCCAATTTACCATCAGTTTGACTTTGTATAAAAAGCTATGGGAGATACTGAAGGTTTTTTTTGACAACCAGTAATTCAGAATATTCTGCCCAAGAAACGACGCTCTTTCTGCATAATGCTGGTAGCAGATTTATGTTGTCTGGCATTAGGATGCTGCTGTTCATTTCTCATATTAAAGTGTGCATGGCTGTGTTTTCTCAATATTTGAGATAGGCAATGAACACTTCGTTAACAGCAATGTTAAAATTTCTTCTTTTAAGAGGCATTTTTAATCTTTCAGGCTTCTGTAGTAATTAATGTGTAACGGACACATTACTGAGTCATCATTTGTCTTTTATTGAACAGAAGCTTGCAAGCCAATCATATAGTTTAAAACAGCAAGGACATTCATTCTTATCATAGCTTCAGTGAACAAAGTTTCACAAAATTTCCTTCATTCATCTGTACTGGCACTCCAAAGCAGATCCTAAGTGGGAATGTACGTGCTGTTCATCACACAATGATGCAGATGCAGTATCTAGGTCTCTGAAACATGTGACTCTGGTGAACACTGTACGGGTCAGTTGCCATTTAATTTCTGTTTCACTAATAATCATAAAGAATGCCATAGGGGCTTTTAACAGGCACTAACAAAACAGTGGCTTTTGAAATACCACTCTCAAATGTGAATGAAAATGTTTGATAATTGAATTTAGCTATCTCAAATCTTGGCTCGGGTTTCCTGTGTTTTTCTGGTGATATTCCTCCATGCTTCCAATAACATGGGAATTTGTATAGAGTGTGTCTGCGTGTGCAGGCAGGCAGCTCTCTGATGACACTTTTCTTTTGTTCCTGCAATACAAAGAGGGATATATTACTCTACCAAATACAAAGGACTAATTCCACTTAATCAGCTTGTGGGCTTATTAGTGGACATAGCAGTTTGCAAAATTTAATTAACAAAGACTCACAATCACATTTTCTAAATATTATTAATTAGTTTTCTTTATTATAAGCCATTTTACATGATCTGTCTAACTGCTACAGATGCGTGCATTTGTAGAATATATGGGTGTCATTATGATTGACATGAAGGACACAATTATGGTATATCTTTTTGGTAACTCTTCAAAATCATTTCCTTGCATATGAATTCAAAAGGTCTGTTATCATGATTCAGTGATATTATGAGCACAATACATGGTTTTAGGGACATAAGCATGTACATGTTTTTAATATATTATCTTCATTTAAGAATATTAATAGACAATAACTAACACATTAAAAATGTGTTAAGAGAAAAAGAAAGCAGACATGATAATAAAATAATTGCGTTTTCTCTAGTGCAATTAGTGAATTGATAAACTATTTAGAATTACTCTCTGGTACTACAAAATATGGTGTACAAATTCAATTGCATAAAAGTGTTACTTGCTCTTCCATCAAAAGTGAGATAAAATCTACTAAATGTGTTGCTATGCAGCATACCAGTGATCCAGCTCTGCAAAAAAAACCAAAGTACTTCAGATAATATGAATATTTTAAAAAAATCCCATTAGCACAATTTTAAAAGCTGCGCCTGAGACAAGCATGGGATAGGCAAGGCAAAGTACTACTTTGAGATAGAAAAAAGTACAAAAGCATAAATGTATTTGCAGAATGTATTAAAAAGGTTTTTAAGTTTGTGACTTACAAAGTTCTCAGAGAGAGTTCTCACACTCCATTGTATATATCCCATTTTGGAAACAACCTGGTTACTTGAATCAGAACTTGAATGGAAGCCCAGACACTTTTGAGAACATGTTGTAGTATCTTCCTGTCTACAGTATGATGTTTCAGCTCATGCTCTGGCTTTGCAAAATGCAGCTGGTGTCTGTCTTTGCAAAGTGATGCCTACACATTGGCAGAGTACATACCTTTGAAACTGTGATTACCAATGATAAAATTCTTGACTGATTTTTGCATGTATGGATTCTTTCGAATATATTCTGTTATTTTCTTTTATTTATCATTTAGTCCTCCATGTTAATTCATATCTCCTAAAATAGTTTTCAGCTAAAATAGCTGTGTGTCATTGCTTGCCTGATCATGCAGTTCAAAGTAGAAATAGATTGTTTTCATTAGAGTGAGGCCCCCAAAGTAGGCAGTCGGTTTAGTAATTGTACCTGAAGGTTCAATATTACAATTACTGGCTCAAAGCAGAGGGCACAGATGTGCAGAACCACTGCAGGATGCACCTGGATATTGTCAGTTCCCATTGTACATGAATGTACATGAAGTGTACCTGAAAATTAAGATCCATGTTCAAATTGTTTTGATAAAAATAATTTTATCAAAATTCTTTTACCTCCTACATCACATTTACATAAGTATGATAAATGTCCTTCATTCACAGAGTAAGCTTTAAGGCATGCTTACGTTACTGCAACCAAATAATTTGGCATAATCCCAGTTTCAGTTTCTTGCTCCTGGTATTTTTTATGCCTTAACTCATTTAGAATCATAGAATCAAACAATGGTTTACATTTCTCCTATTGAGATCCAAACTGACCAAGGATTTTCACAGTACCAGTGGGGCTTGGATTTGTGGTTTTTAGATTAATAACTCCACTCCTCTGTTCCTCTCCTCTTAACTGGCCTAGTAACTGTGATCATACTTATTGGCACAAAGTTATCATGAAGATTTGCTGCTGTGGGAAGGGCAGAAAGATGGTCCTGGGGGGTAAATTCAAACCAAATTCATTTAGTGAGTCTAAAACATAAGATATGTGAAGAGCAAATAAGAAAACTGAGAATTTGCCCGAACCTCCCCTCCTACAGGAAGAGAGATGCTAGAGTCCAGCCAGATGCATGCGGTTAGTGTGAAATCGTGGACTGCCACATCTCTTTTTTTCACTATTGGAAGTGTTGTGCATTTAAATGTAATGCATCCAAGGCTTGCCAACATATCTGCTGCAAACAAATTTTATTCCAAAAAAATACACCTTCCAGTTCTGACTTCACACTCTGAGGCAAAGCAGCACATTGAAGGGATCCAGTAAAATGGGAAGAAGTAAGATTGTAAGTTTATCATGTGGTTTTATGTTTCATTGCATGAAAAAATAAAAGGTGATCTGTCAGCAAGTCATTTAAGTTCTAGCATGTTGCACTAATATTTTAATGTGTAATTTGCATAAATTTTAATGTCATTAGTGACATAGCAAATTAAACATGTATTCCTGTGGAAGTTGTCTTGCATACATACTATAATGTCCTTATCATGCAGATAAGAACGTGGAGTCTGTGTCCCCTGACTATTAAAGAGCTCTGTCCATTTGTATTGTGGTAAATTTAAGACTATCTCCTCAGCTTTGTGCTTTGCTATGTGGAGGATACACTTCTAGCAGAGCGGTGCCTCTTTGAGCTCCCCCTTTTCAGGTAACTGGCCTTGTCAGCATTTGTCCAATGACAGTTATATTCCTCAGGATCCAATTAAAAGTATTCTTTTACATTGGTGACAGAAGCTGACTGTATAGCCTGACAGATAGAGCAGTAACTTGGCTGAGAAATAACCAATATTTGTGTTTGTTATTTGATAAATACTTACTTTTACCTTTCTCAGTTTTGTAATAAAGCCTTTAAACGTGTTTTGAAGTCAGCTGTGTGTGTACGATTCAATTCAAAATTGATTTCCAAGTAGGAAATTACAAAATTAATTTTGGAAGACTTCACAGACAGTGTTCACATCAGCTTTTAAACTTCTTTTGAAGAAAACAATATGGGGAATGAGGTTTGAGGAAAAGTATGATTTTTTTTATATAATATTGTGATAGCTTCAACACTCTATATGGGTGACTATCCTTTCATTTGTACAATTCATTGCAAATTTGTGCCCAAGCCATGAGTGCTACATCATGAACAGAAAACTAACAAAAATTTAATACCCAACAGTACCAAGTGTGGTTGACTGAAGAATCACAACCGGAGCATTGCTTAAGGAGAAGGATACTATGTAGGGGTACATATGCATAATTCCTCCTGGATGCTACTCCGCTTCTATTGGCATTACTGCTATCACAGGTGGCTGGCTGGAAAGGTAGCCAGCCTGTGTCCCTGTAAGGAGCCAGACAGAGAGAAACTGCATGGAGCACACAGGGGAAAGCTGCTCATGCCTGGAAGGGATTGCAGGCAGGGCAAGACAGACTCCTATGGGCCAGAATTACTGCTGCTCCTCATCTTTGCTTATTATTCAAACTTAGGTATAATGCTGATGCTTTGATTTAATACAATTTTGCATCCTCCTTCCACTCCACTGAAGTACAAATGACTATATAATGTCATTCAGCTGCAGAAAAAGTTATTTTTATATGAAGTTGGCAATAAATAGATTGTGCCACAAGCCACAATAGTGGAAAAGTATAGAAACATAATTAAATGGCAGTATTTAACAATATTGTTAAAATCATGGGTATGCTGCAAAATACCTTTGTGTCCAGATGATTTTTTGTTCAAAAGAAAGAATTAATCTGAAACAAATTTTTAGCTCGGAGCTCTGTCTTTCATCAGCAGTACACAGTCTCACTAGTAGTGAGAGCTATTATTATTATTAAGTTAAAGTGAAGTAAAAAGACAAAAATACCTGAGCATCAGTCATGATGGTAGTGGGTGAGGTAAGCTAAGTTGCAGGACATCGATAGTGCTAAGTTCTGTTCATGTTAGGCAACATTTGCAGTGTTGTCATTGATGGCAATCCTTTTTGTTTTGTTGGTCTTGTGATTTTTATGTGATTCTTTTTTCTTCGGCACTTGAAAAACGCATCATTCTGCTGGTACACTTCTGTAGTACTGCATTTGTGACACTAATAGAATAGTATGTTGCCTGTACATTCTGTGGTTTTTATATCAGTTGTAAGTTTATGGAAAAATACAAGAAGAAATCAGCCTTCAGTACAAAATATCTAACAAGGTGATTAGATACTTGGGTTCTGCATTTGCCGCTGAAGGAGGGATTGTTCAGATCCAGCACAATAACCCTGTTGTGCATTGAAACTGTCTCAAACTGTATTCGTATTTCGAATCAATAGCTGCCCTGTAGCCAAGGTTACTATGACACATCACCAAAGCCACATACAGAATCTCAGAGCTGAAGGTCATTAGAAACAGAATAGATTTGTGGTGCATCACCTACCGCAGGATGTAGTCAACAATATGATGTGTGCATCTATACAAAGAAAAAAAAGGATGAAATGTGATGTATTCAGTTCAGATATGGATAAGAAAGGGTAGCACTAAACACATTGCTTTGTTGATTTGTTTTTTCTTTCAGTTGTTTTTTTTTTCTCTTCATATTTGTTCCCTGCCATTCTCTTAATCTTCTGTTCTTTGTCCCCTCTTCCTTGCAGACTCACAAGGCTACCTGAGGTTTTGCTGCTTTCAGTGTGCCATTGTTGAACATCTTAGGACACTGCGTTTCTGATGCTTTTTTTTTTGGCAACTGAAACAAGAGTCAGTGTTCAGATTAACAGCACTTCTTGTTACCATTGTGTTGCTGTAGAACCCTCTTGGTGGCCAGAGTTCTGGAGTGGACCCTAAGTGGTCCTATTCCTTTCCCAGTCTTGGGACCATGAGAGGCAATGGTAGCATTCTTGTTAAAAACAATTCACGTACCGTAAATGCTTGAAAGCTTTCCAGTTGTGATTGCCTTCACAAGGGGAAGTGCTGGAGCTTTTTGTGTGACCAGTGGAATGTGTTTTCAACAGATTGCATTTTATACTGAACATGAACTCAGTAAATACTGCACTGCTTTTCAGGCTAGGTTGTTTGACATAGTTCTTAGTAACTTTTCAATGTGACATTTCAATTCAGAACTTACATCTTTTGGAAAGCAGAAGCAGATTTCTCTGGGGGTAGAGTGTTATGTGTTAGAAGAGTTTGGAAGACAGTTTTTTCTACTAAAGAGGAACATGTGGTGCAAAACCATTTAGCAGCTTTTTAGAAACATGATGAAGATAGGGTTTTTTTCCTTTTTCATCGGAGTTGTTGGAAGAACATCTCATTCTTGATGAGGCTACTTCTACAGTAATTTCATACTAATTTTCCTCACTCATTGATGTTCTCTTTCACTTGCATATTTTTTACCTGATTCTTGGAGGATGCAGAGGGAAGAATGATGCAAAAAGACCAATTTACTAGTCTACCCCAATACTGTATGAGGCAGAAAGCAGGAATATATAAAATGTTTGTATCTTTGATCTTGACTGGAGACTGTCACCCAAACTGTTCTAAAGAATTACTTCAATACCAGGTGTAGGCAGAAGAAATAGCCAGTCTCTGATCAGATACATTTCTGACTTTAACAGCTTTCAGCTGTAGTAATTTCTTCCTGGCCTTTAACAGATGACAAGGAGTGATACTATGGACTTTCATCTGGGTTTTTTTTGTTTATGTTTTATTAGCTGCTGAAAAGCAGTGGGATCCTGTATGCTGGATGTGGGGAACAAAGTCCTTTTTGGGGTGTTTCCTTCTTTTTTGTTTTTCAATTTAATTTCTTCACTTGGATGAAGAAGTTAGACGCATGCATGAGAAGCATGTAGCTATACCTGAAACCAAATGAACAGAGATTTCCTAATTACCTTGGTAATCCGTCTTAAAGGCTGTAGGATTCAAGTGGCTTGTAAAGGCTTTGAGAGAAGACCTGGCAAAGGGCTGTGTGCTTTTGACCGTGGGAATGAAATGACAGTGGCACTGGTTGCTTCAGTTCATCCACAAAGGACGTTTTTTAGAAATGCTTATTTGTAATTGTCCCAGGTTTTCAAATCTATCACTGCCATGCGTCATGTTATGCATATTCTTGTTGGTAGGCAACATGAGAAGGTTGCATATTAGAGAAGAAGTAGACCAGATATTTTTGTAAGTGAAATTTTCGCTATTATTTTCTCCTTTGAACAAAGGGAATATGTAGACTTTCACAGATTATTATTGATCTTATACAAGCTATGCCTGGAAATGGGCAGAAAGACAGTCATGAAGTATACTGTCTTCCAAGGTTTAACAGCGCATTTATTCTTTCCATCTTCTGTGGCACAGTTTTTCCCAGCCTTGAAGTTGTGTGACTCCAGAGCCACCCATTGCAGCATTGTGGGAAACACACTGAATATTCTTTCCCTCACCAGCAAGGAATGGCATTTGTAAAACATATATTTCAAGGGAGGTTCTTGTAAATCTCTCTTAGCCAGCTATTGACATCAGCCATAACCCATCAACATTCTGGGATCTTTTATGCAAAGTATTGTGAGATAAGTAATTTGGCTTATCAAATAACAGAGGAAAGTTCTTCATGAATAAAGAGCTGTGAATTGTTTTATGGCTGTAAGAAACATCTTGTAGATAAGATAAAAAAATGGCTTTACATTTCATTATGTTTGTAGTTAGTGTTGTGATTTCTCAATTTCTGTCTGTTAAAAACGTGTTCTTTTTTTTTTTTTGCCACAAAGCAAACAAAAAAACTGTCAGCTGAGCTTATTCTTCACTTGAGCCAAGAAAAAATTTGTTTTCAGATTAAACTGTGCATATAGAAATGTTAATGTTTTAGGATTTTTTTTTTGTTTTCTCCCCTGTTGTAAGTTTTAATCACATTAAATGTACTTTTCAGGCTAGGATATTGGAAGAAATGTTGAGTACATAAAATATGTAAGAAAACAGGAGGGAGGAGAATAAACACAGTTCAGCTTCTAAAAAGGCCACAGATAGAATTTTATCATTTTATATACTGTAAGATCTCCTTCAGAAATGGATATCAGACAGATAATGCTGTAATTCTGTAATTTGAATGTAGCCATAATCTAAACTTCAAATCTTCTCCCAGTCACAGGACTGATCTATCTGTAGTACGTGCTGGTCCATTTAGTTGAAAGCATAATTATAGGTTAAACTAGACAAGCTGACTTGAAGCATTACTATGTCTTCAGATGGAACCTACTGCCCCTTCAGTGAGTGAATACTGAAACTCAGCTACAAGGCAGTAAATATCTGAGCACCCTATAGCAAAATGAGATAGATCAGATTCACTTCAAGCATTACGGGAAAAATAAGCCAAAGTGACTGACAGTGATATCTCAAGTCCCTCAACCATGACAAAGAAGTGTTTGTCACATCATATGCAGTATAAGAAGCTTTATCTTTTACAGGATATGAACTCTTGAATGAATTCAGCTGGGATGTAGAAATGCAACAAACTTGATTTGGAGAACATAATTATTTTAGTTTCTGCATTTGGCAGATTTTCAAGAAAGTTTGCATTTTGTGAAGTATTTAAAATACCAGATGGTGGGGTAAAGTGAAATAATGATGTATTTTTTTGGAACCGCCTGCCCAACATATTCAAGACTTCAGTTTTATTATGTGGGCTGTCCCATGCTCCTTCCAACTGAATATACATATGCTCCTGTAAGAAAAGTAATCCATTACTTTTGAATGTCACTAAATTTTGGAGAAAGATCTAAGCAGTAGTTGATAATTCTCTGCATATAATTCTTTCTGCATGCAATTCTCTGTCAGAATTTCTCATTAGGTTGCTCCATATAGGCAGTTCTCTTCAGACTCTTTATGTCCCTTGATAAATATGTTCCTGTTAAAAACTGTTAACCCTATCTCTTTGGTATGTTTGAAGTGACTACAAATAAACCACTGACAAAAGACAAATACACATATCTTGGAAATTTAGGTCTGTTTCAGCACTGTTTCAGTATTTTCATATCTAATTTGGAGTCTTAAGGTTCCTTCGTTTGGTTCTGAATCACTGCTTCTCCCAGAAACCTCTTCCTATGTTTCTTCTTTTGCTCCCCCCTCTTCTGATTATCATCTTATTTTCTTGTTAGGAACTGGAAAGTCTTCTAGGTTATAAGGAGCTGGGAAAGACTATTATAACTGCAGTGGTTTCGTAGCTGCCACCCAGCCTTCAAAAAATCTGCATGCAATACATCTTCTATTTTAGGAGATACCAGTTCTTCCTAGAATGAGAAGGAAGAGTCGGGGGTTTTGCAGGTTTAGGATGTAAGTACACTAGCAGGAATACAGCAACAAAAACAACTGCAGGTAGAGGTACCCTCTGAATGAAGTGGTAGGGCCGTGCCAGGATAACTCCTCTGAAGTTCAAGGGATACGAGCTAAGGATTTTGTCTGCTGTGTAGAAATGGGGTCTAAAAGTCACTAGAAGTAAAGAGTTTTAGAGCAAAAAGAATAAGGAAACAGATGTAGAAACTAGCTTTATATTGATAATCTTAATGTCTGACAGCTTACTGAAATTCAACTGTGCTGCTAAGGGAGTACATACAAAATTATTTCCAGTATGCCAAGGCCAAAACAACGTAGTGGATGATCTGTGTATATATGCCAACACATAGGTATGCATGTACATACGCAATAGAGTGGACTATATGCATTAGTGTTCATTAAAGCAATGGCTTAAGATCTTAAAGAGTTTTCCAGCCCTAACTATTCTATGATTCTATGTACCAGGTGTGCTTTATGTGCTGCTACGAATAAAAACCTGAGGGTCTGAAGCACAAAAAAGAGGGAGAAAGTGTTGTTGTCTCCTCCCAAGTTCCTAATCTTTCTTGTAGTGGCTTAGGAAGGACACTGCCAGAACTACTTTTGCTCTTCCAGTCATGATGCTTCAGCTATTTCTCCCGGAGGCAGTAGATGGCAGTTTTCAGCCACTTTACTTGGATAACTCTCAGTGAAGAAACGAAGGAAAAAATATATTGCCTATAGAAAACAAGTGCTAATATACCTATGAAAATTTTTCACAAACATGGATTTCAGGAGAAAATTCCTCCGTACTATACTTCCAAATTGGCACATTCCTGAGAGTCTGAGGTCTGTAAAGAAGAGAGAAGCCTTACTTATGGATTCTTTTCTCGTAAGAAAAAATTCTTCACGAAGTTGAAAAAAGTCCCCCCAGATGTGAATAAAATATCCAAGTCATCTGCTTTTATTAAGCAAGATGCATCATTATTTAAATATCACAAGTTTTATTCTATTTTGTGTATGATGGCTATTCCATACAGGAAACCTGCTGAAGTTTGCTACCAGTGCTTTCACTTGGAAAATTACTTTAAAATATGTGATAGAAGAGCAAGTATTTTTGCAGTCTAAAGAATAATAGTGCCATGTTTTTACCTATTGGTAAGAAGTTTACTGAAATGTATTTTCTCAAGAAAAAGGAAAAGGTACATTTTGTTCCTCCTTCTAATTACCAGTGTGTGGAGATGTTGAGCCTATCATAATCTTCTGGGGAAAAAAGAAGGGGGGGGAGGGGGGGGGGGGGAGTTAAATGTCAGGTTTTATTTTTAGGAAGTCAAGAATACTATGTTTTCAGATTAATTAAATTGTTGAAGGTGAGTAGCTTGGATCTAAATATGTCTTATTTTATGTGTCTGTGTGTGTGCAGGTTTAAATGCTTTTTAAAAATAAACTCCTTGAGAAGATAATTGTAGGTAGCATTGGTTTCTAAATCCTTACTATTATACTGGAAGAAATATTCTCTATCACATGCAGGTTAATTAGTTCATTCCCCAAATACTATGTTGTCAAGTACTGATTGTTCCCATGTAGTCCATTAGAAACGTTCTCTGAACTGCAATATCTTGTAAAGGGTGACTCCAAGGTGAAGTCAGACTTAGTGTTCAGTCTGTTTTCTTCCAGGCCCATCCTGCTTCCACAGGACATCTTCATATAGGATATCCGGCACTATGTTGGAAAACTAACTTTGTAATTCAGCGAATGATGTTTCATCTCAGAGAGTAGGGATTTCCTGACTGGAACTTGCAGAACTATTGAGAAAGCTACCACTCCATCCTTCCCTGAACAGTCAAATTGTTATCACTGTAACACTTCTGCTGTGACTTCCCTATGAGTCAAGAACAGGCAGCTAAATCTGGCTCCTATCCTTTTACCTTAGGGTGACCTAGGATTGTCTTTCACAAGCTGCATTTGGAAATCACGCTCTGTATTAATATTGCTTTAAGAGGGAAAAAGACTTCTACCCAAATGCGCACTAGGCTGGGCAATGCTTCGCAGATTTTACCGGAGTGTGAGTAAGGGTAAGATAACTGGTGACCACAGCGTGGTGCTGCCACACCTAGGCTAATTTTTAACCAGCTGTGTTGGGTACTTATTATGAATTCTATACCAGTACTTACCCAAAAGTGAGTATTATGTAACCCGATGGATAGTATCATTTGGATATTGTGAAATAACCTTCCAGCTGTAACACAGCAAATCATTTGCATTGATACACGAATCCCTTGGATCACCCAATCTCAGGTTGCTTTTGATATTTGACTTAGGTCAGTATCTTTTAACAAGCAGAGCACTTATCAGTGAATTTGATATGATCAAGCTTTTCGCCAGTAGGAGATAACTAATATTTTATGAACATTGTGACATAAAATCTTGCTTTTTTCACAGACAAAGCACAGCATGTCTAAATAGCTTCTGATCCTAAACGGAGACATGAAGCACCTTCCAAGATGAATCTAGGAAGAAAAAAGCATTAATTTAATAGAATTCAAAATCACAGAGGAGGGCTATTGCTTCTATGGTACATCCCCTGTCTTCCCACAAGCACTTCCAGGTTCCACTGAAGACCATTGTTTTTCTCTCTTTCTCCTCTCTCTTATGTCTTCTTAAACTCCCCTATTCTCTACAGATGACAGCATCTTCTCTTTCTGATTGTCTAGCTCATTAGTATAATCTAGTTAAACTCAGTGAAGGTTTTCTTTCAATCTGTGCTACACTAAAAGTTGTGGTTTTGCCCAAAGTATACCTATTTAGTTGGTTTGGGTTTTTTTCTCCCGACTGCATCAGTTAGCTAACAGAAAGATATCTCCCTTCAAATCATGCTTTCCTACTGTAGTCAAAACAATCTGTTGTCTTCTAATAGAATAACAGAGCTACTAATAGAAATGATAGCATTATTGTGATAGCATGCCAATCTGCATTAACATGATACCTTTTATTCTTGGGTGTTTACTTTGTGTTACCACAAGTTATTTTAAGAGCGCTAAGAACAAACTTATTTGAGAAATATTTTTTCCATGCATAATTTCAGGTAAAACTTTAAAGCTGTATGACTTCATACTGATTAGATGACAGATCTTTTAGTTCCGTAGATGTGGCCAAGTCTACTATGTTAAAAAATAGTCACTGTCTGCCCCTTTAAACTGTGTCTGATTTAATTTCTCTCTAAATTTTACTTACCTAGAATCAGATGTTACCAACATCCCTCCTCAAACCTAGACAAAACCTAGGTTAAGTTCAGTTTTCTCGAAGCTGAATGTTGGTAGAGATAGCAGGTTTTGTGGAATTTCGAACTGTTCTTAGGAACAAGAAGTAAAAAATATGTCTGTATTCCTTTCTGCAGATCTAGCTATATTTCTTTCTGCTGCAAGGAGAGATTTTGAAAAGGACTACAGAGCACCAGACTGGAGATCACTACTCCTGAAACTTTTTCCACTTTGATATATTTGCAGCATAAGTTCCTCTGCCAGTGCTAGGACCCAGCTGCATAGTACTGCTGCCCACCAACCCTTCCTGATCTCTCTGTAAAGCTGCAGTGTCCCATCTCTCTGGGAAAAGCATTGTGCAAATTTTTAGCACTGTATGAATGTTTTGGACTTATCATCTTCTTCTGTTTCAGCTTTTCTTTCTTCATAGCTATATCTTGGGATAATTCTTTGTGTCTTCACATCAGAGAAGAGTAATTTGTCGCTCTTAAAATTGCTGAACAGCTTTCATTACACTTAGCGGAGCATTTCCAAAGAGGGAGGAAGAAAAAGGGAGATGAATAAATTTGTAAGTACAGCACTGCCCAAGGAACAGATTGTTACTGTCAGCCTTTACCAAAGTTCACTGGAGACAAAACAGGGTAAGTAATAAACTTTTACAGGAATTTTTGTTCTGCTCTTACCACACTCCTACATTTTCAGCATACATAGGCCTAAGCCATGGACTTTGGAACAAGAACTGAGTCTCCTTTACTACACACACTTGCTGTATGCCATGACCCATGCCTCAAGGTGGTGGATTCAAATATTTTCCAACTTATATGATTAAAAGTTCTATGTGCCAAAAGAGTTTCTCTCTTTTTTCCATTAGTAAAATATATCACCTATGAGCTAGTGACTTTATTTGAGCAAAGACTCTCATGCTTGATGTAAGGCCATTTTAAACACAATTTGCCTTACTTATAATCATCTGTCATTAGTTGCCAATAAGAAGACTAAACACAGAAATTATTGTATTCTGACCCACTGTACAGTCCTTACTTCCTCCCTCCCTTCCTCCCTCTCTTCCTCCCTCCCTTCCTCCCTCTCTTTCTCCCTATGATTCTTGCCATTGATCTTTATTTTTAGGCAGCAGAAACCTGGCAATGAGCTGCAGCTTTTTCTGAATTTTTAATACATGTAACAAAAAATGTTAATGTGATTTGGGCTCTTGACATACAGTAGATTTGCGCTATTGTTTATATCTGTCTGGTGTCTAGATACATAAAGATGCCTAAAGTATGATGAGATGCTGTTCAGTACCTTCTGGACTGCAATATAGGAGAGTGTGTTTGCAGGAATATATCTGAAGCATGGCAGGCAATCTGGATTTTAACCTTCCAAGGCTACTGGTGAGCATCAGTGTTCAAAGTGACAGAATTAAATTTTACTGGACACAAGGCATGGCAGTGGTTAGCAATTTTTTAGAGATGTCTGGTCTTAGACTAATATTCCAGTTCTCCCAGTGGAAACATATATTGACAGAACTTATTTAAACTGGGCTTTAATGACTCCGTGTAATATTGAAAACATCCAGGCAGTTAATTTCATGGGTCATTGTTGAGAATAATGAAGGTTGTGTAATGTGTAAGAGTTGTGCTGTTAAAAATCGTGTCTACAGCACTCTGCCATGAGGGAGCCACTGTAGACATACTTTGACCAGAGTAAGGTACTGTTAAATAGTTTATACTAAGCTCCAGAGACTAATGCATAATTATTTTAAGCCATAAAATTCTCATCATTAAGAGCATTTCATGTGCTTTTATTCGAGAAAACCAAAAGGAAAGGAAAAAAAAAAAAAAAAGAGGCAGAAAGCCTGTGCTGGATTCTTGCAATCTAGAAAAAGATCTGAGCAGATACTTAGTTGACAGCACTCATGAGGTGATGATTATCTGCTTTCACCATGAGGCACACAAGAAAACATGGGAGCAGAGCATGGTCTGGGCTAGCTCTGCTGTTATGGCAGCCAAAGACTTACAAGCTGTTTGAGATATGGGTTAAAACAACAAACCCAATGTTCCAAGTGACCTTCAGGCTGTACCTGGGAGAGTCCACATGGCTGATAGTGTGCATGTGTTGCCTGTTAATGTTTTCTTTAAAGCCTTGTTGAATAATAGTTAAAGCTGCCATTAAGGAGAGCTGTGCAAGTTCACTGCCATAATCAGAAAGCTAAATGCAAGCCTTTTTGAGTTTATCTTCAATGTTTGCTATTTAAGTAATGACTGGGTTTGCTAATTACAGCTAAACCAGATTAATATTCCATTAGACAGAAAGCCACACAGCTTATCCAACTGACAGAAAGCTTAGAAGGTGACCTGTGCTTGCAGTAATGTTGTCAAACTAGTTATTTCTGTTCTGCTGTATTTGTCATTTGTCTTTGGGCTGGTGTTTTAATCTAGACCCCTGTTCTGACTAACTTTTCACTCTGTATCGCACACTGTCAAATCTTTTCCTGGTTAACACCAGTGTGTTCATTTCTCACTAAGGCTGGAGTGTTTGCACGAAAGATGGTTTTGTTTAATAAATGTATCCAAAGTAAATTCGATTTAGTGAAAAGTCTGATAAAGCAAGGAATGTGTAGGTTAACTGATAACTTGGCCTACTGCAACTCTATTGAAATTTGCAGCTGAATTGGACAACAAGGATGAGACTGTTGGAAAGACCCTATTCTAGAAAGGACTCTCTGGGCTCAGTATTTTGAAAACACACTTTCAGTATTGTTTTGCTCATTGAAGTGTTTTGAAAACAGGCTTCTTGGAGGTTATCTGTTAGAAGTCCTCGGTGATACTGATGACCCAACTCTGAGCTAAAAATGCAAAGTTATCTTCTGAAAGGACAAAGAAAACACATTGGTTGTGGCTGGATGCGCTTATTTCCTTAACACTAGAGAATCTATATCCCAGCATCTGATTTCCTGCTCCCTTTGGCATGGAAAGCCATGCTTGAACCCTGCAATACCAGCTCCTAAGCACGACAAAACTCTGTCTTAAGACTGTACTTCTGATGGTAGCTCTATTTAAACAGGATGGAGCCTTTAGCATGCTGATGAATCAGAGCAGCAGATTTTCCTCAGTGAAAAATGGCCTGTTTCCCAGCCATAGATGCTTGTTAGAGAATTCACTGTGATAATGTTACGATCTTTGCAAGTTTCCTTCTATTCCCTAAAAGACCCACATAAGACCAAAAAGAACCCTTTCTTTGGTGTCTGGTTGGTTGGTTTGTTGTTTTGGTTTGGGTTTGTTTTTAGGGTTTCGGTTTTGTGTGTGTGCTTTTTTTTTTATTGTGGTTTTTTTTTGTTTGGTTGGTTGGTTGGTTTTTTTTCCAGAAAAACCCTTTTTGTGTTTGTTCTTAGCCCCGCATTTCAAATACGGTTTATGGGGATTTACATCCTTCTTTCTCCCCTCTACACACACAAACACACCTGCCCCTGGTATTTTATGGTACCAACTTCCAACCTCTATAGCCCTTTACAGGCAAATGAAACAAAGGCCACTACAAGCTCAGCCACACACCAAGACTGGTCCAGAGTCCATCTTACCCTGCTACCTTCTAGCAAATATAGCACATTGAAAGTCCAGTTTCATTTAAGAAATTCACTGCTTGCAAAAAAACCTATAATAGTAAATTTTGGTAATACAAGTACAAACTAATATAACTGTTGGCCAAAGGCTGACTCCTCTACGGGTTGGGTTGATTCTGAAGGAGTGTGACCCTGAAAGAGTGTTCTTTTGGAGTTCCCTTCCCTAACCAAAGACTTGGGAGTTGCAGATGAGCCTCAGGAGAAGGAATGCAGACTGAGCTTTGAAGAAGAGAGATAAAAATAGTGGTACACAGCCATGTCATCTAGTATTGCTTATCATTCATTAGCACAGCTACTTGAACAGTAATGGGATCCTTGCTTAGCACTCATTTTGATGAAAATCCAATAGGACAGAAAGCTATCAAAGTCAAGCTTCTTTAAAGATCACAGTTCACTGAGCAACTTAAAAGCTTCAGTAAAACAAAGAACAGAAACTCTGTTCTGGTGTTGTGCACAAGATAAACTTCAAATAATGTCTGCAGAAATAATAGCTTATTATTATATCAGCTATTCACATCTACTCATGGGACAATACCGTAGCTAAGGTAAAATGCAGAAAGTCTTATTTGTGGAGAGGAGACTTGACAATTAGCTTTGTCAAGTCAACTGGTTCAGAGCCTTATTATAGTGTGTGCTTGATGAAAGATTCGGCTCCCACACATAGATATTGAGGACGTACTGTATGTTTGTCATGACAGAAAGCTGAATGCCTGAATCTGGGAAGCATGTGAGTCCTGCCGTGGCATTGCTTTTGCTTAGGTGGGTGAAAATGCTAGCTAAAAATATGCAATTTCCAGAACATCTAGAACACAGAGCAGATGTTTGAATTCAGAGCACAATATGGTACATGCAGACTGTAATTAACTGGCAAATACTTAGAGGCCCCCAAACCCCTAGAAATGTGTGTTTTGTCAATTCACAAGTAAACTGTTATATAAAATGCAATGTAGGTTAATAGATGTGATAAGCAGTGTTGTCTGTGACATTTGAGAAGTCACCTGAGCAACTGGGATGTATTCTTCTCCATTATCTGCTGCCATTGCTCACAGCTGCATGGATTTTATCAAGGTCAGACTGACATAATTCACAACCTGGATTTTTAAAAGGGTAAATGGCCAAAGTGACTTGTTTGGTGCTTTGTCACTTTCAAATATGTTGAGAATTCCTACCTACAGAACTGGGTGAATTACATGAGAATGGTTGAGCAGAAGTGGGCACAAAACTGAACTACATATGCAGGTATCTGTCTAGGACACCACTGAATAATATTCTGTCAGGTTTAGGAGAAGGATACATCAGTTTGAGGATCTTTAAAAGAGGTAAATAAGCATCACAATATAGATGAGCTTGTGCTTTTGCTGTTTAGGAAACTGCACAGGAATGAGATCCTGGTTCAAACAATGGGTTCCTTGGTTAGCAACACACATGGGGTTAGATCTTGTAGGCATTGTGCTGGTCTCTGCTGCTAATTTCCTCTATGACCATACAACCTATTGACCTCTGTGTTCCTACTGAGAAATAAAGCCTACCTTTTGCATACTTGTAAGCCTAGTAGCAAATGGAAAAAATGAGTATACCTACCCTTTTGGTGAATACCTGCAAAAATTCAAATCTGATGTTCCAGGGAAGCGAGAAAATTGCATGTATTTTTGCTTAAGCTCCATCACTGAGGGTTTAGTTTTATTCTCTTGGAATCAAGGAAGTATATTCGCACTTAATGTACGTGCATACAGATAGGATCCACAATGTTTATTTAAAAGTCATTCAGAACTGCACAGTCTAATTTATCTTTTTTACATAAAATTGGAATCCAAAGAGTCTCAGATCCTGTTCTTCTATGACTAATTTACTTTTGTCCTACTCTATTATGGTTTTGTGCAGTTTTGGGTTATAGTGTTGCACTGAATTATTTGCCACTGCTGTGGTAGTTATGGTCCTTTCATTTGCTATGTGTGAACATTAAAGTGTGTACCATTATAGCTGAAAGGGAGTAACTGGTATCTTCATTAGGTGTAAGACAGAGAAATAAAAGGTCTTTTATTGATCTGTGCGGTTTTGTTGTATTATTACTTGTGTTCCATTTGAGTCCTCAGTCATGCTGGAGTCTTTTGACTGTGTATGTTCAGAATGTACAGTGATACCCTTGTAGTTTTGCCATCAGATTAGCAAATATTTTAACTTCTAGAACAGCTGATTATCTTCTAGTACCATATCATCAGTTATAATAATACTGTTTCACATTCCAAAGAATAAAATTTAAATACTCTTTTGTTGGAGGAAAATACTAGTATATAACACAGAAGAATCAACAAATTACTAACTACATTTTACTATAAATTGCTAGCAGGCTACATTTTCTGGTAATCACCCTTAAAGTCTGAGTAGAAAGGATTAGATCAAAAGGGCTGGAACACCAAACTACCCTTTACCCTCTTCTCTAGGGTGAGCTAATCTCTGCAGGTCAAGGTTCAGAGCAGTGGTGGAGCAGGAAGGAGTTCGTGCTGGAGTTACAAGGCAGGCAGTCAAACTGCAAGGTCTGAACATGCTAGGAAATGTGTAGTCAGGAAATGTAAGCAACTAGAATAAATATATATACTCATGTTCTTCAAAATAAACAGCACAAAGCTGTATTAAAAGAGCCTTTTCTGTACTTCTCCCTCAGCAAGGTTTGCTTCAGTGTTACGTTTTTATGAACTTACCCGGGAAAACTAGCCATTTGTAACAAATTTGCTACCTAATAAAAACCTCAGTTTCTGTTGAAATCATTGGACAAATAATATTTTTTAACAAAGGGAAGACCATACTAACAATAGATAAAAATCCCTTAAATTTCAATGTATATTAATAGATTTTAATAATTTAATATTGACAGAGATAAGCATAATACAGAGAAAAACCTTAGATGTAGCATTTTAAGTCCAGGCCACCAAGCCAGGGAAAGTCTGTAATTTGCATTTTTTCAAAGAAGATTTCTAGCCCCTGCAGTTCTGGGTATCATCAGTTATATTAAACTGCAATACATGACAGACTGAAAAATTAAGATTTTTAAGAATTAATTAAGAAAATTAAGATAATTTTAAACTTAAACGTGTATTCAGATACATTACAGTAAAATAAAAAGATATTATATGTGGTATATATTATTCTACAATAAAGTGAAATAATAGATTATATCTCGTACAAATATGTCCAGGTTGAACATTTAGAAAAGGATCTTTCATTTAGAAAGGAATGGCTGCTGTATAGTGTTGAACATTTAAAGAAGGCCTCCAATTCAAGTATATACTGATTTTATCTGATCAACACCCTTACCTGCTGCCTCCTGCCCTCCTTAGCTTCCACAAGCTCTTAAAGATACCAGAGCAATTCTGGAACTATGCCAAAGCTGAAGCTGGGCATGCCATGGGATGAAATGTTGGATCAAATGCACAATCCCTGGGAGAAGACCCAGAGACTTTTATAAACAGGAATGGAGCGACACTGTGGCTTTTCTTACTGACTCCTAAATTCCATTGAAAAGGAATCTGAGAAGATTTCAGAAAAATAATGTAATATTATTATGTGGCATATGAAAAGGTAAATCCAGAGTAAAAAAGTCAATCTCTGTGTAAGCATCATAAAACTACACTTCAACTATTTATTTATTTTTTTTAATAAGATAAACAGAAATAAGATATAGACTAAAAATGTGATAACCACCTGAGCCCCTTCAAAGAGAGGCAGAGGTGGTGTAACTTTATGGAGGGTAGAAGGAAAAAATGTATCATGGAGGATGAAGGAAGACTTGATGCCATAAAACATGCTTGTCATTCTAACTGTCATATTGCTATGGATGGAGCTGAGTCCTGACTGTGGTGCAGAAGTATCATTAGGAATTTTGGTCAGAGTAGCTTCAGCGGGCTATAAGAGATAGCTTCTCCGGTATTGCAAAAGAGCTCAGGAACTCCTCAAAACACAGTAGTGGGAGAAGTACTCACCAATCACACCCAGCCACTTCAGTAAGTTCTAAATATAAAATGTATTTACACTTTGATTTCACACATGTCTAAAAAGCCATGCTCAATTTTCCACACAAGCAAGGAGCCTAAAGTTAATTCATGCTTCTTCAGGAGTTCTCCATAGGCAAAGCTTCCCCTCCCCAGCATGACTTTACTCAAGTAACATTATCGTGCAAGTACCATTTGCCAGGGAACTAATACCTTTCTAACACATATTTTTAGTTATGCCCAATCCATGACTAGCCACACACTGGCAGGTCAGAACAGAAGCCCCTTCAAACAGTACCAAGATTTAACTGATAGCAGAAGCGTTCTCGGATTTTGGATTAGCCATCACATGAGCAATAGAACAGGAACTTGCAAGAGAGGGGTTGGGGTTTTTTTGAGGATTACACTAGATTAGTGTAAAGCAGATGGCAGGGTAGATATGGGCTGGTAGCAGACAGCAGTAAAGTTAGTTCAATGGACCTCTTATTTGTAAGAAAGTGCTATTTGGTATTTTTTTTTCTTTTTTTTTTTTTGTGGTTAGTATATATTCAATTAATAATTTAAAAAGGCAAAAAACTTTGGATATCATGGAAATAATACTTGGTTGCTACTCTCCCCTTTTTTGTCAATCTTAAAAACCTTACTTCATACTGAAGAACAAATTTAATTCATTACCTTTATTGCACTGTATGAGGTTTTCATACCTATCTTTCTTCTCTATTTAGAGTTCTATATTTTCACCACTGCCATGTGCTTGTGGCACTAGTTTAAATTACTCTGTTGGTCTGTACCTCATTCCTTCTTTAAAAATGGGAATGCAGAGGTTGTAGAAGTGGTAGAAATTGAAGAGAAATTAACAGTCTCCAGTGCAGGAGCAGTGGTATAGGCATTCATTCATCATTGCTGATTACAGCCCTGGAGGGAAAGCTCTCTGCATAAATCTGTATGTTTGGAACTAGATGATCTTTAAGGTCCCTTCCAACCCAAACCATTCTCTAATTCTATAATTCTACCATTATTAATGAATTATATATAAGAGGGAAACAAAGTGATGATCAGAATTCTAAGTAGCTTTGTGAAACTTTCAGATTTACAAACTCTCCAAAGTAAACTGAGGGTTTCTAAAATGCCAATCAGTTACCTGTCTTTTCTGTTTAATTTCCCAAACACTATGGTAGGGACAATCATGTGGGAAGTGCGTTTTTTAAGTATTAAGAATGGCAGGTGCAGCAAATAAGTGTTTTGGCTGCCCCTGAAATTAATTTGGACGCTTGAACTGAGCTTCTCAACAGTACAGAAGTTCAATCACTGTGGGCCGCCAAACATTCTACAGATCATTGTCAAATTCAGTTCTACAGCTGCCTACAAACTTCCACTGAAGTACTGCAAAATAAGACACTAGCTTGGTAATAGATGAATGCAGTGCCAAGCCTAGGAAGGGCAATGGTAAAGGGAGATGTAACAAAGAAACACAACTGTGGCTCCCAGAATCAAAACAGTAGAAGAACTGAGTCTCACATTGCTAAGAAAAGGCATCTTATAGAGTAGCTACAACAGTACTCCCTTCCCCAGCTCTCTGCCCTATCCCTTTCTTGCAGGTTTTTCTCCCTTCTGCATGGATGGCTCAGCTGCCCTTGTAAAATAATTTGGTCAGCAAAGTTTATAGGTTTGCTTCCTTAGGTAATCTGAAATTTGTGCCAGTGCACCATTATGAACGCATCTGCAAATGGCAGTGGTAAAGGAGCAGAAGTTTACCTGACCTTGGAAAAGGAATTACTGTGAAAAGTGCAGTAAAATTGGTAGGGTTTTCTTAGAAAGTAGCTGCCTTGTCTTTCTAGCAAAGCTGGTTTTTCTGTATCTCTGCAGGCTGAGGTGACATACACCATGAATCTTGTATGTCATCCAGAGTAGACTTTGGAGGGGACCCTGCACTGATTCATGCCTACGAAATTTCATGAGGCTAGATCTATTTTTATTTCCTTCAGATTAAATGTAGAGAAACTAATGTGTGCCTGTGAGAGCCATAGAGGTCATGTAGCAAATATGAAACATGATACATTTAACAGTTTGGATTTTTTTTACCAAAATGTGTATATTAACAGGGTGTGCATAACTGGCACATAAATTTCAGTTACTGGAGACTCAAAGGTAGAAATCAATGGAAACTTTGAAAAGAATGCTTCCACCAAAACCTTACTTTATCAATGATTTAAATTTAAATGAATCTGTTCAGTTTTAAATTCGAGTTGCAGCTGAATCCTTCCTCAGGGTAAAACAGCAAGAACAGAGCAGCTGGAAGGTTCCTTGAGAGAGTGTATTAGCTATTCTGGAAAAAAAATAAAATGTTATTTCCTTGATAGCATCAGCCTCTTTTTGTCCCATGTCTATCAGCACATAGTGCTACTGGAGGTCTGCGTCTCAAGCTGTGGTGCACTTACCAAATTGGAGTGCATGCAGCCAAAATTACTTTAATACACAAAAGGAGAATGAGTTATTGACTCTGCTATGATTCAGAGCAAAACTGGAGATAAAGTATACGCACAGTGCTGGACTTCAGTGTGAACACCTGATAATTGCTTCACAGTCCAAAACAAATGGTGACACTTGCTGTCCCCACTTTTACTGCTAGAGAAATAAAGACTCTTGGTATTCAATGAAGAGCAGAGTGCACTGTGGCCATATGAATCATGGTCTCCTCACACTGGTCAGTTTTGTGGCTGGACAAGTCTCTAAAACCAGGATGTCCTCTGTGTCTTATTCAGCTATACCATGACTATTATCTATGCCAAGATTCTTTCTGCCCTTCTTTAGGAAATAGGAAGGATAGAAGAATTTATGAAATCATGATGCAGCCCAAGAAAAACTTTTGCAGGACTTGCTGTGCAAATGAGTTTGAATTGAATGGAGTGAACTCCAGGCCACTGGCTTCTTTCTGTATTTGCAAGAATAGAAAATCTCAGACTATAGTCATGCATTTCTAACATGCAGAAATTTTTTCTCTGTGAGTGAATTGTACCTATTCCAGACCTTTACATACAGATGGTGTGGACAGTGCTGGGTGGAAATTCTGTGCATGGAAGAAAAGGTTGGGTTCTTTTCTTAGCTTAATCTAAAGTCTTTGGATCTGGTTTAAGACAGAACAAGAGTTGGGAGATTAACTAGAGGAAGAATTCAGGCAACAGCGCTAATAGTCTTAACAATACAAGGTTAATAGAGCTGTGTAGTATTATAGCTCTACCCATGATATACCTACACTGTCTAGTTCTCTTCAGACAGTTATGAAAGAGGCACATAGTACATGGTGGTTCGTACTCTTCTAGAAATACATACAGCTGACAGTTTACAGAAGTTACCAGTAGAATAGAAGAATTATTTCACAGATTAAAAGGCATCATCTAACATAAATATTATTTTTTAAAAGAATAAACAATGTAATCATGTGTAAAGTGAATTATGTGGTATTTGAGTTTGTGATGAAGAACAGAAAGATGTTATTAGCACTTTGATGCGGAACTGTCAAAGGAAGAGGTGGAAATGAAGAATGAAAGATAAAAGTCATAGGTCTTGTTTATACTAAAATCCCTTACAGTTTTTCCATAAACAAATGATGTACAGGTGGAAGATTTATAAAGCAAATATAAAAATATATGAATTTTAATAAAGAAAGTATGTTAATCAGGTTGTTTGAAAAGTACCAAATAGCTCATTTAGCAATATAAGAAACACATGAGTGAATACATAAGCATGACACTTTATTAGTCCAGGTGAAGAGTGAATTGCCTTGCCTATGAAGCAAATAGTATCACTGAGGTGAAAATAAATTATGAAATACAGAACGAAGCAAAAGCTGATAGAGGACTGAGTGAAATTATTTATCTAAATTTAAAGCAATATTCTTTTCTAACCGGAAGAACCAGCTATAGTTTGTAGCATGTCACGTCAAGCCAGAAGAATCATGGCCTAGGTGGTATCTAGATTAAAATTGGGTTTTAGAATTTTATTTGTCCCACAGCAAACAGTTAGCTAATTCTTTTATCTCTAAACTCAGTGCAAAGTCTAACCTGGAGCAATGTCCTATTCCTCATGCTTTTGTTCTTCCTTTCACTCTATTATGTAGTCTAGCAGCAGTCTTTGACAGTTCTTATCTGAGGGTAAATACAGTCCCAAGGAAAGAGATGTGTCTTCCACTTCTGTGATGGAAGTAAAGGTGACTATGTAACCCCTTTTAGTTTGTTTGGGTTAAAAGCTGGTAGCAGGCAGCAGTCTTTCCCTTCAGTCCCTGCTACAAGAAAATAGAAAGAGGCATTGTAAGCCAAGAATCGCCAACATTATAGGGATATAACGGAATATAAAACAAACTGCATGGCATCACACAGTATTCTGCTCAAAAAACAGCTGTACCCATTGCTTGAACTGAAAGGGAAAATTCCAAGGACTGTATTGTTCGGCAGTTGAAGGTGTCTTTTTCCTTAATAATCTAGCTAGTGTACTGAGATTTCTTTATGTCATTCACACAAAGAACAGTAACAGCATGGAAGCTACCATGCTAGAGCATGTTATTTGCCTGTTTGAGTTCATGAATCTTGTCTGCCAGCAAGCAACTCCAGAAACTTCAAAGGAAATTCTTCAGGAAAACTCTAAGAGGAATAAACACTTCTGTCCACCTTTAAGCAAAATGGCTTGATTTTATAACTGATAATTGAAGATTTTTTTATTTTATTTTTATTTTTTAAAAAGATACTACATTTATCTTTTTTAATTTAATAGAGGGGCCTCAGCTATGAAAATACCTAATACTTTGGAATTTGCTAGCTTTCTTGTCTTTATCCACTTGTTTTAATCTAGCTATCATAGGCAGACATGGAAGGTAGCATCCCCTCATTAAAATAAATGTAATGTTTTGACATAAACTGACAGAAGCAAGTAAGTCTCAAGATATTGTTCTTCTCAGCCTCCTCTCTGTCGTACTGCCAAGATAATGACATAAAACGAGATTTCTCACTCGCATTTAGAAGCATCAGGGTTAACAAAAAGAGAAGTCAGAGGAGTTTTGACATTTTTATTCCTATTTTTCACCCTGGAACTCTATAAATAATCTTAGCACATTGTCTTGGGGTATTTACAGGGATAAAAATTACTGTGTTTAGGTGACAGAATGGTTTCTTTAATGTTGCCTGGACAAAGGTCTCTGATAGAGATGGCATTTAAAAGTGGTGGCAAAGTAACCAAACAGTAAGACACCAAAACCAGAAAGAAAAAAAAAAAATATTTATGCCTTTTAAATCTCTTCAATTACGTTTCGTGTTGTTGATATGATTACATGGTGCTTTCATTTGATATACTTAAAGTGTACTTTTTTAATGGTCATGGTAATCGTTGCAAACAGATTTTTTTTCTGGTGGTTCCATAGGGAAGACCATTCTGATTTTCCCTCCCATTGTAAAAGAAATGCATAGCTGAATAGCAGAAAGACATTCAAGGCCAGGCTGGATGTGGTTCTGGGCAGCCTGATCTGGTTGAAGATGTCCCTGCTCATTGCAGGGTTGTTGGACTAAATGACCTTTGAAGGTCCCTTCCAACCAACCCAAACTATTCTATGATTCTATGACAAGAAGTGTCATTTCTAATTACCACACATGTCCAGAAGGACTATTTCCAAAAGAATGCTCAGTATCAAACATGCCACTGAAGGAGAAAACTACATTGTGTAGAGGTGGTGCTGTAATATTTACCTATGACATTTCCCTGGTAAATTGAGTTGAAATATATTTTCCAAGGTAAGGTAGCATTTCAGTTTTGTTTGATGTGCAAACATATTGACATAAAACATATCCACTTCATTTTTAAGCATCACATCCTAGAGTCTGACTGAGTTTGCAGGAAATGAGTTGTACAGAAATTCACAGCTTCAAAATAACAGTGCATGTGTGGAGTCTGAGGGCAGAAGAGCATGTTACAAATGCTGGTGATTAGGAAAAGAGATGAAAGACTAGTTTTTTAACATCCTGGGATCTAAAATCAAGCTGTATCTGCATTGGGTGTTAGAAGGACTCTGTTAAGTAGCAAATGGGAAAGGAAAACCTAGGTGGTTTAGTCACTAATTGATGCCAGACTTCTGGAATTCATTTTTATCACAGGGAAAATTACAGTAAGTCACTGTATAGGTAAGGCTCTTTGGAGGATTTGGGATGGGATAGCCAGCAAAGCTGAGGTCCCAGCTACAAACAACTCACCTCAGTTTTGTGGATCTTCATCATAAGTTTAAATCTAATTATAATCCTGACAAAATGTAAGAAATTAAATCAAGACTTTGGATTCGTTGCCAGAGCAGGCAATTAGATCCCTAAAAATGCTTGGGGCAGCAGCTTTTCTCAACCTCATTTTCCCAGCAGACATTGCCAAAAGTGGTGGCTTTTCATGTTCATTTTAAAAAGGCAGGTTGTAGTACGCGTAATGACACCATAAATACAAACAGTTCAAAGTTTAGCATCTTTGTTTCCAGCGATAGGGAGCCTACCACCTCTCTGGTTCTTCTTCAGCAAGTCTCCTTTAGCCTGAATAACATCATGTATGGCCTTTTGTCCTTTTCTTCTGAGGTGTTTACTATTTCCTCAATTTGTACTGGGATTCTGGGTAGTTTGAGTTGCCTGCCCAGTACCTGGTGCTCGATACAGAAGTAGAAGCCAAGTAGGACAAAGCCTTACACAGTCTGAAATGCTTAAAAATCTTAATCCCCTTCAAGTTTAGGAAAAGAAAGTCTTAGAGGACTGAAGCAGATCTTCGACCTGAGTTCAACATGCTAATTCTCACAGGTTAAAATTCACAGGTGTGTCCCTCTCCCTCCCCATTCCCAGCTGAGTGTTCCATGAGCTATTCTACCCTAGCCTATCTCAAGCTAGCAGGGTGTGTTAGGTAGTGTGTGCTTGTTGCAGTTTCAGCTCTGGAACGTGAAAGATTCGTGGGGTTTGTGAAGAGACTGAACCCATTACACTACTTAAACAAAGTATGGCTCTGTATTTTTGACAATGTCTAGAGGAGAGAGTAGGAGGTGATTGTTCTGGCTGCCTGTCTCATTCATTACTAGTACTGTGACTTTGTTATGACACTTCATTATGACTATGCAAGATGGTATCCTACATTTTAGTGCAAAAGGTGTCTGAGTGTGCCTCTCCCTCGTCTCGTGGCCTTTAGGTGTGCCTCCTCAGTCCTCAGAGAATGGAGAAGTCTGCTGGGAAGCTACTGTAGCCCTGGAAGGTGCTGTAGCTGGAGGAGAGAAAAGAAGGCTGAGGACATATGCTTGCACTTACTCTACTATCTCAAAATGGGTATTTCTGGGGCAGCAGCCTAACCCCAACCAGGTGTTCTGCAGTTGCACTGCACTGCAGTGCTGCGCTGACTGTGCCATAGCTGCTCACCAGACCTAAGCACTATTTCTAATCACTGAACTCCACAGCCCTGTGTTTATGATGTTAAAAAAATAGAATAGTTCAATACCACAGAGCAAACACAAGGTAGCAGTGGCAGCGTATCTTGCTGGGATGGCCCCTCTCCATGGAGGAGGAAGCCACAAGGCGGCACTGAAGAATCATTTTCCCTGGGGAAACCACAAAGGTGAAGGCAAACAGGGTCAAAAGTCTCCAGCCTCTTTCCCACTGCTTCATGGGTAAGTTTTGCAACTGGGCTGGAAGCTGAATGCTCTGATATTATGATTTTTCACTAGAAATACAAATGAGCCAAACCCCAAAATACTGAGTGTTTGAAGTGGCATGGCTTTTAGTGGGCTTTTTAATTAATGTTTGCAAATCTATGTGCTTGTTTCTGCCTGATGGAACCTCAGGCAGCCCCGAGGAAAGCTGCTTTAAGATCCTTCCAACTAGATTGCAGCCAGAAACTCTAGGATATGCTTTGAGTGCACTTATGCCTATTCATTCCCAACCCAAATCCCACATCAGACGTGTTCAGATAAGTTTGGAAAAGCTTTACAGTGACTCATCAGTGCTTTCTGTGCTTAGCAGGATAGAAATTCACATCCTTCAGAGGTTTTTCTTTACAAGGTTTATGTAAAGCTGTACCTCAAAACTGAAAATATTTAGGAAAAAAGCAGAGGACAACAAACCTCTCCATGCTATATTTGCTGATGGAACACTGTTTTCCTCCTGCTGATTGGAGCTTGATTTAAACCTGATTATTGAACTAAATGTACATTTTGCATCTATTCAAACAGCTTCTGACAATGGATGCCTTCATGTTGAATTTCCCAATCTTAAGTAAACTAGGAAAAATTCTAGCCTTTACTGGAAAACAGCAGAGATCAAACACTCCAAATGGAGGACTCCAAAGGAGAAAACAATGAAGATACAGTGGGTAAGGGATAGATAGAATAACCTTCCTTCTGGACTAAACTGAAACAAGCTTTTTTGATTTAAATTTAAATGATGGAGAGCAACTTAAATTAATCCCTTGGGTTATTTAACACATTGTATAAATTAATCATTAAATGAATTCCAGAAGGTGTGATGCTAAGAAAGAAAAAAAAAAGAAAATTTGCCAAATAAGAGGACATTTATGATGTGTGAGCTGAATTTGGATGCTGCAAACATATCCAAAGGCCAAAAACTGATGAAGCCCAAGCACACTTGAAAATAGCCAAACAATGGAGCATGACGAGTGCCCATGTTTTGAATCCTGAGCAGCCATGCACATAACCTCTGCAGCACCTGTGCTTCCAGAGGCTTCAACAGGATGCATCTCCTAGTAAACCCCACAACAGTAACAAATCTTGGTGACTGCTATTCTTACACTTTGAAGCACAGGGATTATCCTGAGCAACTTTCTTTGCCAGCAGTCAATGCTTGTGAGCAACTTCTTTTTTCTTTCTTATTTTTTTTCCTTTTTTCTTTCTTAATTTCTTTCCTTTTTCCTTTCTTCATTTCTTTCCTTTTTTTCTTTCTTCATTTCTTTCCTTTTTCCATTCTTCATTTCTTTCCTTTTTCCTTTCTTCATTTCTTTCCTTTTCCCTTTTCTTCTTTCTTTTCTTCTTTCTTTCCTATTTCTTTCTGGCAGGTCTATTTGAGGTGGTGAACAGCCCTCACTACTTCGACAGTGGAGAAAGTGACAGGCAGAGCATCACTGTCTTTATGTAAAGTTGCCTTTCATCCCAGCTGGGTTTTAGACTGCAAAGCTGTATTTTTAAAAGGAAAGGTTGCCTGCCAGCTGACACTGATATTTTTATATATAATGCATGCTAGAAAATAGGTCTTTCAACATGTTCCCTTCATTTTTAAAAACAGCTGTTAAATCTGTCAGTCCTGGAATATGGGATTAAAGAAAAATTGTGTGGGCAGATAGGGCCTGTGAAATGTGTTGATTAGAAATCCTGGTGAGTTCTGTCCATGGAGCAGGGACAAGAGCCTTAAGTATGGCTGGTGAGGCTTAAATCATTACTGCTAATTATGGCTTTGCCATATGTTTATCAATCCATGAGAAGTGGAATAAACAGGCCACGTTGCCTTTTGTGAGTTCCCACAGAGCCATCAGAAGTGAGCAACTTTCTATTGCCAATGACCTGAAAAAGATCGAAGCAAAGTCCTAGAAGCAAAGGAAGATAAGTTCTGTGATCCTCTCTCAAACCGAGTCCCATTGTATGGGGTTGAGATTCATGAAGTGGGATCTGATTTCTCAGCAGGTCCCCTCGACCATTATCCCCAGAGCAAAGGCTGGCCTCCAAAGGTAATACCCAGGGGCTGTGCTTGAAAAGACCAATTTAAGTCAGTTGAGAAAAAATAGACTTTACGTCCAATGATAATCTCCAAATAGGTGCAAAAGGCAGAGAAAGAAGTGCATAGAAAATGAAAAAGGAGTTTATAAGCCTTCAGTTCTTTGCAAGTGCATCTGACTTGCTCTGAAGGAAGTGGTGATTTGCTGGCTATAGACAGATTTGGTTTGTTTGGAGCAGAGGTTCTCAGCCTCCTGTACCTGGAGATGCTTCTTCTGCCTAGCCAGGTCATATACCATGAGCAGGAAGGTGTGATTATGACCAAGCTCCTTGTAATCTGGAGAGCAGTTTGAATCTGGTTTCTTTATTGTTCAGGATACTTTGTATGTTGAACAACTGGTACAATGTCATGAGGATGAATGACTCCTTACAAACTCATACAGGAAATCCTTCTTTTCACGAACAATTTGTCTTGCAAAAAGAGAAATTATTAAGAAAAGACATATAGAAAAATGAGCTGTCAGTTTGTTGCTCTTGGGATTGCTGTAAATTCTTGTCTGAAATGTTTCCTTGCTCTCCCATGTTTGTCAGTTCAGACTACTGACAGGAAAGCAAATAAACTGCAGGTAGAGGAGTAGTCACATTTAGCTGGGAGGTTCTTGGTAATTCCCATCAGGAACTGGTTTGTGCTGCAGCTGCTGCAGTACTGACAACAGTAAATGTAAATTCTAGTTTATTGGAATGTGACTATAGTCCTAAATCATGCAAGAAGAGGTTGTAAGAACAATAGAACTGGCAGAAGCCAAGGAGTACTCTCCCATGGAAAGTATTTGAACATCCATAAGAAAGGGCTGAGGTCTACAGAAAGCCAGCGAGGCCAAAATATGTCTCCTGAGAGCTCAGAGGCTGGATCAGAAAAGTGCAGAGGAGCTGAAATTCCTGGGAGCAGAAAAGTTGAGTGAAAGTGTTGCTGTCAGCTGTGTGTCACTTGCTGCTGAGGAGCAAAACCCCAGAGCTACTTGTGGGGTGGGACTAAGCAGAAGAGAGTGCACCAGGTGGATGGGAAAACACAGGAATAAATTCAGTGCTGGCTCATTGATTTGAACTGTAAATGGCACAAATGGATTAACAGAGTGCTGAGTTTTCCACAGCCCCTGGATTGATATTTGTAGGAGCTAGTATGGAGCTGATAAACACTGTCCCTTTGGGCTGGATGTGAAGAAGGTTGCCTGCATCATAACCAAATGCACTCTCCTAAGGCACTGGGGAGTCCATGGGGTCAATGGGAAAGCAAACTGCTGAAGTGGAAGTTAGCAGTGCAGGAGTGGATGGTAGGACAGTACCATTACAAAGGCACCACTTGAATTTAGAATCATAGAATAGTTCTGCTCCAGGTGTTGATGGAATATTCTTTGTTTCTTTGGCGTTCCTCTCCTCCCATCAAAATTGTGTGTTGCATGCATAGTTAGTTGAGGACTGGCTTTTTCTAAAATGTGATCATTTTAAAATTAAAAAGTTAAGCATTGCAAACTAATGTAAATGATAGCAAAGCCTAAATTACAGTATTCACACGTTGCTGCCTACTTTAGGTAGTTAAATACTTAGGATTTTATTTAACTACTAAAAATTGCTCTTAAAACAAGAATCTTGGGGCTTAGTAGTATGGTAAGAATCTGTATTAGGAATACATAAATTCCACACAGTTATGAGAATGGGACATAATTAGAATACACTCTGGACACTTTGTGGGTTTCACATTGCTTTGGGGAATTGATTTCTTTATTATGGTCATGTCTCTGCACTTTTACTGCAGTACTTATATTAAGTGGCTTGCCTCTCTGTTATTTCTGGAAAGTTTCAGTCAATGACTTGGGAATTCTAGATAAGTCACTGACTTCAAATGCTATTTTCTCCCTCAAAAGAAAAGCTTTAGTACCACAGAAAAAATATTCCAGCTTTGTCAAACAAAATCACAATTTCTGGATCATGGTGAAACACATACAATATTTGTCACATGTTTTGGAGTGAAATATAGCTGTGCAGAGACTTTACACTGCAATTAACTGTCTTTAGCAGTGAGCATCAAAACATTGCAGTACTCAGGGTTTCATTATTAATAATATCTGTTATTGAATACTATGAAATTATCCAGTCTTTGTTGACTTGATTAGCAAATGTTCATATCCATAAAACAGGAGAATATAGGGATTGTTAGAGGAGACAGTTGCAACAATTAGCTTCAAATTATAACAGGCATCTCACAAGTCTGGGCTTTGATTTTATAATGGCTGACAAATAACAGTAGTTTTGCGGTGTATTGCTAATAGAAGACACCAGTTAGCCATACAAGCAGTCACTGGATAGGCCAACAGCAATAGATAGCACAGTAAGCTTTGTTAATAAACTTTAGATTTTTATTTGTGGGCTAGGGTGATGTATCTCGTCAAATATGCCTTCTGCCTGTACTTTTTTCCATGCATTTGAGGAACCAATTCCCAAGGTAACCACTGCTGACATTTTGCTTGGTCTTAGTTATTACAGGGAGTTTATGGTTTTTTACACTTTTGGTATACAGAAAGCAGAATTATATCACATTTAAAATAAGCACAGGGGTTTCTGTTTTGCCATTAAGTAGCTAAATATTTTCTATCAGATATTCAAGATAGATAAGGTAAATAAGGTTTTCTTATTTCAAGATACATCTTCGTGATTTGGAGCAGCTCAAATGGGCTGTTAGGTAATACATGATGCTAGCTAAAAACGCATTTTTATCCACAGAAAAAGAATACAAATTACAAAATACAAATTGAATGTAACAATTTATATACTCAGTGAAAAATTTGTCAACTTAGTACATAGAGCAATAGCTGATATTCTGAATACTTTGCGATGTAGTTAGTCCATGGATGACCATTATTTCACCTTTCTAATCCTACCTACAAATTAAGATTTTTAAAATGTGCTTTGAGATCATTAATGTATCAAAACTAGGTGTTACAGACATGGTAGAGTTTAAGAAACTTATACCTTATTGTAAAACACACTGAAAGCAAAGTTTGGAAGCAAAATGTAATGTGTGGATCTATGATCATGGTATTTAAGAACCAATCAGACACAAAAAAGATCAACAATATACTAAACTCACTAAGTAACAAACCTCACTAGGTCAATAGATGTAAACTGTATATTAATTCTTTATGTATTTATCCACACCCGATATATCAATATCAGGGTTTTATTAATGAAGAATATATATAAACTATAGTTATCAAAAATATTTATATCACATGATGCCCTTTAGTTCAACACTTTTATTGTAATTATCTTCATAATGCTCCTGCAAAATAGAGAAGTACTGTCAGAGAGCAATATCCAAGCTTTTAAAAAAGGATTGCTGGAGATCAGGGTATTGAAATTATATTTCATTAGACTCAGATCAGCATTCTAGATATGGAGACCCTCCTTATTTTCCATTGTTTCATCTTGTTCATCAAAGAAAATACTGATTCCAACCTAGGGGATTCTCTTTTCTGTAGCATTTTAGAATGAGTGGAATCATTTATTTAAAAATATATGTTTAAAAATGTAAGAAAGGAGAAAAGTAACTTTTTTTTAGTGGCATAAAGCAATAAATTATTAGATGTACCTGGAGCTAATGGCAGTGTTTAAGGCAGTGTTCAAAGTCAGTTTGAGAAACCTGATCTAGTGAAAGATGCCCCTGCCTACAGCGGGTGGTAGACTAGATAACCTTTAAAGGTCCCTTCCAAACCAAATGAGTCTATGATTCTGTGATTGAAGCCTAAAGTGATAGGTCAGGGCTGGTAGTCCTAATGTTTGGTCTTTACTGTTATGAGGAAACTAATATTGTAGTCAGCAGGCCAGATGCTCTTTTGCACTTATGCAGTATAATCATAGAATCAAAGAATCATAGAATAGTTAGGTCTGGAAAGGACCTTAAGATCATCTAGTTCCAACACCCCTGCCAGGGGCAGGGACACCTCACACTAAACCATGCCACCCAAGGCTCTGTCCGACCCAGCTTTGAACGCTGCCAGCGATGGAGCTTTCACAACTTCCCTGGGCAAACCATTCCAGTGCCTCACCACCCTCACAGTAAAGAATTTTCTTCCTCATATCCAATATAAACTTCCCCTGTTTTAAGTTTGAACCTGTTACCCCTTGTCCTATCACTACAGTCCCTCATGAAGAGTCCCTCCCCAGCATCCCTATAGGCCCCCTTCAGATACTGGAAGGCTGCTATGAGGTCTCCATGCAGCCTTCTGTTCTCCAGGCTGAACAGACCCAACTTTCTCACCCTGTCTTCATACGAGAGGTGCTCCAGTCCCCTGATCATCCTTGTGGCCCTCCTCTGGACTTCTTCCAACAGTTCCATGTCCTTTATATGTTGAGGACACCAGAACTGCACACAATACTCCAAGTGAGGTCTCACAAGAGCAGAGTAGAGGAGCAGGATCTCCTCCCTCGTCTTGCTGGTGGCGCTCCTTTTGATGCATCCCAGGGTATGGTTGGCTTTCTGGGCTGCAAGCGCACATTGCCAGCTCATGTTCATTTTTTCATCGACCAAAACTTCCAAGTCCCTCTCCTAAGGGCCGCTCTGAATCTCTTCTCTGCACAACCTGTACCTGTGCCTGGGATTGCTCCCACCCAGGTGTAGGACCTTGCACTTGTCATGGTTAAACTTCATCAGGTTGGCATCAGCCCACCTCACAAGCGTGTCAAGGTCCCTCTGGATGGCATTCTTTCCCTCCAGTGTATCAACCGAACCACACAGCTTGGTGTCATGGCAAACTTGCTGAGGGCACACTCAATCCTACTGTCCATGTCACTGACAAAGATGTTGAATAAGACCGGTCCCAACACCGATCCCTGAAAGACAAGCTAGGGACAACGTGGGCCCTTTCCAGGAGCTATCAGAAGAACTGGCTACCCTGGATTTGGAGAACACTGAGACTTTTAATGACTTCTTTGCCTTAGTCTTCACCTGGCAAATGCTCTGACCACACCATCCAAGTCTTGGAAGGCAGACGCAGGGACAGTGAGAATCAAGACCCTAGGCCCACTGTAGGAGCGAATCTGGTTCAAGACCATCTTAGGAACCTGAACGTACTCTAGTCCATGGGACCTGATGAAATCCATCTGCAGCTCCTGAAGGAGCTGGCAAATGAAGTTGCTAAGCCACTGTCCATCATATTTGAAAAATCATGGCAGTCAGGTGAAGTTCCCGATGACTGGAAAAAGGGAAATATAACCCCCATTTTCAAGAAGGGGAAAATGGATGAGGTGGGGAACTACAGACCAGTCAGTCTCACCTCTGTGCCTGGCAAAATCTTGGAGTGGATTCTCCTGGAAGGCATGCTGAGGCACATGAAAAATCAGTTCTTAGGATTTGGAACTGCCCTTTAAACACGGTTCACCGACTAATAAAGCTGTTTCTGTACCACTTGACCCACATATTTGAATAATTAAAGCTCAGTTGAAAGAACCAATACAATTTATTGTCTGTTTTCTAAGGATTGCTAGTGGTGATTTAATTTGACAATAAGCTACATCAGAATAAAATTTTCCTATATGGTTAGTTCTACCAACCCCATTTACTATGGTGTTCACTTCAGTTAAATACCAGGAAATAAGTTCTGGAAATATTAACACATTGAAACTAAGCACTAGTTTTATTGTTGTTATTAATTATATTGTGCCTTAGATTTTAATAACTCATCAGAGATTAACACAAATCCATGTAATTCATAAAGGAAATACCGGTTCTGCTGTTGCATTTACTAAAAACATTTTGTAGAATAACACAATAGTTCATGTATTATTACAACCTAGTCAGTCATTCTTCTCCTTTTGGTGTCCACATTATACTTAACTTTTTCAACTTGCTTTCAGAATATGTATATAATAATATAGGCAAAGTAGACCTATTTTTATAGACCTTCAGATGGCTTTAAAATGCAACAAAACAAAACAAAATTTCCCTTTTTGAATACTTAGGATTTAACCAGTCTACAAGGTTCCCATTTCAGGGTATTTTTAGCAGAGATCAGTAATTCTTCACTTGCTGGCAACATAATGATCCTCAATTGTACTATCTGCAATTTTCCATTCTGAGTCGCAGCCACCAGTATCTTACACATCTTACAGAAGTATTTCTATTAGTTTGTCTAGTCAGTGCAGGGTTGTTTGTTGTTTTTTTTTGACACAGACTCTTTTATGATTCAGTAGGTTATTGTAAAATTTACTTGGATTTCAGACACTCATGCAAACTATACCATTGATCCTGCAATCAGATTAGTAAGGCCTGACTGCTAAAGCAATGTGGAGCTCCATATGCTTTAATTAAATTCTGAATGTTGTCTGTTTTGAAACATAAATAACATCTTACCAATCTAAAGCAGGAATTGTATCTCTCACTAGAAATGCTATCCTGTAATCAAAGAGCCTAATTCTACGCTTTCAGCTACTGCTTTCCTCTAATTGTTTGAGATCAAATATTTGAGGCCTTCCTGCTGCCTCAGTGCTCTCTTTCGTGTGTATGTAGAGTTTCTGTCCACTTGCCTACTAGCCAGGAAGTTGACCTTTGCAGCTCTTAAAATAAATATTCACCGGGAGTATACACAGTGCACAGAACCCTAGGGCACCAGTGATGCTCAAAAATATCTCTGATGTGTATGGTGATGGCAAACTGGTGAAGTTTAAAATACATAAAAATATATTATTTCAATAGTAATCATCCTTTAACCATACTTATAGAGAATAAGAACTTTATGTTTTCTTAATTAGTGTAGAAATAAACAGTCACTGGAGACTACCAGAGCTTGATCACATCATTTTTGCTTGCATTTTCCTTCAACATTTGGTACTTTCTTTGCTGAAATGAACACAACAGAAGACAAATCTGTCGAATTTACTTGGGGTTTCAGTGTCTTTGTTTTCTCCCACTGTCATTAAAATCATAAAGGATTTGCTGTTGCTATTTTTGGTCTGGGTACCATCAAAGTTTCAACATGCTTCCTTATTCAGCCAAGTTTAAAGGAACTTCCTTGAACAGACGTCATTCTTGGTGAATTATATTGCCCAACACACATAGCAAGCTTTCCAAAAAAACCACATCTTGAATGTTTTGTAGTTTAACAAGTTTTATTTGTACTTTCTGTCTGTATGTGTGTCTCTGTGTGTGTATTTGCACTCTACATATGTACACAAACTGTGGAGTCTCAGTGGTTCTTTGATGTGGGTTTAGCTAACCAGTTGGACAGTGTGTCATTAAGTATATAAATAAACTAAAATACAGCAAAACTCCCCAGATCTAGCCAGAACTTTGGAGAAGTTTGAATCCACATCTTAACTTCCTGGTATAATATAGGTATATCTATTATAATAAACTAAGGATGCATGTGATTGTTTGTTAGTACTGCAAAGAATAGCTACAGCCATCCTCTTAGCCAACAATTAGTGTCACTTCATGCCAATTTCCAGCCAAGAATGCATTTGGCTCGTGCTAATCCCTGAACCATCAGGAGAGGTACTCTGTGAGACTATAAACCGGGCAGACTAAAACATGACAAGTTACAGTATACATAATCAAATGCCCTGAATTGTTCCCCCCCAAATGTTTAATTTCCTTCTATCATAAACTAGAAATAGATGATCAGCTAGCCTAACACAGCATAAAATGATCAAAATTTTGAATTACCTAATTCTCTACTTGCAATTCTTGTAAAGAGTGCACTCTCTCCCTCCTTCTTTACATTGCGTTTACATGTGGATGGACTTACTTGTGATGGACCTTTCCTAACCACTACATAGTGAGCCCCCAAAGTCACCAGATACTTTTAAAAATATTGAAGATATTGCCCAATATTGTCCATATTTGACTAAAATTATTTCTATCACATTGGAATAAGTAAGTTTTAAATAATGGCTATCATGTTTCTTTGGTTTTGGCTAAAGTTGACTTACTAAAAACCATTTAATAGCAAGACATACACCAATCAGTACCAAGCAATGAACTTTATGCTAAAATACTTCAGGAAATAGTCACCACAGTGCCTGTACCAGGGATAATGAAGGGTAACATCACAAGGTACAAGGACAAGTACACTACCTTTTTTTAGAAAAAAGAAGATAAAAGGTGCTCCAGGAAAGGATCTGCAACAAATTACTAAATGATGAACTTCACACTCTCAGGGGAAAGTGTAATGCTAAGCAACAAGCACTGCAGATGTCAAGAACAAAAAATATCAAACTAATCCTTTGTGTTCCTCAAATTGAACCAGCAATACTATGATTTTTCAAGACAAACCAACAACAAAAGCTAATTTTAGCTCTTAATTAATAAGTGTTTCATGTTATATCTGGGGGAAAATTGCAGCAGTGTGTTTGACATTGGTGAGGCCTAGTTCTTCACTTGAAAATCACATTTGCTTTTATCTACCACACTTTGAAAGTCTGTAAGGGGAATAAACTGAAAAAACAACAATGACAACAACAACAACAAAAAAACAAAACAAAACAAACAAAACAAAAAGCGCAGAAAATGTAAAAATAAAAACCAAAAAAAAACCCCAAACATGAAATGTGAAGAAAAGTTCAAAAAGTGAGGCTTGTTTAGCCTAGAAAAGAAAAAGTATGGAGTGAAACAGGTCTTTTATGTACCTAAGCACCTTAAAGAGCGCTAGGAGAGGGGCTGATGCCTAGCTCCTAATAGCACCAATTGATGAAGTTCACCCTGTTTTGGACTAGCCCTGTCTCTAATAAATCTGTCCTGGGGAGAGCTAGTTGGCACAATGCAAAGGAAGCCTGGGAGTGAACAAACAATTTTAACAGGATAGGTAGTACTTTGATGCTCAACTGCCCCTGAACAATGACAAGCATATCTGCCTGAGACTGTTTTCCTCAGTCATTATGTAGTCAGGGAAGGGATTAGTTATTTACCTAACACGGAAAGGTAAAGTGTAGAACATATTTCCAGTTTGATCCATTTTTTTAAGACTAGAAATTAATTATGAATATTTTGTAATAGTTACACTATGGTATGTCATTGCCATCTCCAGAATTTATCTTAGCTGCATGGGTACCTCTGCTAATTCTCCCTCTGTAACTCTGAAATTTGAAAAATGTAACTTCTTGTTCAGAACACAATGACTCCAAATGACAAGATTGGCCATTTTTTTGCCTATAAGCCCATTTTTTTTCTTGCTGTCTCTGTAATATCCCCTTTTTAATGAGGTGAATATCAATTATTTGATCCTTTAGATTACTTCTTACTCCTTTTTATGATCTCCTGAGACACCACCTTCTGTTTCACATGAAAATATGACAAACTAAATACTTTTGAGAAATTCTGAATCATGAAACACATCCATGATATTCATATCAGAAACAATGGTGTAGCTCTGAGATTAAAAGCAGGGTCACAAGCCTTGTGATTTGTTAGCAGATGATCTCAACCTGTGTTTTTCCACTTACTTACACAAGGAGAAAATAAGAGGTGACATTGTAATGGTAATGAGATATTTCTTCTTGTTCAAGAGCAGCCATAAAATAAAGAATACATAATTTTGATTTATTTTAAATTGAGAGTCTTTCATTGCTTCTCGTATTTAAAAATAAGAATCCAAAAATCTAAAAAATACACAGCCTGGTGGAAGATTGCATGGAAAGCTACTTTCCCAATATGTGCTTTTCCGTTTCTCTGGCACTCAGCTTCATTTCCTGTCTCAGTTTTCGCTTCAGTATGTTTTGTTTCTCCTGGACAGTCATTGAGTGGCAGAAATGTCACATCAGGGAATAAAACTGTGCAAACTGCAATATGTTGTTACGATCAAACTGCAATTTGAACAATAGCTAATGTGGAGAATACCAGATAACTGGTAGAAATGCATTGACATATGTATACAAAGAAGTTACAGTACAATAGCTGACAGCAGTCTGCTTTCTGAAAGCTGTTTGACGGAATATTTGAACCATGCATTGTCCATCCATGACAGAAAACTTTCTAGGGAACTGCACAAAGAAAGCAAAAATCAGGAAACGTTCCTTCTGAGAGCAGGTTTGACTGCTTATTTTGTCTTGTGTACTTTGCCTCTAATTCCAGTGACTTAAAAAAATATAACAATGCACAGCTTGCAGGTTTTGGGTCATTCTCTGCCTTTTGTTGTTTTTTTTCTTAATGGAAATCTACAATTTAAAATATATCTGCCTTTCCAATCTGTGCAGTCACTGAATTTGAAGTTGTACACTCTGCCTACCCTTAAACAGCTGAGTCTCCATTGAAATCGGAGATCACTCAAATGACAACATGTTTACATAGAAGAACACCTGTGTGAAAATTATTTGCATGAGAGGGCAACCAGTTTCTTTGCACCATACTTTGCATGTCCTTTCCTGACCACCAGGGCCCTGAATGATATGCTTTAGTGGTGGTCTTGGCAGTCCTGGGGTAATGGTTGGACTTGATGATCTTCGAGGTCTTTCCCAACCTACTTGATTCTGTGATTCTATTTTCTGATGGATTCCTTCATTTCTAATTGATGCACTACAAATCACTATCACAGAAATGATAACATCCCACATAGTTATCACACCCTCTGACAGCTAAGCTGCTACAGGCACAGCTTTGTTGCCTTGCCACTACCCACATGTCAGAGAAATGCATTGGCTAGGCTTGCTGGGCAGAATTCACTACACTGGTTTTGGGTTTCTGCTTGAATTATTTTGATGTCTGTTCATTTTGTCACATGTAGCAGCAGAAACTGAGTGAGGCGCAAAATGTCCCTCCCAACTCTGTCTCTGTGCCCATAACTAAACCTGGCTGATTCAATCTTATACCTGGTTTGGTGGTCTTTGGGATGAAAAGAGGCATGGCCACCTGTGTTAAGAATTGAACAAGAATAAAATAATTCTACTCATTCAAGAGTGATTTAAAATAATTACACACACAAAAAAGTAAGTTTGATTTCATTCTATTAGGTCTTATGTGTGATTAGTACTATTCATCAGTTGCAGCTAACAAAAAGGTGATAAAACACCATACTGTGTATTCTGCTTATTTTAACAGAAATGTGATTAAGGATTTATGCTTGATCTAGATTAAATTAGTCATGGCAGGCGGTCTGCTAATTCACAGGACTAATATTAATGAGTGTCAAAGTGGAGCTGCGCTGTTCAGGACTACCTGCTGCCTTCTTTATTGGTTATTCTCTGAAATGTTGAGGCTAGACTGATTAGATTACTGGTTAATAGGAGCAGGTGACTTTGGAAGAATCAGCTCATTAACTGTTACAGGTAATGTTAAGCATGCATTCCAGTGACATAATTAAACTAACTACTAACGAGGTTAGTAATGGCAGTAATGGGAGGTTGCGTGTTAAATAATAATTGTGTTTACTTTTAAGCTTATTGCCAGTTTATTGTTTCCATCGATGACATCCACAGGTGTGCTGTGATGGTGTGTTCTGTTTCAGGGGAAAAAATGTCAGTTACTGATAGCAAATGAAAATACACTCAGGACAGCAGAATTACAGAACATGATGTTCCAGTGGCCAGTAAAAGATTGGTTACATCTCGACATTACCTTCTTAAATAATTTCAGTTAGCATTTGTTGAAATCAGCTGTAATCAGAGCAAATTAATGGTTTTCCCTCTAAAATATTTTTAGTACAAACATACTTGAATAGATTGCAAGAATCCACTTAGGATAAATTGTCTTATGTGTCCATTTTGCATAAATGTTAGTGGCACAGATGTAAAGCACAAATAAAAAACCATCCCCAAATATGTGTTGAAATGTAGTACACCTGATCATCAGAGCCATTTTAAAAACCACATTGTGGCATATGGCAATGAACTGTTTGTTCCAGATGTACATATTTGAAAGACAAATTCTTGTTACTTTAAGAGGAATTGTTTTCCTTTCTACTCTCTTCCTTAAAATAAAGCATTTCTCCTTGTTTCTAATATTGTTGCTTTTTATTTCCATTCAGCAAAATTTCTTGCCCTTGTCGCTTCAATGCCACATCTGAGTTCTGCTTAAACATCTGACTTAGATCCCCATATATATCCTGATAAAATTGGAACATTTGTGGTTGTTCCTTAGTGACTTTGTCCCAAGAAAATTGACAGTATTCCATTTTCCAGAATTGAAATATCCCGTGGAGGGAAGGGGACGGAAACATGTCACCTACCAGTCTCTGTTCCAGTCCCAACATTTGCTTCTTGCGCTGAGCTCAGCCCTTCACCAGGGTTCCTGGCTGCTGTCATCCAATAGCCACCTTCACCACCAGAGAGTGCGCTGAGCCTCTTAAAGCCTTCCTAGTCCTCTGGGCTGTTTTAAAGTAAATAACATTTGCTGTAAAGGAAGAAAACCCGAAGAAAAGAAAAGAAAAGAAAAGAAAACATGAGGTTTGAGGGTAAAGTCCTTCTAAGAATGCAACTGATACTGATAGGAATTTTTTGGACAAGGATGAACTTTGTTGGCTGTGACCCAGAGAACTGCCTTCCTGCATCTACTGCATGTTGTGGCCAAAGCTGAAACATCTGCCCGCTCTGAGTTCCTTCTAACTTTTTGGTGCCCATGAACAAAAGCTCTGGGTATCAAACAGTAGCAACAAAGAAATTATAAAAACAGGCCAAGAGACATATGGCAAACATGAGCGTGATAGCTGCACAGAAAAACTTAGCACGTTGCTTACATTGCTCTTGTCACTAGAAAATGGCTCAGAGTTACAAGGTTGACCTACTTTAGGGTTTGACATTCTTTTTAAATGCTCTAGGGCAGGTACTTTTTAAAGCAAGATTCTTTTGTTCTGCCAAGGTACATCTACAACATACTGGCTGCCAGTACTAATATTTCTTTTAAAAAGATATTTGAAGGACAGGTTGTATGTACTGTTAGAACAGAAAACATAAAGGAAAATATCTGTAGGGTTGAGGGAGAGGAATTGCATATGCAAACAATAGAATTAATGCTGCAATATTTGCTAAGTTCATTGGTACAGCTTCTATATACTGTCAGCTTTCTTCATTTGGAGTAACTAAGAAGGAACTGAATGTCTTTGCCAGATATTTGTCTTTAGAAAAGCCTGATTTCCAATCAGTTCCATTAAAATCAACACAGAATTTGAGCAATATTCTTTATTATTTTGGTTTCTAGTTACAGAAATAATTATTTTCAATAAAATTATTTGCATATTAAAACAAGATTATAAAACACATATGCATTTCCCCTTATCTGTACTATCCCCATTAGGAACTGGCTTGTATTATTAATAAATAATTAATAATCGTGTGTACACCGAACGTTATGTACTTATTTGTTTCATTCTGTATCTTTTGGGATATTAGGTTATGCAGGAAGAGCTGTGGGAAAACAGAGATCAAGCAATATTAAGCCAACCTTTGTTTTGTAACTTCTCATTTACTCTGGCAGGTTTTGACTGGAGAGGGAGCTGAAATAGTATATAAGAATAAACAGGATATATTTCAGCTTTAACTCAGAATTCTCTGACTGTTGGATCTGATTTAATTTTCTCTGAAATCTCTGGAAAAGTTCTCATTGATTTCTCCAGGAACTGGGTCAGACTTTCTTAGATCCTTCAGTTAAATCCCTTGAGACAAATTCTTTGTTCTGATGGATCTCACTAGTCCCATGGAACTAATGAGTTCAACAGCTGTAGCTGAAGGATAAAGTTTACCCTGTGCTATTTTCTTGATAGAGTTTTGTTAGGGTTATAAACCCCATTGCCGTTGTGTAAGTGAAGGAGGGAAAAGCACAAAGGGGAGAGGTTAGAGTTCATTTTTTATTATGAGGATAAACACAAAAAAGGCACAACATTTCAGATAAGCCTCAAATTTTGACCTTGAGAACTCAAACACTGTCAACCTACTCTGTACTTTTGAAAATGAACTCAGCAGGGGCTCATTTGTTTCACACTTCTGACCTTAATTTAACTGCAAATATTTTCATCATAATTTTGATGACTGAATTAATAAATCTGCCTCCAAAACATTTTCCCAGTATGCAATTTTTCCACTTCATACCCAGGCATAGATGAGATCCACCCTGGTAAGCAAAGCCCATTCTGCCATCTGAGTAACTGTGTCACACTGTCCATATGTTCCTCACTAGTAAGGAGGTCACCCCACTTTATAGGAAATTTTAAAGGTCCGTTAGATTGAATTTGAGTAGTTTAAATAAACAGATGATGGGCTACATGAACAAAAACTCGATTTTATAGAATAAAACTATACTGCTCCAGTGCTTGTATGCTTTGTAATGTTCAGTGCAGTATCAACAAATTAGCTACATTTAAACCTTTACTTTTCTTTGCAATAGCCTACAAAGTCCTTTTATCTCTCTTTAAAGGTACTTACTGGTTGCTCAGCAAGTACAAGTGTCCCATATTGTTATTCACTGTCACTTCCATAACCAATAAATAAGAAATAGCAAAATGTAATTTTCAATAAGCTTTGAATTTTCAGATTCTATTTTTCATTAAGACCTGTGCTCTCCACAGAGGAAAACACACTAGCTGAAGTCAACATAGAAAGCTGATCTGACTAAATGACATGGGATCTGTTTCTGTCACAGTAGATTACTTCAGACTGGAACACCAAAAACCATTTCAGAGCACTGTAGACATCCTCATTATCTCTAATTCCTTCTGATGTTAATCAAAACTATTGTCCTATCTGCAAAGTACTTAATACCATTTTCCATCTTGATTATCATTCATTTTATTTAGCCCTTGCCATCTGCTTTATTTTGCAGTTCTCTGATGACCATTTGAAATAATGTCTCAAATGCTATTTGTATGGTGCTCATTTTGATCAGAATATAAACACATAATAATAATTTAGGCAATGTATAGTATATTAATATGCAATTAGATTCTGAGGAGTTATACTGGAGTTTGCAAGTGCTTTTTGGGGGTGGACATGACAGAGAAGAATTTTCCTAAAACAGCAGTCTTTCACCCTACGGACATTTTAGAAAGTTGACACCTCAAAAGCAAGTTCCTCACAGAGACTTCAAATGTCAAAAAAACTCGTAAAGTTTAAAGTAGAAATTTTACATGTAAGATTGAATCTTAGGGAAAAAAAGTTACATTTGAATTTTAACAGTGCTGGGATCAATGAAATTACAAGCTACTACATCAGTGAATACTAAGCAGCTATGTTAACTTGTATTCTCATTATTATCCCATTGCAATTACAGATTGTGGAGATGTGGAGATGCAGCAAATATGGGAATTTGCTGTCACCAAGAATGTGAGTGGAACATTTAATTCAAGCTTTTACATAAAAGCCACAGTCACAGAAGAAGAAGATAGTACAAAATGCTTTGGCAGTACAAATACTGAATATGAAAACTTAGAAGGTCCTGTAGTAAAAATGATGATGATAAAAAGCTTTTGTCATTCAATGTATTTGTCTTGAAGTCAATGCTGACATCATTAAATGAGGCAAGACAAAATCTCAGTGATTGAATAGTTAGTTAAATTAACATCTGCAGACAACTATGGGACAGTTAGTCTCCAAAAATGTTCTGGTAATGCCTAGTGAACCTCCTCATTAGCAGTTCCTGAAATACAAAATTATTCTATTGGCTGAGTTCAGTAAAGATGTCATCAATTTCAGATGTACCTGAAAAAAACATCGAAAGTATTGTGTAAATACCCAGGCAACGTCTTAATGAAAAAAAAAAAAAAGAAAATTAACTATAATTAACTATTCTAGGGAACCAGTTATATCCACAAACAAAAAAAAAGCATCACTCTTTGCCTGACACAAAATCATGTGTTGTCTATCAGAGTCAGCTAAACACAAACAACAAAATGAACAGCCATTCTGGGCCACTGTATATAAATCATAAGGCATTACTGTGTTCTACCTGCTGTAGAAATGTGCTCAGAAGAACAATGTGGTCCGTGTTCCTCTCTATTGTTAGATCAAGATTTTTTGCAATTTTGCTTTCTATTTAGGCCCTGGCTGTCCTGGCTCGGAGCCAGCCAGCAACAGGCTCATTCTCCCCTCCCGCATACAAAAAATTAAAACCGGTGAATTTGTTCTCTCCCTCTGGAAAATGTAACCATCAAGGCCCAAAGCCTTGCCATTGCAAAACTGAGTAACTAAGTAGCTTACAATAAGAATATTTCAATTATAAACAGACCCATTTTTTGTTTCCAGCCCCGAAACCTGATGCAATATCTGGAAGCATGGTATTTCCGTTGAACTAGGCATCCCTACCTGAATCCCTGCTGGCAGAGTCTGTAAGCTCCATAAAAGACCTTGTTCCTGTAAAGTGAGTTTTGCCAAAAATCCTATGTAGCCTCTTCCTTACAAGTACCAACCTTTGTCTCAACAAATCTCTGCACCTCCCACCCTTTTCACATAATTCCAAAACAAACCCCAGAGCTGAACTGGCTCCTACTCCCACCCGAGCACAAACCTAATGACCTCTTCCAGCCAGTTACCTCATGTAGTGACTTGTTGAGCTTCCTCATTAGTCATTTGATATTGTCTGAGGAATGAGGAAGGGGGAAAGTGGCTTTTGACAACAGCTTACCAGATAAATTAAAAATAAGCAAAGTTTGGCAGGCTTATTAGTGGCTGTGATTTCAAAGACATTTCGTACTCTCCAGAACACAGTAGACTGTGAAGTGCTCATGATGTGCATGACCTTTGTCCTGATGTGCATGACTCTCACCATTTTAAGACCTGTGTTGTCTGCACATGGGAGAAGACCCTGGGTAGTAATTTCCCATTGCCACTTAAATGTACCAGGCTGTTGGAAAGGAAGGAATAACTTATTGTTCTCATTCTTCCATTTCCCTAATAGAGAAAAATTAAAGGTATCAGAACCAGGGCTAAAAAAAAAGCAGATTGTAGGACTATAATTGGGATGAGGATCTGCTGCCATTAGAATATAATAGAAAATATATTTCTGTCTAATGCTGAACATTGGAAAATGAACTGCAGAAAATGGTTTGCAAATATGTTAGGTTCTGAATGCTGCAAGATTAGTGTTAGAGTATCAGCTTTAGTGCACTGGCCACCTTCCAGTCTGGATAATTGCATTCTGCTTACTCAAACAAGCCTACAGTTTCACTTGAACATGGTATTCTTCTCTTCCTACCCTGAAATGTGGTACAGAGCTGCTGTGAGTTCAGTAATAATAGAACACTTCAAAAGTAGTCAATCCTCTATTCTGTCATACTGTTTGCAAATTGTCTTAGAGCAATGTAGGTGTATATAAAATGAACAGCCAGACACAGTCAGACCCTTACATTAGTGAACTATTTGAGTTCCAGTGGCTTTAAGCAAAGTTACTTTGGTTCCTTACACTCTTTAGAAGGTCACTAACTTTACTTGCTTTGCTCTGAATTCTTTTTGTAATCCTGTTTAGGAATAAAACTGTAATAATCTTTTTCACATGTCTGTGGGATTTTGCCCTTTAACTTTTGTTGTTTTGAATTTCTTCTGCCATGTATTCTGAGAAGAACCAGTTCTGTTTGAGACTAAAGCAACTACATGTCACTCTTCATACATTCAGTAGGTACCTAAACTCTCATTATAGTTAAAAGATTAATGCAATGCTCCACACTAAAGATGAATTTAATTCTTTGGTGAAAAGACAGCCACGGTTTGTATCTAGGACAACACAGCAGCTCCTGGTGCTTGACAGCTATGCTCACAGACATCATACAGAGAACTCTCAAAGCAAGTCCAGTTATTTATTGCTCCTTATTGTCCTCCCACATTATTCACTGCCGAACCTTATGTACATGCAGATGTACTCCTGGAGTTGTGGATATTGTATTAGAATAACCCTATGATCTTCTCTAATTCTGTCGCAGTAGACATCTGCAAGCAGTTGATGTGCAGGTTAAGGTGGCCACTGACAAACCTGCATGTCTCTCGTTTTCTCATAAAGAATTCAGTAAAGTTGACATCTCTGTTAGCACCTCTGCATTGTTTTGGTTTGATATGTATGAGGAAGAACCAATAAATAAGAGTAGAAAGTAGAAAGCTAGACAGCAAATAGAATAGCAGAAAGAAAAAATAGTAAAATGGTGGTGATTGCAATGATTATTCTCAGTACTAGAAATGAGAACAAGGAACAAGGCCTAGGCATAGGCATAGGCAGAAAGAGGGCCATTGAGTAAAAAGCAAGCCATGATGTTCTAGGGTGATAACCACGAGATAAACTGATGATAGCAAGGAGATTACCTGACTGCTGAGGTCGCCCTTGCTGGGTGTGCTCAGTATGCCAGTTAATATGCCAGGGACTTTTTAACAGTGGAGGGCAGCAAGGACAAGCCCTGTCCTTGCTACGCATATAGCAATTCCGAAAACTTCCTCCTTCAGACTCTGCTAGTGGAAATAATGGCATTGCCCTCCATACTATCTTGTGCTTTGGATAGTGACAAAGCCAGCATTCAACTGTATGTCAGGGTGGAACTGCTGTGCCTTCAACCATTGTCATCAGTATCTTGCTGGCTGTGAGTCTGGTCTCTCTGTAACTTAAGGAAGAAGGGCAATGAAGTCAAAGATGCACATAAACTGTGACAACTGGGAAACAAGTATTAACACCCTGGCCAGTGCTCTGAATGTACAGAATGTCCCAAAGGATGGTGGTACCAGAAGGAAGCTTCTGCACTCATTCGCTGATACAAGGATCTCTGTAAAATATTTCTGTCTTGATTTTCTGCAACATTCTGGGCACTTTTGGATATACAAAATATTTTCCACTCTCATTGCCTCTTTTTCAGACCGCAAAGATTTCAATGTCTGGATCTGTTAGAATAATTTCATCTCTAGGTGAGAAAAGATATATGTACTTTAATATCTTATACAGATGCTATACTCATTAATGACACTGGGGCTAAGTAACTTTGCTACATTGATACGGTTACATTTCACCATTTCTATTAAAATTCAGTTGCATGTGAGTTTACTTCTGTGTCTATCCAAGTACAAATAGAGCAGTTCCTCTTGAGAACATCTCTGGGTTATAGAAAATATTTGTTGTACCAATTACGCTCTGGCAACTTTGTGGAGAGAAGCCTAGGATGCGTTGACACTACTTTGTGCTCACCAAGCTCTGGGCATAAATAAAAGTTAATGTCACTGAATGTTAATTAAAAAGACAACACAGTTTATCTGACTCGGAGATAAACCCAAGAGGTTTTTTTTTTACTCCTCCCTAAGAGAACAGTCTACACTTGCAGGCTCCCAAATGGAGCAAATAAAAATCACGACCACAAATTCTGTAACTGGTCTGTAGAAGGATCATCATCTGGCATGACTAGATCTTTGGTTGGTCTCTTTTATTCTGGAAATTGTAAGCAAAGTGGAGAAGCATAAATTCAAGTTCTGGATATCAATCAGTAAAATGATATTCTTTTAAAACACTTGTCTATTTTTGCATGTCAGTCTGGACTCAGATCTAGTCTGACATGGATCAGCATAAAAGTCAACATTTCAAGTCAATTTCCATGTATAATCTCTTTAGCAGAGATTCCCAGACGCTGCCTCTGGTTTGTAAAGAACTGTAATAATCAGGAGGGAAAGATCTTTTTGCAACTGAAAACAAACACAGCCAAATATGGAGGATTATACATTTCCTGGTTTATTCTACATCTTCTTGTGCGCTGTGGCAGAAAATGGGCTGTTTGAAGTTACAGTAGTCCTCCCAAGTCTTTTCATGGGATATCTCTTTGCTTTTTGCTTCCTGACACAATTACGAGATCACTGTAAATTGCTTTTGAACTACTTTATCAATTGGGTTTGGAAATGGAAGTTGTAGGGATATAAAGCTACCTCTTGGCTTTTTACCACTGTGTTAGATTAGCGTCTGCCAAACTTGTGTAAAAAGTGGCATTTCTGTACCATTAAAAATAACCAATAAAATAATGAAGAGGACTTTTTTCAACAAACAATAGGCCTTTTCCCTTATCAGTGTGGTAATAAATGGCCTTTACAGGCCATGATTCACTGCTGTCCTCTCCCTATGACCTTTTCAATTTTGATGACAAGTGCCTCATGAAGCTATATAGCACAGAAAAACATATATTTATTATAACATATATATATATATATTGCTTCTTGTTAATATCCTGCAGCTAATCCTCCTGGTTTCAGTTTAGCAAAGCTTTTAAAAAGAGGCTATTTATTTAAAGTTAACTTGTTCTCTGATAAAGTTTTTGCAACTGCCTGTGATTCATGGGTCTTACGGGTGAGCACTGAAGCCAAAGCATGTCGAGCAACACACATTCTCAGTATATTCACCATCTTCCCACTCAAATTAAACTTCAGCAATGTCAGAATTTGTAAATGTTTACTTCATTGCTTTACGTTTGAGCAATAATCTAACCCTCCTGACCTGAAAAACTCTGAAATCACTGTACCAGCCTCATCTCTTACCACAGCCCTACACAAGACCAGAAGTCTCAAAATGTCAGGCAAGGGTTTTTTTTCCCTGATAAGGCTATTCAGTGATGTTATCATGAGTGACCTCTCCTACCTCTCAGGATAAAATGTGTTTCTGTTTAAAATAAACCCTGGCATCTGTAAAGGAAGAAGAACGAAGATTCTTTAACAGAAAAAGGGTGAAATCATGGCCTGAGGAATAAACTGCAAGCATGAGTCTCTGCAGACTGTGATTTTAAAGAAAAACAAACAAACATACACAAAATAAAGCTTTACTTCTAAAAGACACAGCACAAACATATTTTACAGAATTCTGTGCACATTCTTTGTTGGCAGTGATGCCATTTAAAGCTGGTTCCAGCAGCCGAGGCAACGAACGTATGGGAGTCATTTTCTGCTTATCATCAGGGAAAACTTCCTCGCCACTTAATCATTATGATGATGAAGTTTACATTTCTCAGGCTCAAATTTACACCCATCCAGAAGTTGTGTAATGACAGGTGATTACAGAAACCATCTTGGCACTGCACCATGGCAAGGCTGTACATGCTAGATAGACACAGGACATAAGGCTGTCTCTCTTTTACCCTTCCCACCCAGCTTCCTCATCCCTTTCAGTGTCCTAGCTGGCACCCACTGGTGAGTTGCACAGTACTGGTTCTGAACTGCCTCTACGTGTACAGACTTAGACTTCATTATTAAAGAACAGGATACTGCAGACCCTTAGAATGACTATCCCCCTGTAATTTATAATGAAAGAAGTCAAAATGCTCTGTCTAGGCAGGTGCTAACATTCTGGCAGTGGTGATAATATGGTGATCATTCCTATTACCTCTGGAAATTTTCTGGAATGCCAGATATCAGAACTAGGGCCCAAATTCAAATGCCATTGGAACCAGTGAGTGCTCTCAGATTCTTTAAGTAGAGTTCACTTTTCACCCCAATCTGAAACTCCTTCAATTCTTGCAAGGGAGCATAGGAGAGAATTCAAATACTCACATCCTATACCTGCATGTAGAAGTACTACTGCAGTGAGAAAATCCACACATTGTCATGTTTAAAATCATGATCAATGCATGCTTTTGCAAATAGATATATATTTTCATTTATTTTTAACCTCTAGTAGCATCTTGGTGAACTTTATTTGGAGCAATGAATGAACTGTAAATGTATTCCCTTCTTTTTGCCTCTCTTATGGGAGTGCCCTGTGAATAGAAGCAAAGGTAGATCTGAGCCAACAACGCAAATGAGGCAAGCCAAACCCTCACCACTTGATAGCTGCTTAGCCAGATATATCTCTTACAGGCAGGAATTGGTCTTTATTCATGAGGAACTGCAAGCATGTCAGTTCTGTAATTTTCCTCCAAAATCTGTTAGCAGAGCAAAGGGCAGGCAAGAATTGTAAACAGGGGTGTGGGACTAAAGATCCTGTTATAGCGATATAGAGACCAGAAAGTAAAATTATCTTTAATTAAGGAGACATCTTGAAAAGAAGATACTTTTTCTTGGATTTTTGTTTCGGTTTGTTTAGCTGGGTTTTTTAAACTAGAATGTGGTGTATTTTAAATTCATTTTTATCACTGCCATTCAAAATGAAGAATTACCTCCTTAAAAGACAGTTTTGATAGCAAAACATCTCATTACACCTAAAATTAAATACAGCCCTGTGTTTAAGATGATACAAAAGAGAGTCCTCTTTGAGTTCCAAAAATTAAGAATTTTTACACCACATGATATCAAAAAGAAGGTTCTTTTAACTATATACTCCCATGTATTTCTGTAGCCTTCATCAGGCCATAAACTTTTGCCTAATCAATATGAAATTTCTTGGGGTTCTTTGCATAAGTAGTTCAGAACACAATACAATGAGATAATAAATGTCTCATCACTACAACAGATTTTTATTAAAGGCCAAATTTGTATGTCATTCATTCTGGTGCAACAACTTTTTAATCAAATGATGTAACTGAAAACAGGGTAGCAAAAGACATGCTTTTAATTGGTGAAAAGTGAGAAACTTAAAATAGAAGTTCTTAATGCAGGGTAATTCCCCAAAGATTAAAATGCCAATAGGTAGATGTACCATTCGCAACATGCTTACAGCAATTTTCCTCATGTTTCATTGATCTAATGCCTTTTCCTTTTAATTAGCCTTCTCAAAAAGAAAGTCATGTTCTGAGAGACTGAGCATAAGAGTGATGAAGCATAGGGGGTGACTGAGTCTGGTGTATATCAGCACACGTAAGGGAATGGGCTGGATGAAAAACACAGAAGTATTTCATTTAATGGTTTCAAGTAATAAATAGTCTAATTAATTTCAGTATTGAGACCTCAAACACATTGCACTTTAAGTGAGAAGTAGAAAAATCTTCAAACACACGAGTCTCATATGTATATATATATAAGTATTCATGCCTACACAAATGCAAGAAGCTATGAATTTAATCTGATGAGCACTGACTAGAGTTCTTTCTGGACGCAACATCATATCTAACCGTGTGTCGGCACAGTTGTGTTCACTGTCTGGCAATCAAAGAGTTCAGGTAAAGGTATGTATGTACACATTGTACACACTTAACTTTGAAATTGACTATCAGTCATAGACATTTGCTTCCTAGGAAAAGTGAGAAATGCCCAAGCTCAAATTAGGTGAATGTGACAAAAATCCCCTAAGTATTCAATGTTGTTTTAACTCTCATGCTTGGATTCGGTCCACCTAATTTTAGGCACTTAGCGAAGAGCTGAGTGCAGATTCCAGCTGGCCCAGGCTTCCTGGTCAGTGCAGAACTGGACACCGTTACTCATCTGGTGGGACATGACCTCTCTTAAGTTGATGGCAAAATTCCAGTATTCCTTATCTGTATTTAAAGACAAAATACAATGGGTAATATCCTGGCAAAATCACTGGGAACTTTGCTTTTAACCTAGATAGTGTTAGAATTTCAGTCAGGCTTTCTTAGGAACAGTGAGATATGGGATCTGGCTGTGAGGTTTGGGTCATTGCCATGCACATCTATATGGGTAGGCAATCTCCTTCTGATAGTTGCCAACACAAGGTTATAGGACAATGCAAGAGGGAAGGGAAGTCAGGGGGTCTCCAGCACAGCCTCACCTTCAGGCAGAAGCAACTCTGAGCTCAGAGCAGGCTGCCCAGGGCTGTGCCCTGTCAGGGTTTGGAAACTTCGAAGGAGAGAACCAGCACAGACACCCTGGGCAATCCACACCCCTGCCCAGCTGTCACTAGGTATTAAGGGTGTCCTTATCTCCTGCCTGAACCTCTCTTCTTTCAAGTTATGCCCACAGATTCATCTCCCACCTTAGCACTGATGTGAACAGCCTGCCTCCAACTCTTTGGTCCATTCCCTGTAGGTGTTGGGGACTACTGTGAGACATCTCTTCTCCCCACAACCCATCTCTTCTACAGGTGGAATAAGCCCAGTTCCTGCAGCCCCTCCTCACAGGGCAAATGTTCTAAACACTTTGTGGACCCTCTGATCAACTGCTCCAGTTTATCAGTCTTTCCTGTCTTGGAGACCCAGAACTGGTACAGCCTAAGAAGTGCTGACTTCTAAGAAACTAAAAGCCAGCCAAAGGTTCTATAAGGAATACATTTCTGTCTTATCCGTACTGTTGACAAATCCATGTTCAAAATCACTTCTTGTTTCTCAGGATAAATTAGGATTCCATTTAAATAATGGTGATGCAAATGGATTCTTAAAGACTTTTTTGATTAAATAAACAGACTTGGGAACAAGCAAATCTTGTCCTATATCACATACCTGCAAAAGTGGTTGTCTTTTTGCTTCCTGTCACTTCATGTGGGTTACTCTCCCACAGAAGAATTACAGTTCACATTTTATAGCATAAATACATAGTGGCAAACAAGTTAGATTTGATGAAGAAGTGTGAACATTTTGCCATGGTCTGCCCACTCACATACAACATCATTTGAAGATTTGTAAATTCTTTTTTGGTGGGAGTGCTTCTTGTCTAGTCACTGCTTTATGTGTTTACCCTGCAAGGAAGAGAAGCACACACAGAGAGAATAATCCTAGAAATGGCAGAATTAAATATATTCATGTTTTTTAATTTTCTTCTTTACTGCTCAGAGTGACAAAGACTGATAAATAGGCAGCTATAGATGCTATTTGTTTCATCTTTCCATTTAACTGTATTGCCAAATCTGATATATATGTTTGTGTGCGATTTGGTTTTTTTTTTTTGGTGAAAAGAGACACAAATACAAACTAGATAGAGAGGTCAGGAGACAAACATTCTCTCTGCACAAGATATGAAATGGATACAGATAGTTGTCTCTTTTTGACTGTGTTTCTTTAACCCTGAAGTGGAAGAACCATAGAATCACAGAATTTTTGGGTTGGAAGTGACCTTTAAAGATCGTATAGTTCCAATCCCCTGACATAGTAGTAACGTACTCTACTTTTCAAAGACATAGAGGCATCCGTCGGCCTGACCCACTCTCAAGAGAGGTGTGTTGCCTACCAGGGGCTCGGATCAGGGATGTTGCAGAGAGGCTGTCTGCCCTAGTAAGTCCCACTGACTATTACCTGCTTCTAGTTGTCCGTGTGGGTGCTAGTGATACAGACAGCAGTAGCCCGGAGAACACAAAGAAGGACTACTGAGCCCTGGGAGAGGTGGTTAGGGGCTCTGGAGCTCAGACTGTCTTTTCATCAATTCTCCAGGATACAGGGCAGGACCTTAAAAAGGCTAGGAGGATTGGTCAGGTTAATAAATGGTTAGTACCATATTCAGGGGGTTGGGTATTTAGAACACGGGACTCAATTTTGGAGGCCAGGTCTACTGGGGGGTGGTGGAGCTTGTTTGACAATGAAGGGGAAGAGTGGTTTTGGTAGGAGGCCTGCCAGGCTGGTCAAGGATGCTTTAAACTAGATGTGTTGGGGGAGGGGGGCATCATTCCATCCCAACACACCCAGTCAGTCGCCAGCACCCATCATAAATGCTCAGAGCAATGTAGAGATATTCCAGCTGCTCCAGAAAATGAGCCGGCTTCATTTGGAGTTCAGTTCAGATGCCTCTATACAAACGCCCATACCATGGGGAACAAACAAGAGGAATTGGAGATGTGTGCACATCTACGGGGGTATGATAAAACAGGCATCACAGAAACATGGTGGGATGGCTCCTATGACTGGTGTGTTGGAATGGAAGGTTACAGGCTCTTTAGAAAAGACAAGCCCAGCAGATGGGGGGAGAGGGGGGGGAGTTGCTATTTATGTTAGCGATAGGCTGGAGAGTATGGAACTCTGTCTGGGGACAGGTGAGAAGTCAATAGAGAGTTTATGGGTCAGGGTTAAAGGGAGAACAGCAATGGCAGATATTATTGTGGGCATCTGTTACAGACCGCCTGATCAAGAGGGATCTGGGGATGAAGCACTCTTATAGACAGATAGGAACAGCCTCACGCTCACAGGCCCTTGTTCCCATGGGGGACTTCAACCACCCTGATATCTGTTGGAGGGACAGTACGGCCCAGCATAAACAATCCATGAGGTTCCTTGACTGTGTGGAAGACAGCTGCCTTCTGCAAGTAATAGAGGAGCCAACAAGGAGAGGTGCCATGCTTGACCTCGTCCTCACTAACAGGGAAGGGCTGGCTGGAAATGTGATGCTCCAGGGCAGCCTTGGTTGCAGCGATCATGAGATGGTTGAATTCGAGATCCTCAGGACAGTGAAAAGCATGCAGCAAGCTCACTGCCCTGGACTTCAATCAAGAGCAGACTTTGGCCTCTTCAGGAGCCTGCTCAGTGAGATTCCATGGGATATAGCCCTAGAGGGCAGGGGGGCCCAAGGACTGTTGGTTGATATTCAAGGATCACCTGCTGCAAGCTCAGGAGCGATGCATCCGAGCTAGAAGGAAGTGCAGCAGGAGGGCCAGGAGACCTCCTTGGATGGACAAGGACCTGCTGAGGAAACTTCGAAGGAAAAAAGAGGCTTATAAAAGGTGGAAGCAAAGGACAGGTGGCCTGGGAAGAATACAGGGATGTTGTCCAGGAAACTAGGGACCAGGTTAGGAAAGCTAAGGCCCAGTTAGAATTAAACTTGGCTAGGGATGTTGAAGATAACAGGAAGGGATTCTATAGGTACATAGCAAATAAAAGACAGACTAGGGACAACGTGGGCTCCCTCTGGAAGCTATCAGGAGAACTGGCTACCCTGGATTTGGAGAACACTGAGACTTAATGACTTCTTTGCCTCAATGACTTCTTTGCCTCAGTCTTCACCTGGCAAATGCTCTGACCACACCACCCAAGTCTTGGAAGGTAGGGACAGTGAGAATGAAGACCTTGGGCCCACTGTAGGAGAGGACATGGTTCCAGACCATCTTAGGAACCTGAATGTATACAAGTCCATGGGACCTAATGAAATCCACCTGTGGGTCCTGAAGGAGCTGGCAAATGAAGTTGCTAAGCCACTGTCCATCATATTTGAAAACTTATGGCAGTCAGGTGAAGTTCCCAATGACTGGAAAAAGGGAAATATAACTCCCATTTTCAAGAAGGGGTAAATGTATGAGGCGGGGAACTACAGATCAGCCAGTCTCACCTCTGTGCCTGATGGACCACTCAGTGGATAAAGAACTGGCTGGATGGCCGCATGCAAAAAGTTGTGCTCAATGGCTCAATGTCCAACTGGAGACCAGTAACGAGTGGTGTCCCTCAGGGATTGGTGTTGGGACCGGTTTTGTTCAACATCTTTGTTGGTAACATGCACAGTGGGATTGAGTGCATCCTCAGCAAGTTTGCCATGACACCAAGCTGTGTGGTTCGGTAGATATGCTGGAGGGAAGGAATGCCATCCAGAGGGACCTAGACACGCATGTGAGGTGGGCTGATGCCAACCTTATGAAGTTTAACCATGCCAAGTGCAAGGTCCTACACCTGGGTCAGAGCAATCCCAGGCATAGCTACAGGTTGGGCAGAGAAGAGATTCAGAGCAGCCCTGCACAGAAGGACTTGGAAGCTTTGGTCAATGTGAAACTTAACATGAGCCGGCAGTGTGCACTCGCAGCCCAGAAAGCCAATCATATCCTGGGATGCATCAAAAGGAGCATGACCAGCAGGTTGAGGGAGGTGATCCTGCGCCTCTGCTCTCGTGAGACCTCACTTGGAGTATTGTGTCCAGTTCTGGCGTCCTCAACATAAAAAGGACATGGAACTGTTGGAACAAGTTCAGAGGAGGGCCACGATGATGCTCAGTGGGATGGGGCACCTCCTGTATGAAGACAGGCTGAGAAAGTTGGGTCTGTTCATCCTGGGGAAGGGAAGGCTGAGTGGAGGCCTCACAGCAGCCTTCCAATATCTCAAGGGGGCCTAGAAGGATGGTGGGGATGGACTCTTCATTAGGGACTGTAGTGATAGGACAAGGGGTAATGGGTTCAGACTTAAACAGGGGAAGTTTATATTGGATATGAGGAAGAAAATTCTTTACTGTGCGGGTGGTGAGGCACTGGAATGGGTTGCCCAGGGAAGTTGTGAATGCTCCATCTTTGGCAGCGTTCAACGCTGGGCTGGACAGAGCCTTGGGTGGCATGGTTTAGTGGGAAATTTCCCTGCCCATTGCAGGGGTGTTGGAACTTGATCATTTTAAGTTCTTTTCCAACCCTAACTATTCATCGATTCTATGATTCTATGACACGGGCAGGGACACCTTCCACTAGACCAGGTTGCTCGAAGCCCTGTCCAACCTGGCCTTGAACACTTCCTGGGATGGGAGAGTTGTGATATGTGGTAGTTAAGCACCTTTCTCTTTGCTCTTCAAGTTGCTGGGAGATTGCTTGCTGATTTTTGACTGTTGTTACTGTCTTCAGACACAGCAAGCAGCACAGATGCTGAACTGTGAAGCAAAAATCCCATATATTCAGAACTGATTCACAGTGGTGGAAATGGAAAACCGTTTCTGTCCATCTTGTGATGTTCTGAGTCTCCAGATTCATATGATCAGTAGACACACTGAGAACCATCAGTATTAGCTTAGTCAACTAGCATCATCAGTGATGCAACATAGATGCCTGTGAATCCATTATGAAATGCTCAGATTTCCCTAAAGACAGCAAACAGACACCAGCTTTTCACTGCTTCTAGCACTGGTGGGCACAGGACAAAAATAGATGAGAGGACTGGCAGGGACAATGTAATTGCTAGGAAGGATCTGCTGTGGTTACAGGTGGCCATTTATCTTCTGGAGATGTCACAGCACATCCATTCCACATATGTTGTTACCTCTCATAAAGCGCAAAATCGTCTGAACTCATTTTCATAAGCTTTTGACTTACAGTACAAAAGCCTAGAATACCAGTTGTACTGGGAAGAGGCAAGTGAGATCTTGAGCATGGTGAAAATACCTGAAGTATGAATCATTCACATCTTATGAAGACAAACTTCGCGTACTGTCCCCTAAAATGAACATGGAAAAAAATAATTCCTGACTCCCTGATTTATTGACTTGTTTAACACTGAACATGCAGAAAATCAGCATTCTAGCTCCCAGTACATCACATCACCACCACTATCTTCACAGACCCAAAAGTCATGATATTTTAGATGGCATTGCTTTTATCTGCAGACTCCGTGCTGCTCACCTCCAGGACCAGAAGATTTGAAACCTGTGTGATTAGGTCAGGTCTTATGTGCCCCTACAATGATATTGCACCACTGATTTGTTACTTGCAAGACCTACAGGTTACTTTCAAAACGAACCTATGAATTAGCAGCCATGTGAATTACCAACATGAATCTACATGTTGGGGAAATGAAAAGAGCTTATGGTTTCCCAGAAGACTCTTACTTCTCTCCAGCACATACCCTGTCTTAGTTCTGATTTTCCTTCATTTTCTACCCCTTCATTTGGAATGTTCTTGAGGCTTATTTTTGAAAAATACACTTTTCTAAAGGTAAATGGGCCTCTTAAGGCACAGATAGATATATAAAAATACGGTAAATGTGATAAAAGCCAGGAACAAACTTGGGGCAGAAAAAACGTCTTTTAAATTTAGTATTAGTTTTCCATGAGAAGTAGTGGAATTCACACTCAGTCATTATTCAGATATATGTACAAAATATAAAAGAGGAAATGGCTAATTGTGCAGCAGCTCTATCTTCCTCTTTTTTCAAGCTCATGATTTTCTATCCCCACATCATATGATACAAGGTTGATCCTGCAGCTCAGCTTGTTGAAAACTTGTTTTTAAGTGTTCCATGAAAACAAGCAGGCATGAGATGTTAACTCCTTGAGTAAATTAACAATTTGAGTACTGTACTTTAAAATCTCCAATACTGCTAACAGTACATTTGCTTGTAATGCTTCTCATCTGCATTGCTCCTTGAAGAGAAGAGTTCAGCTATCCTTACAGAACTTTAAAAAACAACCTAAAAATACCAGGGATACTTGTGATTTGCAGGTACTCTTCATTAACTTCAATAAGTAGTGGATCCTAATCAGAGCTCCTGTCATTAACTGTGACAGCGCCTGCTAGCCTGGAAACTTGTCTGACAGGACAGATGTAATTTTGAAACAGAGCAAAACTATAAGCATTTTAATAGATGTAGTAGAAACATTCTTTCAGTAGGAGCATTAGGAAATATAACAGGTACCTGAGTGCTGTTAAAAATCTCTGCCACATTTCGATTGCATAAGAAAGCTCAAGTTCAAATCCAACATGACTCTGCTGTTAAATTCACTTCTCATTTGTTATATATCTTCTATATCACCAATCCTTCAGCCTTTCATCTCTGAAAAGCCATCTGTGTTGTGCTTTATCTTAGCCAACACTATGTTGACCCTTATAATCATGTCTTCATTTCCTCTCAGCTCTATTGTTGTTGCCTCATCATTTGTTAATTTAATGAATTGATTTACTTAAGTTAAAAGCACCTATTCCAGACTGAAGCTGCTAGCAGTTTCCTTTAAATTAATACACTGTATAAAGCACGAATGTCACCAGCCTTCTACGTATCAGTTCACTGAACTCTGATTTGTTCCAAATTCAAATTTATGCTCCTTACTTCTTAATTTCCTATAAAAAAGATATGTCCTTAGACATGAACTGTATTAATTTCCTTTTGTCATCTACTTAAGTCAGTTTAGCTCTTAGGATAACTTAAATGAACCTGAAGGACCATTTCATAGTTACCATTTTTCAGGTAAAAAGAGGCATTGTGTCAGAACAGGCCCTTCTATCCCTGCTCTTTATGCTGGCTGTCTGAGTCAGCACTGTCTGGTTATAAACTTTACAGCTAAGACATGACAAAGGCAGTCTACCTTCTCTGACAGGTTCCTTTTCTTTTTTTTAGTGGAGTAGCACCAAAGAGACAGAGCTGGAGGTTTAGCTGCAAACTGCTACTTTTTTACTTATTTATTTCAGCATCTAGCTCAGGCTTGACAATTCCATGGAGTTAATCTCCTCCCTTTTCAAACCTGTCCTTTCCAGTTCCCTATCTCCTCCATAAAGTTGCTTCCCCAGCTCTAGTAAGTGGGTTTATTCTCCCAGTTTTCTACCTCAAGACAGCAATTAGTATCCAAATGGCTAAAAGCCTATTTTCATGTCTCTCAAAAAAAAAACCAGTGCTCTCCCTGGGTCTATAACTGTTACAGAAGCATATACATGCTCTTAAGTGAAACAACCACCACAAAACTTCCCTGAACTCTGTCATTCTTTCTGAAAGCTCTTCTGTATCCTTTTGCCTTCTTACCCTGAATACAGTCCTTATTTGCACATACTAATTGTATTCAGGTATGTAGGTTTCCAAGGTCTACTTTTTTGAAGGATGCAATGATTCATGGTCCACAGACCATGAACAATTCACATAGTAGTCAGGACTTCTGTGTTCTACAGGAAACTGTTGGATTGCCTTGTTCTAGGTATTACTGCCTGGTTTCAGATTATTTGCATGAAAAGATATCAAAACTCCTTGTGAAAAAAAAAATGCTGCTGTAGGATTGTTATCTGCTCATAAGACCAAATGTAGTATTGGCAACTGAAAAGGAATCCCTCTGTTGAGATGATATCCGCATTATGGACATAAAGAACCTGTGGTTTAAGCAAAACTGGCTTGGATGTATTATATATAGTTACCTCCAATAGCAAATACTGAAAAAGACAGTCAAACTCTGCATTCTGTGAGAAAAGATCTTGCAGTTTCTTTGAACATACAGTGTACCAAAACCTTTCTGTTTTCTTGAAGATGCAGGTCAGTGGACAGGGTCCTTAAGCTGTGGGTGTGTGAATGTAAGAGCAAAGCAAGTTAATGCCCAGAAAGTTTTCCCAAGCTGCATCAACATCCTGACAGCAGACTTGATGTAGGCATAGTCTGAACAGCTCTACAAAGCCTGCTTGAGAAAAGAGTTCCTTCCTTTGTGGCTTGTTACAAACTAAGAACCACAGGACACTTCTTCACTCACAGCCTCCTACTTTCTTCCTCTGTGAACTGGCAAATTCAGATACTCAAATTCAAATCCCTCATAAATTTCAAATGAGCTTTCCAGAGCTAATGCATTTTTCTTCTTACAGTCTGCTTTGTTTTTCAGCTAGGGTATTTTACCATTCTGTTTTCAGAATATTCAGTGATAAACCCACAGAAAAGTGTAGTGGAGTTAAAGGTGGAACTAACAGGCAGAACCTGGATGAATAGAGATTGATTCTCAAATAACTTATTAACCAGTGCTTGATCCAGTCTGTGAAACATTTACTTTCTGACAAGGACTTATTGGTGTGGATAGCAGTTGATGCAGATCTAAAAAACAGGTCTTGGGCAAAGTTGTTCTCCATCACATTTCTTTTTGAATGCTTGCAAAAAAGCAAGGGCTTTATAATTCATTCTCCTTGTTTGTTTGAACATGCTGAATTAGGGACATATTATGACAACCATGACAATTTGAGTCTCATGTCATGAGCACCCCTAATACAGTCACTGGAATTTCTTGCAGAGTACAGTATTGAATGTTAATGTTAATGTATCTACTCTGGTGTGAATCTTCCAGAGTGAAACCATGAAATACGTCTTCTGTAGCTTTTTTGCTTTTTTCTTACTTGAATGCAACAACTGGGAAAACACACGAAAGTAGTGGAAATTGGCAAAAAGAAAAAAGAAAACAACAACAAACTTCATAATTATAATGAATATTCACAGCAGTTCACTTGCAGTATTTAGTGTAGCTATTTCATACATTCTTTTTTACTTAAGATCAAAATATCTTAAAAGGACACTTGATTAGAATTTCATATGATACAAAAAGGCATAGCAATGTTACATATCTGTATTAGAGTAGTAGCATGTATATTCATATGGGGTAGACAGGCAAGTGAATGTGCAGTTCTAAATAGATAACAAACATTTTATTGTAGACTATATGGAGCTAACAGAATGGAATAATTTACTAGAACACAGAAAAGAGAAAACAAGCTGAAAAAATAGTTAAAAAATTTAAAAGTACCGTATAAGTGCTAGCATTAATTTACTTCTGTAGCCTAGTTTTTCCATTCTTATGCCTGTGTGTTCTTTTGTTAACTAACCCATAAGTTTCACAGCTGCTACAAGCAATGTTGCTACAACAAAAAACTAGCAAGTAGCAGAGAAGAATTCCCAAATGTTTTATTTATACTCACACATATAATATATCACCACTGAAATGTAGCTGTTATTAGAGAAGGAACCTGGCAACTTTTTGTTAATGTCTGACAATATGCAATGGCTTAGGACGGAACACTGAAGATTCCTTCATCAGGCAGAAATTCTGTAGGAAGTTTAATTTCCTAAGGTAAAATTTCATCACTGTGTTTAGAAGATTATACTTATATAAAGAACAAAGGGATTTTTTAAATCCTCAAGTTCCAGGAACATCGTAGTATATTCAGTAAGAAATGCTCATACTTTGGCGCTGACTTAAGCAAGATGCTACTGTGTGGTCACCCCCACAACATCCTGAGAGGTCCATCCAAGTATTGCTTAGTTGGTGAAATCTAACTTAAGGTATTGTACAAAGCTATTTTTGAGCAATATGTAGAAGGCCAAATACTGAATTTAGTTTCCTGTTTTGGAAAGAGTATTACCTCCAGAAAACCAGAATTATTCTTCGTAATTTTCTCAGGTTTAGGGGAGAACTGTCACTCTGTTCACAGAATAAATTTCTTCAGGATAATTCCATACAAACTTAATTGAGAGCAAAACCCAGTAGTCTACAGGGATTATAAACGGCAATGAAACAGGTATGGTAGACAGAAATCTTTGAAGCAATTAATGTGAAAGAAAATAAATCAATCAGATGGAACTGTGGAAGGTGCCTCATTGGACTTTTTTGTCTAAATCAACATGACTTATGAATCAGCTTTCATTCAAACTCTGGAAAATACAGAGCTTTTCCATTACCAGTCTGTCATTTCATGTTTCCCAATGAGCAAGAATAGGTGCTTATTTTCACCCTCAAATATTTACTTGCAATCTTCATTTAAAAATGCCAGATTGGGAAATTAAGCTTACATGTGTATGTGCAGGGGTGGGGGATGCAAATGTACATGGGTGCGCATGTCCATACCAAGGACCACTAACTCATTGGCCAGTTGCAACTGAATACAACAGAACAGCTGTCTCTTAAAAAAGCATACCCTTGAAAGTTTCAGGAAAAGAAATGAGGTTGTCAGTGGAGAGGAGAACTCTCCTTGTAGGAGAGAAAACTGCAGTTACTTGAGAACTTGCTTTTCATAGTTGTCATCATGGGCAAGACACAGTTCAGAGAAAACCCACAAGAAGTGGCTATGATTTCTGAAATAAGAACATAGAGAATACGGAAGTTCAGATGGCACAGCTTTACAGAGAGAAGGGCATAACTGACTCATAACCATTTTGGCTATTCACCTAATGCAATTTTAGTGGCCTAAAAATGGCCTCCAATTCAGTTGCCCACATTTTCCTCATAAGTAATGGAGGGGGGCCTGCAATGGCCTCTTTATCGAGCCCTGCTTTAGGTGTCTAAGACTGAAATAAACCGTGTATATCTTTTCACAAGTGGAAAAGTAGGCTATACAATTTAAAAGACCAGCATTTAGAGAAAAAAGTTTGGGAAAAGGTGAGTGAGTTCATAGTATGTATTTAGAAAATAAAATCCTTGATCATTCTTTCACCCAACATGGCAAAATTCAGTGGCCTAGGCTAATAAAGCTAATAAATGTCAAAAAATGGAAATTCTCTTGAGTTCATTGTTTATCAAGTTAGTTAACACCTGGGAGAGACTCCCAAGGTACATGGTGAATTTTGTATGAGCTGAAGGAGCCTGTATATTTTTTTTCCTTAAAGGCTTCATCTGGAAGCTATTGCTTACAGTTTTAAGATATTTGGCTCAAGGGGGGAAATTATTATGTGAAATCTATAGCTACATTGTGCAATAAGTCACCCAAGATGGGCCAACGTGATCTTTTGGGAAAACCATTAGTTATCATAGTAATTATTTTAATAGAAACAGTGATGAAGTAGTCTGAACCTATATATTTTGGAATAATTTGTCCCAGATTTACCAAAGTATCAAGACAACAGAGCTGCAGACTGAAGTTTTAGGTCAATATTTTTCCTCTCATGGTACCAGAATTCATTCAGTTTGAAAACACTTACTTTTTAAGTAGTTATCCCTGCTGCTCTCCTCCCCAGCAAAGCAGAAAATAAGAAGCACTATGAATGCTGACAAACCTCACCTAAAATACCAAGGCATGGATAGCCCTGAAACCTGCACTGCTGGCACCTGTAATATGTCAGGGAGGAAGGAAAACGTTGACCAATGACCACAAGGGCAATCTGAAAGGAAGAAATAATAATAAAAAAAAAAGTAGAATTCTGTTTGGATTTAGCTATCAAAATTTGCTTTGTAGAGCTAAGGTGGCAAAATAAACACATGCCTATGTATCAAGCTAGATAGTTCATCCAGTAGCAGCTCTGCAGCATTGTCCCTTATCAGAAGCATAACATATTTTGCCTCTAACAGTTTCTTAATGTCAGCCAAGTGGAAAAATTTTGACTTAACAAATACCTCACCATCACATCTGCAATCATCTCAGGATGCCCCTTTTTGGTACTTGGGCTGTGATATAGATGTTTTATGTAGCTGTTATAAGCTGTTTAAGGCAAATGCAAAATAATTTGAAATACAAGATTGCTGCAAAGAAAATTAAGGTGTCTTACACGCTTTTTTTTTTTTAATTGATTTTTATTCTGCATCCTCAGTGGATTTAAAATATGCTTCTTTGTTGTATTTTTTCCTGTTGCTTTCTTTCAGATTTACATGCATGTTACTAAAGCAAGATTTGTGAATGCTGCTGGCCCTGGACAGTTTCAGTTTTGTTGCAGTCTTATGAAAACCCAAGGAAAATGCATTAAAAAGTAATACCCTTTTTAGAGCTCCTTTTCCTACTTATTGTCTTTTAAAAAAACAGCTTTTATTTAGGAAGTAGCAGTAATCACAGCTATTTTACCTCCACTCTGTGGCAGAATGCTGAAAGGTGTGGAGTTGGCAAATAGTGCATGACTCAGCCTAATATCTCTATCACACTCCTGCATAACAATAGATTGACCTTAAGGAAATGCCATTACCGAGAACAGCGAAAATCAGGCAGAACAATAGAAAGAAGGAGATGAGAAAATAGAAGATCCTTTGAAACAGGGAGCACTCTCCCTGCCCCCTTTCCAGTTTAGTTTTGTTTCTCTAGAGAACTGCGTGTTAGGCTGCTAAAGATTGATACTCCTATAGAGACCTGCACTTTCCCTGTAAAACAAATATAGAAAGTTAAAAAAAGAAACCCAAATATTATTGGATCTTTAGGTACACTTCATAAAATCAGCCATGTATTTGAGGGCCCAAGGATGGCATCAGAATGCTAATCAAGACAAACCTGATTGCTATTACAGTCAAACCGAAGTTTTGACCTCCCAGGTTTTGGGATTTTTTGGTGGTACTAAGGAGAAGGGCTGGTACTACTGAGCCCAGAGAAACAAGATTTCTCTAAAACATTCCCATTCTCTAGAGCAAAGTCCTGTAAAAGACAGATTTGCAGCTATTCTCCATTCAACAGTTGCATTCTCAGTATTCCCTCAGGAATTCTCTAGCTTCAATAGAGCCTACGAGACCTGCCCAGGAGATGGAGCCAATCCCACTGCTCAAATTCAGTCTACAGGGATTGCAAATGGTGCTTTACAGGGAGACTGAGGAGCTAGTTTTTCTGATTAACACTGAAGTGATGCTTTTCAGCCTGTGATCGTCATACTGTGAGGACTGTGCAGTTCTCTTCCCATCCACATTCTAATACTCCTGAGAGGAGTAGAAAGCTTCAGTGGGAATTACAGTAGTACTTATTGTCTCTCTGCGGGCTGAAACTTCGTTTTGACAATATCTTTTGCCTCCCTATGGACTGCAGCTTGAATAGGGCCTCCTGAGGTACTCTGTCTCCAAAGTCCTGGCTCTGCTCCATTGCAACCTGTCCAAATGGCACCTGTTAGATTTGAAAACCAAATCTATATAACTTTAGTCTAACAGTATTAATGTAAATTATCACATTTGCGATTTAAAATATCTAAGGAGATTATGTGGCTAATATTGATGATCTTTCACAAAGCTTGGGGATCTTTGAGTTCAGAGTAAAAAATGCAAGAAAGTAAATACATAGGAAAAAAAATATAACTGTCACAGCAACTGTTCCAATCAGCTGTATTGCGGTAGTGGAAAAAAACCTGAATACAAACCAAACCAAACCGATTCGGAAAAAACTCCAGGAACTCGCCAACGAAGTTTCAAGTTGACAAGCAGGTATTCTTTATTGTGGCGCAGGGAGACACGGGGGATAGCTCCTCCAAGCGTGTCTCCCCGTATTGCCACACAGGCCATCCTTTTACAGTCACTGGGCATACATTCACATTCATAGGTACACAAAAGGTGATGGTGGTCTTTGAGAGTTGTTTCCAGCATTCATACCCACTGGCAGTCCTTAACATTAGACTTAATCATCCTGTCCTTTTGTCGAGCAGATAGTTTCACTGCCCCCTCCCCGAGACATCTGCTGGTCCGGGATACTCCCCAGTAGATGTTTACACCAACTTAATGGGTTCATTGACTTAGCAATCATCCTGTCCCTCCATCCATCAGCCAATTTAACCGTGCCCATCCCCAGGTCCTGTTTTTCTATTTTATTTTTCTTACACTTTTTGTACTAAGGTCCTATGGACCTAAAACCACCCTTAAGCACCCCCATTACAAAGCCATAACCTTATTTAGAACTGATTACATTTTGTGCTTTTGTGCGTCCAAAAAAACCCCAACAAACACAACCCGCACCAAAGGAAAAACAAAATGAACCCTGAAACAAGACATGTGATTAGTATTTCATAATTATTGAAGGTGTTCTTTTTAAAAGTAACCTTATTTCTAAAAAGCAACTAAATATAAAGTAGATGGAAGCCTTAAGGCCTGTTTTGTCAGCTCAAAACGTAGCAAGGCTTTGTTTTTCACAAGGACTTGGCTGAGGTGTTCAAATTAAAGTAAACATCAGTTCAGCAGTCTGACGAAAATATTACTGTGGGAGTAAGATATTTTGTGCAAGATCCTGTCTGTTAATTTGATTTGCTTAACTCATTCTTTTGTGTAGTCTTCTATTAGCAGAGCTAGCAATAAGTATTCATGCAGCTTTTGCTTTGGCACCAAAGACAAGTAAAGGTGAGACAGCACAAAAGCTGACTTGCAAATTTGTAGGGGTGTGGAAAATTCCAAAAGCTACTATTACTGTGTAGATTAATTGCTTTAATTAATCTTGTTTCCTTTGCAAAATATTAAAAGGGGATCTACCCTTCCTTTAATAGGAAGCAGCTGTTCATTACAAAGCCCGTAGAAAAGTGTCCTTTAAAAGCTGTTCCAGCAGTCAAATTAATTTCATTTTAGACCCCAATTAAAATATAATGGGTTTGCCTTAAAGAATTTTGCCTGGGAGAATTAACATAGCCCAATATTTGTGATAAAAACACAAGCATACATTTACACACAGGGTCTCTGCAGATAGCTCAGCTTGTTGCAGGAAGAGCACAGCAGATTAAGACTCTGGGTACCAACAGCCCATACTCATGACAATGAATCACCCTTAAAAGAGGGCAGATTGTATTTAGCTTGTACTTAGCCCTGCAACCTTAGGTCAGCCTTATCACTCATTAGTATACTTCACTTCCTTAGACTGCAGAAATATAATTCATTTATATGGTAATATAGAAGCTTAAGAAAGACAGAAATGTTCATGCAATCCTTATGTCCAGTACAAATTGACAAAGTCTTGGACTATGATCTACATGAGCATGTAAATCTTGCTTTCTTTAGCTATATGTACAATCCTGTTGATGATAACGGCAGTTTTCATTTACCTAAGTGCTTTACTGGACTGAAGACAAATATAATCACTGCTTTCCTTAATCCCTATGTGATCTCCAGTAGTGTCACAAGCCAATTACTCATGAAGTTTCCTAGTATTTCTGTGATATTCTGATAAATCTTATGATGAATTTTATAACGGAAGTACAGTTAGATAGCAGTAAACTTTCAAAGGATTCAACTTTTACATGAAATCAGATTTCACTGTTAAGCATAGGGTAGTACAGATCTAAATTCAGTTTACTTAAATCTTTTTTGTGGATTTCATGGTGGCCCTCAGTGATATCCTTTAGTGGTGATCTTGGCAGTCCTGGGGTCATGGTTGGACTTGATGATCTTAAAAGTCAATTCCAACCTAGTTGATTCTATGATTCTATGGTGCAACTTTTAAGTAAAAATCTGGTGGGATGGGCCTGAGTCACTTTTCACTGGAAATTATTGTTCCAGTCGATCTGCATTGAATTTAACAGATCCAGGATTTAACTGTGTTTTGAATTCTTGTTTTCATGAAGCAGAAGGAAAACCCTTTCTTTAGGAAATTTCCATTCATGCTCATCAGCAATTTTGTAGATATACAGAAGATTACAGGTAAGAAACTCTCTATAGCTCAAGTTTTTAGCTTTCAAATGTAGGATGTGTCTGTAATTCACTGACTGTTTATCCCTCATCCATAATGTGTACATGTGCAACTACAGCTACAAAAGCTCTACTGAATGCAAAGGAGAAACCCAGTTGCATAAAAGTAGTGCATGATGGGGGTTTCTACCGCTACAGCTGAAGTCTTGCAACAATTATTAATAGCAGGATAATTACTATGGGGAAAGGTTTTCAGAAGGTAGAATTTCAGAACTGACATTCAGAAGTATTACCTTACTAAATCCATGGAAAGCCTACTTTGTAATACTTTCCCAATTCCAAATTTAAAGGAAAAAAGATATGACCTTATGGAAATTATAATCTCATCTTTGTACTGAAATTAGTGCTTTCATGTAAAAAACAGTAATATATAAGTTTGTTCAAAACCTAAAAAGCAATACCTTGTACAAAGAACTGTTAGGTCTGTTAGAAGGGACTAACCAGTGCTTCATGTTTTCTTTGGAGTCCTTAAATGAGACATCAGATGTGAATTGCCCCTTTCTAAACGTTTTGAATTCTTCCACTTAATTGATTCTGGAATGCTCCAATACAGTTTCAAAACCCATTACAAAAGCACATTAACAGTGGTTACACAACAAAATAGCTTTATTAAGGCCTATAAAGTATTCTTCCAAACACTCATTTGGATGCAAATCCCTTCTTTGTGTGTTTGAGCACTTTGACGTGCAGGCAATGGGGTCATTACACCTATGGTCACTTACGGATCAGTGAACTCTGTGAGCATATACCATCAGTGAGGTGTGATGAGAATGGCTAAGGTTCATGGAAATAAATAAGCGATTCCTATTAGAGGAAATAAGAATTTATTCAGGAAGTACCAAAGTTTCTGTGAAAAAGTATGTATCATATTGTTCCAGAAGGCTTACATTAGGAAACTGAAATTCATCCAAGACTTTGGAGGAATTTCTACACCTTGTGGTCTTGGAAAAGATGTCTCTTTTGATTTGAATTTTTTTGAAAACACTTCTGTCAGCAGCCAAAACAGAGCTCGAAGGGCAAACAAAGCTTTACAGGGAAACAGTGCAGTCAGAACTTCGGGGTCTTTAATGAAAGGCTGGATGATGTCTGAAGCTTGAACACTGTCAATGGCAGCTACTGACACAGTAGAGGGAGGGGAGAAGACAGCTTCAGTTTTGGCTAGGTAACTAGCCAAAGAGACTCCCTGAAGAGCCAATGAAGAGCTAGGAGCTCTTTAAAACGGGACATACATGAAGAACTTAATTTACATCTCTTGAATCAGCTTCTGGAGGAATCTCTCCATTGCTTACAATGAATGTTTACAGAGACCAGCTGGTTATTTGGCTAAATTCAGTATGCTTTCCACTTCAACATCATCCATTTGAAGCAGATATTCGTGCACCTTCTTCCCTACTTTGTAAATGAAGTGCAGCTCTCAAACTGATGTTCAGACTGCTAATACAATCTTGAGTTTAGTACGCATTTGCCCTACAATGAATACTGGCAGAGATTTACATGGTGGAAACTAATTAGTCCTAATTGTACTTATTTATAGAGTGATTCATTACTGTATGTAAACCTCCTAAGTAAGAGTGTCCCCTCGAACATTTACTGTTCACTTATCAGCGAATAAGTGAATAGAAATAATGTCTTAGTGTGGGACCATAGCTACCATTATGTGCATTGCTTCACCAGAATGCACTGTCATACTACTTCTGTGTCAGGTCATATGAGCAAAAATCATGTACTGTATTGGGAAAAGATACAGGGAATGTACCAATATCCTGATATAGCACCATTGCATGAAATGGACAAGGTATTAGACAAATTAGGATTATGTGTAACAATAGCGGTGGTACAAACGCCAGATATGGTTTAGTGGGAGGTGTTCCTGCCCATGGCAGAGGGGCTGGAACTAGATGATGTTAAGGTCCTTTCCAACCCTAACTATTCTATGATTCTATGATTCTATGATATTGGCTCCTGACAATTTCTACCTGATGATGTTAGGTGATGATCATTCTGAGTACATTGGTAACTCTGAGATACTTGTAAATATGGTCATTAATTCAAGATCTCCAAATTATTACTTTAATAGCACAATATTCTCTGGTTGGCATGTAAGTAGATGGAGAGGTGGTATGGGTGGGACCAGGAGAAAGAGTACTTGGCAGTTTAGTTGGAAAAGGGTGGAAAAGTTGGATAAGTAGAAAGAGCCTCAGTTATACCAATGACCAAACATTTGATGTAACAAACAACAGAGAATAATATGTCTCAGAAAAGGAGCCATCTTAGCCAGATTTATATTCACAACTATTGACATTATGACAATTCATAAAAATAGGTGGCATAGGTTGATTTTGGTTTACTTTGTTTTTTTGGACTGGATGTTGACATTTAAATGCAGCGCTGGATAAGAATAATAGGAAACCAAATCAGATTAAACATTGTTGGTCTAGAGACAGCAGAGGAAATAACTTTGGAAGCAGTTATATAAATGGCTCATCAGGTAGCAATTTATAAAAAACATAAATAAGTTTGGAGGCAAGGACAACAGGATCTTTGTCATACTCTTCATTGAACTTGCTGAAAACAAATGCCATGTACATTAACTTTTGAGATTTAGAGAAACATCTACATCTTCTTGGAAACTTAAGAATCCTGCAGATTCTTGTGATTTCCTGGTGGATATTGTTAGAATTATATCTGATTTCAGTTTCCACTCAGGAAGTGACTCCTCTACCTAACTGATGCTATCAGTTCTCTGAGGGGGCATTTACTTCCCCTCCGTAATGCAGAAGCCTTCATCTCTGTTTTGCTGCTGATGCCCCCTGACCACCATATTTTTCAGTGGTGACTGACGAACTGAATTAGCTGTGCTATAGCTTTGGAGACCCTTAGAGACTCTGATTTTTAAGTCCCTAAACTAAAATGAAGCTAAGCCAATATAATTTACTGGATGTTTCAGAAGTTGTTTGGCTGTTTGGACACTGCATGGTCAGATCAGGTTATAATGCCTTTCTTCACTACTTTGAAAAGAAAGGCAAGATCTTCAGAGCTAGTTCTTCCCTGCTAGCATTTATTTTACTTAGTGCATTTGCTTCTCTGCAGTGCTGTGAATTGAGATCAGCAAGTGTACTTTCTAAGAAACTGCAATGGTTAGTAATAGATGTGTGCAGACATGGATGGTTATCTAGGTTATCTATGTCCCAAAATAGATTCAAGCCTGCATTTTGTTTCAGAAACATTATTTGGTTTCAGGCGCTTGGTTAAACATTTCTGTTATCCTTAGCCTCTAAACAAGAGCCTGTATATTATTAAACAAGAACTCTGTCATAATTTATGTCTTAAATTGTTCTTCACTAGCTTCTTGCAGAACACCAAAACAAAAAGTGACCACTGTTTCTTATTTAACTGAAGTCATAAAAGAAGCATACTGTGGGGCCCTTTCTTTCTTTATCCAAAACTCACCAAATCCAAAATTCAATTTTTGCTGTGAATCCTGAAATTCAGCAGGGCCAGGTATTCATTCTGTATGTACAGGGCTGTAATCTCTTGCTTTCTGAACAACTTGGTAGATTTTATAGCTATTTTGGCCTTTTGGGTTGTCCCCATTCCTGGTGTTCATTTTTATTTCAGGTTTGAAATAACCATACTCTACATTTGTGAAGTACATTTAATTCAGGAGGGAATATCCAAAAGAATATACTCTAGAACAGGGATTTTCATCCTACTGCCTCGATATCCTGGAATTCTGTGGACTGTTTTTTAGGAGGCCTTTAGAAGACAAGAAAAATAAATTATTTTATTCTAAAGCAGGTATGCAAATACTTCTGGTAGGAGCACATCTGTATAGGTCCACATCTCTATCAGAAGTATGTAAGAGTTCACAAAACAAAAGAATCAGTAAAATGCCATAACAGAAGCTACTAAAATGTGTCTACTACTAGGGTCCATTTAATAGGCTTTCTGCCCCAGTAAATAAACTCAGAGCAAAACCCAATTTGATCTCCTTAAACAGTTTGTTGGAGAGGCTGGAAACCACAGTATGCACCAGAGTAGCCAGCATCATGTTGCATACATGTTTAAAATCCTAAAATACCACAAAAACACTTTGTCATTTCTGAAGAACTTTTAAATAATGTATATTTGAATAACGTGTATTTGCATCACTACTGTTGGTAATTTTTGCTATATTTGTATGATCAGTTATCACCAAAACATTTCTTCCTGCATCAATCTAGAAGTGTTTAATATTCACCTATTTGATACTCACCGTTTAACATTTAATATTCATTTAATATTCACCATAAACCTGAAGTAAAATTATATAATAGTGAAAATTTATTCAAAGTAGGCTAGGAACACTGAACATTCATACTGTTTTGGTAAATGAGTGGGAGAAAGGAAAAGAGAAGCATAGCTGATATTCTGCTGTGACATCAGTGACACCAAAACAGGTGCTAGCTGGTTATATCTTCAAAGTAGCACAGTTCCTTTAAGTGTGGCATTGTTGTCTTTTTTCATACTTATTTTACACGTCATCTAAGCAGCAATCAAACTGAGAGGAATTTTCTGAACTATCATATTTTTAATTGATTTCCTATTGAAAAGCTGCTTTCGGCAATGAAGTCTGGATTTAGGGGGTTGAGATATGTGAATCAAAAGAAACGTTTTTCTTTTAGTCTAGCTCATACCTTGACTGAAATAAACATTTCTTCCTCAGAAGATGTCAGTTAAAAAAAAAATCTTAGGACATGCATATTCTATAACAAACAATAAAACTAGCCAAGAATCCAGTAGTTCAGAAAACAAACGTAAGGAATAAAAGAGGCAGAAAGGTGAAGAGATACAGTGTGTTGTGTGGAGATGGTCCAGCACATCTCTTAACACCCACATGGAATTATTTCCCATAATGTGAAAATGTTGCAGCCATGGTTCCCAGTAAAGGTGGCAGAGCTTCTTTTGGTGGTTGATTAGTTGCACAGTGATGCAGTGCTGTTAGAGCTGAGATAGGAATATGGAACCTGCAAGGCCAAGGAATGGGCCAGAGAAATAAAACACATGGGAAAGGAAGCAGGAGTCAGAGGAAGCAGGAACAGGCAGGGGGCTCTGTTTTTTCTTCCAAGTGACTCAAAACACTCAGCACATGCCGCTGAGAATATTATTCTATTTTATTTCAGGGAATATTTGTTTAGATGAAGATTAAGCTAAGACATTTCAGATCTATGGGAACAGAGTCCTGTGATGCATTATTACATACTGTGTAGGACTATTTCTCTGAAACACACTGGAGGTCTGAAAAAAAATAACAGGAAGGACAGTTGCAGAAAACATTTTTAATGCAATTTAAAATTCCATGTGGTCATGTGCTTCCAATCCCTCATTCAAAAAAATTCTGTCCAGTTGCTGTAAATACTTTGGGTTTTGATTTTCAGATTCTCCTGATAATTCTTCAAAGCTAAAATAATTTAAAGGGGTAATTGTGAGCTCCACTGTGCTATTTGCAGGAGCACTCAGAAAGAAGCACCTCAGGCTTTATTGCTGCTTTCCGCACACAATAGCTTCTCATAGAGAGAAGAAACTTTTTCTGTAAGTGCAGCAACCGCTATGGGCACCTAATGAGGATCAAGGAAAAAATCAGTTCTTTCCCATGCATTATTTTCAATGTTGGTAGAAAAAGTCATCTGTGGTTTTTATTAAAAACACATAAATACATATTTTAAGAATAGCTTCTTTCTGCCTTCTGATCATTTTACTGCTCAGACACAGAGCTCTATGTTCAGACAAACTTTCACCATCCTTCTGGGCAGAGAGCATCACAGAAACTCATGTTTCTGTCTTGCCTTAAAGTGAGCACAACTGATTTTAGTTTACATATAAATAAAGAAATTAACATTAAAGTAGGGGACATTTTTTTGTATACTTAATTTGGAGCAAGCTAGCAAATGAATGCTTGTTATCATTTATTTGCTACAATGTACATTAACAATGTGAAAGTAGAAAAAGAATGTCCCTTAGGATCATTTCTGATTTTTTTAGTGGTGATATGTGTTTTGTTTTTTTTAAAATTAGCAAATACTAAAGGCAGGACTGAGCATGAGTCATAAAAGGTGATAACAAACAGCAAGCCATGTTTTTGAAAGCAATTATTGATGATAAATGCTCACCTTGTGATCACTGCTTACTGTCTTTCAGGACTCAAAATAGAGGATCCTCAAATCATTGTATATACAAAGCTGCTGTATATCTGGATACAGTTTTCTGCTTTATCTGCATTACCAAAGACAAATTACATGGCACAAGATTCAGACAGAAACCCTAAACCCATGGCCCTGGCAGGGTGTTGCAGGGCATCAGTAGAAATTACGTTATATACCTTTGCAGAGGTCAGTGGGATGAGCTGACAGTGCAAGGAGCAGCACCCAGACCAGAAGATTAATGCTGATGAGTTTAGGCATGCTGAAAGCTATACAGGATCTTTCGGAACCCCCTTTCATCCCATAGGCACATAATTCAGACTAAATATCCTTTTACACCTCAAAGGAGGCTCTTCGAAACTCTCCACTGAGCCCAGCCCATGAGCTCCCACAGCTTTTCATTTCATTTGAAGCTTCTGAACTGGGCATAAGACTGCTTTCTTTACCTGTACACAAGGCAAAATACAATTTAGCTAAGTGACCTCAAAGACCTAGGGGTAAGCTGTGAAATAACGGTTAAGCTTTGTAATATTAGCTGTGGTTTTATATACAAAATATTTATATTGCTTTTGCTCAATTTTCAATGGAGCATCTACACAACCTTGTTTACTAATGCCCAAGAGAAACATTTGGCTTGCAGACACCTTGGCATGTATGTCATGTAATATTATTCTGCTTTTTTTAGATTGCTAAAAGCAATTACCAACAGAAATTTGGCTTTTGAACAGTTCATCTGTGAGTGCTGTTTAAATCTAAAGTTGCAATACTCAGCTTTTGACCAAGTTCCATAAAGATAGTAATCCTGTTTTGTCAACACAGATAGCTGAAGTTCAGACTCTAAGTCTGTTGTTGCTATTGCAGAAACCAATTAGATCAGATGAGACTCCAACGGCAAGTGGAGGGATAACAAGCAGGAGGAGTTGCCAATCTGTTTGGAATCAAATAGTGTACCTTGTTGTACATGATTATGAAGTTGTGGTGGTTTATGTTGTATATGCTATGTGGTTGAATTTCTGGGAATGCAGGCTTAGTTTATCGTTCCACTGAACTTGATGTATTCCTGGTCTAGTGGAAGGTGTCCCTGCCTATGGCAGGGGGGTTGGAACTAGATGATCTTCAAGGTCCCTTCCAACCCAAACCATTCTATGATTCTGTGATTCAGGGAATGCAAACTGCTGCTGTCCAGGCTGGCTTTAAGCCCACATGTAGCCATAACTGCCTGGGACATCAGGCTTTCTGCAAGGATGCTCATCCTGGCTTGAAGGCCTCTCAAGCCCTTGCTGTCCAGGACTGCTTTTAAGAAGTTGCCTGGCTGAGCTGTGCACACCTCACAGTAGCGATATCTGTGCTTATATTTAACTCTGTGACTTTCTATGTGCTGCAATCCTTAACACCTCACAAACAAAAGCTGCTGTAGGACTTGGTTTGAAGGGTTTGACAGAAGAACATGCTGGTTCAGTTTGGATCCCTGTAGGAAAGGGATCTCAGCCTAGTAACATATTGCCAGAGTCATCTTGTTTTCTACCTATACCTCACCTCTGCCTGCTCCAGCCAGAGAGCAGTTCATGGATCTGTTGGGTGCACTGCTCAGACCTGCTAGTGAATGGCTTAAAGAACTTTTAGGGTGCTATTTTAGTGACAATGACGAGATTCTAAGTGCAGAAACAGCAGCTCCTTTGCTGTGCAGAGCACTTGCTTTTGGTTCCCTCTCAGAGAGATTTTCTCTTTTATTCCTTGCTGTTTTCTGTAAGGTAGTCTGAAAAGATACTACTACTTTATAGTGCTGAGTAATAAACTACTGAAGAACAAATACCAGCAAAAGTAGGTAACATTTTTGACACTTTAAAGGCAGAAAATATGCAAATTAAAATATTGTAGTCTTATATAAACAAACCAGTCCTGTCTGTTCCTTGTTTAAAAGATCATAGAATCATAGAATATTTAGGGTTGGAAAGAAGCTTTAAATCATCTAATTCCAACCCCCCTGCTATGGGCAGGGAGGCCTCACACTAGATCAGTCCATCTAAAAGAGAATCTTTTAAACTTTGAATAGGAAACACACATTTTGCAGTATAACTTGTTTGCTCCAGCAACAGCATTAAACTGTGTGGTTTCATCACTTCCCAGGGCATTTTATTCCAGGGAGCACATGCCATTATTGGCAGGTATATGAAATTTCCCTCCTTCCTACACATGCTTGTCTGCTTGGTGTCTTCTAAGTCCTTTATCTCCTCTCTCCACTTGCACATGAATTGGCACTAATCGAAGGCACCAGTGACTGGCATTTTTAATTTGCTGAAATACATTTTCTACACTATGGGAGTGGCTTGCTGCTGCTGGTAGGCTGTGATCTTCACAACCAGTGTGTGATCGCACAGCCCGGGGTGACTTTATAATCTGAATCCACAGGAAAAGGACTCGCTAGGAATGTGATGCTATCTCTGAGCCTGAGGGCTTTCACAAAGATCCCCAGGAAAACAGCAGTGATGCAAAGTGGTGGGAGAGAAAATCTGCAATGGAACTCACAGCGATGACTTACAAACTGAATATCCACTAAACCTGAGTGCAAAAATATAGTTCTCAGTCATCATTTTTTCCGTGGCAAGGTCACAAGTGTTTTTGATGAATAAAAAAATGCATAGTATAAAAGAATTGAGTCCTGCAAAGCAGTAAACAACCTTGAAAATTTTCCTTTTATCTGTCATTTCTGAAGTCCTGAGACAGGCTGTTAAATCTAGAAATATTAATGCTGAATCTCTGTAAAGGGTGTGGAATTGCCATGCATGGAGACAAAACATTGATTCAGGCAATATTAATACCATTTAAAAAAAAAACAAACCACCAAATCAAAAGCCTTTTAAAAAGGATTATTTTTTTTCTTCTTTTCTGTTCTAAGCAGGCAAAGACATGATTTAGCTAACATTCTGGCACAGATGCCTTATCCAAACCAAAACCTATGCTATTTCATGTTGAAACACAGCAAGAATGAATGTGTCAGTTCTTAATTATATTTTTACTTGCCTCTTTTTTGGAGTTTTTTGTTGATTTTGTTTTGGGTTTTTTTAATCAGTTAGGATATAATCCCATTTCTAGTACAGGAAAGCACAGCCCGCGTGAGGTCTCCACCATGCCAAGATTAAGATGCTGCTTCTGAGACAAGGCCTATGGTGGGGGGTTTGGAACTAGACGATATTTAAGGTCCCTTCCAACCAAAACCATTCTGTAATTTTATGATTCTATGATAAGAAATGTAAAGTGGTACATCTAGGAGTCTCATGAAGACATGTACACAGGCGCTACACAAGAAACACCAGAGTGGTTCAGCTGTCAAAACTGAACAGTTCAAGCCTTTTTCTATGGGCTCTCTGCAGGAAGCTCTGCATCACAAATCAAGTGAAGTCAACAAGGCTTTTCATTGTGTTTCAGCAAGAATTAGAGCAGGTATTAGGGTATATTCTTGACCTCATCTTCTTAGCAGGCACTCTGCATGTTTCTGGTCATCTGTACTGCACGTTCCTGACTGATGAAATAGCAGTAGCTAAACTGATAACTCACTCTGTCTTAAGAGAGAGACAGCTGCTTCAGAGATGTTAGCAGGACAGTTTGATCCCCTTTTCCAGGGTGCCACTGTTTATGTCTGCTCTGCTTTTATATTTAAGCGGTCATACCACAGTTATCCATGGAGCTGAAATTAACCTAATTTTGTCCACTACATATCACAGTATGTGGAGTGTTATCAGAGACAAGGAATGGGAAGGGTTTTTTGGTACTGGCCTATAAATAAAATGTTTGTGTGTTAGGGCAGGATAGGATTTTTGGCCTCAGTATGATAAAATTATACAGACTAGCCCTGGTAGACTGTGTTATCATAGATGTGCAGTAGCACAGAAGTAACTTAACCCATCAAAGAGAACAGATGAGCACTAATCTTGCAAAGAATGTAAATTTTATGTAATAAAATGGTAAATATGCTTTATATCTCTATAGCCCACACTAGATGTACCATGTACGCACACGTGCACACGTACATACATTCCAGCCCAAGATTCAAAGCAGGTCATTCCTTCTAACTGAATTATTAAACCAAATATTTTAAATACCTCTGTAATTTTACTTTCTCCTATCATTTTTAAAAACACTTTTGTGGTTTGTTTTTCTTTTTTCCTTAATTCTCCCACTGATATGAGCAAGACTTGTAAATTTAGAACACTTTTTATATAATTTTCCCCAAGCTTGCACCCAAGTAAGAGTGGAGCTTTTACTATTTCACACTAGATTTTCAGGTAGAGCAAAGTGGAGGAGGAAGGAAATATCTAGACATTATATATTATACATTATAAATTATACATTATACATTATACATAGCATAGGCTTTGTTATAACCCTGTTCTTAAGCTCCAGTCCTTTACATCAGGGTGTGTAAATGAAAACTGCCCAACATCTGGGTAACTATAATAATGCAGCTGAAGGTATTAACGGTTCTCTGAAAACTGCCTAACATATGAGTAACTATAATAATGCAGCTGAAGGTATTAATGGTTCTCTGTAATTGCACAACGTTCATGACTTCATGAACTCAAGCCTGCTGAGCAACATGGCTAGAGTTTCTACATAAGGGATCTTCTCAGGGCAGAAGATAAATTAAGGTTTATTGGCTTTTCCCCAGACAAGACCTTTTTTTAGTAAATATTCTTGCTAAAGGTAAAAGGTATGAGGAAAATTGGTTGCTGTTAGATTTGCTTTAATTAAATATAATTCAAGTGCTTGCCAAACTAACTGATCTGACCAAAAGAAGAAATAAACCACATAATAGACCGCCTCCTGTTCAGTGTTGTTGATCCAGCAGAAGGGATAATATGTAGTTATCTAATGTAGCACTTCATGTGTTCAGAGCTAAGAACTCATTCACACAGAGTAATTTATTTGGTTATAGAAAAAGCTTGTAGAATTAACAAATGACTCTTTTCTTTTTCCTCTGTTCAATACTTCTAGCACTGCCCTTTGTGCACAGATAAGTGCTACTTGACTTGAAATGTAAAGAAATAGCATCCCACAGCTGCCTGTACCCAGGCAATTTGCCATTAAGTGAAGCATGCCAAAGCAGATTTCAGTGAAAGGCAGCAGTAACTTGTAGTGTGAGTGAGAAACATGTAGAAGTCCTGTTGAGCATCAGTATGCTTGTTGCTCCCACTCCCACTCCACACACACCAGTGCCTTACAAGGTACAAGTTTTTGCGCAATGAGGAGTAAAACCTTTGAACAGCCAACTTCAGAGAATGTGTAATGGGCTTAAACTGTGCAGCAATTATGTGACCATAGGTCTTGAAGGACTTTTAAAAAGAACAGCTTCCCCTCTGGTTACCAGGATTTAATTATTAAGCCTGAGTTTCATCAACATGACAATTTCCATCAAGTCTACTGTGCTTCTAAACCTGCTAACCACATTTCTTAACAACCAGAAGAAAATCTGACACTGCAACTAAGAGCTGACTGCAAACTTAATGGGATAAAATATGCATTCTTTTATGTTAGTAAAATTTATAAGAACTTAGAAAATGCACATTTTTAGAGAGGTGAGACTGTGTTAGATTTCAGTGACAGTGATGTCAGAACAAAAGATGCATGGAATTTGTGCAACTAAACCTTTACAATAAGCTGCAACCAAAAACCTGTATCTGTCTGCCCTTTTAACAGTGAAGATTTTCATATCGACATTGGAGCACCAACATTTCCCACAGAAATTACATTTTCTTCATATTTTTGTTTATAAATACTAGGGTATCTGGTTAAGAGGATATCCTTCCTTCAAATAATAGGCAGTCTCTAAATATTTGCCTGTCTCCAAAAGAAACACAATATCTATCAGCACAGAAGATTCACTTCAACTAAATAAGTTTTTTAAAAGCTTTGTAATGGCAAATTCCCTCCCAAAACATTTCAGTTGTCAATAATGTTATATAAACCATCGTTTCTCTTAGTAGTGAAATGTTAAACTTATCCCACTTGGCTTTTTTGGTTGTAGATTTCTCAGCATAAGAAGGCTTTTGTTTTAATGTGGTTGAGTATTTTGTAGTCTGCATGATGCTATGTACGGTATTATTTATAATAACGGTAATGTTTTCATCTGTCAGGCCACTTGGTTTTATCAAGGCCACTGCAAAACAGAGAATGCTTTCTTTCACTGCTACTTCATAAAATGCTGTGTTTCTGGTACCTAAGGTAGTTTTAAGATCTGGAACATTAGAAAAGCCTGGGAAATTGTAGTTTTCCTGCTTAAAGCATAGCATTAGAGGTTCTGTCATGCACTGACTGTAACAGACTATTACTGTCCTTAACATAATGTTATGTCTCATGTTATGCACTAGAAATTAGACATGACATTTCCTGTTCAACTGCAAGTTTCATTGTTCTCAGTGTGTGTTCTGAATAACATTCCTATTTTTCCATGAATCTAGACTATTTTGTGCAAGAGTATCAAACCATGCTGTTGTGTCAAGTAAGCAAAGGGATTAATGATCCTAAATACTTAATAGTTAACATTAATTTAGAAAATGACCGTATGTTTATTTCCATTCATTATTAAAATAAAAAATTATTTATCCTATTAATTTTATTTATAAAATAACTTTATTTTTAAATGCAATTTTATTTTACTCATCTGATAAGAAAGAAAAGTCAGACATATTATGTACAAGTGAGAGGGGTACACACGAACACGACAGCTTCTATTTTCTCTTGTAGCCAAAGCTGAACTCCACAATCAATCAATCAATCAGAAGCACTCCACCAGGGATGAGTAGGTGGACTTGCCAACAGCCTGTGGCTGTGAGGGCACAGGCCAGGGCAGCACGTTCAGTGAGCTGATAGATTTGAGTTCTTTTTCACTGTGAGCTCCAGATGCCCTTAGGAAATTGCTGGCCTTTGCCTGAATTCACTGTTTGGTCACAAAGTGTAGGTGAAGAAGGGGAGAGATCTTTCCAGCAGGGTCATGATCCTACAAGCAGAACCAGCTTCATCCAGCCTTTCATACAGGTCTTCAGTTCCTTGTTTTTACATTTTTGCCTTTATTAACATGTTTTGTTGGTACAGAGCATAGGTTTTCTGAGGCAATTTCCCTTCTGTATGAAGAGCCTACTATCATACAGCCTTACTCATTATATGAGTTGCTAGACACAGCAGCAGTAATAGTAACAACTGCCTGTTACTGGACATGTAGTATTAAATAATACAGAAGACATCCTGCACTGTGTACACTAAGAAAGATGCAACAGCAACAGGGTCTTTAATTCTGTTGAAGGAAGGTACATGTGCTCTACTGATATGCTTGTCTAATATTCTGGGTTGTACTAATCCATTAGCATTTAGATCTTCTTGTAAAGAATAGCTGAATGAAAGACACGTTTCTTCTTTTAATCTTCTTGCTGTTAACGTGCAGAAATTGGGGTTCTCACATACACATTTTGCGTGGCAGAAGAGATAAGAACCAGCCGATAAAGTTCTAAACGTCAGTGCAACTACGTTCAACCTGCCCTCCATTTGAGTAAGCAACTTACCAAGAACAGGGAGGAGTAGAGAGCACAGCTGGCTTTCCAGATAATGTGCTTTACCTTATAGGACCTTTAAAAATATATTACAAGCATGTCAAAGATGATTTCTTTCTCGCATTTACTTCATTTTTTATTGTGACAGAAAGAGGACAGTTTCAGTGGCTGACATGTCCTTCTAATTAAGACTATTACAAAAATGAGGAGGTTACAAAGGTACAGCTACAGCTGATCTCTGTTTTTCAGGAGTTCTTCCCATTGCAAGCCAGTCGTAATGGTGTCTCCACATCTTGCTGACTGCAGAGACTGATCCATTTCCTGTGAGAATAATCTCCTGGAATAGGGCAGGAAAAAACAAACCTCAGAGAGGTGCTGCAGTCCTATCACTTATCTTTCTCCTTTGGGTTGATTTATTCCCTCCCGAGTGCATAGAGATTGCAGCTCTGTTCCTGAGAATAGTTGTGCTAGAAAGCAGGAGAGTCCTTGCCACCATTAACTATGTTGGTTATTACCCATCCAGTCTGGCCCTTAGGGTGCAGAACCTCACAAATATTACTTCATTAGTAAAGAGCTCAGTTTGGTGCTTATACTGCGCGGCAAAATATTCCAAAACAACATTGAAGAGCACATGTGTTTTAAGGTAGGCTTAGTGGCAACGATGTCCTAACAGTGAAACCAAAATCAGTGTCAGAATTGCCTTATTTAGAACTGGATAAGAGTGGAACTCTGAGTAGGTGCTTAAACATTTATTTCCTTTTTATGAAACTACTTACTGTCATGGGTTCAGCAGTAGCAGTCACTTTTTCTCCTTCTTGGTAGCTGGTGCAGCACCGTGGTTTTGATTTTGGGCCTTGGAACTGCGCTGATAACACCAGTGTTTTCAGTTACTGCTTGGTAGTGTTTTGTCTGGCCAAGGACTTTCTGAGCCTCATGCTCTGCCGGGGAGGAGGGGAAGCCGGGAGGAAGCAGAGACAGGACACCTGACTCAAACTGACCAAAGAGGTTATTCCATACCACAGCATGTCATTGTGCAGGATGTGAAGATGGAGAGCAGAGACCCAGAAGGGTGGTGGTAGTGGATAGTGGGGGGTTCGCTGCTGGGGGGTGCACTGGCTGGGTTGGGCTTGGTGAGCAGTTGTATTCTTTTTCCTTGTATTTCTCTTGTATTATTATTGATGGTAGCAGTAGTGATTTGTGTTATACTTTAGTTACTAAACTGTTCTTATCTCAACCTGTGCGAGTTGCATTTTTTTTTCGATTCTCCTCCCCATTCCCCTGGGACTGGGGGAAGAAAAAGAGGGAGGGAGTGAGTGAGAAAACTACGGGGGGGGGCTTAGAGGCTTAAATCACGACACTTACTTGTCCTTTTAAAGTTATTTTTGTAAAGATCATATCAACATTTGTGGCTATACTTGAGGCAAGGATCACTGCTTGAAAAGATATATCTTCACTTTGCATAACAACTGTGTTTTAAGTCAACCAACCATGTGCTTATTAAGGATGAGAGCACTAGCATATTCTCATGTCATTAATATTAGCTATTATGCCAGTGACTGAAAGACTAAAAGTACATTAGGGAAGTTTACAACATGAAATTGTTCATACCTTCAGAATTGTCTGGGGAATTACACCAAAAAATAGGTGTTACTGCATGAGTTCCTCTCTTGAAATTGTCTACATGTCTCCATGTTCCTTCTGCATGTACTACTAAGTTATACAGACTCTAAAAACAGAATCATAATTGTAGGCAAAACTGAGGAAAATAATATCCTTCACCGCCTTTTCCTTTTAATGACTTCTGGATATTTTTTTTTCTAGTCAAGATGACATTTAGATTTCAAATAGTGCCTTGATCAAAATCACCCAGGTATGAAATATCCGTCTTGCAAGGAACAAAAATAGCTTAGTACATACTGTCAAGAGAGAAACAAGAGTTTCTGTTATAAAAATTTGTCTTATGTTATTTGGATATTCACTTCTCTTGTGCGATCTCAGACTTCTTTCTTCACTAGATTGTCAGAAACTTACACCATCTCACTACTGGAAACAGCTAACAGTTCTTACACCTTTAACCTGATACTGGATTTATACAATAATTGACTCTGCCTTTATATCATCTGTATAGTTAATTACATTTTAGCATTTCAGCAGTAGTGAGGTTAAAATGGGTGTCATGGTTTAATGCCAGCCAGTAACTCAGAACCATGTAGCCGCTCACACCTCCTCTTTCCCCCAGCTCCCAGCAGGATGGGGAGAACTGAAAGAATGCAAATCCCATGGGTTGAGATAAGAACAGTCCAGTAAGTATAATATAAAACTACTACTACTACCACTACTTATTATTATTATTAGGTAAATAATAAAGGGAGAGAATATAAAACTAAAAAGGAAAGGAAAAGGAAATGATAAGCACAAGCGATGCACAATACAACTGCTCACCACCCACCGACTGATTCCCAGCCCAGCCTGAGCAGCAATCTGGGCCTTCTGGGTAACTCCCCCCAGTTTCTATAGTGGGCATGAAATGCTGTGGTATGGAATATCCCTTTGGCTAGTTTGGGTTAGGTGTTCTGTCTCTGCTTCCTCCTGGCTTCTTGTGCCCCTCTTCACTGTCAGAGTATGAGAGACTGGAAACTCCTTGATCAGGGTAAGCGCTACTTAGCAACAACTAAAAACATCAATGTGTTATCATCATTGTTCTCAGACTAAAGCTGAAACACAGCACTGCACCAGCTACTAGGAAGGAGAAAAAAAATATTACAGCTGAGCCCAGGACACTAGGAAAACTGTGTAAATTTCTGCCATCCCCAGTGCAAGAGAGAGACGGACAAGCTGCAGACAGTTACCACTGGTTCACTAAGATCAGGGGACTGCCACAAATGCATAAAAGGAGAAATGAGGAGATCTGAATTTGTTCAATATGGAAAGGAGAGATCCAGTTGTCTTCAGTGACTAATGGGGAGCTAAAGAAAAGAGAGCCAGACTGTTCTCAGAGGTAACCTAGGGAAAGGAGGGTCCCAGGTTGCAACAAGAAAATTTCTGGTTTAATATAAAACCAAACCAAACCAAAACAAAAAACAGAAGTCCTGAGGGCTGTGAAGCACTGGAATAGGTTGCTCAAAAAGGCTGTGAAACCCCCAGTCTTGGTAATGTTCAAGTCAAGACCGTGTATGGTCCTGAGCAACATAGTCTAACTTTAGATTTAGTCCTGCTTTGAGCACAAGGTTAGGCTTAGATCTGTGATTCTAGTTGCTACATGGGTGAAACACTCTCCTTACAGCTGTGAGCTTCCTACAGGTGCTTCATGAGACTTTCAGTATCTTTCTAATCCTGTTTATAATGATGAGTCATTAAAGCAGTGTACTGGATGAGTGCCCTTCTTTACTTCAGCTTATCCCAAGAAGCATGCAAAATCAGGCCTACACAGCTCCAAGTACTCTTTCATCTGATAGCAACTAAATTACTCATACCATATCTCTGTCAAAGAGAAATCCGATACAGCCCCAGAACAAAAAAAGAAGCCAAACCAGTGCTGGCTTTCTAGGCACCAGCTGCGCAAAATATGACTCATGTGAATTAATGCTTTTGCCATTAGTTTAAATAACAGTTTTTACAACTTCCCTATGACTCTGAAAACATATCTCAGCCTTATATTAAGCACACACACTTACATATATGCATACAAATATTAATGCATACATATTTATGCGTATATGTACACATACATACATACATATATCTGTCTATACATGAAGTACACACATAAAGAGCTACAGTGTGAGAGTAGATTCCTATGGTGCTAGGCTTTGAAGAATGTCTGGAAATGACAAGCTGAATCCTGTCTTCTTTTTACACCAATAGAATTCCTTTTATCCTCGTTCCTAAAAAATAGCCTTTTCTGTTATGTTATAGTCTGATAAATAGAGTTCATAGTCTTCTGGTAGTAAAAATGAGCTTCAGCAGGAATTGTCTAATCTGTTCTCAAAACACAAGCCAGATGTGGGCATCAGTCTTGCATATCACCATTTCTGTCCGTACTAGAATACATAGACCTCTAGCCTGAGCGTAAAGATTGCACATGAATAATGCCCTGCATGTGAGTTCAATTACATTATTTTCCCTTTGAAAACGTGAAGTTTGACCCTATGGTGAATTTGTTTCATCTTCCCATCATTGACTATGCTTTGGGCATTTTTGCATTATGAACAATATGAGTCTTAAGCCTCATTAGTTTCATTATTGCCCCTGCTTGGTTTATACACTTAAAAACTCAGAGTGGCTGACAAAAAAACAGTTTTTGAGGAGTCTTTGCAACTTTCCCTCACGGTAGAGCTAGAAGTTTGTCTGATCCCCCAAAGAAGCCTGATGTCTTTCTTTTTGCATGGTCTGTGTGTCATGGTAGTCATTAAAGACTATTAGAAATGAATGTTGCTTTTAGAAATTCATTGCTCTCCTCTTAGTTATCTGTCCATATTTCTAGGGGTTTCTGGTTTTATTTTTGATTCACAACTTTTTTGCCTACATTTCAGGACAAAGTTTACCAATTATGATTATTGTTTACATGTGGCAGGCTACAATGAAGTGTAGATTAACAGTCACAACATATAAAAAAAGTCAAGTTTCCAAGGCACATTTAGATACATGAAGATAGGATGAGAAAGTTGGGGCTGTTCATCCTGGAGAAGAGAAGGCTGCATGGAGACCTCATAGCAGCCTTCCAGTATCTGAAGGGGGCCTATAGAGATGCTGGGGAGGGACTCTTCATTAGGGACTGTAGTGATAGGACAAGGGGTAATGGGTTCAAACCTAAACAGGGGAAGTTTAGATATTGGATATGAGGAAGAAATTCTCTCCTGTGAGGGTGGTGAGGCACTGGAATGGGCTGCCCAGGGAAGCTGTGAATGGTCCATCGCTGGCGGTGTTCAAGGCCGGGTTGGACAGAGCCTTGGGTGACATGGTTTAGTGTGAGGTGTTCCTGCCCATGGCAGGGGTGTTGGAACTAGATGATGTTATGGCCCTTCCCAACCCTAACTATTCTATGATTCTATGATTATGTTATTTTCAAGCTAATGCTCTGAAATATGAATGTGCTGTCATAACACTAGGCCCTAGTGTAATGGCATCAGGGCCAAGGAATAAAACTCTCTTCTCTAACTCTGGACACACAGAAGTGTCACATAGGAATCCTGAGCCACCTCAGTCCACCCTGTACAAGTGAACAACCTGCGACTCAGCTGAAAAAAACTTTCTTCTACTTTCTACCACCATTTTTCACATCAGAGAACAGAGTCTGTATCCAATTTAGCAGAGGAGCTAGTTCTACAGTATTCATGGGGGAGAAAAAACACTCTCTTTTAGCTCAGTCCAAGAACAGCTGACCCTTGGCAGTCTGCATAAAATAGGTTTCTATTCTGATTTGTCCACAGCCACTGGGCTGTTTCCCCAACTGGTGAAAAACTACTGTGCAGGATGGGAATCCTTTTTTGAATATACTGGTATCTGAATCTCAAAGTGAAGCTGTCTGTAACCATGGTGAACTCTATCCCAGTTTCACAAACCCTGTGAATTTCCTGAGTTTCCTGCAAAAGAAAAGGATACAAAATGGAGTAAAAAGGGGCGGGTTGTCAAACTTTGAGGAACAGTGTGATCTCAGCAACGCTTGGCAGAAACTTCAGTGGGGTTTACACAAAACTGATAGTGCTCACACAGCAAGAACCCATCCATTAGGTGTGGCACAGGACAGCTGCAGTGGAGGAAATTAAAAGCATAGTTTCCTTTCATCTGCATCCAAGAATCTGTGATTATTGTCTGTCTGTGCACTGGGGGAAAAAAATAGAAGACACTAAACGCTTGGATATTAGTGAAGTTCTACAGTTCTCCAGCATCAGGAAGAAAACTAAAGTCTACAACTGAAATACCACCACCATTTTCCATCAACAACAATGAAACAGACGGCGAATTTCCAGCTGGTTAGAAAGTACGTGCCATAAACTAATTATTTAGCACAGATAGCAGGTGCTGTTTCATTTTCCCCTTGAGACAGAGTTTAAGATCAGAAAGAGCCCAGAAGGAGCTGCAGGCCACTAGACTTGCCCCAGCACAGCATTAGGAAGGTACTTGGAAGTTTGAATAAACTTCCAGCTGTGCCACTTCAAGTGTAGATAGTGTATGTTCAAGTAAAGGATTATCTTAGGAATTAGCTAATTAAGAATTAACTCTTAGGAAATAGTCTGCAGTGAAGCAGCTTGCCTTGAGTTCTTCAGCAAAACAGAGTTCTGGCTGCTGGCAAGATGTTATGGTGGCTGGATCTGTTTTCTGGATTCCGCCACTGTACTCAGTATCCTAAATGGTGCAGTTCAGAGTATCACTGGGAAAGAAACATAAAAGGCTTTCTTTGTTGCTTACTAAATTCCAGTTACGAAATTAAGCTGAAATTTGTTTACAGGGATTCCACCAAATTGAAACAAATCATTACTGGATAGAGTCATAGATTATTAGACAAAACAAACAATGAAGACTAGAACAACAATCAAGCAAACCATTTTCCCAGGAATTATTCTCTGTTGTAATCACACTATCATGAGAAATTTTGTGTTATGGTGCTGACCAGCAAATAAAAGTTTCCATAAAACTGCAATACCAAATCCTGGTATTGTCAGGTTGCTAAAGATGCCTTTGAAATATTCTTTGTAACCATGAAATTGTTAATCACTTAATGATGAAATACTTAAAACACTAGTCTCTTCTGGATTTAAGGCATTTCTGAGACTCTTTAAACATCTCAGTGCTCTTAGGGTTAAGTGAGTTATGCACATTAATTGCCCTCTAATTTAATGTAGTTCAACCCATTAAAACAGCAGCATTGCATTTATTCAGCCAGCAAGTCCTGCCTCCTTGAGAACAGAGCGTATCACACGTAGGACTTCAATACAACAGTTAACTCTCTGTCTGCACAGCTGTAGAGAGTAGAGTATAAGAGTAGTACTTAGAGTAGTAAGTAGAGAGTATAGAAATCTCTTGGTAGAGACCCCTAACCTGTTCTACAAATACTTGTATCTTTCTCTTGTGCTGTCTGTGACTCTTGCCCCTCCATAGCTAAATCAGCATAAACATCTAAGTGATACAGAATCAACCCCAAATATCCACCAGGACTGATAACAGTCAGCTTTGATTTTAATATGTTTTGAATGGAAACATTATCATGTAAGCTGTAATGTTATCTGCTGGTATTTTTTTTCATCTGATTTCCTAGAGAGCATCCATAATAATTATGAGAACATGGTTCAAATTTTTTTTTTGGTTTTCCATTAGAAGTGTATGTGGTTCATGTAAATGGGGTTGTTATCACTATAAAACTTTGAGACAACTCCCAGTGATTTTGATGAGCCTTCTGACACATACCCAGAGGAAATGAAACATTTTCATTGGGTGATTCTTGTACTCAAGGCCTTCATCTTAATCTTCAAAGCCCTTCATTAACTCAATCTCAATTCCACAGACAGCACCTCTCCTGCCTCTCTGTGAGGTTTATTTGTAACAGTTCTACTCCTTAGAAGTGCCAAACCCACTGACCTTAAGCATATAACATGTGAAAGCAGAAAACAAAATTTTCTCAGCTACTTCCTCACGTCTTCAGCAGAGGGAAACAAGAGTAGCCACAAACCAATGCACTTTGAGGCCAAAATGTCAACTACGTTTTCTCAATTGGTTCAATATACACCCACAAGAGTAAAAACAGTGATAAATACATACAGGAAATATTTGTGGGGAGGTGGGGAATAGAAAGTGTCAGCAGAGAAGGGGAGGACTGGAGGAAGCGGGCCACAACTGCTGTGAAAGATAAATATCAGTCTCACAGGGGCTTCTGAGTGCTCCCATGCTCAATATGAAAACCCAACAATGAGGAATGAGTGCAAAAAGTAGAAGAACCTTGGAGAAAAACACACAGCAGATGTGGAGAAGGTCACAAACATCTTGTAGGACAGGACTTGGACCCTAACCCAAAACTTGGACCTCCTAGTCTCTTTGTTGCAATATTTATTCAAAAGTGCTAGCATGGAGGATGAAGACTGTATCACAAGAATGCAGAATAAAATTACATCTTTTTTTGCGGTTGTATGAAAAATGGCCTTTTTGCAGAATATTTTTTACTGATAGGAGTTGAAAGATCATTTCTTCTGCCCCTAAGCTCTCTCTAACTTTTCAATTAGCTAATAATCCATAGCTGATATCCCCAGGTGTCAAATTCAGACACTGAGTGCACAAACTAAGAAAGCAGGTAGTTATTTGCATATGCAGTTTTTGTGTTATAAATATTTGTGTGTCTGTCCTCAGTGTGTGTACATACTATAAACCGAAAAACCCTTCTTTTTGCAGAATATGAAACAAAAAAAAAAGGCAAAGTCAGTATTTAGTTAATACTGAAGAAAGAATGCAATGAGGGATACCAAATACCTACACTTCAGTTGTATTATGCATGAGTTGTAATCACATCTCTGCCATAAGAGTTCTGTATGCACAGCTAATAAAATAAATCCTAATTACTTATATAGCATAAGGTTTTTACAACTTTTCTAATAGCACAGATGATGCTGTAAATTTTTCAATTATCTTTTTTTTAGTGTCCTCTTACAATTTTAATGCCTTTCACTTGTATCTGCCTATACACCAATCACTTTTGTCTGGTATGTGGGTTAGAATGTCTGTCCTGTCACCAGATACAATGCTAATGCTGCTGTATTATCTACTTGAAATGTGAAACCAAGGAAAGACAGGTGATAAAGATCTTACTTTAGGGAAAAAATACACCAAAGACTTGTTCTTTAAAATGAGGCCTAAGGAGAAGAAAAAATTACAAACTCGTACAAATAGGCTAGTTTACAACAGAAGAAAGGCTTTTTCCCTTCCCAGAGTGTTGGTGGTATCCCATGACAAGGCTGAATGGTAAAGACACTTGCAGATGTCCAAGACATACACACCTGATGCTTTTTGCCTCTTGAATGAAATCTTTACTGCTCTGTCACCAGCCCTTTCTGCACTCTACAAGCTCTGCTTCAAAGTGTAGAAGGTCAGCAAAGTTTATTTTCCTAAGGGAATCAGCACACAATTCAGGTAATACTTTGCCTTGTCTGATAGGTGTGAGCTGCAGAAGCAGCGGCTGCAAGAAGGACCCCTTCCCACATCAGGATGTCAGCAAAGCCCACATTGCATCAGGAAGGGTACACAGCACAGCTATTGCTCCCCATCCACAGCACGGATGGAAAGACCCTCCTTTCCCCTGCTCTGCAGGTGATGCTGTTCCAGTTTCTCAGGCAGGTTTTCCAAAAGGTATTGGACCAAAATCTAGTTCTCCAGCTGGGATCATTTGAATGTCACTCTCTTCCTTTTTATTACTAAAATCTGAGTATAGATTCACTATTCTCTGCTTTTTATTTTTATCAGTTCTCAATTCTTTCACATTTCTGAGCAGCCTTTCTGATAGCCAGATTTCCAAATGCTTGCTTTCCTTGCCACGTGATGTACTAGGCCTTGTGCTCCAGGTAGGCTAAGTTGATTTATTTATTTTTTACTGAGCACCTGATAATATCCAGTCTGAGAGTGACACAGCAACTTTGCAGTGTTTACGCTTTAGCCCTCAAATCAAGACAATTTAATTTCATTTCTAAACACAGGACAAGGCAAAGTAACTTACACAGATACTTACAAAGAAACTGTGCTGATTTTGTGCTAAATTTGACTTTTTTATAAGAAAAATGAATAAGTAAGGCTTTGAACAAGGGCTAGACCATCACATGATGATATACCCAGAAAGTTTATCAAGCAACAGCTGCAATATACCATGCTTCAGAAAACCAAAACCTATACTTTATACAGTTCTAAAAGTATCCTGTTTACTTCTACAGTGATAACAGAATTTTGTCTGGAAAATAAACCTGATACCTAGCATTAAAGGTTAATAGATAAACAAATGCAGATTTTTCCCCTGTTTTGTCCTGTGTTGGTCTTCAAGTAGTTAAAAGGTATCATGCCGTATAGCTTAAAGAGTATCTGACAAAGAAGGTAAAGCATTTCATCTGAGAGCTAAATCTAAAAGCTGCAGAGAGTGCATTTAGAATAGAACAAAACATAATGGGTATAAATAAATCAGCTTGGGTAAAACCTTAGCCCCACAGAATGCTGTGGTAAAATCCCCACTGATTTCAAAGAGACAAGACTTTACTCAGCAATCACAACACAAGAACAGCTGACACTGCACAACTTTTAGATGGTGGCAAAAGATTAAAACCTCAATATTCAGGATACAGTCGAGTTTAGATTCAACTGAACTCTGAGCTGACATCCAGCACATGGTTATTCAGGAGAGGAAAATGATAGATGTGACAAGAATTTAAGTGTGGTGTGAAGAACTGTCAAAATGTGAGCTCTTAAAAATGCCAGTTTTTGTCTTTAATTTGATGCATCAAAACCCTTTCTATGATCTTAACAAATTATAAAAGTTCAAGGATGACTTTACAGCCTGGTCAGCTGTAAAGTAATCTTCTGAAATACTATGCAATAAGGACATAAGCAACAATAGGAATGGGAAGGAACTGAGAGGAAAGAATAGGGCAAAACCAGTCTGAACATTTGAGCAAAAAGCAGCAGAGGAGAGCAGAGTTCATTCTGGACAATCCTAGGTGTATAATAATGTGTTTGCTTCCATAACACTATAGTTCTTAATATCCCAGAAATAACAGAAAAATACCTGTTTTATATGCCTTCTAAGATGCTACAACAGATTAAAGAAGAAATAGTAAATTCTTTTGATAGAAAATGCCCTGAATGTACTATGCAGGTTAAAGAACAGGGAAGGATGCAAATCCTTCAGGGCAGCAAATGCTTCAAAGTTCCACCTGATATGGTTGACAAAGGTCTATTGTCTTCAGTGTTGAATAAGTATGTCATTGTCTTCTGGAACAGCAATGCCTCACTTTCTGCTTTGCAGTACACTAGGGTTTTGAGCATTCTGGCAGTGAAATGGAGAAAGCTGTCTGGATACAGTAGGTGAAGTTTATGCAGATAATTACTTTCTTACAGTAAAAATGTCCTCCCAGTGAATATAAGCTTTGTGCAAAATTGATGGTATGGCTAAAGTATTTTTTTATTTATAGCCTTAATTTCATGGCAACATTACTAGTACTTACATGTTTCCAGGGGAATATTGAGATTTAAAATAAGATATCTGAAAAATGTTTCTGTGGGAGAAATTGATAGATTTTCTATAAGGATATCACAGATAGAAGAGAAAGTTAATTTATTTGGAAGTATGTGAATAAAATAATACTGATATTTCCAAATTATTTCCATTTCACGGGAAGTGTAACCTTACACGCCGGTGAGGGCATGTTCATAAGACCTGATCCTCGTGGAACTTCTTAATGTTCCTATTAAGTACATAATCAATTTCAGTGTAATTGCAGTTCAAATCAAACCTGTGCCTCACTGCTCAGCTGAAGTAGAGCCTAAGACTAACTGGATCTTCAGGATGGTTTTTGTAATATTCTTAGAGGAGCCATTGGAGTCAGCACCCAGTGAGGAGCAAAGGAGCGCGGCAACTCAGCTTACAAGTGAGGTGCCTGAATGTCAGACAAGGTCTTCGGGTAGGGAGGAAGATTTCAGCTGGCTTCCAGGACAAAGGGAAAAAGGAAAACAATGTCCACAGTACTCATCTGGGAGCAAGGGACTGGGGGAAGTGGGAATTAGGTGGATTTGTGCATAACGCAGGAGCAGCAAAGAACACCAGAGATTTCTACAGAGTATTGGAATTAACCTTTGGGACTATTGTTCATGTAGTTTTGAAATCACATTGAGCCTGGTGTGTCTGAGGAAAGAGAGCCACAAGAAAATCTGAAATTTTGCCAGAACAAATAATATTTTCTGTAAAATTGACATTATTTAAAGAGCCTGTAAGCATGACTGAAAATCTGTTCTACCTGGGGATTTAGATGTTAGCTCTGTGTTACAGAGACAGTCCCTTTAAATCCTTCAGGATTTAAAGAAGGTAAATAATTTTATATATATTATCAACACCATTGCCGAATATTTAGTCAGCATGTAAAGATAAACCCATGTATGAATGTTTGTGGTATTGGGCACTTAAGAAAACCTAACAGTAAAAACAGGTGTGTGTGTGTGTGTGTCAGATCTAATTCTACATGAGTGGTGAACATTTCATAACACATATCAAAGACTGACTTTTGATAGCTTTAAAAAGAAGCAGATTCCAGAAGGCAACTCTTTAGTTCCTTTGTATTTTTCTTAAAAGAAATGGGCTGCCCTTCTCTCTCAACACTCTACCATTAGCCTCAGAAATCACTTTGCAATTAATGAAAGTCTGAATTCTTCATGTTCACTGTGCAAAACCTTAATATAAACAAACACTTACTGCAAACTCATTCCATGGTAATTAATAATGCAAGCCTAATTTATAGCTTGTTAATATCTGACATACATCTGTAACAGACAAGTTTCTGTTCTCACTGTCTTCCTGTTGCTTAAACTTGTACACTGGAAACCCAACAGTCAGCATTGGTCTAAAGTAAATCAAAAGCAACCTGCAGTAACTATTTTAGTGAAGCCTTTTGTCTGAAGCAACAGTCATAATATTTCTTTAGATTTTGGACAGATAGAAAGCTTATTAGGTTTCTCAGGTCATTTGCATTTCTGAAGCTCAAAAAGTTAAACCTGAAGGAGAGAATTATCTTCCTGCCAGAACACAGATCAGTGAGGTTGCCTGCAGCAGCAAAATATTCAGTAGGTGTTTTCATGAATGGTCCTGAAGAGGGAGGGGCAAATACCCTACAGTTTCCCCTTAGTAACTGCATAATGCTCCAGGGAAGCAATGCCTTGGTAATCCTGTATGAGTCAGCACTACAGTGCGTAGGAGAATTGTTCTCTTTTTTACAGCTCACCATATAAATTGGAAAATAATTTGCAAGAAGAAAGTTTTCAGATTTACAAGTGCATATTCCTGTAGAATTCTTTTCAACTATTCCATTACTACTGGTGACTCTTTTGCAGTAGGTTGGAGGTTACATACGTAGTGTAGATGTGAACATGGCATTATAACTTCTCCTGTGCACTGGGAATGGGAAATATAATTTACTACACCTGCTCTGTACTGAGAGGGAAGAAAAGATGAGTTTTGAGAAGATTTTAATTCAGTCTATTTAATTTCCAGAGCTCTCTTCATGTGTATGCTATAAACACCATCCGTGAGAGCAGTCCCAGGTTTAAGGGAACAGCAGCATGGAAGTAACAAAGCCTCCAAATCCCTCTTTTCTCTGATGCATTCAACTTGTCCTTTGGTGCATAGTGTCTTCTAATTGTTCCCTGTACCAGAAGAGCTACAAGAAATGCTCCAGGAATTGTGACAGAGCAATATATTTTCTTCCTTCTATGTGCTGTGTCTGATTATTGATGACTAGTTATATTTCCAGTAGGATATGTATCTCAAAATCCTTATGTTTACATCCTCACCCATATTACCTTGGTACATAATGATATTAATGCATTAAGCCATTCTACCCATCACTAAATTATGCTTGTAGTCAGTAGCTGTTCTGATTAACTGTACACAGATACGGGTTGAATTACATTGTGTATGCTGTAAGGGATGGCTTTATTAGTGTTATTTTCACTTGAAAAGAAAGGGCTTTCAGAAAGCAATATTGTTGGGGTATTTTTTCCCTGGAAAATGGCACTGTATGAGATCAGAATTAGTCTTGTGATTAGTGAACAGTGATGAGGAATCACCCAGAAAGCTATTCCACTAACTGTTTATCACTCCACCTATGGCCTTTTATAGGACTCTGTCACATAAAGCACTTGAGACTTATTGTGTTCTCACACTATATGGATTAGCTTGTACCCTCTTCCTATTTATTTTAAAATTTATTTTAATGTAACTCACAAAACCTTCTTTCCTATAAAAGCAGGCTTTTGGATTTTGAAGAAATGTGCGTCCATGTGTATGTGTCTAATAAGGGTTTTGTGAAGCAATAGTTGACAAAGCTCAAGGCATCATAGTTGGCAGAGATAAACAGAAATTTTCCAAGTGTTTTTCTTACTAGCCCTATACAGCCATTCCTGCATTCTGTACTGTGTTTGCCTCCATCATGATCTGTAATCTGCCACAGGAATGCAGCATAGATAGGCCATGTAGTAAACAAAACCAGTATACTATACCAGTATCACTAAGAATGACAGCTTGCAAAGAAACTAATTCTGCTAATGCTGTTTAGGTAGCAGCAATGGCAGTGCATTTCCTAGATGGTTAAAGTTTCTGACATTAACACTTTCAAAAATAGGACTGTGGTGAAAAAGAAAAATTTCCTGTGGAATTAATGTTATTAACAGTAATAGTAAGGTTTCTAAAGGGAATTATAAAGCTTTGATCTTGTCTACCTTTCTCCTTGTCACCTTGTCTATCTTTCCCTTTGTCAGCTTTAGTTTTAAAAGCCATTCTAAATTCTGAAATAATGTATTGAAAAATAAGCAAAAGGGAGATTTCTTACTGAAAAGTGAATGTAGTAAATATTACTGAGTTTCAGAGTTTCCTCATGTCTGAGAAGAACTGAACAAATGCGCCTATCAGAAACATCCCATGGGTGCAAACTAGGATTTTTCATAGGATACAGTACCTCACTTGGCTATGGAGCAGTCTGAGTGAAGCTAGACATGAGTTAACCACTCAGCATATCCGCAGCGTACCAGCTGCTGAGAGAGTTCAGATCATTAAGTACTGATTCTAGGAGCTGCAGTGAAGAGATTGTTGTTCACTGGAATTGCTTAAAGCTCAGCATTCTGTGTGTGGAGTATCATGTTTAGTGATATGATTTGTAACCTTTTTTACATGCATGGATAAGCCTTTTTCTTTCCTTTAGCAGTTGAGGAGTCAGGGAAGTACATAAAGTAAAACACTATGCAATATAAATAGCAACATATATTGTGCTTCCATAAATCACTTTGTCTATTAGATATTGCATGTAGCTGTTGTCATGTAACAACATGGCTCAGTGTATATTCACTGGGTTTACTTCTTGGTCCAGATTTGTGAACCTTTCCTGTTCTGAGCCTGAGATTCAGTGATCCTCCTCAAGTTTTGGGAACACATCTGCCATCCATTCTTGTATTTCTACCTTCCTGCTTGCCTCACGGGCAGTCATAAGTATTGTCATCTGGATATAGGTATAAATGGTCATCTGAATATTGATATAAATGCCTATCTGCCACAACCATTGAACTCAAACATGTGGGATAAGTTCGGTATTTGTTTCTCCCTCCATCTGTTTGGATGTCAGCCAGCACTGACACTTCACCATGGTACAATCTTCAGACTCACTTTTTCAACATATCTAGCAAGCCTCCTCTGTCATGGTTTGAAATGAAAGTAAACTGCCAGACAAATGGAAAAGTTCATATTTATTTTGGGTTAAAGATTAAAAATATTAATGCAAGTTTCAAAAGAAAGAAATAGGACTGGGAGTTATTTTTGTATTTTATTAGTATAATCTTCATGGTCCACACTCTCTCATGTGGCTATTTAATTTGTGATTACAAAACACATGACTATTTGAGCATTCAGACATATATACCTAATGCAGGTTCCATTTTATTCAGTATCAGTATAGCATCATAAGTAACTTGTATACAAATTGTCATACTACCTAAATTATCATTAGTCAGAAACATGGTCTTCCAGTGTCAGTAGTGAAATGAAAAAGTTTAAACTTATTCCTCTGCATCTATCAAGTGTAATCTAAAGGTCTTTCAACTTTATTACAGTGTTGGGTGTTTTAGAGTAAAGAGCTATGGATCCTGATTATCTTCCAGTGTAAATCAAGTAAAAGGCTAAGTTAATGAATTTGTTTTACTCTAGACTGGCTAAGGTTGCAGCCAGCAACTGGTTCTTAAGCAAATGCATTGTCGACATTGCTATAATCTTATTTTTCATTCAGTTTGTAACAAGCAAGATACTACTTCATTTCCCAGGCTTACATCTTACTTCTTTTAAAAGTGATACTCCTTTTACTTGTACAACACCCCAGAACAGGGCATAAATTGAGCCTACAGGTCTTTATTAGCGTGTGTTTTGCGACAGGAAAAAATCTTGCACAACTACATATAAACCTTTCACCCTTTCCTTTAAATTATTTTTGCATTCGCATCCTAGATTATGTTTATCAGAAGGTTGAGAAATTAAAGATGGCAAGTCAGAAAGTATTCACTACATGTTATACTGGAAGGTCCGTGTATCATGAACAGTAACACATTTTTTCCGGCCTTCCTAAGCTTTATTTTCAATTCAGCTGTTGCTGTAACAACAAGACTATATTGTAGTGAGGAACACCACAGGGATATATCAAGGAGATTTTTATTAAATCATAATGATGTATACAGATACACAAAACAAGATTCTGCAAGAAGATAAATTCCATTCTCAAAGTCAGTACATTAGTAGACTTAAAGTAGACATGAGCTAGGGAAGATCTACCAAACCATGTTAAAGTATTTTACAAACATATGATCATGAGAAATCTTTATGGTTGATGTTTTAATTGAATTTAAAATTTGATTTTAAATTTTGATTTTAAAATACATCACATTCATGATGCATATAAGGTGGTGTCATGAATTCTAGAACATGGGTGTTAATAATATTGGGATCTATAACTGTAAAAACAATAGCACTAAGATTTCTGTATAACTATGCTTTTAACTGTCTAAGGTTCCTCCTATCTGAAGATAGGCATTATTTACAGAATTGAGAGCAATATTGTTAAGGAGACATGAAGAAACACTCAAACATATAGAAAACATGGGCTTTTTAAAAGGTTTTTAATTATTATGGTCTCCCTGCCTCCTGCCAGAAAATACAGGTGATTCAGGCAGTTTTCAGACTATCCACTTTCATTCTTCCTCTTGATTACATTGGCTTTTTAGATTAACATTGAGACATTCCTAACTTCTATTAAAAAAAAATATTTTTTTTTGCATAAGAATTGAATCCTATTTTGCCCATCTAATTCTTGAATTTATTCTATCTCTTCTGCTGTATTTTTACAATACTACTCTGGAGTTCAGAAAAATGGGAGGCTAAGCACCTAGGAAGTTTTATAAGATATTGAAATTGATGTACTGAAGCTGCAGGTTCACTCCAACTTGACATTTATTGTAATAGAGAAAGAAAGATGAAGAGGAAGAAATATTATGAATGCTTTAACAAGGATGTGAATTTCATTCCCTTTATATTTTATCATATGAGCCAAGATATAGTTCGTTGTGAGAATTTCAGCATCAGCACAGTTGTTTCAAGGTTATCAGCCATCATATAATAGTTCACCTTTTGCTATCATTTTTTCTCTTTGTGTTCGTTAGTTCTTTGCAATTATATATTGTTCCATACATTGAAAATATTACTATGGTCAGAATACTTCTTAATCACAGGACTAAATAGTGAGGGATTATGGAGCATAACTGTATTGTTACTTAAAATATATTTTAACTGTAACATTTTTAAGCATAGTGCTTTTACTAGTTACACTGTTTTTCTTGCATTCATTTGGAAATTGGAGTGTATGTGTGTTCATGGTGACTAATTCTGTATCACTGCAGATTGTGGAAGCAGAAATGGGTTCTTCCTGAAACCTCTGAGTTAGTGAAGGTCTAAAATAATATTTTTTTTCTTTAAAAAAATTCCATTTGAGAAAGGGAATAATGATGTCCTGTGGGACTACATATTGGAACAAATTTGTTAAGCTTACCTAGAGTAAGAGGATACAGGCTAATGCCCCTAGTATAAATGAATTAATTTTCCATTATAAACAACTAAGCTGCAAGTATCCAAGTATTTATTTAACAGAAGTTTTGTAATGATTACATCTACCATTTGATTTTCATAACATTTTATGTTGAGTAATTTCCAACAGAGTGGGGAGCTCAATTCATAAGACAGAAAAACAAGTCTGTTCTAGACAGAAGGCTTAAGGATGTGTATATATATATATATATATGTACATCCTGCATAGAATAGAATCATAGAATAGAACAGAATCAACTAGGTTGGAAAAGAGCTTTAAGATCATCAAGTCCCACTTTCACTCCAGGACTGCCAGGACCACCACTTAACCATGTCAATACTATACTTCTAATGGTTTCTATTTTTCCTTAAACTACAAAGTTGAATGAGTAATAGTTCTATTTGCTGGCTAACTAATGAAACAATGCAACTAGAACGCAAGATGGTTTTCAGAGGAAGTCAAGGTTTTGGAGTATTTTTTTTAGTTATAGGGTTCCAGAAAAAAATTGCAGTTGCAGTAGATTACTGACTAAGTATGAGCAAAAGAATCTTCTACTGTAGCTAAGGAGGCAAATCCTACTCTGGATTGCATTCACAGGAGCTGAAAATTATGTGGGAGGTAATTATTCCTTCCACTTGATTCCAGTTAGATGGGAAACATTTTTCTCCCTTCTGTTGCTATAAAATGATATTGCAAAGAAGATGATTATAAATTGTTCTTCAGGTCAATGGGATAAGAACAAACATAAATTAGCTTGAATTTCACTAAAAGTGATCTAACTGAGTGTAAGAGAAGGCTTCTGTCTGCCTGTTGAAGCACTGAAAGTATTGTTCTATGGAAGCTGTACAGTCCTCTTCACCGGGTTTTTTAAGGTAGAGTTAGACAAACGTCTGTCAGGAATGACCTTAACATAGACCATTGATCAGCTTCAGTCCAAAGGACTGGAGCAGATTGTCTTCCAACTTATTCCTGCTCTTCTATGAATCTGATTGAGTTCACCACCAGCTGGATCTCTTCTTGTTGCACTTACAATTGCATAAATTTCTTTCTTGTTGTAAAAACTTCATTTTTATAATAATTTGAGTGTACAGAGATTCAATGAACTTCCTGGTACTTCAGTACTCTTACTGATGCATTTCTGGGGATAAATTTTCAGTGTCCCTCTCTAATTGCATGTTGCAAGTCTGAGCTAAGATAAAGTCAAAGTATGCAGCAACTTAGATCCCTGGTGTCCAATGCAAGTGCTTACTCTTGCTTCTCTCCTGACTGCTCCTACCACCAGAACCAGCAGCTTTCCGCTGCCAGATATCCCATTTCTTCCTTTGGCAGCAGAATCAAACAAGATGTGCTATTTTCAGAGTTTCTCCTGTAATACAATCATCACGTAGAGTATGAAACTGCTTCTTAAACTCCTCAAGGCATTTGGGGAAAGGTTCTTGGAAGTGTCAGTGTTTCTTTAGATGTGTTACTGCGCGACAGTGCCTCCTCTTAGTACAGTTTGCCACAGTCTGACTGGTGTCTGCAAGCTCTTTGTAGCCTGGTCCATCAGGCTGCTTCACACAGCATGGTAAGGACCGCCTCACGTGTCCAGCCTACCTCATAACACGTTTCTTACATTGGAGGTGCAGATGATGACAGCTGAGAGCAATCCATGGTAATTCCGTGAAGACATGACACCTGGGATGTTCTCCCTTGTCATCTGCACACAATCTCTGGCATGTCGTTGGAATGGTGAGCATAAGAAAGCTACAGTCACCAGAAGTCTTAAGACTCTTAGTCTGAAAAGTACAGAAGTAATTAATTTGGACTTCAGCTTCTCTTTGCTGTATTAGTCATCAAAATGTAACATTTTGCTTTGCCTTATTTTAGAGTAGACCATCTCCACAGTCATTTTGTGCTCATTAACAAATTCCCTAAACTTTTACCTTTGAATATGCCAGAAATGCCTCATTTTTTAGCAATTTGCAGGGGCCAGTTGATGCATAGCTCTCTCAGGCTTTGCAGATGAGGTCCTCTCCATCTCTCTTTTTAAACTGACAAGCATTTTCAGTCCACCTCTATTAGAAAAGGCCCTGCACAAGACAGAGGCTGGCTGTAGTTGGAGTACCTCAGATCTTTAATGACCTTCAACGGTTTAAGCCCTAACAGGAGGAACAAGAACAGAATACATTTTCTAAGAGGGTACCTGACAGTAGGCTGGAGTGTAGTGCTCTTAACTTCCACTTTCCAGGGAATAATAAAATATTCATTAGGTCAGAGGAAGGAAAGAAGGGCAATGAGATTAACACTAAGTGGCTGAGCCTTAGGCTTCTTGTGGTACAGAGTATTTCTTTTCAAATATTTAAATTTCTAATTGAAGGAGAAAAAGGAAGTGAGATTCTTCTCTTCTCCCAGAAGGGAATCATAAGAAAGCAGTGAGCTGCACTGATATGTTCACTCTTGTCTATTTTCTAGGGCACAATGAATATTTAACGAGTTTACAAGAATGGATATAGCTTCTACAAGAGCAACTGAGAAGGGTAGCACTGGCTCCAGTGGTTTGGGAGTGGAAAACGTAGGCTCAGCCACCCTGTAGCACAAGAATTAATCTGCTCTAGTTTTACTTTTTTTCATAAATATGCATATAAGTCCACCTATATTTTAAGGCCGTATTTTGTGGAAGGACTGTCAGACAGGCCTCACACCAAGGTGTAGTTAGGTGGTCTGAAATCAGTATGGGAGTTGGGAATGCCCCACAGGCTAGTGATGTGATCTAATTCCTGTCAGTTTTTGTTGGTTAACATGCACCACCTGCTTAGCTTACTGGCTTTGGGGGAATCGTATGCCTAGAGATTACATATTTCATTACATGCACAGTAATGCACACAACTAGCTACGTAACTCAGGGCTGAGGTATCCTGACAGTTGGGTCCTTTAATAGCAAGTTAAAACTTCTTTGTGAGCCTAGCTCTGGGTTTCACATTTTCAGTCCCCACTGTAGATGGCTGTATTTCAGGAAGGAAAGACGGAAGAATAGTTGCTACTACTTTATATTGTTGCTAAGATGTCAAGGTTTCTGGATATCTTCCAGAGTGGAGTATTAGCTCAGTAGCTCTGTTGCCAAGAAAACTGCTTCTTGTACACACAGGTTTTACTCTTGTGATTCATGGTGTCATTATTTCAATGGACATAGCTGTCATGAGAGACTATGGCCAGATATACACTGGCCTTCAGGTAACATGAATCCAGAGAGCTGAAATCTTGAATGGTAGCTGGTATTTATAATCTGGTCAAATAAAATTTAGGCACCAATTAAGGTCCAGGTGAGCCCTCTCAGTAGATGTTATATGTAACTGAATGGCTGACTATCCTCAAGCCATTCAAGCTGGTTGTTTCAGAGATATGTAGAGAAGACTTTTCTCAGGAGTCACAAAATTATGCAGCCAGAAATGTGGCCACAAGTCCACACTGGAGAGGACTGTCTGCAACCATGCACATGAAAGCAGCTCTTTCCTGGCAGTGACTCTGAGTACTCATACACAGAGCTAGACATTTTCAGTATTTACTCAGCTTTTCAGGGGAAGAAGAGACAAACAAGTCCTTGTCAAAATGAAAAAAATATTAGAAGAAAAGAAAATGTTTGTTTTAAAAAAGATTGTCATTTAGAAAATGAGCTTGAACAAAGCTTTTCAGTTCTTCAGAACTTTCTGAAAATGAGTGATTCAGTTCCATATGAAAATATTGTATCAAAGACAAGAATATTATCTTTAATTGCTTCTCCACCACGCCATTTCTGACTCCTCTCCAGAGTTTGAGAAGCAGTCAGCATGAGCAGGGTGAATCATCTGTGCTGCGTACAGCCCTGTTTGGCAGACTGCAAACAACCATCTCCTGGGAATACGCTCCAGTTTGCACGTTTATCCCTACTGGAGGCCCTAGCTAAAATAAGGAACACCACATTTGCAATGTGCATTTATTTGCTTCCTGGCAAAAATAAGAGTAGATGAATATAAAATAGTCTTTGAGAGGTGGAAGGCAGGATGTTTGGGGAATGGGGATATCTGAAGAAGAATCTTTTAAACTTTCTGAAGTTTGGTGAAGAGCATGAGGCAGAAGAGTGGTCAGAAGAGGAATTTATGTGGAAACTTGCTGGACTCCTTGCAGGAAACAGAAAAGGGTTCATATATTTGGAGTCAAAGGTTAAATGAAGGGTGAACTTGCTTTAGCAGAGCTTATTCCTCACTTCTAATTTGGGAAGTTTACTCACTTCTCGTGTATGCCAAATAAAAAAGTTTATCCACTCTTCTTTTTCTATTAGTTGTTTGCAGAGTCACTAACCTTTCATTGTTTCTTTCTTAAGGATATTGGATTTACCCCAGCACTAAAAACTGACACTCTAGGAATTTTATAATGTTAAATATGCCATCTACTAAGTGAATTAACTGTAGTGGAAAAAAAGTCATGCTTTCTAAGAGGCTGCTGAGCAGTGTGCAGCTAAATCTGGCAAAGAACAGAATGCTTGCATTTTCCATTGATGTCAGCTCTCAGGACATCATCTTATAAATGGGAAACAGAAGAAGTATTGCAGACTGGCAATGAGTGGGTAGATTTAAAACAGATTTAAAAATTAATAACATAAGGGAACATATAGCCTGAAAGGATGATGGTTTTAATGTGTCTTGATGCTTTGCTGTGTATTCCGAGCCACTCTACTGTTTTGCAATGTTTATAACCAAAGAGCTCTGCTACATCAATTCTACAACCCAATTATTTTAATCATTCTGATGAGTAGGTAATTTTGAGGTTCTTTTTCCCTTTTGAAGTCCTAATAAATGGATAATCAGTGTGAGCACATCTTTGATCACTCATCTGTGACTGAGGTTACCTGATCTAGATAGATTGAATGTCATTAGCTCTGTTGCTTCCAAGGTTGTCTCACTGAATCAGTCTGTTCCCTTCTTGACAGCCTGCTTTCTATATATTACACCCTGTATCAGAACACATTGGACTCTGAACTGCCAACTCTTTAAAATTACATAAAATCTCTGTTTCCTGGGATAAGTTCATTCAGAAAATGAAAGTTACCTTGAAATGCTCTGAATGTCCCTGATACCCACAAATATGCATTTGATTCCCTAATCTAGTGATTATTTCTTGTAATAACATGGAAGGGAACACATGAGGAGACCAAAAATGTTAATGATGCCTCACAAGGGGAAATTTCCAGCAGCAGTTTGATCAAGAGAATTGAAGTCAGCTCCCATTTAAGACCAGGAATAAATTGCAGAGCTCTTTTTAGCTATTCTAGCTTGTGACTCACTGTGCAAAGCAGTGCTGGCTCAAAGCTATCTATCTGTTTCACCCAGCAATAGAACTAGCCCAGGAACTAAAGAGCAACGGGATGTAGGGAACTACCAGCTATGAAAAATCTCACAATTTATGGATTTTTTTTTAAATAATAAACTGAAGTACTAAAAAAAGTGCTTGGTTTTTGCTTTTTTAATAGGCTTCTGTTTTTTCTTAATTTCTTCTCCAAATGAAATTTACCACAGAAAGTTTAGCCATTTTGCAGTTCACTGTAGGTTTACAAAAATGTGCTGATTTACTCACTTCTTTGCCCTAGCCTTCATTTTCTTTCATTCTATAGAAAGCTGAGATCTTTCATTCCCCCAAAGGAAGGATTCCAGATTAGCTGGGATGAGACATTCTCATGGAAATATTCAAATATGTGCTTATTATGTGATATGTCCTTACATGTTCTTAGAGCTCGCTAAATCATGCAATACTCCATTATCCTGTGGAAAAGCCAGCCTATAATCTTCCCTTCCCTCATTTTGTGGGAGACTCTAAGAAGTCAGTTGAGATATGTTCAAAGGGTGTGGACAATTTAGGTAAAAACCAGGGATGAGGTAAGATGCTTTGTAATTTATGCTTTGCTGAGTGGGTGTAAATTACACTGGATGGCTAGATCCTGTGAGTTTCTGGTAGTCACTGTCCTGAACAAAATCCAGCTGCTCATGGCAGTGTCTAGAGAACAGCATCCACAGTTTCCCTGCTCTTTTCTGTGCTGAAGGGTGTTGATTAAGCCCTTGAAATACAAATTTTCAGATTCCCTGAAACTACCTGGTTTTATATCAGAACAGGAGAGAGAAGAGGTCAGCTGCCCATGCAACTATATCCCTTCTCTCTCCCATGAGGAGCATCCACCAAGGGCTTCCCATTCCTGGAAATGCATGGACTTAACAAACCTCTCTCACCTTCATCTATAAAACCAGAAAATAACTCTGCCTCCTGTGGGTTACAAACAGGAATCTCTCACATCATTCTTCCTCAGATTTCAAACCTTAATGATATTCTGCCCTGCAAGCGCCAGATGGAGAGATAACTGTCATTATTCATTGCAACATCAGTGTAACTGCTTTCTTCATCTCTGTGTACTGTAAAGGAGAAAAGAGAAAGCCCAAGCCACAAAGCTTTTGCTTGTCCTGAAATGGAAATATTCCATTCTTTGACTATGATTTGAGTCTTCTCCATGCATTGTACAATAGATAACACACAATGCAGCTGATCACATTCATTATCACTAGACTCTTTAACTCCAGAGGATCTCTGCCACTGACTGACAACCAAAATCTTTCAATAAGAAGGCTTTTCCAGGAGAATGTTATACAGAGATGTCATGGGGGACTACCAAATCCAGCAGAACATCCCCATGTTGTCAATAGACTTTGACCTAAGAATTATTATCCAGACTACACAGAGGACACCTTAACTAGAGAAACACAATTCAGTGTTTTTTCACTATGAGCTCCCAGCAGTTGCATTGTAACAGGTCTCTTAATAATATCTCTTATGAAATGCTTCATGCAGTTTGTGACAGTACTCTGGTATATATTTACCTTTTTTTATACCACCTGTCTTATGAGATTTTTTAATTTTTCAGAAAAAAACCCCGAACAAACCAAACTAAAAAAAAAACCAAAAAAAAACAACTCACAGACTTACATTTAAAAATAGTTTCTAATCTGGTTTCTTAAGTGTTCTTCTGAATACAGGCAGATATGATCAGAAATGCTTTTTGTTTGTAAAATGTCCATGGAGATGTACACATGAAGGTGAGGCCTCAATGGTGTTATTCTGGTGAGAGAATCAATTTGGGGTGCTAAGTGGATATCTGCGGAAAATCTGATTAAAAGTCACTGTAAAAATCTTTTTTACATGGAAATCTTTTTTCAATTTCTACTGCAGAAGAAACAATCTCTCTCTGCTGACACTTGTTGAAAAGTTGTTGCCGTGAAACTACATAGGCCAAGAACAAAAAAAAACCTCTGAGGCTTGGCTTACAGATCTGTGCAAGGCAAAATAATGCTCAAGGCACAGTTTTACCCTCTGAACTGCCAGTGCCTGTAAGAGGTTATAGCCCACATGCAAAAGGGGCTTGTCAGAAATGTTCCTTCCAGTCCTATTCAAAAGGAGTAAGAAGATGGCAGACTCTTGACTGCAATCATCCCCATATCCCTACGGCCAGGGCCAGGTTAAAGTAGCTACTATACATTGGCAGGAGCTGGCCTGGAGAAAAACTCTCCCTAATAGTTCAGTAATACTAGAATTTGGGTAAGCTCTTGTCTGTAACCACATCCATAACCTACCTGCTGCTCCCAGAGGTGAGCACAGTGGTTTCAAGAGCAACAGATGAAAAGTGGATGTTAATCTGCTACTGTGGTGCGGAAGGGGCTGTGTCAACAATAGAGAAGGGGCCTGGTATTGGGGGAGCAGCTCAACAGGAAATGCTGAAGTTGGGTCTGCACAAAGGCTGGAGAGTGAATGTACTCTAAGGTGGATATTGTTAGTCTACACCTGGTGCCCTTGGCTTATCCAGTTGAGAAGTTTGCCAACTTCCTACAGTTTAGGCATAGCCTACAGGTTGATTTACTATTCTGCTTTGAAGCTAAGCTTTCTGGCCATTAAAAACACTTTTTTAGTAGAGTGTGCCTGCCTGTTTGGTCAAATAGTGGGAGAGTTCATCTGGTTTAGATGATATGCCTTGAGGTTGTTCACACTGTGGGAAGGCGATTAAAGATAGCCACCATGTGAATTCACCTTCTCCTCCACTTCTCAGTGAAATACCTCTGGATTAGAAGTGTTCCTCAATGACACTTATAATTTGAAAAAAGCAAAAAAAAAAAAAAAAAAAAAAGGAAAAGTACTTTATTTGGTCTTTTTCTGGATACTAAACCTTTGTTTTTGTCATGGAAATCTTTATTAACTGCTTGTCCTAAACATATGTGCATCTCTCAGAGATACTTGTTGCCTTCTCCCACATCATCCCGTGAACTTTCTTTAACCCAGCCCTTCCCATTCATGAAAACGCCTCTGTGACCCAAGTTATAAAGCAGTTGACCTTTCCCACTCCAAATCCCACATTCATATGCAATTCTTCTAAGATATCTACATGACACAGGCCATCATTATGGGTGAAAGTAAAGAGCAGTTAGATTTAACTACCTAGCAAGAATGCCTATGTTTTAAAAGCCCTCAACATCTAAAATGTATTTTAGCGTGTATAAAATAGGACATTGCCGCTGCCTCTCCAGTTACTAGGTGTACAGGGGACTGGGACAGTAGGCAGCCATCCTCACCTTTGGTTAGGTGAAAACTTTGGGGTTAAGGCACATGCAGGATTGTGACAAATATTTCTCTCTAAAGAAGCAAGCTTGAAAGAAGAAAGTAGGCAAAGCATCCCACTCCTCCTGTACTTGAGTACAGCAAACTTCTTCCCTTGGCACAATAAAGAAACCCAAGAGACCATAATTATGTTTAGTTTCTTTGCAATCTCCCCATATGGAGAGCTATGGATACAGTGCTACAGTGTTTTTGAAGCAGGAGGCACAGCCTGCAGTTTTCTGTGGTGTCAGGCTTAGTGGACTTCTAACGCTCAGCTACATGTGGAAAGATTTTTGGAAAGGGCTTTTTTTCCTTCATTGCCGTAGCCCCTAAATAAACATCTGCTTCTAAAAAAAAGCATCTCAAAATGGCTGTATTTTTGGAGTACAATTCACTTGCTTTGCACAGACATAAATAATAGCAAAGGTGCAAAAGAAGTGAAGAAGCTACTAAAACACCTTTCATTTTGAGTAATAGCAAAATTGCTGCTACCAGCTGTCCTGCAGCATGCAGGTTCCCTACATTTTACACAGAAAAAATATGGCATAAGATAGACCATCAAATAGCTTTTTGGCATCTGATGTTTGCTGCCACAGTATGTTGGTCCCACATGCTGAGACTTGTTTCCTTCGTCTAATATTACCTTTTTTTTCCCGCTGCTGCTTTTGTAGAAGTTGAGAGAGATCACTCAAGAGAGTGCAGTGGCTGCTTGCATTTGTTCTGCCAGGCTCTGCTGCAATGGCACCGTTAATACATCTCATTCAATAGCCAAGGTCAAACCAGCAAATAAGATCTCCTGTATGTGGTTCTCTCTGGGTAGCTGAGTAAATGAAGATTTCAATAAATATGTGTTGCTTTTAGAGAGATGAGAAGTAGCTTGCTTTGTTCTTAGAGAAAGTCCTAGGCTGGCATCAAATTTTAAGGAAATATATACATAAGATGTGTTGAAAGGCAACTGTTTTGAATCCTGATGATACAACACTGGCAGACCTTCATTTAATGGCAATGTTATTGTTCCTATGGTTTGTAGTTCCTGATTAATGAAATAATCTTATTCTGATAGGAGCATTTCTCTCTGTTTGCAGAGGCAAGGTTTCCACCCCTGTACCATTTTCTACACATGCCCTTGCATGGCTGAGCATCAGCTCCCTTTAGCCTTCATGTCATTCATGAATAATACCCGCAAAGATTGTCAAACCTTTCTCCAGCTAAAATTCTCTGCAAAGGCATGTCTGTGGTTAGCCATCCCCTTTCTTTCCTCAAGGGTACCAATGGATGCAATCAATTATTTAGGAAATCCCTGGCGTTGAGGGAATTCTCAGATAATAAAGACCTGGCAAAACCATCTCTCTGCCACCCTCCAGTCACAGGTTTGTCTCTGAGTAATAACCACTGTAGCTGTGCCTGAAAGGATTTGATTGTGCCTGGGAGTCTTGCCACATATTAAGGTCTCTGGTCGTTATGTTTCCCAGAGGGATGCATTGTTGGGTGCAAAACCTGGGGCCATTTGGGGCTGTCTGGATGTATGTGCTGAATCAGCCATGTGCCAAGGGAATGAAACAGCAGTATGCAGTCTTCTCCCCCAGACTGCTTTGTCCTGTCTCGTAGATCAATTATCATAGGTCAGTGAGTTTTAACCGTGTCAAAATACATCTGTGGTCCAGGATTCAGACTACAGATTAGTTTAGTTTATGTTGTGTGATCAGTTGTGAAACAGAGCTCTCTGGTATCTTTTTCTGTTCTGCCTGATAGTCAGTGGCAAGGGATGGCCCATACTGCGTGTATGAGAAGCTCAGGTAGCATCAGACTCCAGAAGGCAAATTACTTCTCTTTCACCCTTTCCAGCCGCCAGAGATAATGGTTGTAGAGGGTCTGTTCACAGGCAGATTACCTCAGGATAGATGACCCTGCTGTCCTGAGGATATAAATGTTGTGAATTTCAAAACAAGACAAAAGATGCTAATTTGATTGAATGTGAGGCTGACCTCCTTAGAGAATGCCTAAAGCAGATAATAGGCTTTCCAAGGTCAATCAAAAGAATAATTAAATCTCCAGACCTGGAGTACAGGGACTCTAAAAGTGTAATTCATGATATAATACATAAGACAAGACATACGACAACATTTCAGAATATTTGAAGCATATTTATATGAATGCCCAATACAATAATGAATTTTAAAACAAATGTAATAAGTGACACTAGAAAAGCTTGCAGTTATTTAACACCATTTCTGTTTGTGCTGAAATCTGTAGTGGTGCTCATTTCATTACATGATTGTTCCATTTCTAGAAATAGACATTTTTGTGCTGATTTATGTAAGACTTAAAATTCTATGTTAAGCTACTCTAGACAGGATGGGCATGTATACCTTCTTTCATGCGCTAAGTCAGAGACAAAAAGTTGATCTGTCACAAAATGTAGGTACCTAGTAATTGTCAGGTAAATAAATATAACACTATGTGTGTTATTCTCTTGAAAATTGCAGTAGCAGCTCTGTGTCATTCTGAGCATAAGTACAAATTCCTGTCATTAAACCAGCACAGTTCTTTTTCATGCCTGTGGCTGGTAGAAGTTTTCTATTCCAATGAACCATGGAATTCATGTTTCAGCCCTCACTGTGATGTATCCCACACTAGCTTCAGAAAATATTGCATGCTTCGACCTCCATCTGGCAAAACCAAATAACATAATGATTAGCATAATCAAACAAATAAGTACTTCCAGAACATTATCATGGATAAATGTAAATTACCAGTACATTCACGGTAAGACACCACGTGATACTTTTGTTTATAACTGAACCAAAATGGCTCCAAACATTTTATATTAATTCATTCATTTTGTTCACTACCAGAAAATCTACTTTTCTTGAGGTGTCCAAATAATATCCATTTTTTTCCTACTCTGAAAATAGGTGGAAGCATTTTGATCTTTGCAGAACTGATTTCACGGACTGATAAAAACCACCATACATTTAGGCCCTATCTAATGGTTTATGCTTTGAAATTTTGCTTGCAAAAAATATTGGCAGAGAAAAAAACCCTATAAATTAAGTTTACTATATTACTAGACTTTACTACTGTGAGTAAAATTGCTATACCTTGAGCTACTGACAGTCAGGTCAGCCTGACAGTTGTGGTTTCTAGGGCTCTTTCCAAGTTCTAACAGCCTGTGTACGAAAGGTAAGTAGAGAGAAATATAGGCAAATCAGGCTGATTGACCTTGTATTATTTGTCTGTTTTCTGTAGCAAAATCAAGCAAACCCTTTGCAATGTTCCTGAGATTCTTAATGATTTCTGCAGTGATACATTTCTGAAAATTGCCACTCAGCTTAAGGTCTCGGAGTCTGAGTGAACTGAAGTTGTTTCACAGCCTCCCTGGTGTGTAGGTTGCAAAAAACAGTCTGCAAAAAGGAGGCTGAATCACCAGCAATACCAGGCAGCTTGCAACAGACCTTTAGAAATGAGAGACGTCTTGTGCCATTTGCCAAACAGTGGGGAAAGGGTGAAGATGACTTGGATGATTCAAAGCCATTTTAAAAGCCCTCACATGCCTCATCATGCTACAGAGAGTAATTTACTCCCACCACAACTTTTTGCTACATTCAAATGAAAACCTGGAAACTGGTGTTAAGTCAGTGTAGTACTAGTGGAAGGTGCTAGACCTAATCTTGGAAAGCTTCACTCCCCATGAGGTCTCAATTGTATTCTGGGGGGCAAAGGTATTCTAAGAAATTGATTTTATGTTCACCTCAAGGAAGCAGGAGCTAAGCCTTTCTCCATGTCCACACAGGGTAAGGACACAAGTTACATGAATTCTTGATCAGAATCTCAGCCCCTGTCCTACCTCAGGAATTGTCACCATAAATCTGAATTAAGTTTGAATGTGATTATAGATAATAGCCTACAATAAGACTGGAAATAGAGAATAGAAAAAGCAGTAAAATGAGAAACAATATTTTCTATTGCCTATCTGGGCAACAAGCTATATTTTTTTCTCATCTTACTGTTTTTTTTTTTTCCATTTTGATTGGATTTAAGTTAGTAACTTTAAACAGGGGCTACAATGCTCCATTTCTCATGACAAAACCCCAGTCCATGCATTTTATAAAACATAAAGCCAAGTATGGAAAACATGTAGTTACTTTTAATGATAAATTGCCTATTTTGTTATCAGTTCAACACACTGGGCAATGTAATGCTATCTAGTTTTAGAACAGATTTCCTACTGGAGTCAATGGTGACCTCTTAAAAACTGATAGCATATTAAGGTCCTTCGTACTTTTATTCTTGATTTTTGGGATGAATACCATCAAGTACTGAGAAACTACTAAAAGTTATTGCCCCGAGCTTTTCAGAACACTGGTAATGTTTTATCTTTATGGCCAAGAAGAATAATCTCAGGGTATAAAATTTCCTGTCAGTTACACTGAGGAAGCAATGCAGTTATGGCCATCTCTTTTCCTTTTGTTGGTTCCTCTGTGATTGGTTTGCCACACTCAAGAGCTTTTATTGTATAACTGACAAATTTAAACATTCCTATTTGTCCCTTTCTACTGTATGTAATTTTTGTATTGCTTTCAGTGTGATGATAAAACCATGGCCTAGCCCATGGAACATTAAACTGAAAACTAAAGGAGATAAAATGGATAATATCCCTTTAAAGTTTATAAACTCACAGCTTTCTTCAGTACATGTTTATAGATGAACACTTACAATATTTTAGCATAAGGAAGTATTAGGATTGACACTGTCATAGGGTTCCAGTTAGAACAAGTCATTCAATTTGAAGAGAATATAAGTGACTGAGTTTTCATTGGGCATTATTATAGAATCATAGAATCATAGAATAGTTTGGATTGGAAGGGACCTTCAGAGGTCATCTAGTCCAACCCCCTTGCAATAAATAGGAACATCTTCAACGAGTCATAAATCTGTTGAAAAAAGCTTAAGTTTTATAAAAAAAAGGGATAAGGAACTTGACTTATGACACTTCATCTTCTATGTTATGAAACAAACAGCACATAAACAGTGACAGAAGGCTTGCTGGTGCATGGTTACAGCTGCTGGTGCTCAGAGTGCATAGAGTAGAGTGCATAGCTCATAGAGTGCTCAGAGTGCAATCACTAAGTCAAACCATCGTCTTCCACAGTGTCTGACTGTGCCATACAACAGATCAAGTAGTTTTTGTGCTTACACTGAGTTACATTTGTCTCGTGCTAATTTTGCCAACAGTGATAGAGATTTTCTCTATCTATCCGAAACAACTAAGTACAAAATCTCAGATAAAACCATTCCTGCCGGCCACCCCCTTGGGAAACAGATTTGAACTGGCTGCAGAGGATCTTTTTTGTGATGTTGTGGTTGCAGGAGGAGATTTAACCAGGTGGACTGGATGTAGGACTCACAGATGACCAGTGAAGGTAGGTGAAAACTGAAAAATCATTGACAGACATCACTGACGGCACAGCCCCTGCCAGAATACCAGCAGGAGCTGGAGCCAACATGAAGGCACAGTCATGAAACTGACTTTAAGGTGTATGCATTTCCTGGATCACATTTTAAACCCCAGACTCCTGGAACATCACAAGTGGCTCTCTATGAAGGAATTCTGTGGGACAGGCTCATGAGAAAAAGCCTAGATTTTGTGTGAAAAAACCCTTACAGAACTCACAACTGGGGGGAGGGCTAAATAAAGGACCTTTGATAGAGACATGGGAACAGAGGTAGACACGTTCTAATTTGGCTGCAGCATTTTTATTTGGCGAAATTCCATTACTGCAAATCCCTGTTGTATGCTAGTTTTTGCTGCTAAAGCTATTTTTATTAACATGGAAAATGAAAGTAATGTGGAGTAATCTGCCTGGTTTTCACATGCACATGCAATGTTTTCAGATATACTGAGAGAAAAATAAGATGTACTTGTCTGGAATGGTCTCTTGCCTAGATCTATCCTGCAGTGATTAATTACAGTTGCATTTCAGTCCCTTGGAACAGAGGATTTATAATAGAAATACTGTACAATGTGCTACTTTTGTCAACCCTGCATATCCAGACTGGGCTTGTTGCGGCAGGTTTTGCTTACATCTTAAAATGCCTTTCAAGGGCTGAAACTGTTGAGTATATTTTCAACCTTATAAGTTTGCAGAGATCTTGAGTCATAGTCTTCACAAGGCTGGTGGTATATACAATAGCATGCAGGAGAAATGCTCTGTGGTGCAAAGCTGCCTGTTTAAGCAGAGGCTGCATAAGTGGTGGTGCTACTGTCTGGGTCTAACCCAGATTCCCTTGACTGCTTCAAAGAGCCAAGAGCCCTCATTCTTTCAAGCACACCCCTATTGCTCTTGCAATCAGTAGGTCATTTCTGACTGCTGGGAAGTAAGAATAGTCTCATAGTTATTGTATGAGCACTGGTTTTATTTCTGATTGTACAGAGCATGACTTTGGAGATCACTTTTATTTCTGTGTTTGCTTTTATTTCCCTCATCGCAAGATGCAGGTAATAGTTGGTTATTCAAAATGCTTTGATTTTATCCACACTGCTGTCCAGAGACTAAAGAAACGCAGACAGAACGAAAAACAGCAAAACAGACAGGTGAATCATAATCTGCTAACCATGACAAAGGAGCAAGTTGCTGTCCCTCGGCGGCTCTGCCATAGGCTGCCTCTGTGTTATTTTGTCAGTAGCTTTTAGTTCTTTATCACACAGTGTGACTGCTGTTTCCCAGTGCCCCAGTTATTCCAGGCTTTGCATTTTTCAGTCAGGGAACATGAGATGGGAAACTGTGCTGACAGTATGTAGTAGATCTAGACCACTGTACTGGGGTCCAGAGGGTGGAGGTATTAGAGGCTGTGGGTGTTTGGAAAGTAAGGAATAGTTGTATGAGAACTGAAGTAAGGTGCATGGAGGAAAGTGTCAGTGATACCTGCTGAATGCATTCCGCACATAAATTTCAGTGACAGAAGGACCAAGGTATTGAGAAAGACCTGAGAAAGATGACAGTTATCTGTCTCTTGAACACCTTACTTCCTTACTGGAACCTTGACATGTCTTCTGCTTTATATATTCCTCAGCAATTTTTTTCTGCTAAATCAAAAGGAAGGTAGGTGTTGGCGGGTTTTCAGACTCCAAGAAGGATTGACACCTTGGTGGTGTCACTGCAGATCATGCATATCAATATAGTTTTCTCTTCATGATGCTTTGCAGTGCTGCAAACTTTCACAAGATATTACTAGTTGGAAAATAGTGTATCTAAGAACCACCTCTTAAAAGCAAGTTGTTATTTTTCCCTATCTTAACAGAAAATACTACTGGCATTAAAAATAATACAAATGTCTTGATCTTTTTATATTTGATTAGTTTTCTTTCTTTGCATTTACTTGTATGTCATTAGCACTCAGATCAGCGTAGGTCAAAATCCTTTTATTGATTAGCAGACGTAACTGTGAATACATACTAATAACACTGGGGCTCCCTGGAGGAATAAATCTCTTTCTACCTACACTGCATTGCAGAAATAACAGGTTTTGTCAGTTTTCCTTTTTCTCTCATTATTTTTGAGCCTCTGCTTTCACGGTAGCACAAGTTTTAACAGAACACTGGATCTTCTTAGCTGGCAGAACTAGCAGACAACAGAGTTTGAAACTGGATGGAAGAAGAGCAATGACTTTTTCAGAAACCCATAATTAGCAAGGTCAGAAGATGTTCATAGAGCATGTACCTATTTCTGTCAATACCTGTTACCTTAAAGTTAGGCTCTTAAAGTCATTCCTGACTTATTCATTAAATGCAGATTAGACTTGCTGTCTTACCTAATCAAGCTTGCAGGCGCTGAATTTCCTAACAGTCTGGTGTCATTAGCTCTTCAGTTAATGCAATGACTAGAAGTGATGGCTGCCTATGACAGGCCTGCTTTTTACTTGGCTCCCTGTCCCTCTTGGGTATTTATCTCCATGTCAGTCCTTGAAACATTTTGTAATAAAGCTTTTTTTCCAACCCTAGTGGGAATCTCTAGTTCCTGTAAGCAACCATAAGCAAATATATGACATCTGAAATGCATGGCATTTTTTGTTGGAGCAGACATATGACCCATATTTTCCCTATTATTAGCACTGAACACTTCAAATAGTACAGTTTTGATCAAAGTGCAAAGCGCTGAAGACAAAGATAAAGCAACTGCTAACTACACACAAAGTATTTTGTCTGGCTTGATGTGGATTATTTATTTTGGGTGTTAATTGGTATATTGTCTCTCTATTTCATATCCTCTCTGAGACAAATGGTCGCAGAAAGACAAAAATAAACACTTTTTCACAGGTTTGTATTACTGAAAGCATAACGCACTGAAGAAAGAAAGGATTTCCTTCCTCATGAATTAGGCTTGACGTTTATCAAGCAGCCAGATATATTGCAGTATGATGCCCAGGATCTAACAAAGCATTGTTCATATATTTTGTTACTGTCATAATTTTATTAAACACAGAATGGTGGTTGCATGACAGACTAGGTCATTATCACACAGACATAAGTTTTCAAAATTAAAAGCATCTTAATATTCTGCAAGCTTGAACTTTTTTCCTGTTTGTTGTTTCTCTTTCTGAAAAATAAAGATAATTTCACAGTCCCCTCTCTTCCTTTAACATGGATAGCTGCTCATTGCTTGCAAAATCCTCTAAGAAGTAAGAATGGATTTTCTCATGGGAATGATTTGACATTCCCATTTAACTGGAGACTTTACAAGGATTAGAGAAATAGGTGGAAATAGAACTTTACTCAACAGAAATTAAGAACTGGAACCAGCAAATCACATAAGAGCATGGTCAGCTTTCTTCACATGGACAGTCTTACTAGCCCAGCTCATTCCCATTCAGACAGAAGCAGTCTCTGGAGAAAGAGATTTCAGCAAGGCTACATTTACCCCACTACCTGCTAGACCGTGAGCTTGTAAGATATTTGGCAAGTCAAGGTCCCAGTATGGAGGTTAAGGCCGTGAAGAGATCATCTGTTATACAGTGCTCCATTGGTGACCTCTCTATTGACTCTGTAGGGTACTCTGGCAGCCTTGAAAAGCAGAAGCTTGCACTATTCATGGTTTTCATTTCCTTTAGCCACCACAGTGGCCATTATGCTGGAGTACAAGGCCTGAAAATAGCCCTCCATGCATGTGCTGTGTTAATGGAAGTAGTGCTGTCCTTGCTTCACATTCATTCCTTTGGGGAACAACTGTGAAGCTGGAAGAAAAATGAACATATTTCCTAGCCACCTTTACCACAGGTGATTCCTCCATCCTTTTCCCTTCCCACTATTCCTCAGGATAAATTCCTAAACTGATATCTGAAGAAACAGGACATGTGATCTTTCAGGTATTCAAGCCTCCTAACTTGACTTCTCATGAAAAGAGAGTGGCCTTCCCTGTTCAAGGACTGTGGCAAACCAATTGAACTTCAATTGATGGATGGGATTACTCATGTCAGTGATTTTCCACATCAGAGTTTTCATGATCAGGCCCTAATTTTTTATACTGCTTCCCTCACACCCTTGATGATGTGAGTTCTTCTCGAGAGGGAGAGAACAATAGGAAATGCAGAGCAAAGGATATTTAAGAAGCGACAACAGGTGCATTTTACTCATTCTGGGGTTACTGCATTTTGTATCTGTAGGCATTATCATTCATTGACTGCTTATTTATGCCTCTAAATATAATTTAAAATACTTCTGTTTCAAAATGCTGTCTGGGCATGATTTCCATTACTAGTCAGAAAGTATTTAAGACACTCTGATGCAGTTTACAGAGAGTAGGAGGAAATTATGTTTACCACCCTCTTCTAAGCTCATCTGCAAAATGCTGTCCTTTCCAACATCTCCAGGAACAGATTCTGAGTGAAGATGGTATTTTATTTTTCAAGCTTTGCTTTCATTATTTTTTTTTCCCTGCAAAATGCTGCTTTTGTTTTCTTTAATATTTCTATCTTCCTTCTCAGGGCACGGTGATTAATCACCAAAATAACCAAAAGAGATGTTCAGTGTAAGTATGTAGAGGCCTTCTGGTTTTGAATTCGATTCAAGGGATATATTATTTGAGGCTGTTATTTGAGAATAATGCAATTAGACCATTTATAGTGACTTTTGAAAGAAATACAAATGCTACAGTAGTGAAAAGGTGCATCCTCCAAATGACAACATCCTCTATCACCTGATGTGAGTATCATCATATGAAATAGTCTCATGTTCTTGTATCAAGTTCACATCAGCTAGTTGAAGAGGAATTTAGGTAGAGGAAAGAACAAGTTTTCCTCCCTGACCTTCGAGTAACTCCAAGAAAGTATCCCTCTGCTACACAGTTTTGCAAAACCAGGGTCATTGGCTATCCTTCATCTTTTGCATTGGAAAGGGCACTCCACTGTCTTTCTGTGGTTAGGTGCGCTGGAGGAAAGCCAGCTGAGGAGCAGAGAGGGAGAGAAGATCCTATCAGTCCTTGCACCAACCTGTTTTTCCCTGTTTGATCTAGCACTGCCAAGATAGAAGGTGCCCAGTACTTTGCAGGAAATTTTCCAGGTCCTTGAATACTAAGTGATGTTACAAGGCTAAGGAAAAACACATTGCTATTACCCACGTGTCTGCTCTAGTTTTTTATTGCATATTGTCTCAGTGCATTTCTTCTCTGTTTCAGGGTGTGAGTTCAAAAGAGTAGTGTCTGCGTCTTGTCATACATAAATACAATGCCTCATGACATGCAAGATTATAAAAACCAGTGCTTATCAATTACCTTTTTCAAAATGTACTGAGGATATTATTGTTTAATATGCTGCAATGCACTGACATCCCCACTGGACAAAACTGCGTCCATTCTGGGATTAGGAGCAATGCAGCTACATCTTGTTAGCACAAAGCCCTACTGAGAATCTGGGTCCATCAGCTCAGGCAACATAACTATGTTACTTTGAGCTCTGACCGAAATTGAGCATCCTGAAAGGCTCAATGTTGCGTGAACAGGAGAGCTTGGAAATCACTACACTGTAATCCACACTGGGCTGGGGTCATACCCAAAATGGCTTTGGTTTGTGGCTTGGATATAAAAGTATCGAGACTTGTGGTCTAAAATTAGTCAGGATTCCTTGAAAAGTTTTGTTGTTGTACCTCTCTCTGTCTGGTATGGAGCCATATTGGCTTCGAACATGTGCCCATTGCACCAACTTTAGGAAGCTGGGGGCTGGGGTTGGCATCGAGGCAGCACAGCCCCTTACCATCATACTGAAAGAGGAACAAGGACAGCAGCAAGGCATCCAGTTGCCAAATAGACTTAAAATATATCAAACACTCAGTGTAAGCAACTGTCACCAGGTGCTACATGACTGTATGAGAAGCTGTGGTTTGGAAGAGGAAGTGGCTGACATTAGAGAGTCCATGGGAATTTTTCAGTGAAGCCACTGTACTTTCATTGCTGCTTGTGTCTATATTAGATCTGACACAGCTGTTGCTTGCAGGGCTTTTCTTTGAAGAGTTAAAAAATCCTAAAGCTGTCATTTAGTGAGCGATGCTCTTCTATAAACTATGTGGACTTCTATAAATATTGCTGACTCCATGTAGGGCATTATTATCTAATCTCCCAGGGAACATCTCTAATCACAGTCTATCCGCCCAAGTCAATCTAGGACACAACCAACCCTTAGAAATAGCAGTGGTGAAATCATAAAATGTTCTAACACATGGAGTTGGCAGACAAGTGCGAGACAAGATCACAAACTGTGCAAAATGAACAGTTTGCAAGTAAATGTGCTTCTCTCTTTCCCCCATTGAAGTGCTGGCTGAGTACCTTATGATGACTTCAAATTAACACACTAGCCTTCTTTCTTTTTTTTTTTTTCTAAATAAATTTCCCTTTAATCAGAGCTGCCTACTTGCCATTAACACAATTACCTGCAGAATTTTTGGTTCCATGACCAAAGTGGTCTCTTTTTTTCTATATGAACTTGTATAGTTTCCTGGTTGAAGCAGGTCAGAATGTGACGTTAGAATGGGTGTTGGTTTAATTCTGCTGTAGAACAATTGCAAGACCTAATTATAACCTCTTCATATGAGCAAATAGTGAAGGAGAATAGAGGTCAGGAAGACGAGCTAGGAGGTTCTATCCACCTTTATTTTAACTGAACTCACCATTCAGAAAATGGATCACGAATGCCAGGAAAATTATCTGAATTTCTGGGTTGGCCTTAAAATACATAAATCTTCCTTGAAAAGGCTACCGATTGCACAAGAACCTAACTGCAACATGTGAATTTGTGATAAGCCCACACACCAGTTTATGCCAGAGAGGTTTTTTTGTGAGGACTTTTTGTTCCCTGGTAGACCACCCAGTTTAAGACATATATCAGGCTCTTCCTGTACACCATGTACATACGAACACCAGCTTGCACTGTCTGGCTTAATACAGAAGTACTTCATATTCATCAAAGGCAAACATGGCACTAGCAACATTCCAGGTAAACAGGCTCATGCAAACATGATGACAAACATATCGCTAATGTTGGTTGTCTTTGCTGTTACTTAATGGAGCAGCCTTGAATTACAACCAAGAAGAGATATGAAACTTTTTAGTGCAGCAGTTGTTAGAACTTCACAGTTGTTTCCAGGATTTTACCCCAGCCATAAGGCAGAAGTTCATGTTCTCTGTCACATACTAGCCTGGATACTATTTAAGCTGTACAGGTACCAACAATATTATCATTTCTTATAAAGTCTTATCACCTAGTAGCCAGGCTATCATAGTTGTCAAGATACAGGTTTTAAACCTGAAGATCTGGGGGTCTCATACTTTATTTTTTAATTTTAGGAGTGCCAGAGCATGTAATCATGCAAAGAGGAGGGTTGCCACCTTTGAGGGCAAGTTCTGGCACTTGTACACAATTCCAGGAGAATGTTTACTGTTCTGGCTGCTAACAAGCACTTTGCTTCAGCTTCAGCAAAAGGGTGCTACTATTAATAAGTGGGTTATAAGTCCCTAAGTCTCTGTTCTTGGAGATTTGTGCCACTTGTGCATGGTCCTGGGCAACCTGCTTGAGCAGAATGGTTGGACCAGATTAGCTCCAGAGGTCCCTTCTAACTTCAGCCATCCTGTGATTCCGTAAAGCATACCTTTTTGGCTTGCATCAGCAGCTTTAAGTCACAATGTATTGGATCTTTAATTCTAACTTTAGAGGTGCAACCTCCCTTGCATTGTTTAGGGGACATGTGGGTAGCACTCAGGCCTGTGGATGACAGAGTCAGAAAAGTAGTCAAACTACTCAACATGAAGAATCTGAATTAGTCAGCATAGGTATTGTAGGAAGAGACAACTACCTTTGCTGCTCCATTCAGAAAAGCTGAATTTAAAACAAATTACCTGTGGCAAACGAACATTTTGTTTTCCTGATCCGGTTTTGGGGTTTAGTGGAGGTTGTTTTAGGGTTTTGTTTGCTTGGTTTTTTTTTTTTGGGGGGGGGAGAGTATGTAAAAATGGGTAAACTTTCCGAAGGGGGAGGTTTGATAGAGTTTTCTTAAGGTGTTTGTATGCACTCGTGAGAAGGCTTCATTCCCATCTCACCCATTTCAAGATCCTAAGAGTTTCAGAACCTAACCAGGCCAACTGATATCTTATAAATTACAACGTGATCCCTGATAGTGTAGGAAGCTCATAATAAATTATCTTAAAAACTAGGAGCAGAATCCAAGGAAATGACAGATTTCAAGATGGCTTTTCTCAAAACAGCCAGGAGCCTGAGAAGGAGGATAGCCCCTTATGGCATTGTTTGGATCCTCTTTACTTAGAACAGATTTATATTTAGGTATCTATTGCATCTGTGTTCATGAAAACAAGAAATCAGCTAGTAAGGATCCAGCAATGGAAGTTATTGAAAGCTATTTTCTGTTGAGCAATATTTATGTTGAAAACATCTTCCATTGAAATCATTCATACGATATAATACTGTGAGGCTGAAGAACAAATGCTGGGCACAGCGTCTTGAAAGATTTGGTCTAGCTGGACTAAATGGATTGAACAAATGCTATGAATAAAGATGAGGTACCTTGCTTTTGGGCTGCTACATAGAGACAATGTTTAAGCAACCAGGCTGAAGCAGCCCATTCTTCGGTATGATTTTGTTCAAAATTCTTGTGAGGGGATCTTTTACTATGCAGTCAGCTTTGATGATAATCTGTAGTGATTGCCCAAAACTAACAGCTCTTTCTGCTGTTGTAAAGCAGCTAGACTTTCTGCTGTCTATCAGAGAGTTAGTTACAGAAAATTTCCTAACATATCCATATAGGTTTGCATTCATCTTTAGTGTCATAGAAACCCATTCCCAATATACTATATGTATAGTAATTATGTTTAATATGCAATGATGCAAGCAGATTAGTGGCTCTTCCCAAATAAAAATAACAACATGGAAGAAAAAAATATAAGTATAGATTTATTAGAGAAGTTATCTAAAATACAATATTATTTTCCTCCTTAAATTAGAGCATATATTATTTCAATGAAAAGATATATTTTATTACTCCTATGGTAATAACAACTTTTAAAGATAATACTTAATTTAGGACATTTTTTATTAAAAAAAATCCAACTACCATTAAGATATAATCAAGGCTGTTGATAGCATGGGTAAAAATGCAAAACGGTCTGAAAAAATATTTACATGTCGGTTTCTTAAAATCTAATAACTCTGATTCTCAATACTCATTTTGCTTTACTTTCTCAAAATACTTTTTTTCCTAAATTATACCTAGATTCTGTATTCCTGTGCTTTTCACAAAGCTTCAAGTTATCGTTAGTTACGTGTACTATCACACCAGAGGATGAGGTTTCTTAAAATGGCTTGTTTTGCTACTACTACAATATCCTCCCCCAACTAGCCAACATACTGTTTGTTACATCAAAATGTCAGTTGCAGCAACAGTCACCAAAACACACACAGGCACCCCCCCCCATGCTTTCCTAACACCACACCTTAAGAACCCTTTCCTATTTGGCCAAGAGCCTTTCACATTTTATTAGCTGGCATTTCAGTTGCAGAGCGAAAGAAAGAATGGATCTGGGAAACAAGATGTTGCCAGAGCACACATGCCAAAGTTTTGATTTGGGCTTAGCAAAAGGGGCTCCTCACAAACACAGCCATTTCTAACACACTCAGTGTTGAGGTTACTGGAAGGAAGCTCTGACTTCCCTGCTCTTCAAAGGCTGACATGGGCGCCAGTTGTCCACCATACGGCACACGGGCTCATTCTCAGCGTTGAAGCAAAGGCCACGGATTTTACACATCTGTGGAAAAAGGCACGAACATCCTCAAATGTATGCTCTTGTTTCAGCAGGACTTTCTGAATTATATACCTTGGGCCCGAGACAGAGGTCCAACGCAAAGTTTCACCAGCACTAACGGTCTAAAGATGGTATCACCACCCATGCGCCTCTGCATTTCATCCACACCATTTCCTGCCCCTGACAGAGGCTCTCCTGTCCACAAAATAACCTTGCAAGAGCAAATAAGAACACACAGAAGACAAGGATGCAGGCACAAATTTTCTGAACTTTGTGCACAAAGAGTTGCTTGTCCTGTATCCAGATCTGAATTGAAATCCTTTCAGAATACTTCGCAAGTTTAACGGTTTTGGGTCTTTTGAAAATTGGATTATTTTAATCCAGTTGCAGGGGAAAAAAAACCAGAACTTTACCCTTGGGTCAAATTAAAGCAGCCAAATTCATTCAACGTATCTTGATTTTCAAATCCTGCGAGAGGGAAAACCGATCCATACCAATGGGAGCATACTGTAAAGCGTTAGTGTTTGTTCCTAAAGCACAACTGGTGTTTGCACAGACTGATGCAATAAAAGCACCTTTATGTCTAAGTGGGTGTCTCCAAAACTAGTACAAAGACTGTGACAAAATAACAACCCACCCCAATATGTGATCTCATACAGACAGCTGGAACTGCTGACAGAAATAAGTACACAGTATACAGGATTTCATACAAGTCAGGAGGCAGGCCAGGCTTTCCTTCATTCAAGGCAGAAGGCCCCCAGCAGTGATTAGCCCAGGAGAGGACTTTACCTTCAGGACCAACCAGAACAAAGTCTGGAGCTAAACCTCTGCCAGGAACTGCAGTATCACTACAGCAAATGATAATGGGCTCACTATACCCTGCTGTAATATTCAGCTTTTGTCTATCTTTGAAAAACCAATTCAACTTAAACCCAGTGTCAACACTCTGCTTTATGGTTTTTCGTTTTGATCAGTTTTGGAACGAAGAGGCAAGCTGCTGCTGCCACACACTGTTTTGATCTCAAATCCGTCTTTGAAATGTCGATGGTAATATGGAGGGGCATGTGTGGGAGAAACAAGTGGTATCTTTTACCACTTGTAGGTGGTTAAAGTAGGTGTAGTAGGAAAAACAGCTCTATTTTGGTGAATGTGCTCTTGCCCTGTAATGAAACCATATTTGCAAACTTTGATTTATCAATAGCAATATCAGTACTTTAGAATAAGTAAACAGTGTCAACTTCAATGTTCCCTTGCAGTTTATTAATCACAATCATTGCTATAATTATTATTTCTGATAGTTTTTGCCATTTATTCTGGTTTTATTATCTTAAGTTCTACAACAGTTCAGTTGCACTTTTGTAACATCAGCTGAATAAAACACCTAGAGTTATTGTTTGCATGTCTGCCACTGATAAAAGGGATTTAAGAGTTTGAAGAGTAAACTAATGCGCTTCACAGCTTGTTTATATTTATTGGCTAGAAGTTCTATTAATATCTCCCAAGCTCACAGATATGAACTGAGGATGCAATCTCCCCTCTATGTAATTTCACTAATGGATGGTGCTAAACACTAGGGCCACGAGTGATTTAATCTGCATGAGTTCCTTCCTACTAGGAAGACTCCATCCTCCTCAAGCTGCTCAACAAAGTACAGGATTTTTTCAGACTTATGGAATCTGCAAGATTTGCCTCTTCCAAACAATGCAGTTTTGTTAGGATTGTCACAATTCTGCGTGGGATTTCCTAACTCTATTCTGTGTTGAACAGAACTCAATTTACGAGTTCTGTGTCTTGGAAATGCTGGAAGATTAACAGACTAACTATAGATCTACAGTGTGAGATGCATGCTTATAAATGCTTGGTATTTTCACAGTAAGTATACCCAGATGGGTTATGACTGCATGAACAGCAAACCTGCTGATGCTCACTAACATACGCTAGACTAACTACGCATATGCAAATGGTCCTTTCATGCATGCTACAATTTTCCCAGATTTTTACCACATGACAGCTCTAGCCTGTCATGTGGTGAATATTTGGGGAAATTGGAAAATTTTCTGGAAATCCTGATTAAATATCTGAAAGTATCTGGAAAACCTGATTAATTTTTTAACCACTCCCTCTTCCTCCTCTCCCCCTGCAAATTTTCCCTGGACTGTGTCCAAATGGAGGACAGCCTTACATATTACAGCAAACTCTACCTCTACACATAGCAGCAGAGTTCTGCCAGAAGGGGTAACTATTTCAGATATATATTTTTGACATCTGATGCTAGCTAATACCCTGCATAGCTCTGCAGTAACATAAACTGCCACTTCAAAGATCACCCTGAGGGCTGACCTAAGGCAACCAATAAGATGTCTGTATATATCTACTGGCACCATCCTTTGTAGACCTACCTGCTCAGGGCTAACAGTGATGGGCTCCTTCAGAACGTGCCAGATCACACACTCGAGCAGTGGAGGAGTGGTCAGTGAGCCAGGGTATGTCCAGTAGTCTCTGCATGCAGGAAGCAGTCCAGTGGGGTCAAAGTTTGTGAAGGAAGCTTGCTTTCCCTACAGTAAAGAAAGTAGATGGGCTAACATCAGGGGAGAGATCACAAAGACATACTGGACTTGCAGTAGTGAAGTCTCCGGAGGGAACCATGTTTGGAGAAAGATAGAAATGGAGTTTTGCATGAAGTGTTGAGTGCATCCCACAGTACATTTGAGAGTAAAGACTTTCAGCAATGTTGGACAGAGCCTTGGGTAGCATGGTTTAGCGGGAGGTGTCCCTGCCCACGGCAGGGGGGTTGAACTAGATGATCTTAAGGTCCTTTCCAACCTTAAGTATTCTCTGATTCTATATTTCCTATAAGACATTCAAAACATTGTTTCTCTAGTCAAATGTTGAATTTATGTTCCTTGCTTCTAGAGACATGATGTGATTTTGCTTGAAGCAACAATGAGAATTCACATGCCACGTACACTGATTGGACTGGAAACAGAACCTGAGAGAACTGTTTGGAGAGTCCACTGAAGTAAATGGCAATATCCATTTACCTTTACCTCAAAGGAAGCCTGATAACAAAGATGACACCGTAATCTCGTTCTTTATCTTTCCTGTCCACATTTCTCATTTCCACAGACCCTCACCCACTATGAAGGTACCCAATTACTCAGTAAGTACTTTTAGTTTCCCATTACACAGCTCATTAAGATCACACAACATTACACAAATATTTCAAATACAGAAAAACTTTTCTCATAAGAGTTATATATCCTGATCAAACTTTTTATGTGGACTCTCTGTTGAAATAGCCAAGAGAAGTATGCCCTCTCGGAGGAAGGAAATTTATCCCACACATGCAGAGATGAGGGGAAGTGCCTCTTCCATCTGTCACTGTCTAGAAAGGACATCTACAAGAGTATGTTAGGCTAGTAAGATGAATCCTACCCTATAGGTTTAAATGCAGTTAAAAGACAGAGAAATCCAGTCAAAGATACAAAATTATCACTATCTCTAGTATTCCCTGCCCTCTACCACACAAATTCATTCAAATCTCTTTTGCATTCAGGATTACAGGAGCATCAGTACTGATGGAAGAAAGGTTTGTTTTACTTTCATACATGCAGAAGACTAGAGAGAAGTAAAAAATCCACTTTCTGAGGAAGACAACACAGCACAGTTGTGACTGGCGTCAATCAACACAGACAGCAAATATTACCTTGGTTTGAATGGAGTTCAGAGCATCCACAACTTTCTGTATTTCAGGCTTGGCATTTCCTACCTGTAACACAAATCATATGACAAGAAAATAACCATGCACTCTCAAGATACCTTTAGTTTCCTGTTGCAGTTCCCAAGGAAGCATTTTCCCAGCACCATCTCATTACATAACAGGAGTACTACAGGAAAAGTGACTATAAAATCATGCCAGCTGACAGTCAGCACAAATGGGTCAGCCAAGGACACTGGACATAAAAAGTGATTTTCATTTACAGTGTGTGGATTTATTTTTGGACTTGAGCTGTTCTTTTTTCATAGAAGTCACCCTCCTAATAAAACACCATGAGGCCAGGATGGAATGCTGCTGGGACACAGTCATCTTCTCCAACCAGCTGTGAAGATAATTCAACTACTACAAAATACTCTGGATATTAGAAAAGGAAAATAGGTGCTATTTAGGCTGGTCCTACTGCAGATTCATACACACATAACTTTGTCAGCTACATGTACCACTTTTCACTGATAAGAGTTATGGCAGTGTCACTGTTGTGATGAAGGTAAATATGTTCTTATAGGGCTGTCACAGTGGTGAATGGCAGCTATACTCCACAGCTGGTGTAAAATTTTTATATGTAGAGGAAGCCAAGGATTTGGAGCACCACTCAGTTTGCTACGGATTTAGCCACTATAGCATAATGCTGCCTTTTTCCGTATCTTAGGCTCTTAGGTCCCTCTGCAACACAATAAACATACTGGACTCATCCAATTAATGCAAAAGAAAAAGGTTAACTAACCTTTATGAAGATGCCTACCACAGCCAAACCATCAGGATGCTTCACAGCTTCAGCAAATTTGCCATATTTTACATTCCAGTGAACAATATGGAGCTAGGAGCAAGAAAACAAAGGAGCACTATCAACATAATATTCCATCCACAGTGTTTTACAGATGAGGATGCAGGGAAGTAATTTATTAAACAAAATTTATTAAAGTATTTTATTAAAAGAACAGGTGGCATTTTACTGCTGAGATTTAAAAACTTTTGTGTGCAGTTAAGAATTTGTTGAATCATTCATCTACTTTCAAGTTTCATTTATGAAAAGAGATTTGTCATGCATTTTATTTAGCTTCTCACTTTTATTCCCAGATGAGTTTTAAATGCAAACTGTGGTTGTATCATTCTGATTTTAGTCCAGTGAAACTCCTGTTATCTTCAGAATGAGTTTTTCCTGCATGCAGTCTGCAGGATTTTGAGGTAGTATTTTAGTGCTATATATGCTGGAGTTCTAACCATCACTGAAACACATGATTGTCAGTGTCAAAGAACCACAGAAAATGCATTAACTACAGATCCGACCTGCAATTAGAGTTTAAAAACAGACTTGCCCTTTTCTGAAAAGCTTTTGAAAAGAATATGAAATGAAGCTCCAGGTCACACTAGCCAGGACGTTGCTTTCTTTTTCATTCCCAAGTTATTTCTAATTTAAGATCATCTGGCTGTTTCCCCACATCTGCAAGTTGAGTTGAGTGAGTAATTATGGTACTGTGAACACAGGCAGTGGCAAGTTTCTCAGATAAAACAAAAGCTACTTCTATTTCATGAAAAGCATCAGAGACAACGAATTTGTGGAGCCATTTCTTTTATCTTTCAATGCAAATCAAAGGTATGTCCAGTCAATGTACAGTTATGAAAGGGTTAAAGTCTGTCACAGCACCCAGAGGTAGATTTCTAAGCAGGGGACAAGAAAAAGTGGGATGCAAGGCACTGAAGTCCCTCCTTGCCTGCAGTGCAGCTATAGTAAGAGAGTCTTAAACAATGCAAGGGAGATATTACAAGGAGTGCCTGCAAGGTCTCACTTCTTTGCTAGCCGCCCTCTTCACAGCTCCCCTTTGCTTCTTTGCTACCAAAAGATGAAACGGTCTTCCCCAAATTATTCTGTTGTTGATATAAATGTCTCTGATGTTAAAAATTGAAGCCAGAAAAAGGGGATGTGTATGTACAGAGGTGCTGAAATTCTATTTCTTCATGATTTTCAAGAGCCACTGAGAAAGTAGGGGAAAACCAGGGATAATTAATGTGGGATCTTCTGCTTCTACTGTCTTTGACAAGAAGTAGCTAAGAAAATTCTAATTTGATTGTAATCTCTGCCCTTGCAAGGAGTAGGTCTTGGGTGGCATTGTATTAAAATCTTCTACGGTAACCTCTGTAGGCTCTTGCCCTGTGAAGGTCTGTAGGGAAGTTGCTACTGTGGTGGAATATTAACAAAATATCAAAATATTTATTATACACAAAAGACTGGAGAAGGTAAATCACATCCTACCTCTGCATCATACTTCACACCATCCACGGTGTGCTCGGACCCTTGGCCCTCACAGGATCCCCAGTGAATGTGAAATTGTACCAGCCTGTAGGTTGTATCCAGTGCTCCTCCTTGCAGGACTGTAAAGTGAAGAGCCTTTATTAGCATCTTGCATAACCTCTGTTATAAAGTCTCACTACAAACTGGAATGCCCATCTCAAATCTTCCATGTGAACTACAGTTCATTCCTCTGCATGCTCTCATGCTATTCCAGATCATCTTCAACAGTACATTGCTGCAATATGCCAAAATCAGTAATAAATGTGTTGATACATAAGAGAATTTACAGTGAGCATCTCATCAGCAATTTAACAGGCATGCTAATATTACAGGTGACGAGGGGAGAGCTAAGGATGCAACTTTTCTGTCACCAAATAAATAAAAAAAAAAAGGCCAAGAAAAAGAACAGCCTTTGTTGGAGGCCAGTATAGAGCTGTTCTGTGGAAGTACACCAAGTCATCTTTCACTTATTAATGTACTCTGTCCCTTCATTTTAGACACTTCATCCATTTAGGCCTTAATCCTGCAAATCCTGTGGCAGATTGGATTGAGCAAAATGCTTTTGGTTCCAAATTAAACCTTAACACCTGTTAGCCATGCGTTGCGGCAAGGTAAAGTGCTAGGCACAGTGCAAGGCACTGCAGAGATGTAAATTCAAATCTCTTGTCCCTCCCAACCTTTAATCCTCGAGAATGAGTCTAAAAAATGGTGGTGAAAATGGCAATGCTTGCCAAGACACATTTTTTAAAATACAGAAACAAGGTGTTTACTTATGCTCTCCACATCTAACCCTACTCCTGCTATGAGACTACTCTGAGTGCCCAGCCATACTTTCAGTTATACAGGAGTTTCCCTGAGTTCCCTTATTCTGCCTGTTAGTTTTACCCTTGTAATTAGACTGTGCTAAATCACCATTATATGCAGGATCACGCCCTATTGCTGCAAAATGCTCAAGGCACAGACAGTGTCTCCTCCAGTGCAGCATAAAGCACAGAACAATAACAAATAGTTCCATTAAATAAAGCTATTTATCTAAGTTATTAGAGCAAGGTTTCAGACCATTTGTTTGTTGTTTTTTTTTCTCCTAAGCATCTCAAATTCAAATTAAATCTCTAAGATGTTAATATTAAAAAAGATTATTTAAAAATGTAATTTGAAGTGTTACATGTCTTAGAAATGTCTCAATACACATAAATATATATATACACAATAAAGTGACAGAAGAGTGTTGACATCAGATATTACGTTAAGTGTACTTTGTGTATGTGCCACAAACAAAATGGTTCTGTGGAGTAAAGATGCTTTCCTCTCAGTCTGCAATGAGTCTAGACATTACCACAATACGTGCAAGTGCGAAAATATACATCAAATGCAGAGAGGAAAAGGTCACTGCCTGTTCAGGTTTGAATGATTCTGATCATATACAAGCATGGACAGCAACAGTTGTGGATACTTGGCAATGAGGTGAGAAGTACTTGACTAAAAAATCAGAATACTTGAAAATATGATATATATATATATATATAAACCACATTAGTTTCCACTGGTGTGCCTTACACATGCAAAATTTGATTTCAGTGGAGAAATTTAGCATTTGCCTGGAGCTCCTTTGGTGAATATATTTAGAAGTCTCCCAACATGCAGTTCTATTTGAAAAATGTTAATGTATGCTCCACTGCCATCTTTGCAATTTCCAGTACCGAACAGTATTATACCGAACAATACAATTTCCAAAACTGAACAGCCAACAGACCAAGACTTGCCCTACCTGTTGCCAAGCTATGTAATACAAAGAATACTGGCTACTTAAACTAATTAAATAAGAACATATCTTATTCTACTTTTATGTTTCTGCATGTGCCAGTTGCCAAGAAGCATAACTGTCAAGCACAGGACTACAAATCACAATACTTTTTTTCACAACGGCAACTGTGAATATGCATTAGTTCCTTTCGAAAATGAAGTAATTGGCTGTTATGTCTTTACAGATGTAAAATAATTTAATCCACACAATATTATGTTTCATTTAAAAATTATGCCACGGAGTTGCAATGTTTCAGTTTTAGTTCCTTTGGCTAATGGACGTGATGCTTGCTGCAGGTACAAATGGACTGAGGTTCCACCATTCCCCAACCTTGGAAAGCACTAATGCAGCACAGGTTAATCTGCAATTATTAATCAATGGAAAGCATGCTGAAAAGCAGAACCATGCAATCTTCTTAAATCTGTTTGCAGTGTCATTTCTTCATACAAAGTTTGTTATAGTCTCATAAAACTCAAAAGATGCACAAAAATCTCTGCAGGTTTTGCTTACTTTTCTCATTCTGTGGTTCTCAGATCCAGCACTAGCTTATTTTGACTCACAGCAGAGCATTCAAAGAAAGTAATAATTAGATTAGTGTGAATGAATACAAATCCAGCAGGCTTAATTACAGAACAGCCCTTCTTGTGCTAGCCTACATTAAGCAGACTTTTTTTTTTTGATACTTCTCAACCTTTCCGAAGAAGTAAAATTTAACATTAAACTTAAATGGCAAAGTAGAAATGCTACAGCTTTTTTTTTTTTGCTTTGTTTCCCAAGCACAAGCTTTTAAACCACGAACAAATACTACCAGCATTTGCCATATATAAGTTCATCGAGAATCGGAGAAACACTCACACTGGGAACTTCCCTGTCCTTGCCCCATGTGATGTGAACATCAATTCAGGCAACATTGATGATAGAAGTCCAACCATTCCATCCCCTTTTTTTGAGGGATGGGGAAATTCTGATTCATATTTGAGCAATTCATTGTTAGCTCTTTTCCTTTTGAAATTGGTATTAGTGAAAACCATCCTGGAAATACATATGTAGCTGTGCTCCATTTTGTTACATAGCACAGCTTCAGATAGATGCAGGATGAAGGCGACACAAGCCAACCTGGAAAACACATTCTTTTCTTACAGATTCAACCTACATCATAACCTGGTCCCCACAGATGTGTAACAGCCTAAGAGGTGACAGCTTAAAAATGCAGCTTTTTTCTATGTAACAGTTATTTAAAATGTTGCATGGAGACAAATTTGAAGCCACAAATTTAGGTTAAGAAATGGTAACCGCTTTCAACCTTCTACCTTTTACTGGAGAAGTTAACAGTAGTAACATCCTGTAATTATATTGCAGTGCTATTAAATGATTTCGTAACATTTCCTAAAATAGCTGAACATAAGAATTAGCAGAACAAAGTTGGAAAGTCAAATAACCACACAAACTGTCCCACTTATGTCTGTGGGATTTATTGGATAAAGAAGGTGAACTTAATTTGTCTACATTACACTTAGGATATTTGGAAATACACAGGAATGAAAGGAGATTTTGCTGCATCTGGGACAGCTGTTTGCTGAGGCCACACAGCTTCACTGTTCTAATCAAAGGCAAGTCACTGGGAAGTTACCCTTCCCATGTAGAACAGAACAGCTTTGTATAAAATACCGGGGATCACTTCATATCTTTTTTTCAGGAAATGGCAGCAGCCACATCTGTGAATTTTTGTGGGAATACTGCGATATTACTGTTATTTAGCCACTTGTAAGGGATGTTCTCTCTATACAAGCAGGAGACTAATAATTCTCATCAAAGCAACAAACCCACCGAAGAAATAATCAAAATGGTTGAACTACAAGATTGTTTCATGAGTTACAGTTAATTATTTCCAGTCATACAAATTAATGTGCTAAGAAAAAAACTACTCTAAAGTTTGTTACTCAGAAAAAATGCAGAATGAGAAAGTGTTATTCAAATGAAAATCACTGACAGCAAAGCTCCAAGTAGCCGAAATAATGGGTCCAAAAAGATGTCCAGCACTCCAAACTTGTCAGAAAAGTTAGTTCTGAGAGTCTACCACATAAAAACCTAGCAGGACATTCCAAGCACGTACTTCTGAGGACAGCCCTCTTGCACACACATTGCTTTGACATTTCCCATTCTTTAGAAAGCCATGCTTTTGCATCAGCCTACAGTAGATGTGCATGTGTATATGACCTTTGTAGGTATATGTGAAATATATGCATAGTATGTACCTTACTGTTAATGTTTCATACAGACATCTGTATGATGGATAAAAGGCCTTGAGGAGACAAAGTAGACAACGCATTATGTGAAAAAACAAATCTTGAGCACCATGCACTATTAATGGCACAAAAAAGGCTCTTAGGAGGATGCCCAGAGATTAGCACTGTGTTCTTATGCAAGAATGGGCTTCTCCATCTGACAGACTGAAGAGTTCAGTTAGGGTGAGCTACCACTTCTGCGAAATGTGGAGTACAGAGTGTCACATTTTGTGAAATGTTTCCTTCTTTATCTTATCTCTTTCAGACATTCCTCCTAGAACGCTGTATCCTGACAAGTAAGAGAGCAAGACAGCACGTAAGCATATCGCGGTAGGGATCATAGTTGCAGAAAACATCTGTAATGGGTTTCATCAAGAAAAAAAACATAACTGGTACCTCATAAGGAAAAAACCCTACTCTGGCCTTGCTAGAGGGTTAGCCTGAAAAGGCAACAAGGATTTTCCAGAGAGATAGACCAGAATGAAACACCTGCCAAAATGCAGCAGGTCTGTAGTCGCGCTTATCTGCAGCAGGCCAGCAGTTCTGATTTACCTCAGCTGAACTATTTCATCCAGACTAGGTAGCAGTCAGACACTCTGACCTGCTTAAGGACACAAAGTCATTTAGGCTCTTCAGTTTCCTCCCACTCCTGGGACCAGTGGAGTTTATTTCTCATGTAGTCTCTTTAATGGAGATTCTCTAAGAGTCACAAAGTGCTGCACTGAATCCCCAGTCAGCCTTTAATCTTCATGTTTTCATACTGTATGAGCTGACAGTGACTTTGTAAGAACTGAGTTGGAATCATTAAAATTCTCTTAAAAGTAAGAATTGGTTTAGTTTCTGATGGTAATAGCTTTAATAGTAATCTCAGTGACTGCTTACAGTACTGAAAACTGTATTAGACATGGCGCACATACTACATTGAGATCTACTGAGGGCTGAACAAACTTAAGGTATGAGTATTGCCTCTAAGTACACAGCAGTCCCTTGAGCCTATAAGTAAAATCAACAACTATATCAGCTGGCAAGAGCAGCCACGGTGACATCTGGCACACAGCTGCATTACGCCTTAAAAATAAACTTTTCCAAGTGGCCTTAGCTGATAACGGCTGACTAGCTTCTCCTGGGTTTGCAGTAAATCTCCTGTGGAGGAGGAATTTGGAAGAAGGGAGGGGAGTTGCCATGATTACTAAATGCACTATTATGTCAAATTTCTGCTCAGAAGGTGCATGCTAAATAAATAAATAAATAAATACCACTATAAGGAAAGAAGGGCACTTTTAGGCTCTGTAAAGAAAGGAAGGCTTGAAACATGCAGGACTGATCTCAAGCCTTCATTGATCCTCCACCAAGGACCTTTTACCTTCCTTTCCAGTTCCTGGAAACACAAGCGCTATTCTCAGTTTGCTTACATAGGCTTTGCAGCTTCTGGTGATTTCAGTTCACAAGAAAAATGACTTAATGATCACACGCTCTCTGGGACCTCTGACTTTCTAGTCAAGCAGTGCACAAAAGTACTTGTGACACATAAGCAGACATCTAAATACAGTCCCTTGAAGCCACAAGCAATCAGTTCTCTGATTTCTGATTCTGAAGGGTGCCACAATGCTAAACTGCATTCTGGACCTTCAATCTACGACCATCTACTTATAACATACAACAATATACTAGCATTGATAACATTACATCTTTGGAGCTGGGAAGCCTAAAAATAAACCAGTGGCAGTGACTTTGATTAAGAGTTGTGCCTTGAAGTTGGCAGTCCTGCTGCTTCTTCCTCCATTTACCAGCTGAGGTTAAAGTGTAGGAAGAGCAACATTAGCACAACTTTCAGAGTAACTCACTGCCAACCAAGCAGTGTTAATCCACTGGCAATTGAATAACCAATGTAACAAAACAGATTGGTTTGTTTACAGCGAGTCATAATTCAGGGCAGCTGAAGCATCCTCATTAATATTTACAATTATAGGAAGAATTGGGTAATATACTTGAGTACAACTACAGAAAGTCTCCCAAAGGGGGGCTAGTATCAAAGTTAATACAATATTTTCATTTCCCTAGGTCTCCTCATAATTTTGAAGTTCTACTGTGATTCAGTATTTGAAAAAAAGTCAGATTTACTTGAGACTCTGTTTTGGGTTTCAAGATTATCTCTAGCTCAGTGGCAAGGAAGGAGAAAGGAAACAATTAAGAGACTCATCCACAAGCAGAAATTACCATTTAGTAATGTCTCTAGAGCCTTAAGCCATAGTTGCAATTTACTTCTTTTAACAATTTCCACTTTTTTACAGATAAAATATGGTATTTTAACATTCTTGTTATGGCATAAATTAATAGTTGATTGGCTTCTTCCCTTTATAAGCTTATTACACAGATGATCAGAAAATATAGAATACAGTGCCTATCGCTATGAACGTTTCCATTCGAACTTCAGGTTTTCGCAAATTCTGAACAGTTTTCTGTGAAACTTACATTGAAAACACATTCAAAGTATGTTACAAAATTTTCTTCTGGGTTCTAGAGGCTTTCTTGAGCAAAGTCACTTCCTGTGGTTTTACAGCTCTGAGAAGTTGCTGTTTACTTGCCTTTTAAAGGGGTGAAACAATACAAATGTCCTTACAGCAGACTCTAAGATGAAGTGTTTAACATTATAAAGTGCCCTTAATGAGACATTCCTTTGCTAAAAGTATCTAAAATAAGGTGCATTATTGTATTTAACATTTAACAGTTACCGGCACCACTTGCTTCACTCATGTGGAATGTCAGGTCCCAGGATACACACGGATGAACCTGAATTTGAGGTTTTATTCCTAGTAACACTTTTATCATTATGAGTTTCTGCTTTTATTTAAAGTTATGGGAATTTTAAATGTGAATGCCTAAAACCACTTGGAACTTTCACTATTATAAGAAGACAGTAGACAGGAGAACTAAGAAAGCAACTGCAAGAACTGAAGAAGAGAGGCTCAATAACAACTGGAAGAGGAAGTTCGCTGTTTACTTTCTACATACAAGTCCAAGAAAACATTCCAAAAGACTGCAAGGAAACAAGAGAGAAGATACCCTTTTATGTAAGAGAAAATCATGGAATCTTAGCACACAAGAGAAATGTTCATAAACATGGCGATGCTGGCTTGTGAATTTCCTTTCCATACACCATTTCTACCAACTAGCAACTGTGAAATATGAAGGAGATTCACTCTGAGAATTGGCTGAGCCTTTAGAAGTATATTCTGGAATATAACAACTGTCACACAAACAAAGAAATTTGAAGCCTGTAGTACAAGAATTGAAATTGAAGATTTGGGGGTAATTGCTTAGGAAGAGGATTTTTCTAAGCATTGTGACATCTAAGTATATCTAAGAAAATTAACAATAAAGTAAAACAAAGTCAGGTTCTAAAGCTATCATAAAGATTTTAACACCATTTCTTTGCTAAAACATAAAGTGTAAGAGGAAATTATATAGGTCATAGGTGTAATTACAACCAGGATCAGAAGTTACATCTATAAAACTCCACATATTAGTAAAGAGATCTTCTACAAGCAGGGAAGAAAACATTTCCTTCTGTAAAGATCCATTAGTCACATGAATTGCACATAGAGTATTTTTCTTTAAAAAGTTAATATTTTATTTTACATCCTCACTACGCTGAAGAATATAGATGAAATATCATTTTAAGAAATCCTAATTTTCTTTTTGTTTTTTTTTTTCACAGAGATGAGCAGAAGCTTTATACAACATTATTCTATGCACAAATAAAACATAACAAATATATATTTTTTGGGGAGAGCCATTTATTAGGGGATCAACAATATTCAGATTACATATTTCTGAATCAAAGGGATTATAACAACTTCTTTCAAAGAGTTGCATCCAAACATACATTTTAGCTTTCTTACCTATTTTTATTATGCTCTTACTACCTGTAATTTTTTATTGCAGTAACTCATTTCGCATACTCTGAAGAGCAGGAATCTAACAGATTTTAATACCCAGAACTGCTGTTCAATTTACTTCAGTGTCATTAGTTATGAGCCTGAAGATTCTTAATGAATGGATCTACTCCTTTCTGGGCAATTACTCACGCCTTGGAAGATTATTCACAAACAACGATCTTATTACTTCATTGTGCACCTACTACCACAGATAATTCATTACTGCATATGGGAGAGCTCATAGGAACAAGCAGTACAGCCTGTGGGAAGTATTTATAGGATTTTATTTCATTGTCTTCTGTAAAACACACCAGCACATCACATAATTTCACACAGTTTCTGCTTGTGACTGTTGCGTGATGCCTAACCAAGAATTTGGTACACACATAATCTCAAATTCAGAAATAGGAGTAAATCAAGCGCAGTCAAGTCAAAGACAGCGCTATTTTGTGTAAGGAAAGTAGGTTACCTAGTTAACTGAATATAAATGAAGTCATTAAGCGTGCTTCCAGGTAGGTTCTATGTACTGTAATTTTCAAAAGAAAGTGTGATACTGAAGGATCCACCCTTATCTGGCCTCGGAGAGATCTGTTTAATGTGGGTTTTTTCTAAAGAATAATCAGTTTCTGATTCACTAATAGAGCTACTGAGAATATTTCTACTTGCATCTCCTACCCTCCCACTCCGAAAGCTGTGTCACTACATATCTATCACAGGATTCCTGTCACAGATGTTCTGGTTCTGCACTTCCTCATAAAAAGCATTCTTCCTACAGACATTTCTTTAGATTATCATATGTTTCTGCCATTTTTTATCTTCCAAGTTCCCCAATACAACCTAATTTTCAGTCTTTCCAAACTTCTGTGCACACAAAGTGAACATGTAGTAGTTTTTTTATATTGTGAAAACCTGAACATGTTTCTTTTGGGCTCAGCGAGAGCAGGATGACAGCAAGTAGACTCACGTGTATCCAGGGAAAACAGAATCCCTTTTTTTCTACTCTTTTTCTTCCCCATGACACTGCTAAAATGCACATGCATTCAGCTCCCTTACCTCCTCAGTGCTTAAGAAAAATAAAGATTAAGAAGTCAGTATACCTTTTTTTAAAAAAAATACAAATATTAATGTGGATGCTCTGAGTAAGTTATACATAGACCTATCTGTATTTCTACAACTGTGAACACTTACAGCTGACCACTTAATGTTTCTCAGTACAAAGACTGCAATCAAAATACAAAGTCACATTCTTAGTGCAATGCTGAATGCCTGTTATACTGTATCACATTACCTGAAAAAAACCTCACGTTTTTTGTAGACATGGATCATTTGTTCTTAGCACCATTCCCTAAATGATATTGCCAGCAAAATGCTTAGGAAAAATAGGGCACTTACTCCAGCAAGTTAAATCAGGCAGTGTCTAGAGAAGGCAGTGACTCCTCTATGAGATTGCTTCTGCTGTTTATATTAAAACTAGAGATACATTCACTGTAGCAGGGTGATGATCTCTGTAAATTCAGCCAGCTGAAAAACTACATTTAAAGGTAACCTACAAAACCCTTGCTACAACTGGGGCTTAGATTCCATTTGTCCATCAATGTGGCCATTCCTTTCAGTAAGGATTACTAAAAGGGTTGCAGGATTCAGTGCGTAATTTCACCATGCAGTACAATGAACAGTAAGACACTGTGGAACGACTGCCTGCTAGCAAACTTTGGAGGAATGTGTCAGACATATTATCTTTATCAAGAAAGCCCAGCATCAAGAAATGTCAGGCATAATACTTGTCTAAACTATGAAAGAACAAAGAAGTATTTTCTAACCATTTCTCTGTTTCTGTACTAACTTGGGAGCATACTGGCTTCAGAAATATGAAATAATATTTTGATAACCAAAGAAACTATTTCCAAACTATTTCTACTTCAAGTTGTTAAGTGTAATCCTTTATTATTCTACGGCAAATTTATTCCTAGGATGCATTTTGCCTCCTCTTTTAACCATTTAGTTGGTAGCTTATGATGAGCTATGCCTAAAATTGTTCTTGTCAAATAACCAAGGGGTTTGGTTTGTTTGGTTGTTGTTTTTTTTTAATCTTCATAGCTCAACCTTTATCCAAACCCTACTGATTTAAGCAAAAAATAAAGCAATTCACTTTTCTGAAGCTCAGAGTAGGGCAACTCCAAGCTGCCTAACTGCCCAGACAGGCTTTGTTATCTTTTAATGGGACTTCAATTTCCTTTTAGCCTAAAGGAGCCTATATGATATGCTGAATCCTGACCCTACTGAAGCCAAAACAGTTTGGTATATTTTTGACTTAAAATAAAAAAAAAATACCCTATGGCCTCAGCAAACATTTTAGTAGCAGTGTCCGTAGCAGTTCCTCCCATCACCACCACTGCACACAAAGGTGAGGTCTCACCTGACTTGTCAGAAGAATCATCAAACTCCACGTTGAAGGAGTGCCCGTTGTTAACAATGGCTTTAGCTGTGCTGGCATCGTAGCTGAAGCTGAGAGGCTTCAGACCAGGGTCGTACTTGGTGGCCTTGGTGCAGATGTCAATAGGGGACTGGCGCTCTCCGTTGGCGATGGGGAAGTGCTCGTGCCAGTGAGCGGGTCCTGCAAGACAGTGTGGGAAAAAGCACAGTGCTCGAGGGATGCAAATGAGAACCCTCACTCGAGAAAGCGGGATGTTCTAACACCGGAATCAGTCTTATTCCGAAATAATAATGCACCATTTGCGAGGGTTGCCGGTACTGGCAACACCGAAGAGAGGAAATCCCACCTGGGAACCACGGCGGGGAACCAGCGGTCCCTCACCCTTTGGAGGCTGAGGATGAGATTTTACCGGCGCGCTCTCCAGGAGGCCACCCCATCCTCCTAGAGCAGCGCCCCATGCTCCCCGCCTCCTTGCGCCGTTACCGAAGTAAAGGAATGACAGGAGGAAACCAGAAGATGGTCCAGCTAAGCGGTGTGGCGCGCCGGGCCCGCCGCAGGTGCCATCTCAAGGTTAAAAGAGAGAAGCGCCACGGAGCCCGGTCCCACTCAGGGCGAAGGCTCGGGGCGGCGGGTGCGTCCCGGCCACTGCTCCCGGCGACCTGCTGGCAGGTGTCGTGTCGTGTCCCGCACCGTGCCGGCCGCAGCCGCGCACCCCGGGCACTCACCATCGTGGCTGCCGTACCCCCAGTGGTGGGACATGGTGCGCGGCCCGGCTGTACCCGCGGAGTCTGTCGCAGCGCCGTGGCCCCGGCGGGCTCTCAGGGGCTTTTATAGGCTCCCGCCAACTCCATGCCCTTCTCCGCGGCCGGAGGAAGGGGTGGAGAGCGCGGGCAGGGGCGGAGGGAGACTCCGCTGGGGGCGGAGAGAGCGGTCCCTTATAACCCGAGATCCGCGGTGGCTGCGGAGCGGCGGCGGGCCCGGCCGGCAGCGCCCCCGGGAGCCGGGCAGCGCGGGGCGGCCGCAGCCGGGGCGTCGGCGGTGTCACCCGTCTCCTGTCGTCGTGGTGTTTCCCCCCCCCCCCCGATCCCCTCGCATTGCGCACCTGCGGGCGTTACGCGGGGTGCCGCGGAGGGAGCGCCATGACCTTGCGGAGGTGTCGGCGGCCGGGGGCAGCGCAGCGCGGCTGGAGCCGGTGTCGGGCGGGCGGCGGGTGTCGGTGTGTCCGTGCGTGTGTGTGTACGTACTTGCGGGCGGCCGTAGGGCGGTCTGCTGCTGCTCCCTGCCGGGGGCGCGGGGAAGGCTCGGCGGTCTCGGGGGCAGCGCCTCGCCACGGGGCCTTGTCCTCGGTGCCGCCGGGGTCGGGAAGAGATTAACGGGGATTTGGAGGCGGAGATCAGCAGGCTCAGCGAGGAGAGCTGCGGTCACGCTTCCAGAGAGCGGGGATGCTCTTATGACTCGATAGTGTGTGTGGGTTTTTTTCCTCCTCACTTTCAGAGAAGACGGCAGGTAAAGCTGTGCTTGCATCCACTTCTTGTCATTTAGGAAACATACTTGCTGTAAGAGCGGTTCAGCCACCACTCCCGCGGATGGACTTGCGTGAATAAAATTGAGCAACGCATATTTCAGATGTTTTTATATTGCTCAACACTGGTGTTTTATCGCGGGGCGGGAGAGATCGGACCTTGCCAACCCTTTTACAGGGGGCTGAGTTTAGTCCTGGACTGACTTGCCTTGTCCCTGTACTGTCGCGGGGCTGCGGGTCCCTGTGAAGCATCTCATACCCCAGTGGGTCTGCAGAACCTCCTTCTTGCAGGCTCTCCTGTGTCTTCTTGCTCTAAGCAGTTTTTGGTACGGGAATGACATTGTGATATAAGTTTATCACATTTTTATTATTATCAAGGTGGTTTATTCAAGTATGGTTTTACTTTTTCTCTGTTGGGATTTGACCACAGGGCTCTAAATCCTGTTGTCAGTGAGGTCATTGTACATCTAGAAAAACAACACCAGAATGACTCCATCATTTACATTCAGCATTGTAAAATGTGTCATTTGTTTCTATTTGTTGAGAGGGGGAAGAAATATCTATTCCTACAATGTGGTTACTGTTGTTAATAGAAAAAGGAACCAGCTTGGAAATTGCTTATAAAAAAATAAAGGCATTTCTCAGACCCCTTTGAGTGTAAGCAGGAATTATTTAAAGCTTTATTACTGATTAACACAGTGTGTGTCCCCTCACATTTGCATTCCTTTATTCAAGATGGTTTAGTGACCACAAAATGGAAATGTGAAGCCAAAACTGTATACACAGAAATTATTTAGAAGTGGCTGTGGTGCATGTGATATAAAATAGCAAATGGAAATGCACATGTTAGAAATTTACTAGGAATTCCTGTTTGCTCATTATTAGATACTTTCCAGCAATCATTTTAAGTCTGCTAATCCCATATGTATTTACAGTCTCTCATAAACACACACATGAACAAATTGATGTAGATCAGAAACCTTGAAGAATAAAGCAGAAAATATTTATGCTGTAGGAAGGAATAAGATTTCTGTATGTTTCAAAAGGTTTTCTCCCATTTAATCATACTATAAAAAAAAATCAATTCAGCTTAATTCCTCTGCACTCTCACATGTCAAGTTTTCACTGACATCAAAGGGAGTACCACATAAACAACAAGTACAGGACTAAACACAACACAATGTTTGGCATGGTAGGCTTCCTAAGAGATCTACATAGGGTTCTTACCAGGGAAATTAAGTCAGTCAGCAGCACCACTGAGGGACAGTTATTTTAATTACATGAATCTTTATTTCATCCCGTTGTTTCTATAGGTAGGTATGTGGGACTTGTTAAGTACACACAGACATACATCCAGAAATAGAAAGTCCATTGTTCTTAAATACCCATTTTCTCTGATCATTCAGCAGTTAGTACTTGCAGGTTTGAGGTCATGCCAAGAGGCTGCTATGGAGAGCCTGGCATTGACTTGTGCTCCTTCTTTTCTGTCTGCTGCCTGCATCAGACTCCTCTAATCTGTGACAGTGATTTTATGGCAGAATGCAATGGCTCAAAGAAAGCCATAAGCTAGCCTTAAGAAGTTGGGTACTGGAAACAGAACATTACAGATAACATTGCATGCTGGTGAAGCTGCTTAGCAGTGACAAAAAGCAACAGCAAAGGACATAATACACATAAGCATGGCACCTGTTGTAGCTCAAGCATTGAACATAAATCCACACTATGTGCCACAAACCTGCCCCTCTTTGCCACAGTTGTGCTGAAATCAGTGGAATGACGCATACCAGTAAGGCCTACTTGCACATACAGAATGTGTAGGACCAGTTCCTAAAGCAAATGTTAACAAATCCCCTGGCAACAGAAGCATTATAAATACATTTCAAGCAATACAAATACAGGGAACAGATTAGATAATTACTGTAGCCATTTGATTACTCATGACTCTGACATTAACATTTTAAGTAGAAAAGATGACTGTGTAATCTTGTCTCCCATTTCTGTCATTACTGGTGCCACGTACAGTGAGAGCTTTTAGAAACTAATAAAACCAAATACCTTTCTTCATCTTTATTTCCTAGTGTTAGATCACACCTGAATATGGCAACAGATAGGTGTTTCTAGAGTTGATACTTTTGAATCACGTTAGTCAATACAAATAGAAGCAGCATCAATGGTTTCAGTACATGCAAACTGTTCACTCAGCCAGTACCTCCACACAGTTTATGGTACTCATTCGTGGGCAAAGGACAGTGCAAAGCTTATGTGTCATTTAGGCCTCATTTGAATCCTGCTTTGAAAGCTGACATGTCACAGCACATTTGTTGACTCTGCACAAGAAGGAAAGCATCCTGTTTGTGTACCTTTTATGAAGTTTCCTGAAATGTATTTTTATGATCATTATAATTATTGTGAAGCACTGCAAATGTCAGTACAGATGGAGAAGTGGAACAGATACTTCCATAGCAAAGGTTTTTTCTCCTTAGTAGTCAAATGCCAACTACTAGTAGTATTCTGGCTGCACATCAAACACACATCAACCTGCAAGACAGTTTCAGCAGAAGTGTATATAATGGTGTTGTAAATCCACCTTTTAATTTTCATGGTAGATTTTCAGCTTTGTCTGAAAAATACATTTGCAGTCTTTTTTTTTTACATCTTTTTATAGTTTCTGTTTTGTGCTGAGCAAGATACAGAAGAATCCTGCATCATTCTGATTCATTTTAGTTATTCTGTGAAATTTAAATGCAATTATGAAAATAAAAATAATTTTTGGTCCTTTAGTGAAGTCAGGTTAGAGCCCTTCCTTGTATTACAAAAATGATGCTTTACTACTAATTTCTAATGAGAGAATAATACAAGAATCAACAATGCAAGCTTCATGACATATCAGTTGAGTAGAAGAAGCCTGTCTGCCCCTCTGCTGACTTCTGGCCATTGCTGATACAAGCTGCTTTGAAATATACATTTTTATACACCTCAAAATATATGATATTTAAGTAATCTGTTATGTAAAAATTAACTAGCTTGATTGACTACGTGGATAAGCTCAGTTTCCAGACTAAAGCTATTTGTCATAATTCAATGAAATTACATACATATGATAAAGCCTTGTGTCATGTAAATTTAACGTCAGCAAGGGGGAAATATTTGTGTACATGCCTTTTCATTCTAGGCTAATGTACTGGTTCACCCACTGTATTCCATGATGTTTTGAACTGTCTTACAACCCGACCTTTACTTGTCTGGTCTCTACAGCTCCAGATGTGATTTCCCAGTTTATGTGCTAGTATAGCTTCCTCTTTACACATGAATGAGTCAGTGGTCATCACTCCTGACCTACCTATGTACCTTTTCGCAAATATGCTGTTACTCTTGCAAACTACCATCCTGTGACTTATGCAATTAGCATTGCATCACATGGTAAACTTGCGGCAACTCACACTGGAAGTCTGTTACCAAGGTGCACATAAGAGTTTTGCAAGGCAATGGCAGCAGCAGCTCACCAGCATGACTCAGTACAACAATGCACAAGCAAAGGATTTGAAAGTGGTTTATAAACTATCAAAGCAATCAGCTTCCAGCTGGTCATGTCACAAGTGACTTCCTATTCCTCTGAGGACAAAATCTGGGCAAGAGATGCCAGCACTGTATGTGAGATACAAGAGATAACCCAAATGGTCATCCTGGAGTTCCTGCCCACTAATGTCAGGAAGTTAGAGATTTTTCCTTTAAAAAGTCCCCAGAAGCCAAAAGGTTCTTGCATATGATCATCTTAGTCTTTTTTCTTTTTTCTTTTTTTTTTTTTAATCGGGTTTTAGGAACAACTTGTGTTCCTGAAATAACAGATAATGGCCATCCAACGTGTGAGTACTAGACACTTCCCAGTCCAAATATCATAATGTGGCAACTGCTCAGAGTTTATGGGGTAAGCTGGTCCTGCACAGGTCTGTGAGATGTCTGTTGTGTGGCTGGTTTAGAGGAAAACCTATTATGTGGAAATAATGAAAATGCTCATGGATTATGAAAAGCAATAATGGGCATGCAAAGGAACTGTGACTGCCATGTGTAGAGCAGTGACCAAGGAGAGGCTCTACAGGAGTTCTCTGAGCTGCCTGTAGGGTAGGAGATGGAAATCCTTAGCTTTCAGAAATAGCTTGTGCTTGCATAGGGATGGATAGTGGTGGAAAATCAATGACTGCACTGTGCAAAACTGCCAAGTGTCATGTCACAAGGTAATAAATACTCTGTTGACTGTGTTAGTTTCTCTTGCTAAAATTTCACATCCAAATGAGCAGGAAATTGCAGAGCAAAATGTATTAAAACCAGCAGGCCTTCACCTAGCTTTATCCAAAAGCCATTTACATGAATCTCTGATTTTTGCCATTGATGGGTATAAACAAGAATGATGGATATGAACACTAGCCTTTGATCCAAAGCTTACAGCGAAGGCCTCTAATTCCAATGAAAAACCGCAAATTGGACTGAGGCAGTCCTAGCAGCTGTGCAAATCTGTCATGGGATTAGATGTGGTTTTTAAAGTAGTAATGAAATCTGCCAGAGTTTGCAAAAGCTTAATAAATCGATGAAATAGGTACATAATACATACATCATTCTTATTTCCTGGGAGAGTAATTAAGCTTTGCTTTGACAAAATACTTGTTGGTTAGTTTAAATTTCTGTCTAGGAGTAACTTACAGTATGATATTGAGAAATCTATTTCATCGTTTTTGTCAAGCTGCCGCTAAGTGAAAGCTTCTCCATTCCCAATAAATCCTCTGATAGGCTGACTTATTGGGCAAAGCACCTTCAGCCATTTCTATGGTTAAGTCCACATTGTAACAGAAGCTAAACCCCAAGCTTGTGTCTCAGAACTAATTTTTCTGTCCTTACACTATTACTCACTCACTCATTCTCCTCTACCTGGGTAAAAAATTAACATTATTATCCTACTTGTGACAGCATTGTATTAGATGCTTTACTCCATGCTAAGGAAACAACCTGGTGACTTCATAAAGAATGCTTTGGAACTTTTCCTATTCTTATATTTATGTACTGATTTTTGGTCTGTAAAGGCTACACAACTAACAGGACGTACACACATCATCATAGGCTGGCTTTATTTTTGTTTTCTCTCATTCATTTCATCTTCCTTTCTCTCATTCTAGAAATGTATGAGATGTGCACACACACACACGTAAGTTTTCAGACTGTTGCATGATTCCAGTGTTGAGCTTTTTTAAACTCTATTTTAGTGAGGGAAGAGCTACACTGCATTCAACAGTGATGAACAGGGATCTCACTCATGGAAAATGAAAATAAACTCACCTGCTTAATTCTCCATGGGTTTCTTTTGTAAGATATGTCAGTATCCGGCAATGGAAAATTTGGTATTGGAAAATCTGGCAGTGAAATATTTTTGATTTAAAAATAAATTCTATCCACTGAAAAAGGAAAGCTCATTATGGGTACTATGTATGGTTAAGGCTTTGTATTTACTCAGCCAAGGTTTAAGCCTAAATTGGTGGTTTTAAATAGCTTAGTACAACAGCTGCTATCCATCTCACAAAGTTCAAATCAGTTCAACCTTTCCACTGACGTGGAGTCAAAGCAAACTGTAAGACCAGGCTTGTAGGTCTAGCTGAACTGTTTTCAGCACAGCCTGTGAGAAAGTAAAGCAAAGGTGCTGTCATATAATTTTCCTGAGTTTTGACCCACGGGACTGCTGATGGCTTTCTCACCCACTGACACAAAGTATCAGGATGACCGTTTCAGGTATGATCTCTCTCAAACAATTTAAACTGGGATAATACTTCATTTCCTACTTGGGTCAGAGCACAACCGCAGAACACCCTCTGCAGACTGTGGGCTGAGGTGGTGCAAAAAGGAAGAGCTGTTCAGAGCTGGCTGTATCAGTTTCCAGTCGTTTCTCTAACAGCTGTCAGGAAGTTACTGAAAAACTCAGCCCCTGTGAGTGGATAACGTCACTGGTTATACCAAACGCATTTAAGGCTTTGTGTTGGAATATATTGTCTGTGCTCCACTCTATTCCTTTCTGTGGAAATTTATGTGCTCTTCCACCCTAGAGACCAGTGGTGGTAATTTCACATGATCTCTCTTATACTTGCTTAGGATGAAAATCACTGCACAGTTACACTGCAGGCAGGCTAACTAAAGATATTAGTGTCACCCTGCAATACTCTCTGCAAATGATTAAAACACACTAGGGAGAGAAGTTAGCTTTGCTAGAGCTTTTCTGTGAGAAAGATGGTTCTAGGTAAAGTGAAGTTGGCTACCTGCTGCTATTAGAGTAAAATGGTAATTATCTCCAGAAACAAGCTGTGGGGTGACAACATTTTCAAATAGCATAGGAGAATGCAGGGAAAAAGATTCACAGCTTTTAATGTTTTTAGCATTTAAAGGTGTTTACTTTGGGTACATGAGTTAACACACATTAAAAATAATAAAAAGATCTATGTTTGAAGCTCATCAGAGTTCCAAACAAGCTACAAAGTCAGGGAGTGTAAACTGCTTCTACAAAGTTCTTTTGTTCATTGTATCTGTACAAACCATCCACTTTTATTTTTCAGAAGTAGAAAATGGAGAAAAACTAAGAATTACGACAAAATTTGCCTCTGGTTTACAGCCAGAAGACAACCCTACATGTAGGTGGAATGCAAGGACTTGGTCTTCTACAAGAATGAATAGAAAATAGAGGTTTTGAGTTTGGATTGATCTAAACTAACCAAAATTGAAAAGTATAATGTTATCTGAATACTTTTAAACTATTGTATTTTTATTTTGACATACCTCACAAAATTGACTTTTCATTCAAAGTTCAGTAATGTAGCTACTATTTCTATATTTCATAATTTTTGGTAATATTTCTCACATGCAGCTCTGAAAATTTCTATTCAGTAAGCATTAGCATTACTCAGTCTTCTTAAGGATTCTGACCGGATTAGTATTCTCACAGGATTGATACACTACACAAAACTGGCTTGATAATGCAGCTCGTTGTAAAAAGCCTTTCAAAATGTACAAATAACTGTATATTGTGTACTAAATTGTCTGCTAGTACAGATCTCAAGTGCAAATAAATGGTGAGCATCTACCACCTATTTTATATCAAAACATTACATACACTATGTTTGCCTTTAATTCTAAATATCTTTCTATATTGGACTGACAGCAGTATATAAACTCTTTTGCACCAATTGTTTTGACCTGAATATTCTTCAAAGAATGGAACTCAAACTCAATTCATACCATAGGAATTAATTACATCTCACTGCCAGAGTTCAGAAGGGAAATAGTCCTGATGCCCTGAAAGAAAACACGTATTTCCCAGAATTCAATTACTTGCACTGAGAGCAGCTGTACCTTTATCTTCTTGGTCTTGTTGCTTACAAAAGCTGATTTCCATACTTCATTCCATTATCAAGAACATGACTCTTAGTAGTCGTGACTTTGTCTGTCAGCAGTTCCTTGGGAAAAAAGCTTGGCTGACCAGTTAAACAATGCATGTGGCTTTGTCAGAATGTGCAGCTGACATGTTTCTGAATAAGTTTAATTTTGATATGCAAATTATTGATTACAAAAATGGTTAAAACTCTGCCCTATATAATAAGTCCACAGCAGAGTAGACACTTAGCACAGTGATGCATTGACCCAGAAAAAGGTCTGTGGTACTGCCGTGTAAACCTTTATAGCTCTTTCAGTGGCAGTGATGTGTTGCAATTGCCAGTGCTGGGGAGAAATCCTGTAGAAAGGGTTGAAGGTGGAAGGGTGGTAATATGAAGATAAAGCTGTGTCCTGCCAGGCTAGAATACAGGGTACTTTAATAAAATAGAAAGACAACAGCAGTGTTGTGTGACTTCACAGATAACTTCCTCTTGTGAGACCTCACTTGGACTATTGTGTGCAGTTCTGGTGTCCTCAACATAAAAAGGACATGGAACTGTTGGAACAAGTCCAGAGGAGGGCCACGAGGATGATCAGGGGACTGGAACACCTCCTGTGTGAAGATAGGCTGAGAAAGTTGGGGCTGTTCAGCCTGGAGAAGATAAGGCTGCGTGAAGACCTCATAGCAGCCTTCCAGTATGTGAAGGGGGCCTACAGGGATGCTGGGGAGGGACTCTTCATGAGGGACTGCAGTGATAGGACAAGGGGTAACGAGTTCAAACTTAAACAGGGGAAGTTTAGATTGGATATGAGGAAGAAATTCTTTACTGTAAGGGTGGTGAAGCACTGGAATGGGTTGCCCAGGGAAGTTGTGAATGCTCCATCACTGGCGATGTTCAAGGCCATGTTGGACAGAGCCTTGGGTGACATGGTTTAGTGTGAGGTGTCCCTGCCCATAGCAGGGGTGTTGGAACTAGATGATCTTAAGGTCCTTTCCAACCCTATTCTATGATTCTATGACTCTATATTGTGAATTAGGACTACTGAGCAACTTTCTGCAGTGGGAAAGAATTAAAAATGGCTTGCTTCCCTAGAAGACATCACATGTTGTGTCTGCTGAATTGTTCCTTGCTGTGGTCAGAAATAAGCATTATGGCAGTCAATTACAGCTACCATTTGAAATTTCTATACACAGAGGAGAAAATTATAGAACCACTTTCCAGAATGCAAAGTAGCACTGAAGGGCACTGATGTAGCTGCTGCATTGAATAAAAACAGCTAGTGAGGTTGAGTGTGCAAAGCCATACAGGCTATGCTTTATTTGAAGAAAATGCTCAGGTAAGGCTTGTCATTTAGCACAGGAATAGTTTTAAAATGTGAAGTGGGAGCCTCCAAGCTGATTTGCTGGCACTAGTAAGGCCAGAGTCAGCTTCTATTTGAGAAGGAAAGCAGGACTCCTCAGACTGGTTCTCTTGGTCAGACATACCTGCTAGCAGACCAGAATGAAGTCTGTTTGTTAATGAATCCAGATCAAGTTCTCTGTGGCAGAGCACCAGTGTTACTGTATTCATATGCTGCCAATGCTTATTTTAAGAAATCAAAAAAATTATTTTCAGGAAAACAATGGAAAAACTTCCATAGCATTTATCACTACACAAAGGCAGGAAAAGGAAAAAAAAAAAAAAAAAGGCAAAATAAAAGTAAATCCTAGACTTTCTTACATGGCTTCCATGAGCTTATTAAAAGCTCTGGTGTAATCAGAAATCCCAATTCTGAAGATTCCTGGAAAGTCTCTCTTTTCCAAGAGCAGCTATTAATTTTGACATGATGAGATGTGAGGTAAAGGTCAGTCAAACCTCTTCAAGCACTTTGATGTTATAAGCAGCATCAAAAGAGGAAGCATCCTATAGTGTGTCCTGCTTGTTCCTCTTAGGACATGAGGCATGATGATCTGTAACCTCCAAAATAGGTCTTCAGACTGCAAAATTGAGGTTGTTTTAAAATACATCTTTCTAGAGGGATTAATAGGATCTGTTTATGCTAATGATTTACTTACTGATGGCCTACTGGGAGCAAAGTTTTACACCTATACTTGCTTTGGAATACCTCTGAACAAACTGCTAAGACTGTTTCTCAGAAAGTTCTGGAAAAGGGAGTACCTCTCTTTTTGTATTCATCAGTAGAACTGAATTTCAAGCAGAAACTACAGCTGCAGAGGGAAGAGCTCTGAACACCATTTCAAGTTGCGCAATACAGGACATTTATCGCATATAGACCTGCAGTTATTTTAGCACTCACTGACCTTGTTAACTCACCCCCTCTGCTTCATGCTTGTTCTTTACAAGTGATGTACAATATCAATAGACTGACATTTCCCTACAGTAAGGGTTCTGGGGAAAAGGTTCACCTGGATTCACTGTGTGGTTAAACTATTTCAGACCCAAGAAATTACTATTAAATAAAGACACTTTGGACAGTAACTATATGGTGCTTCACTAACAAATTACTATTTTGTCAAATTGCATCATTTTCTGAGTTACAATACTATTCCAGTGGCAGCATCAGGCCTACACAAATAGTGAACTGTCTTTATCATTACTTGTAGAAGAATCTGTAATGGTGCTTTCCAAATAATTGCAGTAGTGCTAAGTTCAGAATCCATGGATTTTTTTCATGTGTCTATTATAATGTCTATATGTAATGAAAATATGCTCTATAGTGTATGAAGGGCAAAACCATACAGTGACATTTTAAAGCCTAAACAGTCTTCCATACAAAGTACTTCTTAAAATAATTTTATCAGAATGAACCTAAATCTAATGATCTTATGAGGCTTAATTCAACATTCTCTGAACTTTCTGCTTGAATATATTTTTATGCATTACCTATATAGTTTTTGCCAATAAACTCCTTTATCTGACAACCTACCTGAATTTTCTCTGAAAAGTACCACCCATCTCCTTTCAGAACAACAACCAACCTTACCTTTAAGTCCCTCCCATTTCTGCATTTGACTTTACCTTACACAAGAATAAGGTAGGGGGCATGGACAGCTCAGAATCAGGTATATGGAATAGTTGTAACTTGGTTTTTGGTAAAACTAAAGGCACTAAATGTTGTCTGCATTTGAAAAGCAGATTTTATTCAATGGCTTGAGGCATGTCATATAAATTTGTTAGGCGTTTCACATAGATTTGTGCACTCTCACTTGGGAAAATTAGGAAAAGTGATCCTAGCTAACCTTGCTAGCCTTTGGTTTGGTCAGAACTGAGACAGAACTCAGGGAAGGAATTTGTATTATCAGAATCTATCTGCTCTACCTGTTCTACAGCCTGCATATCAATATTTCCATGCCAACATCAAACCTTTATAAATGCTATGCTGTATTTATCATCATTACATACCAGGAAGAATTTGTGTAATGGCAGCAGTACGTGTCTGCAATGACCTAATTAAAAAGGAATTATTTTTCCTTAAGGCAGATAAAAGACAACAGGGTATCCTGTAGGACTAATAAAACACTAAATAAATTTGTCTGCGTGGGATTTGGCTGCAAAAGAAATGAAATATTTTGTTTGATTACAAGGCATGCAATAGCATGTGGATGTGGTATTGATCTGAGACATCTTCTATTTTATGATAATATTTATATAGGGGATGAGCAGGGTTTTTACCTTAAGTGTCCTTAATATAAAAGTCAGGATGATGAAGGTAATGCCATAGATACACAATCTTACATTTACTACCTTTTCTCCTAACTGAATCCTGCTTTAATTTACAGGATTCATGAACTATAAGCTTTCGCATACTATACTCTGGTATTAGTATTTCATTTTTTCTATGGAGCATTGTCCTTGAGTCCAAGTTTCTTCTGCTAATAAATTATGGTTACTCCAGTAAGCTCTTTTTCTCCCCCAGATATCTCCATTTATTTGAAGCAAGACAGTCTTAGTGTTTGTCTTGGTCCCACTTTTGATTCAACCTTTTGAATTCCCAATGTTGTTCTATTCTTATTCCACAATCTAGAAGGGCTAATTCTGGAGCAGACATTTTCCTGTCTCCAAATTCTCCACTAAATTGTTATCTGCCTCCCTTAGGAATGACTCTCTTTCACACTTTGACTTCCCTTCATCAGCTATTTCATTCAAATCATCCAGCCCCTTTGTCTCTTTTTTTTTTTCTGCAAACAGCCAGCAGTTAATCTTGCTCTGTTCTTCATTGTGATTTGATGAATTTCTGATAATATCAGTTCATACCTTATTTTTCAAGCATTTTAGCTTGGCTTTTGATCTTCCTAGCTGTTTCCTAGATAAATCTGATAGAACTAAATGTGCATTTCTACCTCATTTCTCCCTTACATTTTCCATAGTGCACATACAGCTTTTGAATCTTCTGGGATGACATCTAGACTCTTCAAATAAAAGATTGTCTCTACCTGCAAGCACTTTTTCTGTTAAGTAACATCTACACTTCGTTCCCACAACTAAGTTTTCAAAGCCTTTATACGTCTACAGTGTACGAATCTACAGCCTGAGTTATGCTTATCTTACAGGGTAATAATACCTGAATTAGGAAAATAATCTCATAAGAATATATCTGAGCTAGAAAACTAAAACCTGCCTTTTTTTTTCCTATCATTTCCTATAACAAGACTAAATGTAACAGAAAGAGGAGAAACCAGGTTAAGGCACTGTTCACATCTCTGTCTCTTCCAGGCCTTGTACAAACTAGCTATTCATTTCCCCCCGTGCTCCTCTGTTTTCTAAAAACTGTATAGCCATACCATGCTGGTAGCTAACCTTCATTTTTCCTCAAATTTCCAACATTAATATAAATTCTTGTTTTTTCAAATCAAGGAAGACTTGCAACTTGAAACTCATGAAGATAGGCTGAGAAAGTTGAGGCTGTTCAGCCTGGAGAAAAGAAGGCTGCATGGAGACCACATAGCAGCCTTCCAATATCTCAAGAGGGCCTATAGGAATGCTGGAGAGGGACTCTTCATGAGGGACTGCAGTGATAGGACAAGGGGTAACGAGTTCAAACTTAAACAGGGGAAGTTTAGATTGGATATGAGGAAGAAATTCTTTCCTGTAAGGGTGGTGAGGCACTGGAATGGGTTGCCCAGGGAAGTTGTGAATGCTCCATCACTGGCGATGTTCAAGGCCAAGTTGGACAGAGCCTTGGGTGGCATGGTTTAGTGGGAGATGTCCCTGCCCATAGCAGGGGGTTTGGAACTAGATGATCTTAAGGTCCTTTCCAACCCTATTCTATGATTCTATGACAATGGGAGTCTACTGGATTTCTAGTAGGTAAATGGAAAGAACAGCCCCGGAAGGATGCCATTATCAGAAGCTCCAGGCATGATCGTGCCATGATCTTGCAACACCAGGTGCAGTTGAGTATCTTCAGGTTGCTCCATCAATGACATTAGCAAATCAACATTCAACAGTGTGAGGCTAAGGAGGTCAGTAAAATATTTGTCTCTTATACGCATCATGAGCCCTTCTAAAACTTTTCATTAAGATCCAGTCCAGTACATGGAATGCAAAACTCTCTCATAATCTCACTATCATTCTCTGGAAAGTCTGATTTACAAGAAGGGGATGTTTCTGAACAGCAGACTGCAATCATGTGAGGTCAGTGTATGTCTAACCAGGAACAATATGCTTAATATGCTTAATAAGTTTTTTCCAACATTCTGCTCAAAAATAGACATCTTACAATTTGGGGAGGAGATGGGAGGACTGAAATTAGGGATGCTCTGGGAGTAGAAGAGCCACAAGACTGTGAAAGCTCCATAAGCTGTAGTGTTAATGGAGTCAAGCTTCCTGCTTTCACAAAATAGTCTGTTATTTCTATGCAAAAAGTATTGACACAAAAGGGACAAAAGTGTAGTTTATGGCTATTTTCATGAAGGTTATTGTTTCCCATGTGGAACACTTAATTTTTACTAAGAGGAAAAGACAGGTAACTAAGTACTTTGCCATACTTCTTTTCCTCTCCATACTCTGCTGATTCCCCCTAAAATACATGCTTTCCAACTAGAAAGCGAAAGTGAAAAAAAAAATTCAACACCCAAGCCCTTAGTGCATTATAATATCACTGCATTATAATACCACTGTTGCAATTTTATATGAATAAACACTTTGGAGGTGTCATGGGTTCAGCAGTAGCAGTCATTTTTCTCCTTCATAGTAGCTGGTGCAGTGCTGTGTTTTGGACTTTAAGCCTGGGAACAGTGCTGATAAGACCGATGTTTATAGTTATGGCTTAGAATGTTTTGGTGTGACCAAGGACTTTCTGAGTCTCATGCTCTGCCAGGGAGGAGGGGAAGCTGGGAGGAAGCAGAAACAGGATACCTGACCCAAACCGACCAAGGAGGTATTCCATACCACAGTATGTCATGCCCAGGATGTAAAAACTGGGGGCAGGAACCCGGAAGAGTTCAGTTCACGGCTCAGTCGAGTGGTGAGCAGTTGTATTCTCTTCCCTTGTATTTCCCTGGTCATTACTATTGTTGGTGGTAGCACTAGTGATATGTGTTATACCTTTGTTACTGGACTGTTCTTATCTCAATCCATGGGAGTTACATTCTTTCGATTCTTCTCCCCATCCCCCCCCATCCCCTCCCCCCCAGAGTGGGGGGGAAGAAAGAGGGGGAAGTGAGTGAGCGGACTGCATGATTTACAGCTTAAACCACGACAGGAGGTGAAGGATAAAACTGGTGAGAGCAAGTGAGTGCAGAAAAACTCATGCCATGGCATGTAGGTCTGTACAATGTGTCACAGTCCTACAGTTATTGGGCATCACAGTCTTGGGTTGTGTGGAACATATTCAGGAAGACAGTATGAATAGAAGCAAGATAGTGTTGATAAAGTGGCTCCAAAGTCATAAATCAGCATATCTGAAACTGCTCCTTGTGACACACTCATGAAATCCGGGTCCTACAGTCTGCAGGGTTCATTGCATAGGTTGGGTTTTTTTCCTGGTCCAAGCACCGTAGCTTATCAGCCTTAAGACCACTCCGGGCCATAAGAACATTATTGCATATTTCAAAGTTCAAGATTTGGACACTCCTGGGTTGCTGGATAAACAGAAATTGCTGGTATTTAGGGGAGTGAGGTACAAGCAGCAAAACAATGAGCTCGTGCTCGAGCACATGCTGAGCTATACAAGGTGTGCTAAGCATTTTATCAGGGAGTAACGAAGAAAGAAAGGCTCTACAGACAGGCAACAAATTATTGCTATTATATAACTGCTATTAGGCAGGCTGCCTGCAGGCTTTTGTTGAACTTCAGTTTCGTAAACTTAGGGTTACTTGTTTCACTTTTGAAATTATTAGTGTGTCCTGCAGTGCTTGTATTTTTTCACTGGCTACTCCTGCTATATTTATTTGTTTAGTATCTTTTGATTTATTGTATAGTTTTAAGCGTATGAGGAAATAAATATCTACACTTAAGGATAAAAGTTTCATGAAAATTTAAGAAAACATCAGTGCCATGGAATTTAAAACAAAAGGTACCTCCATTACACAAAGTCTGTAGGAGAATTCAACAGAAATTGATGCTAGCAGAAAAACCAAACAAAACAAAACAAAAACAAACCAACAAAAAATATGCATATACAAAAAGCAAGAACCTCTTTTTTCCATAAAATGCAAACACAATGCAAACCATCGCTGGCGGTGTTTAAGGCCGGGTTGGACATAGCCTTGGATGGCATGGTTTAGTGGGAGGTGTTCCTGCTTATTGCAGGGGGGCTGGAACTAGATGATCTTAAGGTCCTTTCCAACCCTAACTATTCTATGATTCTATACTCGCATTTACAGCAGCTTCATTTTATAGTCTTCCTACATGACTTGAAAACTGATCAATATACAGATAAAATAGAGTATCAGATGACCATCATCAATACAAATATACATGTAATTTGCATTCAGCCACTCAAACTTCACCTTGTGGTGACAGCTCTTACATTCCATGTCTCTTGTTTCTTCACCTTTAATAAGTATTGAGTAGTATAGGCTACCTTGGGTGCATTCTCAAAACCTATTGGTGCACAGACCTCATCGTATTAGAAACCCCCAAAATAACATAGTTTCTCTTCTTACAAACAAGGAAAGGTAAAATGGTGATAACAGACTTACTGAGGCAAGAAGTCACAGATTTTGGAGATATAGGGAAGATGTTGTGTAGGGTAAGAAATCATACATAAGAAATCATGTTACATAAATATAGGCATTAAAAGCAACAGTTCTAGAAAACAGTTCCATCTCTTAAGTTTTATGGCACATTAGTGCTTGCTCCTCAGGACAGAAGAAAGCAGTGACTTGGCAGCCCTGGCATGGTCTGGCTCAGTCTGGTTTTCCTCCTGCCTGCCGTGAAAGATCTCGCAAATGAAGGCAGCATTGAACATTTCTCCTTTATCTGTGCAAAGGTCCCATGAGGACAGCTTGTGTGATCTCCTGCCACTGCTGTGGGAGTCTGCCGGGGAGCATCTGCAGGGAAACTCTCCCTACAGCTTCATTAGGGGCAATCCTCAATTTAGATCAAGCTTAATCAGTCTCTATTATACAAAAGAGATGGTGACTCCAAGTGATTCCTGAAGTTATAGAAAATTGGACCTATCTAACAGAAACAGCTTCTCCACTCTTTGGAGATTCATCTTGATTCCTTTTTCCTTCGTTAGATGAAAGGATTTAGATAAATGTGGCAGTTAAAACTGTCTTTTATTCACTCCCTGAAACGTAGCAGAACAAACTGTACCAGGTCACACCTCTGGAAGTTTGGTCCTGCTGGATCTACAGCATGAGCATCAGACTCAAATGTTGGTGACATTTTCACCCTTTGACTTGTACCAGAGATGACCTGATAGCCTTTTGCTGATTTAGGCTTTACATTTCAAACCCTACCATCTACCAACAGTGAGTCTTTCTTCCTGCCTCTGACAGGGTTTGTTTCTGCTTTCATCATGGAAATTTAATTACTTGGATACAGTGTGCACAGCATGGGGCATACAGATTAGGAGAGAGTATCCGAAGGGCTACAGGAAAATGCACAATAGGGCTGACCCAAGCAGACCACAAAACAAAGGACTTCAGCATCACAGCACATTCAGAAAGCACAAGTTCAGTTGCATTTTCCTGTGTGCCACCTGCATTGTTACTGTCGTTCAGATGTGCTTATCTCTGTCGTTTATGTTCCGTCTCTACCTGCAGCGGGTCTTGTGACTGCATGGGGCTGTACCAGTGATGACACCTCTGCAGGGATGAGAGGTGCTTCTCTGAAAGGGGAAGGCAAAGGGCTACATATGTGCAATTAAATCCAACTTGCATAAACAGGGCAGAGGAAAGTTTATACCAAATATAAACACATTGCAAAAGCCTGTGCACATCCCCAGCAATTCCTCTCTTACTGAGATCAAATCCCCATTAATCTGCTGCCTGCTTTTCAGCTCACAGCCCAACACCACCTCCCCATGCCCCACATTTCTTGGCCTGTACACTCAGCTGTGACACAGCAGATGCTCAGTCCAGTGTGACCAGAGCCCCTCTGCTTCCTGCTTCCCACGCTGGACCCAAGGGACACAGCAGAACCTGTGCCCTGCATAAGCCCAGGTTTATACTGTGTGCTGCTGCAGCAGTGATGGCATGGTGGAGGTCACCACCAGAAACCCATGACGTGTAACAGGAACTGATAAAAGTGTGGGATGCAAAGTGTGTTTGTGCCTAAATCTGCCAATCCCCGCACTGAGGGTATGAAGGCTCTTCAGAGGGATCTGGACAGGCTGGATCAAGGGGCTGTGGCCAATGGTACGTGGTTCAACAAAGCAAAGTGCCAGGTCCTACATTTGGGCCACAACAACCCCATGCAATGCTACAGGGGAAGAGGGGCAGGCAGAAAGGGACCTGGGGATGCTGATTGACGGAGCTGAACACGAGCCAGCTTGTGCCCAGGTGGCCAAGAAGGCCAGCAGCATCCTGGTCTGTAACAGCAATAGTGTGGCCAGCAGGGCCAGGGCAGTGATCATCCCCCTGTGCTTGGCACTGGTGAGGCTGCACTTCAAATCCTGTGTTCAGTTCAGGGCCCCTCACTACAAGAGAGACATTGAGGTGCTGGAGCAGGTCCAGAGAAGGGCCCCAAAGCTGGTGAAGGGTCTGAAGCATAAGTCTGATGAGGAATGGCTGAGGAAACTGCAGTCTGGAGATGGCTCAGAGGAGACCTTATCGCCCTCTACAACTACCTGAAAGGAAGATAGAGAAAGGAAGTGGCTGGTCTTTTCCCAAGTAACAAGTGATAGGACAAGAGGTAATGGCCTCAGGCTGTGCCGTTAGAGGGGAGGTTTAGACTGGGTATTAGGAAACATTTCTTCATCAAAAGTGTAGTCAAGCATTGGATCAGGCTTCCCAGGAAGTGGTAGAATCACTGTCCCTGGAAGTGTTCAAAACCCATGAAGCCCTCAGTGACATGGTTTAGTGATGGTCTTGGCAGTGATGGGGTAACAGTTGGACTTGATGATCTCAAAGGTCTTTTCCAACCATCTGGATTCTATGATTATGATTCACTTCTCCGTATACATAAAACACACTATTGCAACACACAAATGCTGCTGTGCACAGGCTGCCAGGCGCGCTGCCACAAGCAAGGCACGCACCACAGGGCTCACTGGAACTCCTGAGCTGGGGCAACCGGGCGAGCAACTGCTGCCGGCCCAACGGCCCCACCTCAGCCGGAGGACTGCGGAGCCGAGTGAAACCGAATGGAGCCGCGCGGAGCCGATCCGAGGAGAGGGGCGGAACCGCCCGCGGCCGCTGGGCGGCTGCCGTCGCGAGGCGGGCGGGACAGCGGGCTCGGCCCATCCCGCCGCCGGGAAGCCGGCAAACGAGCGCGGCCTCGGAGCGGCCGGGTACGGCTTCAGGCGCTGGCACCGAGCCCTGCGGCTTCAGCATCGAAACGGGCCGTGACAGGACATGTGCTTCAGGCTCACCTCTTTCCGTGGGGAGTGAGGGCCGCCCAGTGCCCTGTCACGGGTGACTCCTTCGGGCTGAAGATGTAGCAATTCCTGCATCACCGATGCCTACATTTATATACATAAATACATATACATATATGTAATAAATACATATAAAATACAAATAATAACAACAACATTTTGCTATTTATTTATTAACATAATAAAATAACAAATAGCAATAAAAAATAAATATATCTACATGTACACTTATACTACATAAATTCAAAACGTCAGCACATGAACAAGTAGAAACGAATTGTTGAGAATGACTCTTAACGAATAAAAGCACTTGCTCACGGCTGTTTGGTGGGGGACACGCCACCATTTCCAGCCGGAGGGAGGTGACACTTCATTGAGAAAATACCAGGCTCTGTGAGCTGACACACGTACCTGTGTTTAACACCTCTTCAGAATCCATCCTTTGGTTACATCCAAGAGACTCTGTGTTGTTCCCGTTTGGAGGCAATTGCAGGTGGGGGGGAAAGAGTAATTTAGTTTATGAACCCTGCCCTTCTACACCGCAGTGTTCTTCCTGGCATTGATGGACGTTCGCAGCCAGTCCTGGGAAACAGGTTCTCCACCTCCAGCATGGTGTGCAAGGCTCAGGGCCAGACACACAAGTTCTCCGCTAGAAACTGAGCCACGGTATGGAATGCAGGGTCCAGTATCCCATGGTAGATTTTATGTTCTGGTGAAGAATTCCTTTCAAAGCCCTGTAAGAAAATGCATGCAGGACAGTGTGTTTCAAGGTAGTACATTATGTATGTTTATAAATAAATGCCAATTTATAAGAGTAAATTGCCACCCATCATTTACCAAAATTAAACCAACGACATATAACTGAAAATGAGGAGGAATAATTTTCCATTTTTTTCAGGACCTTTGTTAATCACTGACCAAGAATAACGACATTTACAGATCAGATGAAATCTCATGATTAAAAGTGGCCCAGAGGCTCTGGAGACAGTACTTTCGTGTAGCGTGCAGGAGCTGCCATGAGACATGGCACTCATCCATATAACAGATCATAGGGAGGATTTCTTTTACTGATCTAAGGCAAAGACTGTGCTCTTTATCTGGATATTAAACTCAGAAAAATAAATAAACTTTGGCATGCTGCATAAAATAATTTCTTCTGAAAAAAAAGGGAGCAGTTTCTTCACAATGTGTACAGTTTACACTAAGAGTGTGATATCAGCAAAGGTGATTTGTTTGTTTGTTTAACCAGCTCTAGTACACCCTTACTTTTATCTACCCCTCTCAGTTTTATCAAATGTAAGCAACTATTCCACATGTTGAGGACCCATTACAACTCTCTCTTGTGCTGCTTCTCATCTGTTGTTCACCATTTCACATTAGCTAAATGTTTGGCCCAATGGACCAGTTCTAAGTCACATCTATCTAAAAGTTCATGGTTTCTGGTGGAATAACTAGTTGGTCCCAGAGACAAGGGAAAAAACCACACCGATGTGAGATCAGTCTTGTGGAGGTGCTAGAGAACATGAATCTGTGAGAAAACATCCTTGGAATACAAATGCTTTAATGACCCAGTTAGAGCTCACATCTCAGAAATGGAAGGTAGAGTTTGTAGAAATGTCTTACCTCTGTGCCCTCTCTTTCCACGCAAAATCAATACATAATTTGAGGAAATATGAGAAAAAACCCAACATTTTCCTCACATACAAAAGGGCTAAGACTGAGTTATGTATTAAGTCCTTCAATTCAGTGGTGAGCAGAGTCAAATTGTTTACTACAGTGTAGCATGTGTATCCATTATTCATCACTACAGCATTAGAGCAAAACAGTGATTTGATCAACCCTTTGAGCAGCTGCAAATGAGCTGCCATTTTATTTAATTTTTGTGAGATAGCTTTAAATTCCCTACTTCTGAAAATCAGAGGTAGCATTTTGCACCTCTTCCTTAGGTCTTTCATGGCATTTTTCTCAGGACTTATTTTCAGTGCAGTCCGTGCCTGTGGTACCCTCTTGCAGCCATATTCATCTATATTAATGGCTGCATTTGTCTGCCAGTGCCACGAGTCCACACAGGGAGGTGGATCTGCAACAGCCTGCCTGCAGGTCAGGTGGATGACACATTCTTTTGTGAATTACATGAAAGACATGAATGGCAACTGTCTCTGAAACACTGAAACCAAATATAAGGGGAAAGAGTGCCAGCTCATAATTATTAAATGGTAAAACCCTAGAGTTCCTGAAAGTTCATTTTTCTGGCAAGAATCAAACAGTTTGATTCTTAACAGTTTTGAATTGCCTTTGGCTAATATAATTCTTGAAGTTCTGTATACCTACATGCTCTGTTTTCTTTGGGTCATCTTGCTCTTCCTGATGAGAAGGAATATACACATACATTGTTTCTGAGTAAAGCAAATTGAGCTTGAAACGTCCCTAGGCAATTCTGGAGAAGAAAAGTATTATTCTTCTACCTGTTTCAGATATTCTTTTTAATTAGTTCCTGAGTTGTCATTAATCACAAACTACTAATGAGAAAGGCTTTAGTTAATAAAAATACTATCTCAGCGTGATGTCTGAAATTTGCCCATAAATATAATATCTCCTGAAGTTACTTTGCTCTTCTTCCAGTTCAGTCATGCTTATTCATTCAAATCCCCCCTGCATGGCTCAGAACTGGAACTGAACTTGGCTGACCCATCTCTCAGGAAAGAGCCCTCATCAGCAGTTTATACAGTCAAGAAACAGGTTTTTCTAATTTCTTCTTTCGGAACTCTTCCTCATGGATACATTCAATTACACATTAATTGTCACCAGAAGAAAAAAAAATAGGGAGAGGGTGACTTCTACTGGGTGAAAGTAGGAAAGTCTCAGCTCTAATGAGTTTATAATTATATATGCAAAACAGAGCTTTTTTCTTACGGGGAACAGAAACCACTCTGGAGCATCCGAGGTGTAACAATTCAGCTTTCCACTAGTTCAACTGGAAATGTTTTCCTGTTGAAAGAGCTAGAAGATACAGATGCAGGATTAGAAGTGTGTTCCTTAGGTTGTTTGTATAGGTCTAGCCGTATTCTGCACTTCGCACACAAGTCACAGTAAAAGGACAATACTCCATCTTCTTAGATAGTGTCTAACCATATATAGAGAGGGCTCTGTTTCATAGATGACAGTAGAAGTGGGAAAAACTGAATGATAAGAGAAGACACTTTTGTGAACTCCAGCTGATTCAGATTTTCCACGAAACACTCTTTCCTGTTGAAAAGTGCATGGAAAGACTGATTTGGAACACTTATTTTTAGTTTACCAGATTGGCTTGGCCTCCGAAGAACTGAAACAAAACTTTAAAACAAGTTAAAATGTTTCAGTTTGACATTTTGAAAATTTATCCACTTTTTAAATTCTGAAATATTTAGTTTATATTTTTTCTTAGAATTGGGTAGACACCAAGATAATTTCAGGAAACATAAGCCATTATCTCTATCCTCCTGAAACAACCTGGAAAGTCTTTATCAGGTGGAAACTGAATTTTGTTTCGGCTTCAGTGACAAAAATTAAAGAGCTTTGGTTTCAGCTAACCTTTTTGTTATTGTTTAGGTTTGTATTGGGTTTGCATGACAAGGTTTTGGTAGCTGCAGGGTTACAGGGGAGGCTTTTTTGAGAACCTGCCAGAAGCTTCCCCTGCATCAGACAGAGCCAATGCCAGCCAGCCCCAAGACAGACCCACCACTGGCCAAGGCCATGCTCATCAACAATGGTGGTGGAACCTCTGAAATAAAACACTTAAAAAGGGGGAAAGATTAAACCCTGTGCAACCGCAGCCAGAGAGAGGAGTAAGAATATGTGAGAGAAACAGCTCTGCAGATATCAAGGTCAATGTAGGAGAGGGAGAAGGTGCTCCCCCTGGAGCGCTAGGATAGAAGTTCCCCTGCAGCCCTTGGTGCAGGATCATGGTGAGGCAGGCTGTGCCCCTACAGCCCATGGAGTCTATGGTGGAGCAGATCTCCACCTGCAGCCAATGGAGGATGCCACACTGGAGCAGTGGGATGCTTGAAGGAGGCTGTGACCCTGTGAGCAGCCTGCACTGGAGCTGGCTCCTGGCAGTCTGTGGCTGCATGGAGAGAAGAGCCCATGCTGCAGCAGGTTTGCTAGCAGGAACTGTGACCCTGGGGGAGACCAACGCTGGAGCAGTCTGTTCTGAAATGACTGCACCCATGGAAGGGATCCACGCTGGAGGAGCTCTTAATGAAGGATGGCACTCTGCAGGAGGAATCAGATTGGAGAAGTTTGTGGAGGACTATCTTCTGTGAGAGGGACCCCATGCTGGAGCAGGGAAAGAGCGTGAGGAGTCCTTAGTAGCCAGAAAAGCCTCCTGCCAGGGGCAGAAAGGATAGATTCAGAAATCACTGGTGGAACCGTAAGGGCAGGAATAGGTGTGATGTAGTTCCTTTTACTTTGAGAAATATAATTCAGAAGGAATTGGTTATACTACAGAAGAGAGGAGTCTTGCCAGCAGTGACTACAGCACTGCTTGGCCCCTTCTAACCATGTGTAATAACCTCAGAGGACTGTAAGTTTAGAGATATACAAGGCCCCTTTCCCATGCAGTATGGTTTGACAGAGACACCCTGAATAGTTATGGTGCAGTCTTTTCCAAAACCTGAGCAGCATAATCTCTCACTGTCCCTTGCTACCAGCCCAGCTTTACAGGTCACACACACTCCCTCAAGAAGAGCTACTGAGGTGACCAGGACTACGCTGCTCCCAGGACTTAAGCCCCTCTTTCTGCAAAACACCCTGCTGAGCTGTCTGGTTTGATCAGTTTGCAATGAACCATCATGGATTGCCTTGCTGTCTAGTGGACAGCGAAAAAATAATTACAAAGGCACCAGACGAGATCCGATTTGTATAAGGCCTGGATGGTTTTGTCTTTTTTAGAAAATTTTGTTTTCGCTAAATCATCTCAGGTGAGATATGACCTTTTTAAGAAGTGTCATTATTGTCTAAAGCTACTTGGAACCAATCCTTGCTGCTTATTTGGGATTAAGATAATCAAGCCAGCATTAAGATTGCCAACTGACATGAAAAAAGTGAGACTTTGTCTCTTTATTTTAAATAGCAGGTTAAATAGCTAAAAATAGTGATTTTTGTGATCAAGAGTGTCTGCCTACCCTTGTACAAACAGAGCTTCAAAAAGTAGAAAATTAAAACTGCAAAATTTGGAATGGTATTTTTCTCCTGACATACATTTTCTCCCAAATGCAGGAGCAAACTTCCTAACTGGGGTGTCTTGGTGCATCACAGAAATATTTCTTGTAATTAGAGCAGTGTTCAAAGTGTTGAGATGAACAAGAAGAGACTGTAACATACCTTGGCTTCATGTTCTCAGCCACCTTGGATTTTTTCAATTGCTGATCCATGAAAGCTCAGTTTTTCTCTTTCTCATCCTCATTCCTGGTTTACTTCTGCTTACTTCTGCCAGCATGGGCAGCCCTCCTATGGTGGAAGTGCTCATCCCCAGTGGCTAGTGTGAAGATGCTACACAGTGTCCTTTATCATTCCATCTCAGTCCAATGTGAATGATACCTGCTGGCAAGAGCAGCAGGCCATGGACACCCTACCCCTCTTCACCTCTGCCAAAATGGTGCCTGGGCCATATCATGCCCCTGGTAGCCCTTGAGTTGCAGCACAGTCAGGGAATCCAGCCAATAAAGATAAATTGGCACGTATAGGGTAAGAGTCAGAAAGCAGTAATGGAACCCTGAAGGCAGAAATAAGCATGCTTTTGTGGCCCTTTCAATTTTAATTGTTGGTCCCTGAAAGTTCCTTTTGTCTCTTTCTCCTGTTCTTTCCTGATTTCCTTTAATCCCCTCTTCACAGATCTGTTTCCTTTTTCTGTTTTTATTCTGCTTTATATTGTCTTATAATTCTGCTTTATTTGTCTGCCTGGGAAGGGCCTGCAGACTTTTTTCTTCAATAGTACTATCAGTAAACTTCAATGGGTTCTTACTTTAATAAAAGCTAGCTCCTTTTACCTTTCTTCTGCTGAAAAGCTCTTCAGTTGCTCAGGGCACATGAGGGAGTCTGCCACACTTTCTGCAGAGGCAAAGCTACAGGGACCTAAACCGAAAATGTAGCAGTTCACAGGTAGCACGAGCTGCCCTTGCTGGGAAACATCAGGAGTGGGGCTGACAGGAGCATCCTGGGCTGGTCTCTTCTCTAGGCTGGATTGAGTGTTTCCTGATTCAAAACTTGTCTGTGTACTGGATTTTGAATGGTACATACCATAAACATACATTCAGCGTTTACTGACTCCTTCCAGGTCTTAATGAGGAAAAAATATTAGTACCAGACAGAGATGGCTGTTTAACAGGGATTGTGGCCATCAACTTAGAGTCCAGGTCAGTGTCTAAAACTTCCCTCCTGGAGACTTAAACAAGTGTTTGTGCAGACTGAAGTCATCAGACTGCAACTCTGGGATTATGGACTAGTGTCTTTTTATTGTAGCATGAAGACAGATCAAGATTGATCTGCAAGTGCTTTTGGTAATGAAGATAAAATAATATGTGTTTTTATGGGTGTATGAACTGCATTTTTTGAGATGGCTGCTGAATGTTTCATTTGGTTTGATATGGACTGCCACAAAGCATAAGGCAGAAGTACAGGAGCATGGTTATCTGCACACTGGAAACCTCACTTCAGTCACAGGTGTGCTGGAGATGTGCTGCAGCAGAAGGGGATTTGCCTCCAGAGAAGGACTGAGTTTGTGCAAAAAGATGTGCTTGATCCAGCAGCCCAGCTGCTGTCAAATGAGTTTACTCTCCTTACTACCAAATGGCCACTGAGACACAGCATCTGAGGAGTGCTTGGGTAACTAGGCTTGCATATCATGCATCTACTGTTGATACACAGGCATGGAAGAATTCACAAGCAAAGCTTCATGCTAAGGACAATTAATTTGACTGTCCGTTAGGGTGATGCAGAACTCTTCAGACAAAGTTTCATTAAAGGTTAATGCTAAGGGGCACTGTGTCTCTCCACAGCCATTGTAGGGATATCAAAATTGTTGACAATTTGTTATTGTTTCTCTTGTTCAGATAATTCTTGTCCACTGACATTTCCACTACATAAGTGCTCAAAATTTAAATACTCTGTCTGGCACAATGGGAATATGAGCTGCCAATTCTTTCAGTTAAAAGACTGAATTATGATTAGAATGCGTGTTTGTATGATCATATATAAAACTTTTTAGGTCTCATGATGATTAATGTACCTTACAACTGAACTAGGGTCATTTATGCTCCATGTAAAAATTTTGGCTGACATTAATGTGGCATGCAAATATATTTGCTTACTTATAATGAAAAATGGATGACAGTGATATCTCTCAAGCGCAAATACGAGGTGAACTGTAGTCTTTAGGGTAAAGCTTACACAAGCTATTGCACAGCTATATTTGAATATTAGTATTCACGTAGCCCAAATTTAGATCTGCCTGGAAAGCATTTCTCCATTTCTTATTTGTGGTATTGAAATCATTTGATATTTGGAAACCTGTCTGCATGCTGGTGTGATCTCATTAGCTTCTGGCTGCAAAATACAGATCTGTTTAGAGCCCCTTATTTCTGACTCAGCTATCTACGTTGCATAGCATCAGCTACAGATTTATCTGTGGCTCAGACGACAGCAGAGTCATTACTGAGTCACTCTTCCCTCAGGGACAAAAATGTTGACATCCTGTCATCTTGCCACCTTAGGATATTAGCTCTAGTATGAATTATTTTAGAATACAAAAGGTAAGTGCTGATTCGTTAGTCCAATTTTCTGCAGCATGTTTTGGATCTCATATGGAATTCAGGTAGTACTCTAATTTTCAGTATTATCATTACTAGGTTTGAAAGAGGAACTGATCATTCATCTGGTAGCTGGCCAAAGCTGTGTATACTGTTCAGAAGAACACCTGGCCTGGTACAGGGAGGAAAAGGACCGCTTTGCTGGATATTTAATAAATGTAGGTGGCACTGTCACATTTGTTTAGTGTTTCATTATTTCAGAGACAGTTATCTGTCATTCATATACTCGCCTACATGTATGGTGGCAACATCTTCAATCATGAGGCATTACACAGCTGTAGTAGGTACTTAGGTACTGTATACACATGACATAAATACATGGTCCTTGCCCTCAAAGGACTTACCATCCAATGCTAGGCCCTGGGTGATTTTTACTAGCAGACTTTCTGGTAAGATTCCAAGTGCTCAGGGCTTTGCCCTAGAGAATAAAGCAATGTCATCCAGGTGTAGGGCAGGGGCACTGGGGCAGATTGCCAGGGCTGTGCAGCAGGAGCTCTGGGAACAATGTCCTCACACCAGTGCTACATACTCGCCTGACCAGCGGGCGGGCTGTTGCAGTTCCACCTCTGTGTGTGGCACTGGCAAATGAATGCAGTCATGAATACAGATGAATGTGGCTGCAAGTGTGTACCACTGGCCTGGACTACACTGAAAATGAGCCTTGAGAAAACTATCACCACAGTCCTAAGGAAGAGATGCAAAATGCTACTTCTGACTTCCAGAGTCAGGGGATTTTAAGCTTTCTCACAAAAATAGAATAAAATGGCAGCTCAGTTGCAGCTACTCAAAGGGTTGATCAAACCATTATATTGCTTTAATGCCATAGTGAATAATAGTGGATGTGTATGCTACACTGCAGTAGTAGCCAAGTAAAGAACTTCTTCCTTATAACACAAATGCATGCAAAGGCTTCTGATAGATTTTTTCCAAGCAGATTAAATGATATAAATTATTTTAAAAAGCTGTTGATAAATATAGCCATGCTTAAAAACGATAAACACAGAATCATTCAGGTTGGAAGGGATTTCTTCGGGTCATCTAGTCCAACTGCTCAGTTGCAACCAGCTATAGCAGGCTGCCCAGGCCCGTGTCCAGTCAGGTTTTGAATGTCTTCAAGAATGGAGACCCCATAACCTTTCTCTGCAACCTGTGCCAGGATTACACCACCCTCACAGTAAAAACTGTTTCCTTGTGTTACAGATGTAATTTCTTATATGTTAATGTGTCCCTTGTCTCTTGTCCTGTCAATGGGTACTAGTGAGTGCCTCCTTTACATTGTTTCCAGGCACTCGAGATCCCCAGGCACGGGTCCAGCTTTGTACCCTGGGATCTGAGCTTTCCAGCATTTAGTCTCTGCTCCGGACCAGAGTGAGTGTCAGATCAGTGGGAGAGTGATCCAGTTGGACAACACTGCCGTCACTAGAGGGCAGAACAGTCCACGGGAATTCAGGGGCAAAGAGTGAGGGCAGTCTTGGGTACTTAGTATCACAAAAGCATTAATAACGCAGAGCTGGGCTTTCTTCACATACTACACAAGAGATATTGACCCTTTTTCAAGGTCTGGTCGTATTTTTCAAGCGAGGTCCTTCTGAAAGGAGAGGATGCCCTTTGTGGCTGATGCCATAGAAAGTGCGGCAGAAAATGAGCTATTTACAGGACAGTGATGAAAGGAGGTGCTGAATGCCCCAAACCTGTGCCCCTGGACAGAAACAAAGCAGATGAGTGTGGATTGGGAATTAAGAGTGTTGTGTTGCTAACACACGCAAGAAATGGTTGGTCCTCTTCAGAGAAGGTCCTGTACATATGTGTCTTCTAAGAATGGGCTTCATTCTTGCTGTGGACTAAAATCCTGCGATTAAAGCGCAAGCTGGGTTATCAGTCTGCAGCTCTGCAAAAGCTAAGAGTAAGGCTAATGGAGGCTTGCCTTGGCACTTTGTGCCACAGTCCTGTTAGAGCTGTCCTGTTAGGAGCCGTCCACTTCAGAACAGTTGAGATCCTGCTTCATCAAGTCTATTCTGTCTGTTCTGAAGTCTATTCTGGGGTGGGGCATTGTGCGGAATGGGGATAACGCAAATTAATCCAAGTAATCTGCTTTTAAGAGCTCAGGCAGAAATGTGGCAAGCAGTAGCTTAATACTTCCAGGGGGGCCCTTGCTACCTGAACTGCTACGTTTTCATTTTAGGTGCCTGTAGCTTTGCCTCTGGTCGCTGCAGAAAGTGGGGCAGGCTCCTCATGTGCCTTGATGAGCTTGTCCTTGGAAGGAAGGTAAAAGGAGCTAGCTTTGATTAAAATAAGAACTGATTGAAGTTTACCATGGCTTTACCTATCTAATTGACCTGTTGAAAGGAAAGGTCTGCAGGCTTGCAGGCTCTTCCCAGGCAGACAAAAACCGCAGGAAACTGGAAAGGAGACCTGGGAAGAGGGGATTAAAGGAAGCCAGGAAAGATGAGGAGAAAGAGAGAAAAAGAGCTTTCAGGGATCAGCAATTAAAATTGAAAGTGCTCCTGGCTAACAAATACTAACAAATAAGATTCATAGTAAGAATGCTAATAAAGAAAAATCTTCCATCAGATAAAAGGAGTATTGCCAGTCTCTTTATCAGGGCCTGCAAACTAATCTGTGATGGAAGAAGAATTTTTCATGCGCTAAACTATTTTCTCACTAATCTATTTTAAGAAAAGTAACATAATGAGGATTTATTTGGTATACTTTTCTGAAAGCCGGACAAAAAAGGATATCTGGAATGTGCTTTATTTCCACTGTAGCACTTATTTGACAGCTTGATGTGAGAGCAGACATGAGAGTGTAGGTCATTAGTCTGTGTGTAAGATGTTTATCGTAATGGTTTGGAAACAATTTTATTCTCCAAATTATCAAGCACAATCTGTTTGGCCAGCATGCATCCGGTGTCTGAAACCAGTTTGGGAATTCTGTTCATGTAGTAGGGCAGTTTTTTTTTTCTGGAATCTACTTCTAAATGTTTTTATTAGCTACCTCTGTGGGGTTTTTCCACTCTCCATCCTCAAATTCTCTTATCTGAGAAAAAATTCTGGAGCAGTGACGAAGGAAAAGCGATATGGCTTGAGTGGCATTTGAACAAGCTACTGCCCCAGAAAAACAAGTGCTTTAGGAGCGTATCTTGCAATCTTATTCCTGGGTATTTAGGTAGACTTTTGAAAGCAGTGAGTGGACAAGGGACCCCATGGGGTTGCCAGGATGGCCCTGACAGTGTCATATAGTGGCCCCTATTACAGGCTGGATCAGATTAAGACTGCAAGGGGGTACATGCTCTGACATTCAGTCAGAGCATTCAGATGTATGTTAGATATGTGAAATACCTTTCTGAATTCTGTGATAAAACCCATGATGATTAGTGCTTTTTTTGACTTGGGTTACAACATTCGAAGCCTTGTGAGCCCTGTGACAAAAGTGCAGTTTTCCTCATCCCTTCCCTGATATACACCAGAACAAAAAGTCCAGCTGTAGATACCAGGCCACTGGAAGGGCCATAAAAATACTGCAGGGTCGAGGAATTAATTGAAAAGCAACTTTGATGTCTTGACAAATGTATAAAGTTCACTGATAGCATTTTGCTGTTTTATTGTAAATCTCTTGAGTGAGTTTCACACATTCAAATGTTGGGCACATGTTCTTGGACAGATTTAATGGGGAAAAGTCGAAGTAAATAATTCTCTTATGTGCTCCGGTATGTGAATCACTAATAGTCCCACTAATTGGTCCCAGGCAGCTTCATACATTCCCAAACCTCTCAGTTCATTATTCCAGTCTATCTAATTGCCTTCCAGGTTTCAATCAGGTAAATATTATCTGAATTCACATGAAGCAGTGTTGTGAGCTAATATACAGCTGTTCATCTATGGCTGAATGTCAGTGCCCATGAAAAAAAAACCAAATCACTGCATCCTTCAGTTATGTATGTAAGTGTATATCCTTTGAAATCACTCAAACTGAAGTGGAGCTACAATAGCAAGCATTTAAGCAAGAAAGCACATTAAGCAAGATTGGGATGCAAAGTGCAGTCTAAAGATAATTCATTATGAGTACATTGCAGTGCTCCCAGCCAATTGGTTTCTGCTAGGTATCTCTAAAAGTAAATTAGTATAACAGAATGAACAATGTTAATATTTGTGTATGTTTTAAAAATACAGTGAGTTGAAATTCACCAGAACCATGGCTTCTTCTGTTGTCCTGGCAACTTTGCATCAGTTCAAGATGACTTCTGTTTGAAGCTTTACAGTCGCCATAAAACTTACAGATTGATCAGATTAATTTTCTGTTGTGGAGGAGAATCCTGTTGTCAATTACTAGCAGAACCTTGCAGTTAGGACAGAGCTGCAATAACAGCATATTTAATGACTCCCTATATCCCAGACAGAAGAGCAATGTGTTCAAGAGTATTATTCTTTCTATTATTGCTCCTTACTCACCTGCTTCTGTTAACGTTTGTTGAGCTATCTGTCCCCAGGTGCCAATGCTTTTTCATGCTTAATAAGTTTCCATTAAAACTGCCATTAAAGGACTGGTGAGGCTGCAAGGTAAAGCACTCACTAGTATGTGGTGTCAAAGGTAAGTTTGCCCATGATTAAAAGCTTTGCATTTGAGAGGGTGGACTACAGTCTATGGAGTAATAATGGAAACACATGCTGAGTTTCTTTCACAGCCTTAATGAGCACAAGGGCAAAACTGTTTGTGCTCCGTGACCGCAGGCAGTATTCAACAGTCACTTCTTACTCCCTTTGTCCATTATCCAGTGGCACAACTCCCAGACATGTGCGGACCCAGGAAATCTGGGGAAAGCTGGGGAAAATCACTAGCAAGTTCGATGGAGAGTACTGCTTCATTTATCTGCCAGGGCCCACACTAAGCACAGTATACCCCTGTCAATATTTCAGCCAGGGCAAACCATCTGCCATCCATGGTCATGATGAGACAGAAACTACCGACAGACCAGTTACATTCACTCCACACTCTCCAGTGGACTGTCTGAGCTAAGTAACACCCTGGAGAAGTGTCCCTTAGGGCTTACACAAACAAGAAAGTGACAGTCCACCTATTTGTGACTGGCCCAGCGTTTCATGTCCTCAGCCTCCTAACCTGAGAGCTGCTGGTGTGCCTAGCTCCCACAGAGGGGGAAGAGGACAGGGGATATGTACTATGTACTGGGGCTGTGTGTGCTTCTCTTCCTTCTCTCCTACAAGAGCATCCTTTTGCAGGCTGCACAGGAGGAGTTTGGGGGCTGCAAGGACAGCATAGGATATACTTTGGAGATCCTACTGCTTTAGTGCTGTGTAACTGTACTTAATATTATCCAAAGCCTGTAATGATGAAGTAACACCATCCTGCTTTTCATAATGGCCAAGGGTTTCTGGCCTCACCACAGGTGGCTGCAAGTTTAAACCATTTCTTTGTAATACACTGTGGAGCTACTTGAATCTGAATTCCAGCACTCTGGCCCTGGTGATCTAAACTCTAAGTATTATGGAATCTGGATTCCAGATAATCTGTTTTAGTGGCTTTGGCTGTGATGGAGTTAATTTCTTCATAGTAGCTGGTGTAGTGTTATGCTTTGGATTGGTGACCAAAACAGTGTCGATGACACAGGGATGTCTTAGCTGTGGCTGAGGAGTGCTGTCCAGTTGTCTGTGCAACACACCACTTTCTAACACACCAATGGGAGTAGCCAGGCAACAGGTTTCAGACTGGCAGAGAGAGCATCAAGATAAGCCCAGTGGTTTCCTCAGCCTTATAATTATCTGAGTTCAAAACTCCCTGCCTCCCTCCATCTTTTCCTCCATCTCAGGATATGGGTCCTATAAATGAGAAAGAAAGGCAGGTGTAGCTGTTACTCAATAGTTTGCCATATACCTGACTTTAAATAAGTAAATACAATTATTATAAAAGATACTACAGACTTATCTTTAAAAAACCAAGAATTTCAACGAGAATATCTGTGTGCCTTAATATCCATGTTTGTGTTAATGTATATATTAACTTTTTTAATTGCAATCCATGTGACCCACATGAAGTGGGATGATAAATGTGGCCACACCATGTGGTAATTCTGCTGGCAATAACACGATCTCTCATTGCTATGTTGATAAGTGTCTGAGAAGAAAATTTATGTCTATGGTCTGTTATGCCATGCACTACATAGATCACTGTACATGTCAGCACCAGGTAAAAAAACAAGCAACCAAACTGAATTATAGTTAAACATTTATTTGGCCTCATTCTTTTCCATCTGGCAATCACGTAAATGCTTTTCTGCATTGATTTAATTTTTTAATGTATTCAAACAATATATAATCAGCACCATGCATTTGTTACTCCTGCTGTTATCCCTAGCCCTGTCCCCTGGAGCATTTATGTTTGTATTCTGTCTATTGGTGAACCTTTGCACTCATGTTTCTGTTCCATCCTTGGTAACACTGAACATACGGAAGTCCCTACACATCTCTTAAGAACTCTAGATTATTTTCAGAAAGCTTGTAAATTACTTATAGCAAGGGAGATATATCAGTATTCCATAAAAAAAGTTAACTACAGCTCAGTTTCCTATACGGCAGATGGAGATTTTCCCATCAGTTTCCCATACACCATTTTTAGGTACCGAATATTACAGAAACTGTCTAATCCTGTGTCCTCATTTTTTTTGCCTAGGAATCCTTTATTTGAACATTTGCCTTCCACAGCAGTGTAGACTGGCTTTCTACATGCTTGTAGGATTGCCCTCATCAGCATTTTCTAAGGACACTAATGGGGAAAGAGGTGAAATGGGCCACATCATAGAGCAGGAATATGTAAGAACATACCGGGTGGAGAGATCTAGAGTTAAACACAGTCTAGTCAGGAGTTGATTGTGTGCAGCTCATACCAGTGGAAGCCCAAGTAATGAGGAGCCCTGAGGTATTTATGGATGTTCCTCCACTGGTTTACTTTATCTACAGCCTTTGCCCATGGACAAGTCTTTCTGGGGTGCTTTACCAGGAAAGTGAGAAATGCAAACTGAGCAAAACATTTCCTCAAAGATACACTTTATGAAATGCTTAATATACATTTAACAAAACCTAAGAAATGTTTATGCATGTTGAGGGGAGGGGGGGAAAGGATTAGTGTGTCAGTGATCCCCAACCTTTCTATGGAACCAGCATTGTGCTTCACTTGTAATTGCTTCCTTTAAAAGAGCATGATAGAGCTTCCTTTTAGGAAGCATGCAGAGCCCTGGCACAGTGCATATTCTCTCTCTTTCCTTAGGTGATTACTGCAATGCTCTCACATGCATTCACTTGAATGATGTGCTTTCTGAAATTCAAGGCTCCAGTCAAGAATGAAAATCTGATCTGAGGTGCCTGCACAGGTGTGCTCTGGCACAGCCTGCTTGCAGTAATGCAGGAATGAAAGCTTACCCAAACTTATTTGGTTTTATCAACTCCAGATTCTCTCTATATGAAATTCCAGAAGATTGGTGACTCTTCTCTCCCAAGGCAAAGTTTAAGTTTGACAGATACTGACCTTCAGTTGTAGTCTGAAGGGAATACCGAGTCACATTAGAACAGCTCAAAGGAAAAAAATAGAAAATGAGTGATGCAAAGAACTGGGATGAAACTTCAAGGTTAGGAGTGCAAGAAAGGTTATCACTCCTTCACAATACTTCATACCAACCAATCTGTTAAAATAGGCTAAAGACTATATAAAATAGGCTTAAGTGTTGCTTACTGAGACTAATTAAAAATAACCTTCTATAAACTTACAAAATGATCACAAATTCTAATCTAATTCTGTAACTTGCCAGTATCCCTATTCTCTGTTAGAGGGAGTGCATCTGGCAATCTTCAGTGCAACATCTGTTGGGAGGCACATAGAATTTATATGCAAACACAACGGTAACCTTTTTCAGAATAGTACACCAATTCCTGCATCCTCCCTACCTTTCTGAACGCAGAAGGCTGAAACACATCAGAACTGAGACAGTTCTGGCATAGCTGGTACCAAGAAAGTGAATCCACATTCCCTACTTGCTATGGAAAACCATCATTCAGTGCAGTGTGCCCCTGAAGAACCTAAGAACAGAACCAGCACTCCTACCACTGTTTGTGTTATTGTTACAAAGAAACCATTTTAGAAAAGTGATCACAGGATAGATATGCCTGAAATTCATTGTACACTCGGAGCTCACTGTAGAGTGGAGGAGAAAACTAGAAACCCTGAAATAGCTCCTCTGCTTAAAGGCTTTCACATGGGCTCTGCTCAGGAAACAGGGGTTGTAGTCCATGGAGTGATCGGGTGCTAATGTGTAGATTTTATTATTATTCAAACAATTACAAGTGCACATCTTACCTAGACATATAAGAACATAAGATCCATTAACTAAGAGCTTGTAGTAGCTTGAAATAAATACAATTGCAATTCTAGTGTGTAAGGAGCGATTATTGGCTATCAGATATGCAAAGATAAAATTTCTGCTCATATATTTGTTGTTTATACTTAAATACCAAACAAAACTTGGTCAAATATAGATGCCCAAATACAAAATTTAAATGACAAGAATTCTGCAGAGCAACTAGAGAGACCTTCATCTCTGGCCTGGCAGTTATCCTGGCACCTACAATTTTGACAGTGTGCAAATGAATACACTCACCCTAGGCTCAGAATTTTGCTCTGTTTCTTGCTAGACCCAAGAAGAAGCCACAGAGCAAACTTTTTTTTCAGCAAACCTAAGAAGTGCAGAACCAAACCTTCTCCAGATGTAGATTTTGCCACTGTCCTTTAAAAGGATTGCTGGGACACTGTGCATGTATGAGCCCTCGCAGTTGTCCAGCCAGAGGGCATTCAGACTTAAAACTTTCCCCAGACAAAGCCAATATGCTAACAACTAGGTCCTGGGAGATTCTTTGTTCTCCAAGGATTGAAGCTACTGAGTTTTGAAGAAAAAGTTGAAGTATTCAGAGATCTAGAGAAAAAAGCTAAAAAAAGGAAGCTCAATTCCCTCACAAGGACAGTCAGGAATTTCTCATGGAAATGAGGAGACCCATATGCCAGTTCCCAGAGATGACTGCATTCATTATGCTCCATGACTTCTCATCATAAGCTAGCCCTTGGGCCAAGCCTTGGCATGACTTTACAGGCCTTCTCCCGGGACAAGTTTCTGTGTTCCAGCTTCCAGATGTAAAGAAGGGCCTGCCAAAGGTCATGAAGTACCTTAGTGTCTGCTGCCGTGGGGCTCTACCCATAGGCTGAATAGTTTTGCAGTGCAGCACTAATATCAGTGTTAGTCTGAGGGCTATGTTACACTTCCTAAAGACACTTTGGGAAACTCATCCTGGTCTGGCTGGACAGAGCAAGACACTGGGGGACACCAAAGTATATGAGGTGAAACCCATCTGTATCTCTTCATAGGTCTGCCAGAATAAACAAAGTAATGTATGTTGGTTATGTGGCTTGTCCGTAGAGGAGACATGCACTTAATCTCCTAGTGAATCACCTTTTTTACACAAAGATCATCGGTGATCCCTAAAACAGCTGCTCAGACATATTCAGCTCTGGCCTCAGAAACCTCCCACACCAATGTCATGACTAAAAAGCTATAAAAAAGCTGGGCCATGTTGGAGGGTCAAATAGCACCCTGGAAGCACTTTCAATAGTGGCTACTGATAGTCATTACTCTTTCTTAATGGCCTTATGAAGAAGTAAATAGTTTGGAACAAAATCTTTATGAGAAAGTAAAAAATAGGTGACCCTCACAAATGAATCAGTTCCATCACACTTTCATATTGCCACAGTATGTGACTCAGCTAAGAATTTACCTTGATTTTATTATTTTTTATTATGAAAAAAATGTATATTGGGAAGTGTCAGCTCCTGAAACGCTGATACAGAAAGATCTGCCTAGTATGAGAGACTCTTCTAAAGAATCTCATTATTTTTATGTCCTTGCAGGAGAACCAGGCAGGAAAAGGAAAGTGATATAAAAATCTCAAAGAAGAGGAACATATCAATTTCAAACAAGAATCACTGACTGAAACAAGCTCACTTTTTGTTATACGCCATTGATTAAATGCATTATCTGATGCTTTGTCTTCAGCTTGTATCTACAGAAGTTATATTATCACAATCTGAATTAATGAATTTTAGGAAAACAGTAAGCCTGCAGAAATAATGTCTTTACCACCTTGTAAGAGATAGAAACAGTTTTGCAATCATGAAATTTCACATGGATTGGTTCATATTTTTCTGTGCTTTATAATACCCATGCTGGTCTTTAGGTCCTAGCAAATTAAGTAGTTTATTTACCAAATAAAAATGTTCTTGTGCACATCCATATGTGTCTGTATCTGGTAGTTTGTCCCTCCTGAACATGTTTGAATCTGTTGTCCAAACTGATAAATGAAGAAGTTGCCTCAAAAGTTTTATTTCCTGTGGGTTGCATGGAGCCGTCAAGAAGAAGGGAGGAGGCCCATGCATGCCCTGCTTGGGAAGGACTACAACCTTTCTTGGAGTTCAGGGAATCCATCTCCACTGTGGAGGACACAAAGCTTAGGTGGTTCTGCTGCTCAGCCACCTTCATCTGTTTCAAGGACAAGCCAAAGCAATCATTTCCACTGACAACACCCATAGGTCACAGAGGTTCTGAAATGTGTACGTAGTGGATTTTATCTTGATTCCCTGCAAGTTATTCATGAATGACCCAGTACTGTTATCTTTCACCTGAGATGTACAAAAAACTAATCAATATCAAAGCAGTAAGGAGGTGCGATGGTTGGTTGGTTACCATGGGTCAGCACTGACAGTGTTTTTGCCTCCATCGTTCTGCTTTTGCCTGTCATGGGTTCAGCAGTAGCAGTCATTTTTCTCCTTCTTGGTAGCTGGTGCAGTGCTGTGTTTTTGATTTTGGGCCTGGGAACAGCGCTGATAACACCAGTGTTTTCAGTTACTGCTTGGTAATGTTTTGGTCTGACCAAGGACTTTCTGAGTCTCATGCTATGCCAGGGAGGAGAAGCCAGGAGGAAGCAGAGACAGGACACCTGACCCAAACTGACCAAAGAGGTTATTCCACACCACAGCATGTCATGTCCAGGATGGGAAAACGGAGGGCAGAGACCCGGAAGGGTGGGGCTCGCGGCTGGGGGATGCACTGCGTGGTCGGGCTGGGGTGGTGAGCAGTTGTATCCTTTTTCTTTGTATTTCTCTTGCATTATTACTGATGGTAGCAGTAGTGATTTGTGTTATACCTTAGTTACTAAACTGTTCTTATCTCAACCTGTGGGAGTTGCATTCTTCTGATTTTCCTCCCCATCCCCCCAGGACTGGGGGAAAAAAGAGGGGGAGTGAGTGAGAGACTGACTGCGTGAGTTATTGAGGGGCTTAAACCACGACATGTCTTTATCATTAAATTGGCAAAACAAAGACATGACACTTTTAACTGTATGTACAGGTACCTACAATATTTTTTCCTAGGGTATCTGTGCAAGTATCTCTTCAGATACTCTTTCTGAAGCTTATTATAAATTATTTCTGGACTGAGACCTGCTTTACCCACTTTTAGTGAAGATTATTAGGAATATTAATATGCAGGCCAACTTACTGCAGGAGCTGTCAATTAGTTGGGTGACCAAACTAGTCAATTTAAGTAGAAATTAGATAGCTCAAGAGTTCACAGTTACTTTGCAGCCCTTTGCTTGTTTCATTAAATCCAGCAACGATTTAAAACAGCAAGTTATCCAATAAGATGACTTCCAGAAGAAACATGATAGCAAAGGTCAGAACATTTCGAGCAGGAACAAGACCACTGCTGAAAGGTTTATGAACTTCCAACTAAGTTACTGACTGACCATCCAGTATTTCAGGTCCAGACACAGCACAGTCATTAAAGAAAGTAGCTCTTTCTCAACTAACAGTAATTATATGTCCTTCTCAGCATTTGAATGGGAAGGAAGGCAGAAAAAATTTATAGATGAGATTTGCAACCTGGCTAAATGAACCTGTGATTTGCATCATGATACAAAAGAAGGCAGCTGAACAAAAATCTTGGCCTATTTCTGACTATTAACTTCAAGGTCACCATGGGAAAAACGGTCTTCTAACACTCTTCTTTGCTCGGACAAGAGGGCTAGTACCAGTTATCAATAGTAACTCAGGCTTATGATCTAGGCCTCATCCAAGGTACATGTAAATCTTTCCAGTTCCTTCTGTTAAGACACGAAGGTGCAGAGCCTGTTCATCCAAACAGCTAAAAATTCACTGAGGCTTTCAGTGTCTCACACCCTCACTGCTGCAATGTCCTTTTCTCCAGCAATAGCAAACACAACCTTTCCACTGTTTGCTAAGATAATTTTTTTGTTCTGCCTTCTCAATTGTGTCACCACCTCTTTGAATCCCAAATGTTTTCTTTGTCACATTAAACATACACAACTTGCTTTGACTTTCAAAGTCTTTCGTAGCCTTCTTTCTCCTGACCTGTTAGCTGAAATTCAGAATCAAAGTGCTGGTTCTTGTCTCTGCTCAGCAAGAGTTCGTTTCCGTTTTCAAGCAAGTATGTATTTAGGGATCCCTTCATGCTTTAGAGAAGCTCTAAAAAAAACCACTCAGAAAATTCCTTAAAACTGTCCTTTTCCATGATGCCTGCAAAACTAAATACAGATAGGCTTCTGTTCTCTGATTCCACAGCCTAGTCTGATGGCTAACACTGTCCATGTCTTCTTTCACGTCTTCATTGTCTCTCATTTTAAACATACCATGACTGGTTTGGTTTTTCTTTGTGTGTGTGGTTTTTTTTTTTTTTTTGTGAGAAATTATCTTCTTTTTCACTGTGTTTCTATGTAGTTTAACACAACAGCTTTCTGCTTCATGACTGGGTTTTTATGCTACGCCTAGATTAGCAAGTATTGTGAATCAGTAGGAGCTGATAATGGCCAGTGGGTTGATGGTAATCAGAAAAATCAACAGAACTTCCCCCAAAAAACATTTTTATCTGCTTCCTAGTCCATGTCCTAGTTTTCTAGATGTATCCACATTGATTGCGTATCTTCCTTCAGCATTCTGATACTCCCAATGATCACCCATTTTGCAAGTAAATGTATCCCTATTTTTGGAAACCCACAAACCTGATCTAATCATTCACTGTGAACTGCAATAATTACAAGGCCTCCCTGCCATATGCCATAATCCTTGGAATATTGTCTAATGGAAAAAATCCTGGGGCTAGAGCTTTCCAAGTGTTTCCAGGAGAGATTCACTGACAAGAGTTTCACACATCTGCGCTGTCATTCTTTGCATCTTCTTTACATAGAGAAAGACAAGACTCAGCCCCACTACTGAAGAGTAGAACAAGTACACCAGCATTAAGAGAAGTAAACCCAGAAAAAAAACCCAAACTAACCAAACATTGTCTACATACACCCTTCCCCACAGGAATACAAACAAGAATGCAGGTCTAATGAACCATCTAACAAACAAGACTCTACGTCATTATCAAATACATGTGTTTCAGCCAGCCACATGCACTGTGTGACTATGGGACCATCTCATATATTTGCCGAAGTATGAGTGTTAATCCAGGCTGCCCTGTGCCTTCATGTAGGATCATTAAATCTCTGCCTCAGGGTAGCACATAAAGAATGAACAGCACAGCCTTCTCTCTTCTCAAAGCAGTGATTTGCTCAGGTCCCCTCAAGTGGTCTTTATTTGGTCTCATGCCTTTGATATGGCTGTGACAATGCGTACCAGTGAGATACAATCCTGGTTTTCAACAGATGGAATTTAACCCTTTATGACTCAGGAGTCCTTACCGATTTCACCAACCAGCAGTGAATTCTTTGTATCAGTTCTGCGCATCTCACTGTGATCACTTGTATGTGTCTGCTATCTTCCCAGTCTTTACCAGCTCTTCTCTGAGATCTTCCACCAATGAAGTTCTTCATTGCTTTTCTTCTTGCATGAGCAGCATCAGCTGCTTCTCCCTCTTTAGCCTGGCCAGACATCATCTTTAGCTCATTCAAAATTAACACTGCAGTTTGTTGGCTAGAGAGTGGAAAAGGTAATTAATGGCCGTAGTGATCTCAGAAAGTAGCAAAGCTGCTCCAAGCTGATGAGTTTCTTTTGTTCTTGGAAAAAGAGGGAAAAGCATTTCCTCAGCTACTTTATTCTAGAAGACAGCTACTGCAAGCAGCCAACCAGAGCCAGGCTCTGTAAAAGCAAGACTAACTTTACTAGAAGGATGCTTTTTCTCCTATGAGTCCGAAATTAGTTGTAGTTTCAATAAAACTGGTATCCCACGTTAACAAAAACCAGTAACAGAACATGTATTTACATAGCACATATGTGCTTTGTAAATATGCTTATATACATATATACATACATACATATGTGTAGACAGACAGCAAGCTATAAAAACAGAGGCATAGGACTATTCAGTGGGAAAAAGGCTTTGAGGCAAGGGAGTGACACATTATCCAAAACAAGCCAGCCTTCAGCATGTTCCACTAGAGACATGATGAGTCCTCTAATGACCATGACTGGGGATTAGCTGCATGCCCTTCTGGAGGGATGGCTTTCCTCAGCCAACAGACCAGAGTTCAGCCCTGGTGAGCTGATACATGGCTGCTGGGCAAGACAGAATGTCTGTGCCAATTGTTTCTTGTGATCCCACATATTCCCCTCAGGATGCTTTATTACAAGGAGCAGAAAAATGCACAGCAGCCTGAATCTAGCTGTAAGGACTATGCTTCTGATGAAATGATGGAATAGAAAACCTCTCCCTTCAGCAAAACACCACAAAACCCAGAATTTGGGGAGTGAAGTTAGCATGACATATTTTGCAGCACTGCTTCAGACACTACTGTATAGTTGTATTTGTTTTAATTTTCAAGAGTCGTTCACTGTGAGGAGAAATCTGAACTGTTGTTTTGGGTTTGGTTTTCCGCCCCGCCCCCCCCATTAAATCTGAAACTTCAGAATGCAGAAAATTCATTTTTTTCATGGCCTTAACAGCCATGCACGTAGTTTTCAAAATACTGTCTTACTCAATATGAAAGAAGGGGTCTAAAGATCTACCTATTTCTGTATAGATGACTCTAGTGAGATTTCCAAGGCATAAGTTTGGCTAGAGAATAAATGAAATTTACTTTATCAAATGTGGTCCTGATCTAAAGATTTGACGAGTCTTAATTCTTCAAAAGATCCATCACCTAAAAGATTTTTACTAAAATCCCCACTAAAATCATTGTCTACATTTATATAAAATTTTAGATGAGTACCTAGAGCTACCTCCTCTTGCCTGCCTCAGAGACCTCAGTAAAGTGAGGCTGAACTAGCTGATCATTTCCTGCCCAGCTGCATACAGGTAACCTAAGGATAGCTTCTGTGATTAGTGTGATGCTGGGGCTAGAGAAGAGGTTCCCAATGAGCAACATGAGAAAATTGACTTCCCACATGTTTACCATGGGTATATTTTACTCTGACCAAGTTTAGACAGGCAGATCTTACCTAAAATTGATGGTAACTCCTTTTCATTGTTGATAAGCATTATCATGTCTCAGGTGCTATGGCAGCTGTGATTTTATTACACACACACCTTCTTGCTCATGTTGAAGACTGCCAGTGGTGTGGACACAGGTTCAGCCATCCCTTTAAAGTGCTTCAAGTCTCAGGAAGGCTCACAGCACCACAGAGCTAGGCCAAGTCAAATTATTTGTGGTGTCTGTAGCGGATAAATGTAACTTGGAGAAGAAGCTGTCAAAAAGCTGTGCAATGGGGCTGCATGTCTCATGTCTGCACTTCTGTTTCAGAGGGACTGCTCCTAATTAGTACTGATCAGTTGTATCATCAGGCAGTGGTATGTCAAGTCAAATATAGTAGTAACTCACTGTTTTCTAGCCCACCCAGATGAAAATTTGTTGTTTTCCCTTTTTACCAGATACTTCTGAACCCAGAGCTCCCTGCTCTCACAGTGCATAGGACTGCACTGCATGGTAGAAATCTGTGCGTCGAAGCGAGATGTGCGGGATGTCATTACTACAGTGACCTGAATTCAGTTATACCAGTGATTAATTTTTCTTGTACCTACAGAAAGCTGAAAGCTAAAAGTAAGGGGAACCTCTGTAAAATAACAATGAACACAGTCAGAGAAAAATGAAAATTCCATCAGACATGAAAGCATCCTAAATGCTGACTCGCAGCACTCCACATTTCCTTCCTTGCTGCTTTCAACACTCTTACTGATCTCCTTATATTTTCAGCTTAAAGCTCAAAGTATAGTGCCCCTGAAGTGTCCCCCCATTCTTTGGCTTTTTGTTTCCACTCTACTCCTACACTTTCCAATTTTTTCCAATGCCTGCTGAAGCACTGTTTCCTCAATTTGTCATCATTACTTCAGACAGTCCCATCAATACTGGAAGGGGCTCTGTAAAACAACCACCAAACCACATATTCACACACTTTCCTCTATCTGCAACTGAGCCAACCCAGTCCTGAGCCTAGTTTAGTCTACCTTTTACTAATTATAAATACAGATATATGAAGCTAACTGCATGAAAAGTCAAATGACAATTCCTTTAAAGAGATTAGTTTGACTTTAAGTTTAAAATTTAATAAACATGGCTCTAGAGGACGAGGCTTACCTCAGCTTCGTTTGCAGCACCCAGATAGCTCCTTTGTAAAGTGTGACTGGGAAACCACCATATCACAAAATAAACACCTTGGATTATATGTTCCAGATTTGCAATATCATAAATTGCAAGGAAGATAAAGCCTGATCTGACATATGCAACCTAGCTTAATGAAGTATGCTATAAAAAAAACACATACTGGAATTCATGGTAAATTAACCATTTTAGAGAAATAATTTTTGTTTCAGAATTCCTTTTTCTAATCAGGCAGCACATAAACAAAGAGATATGTACTGCAGAATTAACTGGAGAAAAACAAGTAGAAATGTGTTTTATCATATAGTTTTCTCGTATTTTCACACATCATTTTTACCTGAAGGCAGGAAGCCCTGGGTATTCTCTCAGAACCCTGCATGGTCAGTGATGTTCCGTGACTTGCATTCCTATTCAGAGTAACAGCAGTTACCAGACACAGAAAACTTCCTGATGGTGTTTTGGATATTTACATAGAAGTTTATGAGAAAAAGTAATATTTATGGATTAAGCCCTCCTCTGCTGCACAACTGAGCAGCATGTTCTTATCCCTACGTCTAATACTGTGTTGGATACTGGTGGTCAAATACAAAGCTTTGAACTCTTCCAGAACAATCCAGCTAGGAAGAAATTACATTTAATAAAGTATTTAAATAAAAATGTATGTTTTCAAACATAGGGACCCTCATAGGCTCTATTAGTGTAAGTCATCCATCTAAGCAGAAGTACGTAAGACAACCTGTGTCAGTCACCAATATGTACATGCAACATAAACAAGATGTTAACTCACTTGAATAATTTCTCAATATAGCTACAAATGAGAAGGGCAAACATGAACAGCACAACGCAATCCATGTGGAAATTCAATGGTAAATACTAACAATGACTAAGTGAAATTTCCCAGCCAAAACACTACTTTTTGAAGGAAGAAAGCAAAGTGAGAACATGGTCCAGAAACTTTCACGGTGGGGAATCTGAAGACAGGGAGCATAAGCCCTGTCTCATCAGCAAGCTCAGTAACATCATCCTATCCTAGAACATGGCAGCTAATAGTCCAGCCATTGCCACAGCAGAGCGGCTTTGTATTTCCAGAGTTCAATGCAAATTACCATTCAGACTAATGGTTTTAGATACAGCCTGAACTTATCCACTGTGCAATCAACTTGGCGGAGGAACTGATTCATATGCCATTACAAGAAAGCCGTTGTCAGAGTAGGGTCGTCTCACTAAAAGAATAGATGTGGATGTCTGAATGATATAGCATATTTAAGGTGCTATTTCCTTGCTTGCAGTCACATGAAATATTATCAGTACTCCTGTGGTTCAAACAAACATCCGAAAAAGATACCATCCATCAGTGATTTTCATGAAGATGTACTAGACAGGCACTAACAAGTCTTTCTTTGAAAATTCATTATTTTTACATGTTTCTAAAATTGAAAAAAAATGTACAGAACAAAAATGTATTACTATTGAATTTTTTAATGCAGAAATACTGTTATTTCAAGTATAGGCTTACAATCCTGTTTCATTGTTCTTTATGTCAAAACAAGAGACAAGTACACCCTGGTCTACTGCATTTTCATCAGGAGAGTCAAACTATGTTTTCAGACATTTATGCACAAATCTCATTGATAGCAGGACCAATTATATTTGCAAATAAAGTGAGAATACGCCTCAAAAAAAACCCACAAAAGGATTAAGAACTGTTCCTCTCTTAACACCTTTTACATAGAAAACCACTTGTATGCATAAAGAAAATATGTATTCAGAATGTGAAGACTCAGTTCTCAAAATCCATGTCCCTTTGATTGTTATATTAAAATGCAAATTAGTTTTTTAATATGGACAACCAGTTGTGATACAAACAGAAACAGCTCTTCTCCCTTCCACAGTTTTAACTACAAATAACTCTTTGAATACAGTTTTCAGAACAGACCTCTGTTTAACCTGTCCATTATTTAAAAAAGTTAAAAGCTTAATTCTTTATCAATGGTTATGAAGCAATTTTCTGTCCTTTCATATTTTATGTAAGTACAAAATATCAAGAGAGTGCTCTCCTTTACTTACAAGGATACCTTGTGCATTAACGGGTGCAGCTCAGAGCAGGATATGGATAATGCTGAAAACAACTACTGAAGAACATGGGTTTATGCTGAAAACAATTCTCTTAAGTTCAATCTATTTAGCATGGAAAAAAGCAAGCATCAAGGGACATGTGGGCAATAGGAAATGGTTTTGTAGTTGTTAGTAGCATGTTTTTTCTTCCTTTGTACTATTAATGAAAGTTAATGCTAAAGCAGCAATGAAGAACCAAACAGATTCTCTACTTCCATATTAATGATAGGATTTGTCTAAGTAAATATTATCTTCTGAAAGTGAAATTCACACATCTCATGACTCAAAGTTTCAGCCTCCAGACCTACAGATGGAGTTCTGTCTAAATGCAACAGAGGACACAAACCAAAACCATCTCTTAGTTCCAGATGTCCCTTCACTCAGGGACACCCAACTTGAGCCAGCTCCTAGAGGAATGATGCGCTCACCATCCTGAAATACCGAGGCTGCGTTGGGCGCCAGTTATCAACCAGGGGAAGATTAGGTTCATTCTCAGCATTCTTGGATAAGCTGCGGAGCTTCGCCATCTGCAGGAGAGCAGAAATCAAAGTGTCTGATGCCCTTGTGATCAAATCCACAGCCCAACGATTAAGCCAAGGAGACTTCAAAGTTGTGAAGATGTCCTTTGCCCCATCACCAAAAGAACTGTACTCATGTTCTGTTCCTAGCAGTGATATTATTAGAAATATTCAAGATGGAAAAAATGGGTCCTATCTGAGAAGGACTGTGAAAAATACTGTCATTTATGTACAGTCTACAGAACTGTGTAGAGCCATAGAAAGTGCAGGAGGTCCTCAGATAATGCAAATAGAACAACCTATGCCCTAATAAACCCTTTCTACTGACACAGTGTCTGTTAAGAAGCCTCTGGAATTGCGAAGCGTTATTGCTGAATTATAAACTAATTGTTCAATTCCATGGTGGGTCTGCAGCAGAGGATATATTCTACTGTATGGACACAAAAAGGTCGATTATTGATAACAAGAATGCAAATCTGGATAATGACTTGGTTTCAAATGGTTTGTGAACAGGGTCTGAAGCTTGAGTCTCCTTGGCCATTTTTTTAACCAAGGTATGGGTTTTTTTTGAAGGATACCGTAAGAGTCGTCTTGCCATCCTCTTCAAAACTGGATAATACTCTTCCTCTGCTGCTTTTTGATTTTCACAGGATACAGCACATATATTCACCCACAGATACATTATGTTCATTTGTTGTCACTGCCATGAACAACATTAGATAACACGACAGCAGTAATTCAGACACTTGACACTTCCTTGTCTAATGGCTTACCATTAAAAGCATGCACACATTTTCCCATGTGTGCACTTGAAAATGTAGCCCCATGCACGGTTCACATCAACTTTGCCACTAGCTTCAATACACTGATGTACCTATCTTTTATGATACAGAGTTCAAGTCTGACAGAAACAGAACTTCTGTCTGGGCTGTAAAAGCTGGGTCCACTGTGACTATACTTATTCTGGTGTATGGGCTGAGCCAGTTCAGGCATCTCAACATTGCTCTTCACTACACAGCTCAGAAAAGACAGCTGTTTGCCTAACCAATGATGAGGTCACATTTCTAACCCGTATAATATGCAATAGATGGATTATTAACCTGAAATTAGATTTCAGATGAAGAATAATTTGTATGGAAATAGTAAGAGATGAAAACAGCTGATCAGTTTTGTTAATACTCAAAGTGCTATTCAGAAGTTGCTGGTTTTATTATTATTTGTGGAAGATCTGCCTTACTTGACAAAAAGAAAAAAAAAATTAAGGGAGGAGGCATATATTCAGACTACAGCTACATAAAAGGTGAAAAAAATTGGTCTACAATTGGATAGTTACTGCACAGTTAAATCCCTATCCTTTCATTAAGAGTAATCTGAGCAGCTAGGCCACCCACTCTGCATCTCAAAGGGTTTCCTGGTGAATTGATTTTTCCTGCAGAGTACTGATTCACAGTGACTGCACTTACTCTTGTGGCTATTACACTGTTACCATGTGGCTGCAAAAGCATCCCAGTGATCCACTGTAAATGCACATGCACGCACTTAAAATAATTACTATTAATGAGGCTGTCTGGTAGTACGCTTTCTAGGATGCTTTCTATGATTAGAAGTAATTGGTAACACAATCCCTTTTTATGAATATATTACTTAGACTGCAGACACTCTGCAGTGAGGAAAGTCTTTCTATTGTATTTGTACACAGTAGCTGGTGTACTTTACAGAAACATAGGTATCGAGCACCTGATATAGCTCTTCTGTAATTTTCTTGTTTACATGATGCCATCTAGAATATGTAGCAAAGGGAATCACCCATTCCATTAAATTTGGATTCTGATAGAAGATGGTTTTGAAAGAAGCATGCTATAAGAGACACATTTACAAAGTAGAATGTTCAGAATTGGAAATGCTCAGCTGCATGAGGTGAGAACACTGGACTTCTGCTTCATTCAGTGTGCAAAGCAGTTAGGGTACCTGGCTGTCCCACTGCATTTCATTGCAGATGGCCACTTTTTCACAGCAGCTTTATTTTGTAATTTGCCTAGTGACTACCCTCAAACATTGATCATGGTAAGCAATGAAGACTTTACATGAGGATGCTTGAAACAATATAAATGGCTGAAAAAAATCCTGCATAATCAAAGTTGTTGGTGCAAACTTAACATAAGCTTTAGATAAAATGTGTCAGTGTTATGATTCAAATGGTTGCAGGAGAATACAAGTTAATGGTTTGAGCTTTCCTAACATTGGCTCTTAGTGTAATGCAGTGCTTTGAGCTCTCTGTAAAATGCAAGGTACGAGCCACATCGAGCTAGTTTCCTACTAGCAAGAGTTAATACTGTGGGAACACAAGGACTGAGAAACAGTGAACTAATATTTTTTTTAGTTGATGTTGTAAAAGGTCTCTTGCCCACAGGAGCAAGAACTCTCATGTAGTAATTACTGCTTGCTGTCAGTCATGCTCCAGACTGCTATCAACTCTTACCATCTACACTGTGTTATGATTTTACTGATCTTTAAAGCTCTTTGATGTCTGTGGATGTGAACCCATAATGTCTGATGTGGGCTAAGAAAAAATGAGATGTTCCAAATAAAGAGGGTCAACATCTCTGCTCAATTAATTAAGGTAGGAGTCATACAGACAAAGAGGTATATCTAATAGGTTGATAGCACATACAACGACTGTAATCTGCAGTCCTTGGAAGATTTTTAGAGGCTCCCTATGGAGTCCCAAGGTAGTTTCTAAAGCATTCAGTTCTGCCCTTTTAATCACACGCTTTCTCACAGAATCCAATGAGTATTTTCCTTGTCAAAAGAGTAAGATCAGGTTATGACATGTAACTAAAAAGAAGTGGGCAAAATATTATCTATTTAAAATTTACCTGGTCTGAGCTGACTATAATAGGGTCTCTCAGAATAATCCAGGTGATGCACTCTTCGCAAGGTGGAGTAGTGAAAGACCCATGGTATGTCCAGTAGTCATGAGATTCAGGGAAAAGAATTGAAGGATCAAAGTTTGGAAAAGGAGCTTCTTTCCCCTTAAGGAAAAAAAAACCACCAAAAACAACAAATAAGACAAAACCAAACAGAAAAGTCTTCAACAGTTCTAGTCAGGATTAGGTAAAGATGCAGCTCTGGTATTTTAAGAAACAGAGAGTGATTCAGATACTTCATAGGTACGAACTAAGGAAACTGAGCACACATCTACACAAGACATAGTGATGCAGTGTAAATATAAGTGAACTGAATGACCCTCACAGATGGGCTCAGAGAAGCATGACACGACAAACAACTTCATAATGGTACTTCTTGTACCTGAGCTAACTCATGTGAAGCAGCATCCAGCACAGATGTGCTTTGGTCATTTCTCTGCAGAAAAACTCTTCCTTCTGGCCTCCTTTCTTATGGAAATCCTGTCTATTGACTGAACATTGGATTAGGTCACTATATAATGAAGTGAGACAGGTAGTCCAGATTTAAAATATTTACGCTAATAGCAAACAAGACAGCCTATGAAATGTGACATCATATAATGTTATCTGAGACACAGATGTCTAGTCAGCAGCATTTACGAAAGTCCATTAGGCAGCGTATTTCAGGAAGGAATGGACCAATTTCCAAAGGTGCCTTTCTTTTGTCACTGATGACTGAGGGAATAAGACTCCATGCCTACTTTTTAAGTGCAAAATTTGGCAAGATGACTCTCGTTTTCCTGAAATCACAAGCCACACTAAAGCCAAAGAAGGCTCATACGTCAATGGAAGGAAGGACTTATACTGTTAAGGAAAAGGCACCCATGGTTTTATTCACAAGTATGGAATGGGCTGCCCAGGGGAAGTTGTGAATGCTCCATCTCTGGCGTGTTGGACAGAGCCTTGGGTGGCATGGTTTAGTGGGAGGTGTCCCTGCCCATGGCAGGGGGGTTGGAACTAGATGATCTTAAGGTCCTTTCCAACCCTAACTATTCTACGATTCTATGATTCTATATTATGGCAATGCTGCAGAGCAGAATTTGAAACTTAGACAGTCACGACTCCTGATTTTTTTTTTTTTTGTCCCGAGGGTTTGCACCTATTTCCCTATAATGAGAAGCCCAATATAGTTACCTTTGTTTTGATAGCATTTATTTCTTCAAGAATTCTCTTCATCTCTGGTTTGGGAGTTTCCCCTACCTGTAGAGAAGAAACACCAGCTAACCAGAGTTCTGTTCAGTCAGTTTTCTTCTTTGTCCTTCTGTTTTATATGCATCTAAACATGAATCAACTACAAAATTACAATTCATTAACCACACCTATCACCCCTAACAGCCTAATAAGCTAGGTCTTCTGCCTGTAGCCTTTGTCTATACCCGAACAGATATTATTATCCAAATTAAAGAATTATATCAGTACAGAAACTCAGCACTGTGGGTAATTTCACAGTACAGCGATTCCTGCTGACATGAAATTTTAGCCTGAGAAGGATAATTAACTCTTCAGACTCCAGTACAGAAATTGAATAAGTTTTAGTCTAGTTTAAAAAACAGCTTTCATGGTCAGCTCTACTGTCTACAACTGCTGATCTCAACATAGACATCCTCTTTCTATCCCTAGTGAATATCAGTTAAACAGGAGAGAGCAAAGGCCAATATTTCAGGCTAAGACTGCATGCCTCCAAAGACTTTAAAAAAGAATGAGATACAGGTATTGCCTGTGAGTTAGTTTCGCTAGGAGAAAGTTCACGAAAAGCGTAGAAGCTACATCTGTCCTTGAAATCAGACCATGATTAGCATAGAGACAGCTGACTGCTACTGGTCAGAGAGCCACTACTGACATTGTGTCCCCAAAGCAGGGGCAAACACATCTGGATTTACAGCTTTCACCAGTCACATAGTGACATAATAGGTGCTGGAACAAGTGTGGGTAGCATTGGATACCCTTTGAAATAACATGACTCCAGCTCTGTAACTTGAAAAGCATGCATTACTGAAAGTCAATTCCTTCGGTCAGATCCTTCAATCCCTAGAAAACATTCTGAGGGTTTTGCTTTTTTAAGCCTGTAAGAATAGAAAACTCTATAGTAGCAGTACAAATAAGCATTGCATGCTTCTACTTACTTGCATAAATATGGCCAAAACAGCTATTCCATCAGTTCTTCTCACAGCATCAAGGTAATTACTGTATTTGGGATTCCAGTGTAATAAATGTAGCTAGAAGCAAAGAAAAACATGAAAAAAGATAATCCGTTATTGAATAGCAAGCCATCAGAGCCTGAATTTATAGTTCATCATATATGTTAAGAGCATTTGAGGCAACAAGGAATGAGGATTAGACTTTCAGGAAAAGAAAAAAAAAAAGAAAAAATGGACAGTAATCCATATGTAAGTTATATATTTAAACTTAGGCTACTATTTGCTTTAAAATATAAACATCTTAATATAGAAATTGCAAAAAAGAACAGAAATCTCATCTTAAAGCTGGAGAACACAAAAAAGATACTTAAGCACACAGGCAGAACATGCAGTTCAGAAGTCATCTACTGATATGTGATTCATTTCTGTTTGGCTTTCAAATTACATCAATTCCAGCAAAGAATGCATACGAATGTAAGATCTGCATATTATTAGCCTACAGTTCTCATTCTCCCTTATTATCCTCAAGTGGCAGAAAATCAAAGCAACACATTCTTCCTCCTTTCTGTTGCTACTATCTGCTATACTACTATACTTTCAGAATACTGTTTAGTAAGTTGGCATTGCTTCTCAGTAATTCAGTCTTGCTGTCCTGTGTTTCAAGCCACTTTGGTTTGAGAATATGGAAACTTTTGTTTCACATGTATTCTTCCTTACTGAGAATTACTTCAACCTGATTCACACTTACAAGACTTGGTGGGAGTAAGAATAGACAGAAAGCTAGAAATAAATAGAAAGAACTCCTTGAAAAGCAGACAAATAATGAATTTTCTCCCACCAGAACACTAATGACAAATGTTATTTTACACCCTGTTTTAAAGGAAAAAAAGTGGTGAGTCTTACCTCTCCTGCATATCTCACTCCATTCACAACATGCTCAGAGCCATGGTCATCAGATGAACCCCAATGAAAGTGAAGCTGACGTAGCCTGTAGACTCCTGGAAGTGGCCCACCTCTCAGCACTGCAATTGATAATCTGCAGCAGCATTAGACTCAAGTATCTTCCAATTATTTTAAAATAAATATATATTTTAAAATATTTATGCTACAGGTGCTTTATGTTCTGAGATTACTAAGTAACTCTGCACTGATTTTAGCAGCACTCTAGGAAACCATCTTCAGCTATATGCACTTACAGGCAGATGAAAATTATTTGTGTCTAGGCTTCCATTACAGTCAATAGAGATCACTGGTTTAAGGCAGCTGCATAAATGTGACTCTAGTATCTTTTGGGATATTGTGAATACACCTGGACAGGACTGGAAGATGTGGTTGAAAATTTGTAGAATTGTACTTTTCAAAAGCAGTATCTGGAGGCAAGGTGAGTACACTGGGTTATCAAAAACGGCATGAGATACCTATGTTTGGGAAGTAAGCCCCTAATCAGAACAGTCAACCTTCTAGAGTTAGTTCTGCTTGCCATACGGTAGATACTCAACAGATGGTGACCTGAATTGCTCTCTGGACTCCATTGATTAAGTGTGTCTGCATCTCTGTTGACTAGAATGTTTAGAGACATAACCCACCTACTTTGAAAAGCCCACATAAACCACCTAAATTTAGATGTTTTAATCTCCCCCTGAAATCCATGTAATATCTACCTATATCAAAGCAAACAAAAATAGCCATGATTAAGATCAGCTACTGAAGTGCTAGATGATAAACTCCCACAAAACACTACAAGTTTTGTCTCTTACGGCAGGCTATGATTTATTTGTTTTAAAAGCAACGACATTACTGATGCTGCTTCTGCTATAATAGCTCCCCCCTTCAGCTGTGGAAAAGGAAAATAAAAACAGCAAATGAGCCAGAAAAGCAACCTCTGAGAATGCAAGTTATTTTCCTAAAGAAAAGTTCATCCTGTGATGAACAATACTCTGTATTCTAAAAAAACTTTTACATTTTTTACACATTTTTACATTATATCCTAAATGAAGGAGATGTATTTGAAAGGATCTCACAATAAAAGGGAAGAACTTTTTCACATTCACCAAATACGAATTAATATTCAATCCTCACTCACTTTATTTGGAGACAGAAGTTAGAGCACCCCTATAAGCCATTCTGCAGTTCTCAAGAACAGGTCTTTACATGTTAGAGAAAAATATCCTTAAATCTGAAAAGGAATGAAATCCACTATCATCTCCAGACATAATATAACAAGAGTATTCTTTACTGAACATTAAGAGCAAGACGCTATTTCAACAACTTCCCTTTACTTGTTCCAACAGACGTTCAGTACCATGGCCAATGCAGACACAGTAACAATAGCAGCGGACAAGGCCATCAATTCTCCATTAAAATAGATCTGTAAGACCAAATAATCCAGTTTAAGGTAAAAATGTGTCATTATTTCCACTGATGGGCCATCATCAGACACTTTTTGATTGAGCATTAGGTGAAGCTCTGCATCACCGTGTGCCAATGCATTCCTGTTTCACTCATCTATAAATAGACAGCAGCTTTTACTTAGCACACAGAATAAAGCAAAGACTAAGATGCCTATAAACCACCATCTCCTGAGGGACAAAAAAGCATTTTCTTTCTTTTAATTGCAAGTGAGTAGTATAAATCATAGAAACACATCTATGATTACAATGTAATTAGATTTTGCTATGTTTTAAAGAAGGTAAACAAAACAGTTGCAAGAATTACTTTCTCCAATATGTAAAACATAAAAAATCCTGAAGTATGTTTGCACAGCTCAAAGACAGTAAAAGGAATCTTTATTTTTTTAAGAACATATGGCTTGGAACCTAAATTGTAACGGTATCTTTATCCTCTTGGGTTTTTGTATTCAGAAAATACTAACATGAATACACATCCATATAACAGAAAAAAAATGTGAAGTAAAAGTTTATAAAAGAAACTATAGATCTTTGTTTTTCAGTGGTGTTAAAATATAGCTTTATTTTTACATATTTTCATATTTATACGTATCAGGTAATTTGTCTAACAATTATTTCATAGGAAATACTCAAATACCTGAGACTCCCAGTTTTAAGGATGTGATAACTGTTTTCCTAGCACAAAACACTTAGTAAAGGATGCTTTTCTAGCAGGCCTCACGATTTAACTCTAAGCTTCTGCCTATGACACTCGATAAAATGAAACGAAAGAGTTTTAAAAAAAGGAGCCTGCAGGCTCATTTCCTTCCCTGATATATGGACAGCTTTCCTCTTAGTCCTCTGACAGACTGCATAATCCTTTTCACATGGCTAGCTGAACGGCTGGTCTTACTTCTGAATATTGGAAACATGATATTTCTGTTCCAACCTGTGCTCTACAGGAAATAACAGGATGGCCACAGCAGACTTACCAAAAGGTAACTCCTTCAAACTTGCTGTCATTGAAGTAACATGTCCCAGCTGCAGGAAGACACAAACCAGCCCAGAAAACAAGGGAGAAAGGTATTCTCTCCTTTTTGGTGTCTTATCAATGCAACCTATCAAGCCATTGCTCAGTGACTGAATGTTTTTATATAGGTTTGCATATCACCCTCCATGGTGCCTGATGCCAGACATAAAAATGTCATATCAGACTGAATCGTTGCTCAAATTCCATGTTCTCCCCATCCACATAGAAGAATAGTCAATCACAGAGCAATCCTAAATGGACACACACATAGACATCAGTTCCAGTAAAAAAAAAAATCACCTTTTAGTTGATCCGTAAACAGAGCAGCATGAGACAGAACTGGCTAATAAAAGAATGTTTTTTTTCCACTCTCAATGGAGTCACTCCACGTATTAGCCAGTTCTGTCTCATGCTGCTCTGTTTCTGATGTATTGAGGCAGATGTTTGTCCAAAAGAGGGCAAGTGTTGGACAGAAGGATGCAATTAATGCAAGAAAAAAAGCCTCTGTATTTCACTTTGTGTGTTTACACAGCAAAATGAATGTGTGATGTGGTTTGGGTGGAGATGGCCACTCCATTCCACCTTAGTTAGCAGGGTGCCCTTAACAACAGACATGTGAGAAGGTTTAGAAATATGTGCATCTACTTGCTGAGCATCTTAGGTAGGGGTCTGGTTGTTAATCTGCACTAATGTCAGTTGTCTCTATCCTCATTAAGGTAAAATTGACAAAGTAACGACTACACAAATGTCTTCCCTGTTTGCTGTGAAAGCATACTGTCAAAGTCAGGTGGAAAAACATAAGAAGCACCAGACTCATGAGGTGAGTTGTATTTATAAACAACATACAAGATTTATAATTCTCACATCCTGCCAAATTCATAAAGTGAACTGGTAAACCACAGCGAAATTAAATTAGTAAGGTATTACTGCATGACAGTTGAAAAAGACACATTACCTTTCTTAGACTGCTTTATAACAGAATCTAACAGTGCACTATAAAACTCACAGCTTTTTAATGTCAGTGCCACATTTTAGATGTTATAAAAATCCTCTGCTCAAAAGAGGATCTCTGTACTGGCTAACTGCAGAGAGAATATCTGTTTCCTAAAAGCTTTTGGAACTGAGATTTCAGTTCTCACTGAAATTTTCTTTAGCAAGCACTGAACAGATATGCAGAAGAATTACATTTGTTTGTATTTGAACTTATAGGGGCAGACTGGGAAAGAGAAGTGTCTGTCAGAAGTCTGTCAGCATGCAATCCACCCTCAGATGCACTGTAACACATCTTTTCCAGTTCTGTGCCTCTTGATCACAGCCTGTTCATCAGCCAACTCCCAGCTCATAGAATCATAGAACAGTTTGGGTCGGACCTTCAAAGGCCATCTAGTCCAAACCCCTTGCAATGAATAGGGACATCATCAACTAGATCAGGTTGCTCAGAACCACATCCAGCCAGGCCCTGAGTGTCTCTCCAGGGATGATGCATCCACCAGCCCCCTGGGCAACATGTGCCAGTGTTTTACCACCCTCACTGTAAAAAAAACTTTTCCTTATGTCCAGCTTCAATCTCCCTTCTTAATTTAAAACCATTACACCTCATCCTTTCACAAGAGGCCCTGCCTAAAAAAAAATTTCCCCATATTTCCTGCAGGCTCCCTTTAGGTATTGGAAGGGTGCTCTAAGGTCTCCCCTGAGTCTCCTCTTCCCCAGGCTGAAAAAGCCCAACTGTGTCAGCCTTTCTACATTGGAGAAATGTTCCATCCACTTTGTTTGTGATCTGTACCATCGTACCGCAGCTACACAAGTATGGGGATATAGCTGTGCTGTTCTTGTAATGGACACTGTCTTTTTCCAGTGTAATTTCAGAACACAAAATGTTAAGCAACACTTTGCAGGAATTGACCAAAAGCTGTATATCTATAGACAGACTTCTTCTAGTTTTAATTAAAGTTTATGGGGTTCATCCTTATTGTTTTAGAACCAACCAACAAATAAATGTTTATTCATCAGAAGCTGATAATCAAAATCTCATCTGCAAAGATAAATGAGATTTCCCACAAAGTGGTACTCTAGGAAATGCTGTCCACAAGCATGAGTCATGCTGAAAGAGATGAATAAGGAACAGTAACTGTCACTTTAAAGTATTTTTTCCATCATCCACTTCCAAAGGCACACATTCCATTGATAAGAAAATGAAAGATTCTGCAGACACCATCAAAGTGGCCTTGTAAGAAAGTGTGCCTGCACTGCGGTAATCCAAGCCCTGAAATGTCATCCATCAGAAAGTCACTAAAAGTAGTAATCTGGCCAATGAACTTCCATAGAAAGTGCCAAGGAGACAACAAAAACAACAAAGTGAGAAGATGAAAGAAGGCATCCATTTGACATAGCCTTAGTGCATCTCTCCTCAGCTGCTGTGTCTGGATTCCAGTACAAGATTACTTATCCATACTGTTTATTAAAGGATTGAACATCTTCATCTAGCCATCTAACCAACGTACTATAAAGAAAGCCAACAAGTCACTAATTGTAAGAAAGTTGCAAGCTATATATCTCACACAGCATCATGACAATGGTCCCACAAGATAGGTGCTCTCAGGACACTTCTCTGGACTGAATATTTTTTGAATTTTAAAAGCAAATGGACTGTGCTAGTAGAAGTAATATTATAGCCCTAACTCAAGACAAAACCAGAGTCACTGTTGGATCTAAAAGAGTACTTGAGTACTGAATTCAGAATTCAGGCTGAAGAACATAGCAGTGGTAGGCTGACAAAGTAACCAAGTTCTAGTAAGGGTTTTATTTGGCACAGCCACCTAGGAGGTTTTGACTACAGCTCCCAGTACTTTCTTGGATTTTGAGACTCCAGCCTCCACCTGAAATGATCTTACAGTGCTTACAGTTCTTCTTTCACATAGGTATGGTCAAACAGGGAACTGAGTCCACAACAATCCATTAACTTGTATGGACAGGCAGCTAAGGCAGGACACAGCACCTAAAGCAAGTATCTGTCATCAAGGCCTTCAACTGTATAGCAGATTCTTAAAGCCAACCAGACTTTATAAACTGCTGTAGAAAAATTCTTCTATTACTTACACTACACTAACTTCAAAGATAACAATAGTAAGGCCTTTTTCAACATAATGTGAATCACATTGAATGGCACTTTCCCCTGGAAGCTTCTGTCTAATAATCTTGAGTTTAAGAAACTGTCCAAATGGCAAATAATCAAAGTATTCCTGGCAGAGAAGACACACTGGAAGTAAAACTTGGAGACATCCAAAGTAATCTAATTTATCAGTCACGTCTGCAATTTATTCAGCAACCTAATTCATCTACCACCAATGAAAATCTAGATAGAACTACATATATGAATACGACACCTCTAACTGAAAAAGTTAGGAAAAAAAGGAAGCCCATAGTTTTCTGGTTAACTCAGAAATAATTCAGATAGGAGATAGAGAGAGAAAGAGAGAGGTAGAGAGATAGAGAGAGAGAGACAGACAGACTGACAGAGCGAGAGAGATACAGAGACAGACAAAATGTCTTTGTTCCAGAGGAATAAAAGCTCCATTCCTGTAAGAGTGCTATTACATATGTATGTATTATGCAGCTGGTTATTCCTTTACACAAAAAATAAACCACTGTACATATCTTAAAAAACATGCTGAAGTTAGTAGGAGTATGCACAGTGGAATTAGTCCTGCAATTAGCATTATATTAGAGAAGGAACACCACCCACAGACTCTGCAGGCAATGATATAACAAAGGAAACATAACAATAAACACTGAATGTTTCTTGCCTTCAAAGAACTGAGAACTACACCTTTTTTCCAGTGAGTCATTTTTTATTTCTGAGATCAGAACACAACAGTTACTGAGAAGTTAATCTGGAAAAAAAAGTAAAAACCAGAACATTCCAAAACTTTCTGCTCTCTGTGGCCAGTGTCGAATCCATGCTGCAGATTGTAGATCTTGGATACTCCTTCCTATTCAAAATCTGAGTAATTCTAACAAGAATTACTTTGACATTTATGCAGAAGATGAAACCGTTGATCTACCTGATGCTGTTCCAAACATATACAAGAGCTGGTGGGGGGTTGGAACTAGATGATCTTAAGGTCCTTTCCAACCCTAACTATTCTATGATTCTATGGTAAAAAAAGGTAAGTAGTGGTCATGGACATCATACATGCAGCCATAGCAACACCTCGTTACTGATGCATCACGTTTTCTGACATCAGTATTTTTATTCAAACAACAGTAAAGATTCCCACTTTGCTCAAAAAGTAATCAAAGTCTTCACTGCACAGTCATTTTTGAGTTTTGACAGTGTATTAACTACTCCAGCTTACACACGTCGATCCTCTATCTTAACAAAACCCACCTCTTTAATTAAAAATCCATTAAATTAAATCCATGCATATATATATATAAGACTAAACTATGAGTAAAATTCCTAGTAATTACAGCATTAATCCTAGTTATATTGTAATAGAAATTGGAGCTATTAATGCAGTTAAGAAATAAATCTGCATACTATATAGGACAGACTTTGAATATTTTCCTGAAATCGACATTTTTTTTCCTTTTCTTTACCATCCTAGGTACTAGAAATAACAACACAACTCTGTTGACCTTGATAAAAGAATTAAAGAGTGAGGTATGCATTTGATTTTTCCTTTTTATCACAGTAGTAATGCAATGTCATGCTTTTTTCAGTAATGCATTTTCCTTTGAAATATAGCCAACAGTATTAACATGAAACATAGGTGATTCTGCCAACATAAACTAAGCATTTCTAGCACCTGTTAAACAGAAGTATCTCTACAAAATATATACCCCAGTAACCCTAAAAGCTCATTGTTTGTTGTCATAACTACAAGTTGATATAAGATTTTGGACATTAAATCTGAAACACTGGATATTTTCAGCCCTATAAAATTTATTAAGACAAAATCTCAGGAATGCCAAAGAGAGTTTTAACTGATTAAATACCAAGACTTTGTGGCAACATATGGTTCATTACCTCATTTATCAGAAATTACATGGGTACAGTTTACAAATACTGCCATTTCAGCCAGATACACAGTTAACGGTGTTCTGCTGGGCATCTCAAATAGCTTAAATGGAATTTCATCCCCCGATAGTACCTGGACTCCTTACTCCTGGAAAGCAAGACAATTGCAATGACTTTTGGAAGTTCAGAAATGTACCTTACACCTTAATTCACCCTTCAGCAAGCTGCTTTGCCGCTCTCTCCATTCCCTAGGATTTTACCTATATCCTTTAAAAGTGGCCCCAGGCTTTTCCCACCGGTTTTGCAGGGCACTGGCATCCCAGAAGCCTGCACTTCACACATGAGCAATACAGAGACCTTCTGACAGCCATGAGCATTCAGAGCACACACCGCTCTCCAACCAGCTTCAGAAATAGTCACTAATATATAATGAAAGCTTGAGATGAAAACAAAACTAACCTGATCTATCAAATGAATCATCAAATACAACTCTGCAGGTTTTCCCATTGTTGAGGATGGTCTTCGCTGCACCAGGATCATAACTAGCAAACCATGGTAGCAGGGAGCGATCATAATGCACTTCTTTGTTATTGATTTCAATAGGTGACTGATGGCGTCCTTTGGCAATTGGGTAATTTTTGTGCCACTGATCTGGTCCTAGAAAGAAGGCCAGAGAAACATCAAGACAACCTTTTCCAGCTAGGTATGAATTACACTTATGTTAAATTAAATGCAAGCTTGGCTTTGCTTAGCTACAGAACATCAATTAAACGTATTAATAAATAGGTTACTAATAGACTGGTTGTTAGTCATGCCATGTGAAGAGTTTCACTGTATAATTAGTGCAGCAATTACATTATTGTAGCTGAAATACCGGATACTGCAAGTCATTCAACTGAACCTAAACTTTCGTAGCAACTGTAAGACTTTATTATCAGGAGACTGACAATACACCAAGGAAAGAAACTAGAGCAGTACACTCAAAGTCCACCAGTAGCTAGAAATATTATGGGATATACCCAAATGATTGGCCAGAGAAGCTGTGGATGCCCTATCCATGGAAGTGCTCAGGGCAAGGCTGGATGGGGCTTTGAGCAACATGGTTTTGTGGAAGGTGTCTCTGCCCATGGCAGGGGCATTGGAACTATATGATCTTCAATTGCTTTCGACCTAAACCATTTCATGTTTCTATGATGGTATGATTACAATGTGGCACCACACAATCTTATGGAGAGAGAAAAGGCCACTGATACCCGAAGAAGACAGAAATGTGCAACATGGATTTAATTATCGTCATGGTTCTTGCAAGAACTTAATGTGGAAGAAGCCTGACTGAGGCCGGGTTTACAGTCTCTGCAGGCAGCAAGGATGGTGGCTGCATTGTGGGCAAACAATGCTCCTCCTGCGGGCAAGGCTAACCTAAAGCTGGATTCCAAAGCTATGTCAAATGTTAAATTACATTAACAGTAAGAAAACTGACTTTATTTGACTCTCTGCACAGCCTCTCCTTCCACCCCTTCTCATCTTCCACGCCTGCGAGCGCCGATCCAGGCCCGCCTGGTACCCACAGCCCCCCGTTCGTAGACAGCTGTGCTCGGCAGGCGCAGCAGTCCGAGCCAGGCCGCGGCCCCACTCACCGTTGTCGCTGTCGTAGCCCCACGGGTAGTAGTTGGGGTTAATCATGGTGTCGGTGTCGCTGCCGCGCCCCGGCACCGCGCCTCCACCTCCCCCGGCGGCCGTGGCAGCACGGCGGCCTCCTCTCACAGCGGCTTTTTATAGACTCCCGCCAACTCCATGCCCTTCCCCGGGAGGGACCGCAGGGCCCCGGCCTGCGGGGGCGGGCAGAGCCGCGTCGCATACCTCCCGTCTGTAGCTCCGGTGGTAAGGCGCCCGGGGTCGCCGGGTGATTCTCCTCAGAGCTGCTGCTGGGGACGGGGGTCGAGGGGCTCCCGCTGTGGGGGAATCCCTGCGCGGGGGATCCGGTATGAAAACCTGGCCGTGCTTGTGCCGGGGCTGCGAGGAAAGGAGCCTGTCCCGGCGCCAGCAACATCGAGCGTGGAAAAGCACTGATGTACAGAACTAGGCACAATATTCAGTTCAAGTCTGTGTACGCATACAGACAGGAACACACATAAACCAGGAAGCTTTGCCTGGTTGGCTTCTGAAATTACAAGTCCGGCTGGGCTTTTTTATGGTTCTTTGCAGAAAGTCTGTTTGCCGTAAGACAGCATCAGGTCTGGAAAGGCTGGGTCCGTCCACAGGAAACCCACTGATGATGAGTTTCACATTCGATGTGCACCTGAGGGTGAGGGGACAAATCCAGCAGCTCCTATATGCAAGGTTCCAACCCTTCCCCATGGAATTCCCACATACGTGCTTGGGTTCCAGCATTGCTCCCCACTGTCTGTCTCCTACTGCCTCCCTGGTCAGCTTCTCTGCAAAAAAAATGGGTAGCATTAATTGTCCCTGGCCTTTAAAAAGGTGCTGCCAGGACTCTTGGAAACTGGAAATGACTAAAGTAGCTGAAGATCCAGTTCCCGCCGGCTCCAGATAAAACTTTCATTATCGAATTAAGCCTAGAATCATAGAATCAACTAGGTTGGAAAAGACCTTTAAGATCAAGTCCAGCCATTAACCCAGGACTTCCAAGTGCATCGCTAAACCATGTAAAATCAGCAGGAACTGCTCACGGACCAGTGGCATGTCACTGGGGCTGGATGGATCCTGGCATGACCTCCTCTGAAACAAGTCTGTGGTCCTCATAAAGCTGAATTAGGATGAGTTGCAACAGGTGCAGGGAAGACAGGGGAACTAAAGAGCCTCTTTTATGAGGGGAGACTAAAGGCTTAGTGAATGAATGGTAAAAGGGGAAGTGTCAGCTGCCTGTATATACACACCATCAGAGAGGTAAGCACCAAGAAATTACAAGAGTTAGTGAAGTTAAAGAGCAATGTTAGCCAAGGACCAACTACATATACATGTGCCACGAACAGTTAGAGAAAAGATAACAGATGAAGATTTGGAGCCACCCAAGGTATTCCAGTAACTCCAGTAACTTTGCAATGCCAAAAGTGGAGCCATGAATAAGGTACACAGGAGCTATGCATTTATGCCCTATAGTTCGCATACTATTTCCCACTTCTTCCTCAGTTTTCACTTCCATTTCCCACCATCTTCTTACTGCCATGACCCACAGACAAATTTCCAGATCCAAATCATCTCCCAGTGGCTCAGTACACTCACCAGATTTACAGACGGAGCTATACTGCAAATATGACCATAGCCTATCTGTAGCAGCCCAGTCACACATTTGCTCAGATGGAACTTAGCTCTCTTCACTTTTCCAATTTCTGAGTTTATTTATATATATCTATATACAGCTTTAATTTGCTCCTGAAAGCCAAATCAATGTGAAGTCAGGGAAAGCATAGTTCTAGTGCCTCCTCTAATCATGCATTAAAGTTGATCAATTGGTCTCACCTGCCACATACAGAGCTTCTGCAATATCCCCATTTTGAATAAGTGCCTTGCACGCACCAAAAGAACTTCCTTGCCCAGCCCAAAGGAGGTGGATGGCAAGAACACAAAGCCCTGGGAGATTTAATCTGATCAAATCTAATCTTTGGAATGAACTCTGCTTTAAACAGGGGTTGATCTACATAAGCTTCTTCCAGAATGTTGTTTGCTTTTTTAGAGATTTTATTAATATATCACAGAATCATTAAAACTCCCCAAATCAAAGAGAGAAAGATAAAGATAGGGAGAGAGAGAGAAAGAAAGACTAACTTTATTTTTTAAGTTTTAAAGAGGATTCTTTCTAATTTGACAACAAAAGAGAATTCCTTTAGATCCCAGCAAGGCTCCTCGTTTTTTTTTTTTTGAAAATGTTTATCTTCCACACATGTATTTATAGGGTGTATTACAATGAAGAGTTTTTATTGTTGGTATTTGTCTTTATATAACAGTAGCAGTCAGAGGACATATCACTAGATATTGTACAAACATTTAATAAGGCCTTCTTCAGAGGCCTGAGAGACACATGGGAAGCACGTAGGCAGTCAGGAGCACTGAGAGTAGCTCATAATTACGAAGCAGAATAATGAGACAGAAATAGGATTCCCTGCACAAAATCAAGTTTTGTTGTCCTGACTTCTTGATGACCTCTGGAAATCTATTTCAGAGCAGACCATGGGTTTACAGTTTGGTGAGTCCCATGTGTGTATTGTAATTAATAAATGTACAGCTTCTTTAGATAATGGTAAATTTAGATTTACAAAATATATGAGAGACTTGGTCTCTAATCTAAAATAAATATTAAGATCAAGTTTAGAGTTGAAAAACAGTCAGGAAGTGAGATTAAAATTTACCAGGCAACATCTATCCACTAAAAAAAATAAACAGGCAAATTCAACACAGAGAATCCTATAAACTTTCTAGTTAGATAGCCATTATGGTGTTACCGTGTTACCCAGATGGCATATATGCTGAAAGGTAAGTTCCTGTTCAAAAGTGGAGCAATCTGTTCATGTGTGCTCTGGCACTGAGGCTTAGAATAGTAAGAATTTGACCCCATGTCATGTTAGAATAGTAAGAATTTGACCTCATATTAAACAGGTGATTAAGTTTACCAGGATAATTTTCTAAAGCTTATACAAACCATTATTCTTAATCCTTGGCATTAACTGACATGATAAAACTTTCAGTCTTAGGATCCGAACACATATAAGGAAAACTTGGAAGAGAAACCCAAACTCTTTATAAACTTAAGCAGCAGTCTTACTTCCCCAGTCTAAAATGCCCAGAACTCGCTTTTCCTCTGACCATATTCACTGTAGCATGTGTTTAACAGAAGATATTTACGGTTCATATGCCTTTAAATACTCCATTAAGTGGTTTAGATGTAAGGCTAACCTGAGCACTTTTAGAATTAGGGTCCAGATCCTGCCCTTTACCTACCTTTTTAGAAGAATTGAAATATATCAGAACTTAAATAGTTCTGCAGTATAGCTAGTGAGAGGCAAAGTCCCAGGACAAAAAACATAGCATGAATCCACATTCCTTACATGTCATGGAGAAGTGCTCAACAAAAGCATCTTCTGTGTCAGTAAACTAAAAACTCTGAAGAACACAGTGGGAGGGTAAATTTGCAATTGTGAGGATCCATCAGCCAAAGCCTTGATGCTACTGATGGTGGTGGGGACAAAGATACAAAAATGACTTCCAGAAATAGATACGAGGTTGTGTTTGCTCATGTTTCATAACTCACTTCCAGAGAGTGGAGGAGGTTGCTATTGCTAGTAATACCGACACAGCGACTCCTTCCAAATTCCTTTTATTTAGGCTTTGCTCAGGAGACCAGGAATTAATACAAGATCTGTGACTGATTAGCAAACTATCACCTCTACATATTGTTTCCATTCCTTATGATTATTCAATTTTTCTTACAGATACACAAGACAAAAGATTGTTAACCCAAGAGTGTGTAGTATCATTTTGAACAAGTACAAGAGTAATTCCTGTTCAAAGAGACAAAGGCACATAGTTGGCCAAGAGATTTAGGTTGGGCAGTTATATTTACTTCTCATACATATGCTTGGACTTCACACTTCAGATGGATCTTTTTCCACATAATACTAATCACCATTAAAACTAAGGCTTTGCCAGGAGGACTGAAGAAATGATTTGAAGCTTATTCTGAATTTAGGTACAGGGCTGCGCACAAAAATGTTTTAATAAAAGGCTAATTACATTCAAAGTGTCAAGAATTACTGTATTTCTCTTAGCATAACTGTGTCTTCATTCCTGGATTTAGACATTATGTTTTTCCAAACTCCTCAAATCAGAATGTACAAATTTTGCTTTCATTATAAATATAAAGGTACATTTATTCTTCCAAGTTATTCACATTTTACAGAAATCTTAGCAACTAAGATTCTTTCACCTCTACAGAAATTTCACATATTGACATTTTGCTGAGAACATGAGAAAGAAGCTATGAAGCTGTGGCACTAGTCAGCCACACAGAGGGTCAAATTATAGAGGACTGAAAAGCCTTTAATGTATAACCATAGAATGTAATGTAATTACCAGCCTGCTTCTTTCGTAACAAAAGAGTAAAGGTTTTTCTGTGGTACTTCTGTAATTCCTATTATTAAGCCTAGGAAGAATCTGCTCCTTCTGCATTAGGTTATTAAAGGATTCTCATCCAAGGATTCTTGTTCCTTGCATGTTCTCTTTAAGAGTTACTGAGAAAGTCCATTATTAAACAGAAAAATCCCTTCTTGCATTATTAGGCGGATCAATAGCAATTACAAGTAAGATCAGACTTACCTTTCAGTCACATGCTGCCACTTCTACAGCATACCCCAACCCCAGTTTTGGCTTATTCACATAAACACTGATACATATATTGCATCATTAAATCAAGCACTTTTTTCCCAGACAGTTATTCTTTCTTTTTTTTTTTTTTTGCCTCCTCCTCTTCATCTCTATGATGTGTGTACAAGGGAGTAGAAGGCAACAGAAAAACACTGCTTTCCATAGCTGAACCTGTGCCAAAAAGCTATGCTTACTGAGGCCATGCTTACTTCTCTAGTGTTATATCTGTTTTTCTAATACTGAGCTGATTCTGCAAGAGATTGGGAATGCTAACTCACCCATTTACATCTGCTTCACCCCCAAAATAAACTTTTAATACAGTATTTACGGAATGGAATACAGAGCAGAAGGAACAGCTAAGACATCTGTGGGAAAGTAATGAGACTACGTCAGGTGTTTCACACTGTCTTTAGTGATTGCATCCAGAGCCTTTAAATGTGAAGTTTGGTGGCAAATACACCAAACAGCTTCAGCAGAGAGAATTTTGAGAGCTGAAGGTCTTGTGGGTATTTTGTGGATCACCAAAAGAGAGCAATGAAATCATACTTCACCAGAATAGCTGTCAGCTACTTGCTGTCATGGTTTAAGTCCAGTCAGCCACGCAGTTTTCTTGCTCACTCACTCCCCCCTCTTTCTTCCCCCAGTCCTGGGGGGATGGGGAGGAGAATCGAAAGAGTGCAACTCCCACAGGCTGAGATAAGAGCAGTTTAGTAACTAAGGTATAGCACAAATCATTACTGCTACCACCAGTAATAATAATAAGGCAAATACAAGAAAAGAATACAATCACTCACTACCGATAACCAGCCCAAGCAAGCAGTGTACCCCCGCCCTTCCGGGTCTCTGCCCTCCGTTTTTACATCCTGGGCATGACATGCTGTGGTATGGTGTCATGGGTTCAGCAGCAGCAGTCATTTTTCTCCTTCTTGGTAGCTGGTGCAGCGCTGTGTTTTTGATTTTGGGCCTGGGAGCAGCGCTGATAACACCAGTGTTTTCAGTTACTGCTTGGTAATGTTTTGGTCTGGCCAAGGACTTTCTGAGTCTCATGCTCTGCCAGGGAGGAGGGGAAGCCAGGAGGAAGCAGAGACAGGACACCTGACCCAAACTGACCAAAGAGGTTATTCCATACCACAGCACATCATGCCCAGGATGTAAAACCGGAGGGTAGAGTCCCGGAAGGGTGTGGTGGTGCACTGGGAGGTTCGCTGTTGGGGGTGCACTGGCTGGGTTGGGCTTGGTGAGCAGTTGTATTCTCTTTCCTTGTATTTCTCTGGTATTATTACTGGTGGTAGCAGTAGTGATTTGTGTTATACCTTAGTTACTAAACTGTTTTTATCTCAGCCTGTGCACGTTGATTTCTTTTGATTCTCCTCCCCATCCCCTGGGACTGAGGGAAGAAAGAGGGGGAGTGAATGAGTGAGTGAGTGAGTGACTTTGTGAGTTTTAGAGGCTTAAACCACGATATATGGAATAACCTCTTTGGTCAGTTTGGGTCAGGTGTCCTGTCTCGGCTTCCTCCCTGCTTCTCCTCCTCCCTGGCAGAGCATGAGGCTCAGAAAGTCCTTGGTCAGATCAAACCGTTAGCAAGCAGTAACTGAAAACACTGGTGTTATCAATGCTGTTCCCAGGCCAAAAGTCAAAAACACAGCACTGCACCAGCTACTACGAAAGAGAAAATTGACTGCTGCTGCTGAACCCATGACACTTGCAAAGAAAGCTAGCTAAGTTATCTATTGTTTTACACTCAAAGAAAGATACACAAATACTTTACTTGTTTGACCTTTATTGACTATAAACCTCCCAAAATTTGAAAATCAGATCATCAGACTCAGAAAAGTAATTGGCTTAATAAATATTAAGAAGACAATATTTTCCCATTTGTCATTTCATCATTGTGACTCAACATAGTGGTGTATTGATGAAAAAATGTAGAGAAAAATTATACCATAAGGTTTTAATATTTTATCTTCAAATCTAATTGAAAAAAAAATGCTGCAAGCAATGATATAATCTTTTAAGGGAGTGAATGAAGCACTGCTTTCAAAAGGACGTAGTCAGAAAGTGCCATTTTAGTCTTTTATCTATACATGAAAATCATACAAAGAGGATGAAATGGGGTAATGTGTTCAAACTTAAACAGGGGAAGTTTAGATTGGATATGAGGAAGAAATTATTTACTGTAAGGGTGGTGAGGCACTGGAATGGGTTGCCCAGGGAAGTTGTGAATGCTCCATCCGTGGTGGTGTTCAAGGCCAGGTGGGACAGAGCCTTGGGTGACATGGTTTAGTGGGAGGTGTCCCTGCCCCTGGCAGGGGGGTTGGAATTAGATGATCTTAAGGTCCTTTCCAACCCTAACTATTCTATGATTCTATGAAATCCCTGTATTATTAGGTGCTTGGAAAGCCCTCTTAGTGAACTGCTGGTCAGCTACAGTGCTACAGGTATTTGTACAGTAGGCATATTATTCAGTAAGTCTGAAAAATGCACATATGCAATAGAATAAAAATCTGAGGAAAATGTGTTGGAAAAAGGGAGGCCTTTAATACCTCCTGCTTTATACATATAAGTTTGCCTAAAACAAGCCTAGAAAGATCCATCCTCAGAACTGCAGCATATTTGAGAAATGTGTTGGATCAGCATCACATAAGCCAGTTGGCTAAGCATTATGACATCATCTTGATGACATTTCTCTCTCTGTGCTTGGAAGTAATGTGATAACTATGGAATGGGTAGCACTCTAGCACTCTAGCAGCTTAAATACCTCTGCAGTTTTCTGCAGATCAAATAAACAGCCAGCTGATCGCACCAGTTAATAGTGCACTGCCCAGCTATAAATGTGTTTTCCCTATTCATCTTTCCAATTAGGCATATTTACTAATAAATCACTGAGTGATTTACTGGCTGAGCAGGAAAAAAAGAAGAGGGAAATAAAGGGAAAAACAGGGATATGAAGCCTCTGTTGTATGACAGAGAGAATAGGCTGGTCAAGGGACATAATGGAACCCTTTGCTGCGAGGAGAATAGGAGCTGGGTATGGAAAAAAGATAACAGAAACTGATATAAATTCCTGGGGCAAGCATAAAAGAGAAAGGGGACTGAATAGAAAGGGGCAGCAGTGGAGAAAAAGATGGGATAAGATTTGTGGGGCAAGAATTATTTGCATGATAGAAGATAGGCTGGTTGCCAGGAGTCCATGAAACAAAAAGGAGAAAAGGAAGGCAGTTTACAATGTCTGTGAGTGGAGAAGCTAAAAAAGCCATTGGGAAAATCAATAAACATGCCAGTTATAAGCAGTAATGTATTGGTGCAATCCTCTTCTATACATAGAGTCCCTATCCTTGAAAGTTCATACATATGTGGTCAAAAAGAAAGAGGCAAGTCAAAGAGATTATGCTAATTTAAAAGAATTTGAAGTAGCTACATATTCATAGACTCATATAATCATAGAATAGTTAGGGTTGGAAAGGACCTTAAGATCATCTAGTTCCAACACCCCTGCCATGGGTAGGAACACCTCACATTAAACCATGCCACCCAAGGCTCTGTCCAACCTGGCCTTGAACACTACCAGCGATGGAGCATTCACAACTTCCCTGGGCAAACCATTCCAGTGCCTCACCACACACACAGTAAAGAATTTCTTCCTCATATCCAATCTAAACTTCCCCTGTTTAAGTTTGAACCCATTACCCCTTGTCCTATCACTACAGTCCCTAATGAAGAGTCCCTCCCCAGCATCCCTATAGGTCCCCTTCAGATACTGGAGGGCTGCTATGAGGTCTCCATGCAGCCTTCTCTTCTTCAGGCTGAACAGCCCCAACTTTCTCATCATATCGTCATATGGGAAGAGCTCCAGTCCTCTGATCACCCTCATGGCCCTCTTCTGGACTTGTCCAACAGTTCCATGTCCTTTTTATGTTGAGGACACCAGAACTGCACACAATACTCCAAGTGAGGTCTCATGAGAGCAGAGTAGAGAGGCAGGATCACCTCCCTCAACCCGCTGGTTACGCTCCTTTTGATGCATCCCGGGATACGGTTGGCTTTCTGGGCTACAAGCGCACACTGCAGCCAGCTCATGGTCATTTTTTCATCGACCAACACCCCCAAGTCCTTCTGTGCAGGGCTGCTCTGCATCTCTTCTCTGCCCAACCTGCAGCTGTGCCTGGGATTGTTCTGACCCAGGTGTAGGACCTTGCACTTGTCGTGGTTAAACTTCATCAGGTTGGCATCAGCCCACCTCACAGACGTGTCAGCGTCCCTCTGGATGGCATTCCTTCCCTCCAACGTATCAACTATGGAAAAGATTTGACCCAGCAGAGTATCCTTTACCGTGCTGGAGTGAAATTTCATTTGGTTTAGTTCCTGGCAAAACTTTAATGACCTGAACAGTGGCACCTGAAAACACACCCTCAGTAAGTTCAAGCCTGAAATCATGGGCTTCTATCTGGAGGAGACCAGACAGGCTGGAGAAGTGGGCTGGCAGGAACTTCATGCAGTTCAACAAAGGCAGCACAGTCTGGTACGTGGGGAGGAGCCACCTCCCTGCACAAGGACATGCTGGAGCTGACTGGCCCGCAGGCAGCTTTGCAAAACAGGACAGGGAGATTCTGGTGAACAACATGTAGTGTGCCCTTGCTGTGGTGCACACCAAGCTGTGTTAACAAAAGCATAGTCAGCAGGTTGATGGCAGTGATAAATTTCCCTGGCTTCATTTGTGCAACTGGTCCTTCTGTCCAATTTTGAGCCTCCTAGTGTAAGAAAGACACTTGAGTAAGTGTGAGTGCAGTGGAGGGCCAGCATAAAGTTAGTGGGCTGGAGCATCTGACAGGTACGGAGAAGCTGAGCGTGCTGGATTTGTTCAGTCAGCAGAGCAGCCTAAGGTACGGCGGCTTTAATTCTGTTTCATCTCAGTGCCTGGCTGAAGCATGATTGCACCATATTACAGAACGGGTTTGGAACGATTGGTTTGCACTTAGTACAAACAGTACATGCCTTCTATTTTAAGTAGAAATTTGTGGAAAATTGTATAAGGAAAAAGAAGCTGCAGAAAGCACCATACTGCTTTGCAGCTGATTGCACATAGCATGCCTGGCAGTGTAGAAAAGACATTCACACAGTGCTTTTCATTGAGTATGCCATAGTTGGTGCGACATGCCACAGCCAAGAAGCCAGTTTGTCATACGCCTTCCACTTCACTGAAATTTGTGCCAGGCTATGGAAAGCATGGTAGGCATGAATGGAAACCTGTCAACAGCCAGATCTTTGTCTGCCAAAATAAAAAGAACAACACACTGAGTTAAATATGTTGCTATTATGTCACAATCCGTATTTTTCACACAGTTTCTATTGTCGAAGAGCAGAATCTGATACATACTAAGAGTAGCTACCTCTATAAAATATATTTCTGCCAGGATTTATTTTTATTGCTACTCATTTACAAAATCCCAGAGCTGCTATGGCATATTCTGCTCCACCACTTACGTTGTTTAAAAGTCAACATGTACCACAATCTATATTAAAACAAGAAACAATGCAAATTTCGTTAGTATCAGTAATTTTGACACATTCTCAGGTAAAGATGTTTTTATGTGGATGAATTAGAAAAAAACCACAATTAAACACATTTAGGTGAATGTTAAAAATGTGTTGGCACTCTTGGCTGCAGCGCTGGGTAAAACACTTGCTGTATTTCTGCATATGTTCCCATCAACCCACTTTGCAATGCAGTGCAGCTACAACACATAATTGTGAGCTCATTTGGATACTTTCTGAATGCCATCCAGCCATTTCTGTCAACTGCATTGTTTTGCCTGCTACCTTCCTTTCAAAGCCCTGGAAAATATTTGCTTCTGTATGCACGCGCACAGACACACACATCACCAATGTTTAATTGTCAAAGCCAATAGATTTGCTTCATTGAATGTACAGCAGGCTAGGCTGAACAATGAAAATATGCTAAGCCAAGCATACTACTGGATGGGAAGAGGACCACATTAGTTTCAGAATAACAGCTTGTATCACTACAGTAGTGGTGATGGTAATGCAAGGTAAACCGGGAATATGCATTCCTGTACAAAGATCTCATCTGCAGAAGTCTACCTGGTGTTCATGAGATGGGTCAGCAGACTGCTTCCTAATGCAAGGAACTCCTAAATTATTCCAAGTTTGGCAACTCTTTGTCAGCTTGTTGTTCAAAAAATCCAACAAGTTCACATTTGCTACACCAGTATGGTTTTGCATCCTGCAGTGACCATCTCCTGTGCAAAGAGAAGCATGCTCTTCTTGACCAGATGTAAGTAAGCAAGAAGAGTCACCAGGAGGAAGATTGATTCATGATGGAAGGGCCCCCAAAAATCCTGCCAAAAACTAAAGAAAAAAAAATTAAACATGAGAGCAAACTTTAGAACAGAGCCTGCTGCTAGAGACAACCCTGGCACAAGGTAAGCAGTAAGACAGATAGCCATTGAGACAGACTGGCAAAATACTCTGTAGATGTTATCATGTATATAGAGAAGTATGTGTAGGAACCATGTCCGCAGCAAGACTTGGTGCTGGATACATAACACTGAGCCATAGGTATTTGGGGAAAAACAAGTGAGAGGCGTTTCTGGGCTGTGGCCAGTGTAATTATGTAGATAGAGTTGGATTTAGCTTCTGTTATGGTGAAGGCCATGCTATTTCCTTCCCTGCATGCAACCCAGAGCATGTTCCAAATGGAGAAAGTGTAAATAATGAAAGTTATTTGTATGCTTTAACTAAGTGTCTATATAGAGATTGAAAAAATAGAATCAGATCATAAATTCCAACAAATACTAACAGGATAGATTGATTATACAGAGATTGCCAGCAACAAGGGGTAGATGGGAAAGCTTTCTGCATTGTAGTTTAAGATTAAGTGAAAGTCCTCACATATTCTCTCCACCAGTTCCAATTAGCAAAGCTTGGCATTTTTTGTGCAACAGACAGACTAGACAGTGAGTCAGACGCTGAGGCAAGGAGATGTTCAACAGCTTGTTTTCTGAGCAGTTATAACCATGCATTGCTATGATGCTTATTTATCAGTCATGAAGTTTTCTCTATGCATGCATAAATAGAATTAATCTACTTTTTTCTGCACAAAAAAGTGTTCTTGAGCTCTCTTGCTGACATAGAACTATGTGCAGTTACGTTCATTATGGTTGTCCAGGCAAGTTCTAGAGGATCTTTTATTCAACAGCTCAGTCACAGTAAATATTGCCAAGTGAAGAGGCTACTCACTTGAACAGGTGTGTTATGAACTGGACTTCACAATCCTGTAACACGAAGATACAAATGCAAGCATTAAGAAACAGATCACTGTTTGACTTTAAGTTATATGGTTCTACGTATAGCATTGCGTAGATGCTTCTGTGAAGCTGTTCCAGGGAAATCTTTTCTGAATCATGGGACTTCATGACAGACATTTTAATGCAACAAGAAAAATTAAAATAGAGAGCTCTAACGTAGTGTTGATTTTTGTTCAGCATTTAATTACAAAGCAAGTGAATACCAGAAACCTATTTAAAAATGGCTAACCCTTCAGTCAGATCCTGTGACAAGTGAACACTGTGCTTCCTGCATAGATAACAGAGAGTAATGAGGACAGACGAGCTCAGCAAAGTAGCAGCAGCAGCAGATTTTGTCAGGTTTCCAAAAATGACTATTGACTGGCAGTGCTAAATTCTATTAAATGTAACTGACACGATTTTGTACTAGTAAATATTAACCATTAAAAGTTTAGACTGAATGGAATGTAAAACAAAAGAAAGTGCAACTCAGGGTAACACACAGAATCTTGTGTTAGACCTGCATTCCCCATCAGCCCTAAGGGAGGAGGAGATAGATACCTGTATACACAGCAAATATGATTTTGATTTTTGGTTTTTAAGGCTGTGGGAAGCACATACAGGAATTCTGGTTGGGAATGTTTAAACTGTTTTATGGGACTTACAGTGGCATTGAAATAGTTTGAAGATGGACACTAGTATAAGGACATAATTATTTTTGTTTTTAATTAATACTGTACCATAGTAAGTCCTAGCACAATTGCTACTTTAAAAGCAGAAGACATGTTTCATATCCTCAACTTTTATTTGGACTGAGCTGACCCCATGCCTTTTGTGACTTTTTTGGCGGTGGAAGTTACAGCAAAGTCCTCTGAGACTTTAGGCATGGAAAGTATTGTTTCTAAACTTGCATCCCTTACCTTTCCAAAAAGAGACAATGAAATCAGTGTTTCAGTTATAGGTCTTACACACTGTTGGGCAATGAATCAACTTTTGTTTGTTTATTCAAGGGTCAGTAACATTTGTTTAGCTATAAATTTAGGTATGTTGCAGACACTGATGCCATCCACTGCTCACTCATGCCTGACAAGAAAAATTATTATTCCTTGATTATACCCTTTCTCCAACAGAGATTTATTACACAGACAATGCACAACACTGTGGGAGCTCTTAAATTAGGGTTTACTGGTTGGTAGCCTGCAGTGTTAAGAGAAAAAGAATTGAATCAATGTTCTCTGAAAGAAGTGAACTTTAATAGAAATGCCTTTGGGTTTTAATTCAGTGGAGAAATTATTATAACCATGAAGGATGATTGAGACATCATATGCAGAGAGAAAAGGAATATGTAGCCTAAAAGAGCTAGTCAGACAGGCTATTGCTGGTATTCAGGGCAACATGTCCTGCAGTCCTGGTCTCATGATTGCTCAAATCAGCAACCAATTTGGTGCATATTGCTGGGGAATTTTTATCTTTAATCCTCTCACTGTATGAAAGGATTCTTTGGGACTTTAGGAATGGCATTAGCTGGACTTTTTTCAACCTATAGAAGCAAAAGCACTTATTATATACACAGACTTTGCATGAGTAAACATGCAGGCAAAGTACAAAAGCTTTTTAGATGGAGATGGATACTAGTTTGCTACTATCCACGTTTATTTAAACACAGGATCTCATTGCTTAAGAGTAACTTGGATAAACTGGATTTCTTTCAATGCTTATTTAGTTACTCCTGCAGGCTAGAGGAATCCTCGCTGTGTGGCAGCTCAGGCCTCCAGGCAGCTGCAAAGTGGTCACAGAAACGGGAACGTTGAGGAACTGGCTCCACCGTGTGGGCCATGGGAAATGAACATTAAAAAGCCATCAAGAAGCACTGGACCTTCGCTTGTTTGCACTGTTTATCTGTGGGATAAAGGTAGGATTAATAGTGGGAATGTAAGGGGAAAAAAAAAAAAAAAGAAAAAATACTGGGAGAAATTGGAAAAAAAAACCAACAAAAAACGTAATCTGGTAAAGCTTTATTGTTGCCAGTATTACAGGGCTGAGAGAACTGGCCTATAGTATCCCTTCATCTAGCTCAGTGAGAAAATTGGTTGAACTCCAGGAAGGCGTTTTGAGTTCTTCAGCAGTTTCCTGACAGATCTTCTTCAAGATATTAGTAACAGTAGAAGTGTGACGGTGTGCAACTCAAATTCACCAAAGGCTTATTTTTTCCTAACACCTACTGCATGTTCTGCCTACTGATGGCATGATAGAAGTGCAAAAGCATGAGTCAATGTAAACCTTGGGCTTGGAGAATTAGTGGCACAGTAGTGAGACTTTAGAATTCCCAGGTGTACATATAACATCCTGTGTAAGTGCTCTTGCTTGTGCTAAGCCCAGGTATGGCTCAGTACAGCCACTTCTTCTGCATACGTGATGGCATCATCATTTCCATCCTGTTGGATTTTCCTGGAAAGGCAGGAGGCCATCTCCAGGGAGATCTTGTTAAACAGAGTTCTTAACAGATGAGTTGCAATTTATTATGCCAATCTTTTAATTTTTCTGAAGCAGAGACAACTCCTTTGACTTTAAACTAATGCTGGGTTATCAGGCATAGTTGCTCTTCATGTTTAAGTGTATCGCTTCAAAGATTTGTGTTCTTGATAAACTTCAAATCGCAAATGAGTTTGAGTCAGGCATCCTCGACTGTTTTTTTGTGGGATGCTGCATGCAGAACCCTCAGGTCTGCATCTGGTAGTTTCTTCAGCCTCTTTCCTGTGACTAAATGTGTTGATGCAGTGCAAGTGAAATGTAGTTCATAAGTGAAGAAAGGAAAATTACTCAAGGTCTGTAATGACTGTAAAATATAATTGAACAATAACAGTATATTGTATTCTTGATAAGTATGTAACTACAGGAAAAGATAAATCCAAGTATCCTTGAGCATAGAGTCCGGGAGGATACATAGTGTCCGGGAAGGTACTGATAATAACCGTAAAACTCTGCTTAATTAGCCAAATTTAGGACATAGCAGCCGGATGACAACTGCGCATGCGGCAGACAGAAGATGTAGAAGAGTTCAACTGAAAAAATCTGTATAAGGGTCACTGAGGAAGACTCTTACTTCATCCCGAGACCCTCGCCCAAGACCACCAGAAAGCAGTGCACATGCAGGAAAGACTTATGAAACTAATTATCATACGAAGCAGGAACTTATATACATATTATAATACCTTAATGAATATGTATGAATCAGCATAATATATGTCCGAGCTCTGTAACCAAAAGGTACGCACGATAGGAGGAGCGATCCCCCGGGCATCCAGCTCTGTAATAAAGAATAAGCTGCTTAGACAAAGAAATTGATTTTGTCTTTCTTGGAATCATAAGGCATTTGTTCTCCTTTGTATTGTAGGACAGAGTAGGCGGATAACAAAACCTAGTGTAAATTGCAGCACAAAAAAGAATCCCATATCATTTAGAGTGGCTAGAGGGGGAAGGAAGCCGAGATCTTCCCAACTGCCACTGGTCAAGAGATTGCAAGATGCCCAGAGATAGTGCTCTGGAAATTACTTCCACGTGTACTTATGAACCCAAAGATGACTGTTCAGCCAAAGCCTTTACATTATTGCACCGATAACATAAGCTACGAAGTTGAGTATTATATACAAAATTGAGGGAATGCTGTGCATGAGTCATTGCTCGATTAGTTTCTGTTATTTGGGAAGTACTACACTTAGTCTTTTATATAGTGCTGTACAGCAGTGTTGTCCTTGTAAAGCTAGCATGGTGACCTCATACAAAGGATCACTGCACTTTCAGAGCAGATGTCAACAGCTCTTAGGTGAATGCTGGAATAATGCTGAAATTCCTGTATCTTGCGTGTGTTGACCCTGTGTAGGTAACTGATAAACCTTACGCTTGAATTTGAAATAATCAGTGTAGATAGTTTTCTGACTCTTCCGTTGTCTGTTATCTCGGCACTTTTTCTGGTAGGTTTATTTAAATAATGTGCCAAAGCAGGCATGTGCTTGGGGAGATCTGTGGGATTCTGCCTAGAGAATGGATGCTGCAAATTGAATCCATAGATAAAATTAACAGTGATATACTGGGGGGGGGGGGATGGATGGGATTGTGATGGTTAAATAAATAGGCAAACTGATAGATGCCAGACATGCCCACTTGTTCGAATGGATAGCTTTTTAACCCTGTGCAGCTACCTAACCTGCATTACATTAAAGATGAGCTTTGGGTAGATAGCTAGCTTAAATGGGAATTAATTGACAAGTGTTCTTATTTTCAATACAATGCCCACTCTGCAGAAGTATTCTGTGCTTTAGTGTTAATTGCCTCTCACTAATGAGTCCGGGAAGACAAGAAAGTGCTTAATGCAATCCTGACATGAGGTTATACCTCTGATTCTGATCCCCCTAACTGTTATCAATAAGTAGGTTCATAGAGGTGCTTTAATGGAACTCTTACAGGTGCTTGTGGTCAAAGCTGCAGTCCTGAAAACCCTCAGTCTTGTCTCATTGAGCTCTGAAGGTGCCTAAGCACAGTACTCAGTATAGCTGATACCTTTAAAGTTCTTGGGACACCTGATTGTTTAAATTTCTTTTTCCACTTCTGTGAGCAGTCATGAGCATGGTGCCTGGCTTATGACCGACTGCTTTCTGGATGTTCTTATTTTGCTGTAGTCTCCTGGGGAGTTCAGTCAGGTGAGAATTCTCCGGTTGTGCCCAACATGTGCTGCAGAGTTAGTCTGCTATAAAGTACAGTGACAGCTTTAGAAGACAGTTGGAAGAGGAGGTGTTGCTGTTGCTGCTTTTTAATGACTATTAGCTAAATTATTTGTTCAGAATGTGGTAGACCCTGCTTCAGATGCAGTTTTTGCCTGGAGGGATCAACCTACATCTTCCACTTTCTGGGCAAATATCCCAGTTGCCAAGCTGTGTGTTTTCTTCAGTTCTCCTGGCTGAAGCTGTCTTACTATCCAGAAAAAGAAAGCATGATTAGTGAATCCTAACTAAGCCAGAAAGAGGATGTCTAAGAAGATGTCGCTTTTCAAGACTGGAGACATGCAGGCTCTGATCCTTGAATTCAGAAGATGTTTTATATTAGGTGTTCCTTGGAGCAAACATGCAAGGCCTAATAGTCTCTGCCCTTTTCTCCCCAGGTGTTTGTTCATTAAACTTCAGAGCCATGCATCATTAAGTCTGTGTGTGTCTTTTTTTTAAAATGTAGAGCCTTTTTTAAAAGCAACCCCAAATAGGAGAGGTAAACAGACACTGCCTGGAAGAGAAGACTCTGACTTGCAGTTTGCGTATCCTGGAAGGTGATGATATGGCTACAGAGTCCCCCACTCGTGAAGAAAGTAAGCCGTGGCATTTTCCCTTCTACCATCCTGCATTATAAAAAGTGCACTGTCAGAGGTGATATTAAACCAACATGCAAAAAGTCGCAGCACTGTTAAGTACAGGTGGCATAGATTCACCCACTGCGAAGGTTTGTGAGGTAGGAATCACATCTCAGAAAGAGCCCAGTTGTAGCTCAGTGTTGGGCATTCTGGGGGTAGTACTGAGGAGTCCCTCCGCATTGCCTGTGCTTGCCTAGTTGCTGAGTGTTGACAGCTCCATGCTGAATGTGTTGACTTTAGATTACACTGTGCTTAGCGTGCTACCTGTTTTCTCAGCCATCTCATGCTGAAATATCCAGCCTCCCTCTGCTCTGTGTAAGGAGCTTAGGCACTTGGGTTAAAATTACAGCTTCTCTGGGAGCTAAACATGTGCAAGCAAGGAGCTGTTGTGTCTCACATCTGGGTTTCATCTTCTGGATGTGGCCCTGGGGCTTCTAAATGCTGGTTTGTCCTTGTCATGTAGGTAGGCTGATGATAGGGATTACATGGTATGGGTGTGTTATTGGGATGACTATTTACATTGCTGAGATATTTAAACAGCTTCTAGTTTCGTATTTGTATATTACAATTGTTAATTTTATGTTTAATTTTGTGCTTTTGTGTGTGTGAACTGGTTTAGCCTGGAATAGTGCCATTCTCGTGCAGGTGACATAGGTTTCAAAGGTTCTAAATGGGACTTATATGAGAAGAGCCTAAAACCACTTGTTTTGGTTATTTTTTAATTTGATAATTAACCATTCAAATGAAAATGTCCAGGATCTTTGACTCACCTGGACTTTTAAGCTCATACAAGCAGATTTGAGCATGAGAAAAAACAAGTCACCTGAAAAGTCTTTACAACCTTCCCATAAACCTGTATGTTTATGTTAAGCTTCAAGCCTGGAGCTGTTTGATATTAGAGATAATATTTGTAGATTGAAACTTCTGCTGTGGAGTGGTAAGGTTTTGTTGTTGGTTTTTTTTTCTTACATGTTTACTTGCCTGTGTGTAAAGTGTAGATGTGCTACATGATACACAAGAAAACAGTCCAAAGATGTTTTCCTTTGTGAAACCAGCCTGAGTTTCTGCATGTTTGTAGTTGCTCTTGCGCTGATGTCGTTAGGATATTAGCTGAAAGAGGGGACTAAGCAGCTGCTGCAAGGCACATTCGCTAGTCCTGATCATGAAAGTCCTGTCTGGATTGGTGAGTTTCTCAGAGTCACTTGAGAAATCATGGGAGATTCTTCCCAGATGACATAGCCACAGGATCTGGAGCTTAGACTATATGCAGCAATGTCTTAATTGTTACATTATCACCTGCTGCTGTCTTGAAGGTAGGCCAATTGTAAACTATTGTTTGGAGCATGCATGGCATTTACTTGTTGGGCTGTGACTGCAGGCAGTGGGTAAATGGAATCTTATAAACCACCAGGTTTATTTTGGGAGGAAATCATGAAACTCTCATGCTAAAGAGTTCATAGAGTACTATGTTGTGTAATGTAAACTAGGTGAGTTTTCATAAAACTAAAGCAGGAAAATAGTAATTTAAATAACGTTTATTAAGAATGTCCATAGGGACCAACATGAGTATAATTGTATTCGCTTAACTCCTTGTCATGGGTTCAGCAGCAGCAGTCATTTTTCTCCCTCTTGGTAGCTGGTGCAGCGCTGTGTTTTTGATTTTGGGCCTGGGAGCAGCGCTGATAACACCAGTGTTTATCAGTTACTGCTTGGTAATGTTTTGGTCTGGCCAAGGACTTTCTGAGTCTCATGCTCTGCCAGGGAGGAGGGGAAGCCAGGAGGAAGCAGAGACAGGACACCTGACCCAAACTGACCAAAGAGGTTATTCCATACCACAGCATGTCATGTCCAGGATGTGATACTGGAAAGCAGAGACCAGGAAGGGTGGGGTTCGCTGCTCAGGGCTGCAGTGGCTGGGTAGGGCTGGGTGGTGAGCAGTTGTATTCTCTTTCTTTGTATTTCCCCTGTATTGTTATTGGTGGTAGCAGCAGTGGTTTGTGTTATACCTTAGTTACTAAACTGTTCTTATCTCAACCTGTGGGAGTTGCATTCTTTTGATTCTCCTCCCCATCCCCTGGGACTGGGGGAAGAAAGAGAAGGAGTGAGTGAGTGAGAAAACTTTGTGGCTGAGAGGCTTAAACCACGACACTCCTATCAGTAGGATTGTACCTAGAAGCCTGCTTAGGTGGTTGTATTTATAATTGTATGCATCTCTGCTTGTTTTGGTTTAGTAGTAGGCAAGCACATTAAAATGAATAGATTTGAAGAAATGTTTAATATTTATTTAAAATGAATGGGTACTAGTTAACATCAGAGGTTTTGTCTCTGTCCCAGCAATATCAGATTGTAGTAGTAAACCAGATGTGCAAATGTGGTACTTGGCTTTCTGCTGCTACTGGAAACAGAAATGTATCCTAGCTGGGAAGAACTTTTTAAGCTGAGATACTGACAGTCATTTTCTCTCATTTAGGCTAACAGTACTGCCAGCGGTACAACAAATTTGGAATGATGATTGCATTTTATTAATATTTTGGGTTTTGTCTATCAAAGTGTTGTTGTGACAGCCTTGGAGGCTGGGAAGTGTTGAAAAAACCGGTATTAGTGAGCGGTATTTTAGGAGAGGAAAAAAGGAGATGAAGTAGACTGTATCAGCTGGGACACTGCAAACTGCCTTTGGTTCCTGGCAGCACATCACTTCCTCTGAGTTATTTATTCCTCCGGTCAGTAATTAGAACTGGTTCTTGCTCCCCTGCTGTGGAGGAACTGAGCTGCTGCTGATTCAAAGGACTATGAGAGGACAGAGTTCAAAATGTCTTTGCATGCCTAAAAAAGTTTGAGCAGAGCTGTTTCAGAGGGATGCAGACGTGGGCTACCATAGCCTTGTGTAATAAATACATATCACTGTGGGATGACCTGCTCAGTAGACTTGGGGCGAGCAGTGGATATTGTTTACCTGCACTTTTAGCAAGGCCCTCAGGATGAGAAAGTTGGGGCTGTTCAGCCTGGAGAACAGAAGGCTGCATGGAGACCTCATAGCAGCCTTCCAGTATCTGAAGGGGGCCTATAGGGATGCTGGGGAGGGACTCTTCATTAGCGACTGTAGTGATAGGACAAGGGGTAATGGGTTCAAACTTAAACAGGGGAAGTTTATATTGGATATGAGGAAGAAATTCTTTACGGTGAGGGTGGTGAAGCACTGGAATGGGTTGCCCAGGGAAATTGTGAATGCTCTATTGCTGGCGATGTTCAAGGCCAGGTTGGACAGAGCCTTGGGTGACATGGTTTAGTGTGAGGTATCCCTGCCTATGGCAGCGGGGTTGGAACTAGATGATCTTAAGGTCCTTTCCAACCCTAACTATTCTATGATTCTATGATTCTATGACTTTTCAGATCATTTTATTTGTATTCACACAAATACTGAATGCTTGCCTTTTTAAAATTAAAAGCTTTGGAGATGCAATTTTATCTGCTTCTCTTTTAATTTGGATAGATGCAGTTTGCAATAATCAATGCTTGATTCATTTCAAGGACAAGCATGCTTCTTCACTGAAATCCAAACTACAGTTGTATGGCACATTATCTCCTGTTGGATTCATGACTGATAAGTAAATCTAGCATTTGTTATGTACAGGATTAAGTGGATTCTAAACATTCTTTTAAGTATTAAGCTGTCTAGTCCAAATATAAAAAGCTAAAACTTTCACACTGTTGGTGTTTATTTTCCTGGCAGTATCACGAGGTCTCTATCTGTATTCAAGTCTGTTTCTGTGTTTTAAGTAACACGAAAGTTACAGGCTTTCTGTCTCTCCCTCTGTCTAAGATGGATGAAGCAGCAGGATTAGAATCCACATGACATATTCTTAGTTTGTTACTAAGGTAATCAATACTGAGCTACACTATTCATCAAAGAGAGAAAGGCAATGGAACAAAACCAGTTACACTTTACTGTTCAAGTGAGGAAGTGTAAAGCATATTTGCAATGAGGTTGATGTTTTTTTGTGTGGTTATAGTTTGAAGACAGAATGGATCCAGAGCAAATGCATGCGAGAATATAAATTTCCGACTGTATTGCTTTGTGCCAGCGTACAAAGCATGTGTTTCCTGCTGAAACCAAAACTACTATGTCAGCAGTTGATAAACTTCTGCCTATTCTGCCTTTCAAAGACAGTAGAGAAACCATGCAAATAAAGCAAAGCACATTCAGTATTTGATTTTGTGAATAAATAAGGTATCATTTCACTTTAACAAGTTTATTTTGTGTGCTTAAAAAGTATGTATTAACCAGGAAATTTCAGAATAATGCAACACTTCAACTAACTAGTCCATGTTTTGTGTCTTGCAAGAAACAGGTATTCATATACAAGTGAGTGGTATTCATGATCAGACATGAATGTATGAATTTGGGGAAGATGTAAGAGAGTATTTGTGTTCAGGCAAGAAATAAACACTTTTTTTTTTGTATCTGAAAAGAGACAACAAGTGATACTGTTCTGATGTCTCATATTTTTGAGACACAGTATCCAGGATAAGATATTAAACTGAACTCCAACAGGTAAAAGAGTGCCTGTCCGCTCTTGTATTACAAGCATATGTATCAAAGAATTTCCTAGTAAGTTCTTACTCTTAATCATCATTCAGCATTAGAAATAAAACCAGAAATAATTTTTTTGTGTAAGTAAATTTATTGATTCTCTGGAGACACAACAGCTGCTATTTTAAAAACTGTTATCTTGCTTTATTGCTTCAATAACAAGAGATTAAAACATCACAGCCAGTGGCTGCTAGGTAGGAAGGCTCAAACTTTTGTCTCAGTTATTTGTGTTGAAATTTCCTCAATGCCAAGATCAACTGCATATGGATATGAGAAGAAATTTTACATGTCAGACATAGTACAGTAGAAAAACTGTTACTTATGAGCTTTCTGTAGAAACATATGTGTTGAAAAGATGTACAGATTTGGGAGTTTAAAGAAAGTTTGTGGGACTCTTAAAATCAATACTGTTGCAAGTGGTGCACTCGCAATATCAAAAGCTGATCTTCTGATAAGATAAAGCCGATGCCAAACCCCAGAACATTTGCAGAAAGGATTCAATAAATAGTTCCCAATGACACGAACTTCATTTTAAAATGAAACTGCTTTATACTGAGTAAAATGCACTTCTAATAAACTGAAATAATATCTCTCTGTAGGAATTAAGCAATTTTTTGAACATGTCTACAAGAATACAGAAGATCAAACACTGCTCTCAGTTTCATTCCTGAATTCTCACTGAATTGTGTGGGCAATAACAGCAAAATTTCCCCTATGTTACCCATACAGTACTTCCCTCTGGGAGCACAATTTTTCTAGTAACGGTGCAAAGTGCAATACTGAAGGAGAACTGGAAAATGCCTACTTAGTAATTTGTAACCCTGTTTTTTTCAGTCTTTGACATATCCTTTAAAAACGTTGCTGTGAACATGTTTGTGGCAACATCTCCCAAAGAAGGCACTTTGCTACCATCTGATGAGTCAGAGGAATACAGAGAACCCCAGAGCTTCATTTGCAGGAGGCTTTATGCACCAGCTTTGGCCACCCAATCTCCTCTATGTGTAATACCAAATAATAACCCTGATAGAATGTAACAGATCTTTACTCACATAGCCTGCACATGGCTTCAAGCTAGATGGTACTTGTGTTATGCTGTTTAGGAAGCATGCTGCAGTGATAAAGTTTACATGATGAAGGAGAAGGGAAGATGATTTAGAAGTTTCTGTCTACCAGTAATTGATTCCTTGCTCAGATCGTATTATAAAAGCTGATGGGTCTCCCCACAAAGTTAACAGACTCCACTTAAGAGTCTCTAACTACAGAGTCACTATAAAAGAACACTGAGGTGAGTTAACCTGAATTTTTCAGTACTGGGGAAGACAGATGAAACTTGAATCATCCACAAAGACCCTTTCCATATGCAACAAAATCCCTAATAGGTGAGATCATTAATATAAATCCCAAGATGTCAAAAATAAAAAAATAAACAGGTACAGCATCAAAACTGAAAATCCATCATCCTGGGAGGTAACACAGAGTATCAGAAAAAAGCCACTTTCCCCTCAGCAATACTAAAGGTGTAACTGAATACAAGGCACCAAGAGACCAGCAGCACTCTACAGCTGGATGACTGGAGTAACAGCAGCAGTGAAAGATCAGTGGGCAGCAGCAGGACATGACAGACAGTAAATGCTGAAATGACAACAAGGCATCTTTTCTTCTTCACACACAGAAGCTGAATATGCCTGATTGTATCAGAATACTAATGTAATCTTGGATAACAGACTGTAAACAGGAGAGGGAAGGAGAAATCTGGTATATTCAAGAGGAAATTATCCTTTGGATGCTTGCACTAGAGGTGGGATATCTGAGGAAGATCGCTACTAGAAATGCTGTAGGAGCAAGCATTGTTCCTCCTGTTCATACACTGTTATTTCTGCTTTTCTGAACTACTGGTTCATTTATCTGCTTTTACTACATTTCCTTTGAAATTAATTTTAGATATTGAAACTGAGCCCATTGTTCTTCCAAGACCACATGGCAGAGAAGTGACACCATCACAAATGCCTCAGCATTTGTGGTCAAGAATCACATATATCTTGCATTTCCTTATTAAGGTTAGCATTTGCATACAGTATTTTTTCTGCTTTCAAAATCAGATTCAGTTTTACCACTCAGAATTTCAAGCTGAGAAACACAGATCTGGATCCAGAGGAAAAGCAGTAGACAGCAAAAACTAACTACACTTTGGGATAAAGGAATTTCCCACTCAGGTTGAGCAGAGTGAGCCTTGAAACTTCACTTGAACGAGGCTCTCACTATCCTGCCCTTCACAGGCTGAGGTGGGCGCCAGTTATCAACTAGTGGGTTCATAGGTTCGTTCTCAGGATTCTTGGAAAGGCTACGGAGCTTTGCCATCTGCAAGGAAGAAAAAGTAAAGCATCCATGTGAATTCACCTGGAAGTAGTGTGGACCTTGATGCTTAGAACAAGCAGAAAAGGACAGAAGAGGAGTTTTCTTATGTAATGTCAAGCATACTGGTAGAGACTGTTGGTAGAAATCACTGCAGCCCACCAGCTAGCACTGTTTCTGTGGATCTTTACATTCTTCATCCACAGAACAGTGCATCATCTGACCCTTGACTGGACTTCTTTTGGATCTGTGGACTGACACTCAGAATGTGGAAGAAGAGTAAAGGCCTTTACTCTTCTTGATGAAGATCAAGACCCTGCTGGAGCTGCACTGCAGTTAAACCACTTATGAAAATATGGCTAGCAATGAAGTAGGATGCACCTCTAAGTCTACGCAAGTAGAGAAAAAAGCTGGTCTGCAGAAGTTCCTATTTTGTTCTGTACGGCAGAGAAACATATCCCAACTGGATTACTAAATTCATTCATGAATTCAGCACTTAGACATTGTTCTCCAAATTAAGTTAAATCCAGTGTTACTTTGTTAATTGTTATTCTTTCATCAGAATGCAAAATAAATCTGTTCTAAAACCAGCCAAATCAGGAAAAAGGCTATACCCTGGCTTGTACTGCTGAAGCAGAAAATAGTATAAATAACCAGAAGTCTTAATGCAAGAATTAAAAAGAAGGTCACCCTACCTGGGTGAGCCTACTGGCTCTCTATTCTTTTTCCTGTCTAAATGCACATTATATGAATACAGTTAGTCCATTGATTTGTAATAACATTCAGGTTTGCAGGTTCTAGCTAGTCTGATCCTTCTCACTGACAGGTTTTAGGAAGTCAAAATGTGGACCAGCAACTTCTTAAACTGGGAAACCAGCTAAATGTTAGTCTCACTTGCCACTTAATGCTGAAACACAGAGAATGAACTGAGGCTGCTGTGATGGCTGAATGTTGTGGCTCAGGAACACTTCTGCAGGTTTTCAGAATCCCAAGAACACTGCTGAAGCTATTGCAGGAGGTGTCTAGGAAGGGACCCTGATTCTCAAGGTCAGACCATTTCAACAGTCTATTCTGCAGTAAATTTCTCACAGTCCTCAACTAAAGCTTTCCTCATTAGAAAATACAAGGAAACACAGGGATTCCAAATCATCACCCTGACATACTGCAACACTGATGAGAACTGGTAAAGGAGTAGCAGAGCTAGCTGGAGTTTACCTGGTCTGCGCTGACTTCAATCGGCTCCCTCAAGAGAATCCAAGTGATGCACTCCTCACAGGGGGGTGTAGTGAATGAACCGTGGTAGGTCCAGTAGTCCCGAGATTTGGGGAAAAGAATTGAAGGATCAAAGTGCTGAAAAGGAGCCTCTTTCCCCTTAGAGAAATAAAAAACAATTCTCTGCAGCAACTCTAGGGATACGCATCTTAAAAAGACATCAGTATCTATGTTATTATAAAGGAAGTAATTAAATATCAAGATTCATGCAAGAGATCAATCTCCTTTTCTTACTGTCAGGCATTTGCCCTGTAATTAATAATAGCTGACATTTTGATTCCATTAATAAAACAGAAGAAATTACAACCTGAATTGTGTGGGACTTAAGCAAATTCATGGTTACCTTTTTCTATTCAAATTTTTATTTTATTTTGGGTCAGTTAGGATAAAAGTTCAAGGGTGTGGCTGCAGGTACTTGCACACTCCTTATCTGATAGAACAGTGGCCAGGCACTTAGCCCAGATTCCTTACAGTCTTCTCCTCTATTTTTACATTGTACTTACAAAGTTATGGTGACACTCAATCTTTTTGTTGGCACTGCTACACTTCATGTGAAAAAATAAGATAGTTCCTGGAAGAGTACTGGATCCTGAATGTCTCACAAATAAAGGTGATTATCACCAGGCAAGGGAGAACAGCAGACACCAGACAGTGTATCTTGAGAAGTTTTTGTTTTTTACTGAATAGGATACTCCACAAAAATATCCCCACAGGACTGTGATGAGACTTCCTTGTCCCCCCAGGACAACAAGAACTAAACAAGAAAGTTCACTTTTCTATTGGTATTTAGGATGCAGTTCTGGAATGCAAAATGTACCGTTCCCAATTCCTTCTCCTAACATGGAGAATCTTTTCTAGATGGGAACAGAGTTATTACTCTAGAAACTACAATGGGAGGTGCTGAAATCTTTCCCACACATCCTTGCACAAAATATGGGTAGAAAGAATAACATCAAGACTCCAAATATATCTTCCTGGAAAAATAATTGTGCAAGTTCAATGAGTTTGCAAGTAACTTCACGAAATTGTGCTTTTTCAGTAAGTAGTGTCCAAGAAACTCCTCTGCCTATAATGCATCATAGCAATTGACACTGCATGTGCAATAAATACACTGGTGAAACCATCTATTAATCTTCCCTGAAAAATAGGTAATCTTGGTAGAATGTATGTGATGATAGGAAAGAAAATAAGTATTAGAAATGAAGTACAAGATGTGGCTGCTTGCACATGCACTTTTCTCTTCTTTAACTACTGTTTTTCCTAGAACCACTACAGACGATATCTGTATGTAAGAAATGAGACTTCTACTTTTTTGCTGTTAAAAATCATGAAATCTCCAGTGAGGCAGTCTCAGATACAATGTAATGGAGTGGATATTGCTGCCATCTTCTCATCACTGTATGACACAGTGTTTCACAGGGTGACTGATTAACTTTACTAACCGTGGCAAAGCTCTTCTGCAAGTAAATGGCCAAAAAATTATACAGGGATCATGAGAGAAAGCAGCATCTGTATCAAGACAGGTATCATTGACACAGCAGGAGAAGCAATGGGTTCAGTTCCATCAGTAGAAAGAACTGATTGTATCTGAATACTAAGAAAAGGCTGAAAAATAAAATGAATATGACCGAGTGAGGGAGAGAACAGTTTTCAGGCTCAGACCTGTGTATCAATGGAAGTACATACATATATAAATTAAATGCAAGAAATTCTGCTAAATATGTAAGAAAATACTTACAAAATTTCTAAAATTCAGTTCTGGTGATCTGGTAGTATGTTCAATGTTAAGTAAAACAGGGACTTTTAGCATTGTCCTGGCTTCAGCAGTAGCAGTCATTTTTCTCCTTCTTAGTAGCTGATGCAGTGCTGCGTTTTTGACTTTCAGCCTGGGAACAGCACTGATAACACCGATGTTTTTAGTTGCTGCTCAGTAATGTTTACTCTGACCAAGGACTTTCTGAGCCTCATGCTCAGCCAGGGAGGAGGGGAAGCCAGGAGGAAGCAGAGACAGGACTGCTGACCCAAACCAGCCAAAGAGGTATTCCATACCACAGCATGTCATGCCCAGTATATAAACTGGGGGCAGTTACCCGGAAGGGTTAGATCACTGCTTGGTCAGGCAGGGTATCGGTTGGCGGGTGGTGACCAGTTGTATTCTCTTCATTATTTCCCTTATCATTATTGGTGGTAGCAGCAGTGGTTTGTGTTATACCTTAGTTACTGGACTGTTCTTATCTCAACTCATGGAAGTTACATTCTTTCGATTCTCCTCCCCATCCCTTCACAAGTGGGGAGGAGGAAGAGGGGGGCAGTGAGCGTGCAACTGCGTGGCTGAATTGCCAGCTGGGTTTAAACCACAACAAGCATCATTAGAATCATAAAAGTTATCATGAAGTAGAATTGCTTAAGTATACCTAGAAGTTAGGTTTATGTTAAATAATAATCAGTCACAGAATGGTTTGCATTGGAAGGGACTTTTGAGATCACCAGTTCTTCCAACTCCCCTGCCATGTTAAGTAACAATAGATGCAGTATCACAATTCTCTGCAAAGAACTCCCTTCTGCAGTTGTGCCTATACAATAGGTATGGACTGTGGTCTTAGACCATTAATTAACTGTAAAACAGTTTAGAATAGGTTTGCAATACTGTTTGTGCTGGTATCACAGCACAATCAAAGGAAGAGAGAACCTAGGGCTGCTGCAGAAACTGTACTGTGTAATACTTTATAACTGAATTCAGTTCCATGTTAAAACTAGTAGTTTTTAATCTCCCTTACACTGACTGGGAGCTTGCTCCACCATTCCTACTAGTTTCTTCTCATTTAAGGCTAAATTTCTGACTTGATTATGCATTTTTTTGGCCACTGCTGTCCTCATATTAAAAAAATCTTTTCATTTCTTCCTGATATTTGAGCACTGGCATGTTTTTACAGAGCAGTATCAATAAGATTATCAATTGTGCATGCAAGGATTGGTAGAAAATCCTTTACAACAAGAATGCTTACAGAAGTGAGGAGTTACATGTTTACTAAAGTAAAAGAAAGTGTCCTGCTCCACAGTTCAATATATCACCTCTTATGCTCATACTGTTAGGTATGAGAATGATGACAAAGAGTGAATCTGAACTTCTGATTTCTGCTTGTGCTGCTTTTCAACTGCATTATATCACACAAATTGTTCTGATACCTTGGTCTTAATGTTATCAATTTCTTCAAGAATTCTCTTCATCTCTGGTTTGGGAGTATTTCCAACCTGCAATGCAAAGCACAAGTACTGTATTTTTTTATCATGTTCCACAGTGGCTGAAAGAAATTCAGTATATTCCATCTGTCAGGTTAGCAGTAGTACTTGCAGAACATCCGGTACAGACTGACACAGAATTATGTGTGTTAAAAGCACATCCGGAATAGCAGACTCAAGTAACTGGCTTTGCAATTCAAGAATGTGTTGAAGGACTCCACAAGGCACCTCCCACTTGTCTGGGGAACAAACTGTGTGCTCAGACAGTGTCATCTACATCACCCGAGGCCTGGCTCTTGGCTCCTAGTTTGAAAGCAACCCACAACCAGTGTGAGATATATGAGCACTCAGCAAAGTCCTGATAATCTGACGAGCTGGAGTTCCTGCAGACACTTCAAACTCTCTACAGCACATATGCAGTCAGATCAGACTTTGTGTGAGGCCCATTGAGATTCATGTCATGACCTCCTCAAGCTATGGGGTCACTTTATTGTTTGTGTTCCTGAAATTCAGCACCTCCAAAAGCTTTGACGTGGCTCTGCATCCAAGATGAGTAAAGACAGTATGCATAAGACATGCCGTTATTGCCATGTCTTGTTCCAAAATAGATTAAATTCAGATCTTCAGGAGATAGTTCAATCTCTGTTTTAGCAATATCCAAAAAAAGCAGTTGTAGAACATGACAAACCCAGAGCAAAACAACAGCTCCGACACTAAAGAGCAGGAAGGAAACAAGGAAAGAAAGCCAGAGAAGATACAGTTATACTACATACTTTTCTAGACCTTTTAGCTGACCTTAGCATAGTTAATAGGAAGATAGCATTACTCTTGTGTTTTACAAGATAAAGCTTTAGCCTAAAATAGACCAGAAGAAGTGACGAAGAATAACTGAAGGACATAATCACAGGGGAGAATCTGGACAGGTGCTGACCAAGCAATCACAACAAAAAAGGTCAGGCTTGCTTACAGTGTAACCGAATTAAAATCAATTGGATCTACCCTGTCCAGGGACACTGCAGCAAAATTAATTACATCCACTTGCTATTGCTTGTATAAATGCAGCTTACTAGTGATAAAACAATATAAGGAGAGCTATTCTCTGACACTGTTCAAGCTGAAATGCCCATCTTCACGTAAAGTGACATAGCTGAAGTTTGCATAACTTACTGCTATTAGTTTGTCTGCCTGTTGGTGCTTCTCAGTACCCTAAACCACCTGCACATCTGATACTAGGAAAAACAACTGGAAACTATTGGTACACATTTTCCATTATTTTGTTATCAAGCTGTTGTATTTCATGGTTAAAATCTTCAGTGAACTTCTTTTACCACCAACTCTTTTTTTTTTTTTTTTTGGAGCAGGTTTATTGAACTCCTTTTGATTCCCAGCTTATGTGAGGATCAGCAAGACATGAAGAAAGGGAATCAGTCTATATAACCTTGCTGACAGGCAGATACAATACCTGCTAGCAGACAAAGGGCAGGAGGAAACACTCTTCCTATGCAGACTATTCTCCTCAGTCTACACTCCACACTAAAGAGCTGGTCAGCTATCAGGGATAAAGCTAGCAAGTGTCCCAGGCTTGAAGTTGTGTGACTTGTTCACTACTACCCTTGATATGTGCCACTGGTACAGATGGTGTCAGAAGCTGGCTTTGGACAGATTAGTGCATATGTGACTTCAATCTGTACATCACTTTGAGTGCTCTCCTGTAGAATGGTACAATGCAAGGAAAAAAGATGGGGTCATTTTCCCTGGCACTAGAAAGAAATAAAAATTCAGAAAATTACAAAGACTAAATATTTGTGACTTACTTTCAGAAAAATGCCCACAACAGCCACACCATCAGGTTGTTTTAAAGCTCCAGCAAAATTACCATGTTTTGGATTCCAGTGCACCATATGTAACTAAAAATCAATGAAACCTCAGTCATTAAATCAAGAAATTGCCAACAGCATAATCTTACAAACTTTTCAATTAAACTAAGAAAAGTTTACAGTACAGAGTAAGTAAAGGAATGGACATGAAAACCAAAAATTTATGTATTCCCTGCTATTGTTCTCATGCTTCCATATGCTCTCATTTCCTATAAAGCATCACTTTGCATTTAGTTGAAACATAAGAAGAAAATGGTGTTTTCCACACATTTAAAAATTAATCAGACAATGCAACTACAATTTAACCCAAGCACGTCATGCACACATACAGTGCATAAACCACCCCCTGACATGCACTTCATCTCAAGTAAGTTTTTAGAACTTCAGGTTATGCAGAAGTCAGCTCAAGTATTTACACTGGACTGTATGTAGTGCACACATTGTTTTTTTACCTCTTACTACTCCAGGCACACCGTACTGGAAAGGAGTGGATAGAGTAATCTGCCATTTCTTTCCCATTTCTACTTTGAACAAAGCTATATTTCAAGATATGTTTCAAACTTTTACTTCTTCTATAAAATCTTTGGCTCCTGCATATAGCTACAACTGTTGCAACCAGCAGTGTGGAATCTCAAATAAGTGGCATCTGGAACATAGCACCATACAAAAACCAAAACCAAAACCCAAACCCAAACATATGGTGCATATCTTGAATGCAAGTTTTTAACTTTTATTTTTAATGCACAGTAATATTTATTTTAAATAACAACAAAATAATTTGTCCTGAATAGACATTAATGCATTGGCTTCTGTTTCTTTTCTCTTGAGGATAAAGATATCATTGCTTAAGATAAAGGTGGAGCAGCCATATATCTTTGGTTGCATGCTAGCAAAATTTTGTACATTCCAGGTTTTCTTCTCCTGCCAATACCCATCTGAGTACTGCAAACAAAAGTAACATAAAAAGTCTGTGCTTGAACTAACCAAGAAATAGCTTGAGGAAGCAGAATTTGTCTGTTTAGTTGGCCACAGGAAGTAGAACACTAACACAGTTCGGCTGTGGCCAAAGAATGGGAACCCCTTTCTCCCCCAAACCATCACTCACAGTCATCTCTCAATGTTTGTGCACACTGACCCTGAAAAATGCATGCCTAAATTTTCTCCTATGATAGGTGGGCAAAGCACCTGCTCTGCACATTGAGGGTAGAGGTGGAAGGCAGGAAAACACTACTGAAGACTTTTTGTGGGAGTCGGCATGTATTTTGAGCCTATTCTCAAATAAGACGGAGGAAGGAGGTAACATTTGCTAGTAATCCACTAGCATCAACAATAAAAGCATCAAGAAGTCTTCAGGGCCTAGAGAAACCGTTAATTTTAAGCAAATTTGGATATCAATAGTGCAGTAGCTTACATTAAAAACCAAACCACCACTGTCCACAGTTCCTGAAAATAAACACAGAGATTTTAAAGCACAGATGTTCAGAAACTGGAAGATACTCTTTATCACCCTGAATCCATTTTAAGGTGGATCTTATTTTGAAGGTCAGTTTATCAATGTGCTTTTAGTGAGTTTTTCTATTCATTAGTAATCCTTTCTGAAACTAACTTAGTCATTCAAGCTATAACAGAAGTAGCTGAAAGCCAAAAACCATCAGCAGAAAACAGATCTTCCTATTTGGAAATAACAGATCACTTTGCCTCAAATATTTTTAAAACATTCTAAAATACCACCAAAAAACTCTTGCTTGAAGAAGCAAATTCCATGTTAGTGTATACTTGCAAAGATACATTTGTTGGCAGATGCAACTTACCCCACTACATGCTGATGAATATTCACAAGTTTCATAGTTTTTTAGAGAAAAATCCATAGCTAAATACTCGCAAAGGGGAGAATGGTTAATCTGTTCAGATGCACAGTCAGACGACAGTTAGTACTGAACACTACTACCAAAAGTAAGTCCTACCTCTGCTGCATATTTCACCCCATCTATAACATGTTCAGAGCCATGGTCATCAGAGGAACCCCAGTGCAGGTGAAGCTGACGCAGCCTGTAGGCTCCTGTGAGCGGCCCACCTCTCAGCACTGCAATAAACAATCCACATCAGCACTAGCCTACAGAACACTGGCATACACATTCACTGTGCAGGGACCTATCCTTCGGAAGCGTGGAGCACCTCTTGGAAATCCAGCTGACTGCAGCAGGGGTCACGACACTTATCACTTTACAAGACAGGAGTTGAATTCTGTTATCACTTGGGAGAAGTCCTGTTTGATGTGGAAACTCTGAAATCTGCTGTGAGTCAAACACAGAATCAAACCCCAGCTGCCCAACAAGCCTCTTTTCTTTTGGCAAGTGGACACACTATAGTTCCTGATGTGGAGAGAGACGGAAGGCATTCAAGTCGATCCTTGTCAAGAAATGGTCTGTTGTGAAATGGTTGGGAATAGGACTGTGAAATTAACCCAAAGGTGCTTTGAAGCATACCTCTAGTCCATGACTGGCATACCTTTTACAGTTCAGACAACCAAACAGCATAGTTTGCTCCTTTAAAAAAAACAACCCAAAATCAAACAAAAAAACCCAAAACACACAACAAAAAAAAATAAAAAATAAATCTATTTTTTAAAACTGGGGGAAGAGAAGAAAGTTTAGGTCAAATTAATTACAAAAGTGCTCTTGAGCAAGTAAAAGTTACAGTCCACATTTACATTGCCAATAATGAAAAAAATTAAGAAGCTATTATGTCTGCTGTTTATAGCCAAATAATGCTGACCATGCACCAGGCTGACAGTTGACATCAACTCTGACTTTCAAAACCTCATACCTGCTCTTTTAGTCTAGGAATTCTTTCAAGCAGGGACTGCTTAGAGGATAATCTCTCAAATACATTTTTCATTCCTTACCTAAGGCAGGAATGAGACATGTTCCTTACACAGAAGCTGGTAATGCAATTCACAACTGCAGTGCCAGAAGAACTTGTTTAAATAGCACTCAAGTTTGAATGTCTACCAGTAGCTTTGAAGTTCAAAGTTAAGGTTGAAGTAATATTTAAATCTTCTTGTCCCTAGGGCTTTCAAATTAATTCTTGATATTATATGTGTTGGAATACACAGAGCAAAAGGTTTAATTTTGCAGTTTCGCTTTTTGGTTGGTAGGTGTCGCAGCCACTGGGGGGCAGAAACAAATAGCTGTGTTTTAGGCATGTAGTTCCAATTAGTTTCAGAGTTTGTACATAACTAAATTATCATAACTAACTCATACAAGTTATAAGTAAGCCTTCTGTATAAAAGCCAGCAATAGAAAATACGTATTGTTTTACTTGTGAATGTAGGAAAAATAAGGCATACTCTTAAGACCCAAATCCTCACAAGTATTTACTTGCCATTTCACACTGGAATCAGCGGGGGGTAGGAACTTTCAGGAGTTGAATTTATGTGATCTAATTACACTGACAAGGTAAATCAATAGAGTTGGAACCTCATTTAGCAGTTGTTTCTTACAGATGGCCCTTTCCAGAGATCATACTGTGAAGCACTTGGAAACAGCACTTCATAACAGTATAAAGATCTCTCCACCATAAAAAAAAATATCTTAACATTCAAAATTTTCCATTTGATTAGATCAATATCTTCAAGCTAGATTTCTTTTTCCAACTAAAATCAGGTCTGTGGCTACTACTTATCCGCAGCTGCTGCCACCATAGAAGATAAAAAATGTTTATTAAATACTTTCTCGTGGTTTTTCACAACTGTCAAACATTGTATTTGATTCCAATTGGGTACATCCTTATGAAAAGCTTGATTCCTAAACTACTGTCTAGCAGCCTGCAGAAAGTTAATAACAGCAGCAGGGAGTGGTTGGGCACACTTAATGTCCAGAGGAATGACAAGACATGATGGGGAGGGGAAAGGCAGGAAAGAAATGGAGGAAAGATGATTTAGAGGAAGGGCTGCACTCTGCTTGGCCAAATTAGTGTCTTTCTCCAAAACAGTTCCCTGGGCAGACATGGTCTGGAGCAGCCTCTGTCTAAACATCTCAGCCTTTAGGAAGCTGCAAAGAAGACAGAGGAGAACCACCATGTGAAAAGGTTCATAATCAATTTACTTCCCATGTTTTCAGCCATGGCACTGATTTTATGGTGCTTGTGGAAGAGCATTCTACGTTGTAACAGAAGTGCAATTTATGATTTGTCTGAGGTCACTGTGTAGAAACTGCCATAATAAACATCAAAGCACCATGCAAATACATAACAAAGAGATGGTCCCTGTCCTATGTCTTTTAGATTCCGTCTGCGAGATGTGAAACAATAACAGGTAGCTCTATTGGTAGGAGTCCAAGGAAACAATGAGCTTATCTTGATAAGAGAGATGGAGATCTTTCAGTATAATGCAGATGTATTTAATTAATTGTATGGCTTACTAAGAATAAAATCCCAGTACAAATGCCATCAAAGCAGATACAGGAAAAAGTAATGGAAAGTAACTGTTTTCCATTAATTAGATTGTTTTCCTTCTTTGACTGATCAATACTGCATGCTCCTGAAATATCTTCGTATTCTATGATATTGAGAATTTATTATTCATGTTGACAGTTGTTGCCTGTCTGCATTCAGAGCTACACACTGATATAGCTCTGGAATCAGTTTTTGAACAATTTAACTTTGAGATGCGAGGCTGACCTCTCTCAATTACATTACAAAGCCACTTCACAGCTTTCCAGAAGCTATGAAATGCTATTTTCATAAATATTACCTTCATAGCTTTTTCAGGTTGAGTAGTATCTGAAGAATTTCTGTACAAACAGAAGAAATCAAAATCACAGTCACTGGAAATGTATATATGACGTTTGTGTTTATGAAGTGCCTCAGAGCACACACTAAACCCTTCTGGGGCTATACACAGAATACTTGCAATTGGCTTCTGTATATAAACATGACTGACGATTAAAATACAAACTTTTGGTGGAGAACCACTTTTGCATGGGCCTTTGGGCTACCAGAACCCCAACCTGAGGTATGTTTGTATGAGGAGGGCTCTCTCCTTACACAAAAGCTGAGGATGCTGTGTCCATGTTGAAGGAGGTGACCTGGGGAGAAGTCCACCTTCCAGCAGAGTCCAAATCTCAGGAATGCCCCAGCAGCTCCAGCCTCCCTGTCTCATCTATGGTGGACCTAAAAATGGCCGGATCCACCAGAATAAACTACTTTACGTTCCCAAATTACTTTTGTTTGCTAGCCTGCATAGGTCAGGTACCACAGGATGTGTTTTGATTCCCAGCTCTTTGCTCAGCTCCTTATAATAATCCCCCAAAAGCCAAACAAAAAACCAACCTGATCGATCGAAAGTGTCATCAAAGACGACTCGGCAGGTGCGGCCGTTGTTTAGGATGGTTTTCGCTGCCCCGGGATCGTAACTGGCGTGCCAAGAGGAGAGAGAACTGTCGTGCTTCACGTCCTTGCTGTTGATCTCAATGGGCGACTGCTTGTCTCCCTTGGCCAGGGGGTAGTTTTCATGCCAGCGCTCGGGTCCTGCGGAGGAAGGCAGGGAAATGTCTCCCCGGCTCAGCCCGGCCCGGGGGCCCCGCGCCCCACTCACCGTTGTCGCTGTCGTAGCCCCACACGGCCTGGGCCATGGTGCCGCTGCCCGCGCCCCGCCCGTCACGCCCGACAGCAGCCCCGGCAGCGCGTTGCGCTCCTCCCGCCAGCCCGCCTCGGGGGACTTTTTATAAGGTTCCGCGTCCCCCCCTGAGGGGCGGGCAGGGGCAGGGCGGCGGCGGCGGCTGCGGGGCGGCCAGGGCTGGGGACGGGAAGGGACGTTTCCTGCCCCCGGGACGGGGCGGAGGGATATCCAGGGGGCACAGCAGCCGCCTTCACACCCCGCACAAGGGCACTCCCGGCCCCGGCCGCGGGACGGGCGCAGCGGGAGCGGGCAGGTGGCGGTGCTGGGCCTGAGGCAGCAATGGACGTGGAGCCCGGCTGGGGCGGAGGGGCGGCTGCACAAGCCCGGGAAGACCGCCCGACGGAGCACAGCACCCAGCCCGGCCCTGCCCCACAGGTTTCCCCCGTTTGCGGGCAGTACCCCACGCGGGAAGTGCGCCCGGATGGTCCTGGGCGATCTCACAGGGTAGGTGGGCTCCAGGGCTGCGGCTTCACTGCGGTCAGAAGTACTCCGTTTAACAGCGCCGAAAGACGCTATCTGCCTGAAAGCATGCCTCATAGCCTGCAAAATCATGCTGTTACACAGGGCTGGCCTCTGACAGCCCCAACTCAGGCCGTTCCTGATGTAATGAAGTCTTTCTGGTCAGATTCGGTTTTGACATTGTTCGGTCGGTACTCTTTAGTGCGGAGAGCCTCACACCGAGCGTGTTCCTCATGTTAGGCAACTTAGCAGGTGATATTTCAGCCAGAAAAACGGCTTTTCAGGTGATGGAGAGTTAACTATTGATATGGTTGTGTTAGTTCGCATTGTCTCTACATTTCTGTTGAATGCTAAAGTTTTTCTTTCAAATCCCAGTTTCACTACAGTCTCCGTTGGCTTTGTCAGTCTGTGGTATCACTGCGGCAACTCTATCTACCTCGAGCTAAATGCTACCTCAAACTAGATACCTCGAGCTAAATAATATCCTAAGCTAAATATTTGGGAGTCAGCCAAGAAGCATTTTGGACCATGGAGATTTCCAACCTAGTTGCAGCAAACTTGCTCAAATGTTCCTTGTACACATCAGTGCTGGAAAAGTAGCATAGAAATAAACTTGCAGCTTTGAGAGGTTGTAAACACTTTGTATTGGTGAGGTACAAGGAAAAAAATTGAGAAGCTGCAATATACAGAGACTAAGATTAATTTGGTCATATTTCATGTCCCCAAGCATCTGAAGGATAAAAGCTCCCCTTCTAGCTTACCTATATAATGAGGCTAATAAATAACTAAATACAGACTTAAGGGTAACTACAGTGATTTCATTAAATGTTAGTAAACTTGGTTTGCCCTGAGGTTAATCATAACTAGACATCCCTCCTTCGAGAGAAAGGTAGGACAAGACCTCTCTCTTAGAAATCTGCACCTGAGAAGGTTTATTTAGGGGTGTATGTAGTATCTTTACACAGAGAAGATAAATCAGAGTGAAACTCAGTAAACTATAGCAACTTGCAAGAGGAGTTCATCTCACCATCTTTAAAGATACAAAGATGAACTCCTTATCAAAGTGTCTTTCAAAAAATGTAGTTCCTCACATCTTCCTTAGGCAGAGCTCAATTAAGAAAATACTATGAGGTGATTTAAGTACAGTAGTATGGAAAAATCCCAGCTTTTCACTTTCAAAAAAGAACTCTAAAACTAAAGAAAATACTATCTGTCTGTCATCAATCAAATAGATAATGACACATTTGTTGCAAGGACAAGCATGTAAAATTGACATCTGTTACAATTTTAATTCAGAAAGCTTAGACATTAATACTTTTGAAATAGTTTCTACTTCATCTTCCTAGAGAGAAACATTTGTGAGCTCATGGAATTCTAATTGGACCAGCTCATTTTCTGTCTGTATAAACAGATAGCTTTAGTAGACTTGTTTATTGAAGACTCAAAGGGACTTCTCATCGACTTCATATATAAAAGCAGTGCTTGTTGGAGCCATTTATGGAGGTAAAGGATATGAAGAAGCTCAATATGGCCCAGCAATGTGTGCTTGCAGCTCAGAAACTCGACTGTGTGATGGGCTGGATCAAAAGCGTGTCCAGCAGGTTGAGGGAGGGGATTGTTCCCCATTCTGCTATGTGAGATCCCACCTGGGTTACTGTGTTCAGCTCTGGGGCCACCAATATAAGCAGGATGTGGACTTGGTGGAGTGAGTCCAGAGGAGGCCACGAAGATGCTGAGAGGGCTGCAACACCTCTCCTGTGAAGAGAGGCTGAGAGATTTGGGCTTGTTCAGCCTGGAGAAGATCTCTGGGGAGATCTTAGAGCAGTTTCCACTATCTAAAGGGGCGCTACAAGACATACGCAGAAGGACTTTTTGCAACAGCATAGAGTGAGAGATCAAGGGGTAATGGATTTAAAGTGAAATAGAGTAGATTTAGATTAGATATTAGGAAGTTCTTTACTGTGAGGGTGGTGAGACACTGACACAGGCTGTCCAGAGATGCTGTGGCTGCCCCATCCCTGGAAGTATTCAAGGCCAGGTTGGACAGGGCCTTGATCAGCCTGGTCTAGTGAAAGTTGCTTCAGCCCATGGCAGGAGGATTGGAACTTGATGATCTTTAAGGTCCCTTCCAACCCAAACCAATCTATGATTCTATGATTTTATGATTCTATGATTTGTATTATATAGAAAAGGGTACAAGTCAGTTCTTTCACCAGTATGTAAATTCATTGCTCCATGTGAGAATTTACACAATCTTCACAATCTTCTCTATTATGGACCCCCATGCCTACAGCAAGTCTTCATATTTTAGCTTTCCAGTGAACTGTTCCTGTTGCACCCAGATGATCAGCTCTTTGTCAGCTTCTGCATGTTGTGACTTCTAGGTTCTGACTTTTGCAGAAGTGACAAATGGTAGGATCAACAGTATGGGTATTTGGAGTCAGCCCCAGGCACTGAGTCATATCACAGTGCCTGACTGACTTGATGATGGTGGTATTCTTTTCCTGTTGCTTTCATCATCAAAGGCAGAGTGAAAAGAAAATGAAGTAGCTTTATCTGCATTACAAGATAATTACAATAAAATTATTTTTGCATCCCTTAGGACCTACCTTCACATTTATCCTTTTCTTCTGATACTGGCTAAGAAATTCATTATCATCTAACTTGCATAATATTGCTTTCTCTAGGAATTAGATAAATCTGTCATGGAAAAGCCATTCTAACTAAGAAAATGAAACATCTTTGAACAGGAGAAGTTTACCAAGTACATTCATAGCTGCACTGAAGTGATTTGTCTTTATTTTCTAAACCTCTGACGTGTTTATAAAGCCAACAGCCATCTGTGATAGCAAAGGCAAGACCATAACAAGATGAACCTATACCATTCATGAGACACTTCAAGATTTATGCATGCTCAGCTGCAGTACAGCTGACATCTATTTCATGAGAAATATAAGGTTTGAGAAATCAGGGAAGAAAAGGTAAAAGGAAAACTGGGGAATTAAAGCAAACTAACCAAAGCAAATGGCAGATTTCACCAGCATCATTAATGGCTGAAATATTAGTAAAGTCATTGTCTGTTATTTCAGTTGCAGAAGGAAAGCTCTGCATCTGTTCATAGTGTTCTGATTTTATCCTTAAAGTTAGAATTGGTCTAAGCATCAGATGGAGATTGCTAGGTGAAGTGCAGGCTGAATAAATACTATATCTGGCTTCTCTCAGGCTGTCCTTTTAGAGTGATCCAACAACACAGCGCATACAATGTAAGGACTTAAATAAAAAACAAGTGATGTAAGATGGAGTGATCTCATTAAAGAAAGCAGCTGATGTCATAGCTTTGAAAGATACCTGCCAGAGAGCTTCCTGTTACTCTCTAGCTGTAAAAGTGTAATATTAAAAAGTAGTATGATCCAGTCCCAGTGGATATAAACCAGCATTCTTCATAGTGGATATAAAACAGCATTCTTCATGCTGAAGTGCTTCTCTATTACAGTAATACTCCTCTCTCCCCTGTCAGGTAGACAAATGCACACATCACATGTGTTTGAAACTGGTACCCAATCACAGGATCACAGCTGGGCACCTGCTGACAACAGTTTACTTGAAATGCTTATCAGAATAAATAAGACATAGTGGTCCTGTTGGACTCCTAACCATCTTCATCCAAAAGAGGGTTTTATATATTTGTCACCTAAATGAAAGATTGAAACAGAGGGACCAAAACTAATTGACATGCTATGGCTATGGGACACTGTGTTGGACTTGTAGTTTAGATGCAGTATTTGTTTGCAGTAAAGAAACAAAAAGCATAATCATGAAAATAGCTTACCTGAAATCATAGACCCTTTCTTTGAGCATGTAAAGCAGGAATAAGTGGAGTCTGGAAAATGGCTAAGAGCCACAGGTTTAACCCAGAGTACACAAAGCATGTACAGAAGAATGATGCATGGAAAAGTGATCTACAGCAGCTTTGGGCTCTGCCAACCAGGACTGGTTTGGCCGATACCTTGACATAGTTAGAACAATCAAAGTGCTGCTCCACCTCAGTGTGCCAGTTGCCAGCAGTCTCCAGGGGCCAGGGTGACAGCTAGGGATGGCTGACTGTAAGGGGACACATAGATGTAAATACACCAGCAGGATGTAATTCAAGAGTTCCCCTGCTTGAAGCTAAGTTTTCCAGGTTCCACTGTGCTCAGGGCTATTTCCCATGGGTGATTTCATGCAGAAGGCTTTACTGGAGCACAGAATGTGCCCACAATAAGCACATTGTTAAATGAGCAAAAGTATTTACTCACTGCCTGTGACCAATCTAAATATGAAATATCTTCCAGTGTATTTAATAGCTTGTGGAAGAAAACAATATACGATATGGAAGGGGCAGCAATGTTTTTTGACATATTGCACATTGCATGCCAGGCAGTGCAGGAAAGGAATGTCACTCAGTGCTTTTGATTGAGGACACCATAGCCAAAAAGCCAAATTGTCATATGCCTTCCACTTCACTGAGATGCCATGCTATGGAAAACATTGTAGGCATGAATGGAAACCCCCATTGAAGGCCAGATCTATACTGGAAGATCTGCCAAGGGAAAATGAGAAGCATATTGGGTCAATTTTGTTGTTTTTATACACGATGTGTTGTTCCTCACCTATATTTACTTGATTTGATGAAACACAGAATATAGAACATCTAGACAAACGTTAGGTAGATTTTTAATGCATCTTCCCATTTCAGAAGGCCCATAACTCTGCAGTCTGCACTTCAGACTCTAGGATCTTGCTTGCAAAATCCCATCATTCTACTGTTGTGTCTCCAAACCTACATTACTGTTTGCAGAACTTAATATTTAGTCCCTAAAATATAATAAACATGGAAACAGTAAGTCAGACTTCAGATTTAGCAAAAGGAACTAAATGATGAACAAGTTTTCTTTGTGGCAATCTATTAAAATGAGCATAGACATAAGAGACTATCAGTAAGAAACCTAACAACAACAATGATGACAACAAACCCCAAAACAAACCAAACAAGAACAAACCCCCCCAAAAGTAAATTTATTAGATGTCGCATGCAGATCTAGTACAAAAAAAAAAAAAAAAAAAAAAAAAAAAAAAAAAATATATATATATATATACTGCCTGTTTAAGACATGACTTCCAGATCTGAAAAACTAAACTGATGAACTCTGCAGGAAGATAACTCTTCTCTTTTTGACGTAGGGATTTGCTTGCATGGCACTCACACTGAAATCCAAATCTGAGCTAAGCTGTCTACTTTTATACACACTGGCACAGTCTGACTTCAAATAATCCAAGTATGAGAATTTGACCTATCCTGTTTGCATTTATAAGGTCTGGACGTGTCTGTTTGGAAATTCCAGCAGATTGGCAACTCTTCTATATCAAGACAGAGTTTTATGTATGACCTTCATCTTGCATGATACTCTGTCAGTAACATCTACCTACAAACAGCCCTAACCAGACCACAGGAATGCTAAGATGAAGCTGGAGGACTTTGTAAGAGTTTTACAGAAGACATTTCGGATAAATGTCACGTAGTTAATGATGCAGCAAATCAGAAATACTTTATACATTTTTTCCACTGAGACATGTGCTCCTAAAAGAGAGTTATGGAAGAAAATCATTGGATTTTCAGCCCTTGAAATATGCCCTCTGCAGGCAGCAGAATTGTCAGCTCGTAATAGTCTTCCAGAAATCCCTTGAGATCTCTGCCTCCTAAAGCCCTGAGAAAGTCACTGCTTATGAATCCATACCATTTGTGCACTTCAAAAGGTCAGAGCATAGCATCCCGTTTCTATCAACACCTGTGCTTCACTTTAATGGAGTCAAGATTTCACTCTTGAGACAACAAAACAACTTTCAAAGCATCATCTGTAGGTCATAAAAAGAGAACTTGATGCGTAGAAGTATAAACATTTATATGTGTATAGGAAGTGTAAGGAGTATGTAATTAAAAAGTAGTCAGTATAAGGAAACTCATACTTGTCAAATACACAAATTTCAGCAACACATATTGAGGGGCAAGTAATACGAGAAGAGAAGGAAAGAAGTACATAATAAAAAGCTTTCAGTAACCTAAACCCAGTATTAGCTGGAAATATTAATGTTCTTCTCAGAACGGCATAAGAAATTAAGAATATATCAAAGGCATTTATTTTTTTTTAACAAACCTCACAGAAACAGACTAAAAGAATGATATGCATTGATCCTAAGGTGTCATCTTTAAAAACCTCCCTGAGGATACAGTGATAGAGCAGTACCTCATTTTGCAGTTGGCAGTGTGTTACAGTCTTATGGACAAAATCCTCAGACTCTATCCTCTGCATTTTAAGTCTCATTTCTGTGACTTTATACTGATGCATCTCCATGGGCTCCTCTGAAACATACAGCTTTCTCTAGCATGACCATTACAAGCTTGGGCTATGGATTCTGCAACATGTCTGCTCTTCAAAGTTGCAATTGACTGAAATGCTGTTGGTCTGACAGTTCAGCAGACTCAGTTCAGTGGTCTGTCCAGTACAAAAGATTTTGCTAGCTTTTCCCTCCATTCCTGCATTCCTGTGTCCTTCTGTTCCCCAGTCTCTTTCTTGAAATTTCTTTAACTTTCTCTGTGGTGTTACTCTTCATTCTCTACAAATGTGTTGGCTGCCCAATGCATCTCATCACGTATCTTGAAAAAATCCTCTTATCTTTTCTCTCCTGAATGAATGCCAAAACTTCATGATTGGTTTTGATGATCATTGCTAGACTTATTATATATGATACAACCAAACTGCCATTAAAAATTCATAGCTGTTTTAGTGACCTTACTCACATACTACATATACAGTAGTGCTGAGGTACAGAAACACACTTGAAGTATGGAGCCAAAGTACTGAGACCCTTTCAAAACTAAGTTCTTGACTCTTGACCCTAAGGATGCTTCAGTACTACCTATAAATGCAGTAAAATGTATCATTGCAGTACTTACTTACCTTTTGGATATTTAAATTGAGGGGTTTTATTAGTAAACTCTTTATGTCATTGTGGAACTCTTCTACCTAGACAAGGACAGAATATTTTCTGGTGCAAACACTGTACATCTTCCTAACTTCTCTGCAAAGAAGACTGGTATGGGTCTTAGTGTGATAAGCTAGAGGTAAATAAGGAAATTACACTCCATGCTTGCAGTGAAGGCAATAACTACCTTTATATTGTGCTCCACTTCAGGCTTTTTTGGAAATAGTGCAGCCTCATACTAAGGAGTGGCACCGAGAGGTGCCCTCTGGTATTTGCTGCTTCTGCCACATCAGTAGTGGTCACTGTTTACGATCAACACATAACGAGCTCAGTAATAGTGAACAGTAAAACTGTTTTTGTTATCCCAGCTCGGGGCTTCTAGCCCAGAGCCTGCAAGCACTGTCTGCTGGTAGCCACATGCCATGTGTGATCTGGAACTACAGACTTTGTTCTGCTTGACAGCAGTGATTGTGCATTCTCCCCAGATAGTCACAGGCACAGATCCTAATCCCTGTCATTGTAGAACAGTTTTGAGTGTGGAAAGCAGTTGAGAATACAAATAATTTTCTTTGATTCTTCATTTGCTTGGAGCTGGGTTGTTGTCTTTCCCTCAGTCCTAGCAATTCCAAGAAACTCTCCTTTCTATATAGTCAAGCAATCATTATAGACTTAGAAATGCTTTTGGTTTGCTCAGAGTTAAGAATAATAAAACCTTTGTGTTCAGGATGAACATTGAGGTGCATTCTCTGAGGACATGAATGATGCACCAATTCACTACTGCACAACTTAGATACAAAATGTAACTGACCTAATTCCTTAGTAGATCTTATTGGTTAGTTTTAAGAAATATGCTGAGCTGGAATAGAGAAATGAGGCATAAATATGTGATAACAAAGAATCACAGATCAGGAAATACCTATTAGAAGTCTCAAGACAGTCAATACTAGCAGTTTATGTAACCAAGCAGTATCTGTCAATTTCTCAAGCATCCCACATGGACACCGTAGAGATTTCCCAGCTATTCAGAAAGCAAATTCCTCCAGGACAGCACAACTGTAGTGAAAGTGATATGACAAGAAATTAGTCCTGTCTCTAACACCTCTGAGGTCCTGAGTGTCACTTGTAACCAGTGTTCACATTACTATAATTGTGCATAGTACGGCACCCTACTCCCTATCTCACAAGGCTGTATTAAAGATTAATAAGGTGGTTACTGCAAATGCTATTATTAATCAAAACAGCCGCACAAATGCTAAATAGTAGCTGCCTACTTGTTACAGGAGCACCTTTACTAAAGAGGGAAGTCTGAACTGTTCTGGGTGTCTGCACAGCACAGCATTTTTTTCATTATTTTCTTGTAGAGTTATTATCTGCAAACAACATGCTGGGTGGAAAGAACGGCTGATTGAACACCTGCAGCAACCAGAATTTATGTTAGTATTTTGCAGTTTTCATCCCTAAACATTGATGTTTAAGACTAGTTTCACTATTCAGCCTTTTTACGTATAATTCTGGTGGGGGGTTCCGGATTAAAGTATGTGCTTTTTGCAAAGGTACTCTACATAAATTATAGCCAAGTATTTTAAGGCATGAGACATGGAAAGTATTTTCATAACCTTGCATCACTATACCTTTTTTGACAGGGGCAATAAACATAGTGTTTCAATTATAGGTCTTACACACACTATTGGGCAACAGGCCAGCAATTCTCATCTGTGTATTCCAGGACCTGTAGCATCTGTTTAGCTATAAATTCAGAGATGCTGCAGGTTATGGTCTTCTGTCAGGAAGATTAAGCTCTTTCTCAAAACAGTTTAATATAATTAATCACATTGCAATTAAACTCCAGAGTCTAAAACTAATAAAGTGTAATAAAAGAAGGTATTTATGATGGGAGGTCAAGAAAGGAGCATATGCTACTGCACTCATTGTTTGTCTTACAGATATCTTACATCTTACTCCTATGGAAAAAGAAAGGTAGAGATGATGTGCGAGGAGCCTTACAGACATGCAACTTGTGCCTTTTCCCTCTCTCACCTGGAATATCTAGTATTAATTTGGACAAAACAAGAGTAAAGTACAGAACATCTTGTATTCTTCAGGAGGCTTGAAGTGATGACATTTCTGCTTTTAGCTTTTATTGGTTTATAATTTTTTAATATGTTTATCTACTGAATTATTTTAATAAACTAAACTATAAAGGAGTCAATTCATCTTTAACTGTGGAAATGCTCTCATTTTCTGCTAATAAATTTTCATACACAGAGAACACACCTACTTGTGTGACCAAAATATGTTTGCAAATTTATGCAAGTAAGGCTAGATTCTGGGTAATGAAAAATATCAAATTTCAAATAAACATGAATGGCACCAGAAGCAGTATCCTAAGTCAAATTCTCTGAATTCATGTCAGATGTCTGTTGCTAAACAGAAAATCAAGCACAAAGACAAGGTAAGAAAAAAGGTATTTTATGTTAAACCGATTTTTAAATCCACTTCTATCACTGACATAATTTTCATCATTTGGTTTATTTTGAATTTTTTAAAATAAATTTAATTTGAAAATGTATTGTTATTTAACAAAATGAAAGTGTCAAAGCAAAAGTTTTATTTTCTAGTATTTCTTTAATATCTTTGAACAATACCTATGACCAGGTTCATCTTAGCACCATGGTGAGAAACTGCATAACCTATCTGCTAAAACAATTTGTTCAGCTCTTCTCTCAGTTGTATTACTACAAAACACAGGGAACTTTATGAGATTCCAAATAGACTTATCATTCTAGGTGCAGCAAATGAATGAGGATCTGTAAACTCAAATACCTACTATCAAAGACAAGATTTCAGTGATGAGGCTCTTATTTTTTTACCCAAATCATCCCGTCACCTGCTGATAACTAACTCCCTTTCTTAATTGAAAAGTCCAGTGACTTGTTTTCATATGCCTTCACCTATGATGATCTTGAAAGGAAAGGCAAGTAAGGGTTTTCTTCTGTCGGCCAAACTGTGCTTACTTCAGCGACTTAATGCTTTTTAAAAGAGATTTTTCCCTCTCAAAGATCAGCCAAAAAGAAGAATTTCTGATCCACTGCTTATATCAGCTGAAAGGCAGCAGTACAGCTGGTACAACTGCAAGCTGCTGCAACTGTGAGCAATCCTTGCACACGCTTTCATGGAGTGCTACCGACGGTTTCTTAAAAAACTGATGTCTCTCCATTCACAGTCAGCATTGTAGCTCCAGTGACTGAGTGATGGCAAATCACATACTGTGCAGGGAAAGCCTCCTTATGGATTACATAAGATGTATTTATCATCTGTCATCCAAACAGATCCTAATTGCTAGGATTGACTCAGATAAAGACTAAGATTTGGTGTTACCAGACAGTTACTTAGATCCTCAGTAAGTCATTTGCTTCTATGGCCTAATAACTAAAGCTTTCATTTATTTAATAAAATGAAGAAAACAGGAGTTCAGTGGAGCACGGAGATACTGTCACAGTGACAGATCAGTGCTATGGAGGACGAGATGCCTGCAAAATAGTCTCAGATCTTCCCCAGCCCCCAAAATTAGAGGAAAGGACTACTGCTGACCAGCTAAGCCATCTAGCACACAAGCCCATCCTAACAGAGAATTTAAGCACGTGCAGAATTTTAAGTTTATAGCCAATTCTTTTGATTTCAGTTGGAGTGCTCATGCTTTAAAGACACTTGTACACTTTATAGTCACAGTTCAGGTGAGTAACATGTTTTTGTCACAGATATTGGAGTTTCATTTTAAAAAACAGCGGTCTTTTTAAAGTCACATAAATTTACAGTTTTGAAAAAACTATGAATTTGTTTAAAAAAATAATGTAACTTTATTCTTGTTATGGAATTAGCTTACCAGATGCTCTTTGGTTGTGCTGGGGTGGACTTGGGCGAATCAAGCCTGCGCTTTCCGGTTTAGTCAGTGCTTGCCTCAGCAAAGCACTTTGTGTTCTGCATCGCTAGCAGATGGAACAAACTGCCTGCACTTTGTAAGATAGCATTAACTGCAATCCAGAAAAGACTAGTAGTCCTGCTTCTCTGGTGCTTCCCTCTGTACCCACATGTTGATAACCAAAGCCAAGCCACATCTGCTGGTCTTCTGTGAGAGGAAGGATATCCATATCCCTTTATTCTCCATCAGGAGTTGAACTGTGGCATATTTGTGTGCTTTGAAAATTCACTGGGGGCAGAGAATAATATTAATGCAGAGCAGACACAGTCATCCTTCATCACGTTACTATGTTAATACCACAAATATCTGCAAAGAGTAAACAAACCAGCAATGAAACCATTTCTGAGAAAAGTAATCATGCTTTTATGAGACAAGGGATTCTTTGTCTTCAGCAATCCATCTGCTTTCTTCAGAATTTACAGCACAGTTTAGAGATTAAAGAAGCATCGCCTGTAAATAAAATTAACATAAATTGGTGACATTTAATTGTGATGTGCTTGTTATATTCCAATATAATAGGTAAACAGTCCTTCAGCAATCACAGCATCATTAAAGGAAAAGCATCTGTTTCAGAGAGGTTACAAGGCCGTGGGATAATGGCAGACAATATTGTCTTTAAAAGATTTGTTTCTCTGACTACACTTACTACATGATACTTGATCTCACTATGCTTTTGTACTTTGGAATGGAAAAAAACCCAACTGTTTAGTTAGGCTTTTAGGAAGCATTAGCTAATTATAGCTTTTTTAATCCCCTTCATTTAGAACTAGTCTCCGGTTTGTAGTAGCTGAGATCATCTCCATCTTGCAACATCCCACATAGTCATTTGCTGGATATCCTGTTTTTCCTACAAATATCCATCTCTGAACTCTCAATTCTACTAGTTTATCTTAACTGATAGATTCTGGATGATTGATTTAACTAAAGATAAAAAATCAGCTATTATCTCTGTATGCCTTAATCCAAATGTCATGAACTATAAAAACCAGTGCACAACAATGTTCAAAATTCCCAAGCTGATGCCCACATCTCTGACTCATTCTTCTTATCTTTAACTCTGGACATATTCTGTATGCAACACATTCTTTGACTCCTGTATCTGCTCATAGAAAATAAACAGAAAAGAAACGAGTTTTGCTGAAACTCAGTATAATTCTTACCTAGTGTTCCAATGTTTTTCATAGTGACAGAGAAATGTTTTAATATTCCAGATGAAACTTTAGTTGCAGAAGCCTAAAAACCTCAGGTTGAAAGGGACCTCAGGCAGCCATCTAGTCCAATCTCCTGCACAAATAACATCCCTAAAATATCTCACATCTCAGAAAATATATTAAAATTACATATTTGACCTGCTTGAAAAAATTATTCTTAAAATGGTTGCTAACATTTCATTTCACTTACTGATACAAATTTTGGAAAGAAGTAGAAGAGCTAGTGGCCTCAGCAGTCTCTGGATGAAATAAATATACTTCCAGAAAGGATGGCCGTGTAAAAAAAAATGTGGAGGGTTAATGTAAAAGAACCACCCAGGTACAGCATATGCTGATGTTCAATAAGAGAATAGTGAAACAATAAGCAAAAATAACATATATAAAGTCTAAAGTCTCTCATTAGATGAGGTTAACCTTCATAAAAAGACAGCAGGTTTTAGCACAAAGGCAACAACAGCATCACATGGACAAATAAAATATCTAGAGCACTATTTCTGCAAGAAAAATAGCAAAGAAATTCCATGGTGGTTGTATTCGGCAGAGAGCAAGACAAAGATGAGTAAAAGAAGGACTAACCTTCACTTAACATTAGTATCTCCAGCAAAGTACAGCATGTTTATTATAAAAGACAGAAATATTTTATTGCTAACATCAAGCAGCACTAAGATAACCTTTTTCTACATATCTGCATTAGAGGTACTCAAGGAGTGTAAGTTAGTAGTCTTATCTCACCACGTTCTCCTACACATTTATTTCCTTTCTGTCTTCCCATTTTAGAATCATAGAATAGTTAGGGTTGGAAAGGACCTTAAGATCATATAGTTCCAACCCCCCTACCATGGGCAGGGACATCTCACACTAAACCATGTCACCCAAGGCTCTGTCCAACTCAGCCTTGAACATCGCCAGCAATGGAGCATTCACAACTTCCCTGGGCAACCCATTCCAGTGCCTCACCACCCTTACAATAAAGAATTTCTTCCTTATATCCAATCTAAACTTCCCCTGTTTAAGTTTGAACCCGTTACCCCTTGTCCTGTCACTACAGTCCCTAATGAAGAACCCCTCCGCAGCACCTCTACTGTCCCCCTTCAGATACTGGAAGGTTGCTATGAGGTCTCCATGCAGCCTTCTCTTCTCCAGGCTGAACAGCCCCAACTTGCTCATCCTATCTTCATATGGGAGATAAGTCCCCTCCAGTCCCCTGATCGTCCTCGTGGCCCTCCTCTGGACTTGTTCTAACAGTTCCATGTCCTTTTTATCTTCAGTTCCAGTCCAGACTCATGTTATTCTGCACCTTTTAGATTTTTTCTGCATTCTCTAATACTTTTGCAGGTCCTCCATTTTCTGTTGGCATCTTACAGCTGCCCCACATACTCTTCAGAAGTTCGTGTTCAATTTCTGAAGCACAGAACCCAAAATATCTTTATTTAGAACTGTTTTCTTGTCACTTCAGAAAGCTGTCAAAGAGTGCTGTTATTGAGATCATCTGAGTGGTTTTAATCTTCCACTAAAGAAACACAAGGGTATAGTCATTTCAAACAAGAGCAGACATTTCTTAAGACACTGCTACTGGGAAGTGTGAAATTGAGGGAAACTGCAAAGAAACACAGAGAATGTGAATTCTTCACAAAAGGAATAATTCTGATTTTTTTGCTATCTATCTTGCCAGGTACTGATGTTTTTCAGAATTGCAGTGAAGCAGCTGGGACCCTTATGGTCTCCCACATCCCTGCTCTTTAAGCATGCAATAGGATAGGCAATGACCAGGGAGATGGTAAAGGATAAGGAGATGTTTCCAGGGTTTCTTCTTAACTTCTGTGAGGACGTAAGAGCATGAATGCGTGGCAATGCCATCATGCACTTGTCTCTCTTCGGTAGCACTCTCACTTTCTGTTTATTGTCGTGCTGAGATCAACCCACTGGCTAATTTCTTCCATCTCAGTCTGTCTCACTGTTTCAGGTTTTCAAGGCCATCTCTGCACAGAACAGGGCTGGAATACTACTTTTTTTTTAATCTGAGAGGAGAGCCGCATCTGCTCCATTGATCTGGGACTCATACAACTCTATCTGATCCTTTGCCAACACACCAGAGTTGACTTTTTTGTTGCTTCTCTGAGAGGAGTAGAATAGCTAGGTAGTATGAAGTATGATTTCATGGTGGCAGGGATCATGGAACATGCAGTTAATCTAAACTGCATCAGAAACTTGGAGAAACAGGGCAAGCAGGACCTACTTTGGACGTTTTCAGGCACATCAGGCTTTTATCAGAAACTTGGGAAAGGTGAAGTTCATTTAAGAATAGAAAAGGTATCATGGTTTATCTATGAAAAAACAACTAATTCCTCTCAGTCCTGTTTAGCATCACAGGGCTCAGTTACATCCCAGTGGAAAGTCCAGTAATGATGGTTATGGTGTGCAATTTCTTACAAAAACCTTGCTCAATTTCTGTGTAATTTGCATTAAATCTTGAGCATTCATTACATTCCTGTGCTTCTGGTTTACATACTGGGATTGTTTGGCTGGGATGCTGCTAGTTTCACTTCTTTAAGAACTCTACACAGGGCTAACGTGTGTTTTTAAAGTGCAAAATACGGAACTGGCATGGGTGTAGGTGGCAGAGATGGTCTAATGCCTCTGGCGTACTCATGAAATGTGTGGCATTCCTGAAACTATTCCTGTTTCTTAGCAAATATGATTCGTAGATTGCAATTGTTAGTTGCAGCAGGTTTCAAACATAGAAGAGCTAACACCTTTTTACTCTCTGAAGAAAGCACGAACTTTAATGCTTTGTCACTGAAAAAAGAAAACAAAAAACCACACTTCTCCTAAGTTCTGCTGCTCCTGTTTTTCACTGCTTAGTCTTTCAGGAGACTGGAAACAAATATTCTCAGCTGCCTAATGCAGCTTACAATCAAACACAAATTAAATTTTCTGTGCCATTTTGACAAAAATCCTAATAATACAAATTACTGTTGGACAACAGCCTTACTCTATAAAAATACTTACATTAGGAGATGTCTTTGAATTGTCTATTTCATCCAGGGTTCAGGTCAAAGGTATACAAGTTGTTTCTCTTACTGGTATTTCTTCACTGTGCTCAAACAAGCAGCAGAGGGCACAGCTCCCTGCTGAAAGCCTCCCAAGCTGGAGGTTGTGTGGCTGCCTCATTCTGCTTAAAACCTTTCCTGAAACGTTTCTAAAATGTATCAGAAGAGACGCTTTCATTAAAACACTGCAGTTTCCACAGTCAGTAATACCCCTGAAAGAAGGTGCTTCCCTTTAGCCAACAGTTAATTCTGTACAAAATCATAAGGTTTAGTTATGCCTAATGCAACTTCCAGAATACAGCTGTTACCCCAGACCACTGAAGTACTTGTTTACATACTGTTTTGTACAGAACTCCAAAAATTGAGTATGTTTGGTTACCTTTGGCAAACATCTGCGCCTGACATATAGTTTGAATTTATTCAGAAGCACTAGGAGTAATAATTGGCAAAGCTGTATTCAAACTGATCAGCAGCTCGAATTAAAGGGTCCAAGCAAATCCTTAAAATATATCATTCAGGTAACAATTTTCAGCAGTCTCATGGCACACAAATGTGATTTTCAGCTTCTGGCCCCAAACTCTGGGGTCTGTGGATTCTTTTCAAAGTGAAAGACAATTAAGAAGAGCAAGTTTACTTTCAGTAGGCTTTGATTTTCTCTTTGTTGGTAAATGTTTAAGCATCTGAAATCAAAGAACTGAAAACCCCTAATGCAGAGCAAGTAAAATATACCATCATAGTAGTCTGTCTTTCTCTTCCATATGTTGTATCTATAACCAGATTAAGTCTGTTGCAGCTAGGTATGCTTCTTACATATTAAGGTACAGAATTAAAACAAAAAAACCAGACATAGGACTATCCATCACTTCTGACACAGATTGTTTAATGTTGTGCCAATATAACTGCAAATAATACGTTTTTTATTTAGCACCATGCCATGTCCACCTATAAATCTGTTCTGATATCTATATGTATCAGTTGCAGTTTAATATATTCCCTGAATCTGAGTTGCATAATGACTTTTATGAAATTTTGATGACATTTACTAGAAAATATGGATTACATAAGCTCACTTAACACTTGATACAAGAAAAGATTATGCATACTTCATTATCTGGACACAGTTTCTTTTTTCCTTGCTTCAGACTTTGGCTGTCCTCATAACTGGGATAGGGGGTGATAGGACAGACAGCTTCATAATTTATAGGTCTGTCAACAAATAGGAAAAAAGAAATCTTTTTTTCTTTCACCACTTAAAATAAATGGCTAGTTAGTATTAAAACTAAAACTGTATCCTGTAGCAGATAAAACTCCACAGTTAAGCTGACACTTTTCCCCTCACAAAGAGAGGCCAGGTTTGATCTTGTCCGCAATAACGAGCCATGCATAGACAAAGTAAACTGTATCCTTCCCATTAGCAAAGCCTGGTACAGGAAGCAGGCGAAAGGTAACATGAGAAAAAATCTTGTTCACAACCTTTGGGGTCCTCTTATTTTGCATCTTTATGCCACAGGCCAATATTTACTCTGCCTTATATTATTTTAAAATCCTTATCTCTTGCACGCTAAGCAGTACTTTTCATAGGAATAGACAGAGCTTCCTCAAACCAAGCAATGCCTGATAACGTGGAAGCATCCTCCTTCTAGCTCAGTCCAAAACTTTCACAACTTTGCAATTTCCTTCCACTAATTTATTTACAATAGCTATAAGGGAAGATTATCTAATACAGCTTATTTACTTTTGACCAGAGCATTACAAATAACAATATCTTCAGTCTTTGTAAACATCAACTAAATAGGATCACCATGAGACCTAGTGAAATATTTTTTTAAATTTTTGTAAGATTTTTTCACAAATTAGTTCATTATCAAGGTGCATAGTATTTGGCACTTAAAAAATGAAAAAAAAAATCCTTTGATATTCTTGTAATTTAACATTTTTTTAAAGAGTTTTTTTGTGTTTTGCTTTGGTTTGGTTTGGTTTGGTTTGTTTTTTCTTCTGTCCAGTGTCCTTAAAATAAGACTTTTTTACATTCATTCCCATACTATGTTCACTTTTAATTTCATACTTGCAGATAAGGTCATCAGGTGTCCTGCTATGCGGAAAGTTAGAAACATCTATAGTGGTTTACAGGTGGAGAGCTATAGACATCAAAACTTTGCCCACACTCATCTGCAAAGCCAGGGATCCTCTTCTATTTATGCTTTGAAGGTTTTGCCAAGGATATCACATATCTTTCATCCCATTTTCCTGGAAAGGTGCTAACACTTTCCCTGCAGAGTGTGGATAGCCTCAAGTGTGGAGGCAGTAGTTAGCAGTTGATGGAATACAGCTTATTACCATCCATGATCTTCAGCTGCCTTATTTCCTGTGCTGCTTGACATTTTTTATGATTGCTGTCTTGCAATTTAGTCCCACAATTCTAGTGCATTTGTATAACATGACAATGTCTGGACTACAAGAGCACTGGAGGAATGCACAAGAGACACAGAAATAGTTATAAAGTGCTTTAAATCATATTGCCTATCATATAGTCTAGTAGGAGAGGGAACTGAAGGAAGTCACCCAAATGGCAAGTGCTATGCAGCCAGTGGTAAGATATGAGCCACTCTTCCTAAGTTGTATCACCTTAGGTCCTGGGACTGTTTAAAGTCAAACCTAATTTTTTTGTCATCTGCAGAAAAGCTAATAATACAGCCACATTGTAACTTCAAGAATTAAAATACGTGGTAAATTTGTTCAAAGAAATACTGGATTCTTTTCTTTTAAATCGTGATTCATGAGCTCTTCACGAGCTCCAGAGCTCCTTCGTAACATTAATCTTACTCTCTACGTTCACTCAGAAAAAAAAGAAATTGGTTTTGACAGGTTTTAATATAAAAGTGTAAGAACAGCTTAAACTTTAATTAAGAAATACTGGTAATTAAGTATTTTAGCAACAGTAATAGGGTCATAGTTAAAAGCTGAAACTTCAGGGGGTATAAAAGAGTGTAATGGGAGTAAGCCAGTTGTGTTGGGTTTCAAGAAGCAAACCAGTTGTTATGTCAGTCACACACTGTCTGCTGCATTTTAGTCAGAGGTCTAGAATTACTCTAAAGCCTGGCTGATGAGACAGTAAAAAGGTCACAATTCTAAAATATTGGCTTCTCTTCCAAGAGATCATTTTACTGAATCTCTGCCATGCTCACCTCGCACAGAAAGAATATCTTTCATAGTCAGAAAATTGACATTGATTATCTGATCAAGCAAAAGATACTGTGGATATTTTTCCACATTATGTTCCCATTGCATCTGTATAACAAGTCAAGATTTATGTTTCCTTTGTCTATTATTCCTAAAATTTAATTCCCTTCTTTGTTAGAACATTCAAAATTATCTTGTCCCACTCTTCTGTATTTTTTGTCACTGAATTTCTTTATATTGTACTGTCCCCATATCATGCTGGAATGCACCCTCTGTTTCACTCAGACCATAAACACAATTTCAGATCTCTGTGGATTACTCCTAACTAGTCACTTGGGGTTTTTTTAGTGGTCCAGCCAATAGTTCCTAACACCTGAGAGAAGGTTTTTTTGATATTATCCATATAACTCACAGTGACCAACACTGCCTACAGATGGCTGATCGGACAAGGAATTGAGGAGTCTCTGGCTCTTTCACTCTGCTGTGAGTGTGAACAACTGCAGAGGATTTGATGCTGTGGCTCTCATAGGGGTGAAAGAATTTATCCTACATTACTCCAAAGCAATGATAATAATTGACATCAGATCTGGTCAAAAGTCAGGATTTCTCTTCTGCAAGAAACACAATCTGTTTCAAAACAGTTCTTTAAATAATTTATACATTTTACTGATGCCTGCTAAATCCCTCCCCAAATATGTTTGAAAGAGTTCTGATCCTTAAAGTGAAAAACTTTTGTGCCATGGATATATTTGTCCCAGTGTGCGAGGCCTACCTGTCCCTCTAGGACTCCTAACTGTCCTAGGGGACAGGTAGGAGGTTGGGAGTCTTACATGTTCCTAATAACCTTGTAACTTGGACTTTAATCCCAAATCTTCTCATGCGGCAGGAGAGAGTCTGGAAGTCCTGAGTGCCTGGGATGAAAGTTGCATTTTTGGGTACTCCTGGGCTGCCTGCTGTATACCTGAGTTCTCCAGAGCAGTGGATTGAATCCTTTTAGTGCCTGGTGTCAGGTCTGGTTTCTGAAGCCCCAAAACACAGTCACTGAAACCAGCCCAAGTCTGTTGCAAGTCTAAATGTGGCAGTAATTTATCACAGCAATTCCAGACCATAGCAGCCAGGACAGTGGCAGGCTCCCAGTTCCCCTTGCCTCAGCAGGGTGCTGAAGGGCTGCTGCAAGCCTGGTTACTAAGATCTTCAGACTCCCTGCTGAAGAAGCAGGCCAGGTCCAGAAAAACGTGGTATTTCCAGCTGATCTACTTGTTTTGCCATCTTCCTTTATCACATAATTTGCACAGTAAGTTTGCCAAGTACCATAAATTGTGCACCCTTCACTTCCAGGAGAAATTTCATTATGTAGTGAAACACTGGTACCATCTAAGTAAACTGACCAGTAAATTGATCAGGGACTAAGCAGGTGAAGCTGTCTTTCTTTCAACAGAAGTTGTTGGTGGTAATTTTCCCTTGAACGTTTTCCATTCTGATAAGACATAATTTCTGAATAATAAAAAATTCAACAGAATATTGCAATCCACCTATAACTGAGACACACCTAAAAGCTGTCATACTCTTAGGCATCAAGTTTTACAGGTTATACCATTGCTTGCACAATGGTATCTGAAATTCCTGACGTCAGCTGCGGACATCTGCAAAGGCAGATATCAGTAGTTTCCTATTACTGAGAATAGTCTGTAAGAAAAACAGGAAAATGTCAACAGGTTCCACTTTTGCAACGCAGGATGACAAGGCAATGCCTACATAGTCTGTGATAAACCTTATTTTATATAGAAGTAATTACTCCATACACTCTGTTCAAATGGTTACAAATATTGATAATACCACAACTATTTAACTATGTTACAGTACTTGTCAAGCATAAGGTCCTAAAAACAAAATCCTGCTTTTCAACATGTCTGAGACAGAGTTTATGCCAAGCAAAATCCCATATGTGTTAGTACAACTTAGCTTTAAAACAGAGAGTTGGGGCATGGTATTTTATTACTAAAGAAACAGCTGATTGAGTGTATTCTTGAAGTATGAGATAGGACCTGCGTTGGAAGTTGGACTTCAGTCATGCACTTAATCAGGTGTCAGTCCCCAAGAAGGTTGCCTTAAGGATTCCCAGCAGTACAAAAATGGCTTGATACCATTTCCAAAACATCTGAAGCTGGTAGCATTTAGTAGGCCTCGAATCTCCTCTTTTATTAATGAGAGCATTGTTAGTCATATTAATGTAATTATTTAATAATATATTGACCATTTTGTTGCACACAGACATTGTTTTTTTTTTTTTTCCACCAATAAAAGCTACTGAGACCAAATATTTATTAGAGAGAGTAAAATTCAACATTGTAAATTCCATACATAGATGTCTTTAATCATTGATATGGATTTTCAAAAAGGCTAAGCATTCATTGTTTTCTCTGTGGTCTGTACTTTTATATTTTAATTGTCCTTTGGATTGTGAAGATTTAGTGTAAAGGTCTTTGGATAGCACTTGAACAATTAGAATGACGTATATTTTAACTTGGCATCTAAATCATATCTGTGTCAGTATACGTACTGAAACAAAAAATAAATACATTGCAAGCCACACTGTTTCCTTATTACAATCTTCTATCGCAGTTACTCACACCATTCTGAAATCATATGAAATCAATAAAGGTTGGTTAGAAAATATTATTGTCTTTACTGTTTTAGCAGGCGTATGAAAGCCCAGGCATAAGAAAGTTAGACATTCAGAAGAAAATCAAAGCAGAGAACTTGTCTCAACAGCTTTCATCAGGACCAGCAGTTTCTTTAAGACAGTACCTTGCGAGGAGAAAAAAAGGTGGCAAATTTGAACTGGAGCTGTCGAAGGGACAATAGTAAAAGCTGTCTTTAATAGACCAGATTTATTTAAAATCACTGAATATTTATTTCCTTTCCTTATAAAAATTCTCCAGAATTACATGGATTGTAATATTTGTAATATTGTAATATTACAATACAATATTGCATATCAACTATCTGTATTATGTATACAATTGTTTCCAAGAGAAAGTGTCATGAATTCAGTATTGGTACAGAATTAGAAGTAGGAAATTTTGATTATTTATCTGGGACCTGACCACTGGCACAAGTTACATGCTATTGTCAACAGAGACCATCAGTCTCATATTAAACCCAAGGAAGTAAAAAAAAGATGTATCTCTGGGGCTCCTTCGGATCACTTGGAAACTTTCCATGTGCAAAGAGATCGTCGATGTTGGACATTCATTACATCTGGATTTTGAGGATAAAGACAATCAATCAGATTAGTAAAAAGTGGGTCTGGAGAGGGGATGTGAGAAATTTTATTTTTTTCATTCCCCTTTTCTCCAATTTGTATAGAAAACTACTAGCTGCCTTTAAGCAGTATTCACATAGATTAGGGTATGCTTGCTAATTTTGTTATACTAGTTGGCAATACGCTTTAAGTGTCACAGGAGATTATGTGCTTTAAAATTAGGGCTTGCTGGAAAATGTTCTTGCGTTAACTGCAAAAGTACTGCCAATTTCTCAGTAGGGAATCATCAGGATAATCACTGATTTGAGGAGTAGAAGATAAGAGAAAGGCTTCTAAACACAGTTACTCAATTGCACTTTTTATTTTGTTATCAACATGTGGTGGGAGATTTATATATCTGTAAAAGTATAACTCCGTATGAAATCATTCTGGACTAGGTTTTTTTCTTTATTACCTTGTTAGCAAAAGAAGAGATTTCTTTATGTTAGTGTGTAATACTGCAAGTGCTGCAAGAACTTCAGGAACATATTTCTAAGCATTGAGAACAGTTACGGGTGGGAATCAGTACCTATTTGTGTTCTTGTAAGCAAAGGAACTAATGATAATGGACAACAAGCAGTGCCAGTAACGTTCGAGTACACCTGTGGCATCTCATAATCTAAATTCAGAAAACATCAAGTACCTGTAACTGTTACTTCTGTGAATAAAGAGACCTTAAAATACTGTCATAAATAAATCTAGTGAGAAGTGAGTTCCATGAGGTAGGACTGTTTGTTCTGCAGTTATTAAAATCCGATTCCTGTTTCTGGCAAACTGCTGGTTTTCTGCATTATTTTTCCCTTTGTTTTCTCTCTGAAGTAGGTGTATTCACATGTATTTAACCTGAATTTTGGAACTGTATCAAGGAGACATGCATATTTACTAATATCAATACACTTATATACATACCTAGAATTAAAACCATCAATAACTTTGGCTTAACTGCATAAACTGTTGTGTTGAGGGTTTTTTATTATGTTTTGTTTTCTTTTCCTTTTCCTCCAGATGTTTAAAATAATCTAATATCAAGGTATGTTAATATGTAAACTTGGAGAAAATGGCTTGAAAGTTATAAAATCTTTAAAAGCTATACCTTGCTTGTCAGGAAGACTTTATTGGTTGATATTTTTACCGTACTTCATGTATTTGCAGTGCTGACTGGTGGACCTCTCACTGGAACATAGAGATTGAGGCAGTTTCATTCCAAAGGCCAAACTGAAGAGCACGGATCAGAGCATACGGTGGATGGAAGGATATATGCCTGAGAGGTACAGTCAATGGAAAACTGTCAAGGCCAAGTTTTCAAAGTCTGGTCATATACGTCATCCCTAGGCAAAAGGGAAAAAAAAAAATTAAAAAAGCATATTTAGATAGCTTTGATTGATTGATAATTATTTTATTTTGCAAAAGCAATACCATTTCTGCATGTGCAAAGTTGAAGAAGCAAATTGGGGTTTGTAATCAGTACTTATTCTAAATTGAAATACTTGAAATAGTACTTAAATAATGAAATAGATCTAAAATGTGCAGGTATAGAAGTATGGAGCACCTGCTAAATGTTAAAATATCAGCTGCTAAAGTACATTCAGCTTAAAACTATATTAGCTGCTTTTTAGAGAGTTTAATCGCCTAGCACACTATATTTGTAGCTGGAGATACAAGCATGATGATTATTGTAAGGTGGTTTTTTTTTCCCTGGATTTTCAAGGACAGCAAATAAGAATGAAACCCAGAAGAAATTCACAAAGAAAAAGAGGTAAAAAGATATCTAGCGAGGGCACCAGCAGCTGCCAAGTACGTTAAATGGCTTCAGATAATGAAGCAAGGTCTGGTTTACAAAAATTAAAACCCACCTCTAAAGTAACAGATTTTATTTGCTTTCCAGTGCCTTAGTGTCCTGCTAGTAGTCATCAACATGCCAAAACCCAATTCATGTTCAATCCATGTACTGTTATCTTTGACAGTTTTCTAGATTTTAGGAACATTTCAACATGACAAACTAATGAGATGGATTATACATTTTTAATTTAGGCATTAGGAACACACAGCCAGAAGAAAAAGAAATTTCCTAAGAAGAAATTTTCCGCTGTTGAGACTGCTAAAGCTATCTCATTTGATGCAGCCAAGATAAGAAAGGGGTGTCCCTTTAGAATTGCTTTCTGCTGTAAAAAGATAGTGCACTTAAGCCATGCTTAAGCAGCACATGATTGTTTATTAGTTTGATTTGAATCAATAGTTTAAAATATATTGAAGCAGTAAAGATGTTAAGTTGAAAAGCAATTCAGCTTTTTTAAAAAAAACAGAAATAAAAAAGACTCCTGATTTAAAACACAATTTTAAGATTATGTGCATTACGTGATTTTTTCCATGTTCTGTTTTTGTATTTTAGAATCTTCTGCCTGTATTTTAAGATGCTTTGATATTTTTTGTGGCCATGTTGCTGTAACATTATACAAATAATCCAGGACTAGACTATTGCCATAGAATTACATAGTCACTAAGGAATTGCTAAGCCAATTCATAGATCAGACGGCATTTAAAGAAATTATTACAATTTCCATGTTCTACAAGTTTTGCAATTTTATATTTCACAAAAAAAAGTTCATGACATAATATGCGACATACTAGGCTGAACAAAGTTCCTTAAAACTCTATAAAAGCAAATAGTCTCAAATACTCATTGAAAGATCTGTTTTGAATAGAAACCATCCACAGCCATGATGTTCATTGCCATACCATCAATCTTTTTCAATGAATGGGACTATTGTGAACAAATATTGCACCATGTGTAACAAAGTGCAAAACCACATTAAATGCTATTTAATGAATTACATTTTTAAAAACATGGAATTAAAAGCATGCACAGGAAACTTAGCAATAAAGTTAGAAAAATGCATGTCCCTTTGAAGCTGTGTTTTTCCTCATCTCTGTGTACTTACCCCTAAATTGCTTTCAGGAATACATACAGTTCTGCCTGCCCCAAGGTGAAGCCTGGATGCGAAGTCCTGACAATGCCAGGGCAATTCAGCTGAACACCATAAATCTGCAGGCGTTCGTTCACAAGCATGGTCTCAGTTTCAGTCTGACCCTAAGAGTGCAGAGTGGTGTTTCTGTTTTACTCTAATTGTGGCATTTCTGTGTGTAATAGAACCAGCAAAAATGACCCTGTAAATTGCATTTTAGCTTTATTTCATTCTCTGGAATGCAGACAAGTATTCGAATGTAGCTGAGGCTTCCAGAAAGCTGGATGGCTTGGCAGTTGTCACTTGTCCTGAAGGTCGGTTACTGACATACTGAAAACACGTTGCTCTTCCCTTTCCTTAGCAATACTGCAGTCAGTGATGAGGACTAGGAAAAACAGGCCTTTCAGTTAAATCAGTGGACATGATTGTCTCTTATCCTGATTTAGCCCATATTGATGACTTTTTCCATGCTTCTACACAGATATTTTTACCCAAATGCCCATTTCATGAGTTCCCACCTTTTGTGTTTCCATTCCAGTCCACTTAGAGCAACATGAACTTTCACAGAAAGTAGTTTTGAATTGCATGTGCTATTATTGTCTGTCAATCAGAAAAGAAATTTCTTAATCAGAACTCCAAGAAATCTTAACCCCATGCCCATATCTGTCAAAATCAACTGAGACAGGAAAAAAAACCCCAGCAAACCAAAACCCCAAAACCAGCAAAATCATCTCTTTGAATGCTTTCAAAGTGAATTTCAAGGATAAGAACATATGATCAAGGCAATCATATACTTCTGAATGGCAGACTGTTTTTGCACTACTATTGGCATTACTCTGCCAAGCAGAAGCAAAACTTCCTGTTATTTCCTCAAAAGTCCTAAATTTTGTCTCAGAGGGTTTTCAAAGCTGAAATAATCAGCATTTGTAAAGCATATTGTTATTCTGAATTCTATTAGAATTAAAACTATTGCTACATACTTAGGATTTTAAGTTTTCTTATTTACAGATTGGCTTGTGCAAGGAAAACTTGAAGGGTGTCTTGAAGGCCTTGGATTCAGTAAAGACCAAGATTAACATCATCACAGCCTAATCATGACAATATATAAGGTAGCTAAATTTAGTTATAAGCAGTCTCTCATCTGCCTTTTGAACATCTCAGAGTAATGCTGCTTAAGGAGGCTGTTGGGATGTGGGAGCTGAAAGCATGATCCTGGGCATAAGTTAATGGGATCCCATAAGATATTTGTATTGTTGGTGCTCCACCATGTAGACAGCTATTGGCTCTTTGGATGGGGTCTTCATCATGATCTAGTGGAAGATGTCCCTGCCTATGGCAGGGGGTTGGAACAAGATGATTTTTAAGGTCCCATCCAACCCAAACCATTTTATAATTGTATGCTTCTACGTGTGCTTAGCTGAAATTTTCCTGTCCTGACAGAAGCCATTGTAATTCACTATGGCATTTGGCTAGTGCTTTTACTGGAATTAATCTATATTCTTTTTGTGGTAGGCAAATTTATTTTAACAGTGAATTTTAACAGTGAAATGTACTTTAAAATTTTTAGTCTTCTCATTCCTTCTGATGTACTAAGTAAATTGTGGTCATAAGAAGCAAAGTAATTGTTCAGAGTGAAATTAATCAGTACTCAGCTTTCCACAAGGAGTTTATGCAACTCTATGAGATGCCTGTTGTTTTTCTCTCAATAAAATTGCTGCTGTTAATAATGATTACTAATGGGTTATTGTTGATGTGGCTAATAAAAATGATTTCTTTTTCTAGTATAACTGATTATATGCCCGATTAAATTAATAAAGAAAACACTTTGAGAAGAAACACTTGTATCAGTGCTATGCTACCAGTGTTTTATAAGAAATTGTGTGGCAATTGTTTTATTTCATCTGTATGTCTAATAAAGAATTCTTAGACATATGTCCATGAAAGAAAAGAGCACCTTGGTCTAGCCATAATACTTATGGCACCAGTCTCACTATTTCTCAAGCAGAAGAATACTCTGCAAATGACCTCAGCGGTGGCAACTGAGTTATTTTATAGAGCAGTGGCAAAAGTCTGAATAAGATAGTCAACATCTAATATAAAAAACCATGAAGCATTGGAACAGGAATTAGGATTCCAGTTGACCTCATTATGTAATTTAAATATTATTTGACTGAAATTATGAAGTACCTTCATTAAATTACGTGATCATTATCTCTTTGGGGTTTGCAGTATGTGTTTCAACAGATATAGTTTCTCCTTTAACATTTGCATGCCTGGGACTTTCCAGTAAAAGCAGCGCTGTAAACATTCACAGTTCTTCACAATTCCTCAAAATTTTCAAATCCATGTTGCCAACGTATCCAAAAGCCAAACTTCTTTAAATGCAGAATACTGTCTCTGCAGCAGTCAATCCTCCTTTTCAGCTAGCCAGTGTGTATATCCAGCAACATGTGAAATGAGTAACTAATTACTTGCCCCAGTCAAATTATCTTATACCTGGTTGGCTTGTGTACTTTTGCTGCGTTGTACCATTAGCCTGTTAAACATGATGACAGAAGTCAAGACTCTAACTTAACTCTATGCAATACCTTTGTTCCCGACAACTGGAAAAAGAGAAATATAACCCCCATTTTCAAGAAGGAGAAAATGGATGAGGCAGGGAACTACAGACCAGTCAGTCTCAGCTTCTGTGCCTGGCAAAATCTTGGAGTGGATCCTCCTGGAAGGAATGCTAAGGCACATGAAAAACAACAAGGTGGTTGGTGACAGCCAGCATGGCTTCACTAAGGGGAAATCCTGCCTGGCCAATTTGAGGGCCTTCTATGATGGGGCTATGGAACTGATGGACAGGGGTAGAGCAGTTGATGTCATTCTACCTGGACTTGTGCAAAGCGTTTGACACTGTCTCACATGACATCCTTGTCTCTAAGTTGGAGAAACATCAATTTGATAGGTGGACTACTCAGGGGATAAAGAACTGGCTGGGTGGCCGCACACAAAGAGTTGTGCTCAGTGTCTCAATGTCCAGCTGGAGACCAGTAAGGAGTAGTGTTCCTCAGGGATCGGGGTTGGGACAGGTCATGTTCAACATCTTTGTCAGTGACATGGACAGTGGGATTGAGTGCGCCCTCAGCAAGGTTGCCGTGACACCAAGCTCTGTGGCTTGGTTGATACGCTGGAGGGAAGGAATGCCATCCAGAGGGACCTTGACATGCTTGTAACATGGTGATGCCAACCTGATGAAGCTTAACCATGCCAAGTGCAAGGTCCTACTAGCTGAGTGGGAGCAATCCCAGGCACAGCTACAGGTTGGACAGAGAAGAGATTCAGAGCAGCCCTGTGGAGAAGGACTTGGGGGGGTTGGTTGATGCGGAAATGACCATGAACCAGCAGTGTGCGCTTGCAGCCCAGAAAGCCAACCATATCCTGGGCTGCATCAAAAGGAGCGTGACCAGCAGAACAAGGGAGGTGATTCTGCCCCTCTACTCTGCTCTTGTGAGACCTCGCTTGGAGTATTGTGTGCAATTCTGGTGTCCTCAACATAAATAGGACATGGAACTGTTGGAACAGGTCCAAAGGAGGGCCACGAGGATGATGAGGGGACTGGAGCACCTCCCTTATGAAGATAGGATGAGCAAGTTGGGGCTGTTCAGCCTGGAGAACAGAAGGCTGCATGGAGACCTCATAGCAACCTTCCAGTATCTGAAGGGGGACAGTAGAGGTGCTGCGGAGGGGCTCTTCATTAGGGACTGTAGTGACAGGACAAGGGGTAATGAGTTCAAACTTAAACAGGGGAAGTTTAGATTGGATATGAGGAAGAAATTCTTTATTGTAAGGGTGGTGAGGCACTGGAATGGGTTGCCCAGGGAAGTTGTGAATGCTCCATTGCTGGCGATGTTCAAGGCTGAGTTGGACAGAGCCTTGGGTGACATGGTTTAGTGTGAGGTGTCCCTGCCCATGGGAGGGGTGTTGGGACTAGATGATCTTAAGGTCCTTTCCAACCCTAACTATTCTATGATTCTATGATTCTACAGAAGAACATGAGTATGTTTGTCATAGTCTTGAACACAATTAAGTTTAATATATACTCCTTTACACTTATCATATTGTTCTGCATTGTTCTGTTGAACAAATGTTTTGAATTCAGTCTATGCTCTTTCCACAACTTGCCTAACTTGCTGTAGTATCACAGAAATGAGATTTCAGAAACAGGTCTAGGGCTGATCTCCTGTACATAAGTGTCTGGTCTTGTGTCAGTGCTTGAGCCAAATACCTGTTCTCAGACTCCCTCTCATCAATCAGATGTGCTCAAATGAGTTAAAATGCCACTTGAAGAAAGAAATATGCATACAACAAATACTTGGGAGGAAGGCTAAACGATAACAGGATAAGTTAGCAGTGTTCATACTAGGGAAACCTCGGAGTCCAGAAGCAGGATATGAGTGAAATAGGAAACAATTCTGTAGGTCTTGGCAGAGCTTTCCTTTGCAATAATTATCTAAAGCTGTCTGGAGGCTTTCCCTGGAGCCTTTCTCTCCTTTGACCCAATGACAAAAGAACCTGTGTTACAAACTTTGCTGTGGGATATGTCAGGGAAATGCAAACTGAAACATTGTTAGTTCACAGCCTTGTAAAATCCTGCCTAATGTTAATCCTACAATACTTGTTCATGGGCTGAAAGCACTCGGTATAGTTGAAGTGTGACCATTTAAGGCATTCCTCTGGCATATGTGCATTTTCAGACAGAAACAATGGCTCCATTGGACTGTGCCTCCATAGTATGTTGCCATTGCAGGAACAACCACACTTCACAACAGTGTGAATCAATGGAAGACCACACATTTTGGTGAGGGAAGGAGGGGGATGTGCAGATCTGGCCTCCCCCAGAAGAAGTCCAATCGCTTGCACAGAAGCACTGTGGATGTCCCCCTCCTTGCTCTTCCTCACAGGGAACCTCCAGATAAACAGGGGTGGTCCTATTGCGTCAGTTGCTGACAGCTTTTTGTGTCACTGCTACCAAATCTGTCCTAACACATTTTTCAAGGTTAAATCTAAACGTTTCCTGACAGCACGTTGTTGGTGTGCCAAGGGCTAGTGTCTCCTTATCGTGAGGAAGCAGTTCAGTTTCAAGGGGCAGCCCAGATGACCAGATTGCTCTGTCCCTCAGCTCTCTCCTGATTAAAACCCCTCCAGCCAAAGGAGCACGTTTACAGCAGGGCAGGAGAGGGAATGTTCAGAGGTACCATTCATAAAAGTATTTGCAGTGCATGGCTTGGTCTTTTATATTGATTCATGTTACTGCATTGCTCTGGTAACTGAATGTCCCAGGTAAAGATGAGATTTTTGCATTAGATTTTGTTATTCCAAACCATTTTTTCCCAGTCTTTCAGCCTCATTCACTGCCTTACCCTATCCAAATTCAGTCAACAAACAGTTTGCTAAAGACTTCAGTCACAATAAGAGCAGGCCAGATCACCACCACAAATCAAATCTGTGGTGTCTCAAAAAAACATGTCCTTATGCCTCCAGGATTCCTGTGCAGAGCTGGTGAGTCTGGACCAAAAGGTCAAAAATGCTGCTTAGGAAACTGTCTTACCTGATGTTGACAAAGTCAGTGCTCGTCTATGCAGGGGTAAGCTGGGCTCAACTGGGGCCTGGCGCAGATCGCTCACAGCAGAGCCGCAGGCCCGTCCCATGGCCATGCTCTGCAGCAGCATTCTGTCAGACACACGCGTTGCCCCTGCCTGGCTGTATCTGGTTGCAGAGGCGTCACCCCAGCAGCTGTCATCACACGTGCCAAGAGCCACCAGGCATGCGACACGCTTGGTGCCCCTCAGCCACCCTCAGGCTTCTTTTGCTTGGGCGGCATGGATTTAAGCTCCCGAGGAATGGTAAATGCTGTTCCAAGGATATGTAAAGAATAAAGCCAATTTCTCCCCAGGGTGGGAGGTGAGAGGAAAGCTTGGGGCTTTCCACAGCTCACAGATTTCCACCCTGGATTGTGTGTGTATATTTATGAAAAATTAAGCAGAGGCTACACATAGCCCAATACAATGAATGTCAAGAACAAGATATTCCAGCCTCTCGATTTCACAGACTCATGCAAATGTGAGCAGTATCTCTCCACAGACAAAATAGGAAGTGAACGCAATGGATATCTAGAAGGGGATCATCAGGTGTCGATAGCTTGGTGGTGAGGGAAGTGCTCGTTTCAGGTTGCAGGATCAGAAGGTGCTGCTGCTGTCACTGCTTCCAAAACAGCACATTCAGGCTGTTCACGCTCCGTTTGCTGCAGCCCAGGATATGGTTGGCTTTCTGGGCTGCAGGTACACACTGCCGGCTCATTTTCACTTTCTCATCTACCAACACCCCCAAGTCCTTCTCCACAGGGCTGCTCCAAATCTCTTCTCTGTCCAACCTGTAGCTGTGCCTGGGATTGCTCCCACTCAGCTGTAGGACCTTGCACTTGGCATGGTTAAGTTTCATCAGGTTGGCATCACCATGTTACAAGCATGTCAAGGTCCCTCTGGATGGCATTCCTTCCCTCCAGCGTATCAACCAAGCCACAGAGCTTGGTGTCACGGCAACCTTGCTGAGGGCGCACTCAATCCCACTGTCCATGTCACCGACAAAGATGTTGAACATGACCTGTCCCAACCCCGATCCCTGAGGAACACTACTCCTTACTGGTCTCCAGCTGGACATTGAGGCACTGAGCACAACTCTTTGTGTGCGGCCACCCAGCCAGTTCTTTATCCCCTGAGTGGTCCACCTATCAAATTGATGTTTCTCCAACTTAGAGACAAGGATGTCATGTGAGACAGTGTCAAACGCTTTGCACAAGTCCAGGTAGATGACATCAACTGCTCTACCCCTGTCCATCAGTTCCATAGCCCCATCATAGAAGGCCCTCAAATTGGCCAGGCAGGATTTCCCCTTAGTGAAGCCATGCTGGCTGTCACCAACCACCTTGTTGTTTTTCATGTGCATTCCTTCCAGGAGGATCCACTCCAAGATTTTGCCAGGCACAGAGGTGAGACCTCCGTAGATCTGTAAGCATACAGGGACATAGTTATGTGACATGACAAATGCAAGGCCACGAAGAAAGGTGAGCTAAGCTGGGAATAGAACAGTTTCTGTGCAGTGCTCCTATGCTAGAGGTGGCTCAGTCCCCTAGAGCAAACCCTACCATTAAAACTCAGCTTTCCAAAACCACCTTCCACTGCTCTCCCGGAGACAGATATGTTATCCATTCAAGGTCTAAAGTCAACTCCTTCTACACATCCAGTTTTCCAGGCTGCAAATCAGCAGGACCTTCTTTCTTCACAGAGAAAGAAGAAGGGGCTCGATTTGCTCCTATCCTCCTTAATCTTACCTGCATACTACTGGTTTTGACCACAGGATGAGTTAGTTCTAGTTTGACCACATACCTTATAAAGACAGTGGCTGTTCCTTTAGTTAAATCAGCATTCACTTATGTGCTGGTTTCTCTGACACAAAAGTCACAACATCTTCAACTTCTGCTGAAAGACAACAGGCTAACAAATGGAACAAGCAGTAATGCACCTGGTTTGCAAATGAAGAGAGGGACAAAATAGACTTACAATAGGATACAGAAGATGCACTTGGCACCTATAATGAGACTTAGGATGAATGCCAGTGGCTAAATTCAGTAGAGAACTCCAGAAAGCAGATGACAGCCTGGCTCTCTCATTTACAAGACATCTAAATACCACTGTTGTGCAGGAATGCCACATGCAGTGGTGCCCACACAGCAGCCAGCTTATGGAGACTTAAGTGTCCAGACTGAGTGGGGACAAGGTATCACACAGCCAATCCAGTGGAATTCAGAAAAGAGAGAGGTGCTGGTGAAGCCCTGGGTCCCTTTGCTGCACATGGCACTTCTGGCACACACTAGAAGTTATAGCTGTGCAACCGGAGAGGAACAGGACTTGGCCATGTTCAAGTGGAAGCTCCCCAGCACTGTGAGTTAATACACTCATTCCAGAAGTAGGTGACTTTTCCCCACTCAGCCTGAGGGATCCCTGTTACATCTGCAAGTGCCTTGATGGGCAGGTTTTGAAACAGCTACACTTCTTTAACACAAGCTCTTCACTGCTATAACTGGGTAGTCCTTACATTGTGAGTGTGATATCATGCCTCTCTGTAAACTCAGAAAATAAAATGGTAGCAACAAGAATATCTAGCTACACTATTTCGTTTTAACTATCTAGCCATTGATTTGGTTAGTGATTTTATACCTTGGATGGGTAGTGTTTTCCCTGCCAAATGAGAAAGGTAACTCCTAGTGCCAGTCAGAAGCATTAGCTAATGTTTGTACAGTGCCTATCAATGCGAGAGTACTAAGTACTGCAAGTGAAGCATATCTCAGCACTCAAAGTTAGGCATGCCTAATACATGACCCAGTGTCCAGACTGGGACGACTACTGATTCTGAAGAGGCTGAATCTAGCTTTAAGACACAACAGAAAAGAAGTCCAGTACAGATATATAAACATGTAAAGCACAACTGAACAGCAACACACGCTTTTCAAAAAACAAAACAGACCTTTCTCTATTACAATACAAAGCAGTTCAGTCAGTTAAGTTTTCCTCTTGCATGAACTACTGGATGCAAGATGCAAGAGAATACTCTTTATTTCAATCTTTCTTTTTAAAATCTCAACCCATTTTAGTAGGAACTTAATGCAAGTGTCTCTGCGAACACCCCTGAACACATTGTCATGATGCAACACACCCATGCCAGTTACTAAGGAACAATGAAGCACAATCACGAGACTTCTGTATTATTTAAACCATATCACACCTAAGCAGTGTGTATACCCATGTGCTGTTTAGCTCTGATATCCTGGGTGTTTCCACTCTGCTATTAGATGGCCATGCTGCAGGGTGAGATTACTAGATTATTTCCTGATTGCCATAACCCAGAGGTGGGAGCAATGTAAATTGTATGTATCCTCTGAACTGACATAGAGGGTGAAATCCGGTAAAAATGACAGATAGCCAACAAATCTGAAAAAAAAAAAAAAAAAAAAAGAGCAGTCCAGACAGAGAAGAACATTTTGGTAGTGCATTTTCCTGTCCATAATTAAAATTTACCATCTTTTCTGGAATCACAAAGATCTTTTTCCAGTTAATACACTTTTACACTGACAGGACCAAGATGCCTTCCTTGAATCCTAACAGTGATATTTAGGTATCTCATAACTGAGAGGAAAGAAGACAAAAGCTTTCTAGAACCTCACAGAGAGTGAGGCTGGAGTGGTGCCATGGCTGAAGCAAGCACCACCATTCATCTGGATCAGTCAGAAAACTGAAGCAGAACCTGGTTTCAAAGTAACTAGTCAGATTTTCTGTATGAATCTTTACTGTTCCCTTTCCAAAAACTGCTCAGTGATGATAACCTGAACTTGATAGTATTTACTGCATTTTTCCTTGCATGAAGCTTGCTCCCATAGCTTTCAGGCACCAGCACAATCTGATCGGCTGTTCATGCTCTGCCCAAAGGCTTTCCATATGCTTAGGGAAGTGCAGACCATGCTGGCCTACAGACCCTGCTTGATGCACTGATGTGGCCGTGCACAGCCCAAGCTCCCTGTACACTTTATTTTAAATGCCTGAGGAAACTGCCAGGTAGATGAAAACACAGAAAAACTTACTTCCTCCTAGAATGGTTGTTTCTGGGATGTGACTTCTAGGCAACTATGTGTTGGTAATTGCTTATGGAAAACAGGCGCGTTTAAACGCACAGATTCACCTAAATATGATCTTTTGAATCTGAACATCATTTGTTACATACCTGAAAGTAATCCCTTTTTTTCATGATTCTTGTTTCACTTTTAAGAAAGGGAGTAAGTCCCAATAAACAGTACATGCTTAATACATGGGTTGTATTCACACTCTTCTTCCACAAGCTGAGACTTCAGCTTGTGAAACACGGTCGGTGTTACCGGGGCTGTATTGTCTGTGTGAAGGTGACATCCAGCCTATGGCCTTATTTAGAGTGACATCTATCGGCAAAAGCAATCTGCAAACGCCCTCTTTTTCTACTACTTTTTTTCAGTGTTCATTCTTGCCAATCTCTGGCATTTTTCTTCATCTTCTTCACATCTTGCCATGCGCTTGTTCACAGTCAGTTCAACATTTTAGATTGTTGAATATTGTTGTCTGTTAATCATCTTTTCAAACCCAATATCCCTGTTCTCAATCAATCATCCATCTTTATCCAGAGTATGCATCAAAACAGAAGATTTTGTATCATCAGCATAATTTACTGGTGCATAGAAGAGTGCTGGGCATCTCCAACATTCAGGAGACAGTTTCTGCTGAGGTAGCATTGGCTCAACATCACATATTTAGCATACCCACATACCTACCTATTGAATGTAGCTATCACTGACACCATCTAAACACCAAAACTGAAGCATCCCTGCACACAGGACTTTGTCTGCAGACTTCAGGAGGCTGGTGGAGTCCACTGTCAGCTCAGTTCCATAGTACTCAACAGAATCTGCTGTGCTATAAGTCATCATGTTGTGGAATAGCATGGTACAATGACTTCTGTATTATTAATTTGGTGCAACAATAAGATATTGTTTTTATTTATAACTATTTGCAATTAAATAGGCAACAAATATTTAATCTTCAGCAATTTTTTGATTGCCGCTGCCATCTGCAGACCTGGATACACAGCATTCTTTCAACTATTCATACATAGGTACCTATGCTTTCTACATAACCACAAGAATTTAAAAACAATTTTGAAATATAAATTTGGATGCTGAAATTCTTAGTGACATCTAATTAAGCTATTCATGAAATCACAAACTACGTAAGAAGCTGGTGTTTAAGCAGGGCAAAAGGAAAACAAATCCAGAACAAATTGAAAAACACCATGGGTGACTGAGTTCCTTTTTTTCCTCAAAAAAGCCAAAGTGCTGGTTTTTTTTTTAACAATTTATTTTATTGAGGGTATATTTCTGTCTGTTGCTATTAAAGCTGTTGAAAAGAGAAGAACTGGAAGCAAACTGATGACATTTAAACAGCTGATGCTTTATTCAAAACACTTTCAAATCAGAGTCAGAAAAAAAAAATCAGATCTCCGTGAAACCACATTTATCTGTTGCATGCAACCTGCATGATTTACATCTGAAAAGTGAAACTGTCAGGAGCAACTGCAGATTATTCAAATGTATGTACCCAAGTATGTGGGTGAAAGTTGGTAAAATAGAAGTGACACAGGAACTGACTGTGCAGCACATCAGTTCTGTGAAGCGGAGGCAGAGAATTTTTGTTTTCACACGACAATCCAGTACTCTCCTGTCAGAGACATTCCCTGTCCTCACATTCTGCTGCACAGAGAAGCCAACACAGATCACACATGCAAATGGTTCACCACAGTGAAAACTTGTACATGGCATGAATGATGGAGTGGTTGACAGAAATAAGAACCAAAACACTAATTTAGAAACATTTTTGTTTAAGCACTTTAGCATTATCTCCTGTCTCACAAAGACAGCAGAAACTCAGAAGGCTGTCTGTCCATAAAGTACTTAATGAATAAAAGGTATGAGAGATCACTAGGAGATTAAGCCAGTGACAACGTCTCTATTAGGCCAGATCTGTACAAACAATATAGAAAGACTTAATATGAAAAATAAGCAGGCTGTCTGTAAGTGGAGAACATTGGTGGAAAGATAACATTATTTTTGTAGGACAATTTAAAAGTTAATTTATCCTAAGTCCTAAAGAGATGCCAGGGAAGAAGTATCAAAGGAAAATAAGCATAGACAAGTAATGCTAATTTAAAAAAAAAAAAGGAACAAAATTTTTACTCTACAGCTTAAACTACAAAGGAAGATGAGACAGTGTCAGGAACAAGATGTAGCAGGTCAGAAGGTAGATGTAGTCTAACGCAGAGTGATAAAGGAGATTGTCACAATGCTTTTTTATACTAGTTAATAAACAAAAAAAAAAAACAACAACAAAACCCCGATCTCTGGGGCAGCATTCCTTTAGCACTTGTATCTTCATGATGAGACTGCAGCCTAGAGGTGCTCTAAGTCTCTCCATTATTTGTAACTTCTAACATCTGAAGGCTAAGCAAGATTAATCTCTAGGAATCTGCTCCTTGCCTACCTAAAGCTACAAGAATCTACATCCCTAATTTCCTTTCCATTAAGTTAATAAAAAATGTATTGCATATTTCTTTCTATTGTGCTACTTTATTTATATGACACATTCCACTCTTTTTTTTCTGTAAACTTATTTTGAAATTGCTTATTTAGAAGATTTGTGTTTGTTTTCCTGGAACTGATTCTTCAAATTCCTTTAGGTCCCAGTGTATGTCTGGAAGGCCATCAAAGTCCTGCTTGCTGAAGCAACAGAGGGACAAATCTCTGAAGGGACAGACAAAGCACAAGTATCTATCAAGTGGGTGTATGGCAGCAAACAGTTGTTTGCCTCATCTTCAGTGCAATGTACCCCAGAAGGAAAGATATCTACTTCCCAGGTTTTTTCTTTTACATAAAGAAAATTCCCAGCTGACATTAAGCTCTGTCTTTGCAACATGAAAAACATCATGAGCATGACTGGAAAAAGCTGTCAACGCAACATTGCTTCCCTCCTGTGCCAAAACCAGCAGAGCCCTTGGGAGTGCATTTAATTCTGAGAACAAGTTTATGGGTGATCAACCATCCAGCTGTATACAATTCCTGACAGCTACTATTTTCAGCAAATACTCTATATGTTTTTTGGTCACTGAGCATTTCATTCTTCTTAGTACAAAGGCTCCCAGTGTATCAAAGGGTAAAGAGTTGATCAAAGCGATCTGCAGCTGGGGGGGTGATGACATATTATAGCCTTGTTTGCTCTACAGTCATCTTAGTACAGCACAAAGCCCACATTGGAGATTTAATTCCCTGGGAGCATGTCATGTAGTCTGGTTGAGACTCAGCACAGCTTGGACATAGAGTAAGTTAGTGACTAAGGATGCAATCAAGTGCTCGGTGCTGAGACTGGGTCCATGCTCACCTTACAGTTCCAGCAGATGGGTAATATGGAAAGCTGTTCCCAAAGGATTTGAGGAAACTGAGCATTTCTAGTCTTTTCAGATGATACCACTAGGTTTCAGCACAGATGCAGTACTATGCTAGCTCAATCTAACATGAACACAGCATCTCCACATTAGGAGAATGACTGTAAATGATGTCTTCTTCTAGAACTTATCTGCATAACTCTATAAAAAGAGTCAATAGTTCAAAAAGCACTATCAGGAACTTTATGTACAATTGATTGCATGCCTTACCACTGCCAAAGACATATTACTTGGAACTCTAAAAAAATACCTAATACTGCACTACCCAAAGAAGGACTTCGAATGAGGAGTGACAAGTTTTTCCAAAACTAGAGCTGCAGGCACTAGTCATGAAACTGCGGCCTTGTCTGTAAAACTTTAATCTCTTCAATACAAAATACAAGACACATTCTTAAAATCAATTTTTTATTTTGATAAAATCCTTATAAATATCAAAGCACTGGATTAACTCCACTGCGTTCGATATGTAAAAAACATGTAAAACTTTTGTTTCTGATGTGAAGCAGTAGCCTTACCACTTTCTCTCCTGAGGCAAACAAACTTGATAACCTTTGAGCATTTGTAAACATTTTATTCATGTTCTGCAGCTATTCACATGACAAGGAAACATATCAGATTCAACACTAAGACTAAAAAAGCGTGTGAAAACACGCATAGGCTCCCGCACTCTCCACGCACATTTTCCAGACATCCTTATTCGTAAAGAACCAACGTGAGGTCTTTTCAGCTGCATTCTTCTCCCTATGCCAGAAACCAAAAGTAGCTGCAGGTTTTTCCTCTTTGGCTAATCTTTGTGCCTGCTGCCACTGCCAAATGCCTTTTATTTCTCCCATGGTCTATTTGTGCTCTTTATTCAGCAAACATTCAGGAGGTGTTGAGAGGCCTTGCAGCAATAGTAGCTATATACTGGGGAAGAGAAAACAAACAAACAAAAAAATCCACCTATCTTAATCTAAGCTAAAATATCTGTCTCTATGTCTAATTTATTCAGTTATAAGAAGGTATATAAAGTCAATCCTGATTGTGATTTCCCTCATATTTCTTCATCTAAGATCAAAAGACCTGTTGAGGTAAAAGGCACAGCACATAAAACCTATCAAAAAACAAGCTCATGCAGAGCAGTCACAGAAGATGAGTTAGTCACAAGTTACTGCAGAGATTGGTGGTCGTTGCCGCCCATGAAACCTTTAGCTGCCTCTTCTAGGTATCACTGTTTTTCACTATTTAGTACTCACAGTCTGAGTGTAAACCTAATCCTATACTAAGCTATGTCCTGTGGCAAATTCATTAAAAATAATAAAAATCAATTTGGCACAAACCAAACAATTATATTCAGATAACAAAAGCTCCTGAGAGAAACACAGACTCAAGTAAATTCATTCAAGACAGACATTTCAACAATTGCTGCTGAGGGCTGATCTTTTATTAGATATTGACTTGATTCTGATTTCTTTGGCTTGGTCTAACTGCTATCTTTGGTCTTGGAATATAAATGCAACCCACCGAAGTTCAGCTATTATGGCAGAATATTAGCCAGTACCTAGGGTACATTACATACCTGAGTAGTGCTGTGTTCCACTGCAATATGTGAGGTATGCAGCATGTGCTTCATACTGCAGTGTGCAACGTGTCTAGCAGGAAACAGTCTGGAGCAACAGCTACCCCTGCCTCCTGTTTTTAAGTAGTAGGAGTCTGATGCTACATGGATATAGCATTACAGTTCCTTACTGTTCATCAAATGCAACAGACTGGATTTAGGAACAAACAATTCCCTCTGTTCCCTTACATCTTTAAGTTTTCAGGTTTCAGGACAATTTCATCACTACATGTGGTGGAATTAAGGAATATCTAATCCGTCTGACATGATCCTATAATATACAAAATCCTTACTATTTGCTTAAAAAAAATAAGTTAAATATCAGGACATCTTTACTGCTATGAAGCAGTAAGAATAACAGGATCATAAGTGTACATCTGTTTTACTTAAAAGCAGTCATTACTGCTTTTTGTAGGAAGGTAAGCATGGTATTGCAGAAGTCAGCAATGATATTATATCAGCTTTGAAACATCTTTTTCTTGAGAATTACAGTGTGAAGTCTTATTTAGAAGCTAAATGTTATATTAGAGACCAAAATAATAATCCCACAGCATCCTTTGATGCCATTAATATCAGAGATCCTGTTCAGTACTTTGGTGGCAAATTCTGGACAGCTCCTCTACCACATCTGAACCTTATGACTAGCACTGCCCTCTGTGCATGTTAATGCCTCAATACTCCCAAACCAATGCACTCAAACACAGTCAGACCTGTTAACACTGATGAACCTGCAACAACTCAGGACATACTTGTCTGTTAGAAATGATTGCATGGTAACCAGTAACAAAACAACACCTATTTGTTAAAACAACTCACAAAAATAAAACCCACAAAGAATATTAAATATTAAAATTAATTCAGCTTTTGGTTTCAGATAGAGACTACTCTGGCTTTACTCCTTTAATTCCTCCTGACTTCTCGTCCCTTTAAAGGCTGGGGAGGGCGATAGTTTCTCAGCAAGCAGCAGGCAACTTCATCCTCAGCTGTGCTCAGGAGGCTGCGGAACTTGGCTAGCTGCAATTAAGAGAGATATAAGGTTCAGCAGAAAACCCTCATGCTTATACAAATGAAAAAGAGTATAGAAAATATTAAAGATCTTTGTCACCTTTTTTGCTGCAAGAAGAATGGAACTCTATTTTTCTATATTATGTCCTTGCAAATGAAAGCGATGACTACTGAGAAAACCCTCCCAAAGCTATGTCAGAATGAAACTGTGCATAAGGATTATTTGTTTCCTATATTCACACTTTGTCTTCCATAACCTGATTTAAACCACGGGGTTTTATACATTTTAGTTTAATTTTATAGTATGGAGATTCTAGAATATTTCATGCCAAAAATTAGATATCTTATATGCACCTGTGTACATCTTGTTCAAACTGTATATTCGCAATTAACCTGGAATAGTAGGTGCAGTGCTATAGAAAGCTTCTGCAGTTAGCACTTTTCACATATTAAACATGATGTACTCAAACCAGGAACGATTTCAAATTTTTCCCTTGCGAACACACAGAACAAGCAGTTATTCATACTTCAGCATAAGCTTCTCTGCTTAAGATGATCACAGCAGAAACCTGCATCAGAACTCCACGTCTAAACCTCAGGAAGGCTGAGTAGGTTTTCTGACCTGAAGTTTAGTGTTTTTCTAATTGCTAACGTTCCAGTATTTACTATTTTTATAAATCACCTTACTTCTCTTCTAAATTACCAGAGCTAGGACAGCACGACTATCACTTGATTAGAATATTTAGTTGTATGGCACACTGTACCTTAGTCACAATAAGAGCAAAAAAGTCAATGCTACCTTACTTAACCCCACTCTAAAACTAACATTTGTAATTCAGACTCTCTGTGAGTTTCTACAGTCTTAAAATCTATTTTTATTTTTTCAACCTGAAAAGTGCCCCAAAAGCATGGCGTAAACTGTAAAATCCAGAACAAATACAAACATGAGGAATAAATTTAAATGTCAAAACAGTATCAGTGATGGTGATTACTGATCAGTAACAATGGTGAACATTACTAGAAACAAACACTTTTAGCTACATGCATGCTTATATTTATAAGAATATAGCATACTAACACTTTAATATGTAAGATATAGGTACAGTCTGTGAAAAATTACTCATAAAGAATCACTGTACTTGACACTGTTTCTAATACCATGTCCTCTGAACCTGTTACACATGGGTGCTTGCATACAGTATTTCACATTTTAGAATGTATTCATTATCAATTAGCCCAAATAAGAACCTTTTAACCTGAACAATGGCTTGTCTTTTGGAAGTTGATATCTTAACTCACATTTTCAATTCCAGATCGATACGTATTACAGCGAGACTTACAAAGCCAGATTGAGGGGAGTGAGGAAGAGAAAAAGAGGAGAAAAATGCACACACTGAGCAAACACATGACTTCAAATCAGTTACAAACAGGATTTTAGTCTCCTGACTAACAAGGGGCCCATTCAATGAACTGTCTTACCATTTTGTACAGTCTGAAGTCACCATTTCTGAGTATGTGGCCTCAGGTACTGAATTTTCTGAGGTATTTGTAATATTTACCATGAATGAGACAAAAGCTGTGGTACCAAAATCTTGCGGGTTACAGTGTGGTGAGAATATTAATAATATATCAACACCCAGTATTGGAAACTATAATCTGACATGTTCGCCTGGAGAAGAGAAGGCTGCGTGGAGACATCATAGCAAACTTCCAGTATCTGAAAGGGGCTTATAAGGATGCTGGGGAGGGACTATTCATTAGGACTGTAATGATAGGACAAGGGGTAATGGGTTAAAACTTAAACAGGGGAAGTTTAGATTGGATGTAAGGAAGAAGTTCTTTACTGTAAGGGTGGTGAGGCACTGGAATGGGCTGCCCAGGGAAGTTGCGAATGCTCCATCTGTGGTGGTGTTCAAAGCCAGGTTGGACAGTGCCTTGGGTGACATGGTTTAGTGTGCGGTGTCCCTGCCCATGGCAGAGGGATTGGAACTAGATGACCTTAAGGTCCTTTCCAACCCTAACTATTCTATGATTCTATGATTCGTGTCTCAAATGCAAAAAAGCTCTTTATATCTAAGGTGATCATCCCACTGGGTGTCACTGTTGCAACATTAATATATAGCATTAAGCTTAATTTCACAAAAAAATTAAGTAGATTCTTTAATCACACTTTTCCTAAGATAGCCTAACATAAAACTTCACTTATTATAATTGCATTTGCATTTCATTATTCCAGTAAATTTACCAAGTTTTACATATCTGGAATGCAAGAGGACATTTACTATTAATGGGAAAAATAAAAATCCCAGAAAAGAGGTTTGAGCAGGATATGCAAATAATGGAATTCTAGGATTTCTAACCATGACCAAACCACTTTTTTTTTTTGTAAGTTCCTTGTGGGTTATTTTTTATTGTTAATTTTTAGAGTATGCAGATTCTTAGGGAAAAAAAAAATCAAACAAAAGAAATAGCTGCTCACAAAGAATGACAAAAAAGAAGTTAGTTTAAGTTTGGTAGACATATTCTGTCCTTTGAAAATTTGATGAGGTATGCAATGCCAAGGTCTGAAATAAATATATTTTTGGGTGGTATTTACAATTTCAAGTCTTACAAAAGCAACATTTCTGTAGCATGGAAAAATAAAACAATACCTGTTCAGAACAAACACTTATGGGCTCTCTCAGAACAATCCAGATGACACTCTCAAGAAGAGGAGGAACAGTGAGAGAGCCAAAGTAAGTCCAGTAGTCCAGGGACTTAGGAAGCAGACAGCTAGGATCGAAGTTGGTGAATAGTGCTCTTTTACCCTGAAAAGAACACAAAATAGCTCATTGTGATTCTAGATCAAATATATGAGAGCTGGGTTTGTTCAACCTAGAGAAGAGAAGGCTACAGGAGACCTTAGAGCAGCTTCCAGTACCTAAAGGGGCCAGCAAGAAAGCTGCAGAGGGACCTTTTACAAGGGCATGTATAGGTAGGACAAGGGGGGATGGTTGTAGCCTGTAAGAGGGTAAATTAGATTAGAGATTAAGAACAGATTCTTTACTATGAGGGCAGTGAGATCCTGGCACAGGTTGCCCAGAGAAGCTGTGGCTGCCCCATCCCTGGCAGTGCTCAAGGCCAAGTTGGATGGGGCTTGGAGCAACCTGGTCTAAGGACACCTAGATGTCTAGCGTGGGAGGGGGTTTGGAACCAGATGAGCTTTAAGGTCCCTTCCAACCTAAACCATTCTGTGATTCTACGACATTTAGAAAATTATTTTTTGTATTAAAAAAAAGGCGAAAAAACCAGTGCAATATTATTTAAAAGCAAGAGGCTAAGATAAATCATGCCAAAGGAGGTAGAGCTTATAATTACAAATGATCGTTAGATGGAAGTTGAGGGGAGAGGTGAGAAGATGTTAGACTTTCAATGTGGTCTGCACAGGGCTGGCAGAGTAACCCCACAGGTTACTGCCACCTGCTTCCCTCCCCATTCTTTTTGTCCAGGCCCACATGTTACTACTTCTTCCCCCTCTTGCAGCTGCCAGGCCAGAAATGCCTGTAGGAGGCATGACGTTATGAGTCTGCCTGATTTCTCTCATATGAACAATAGCTTATTTCTCACCCTATACCTCAGCAAAACAGGGGAAGAAACCTTTCCCTCATCTTTTTCATGGTTTTCCATAAAGTATGTTCTTCCCCCCTTAATAGTCATAGCAACAGATTTGTCAGAGACTAGGTTCTGTGAAGAATTAGCCTCTTCCTCTGATCACTTATCTTATAAAAATTAGTTTCAGTGCTTAGTTTTCAACTTCACCTAAACTTAGTTTTTAACTTCACCTAATTTTGTCCCAAATCAGAATTAGATATAGATAGCTATGAAATTAGGGACTAGGGAACATGAAGGTGAAGGCAGTAGCAGACAGGCTACCAAAAAAAAAAAATCCCAAACAACAAAAGCAACCACCAATATTGGTATTGTCTTAGAAGCATTTGTTCACCTTGATTCTGATGGTGTCCAAGCGGTCAGTAATCTTCTTCAGCTGAGGGTTGCATTCACCAATCTGTTCAGGCCAGACAAAAAAGAAACATTTGAGCTCCAGGGAAAAATAGCAAAATTAAATAATAAAAAGCAAAAGCAGAAAGAAAATGTTTTATACAACTTAAATGACTGTGAGATCTGATAGATTTTGCGAGTACAAGTCTGTGACTAGCTGGTCCTTAGGAACAGTACTGGTCATGAAGAAGATCCACTCTCTCACTTTTTTTATTATTTATTATTTATAGACAGTATTTATTCTGCCTACTCATAGTACTTATTTCAGCTACAAAAGACCCACAAACTTTATACTGCAGGAGAACAAAAACAATTTATTTTTAATGTTTTATATACAGTATATTAAAAGTGGCAGGCTTACATCTGAAATTTGCATTGTTAAAACAGTGAAAACATCATTCTCATGTATCCCAAGCAGAATTTATGTGCCAAGAAATCCAGTGAAGCTGTCCTTGAACCATTGTAATGTAAACTGGACAGACAGAATTACTGAAGCAGTTTTTCGCAACTGCTGCATACAACGACTCCCTGACTACGCCAGCGCCAGCACTATCCTGTGTCATGGATAGTGTGAATTCTCCATCTGCTTCTTCATACAGAAGTCAATTAAGATGTTGCAAGAGTTTAATTTCATTTATAGAACTGGTACAGAAGGCAAAGAGGTATATGACAATTATGAAGAAATTCTCCAGTTTCTGGGTTTTGGGGTTTTCTTATTATTGTTTTTCAGAAGAAACTACCAGCACAGAAACAAACCATTAGAGAAGCATTTAAATGAAATCAGATTGCTCTCCTAAAGAAACCTGTGAGTCAAGATCCATATGGGGGCAGCTGAATTAAGTTCCACTATGCAAACTGAAGAGTCTCACTGTCTTGAAAATCTATTAATCTGATATTTTCCATCTTCAAGGAAGCACAATTTTCCATATTGGCAAGGAAGCAGTGTGAAGGAAACAGTATAATTTAAAGCCCATATAAAACAAGTATGTCTTTAGCAATAATTATACCAATTATCACCATTATCCCTTTGGGTTTACTGTGCAGATTTACTAGGAGGGCTCAGGCATTCTTTTTTTACCTTCAGAAACACTGCCATGACTGCTAATCCATCTGACTGACGAGCTGCCTCAACAAAACTGGAATACTTCTCTGAGTTCCAATGGACCACATGAAGCTGAAAAGCAAGAGACACAGACAGCATCAACTCCTGCTGAACTCAAATAGTCACAAATTAATACTGCAACTTTTCTGGTTTTGATACTTCACTTTGCTCTTTTGTATTCAGAGCCGTTTGGTTTTCTAAATGCAAATATTTCATGAATCTGGTAAATATGTAGTTTACACAAATGGCGAAAGCATTTCAATAGCTGGGATTATTCAAAATTTAGCGGCAATCAGAATGCCACAGTGCCTGGCAAACTGCTGTTGGGTCCCCAGATTTTGAATAGAGTAAGACAAGATGTCCCATGGTTACATAACTAAAGGTTTTAAATCTGTTTTTAGCATAGATGATTTTAAAAACTAATTGAGAATCATAAGGAAGTCATTATTATTTTGCTCCTCTTTTTCTTCTAATCAAGCTTTCAGTAACATTAATCAGCCACATAAATAGCTAGAAAACAGCGAGAGGAACACACATTAAACATGCACAGACCCCTTTTCCCATGTTTAGTTTAAGCTGGACACTGAAATTTCCTTTCTGATACCTCCCAAATGTCATCAGTGATTACCAGTAGTTTGGCACTTACAAGAAGCTTGATTATCTCAGGTTTGAGCATTTGCATTTCCAACATGCATTATTCTGGAACTGCCCGGTGGTAGTTGCTAAAGTGGCTTAAAGACACCACCTAGCCAGGTGGGGAGAGGAAAAGCCTGTGATGTCTACCCCAGTACCACCTCAGTCCCTTCTGTTAAGCCAGGTTTCCTAATCCTGGCCATGCTCCACGGTAGGAGCTCCTGGCTCCCAGGAAGTGCCCGGATGTTCCAACCTTGGGAAATGGTCCAACTGCCAAATTGGAGAGAGCACAAACACTCACACAGTAGTTATGACTAAGCACTTCACAAACATTAATTACTCTCACAGATGCTCAGTGGAGTAGTAAATCTTATTACCCATAGTTTACAGATAAAGAAAGAGAGGCTCAGAAGTAGAACATGGCATTGGCTTTCACAGACTTTAAACTCTACTCTTTAGGAATGCTGAAAAGCACCTCCAGAGTGACCTAAACTGGGATGAACTCTTGAAAAAAAAAAATGAAGGCTTCCTTTTGGAATACAGCATCTCAAGACTTCTAAAGTAAGAGCAGTTTAGGAAAGCTGGAACTTACTTTAAAGGTTTCCTATGGAAGGCAACATAGCTGCATGGTTGAAATAGAGATCTAAGGATGTGGAGATTTTGACTCTAATCTCAGCCCTTGCCTAACCTCTATGAGTTTAAATTTTCCATATCTGTAAAATGGAGCTCTTAAAAGGTATTATGTTTGTTAAGCACTTGGGCTCTAAAGTGCTGAAATGTTACTTTCAGCCAAGTAAGGAGTCCCACTGAAACCAGTAATAATATATGTATGCTTATGATGAAACACATGTTGGCTCCCAGCTTCAGAGATCCTTGAAGGATTATTGCTAAGAATACTATAAAATTAAACCAGGAAGAGAACATAGTCCACTAAACCATTCTCAGGTGCATTAGTACCCTGGAGCTCATAGTGCCTGCACCACTCACTAGTATAAGTTCACAGAAGCTACATTAAACAACATTTAAACAATTAGACTTTTGCATACACAAAAAGAAAACAGATACTCTCAGTCGGAATTTACTTTTATTGTGGATTTAAAATAAAAAAAAAATCCAACAAGTAACAAAAAGGAAAATTCCCAGAACTGAGTAAAGCCCACCCCCACTCCCTCGTAGCTTTGCAAAAAACCCCCCAAACCAACCCCCATAAAAACCAATACCCCCATATAAACAGAGCTGTGAAACACTTTTGGGTACAGCTCCATTCTTATGGCTTGCAACTTCTCTTTAAGGAATATATCCCATCTTACCACCGCTCTGTCATTGCAGCTTGTGAAGAGACCTTGATCAGACCATACGTTGTCACAAAGAATGAAGGCATGGATCCTTTCTGCTTCCCAGTAGGCTTAGGGGACTGAAATTTGCAGTCTTCTTTACCTGTACATGAATTCTTCCTTCGACTCTGTCAATGCTTTTTCTTGAAATCTTGCACAACTTTCTTAAGAAGGTGAGCACTGAAACCATCTTCATGTCTCCTTCTGAGGTGTTTTCTTTTTATAAGAACAGTGCTCAGAAGCCTTGATCTTAATTCTGGATTTCTTATCCCAAAGCCAAAGTGACATCTAGAAAGCTTCTTGTGGAGGGTTACCCAACCAACAGGTAACAGAAAGGTTTTTAGACTGGCTAGAAATTCAGATATTTTCTCCTTCCATTTGGTTTCTTAGATGGGAAACACATATATTTTCTCAGCTAGAAATTTGGTTTTGGTACTTAATGGTTTTAAAGCACCTCTATTAATTCTTTATATTCCATCTCACCTGGTTCCTGTGGAAAACATAAGCCTTTAAACACTGCAAATGTAACTTTTCCTCATTAGAAACTGATCTTTTTTCTGACCACTGTCTCTGATAGCATTTCCAGTAAAATCTGATCACACCACTGTGCATACATTTCATTCTTTTCTTCTTTAGCATTGTCATTTATTTTTCAATTAACATTTATTTTTACACTTTTTACTTCTTTTTAACCCCAGAAAGCTCTTCCACTGTCTGAACTATGTGTTGTTAAAGATCTCAGTTTCATCAAAACACTCCATGTTAGTTCCATTTGCAAAGAGGAATGGGATACAGAATACTTTCTACTGTATTCTACTCAAGGGCACCAAAAGAGAGCAGGAGCAAACTCTGTGCCATCTCTGCCTGTGACACACTGCCTCCACAGAAATGCAGCACCTTCACAGGCAGCACCCCACAGATATTAATGTGTGGCTTTCAAAATCATAACCGTGTCATTTCTAAATGCATCACAAAATGCAACACTCCTAACTCTTGCATAACTTTACATGACACAGATCCCAAATCAAATAATTCTGTGGTTTGTAATGGAAGCTGACTTTGAAAAGATTCTTCAAGGAAGACACAGTGAAAGACAAACTTTAAAATAACTCTTGAATATTAAATCTTGCTTTTATCAAGCTCTTGTCTTCTGTACTCCTTTTTTAATCCTCTCCAAAGCTTTCAAAAGGGTTCTCCTTTGAGAAAGGACCAAACATGCAACACTTCAGGAAGACCACTTGTCTTTCAATAAAATGGGGGGAGAATGAAAAGCACGAAGAGGAGGGGCAACATTATTCTTACAATGGAAAACTAGTCACTAACTTAGAGGTACAGATGATGCCATTTAAAGCCTTACCTCTGCTGCATACTTCATCCCATCCACTGTGTGCTCAGAGCCAGCTTCATCATTGGATCCCCAGTGGAAATGAATCTGGCGCAGCCTGTAGGTCCCGCTGAGTGGTCCCCCAGTAAGCACTGGAAACCCAAGCAGATGAAAGAGGCTTCACTGCAGGAACAGAAGCAGCTACCCACATCCTCTAACCTCACACAGACTTCAGTCTTTGGACAACTCCCTACTCCTTCTCAGATGGCTTCCCATTTCTTCGAAGTACTACACAAACCCTTATTTGTCCAGGATATGACTTTCAAAAGTACACTTATGTGTGGAAGATCAGTGGGTTGTTGCCCACTAAAGGGAATATCGTTGTCACCAGGTTTATCTTGCTTAGCCAGGGTTGGATATTTCTCTGAAGATCGGAAAATATGTCTACTTTACAAGTGGTTTCCTCTCTTGAAAGTACTTAAAAGAATCACTAACAAATTAAGCTTAAAATATAGGTTTTATGAATAAAGGGGAGGATCAGAAAAATACAATCTGAACATAATTTCTTCTCCTCTTTCAAATTTTGGAGGAAAGTAAAAAATTTTCAAGGCTTTTTCCTTCACTTGCAGATAGATCCAGTTATGTCAGATTTAAGTCTGAGAAAAAGGAGCATTTATTAGCATACATAAAATGAAGCCTATACTACACATGCAATGTAGCACTGTACAACTTCAATATTACAGAAGTTTAATTAGCCATGGCTGGAAGGAATGGACTATGAGTAGCAGCTAAGGACATTGGGCTTGTCTAGTTTTGAGAAAAGGAGACTGAGGAGCAACCCCATTGATCTCTACACCTCCCTGAGGAGAAGTGGAGAGGGAGGTGCTAAGCTCTTCTTGACATCCAGTGATGGGACACATGGGAATAGTTCAAAGTTGCATCAGGGGAGATTTAGATGGAGCATTAGGCAGCATTTCTTTACCAAGAGGGTGGTCAAACACTAGAACAGGCCTATAGAGGTGGTTTATGTCCCAAGCCTTTCAGTGTTCAAGACGCATTTGGACAATGCCCTTAACAACATGCTTTAACATGGTCAGCCCTGAATTGGTCAGGCAGTTGGACTAGATGACTGTTGTAGGTCCCTTCCAACTGAAATATTAATTCTGTTCTGTTCTGTTCTGTTCTACCTAACAGGCATATGGGTGGGCTTTTCATTGTTTTGCTTTTGGAAGTATTTGTCTTTTGCTAATCACAGTTGGAACCAAACCATCTCTGCACAGAGACATGAATGCGAAGCACATTCAGAGAGATTCCTTATTCACTGCAAATCAAAGGATCTCACTCTCTTGGCTCCACATTTCCTCTGAGGGTTTGGGAATTATTCTGGGTGGGTATTGTCTCATTATAGAGACCTTAAGGGAAAAGGATGTGAGCTTTAACCAGATAGAGATTTTAAATTAAGAGCAATGGGAAGGACAATAGTAAATTTTCCTCTCTTCTAAAAGCCTAAACTTTGTTACCTCTCTGCTAACACAAGTAGCCTGGCTAATTAAAAGGAACTAGAACTGTTTATCTGTGGAGAAAAGTATCTGACCTTCTTAAAACTTCAACTCAGAGCCATGCTTTTACAGAGCCTATAAACTCAGTGAACAAAGGGGATGGGGAAGTGGCACTCCTAAAACAAATTCCTTCTTTCAAGGACTGAAAACATGGAGACAAATGACCCTAGAAATGTGGAAAGATTAGTGTTCTAGTTGGTTGAGGGAAAACAATTACACAGTAATTCATCAGCATGCAATGAAACACTGCTGAAAAAGGTGGAAAACGGCCTGATGACATATTTGTGCCACGTCACTAGCAATGGTAAAACCCTTCCATTACAACAGTAATTAAGGAAGAGGTTAGTCAGAAGCTATTTAAGGCAAATATCAATATCTCAAAGTTTGAAAAGGACTGGAAGAAGAGGTCTTTGAAATATCAATAGACCGGTTTCAGAGAATGTGGTACCAAAGAGGATAAAAAGAATTACACAATTACAGACTTGACAGCCCAGTTTCAGTGCTGGCCAAGGTGAAGAAATAGTTCATATGGAACCCAGTTAATGATGCATTAAAAGATGCTAATGCATTTAGCATGAAAAATTTTACCAATTAATTTGATTATTTTTTTTTTTTTTAATAAAATCAACACATGTCAGGAGTTCTTACTTCACAGGAGTGCCCCAGAGGCCAAATTTTGGCCCTAGAAAATTCAGTATTTTTTGATCAATGACCTGAAAGAAAACAAAAACATTACTGATAAAGTTTGTCAGTGACAAATATTAGGGAAAATAGTGAATAACTCAGTTTATGAATACAGAAAAATTTGAATTCTTTGATAAGTAAAGCATGACAACGGCCAAAAGGTAAAAGCATTTATGTGGACTGAACAATCTAGTCCATATATAGAAGACACAGACAGGAGACTGGGGATTATATTTACTAATTATCTGATCAACATCTGTCAGTGCTTTGCCATGACACGAACTATGTCCATGAAGGTAAGGCCTGAGGAAACCAGTACAAAGAGGATCACGTTACCACTGCTTTGATACCAGTGTAAGGCTAGAGAAATACCACGTTAAGGCCCTGTTACTTCAAAGATGGAGTTAGAAGGTAGAAGAGGTTCTTGGTGTATTCATATTCATATTTGTTACTTTTTATTAAAAAAAAAAGGAATAACAAAAGAAAAGTAGCTTAAAGTCTGAGTTGGTCCAACTTACACTACAATAAAGTGTGATTTCCATTGCTTTACTTGTGAGGGTAATTAACAATTAGAACAACTTACCAAAGGCTGTGGTAGGTTCGTCATCGCTGGCAATTTTGAAATCAAGATTGTATGTTTTTCTAAGAGATGTGCTTTAGTTCACCCATGCCTACTAGGCTTGAAGCAGAGATTAATTCTGGGAAGTCCCGTGGCATCTGACACACACGAGGTCAGACTAGATCACTGATGGTCAGCTGATGGCTTTCAGGCAACATCCAATGTTGCTTGTATCAACAGGAAATTCAAGAATTAACTTTAGACTGTCCATAAGCAAAGTATGATGGTATGTCAATCTAGGTCTCTCCCTGTTGCCACTACAAGCTAATAGGTCCTCAGACTAACGGACAGGGTGATCACAAACTAGTCCTCTTCTGGCATCGACCCTTGTGAAAGCATCACATGGGCTTGGGTCCTCAGCTAAGCCTCACACAACCACAAGAGGATTTTACCGCTTCAAGAACCTGCACTCCTACAGTTTCAAGGGGAGGTGTGCTAGCTTGCCTGCTGTTCAAGAGAAGGCTTTAAAGATGAAGGCACTAGCTGGTTTCAAAGACTATGTTAAATCACAGAACTTCTAAATAAGAATTGTTGCTTGCAGAAAGGGAAGCTACATACTCCTAGAAAAGACTGGTATAATAAAACTTTTCACAGAAGAAAGGGGATCGCTTGGAATATATTACATTTGTTCTGTATTAGCTCTTTCCTGACACAAAAAGTCCAGGTATGGCTTGTAGAAATGAAAAAAAAAATATATAACCAAACTTGCAGCTAAAGTCAGATAAGAGACATGAGCGATTCGGTTGGAATGAACCTGTAATGAGACACAAAGGATTCATCTGCAGTGAGAGAGAGCAGCATTTGAAAAATTCCACACAACACTGTTCAAACAGGGGGCTGGCACTATCTAGTTGGTTGGGGTGGATCAAACCAGCCCTGTGAAAAGGGAATCCTAGCACTTCCTGAGAAACACAACCTTGAACTCATGTCCAAATATGTTCCTACATTGCATCATGCTGAAAGCCAGGGAAAAAAAGGGAAACTCTCATCTGGAGGAGCAATGCTTTGCTGTTAATGAGTTTATATTCAGCTGTGAGACATGCCCAGGCTGTATGTACTCTATTCAGGAAACAGTGGAAGAAGACACAGTGCAACAGGAAAGGAACTAACCTGATTTGTTGACGCTGTCATCAAACTCGACACTGGTGGAGTGCCCATTGTTAAGGATGATTTTAGCAGAAGCTGGATCATAATTGGGATTTAGAGGACGGAGAGAGGGATCATACTTGGTTTCCTCAGTTTTGATGTCAATGGGTGACTGACGGTCTCCATTTGCAACAGGAAAAACCTCCTTCCAGTGGGCAGGCCCTGCAACACATTAGAGGAGAAGTCTAAATTGATGGCAGTGCCCGTCTTCATATGAAAGAAAACTTGGTTTGAATTGTTCTTTTTTGTATCTCTTACATGCAAAAAGGGCACATCAGAAAAACAAGGATCAAAATATTCAGCTATTTTTGCTGCAGCAGCAGCAGCTCTCAGGACCACTTTATCTACCTTACATGGTGTATCTAACTACATTTGGCCTTTGAACAAGGCCAGATGCAGTAGGTAGATACTTAATTATTCACAATTAAGACTCAATTATGCACAAGACATATCCTACAAATGCTCATTCAAATCAAGCATCTTGTATCCAACAGACACTATGCCTCAATAATTTCTGACATGCCATTTTTGCCTAGTATCATGGGTCATGATGTCTTTAAGGATTTACCTCTTACGTATCCAAAATCCCTGCATTAAGATTTCTTTTTATACCTTAGTCACTGGATGCAAAAGACCTGAGAATACATCTTCCACTGACTATGCAGGCTGGGATGGGGAGATATTGATAAAGATAAAAAGGCCAAGTGATACATAGCATCCTGAAGTCTGATGGTATGCCTGTACCCTAAGCATTGCTGTACAGTCACCTCCTCCCAGCCCATTAGCTCTGAGTTAACTGTCCTCTCTCCATACAAGCTAAGCCACAAGTCAGAATGAAAAGCTTTGTCTCTGTAAATAAGCAACATGGATATAAGAAAAATGGCAAATATTCTAAAATAGTAACAAAAACTTCATTGATAAGATGTGAGGCATCTGTTCTAATCTACTAAACATCAGAGAGTTCTCAGTAAAAATATATGTGCCATTGTTGAATAATATTTGAGGAATAAACAGTGCAGAAAGGGGCCATAGAAGAAAGAGGAACAATGAGTTGCTTGGGAAACATATTCTATAAACTAAAGACAGCAAACAAGGAAAAAGGAAAAAGGGTAAGGGAAAAGTGGAAAGTCTGCAGGGCTGATGATCTTTCAGCATTATAAGGAGCATAGCACTTGTTTATCCTCCAGGCTTGTCATGGGTAAGAAGCATAATAAATCAACTAAGAAAGACTGGATATAACAAACAATTATGAGCATCAGAAGCTGATCTTGTAAAACCTGCATCACTGGAAATCATCATAACTCCCTACATGGAAGGAAACTGAACTCTGGCTTGGGTCCTTCTGGATGTCTCAGCACTTAAATAAACATGATAAAAAAAGAGATTAAAATGTGTCACACTGTGATTAATGTCCTAACATCAAAAGTTGATAGATAGTTTTCTCTCCTTGACTTTCATAGAAGAGAACATGGCTCAGAAATTCACAGGTGCTAAAATAACACAAGCATCCCATCAGTAAATCATGGAGGGAAGTGCCCCACGGCAGCAGCCACCTGGGCAGAGACTGATTCTCCTCCGAGCAGCACTGAAAAATGGAAAAAAGGAGAAACTTGTAAAGACCAGCCTAAGACTTAAACCTTAAGTAGAACAAAGGCAAGGGTCTTCTGTCATGATTTGTTAAGAAGTCCTTTTGTTAATGCCTTCATTAACTAAAATCATGAAGGAAGCTGCTTCTAAGGCAGAATATAAAAATCCTACTGGTTTGAAGCTATATATATAACATAAAGCTATTTAAACCTAATTCTTCTCACTTCACTATGGTCATCAAAGCTATTCAATATTTTAATTATGTACAGGCTAGCATATAATTTTAATTGTGTTTAGATCCTAGTACCCTGTAGTTAGCGATGCAATGCACAATTTTATTTACAATCAGCACCACTCCAACGTTTATACCTAACTTACTGTGATCTGGGATGCTTAGAAAAACTTTATTGCTACTTAATTTTAATGTTTCAGGTTTTCCTTAACTGAGGAAAGGCAAAATATACTTATGTGCATAACTACTTGGTCCTATTGCTCCACCCCAGAAATAACTAGTTATTGTACATTAAATAATAGGAATGATTTGCATGCAGAAATAATATGAATGTGCCAAAAAGAGGACAAAAGGCTGCGATTCTGTCATTAACTAGTTATTTGACAACAAACTTCTACAAAGTTCTAAAAAAGTTCTAAAATGACATTGTACCTGCTTTTTTACTTGTCCTTAGCTTGGATGACCAAAATCATATTTTGCATATCATACAATCAGGTTTAAGCCAATGGGCAATCCAGGGTGAAGATGTCTTCTGCGTTTGGACTTGAGTTACATTCCTCCATCTCAACATAATGTACACTTTAATGTTCTAGATATGTACTTTAATACATACCCAGGAAAGTATTCATCAATTCAGCTCCCTTCATTATTTAATTTACCGAAGGAATCTGATTAAATATGTCAATTCTTGAATTTACGGGAAGTGCTCTGCTTGCTAGACATCACCTCATAGCTGCTAACAATTAAAGCCATTGTGACCAACATTTAGGACAAAAAAAACCCCGAACCATCTGCACAGAAGACTGCATGTCTTTATTTTGGACGCAGAATTAGTGAAATGCAACGAACACCCTGGTCACTTTTAGATCAGAGGATCATATTTATGATTCCCACCAGCATTGCACACACTCAATGAAATAGATCTCATAATGAAGGCAGCTATGAACTTGTCATGAAATAGAACTCACTACAGCATTTAACAGCAGTGCTTTTTTATCCAGCTGGAGTTAAAGATGATGAGTTTCATCAAAAGGGTAGACTTGAAACAAGTCTATCAGAGGCATTGCAGGATACGGTTCAGTTGCAGTGAGCCTCTATGTTTGCATAATAAAGCACTTAGAGGTGAAAAAGTGGATTCTTTTTTCGGACAGTTTGCTATTGTATGCAAAAAGTTCATTAGTTTGGCATGGTCTGACCATGGCAGGATCACATCCTCGTTTATTCCTAAAGGGAATGCATTGCTCACATTACCATGTATAAAATATTTAAACTTACAAAGTTAGGTTTGAAAGTAATTTAGTTGCATATTAGGTTACTGTTATGAGTTCAGCAGGAGCAGTCATTTTTCTCCCTCTTGGTAGCTGGTGCAGTGCTGTGTTTTTGATTTTGGGCCTGGGAGCAGCGCTGATAATGCCAGTGTTTTCAGTTACTGCTTGGCAGTGTTTTGGTCTGGCCAAGGACTTCCTGAGTCTCATGCTATGCCACGGAGGAGGGGGAGCCAGGAGGAAGCAGAGACAGGACACCTGACCCAAACTGACCAAAAAGGTTATTCCATACCACAGCACGTCATGTCCAGGGTGTGAAGACGGAGAGCAGGGACCCGGAAGGGTGTGGTGGTGCAGTGAGGAGTTCGCTGCTGGGGGGTGCACTGGCTGGGTCGGGCTTGGTGAGCAGTTGTATTCTCTTTCTTTGTACTTCTCCTGTCATTATTATTACTGGTGGTAGCAGCAGTGATTTGTGTTATACCTTAGTTACTAAACTGTTCTTATTTCAACCTGTGGAAGTTGCATTCTTTTGATTCTCCCCCCCGGGACTGGGGGAAGAAAGAGGGGAAGAAAGAGGGGAAGTGAGTGAGCGACTATCATGAGTTTTAGAGACTTAAACCACAACAGTTACAATAGGATTAGCTCAAATAAAAACAATTGACCATTCATAATGGGTAATAATTGAGTGCTGTTTCAAAAGCAGATATTAGGACCATGTAATTATTCTCAGGGAGAAAAAATAGCATAAGGAATTACAGTTGGCCTCAATGATTTTAAAGGTCTTTTCCAACCAGAATGGTTCTATGAATTCACATCCCTTTTTATTTATAAAGTGTCTCAGTGATATAGTAGTAATTAGATCCAGAGATATTTTGCAGTAAAACATGATAGATGTAAGTATTTTACATACATACATTTTATTAAACAAATATTAAACAGAAGGCAATTGATTCTTGATGTGTCTTTTAACTATGCCAATTCTCCAGTTAACTAAAAGGACTGTTTCTGTGAAGAGGCGACAACATTCCCCTTTTTACAGGAACCTTGGGCAGCAAAGAAAAGCATGCATGATTTCAAGACCTCAATATTAAGCCTCCATACAGATGCACCATCAAAACTGTGATGTAAGGACAGTGGCAAGAAAGCAAAGGCCAAGGTTATACAGAAATATGTGCCCCAAAGAAGGGGAGAACATTTATAGTGGGTTTATGTGGCACGGTTTTGGTGGCAGAGAGGCTGTAAGAAGGTGCCAGAAGCTTCCCCTATGTCCAATGCAGTAATACCAGACAGCTCCCAGTTTAGAGAGATATTAGAGAAAACTGGGAGTCAAATTAAGCCCAGGAACAAGGGAGGGGTAGGGAGAAGGTGTTCTAAGATTTGGCTTTATTTCTCATTACCCTACTCTGATTTGATAGGCAATATATTAAATTACTTTTTTTCCAAGTTGAGACTGTTTTGCCCATGATGGAAATTGGCCAGTGATCTCTCCCTGTCCCTATCTTGACCCACAAGCCTTTCATTATATTTCCCCTCCCCTGTTCACCTGAGGAGGGGGAGTGACAGGGCAGCTTTGGTGGGCACCTGATGTCCAGCCATCTGCAACCCACCACAACACTTCATTCTGTGTATAACAGTCAGCCCATATCCTTATACATAGATATACCATATATGTGGACATGTATGTGCAATATTTGACAGTTTATGCACCTGTTATGTTGCAGTTATTATTGCTAAGGGGCAAATGAGTTTTTCCCCAGTTTAAGAAAAGCAGCGCTTTTATCACTGCAAATGCACAACTCGGAGTGAATGCAGACATCTTTCCAACTCTTCAGGAAGTCAACTTTAATATCTGACTGCACCACATATAATTAATTTCACTTTGTTTCTGACTCATTAGTTGCAAAATGTAATCTTTGTTTCAGGGAAACTATTTTCAGGGCCATGCATGGCAATAATCAATTCAAGAATCAGAGCCATGTCCTGCATGTGCTATTCAGCCAAACAAGAAACAAGCAAAAGCAATAAAATAAATGCACAAAAATAAGATGAGAAATAAAACTGATCGTGGGGAAGAGCAGTTAAGTGCTGGCTATTCGTGCCTCTCTTTTAACCCCTTGTGAGAGGTGGTGGGAATGGGATGGACCAATGAGGAACTACCCACCCCGCAGCTGCTGGGGGCTCCGAAAAAGGGGAGAGAGAAAGCCAAACTCCACCCCCAATATGTTATCAACCAGTAAACAGAGTTTTATAGAACAAATGGGGCCTCAAGCAAGATCCAGGGCTACCCTGATAGAAATTGTTGTGCCCTCCCCTTCCTAGAATTTGAGAATAGCAAAGGAGCAGGGGTAGGATAAGGGGAGGGAAAATGGGCTTCTTATCTGAACAGTGCAGGTGAAGTTTACAGTACTCTTGGAAAACATATGGAGAAACAAATTTGAAAAACAAGACTCATTTACGTCTTGAGGGGAGGTGTAGAGTACACTGCACAAAAGCAGATAACACACCTAATCATTGCAACATCGCTGTGATCCACCACCACCCAGTTTTTCAGGAAAAGTGCATCCATCCTGAAAAGATGGAACAAAAGGGCCAGGCAGGAAAGGTAGTACAAACAGTATTCCAAACTCTAAGTAATAATATACACAAAGCATACTCCTATTGGCATTAGTATATGCAAATATATAGCTTTCTCCTCTCAGTACCATGGTGGTTTATTTGTCTGTATATTAGACAGTGTAAGTTATTCATTTTACCAGAGCTGAGTCTCGAATTTACAAAAGCGCTTGCATTTCTACTCGCTTGGCTTGTGAGCCGGTCTGCACACCAGAGCAGCGTTTGCATGACTTACAATGCAAAACAGAGCAAAGTCTTTAAACCTGTTGATGAGCACATCTTGGGACTTCAAAGACCAATAAGATTAAGGAAACCATGAAACAACTAAAATCCAAAAGCATCTCCTCTTAGGCGCGTAGTTATACATTCAAATGACTGATCCTTAGTGTTTCCCACCGTGTAACAGAAGCAGATGGTACCCTGAATCAGAGGCAAAGCCGATAGTACAGCAGCTCCCACCGGTGTGACTGTCTTATAAATACTCAGTATGCACAGGAAACTGATAACTACGGGAGCAAACGAAATCCCCGCAGCGGATGAGGCAGAGCCAGCCCCCGACCCGACTCCCTTGGGAGACGCTGCACGCCCCGACGCCCCTCGCAGCAGCCCGCCGTGCATTACTCCCAGACAAAAACCTGCCCGGTCTCATGCTTGGAAGCCCCGGCAGCGTTTCATTTCAGCTCATTCAGCGCTCTCACGGACTCGGGAGGCGCCCTGGGGCGGTCCCGCTGCCCGCTGCCGCACCGGCCGCCCCGACGGCACCGCGGGAAGCGCTGCGGCCACCCCCGGGCCTCCCCCCATCGCCTCCCCGTCGCTGCCTTACCGTTGTGTTCGTCGTATCCCCAGTGCAGCATGGCTCTGCTCGCCGGCCGCCGCGGGCTGGGACGGGTCAGGACGGGCTGGGACGGGAGATGCGGCCGCCCCGTCACCGCCGCCCGCTTTGAAGGCGACGGGCGGCGACGCCCCGATGGGGAGCCGATAAGGAGGCTGCAGCGCTCCGCGCCCGCCTAGCCCGGCCCCGGCCCCCCAGGCTCCACCGCTCCGGCTCTCGCCCCAGGCCCCTCGCCGCCCCTCAGCGCAGCGCTGTGCCGTCTAAGCGGGCAGCGGGGGACCGCTTCAATACATCAGAGGTGCTGCTCCTCTGCCACTGCCTCGAGTTGTGCGGCGGGGAGACGGGGACATCATAGTCCGTTTCTGGGGTCACCCCCCAGACCCAAGAGTTTAGCAAAGCTCACACAGCTGCCCGGCGGCCGCAGTACTCCCTTCCCGCCTTACCCCGAGGGCAGCGAAGCCCGTTCCCTTTGAATTAGCCGTAGGAAGGTTCCCGTTTTGCAGACGGGGCCCGTAAGACGGAAGGTTTCCCACAACCCACCCTATTTTTTTACTATTTCTTTTTAAACCCCGCGTTGCAGGGACCGTCAGGCACTGCTTTGGCACGGCGGGCGTAGCTCGGCGGGCAGCAGCCACAGGGCCGGGGGCCGGCGCGGCAACGGGCGAACACACGTTGGGACGGGGGAGGGCACGGGAAAGGAACAGGGACGGGAAACCGTCGCAGCGCGGGGGTACGAGGCGCGGGCGCGTGGGACGGGGTGGCGCAGCACCACCTGGCGGCCCCGCGCGGGATCGCCGCGCAATGACAGCCCTGCTGGAGGCGGTGGGTGGCATTGGAGGCTTCCCCGGCGCGCGGGGGTGACGTCAGCTGCCCGGCCGCCCTCGCGGAGCCGCCGCCATGGGGAAGAGCCGGTCGCGGGCGGCCAAGGCGGCGAACGTGTTCCGCATCGCCCGCAGCGCCGCCGCCGCCAAGGCCAAAGGCAAAGGCAAGGGCAGGGCGCGGCCCGTCACCTCCGGGCTGAAGCAGGTGAGCGGCGCGGGGGGGTTGTGGCGAGGCTCCCGCCGGGCCGGGCCGGGCCGGTGCAGCCCTTCCTCCGCTGGGGCCTGTCCTGCCGAGCTCTCGTGACTGACAGAGGTGGTTCATGGACAGGGCTCCTCTGGGGCACGGAAGGGCGCAGTACACCGTTTCCACCTGAAAATAGGGTTCATGTGTGGATGCTGTCATGGAGTCATGGAACGGTTAGCTTTGCAAAGCACCTTTAAGATCATCTAGTCTTCAAACAGAGAAGCAGAGTTTATGTGACTTATGTCTTGCAAGCTTCTGCCACATAAGATTTAAAGCTGTTCTCCTTGAGGGGAGGTCATTTAGAAAGTACCCGATAGCATCTCAGTGTGTCCCAGGGAATGGGATGCTAAAGACAGCGTTAGTAGTTCAGTGAGGTTATGTTTATTTGCACCATCACTGATGGTGTAATTCAGGGTATGCTTCACCAGAGTGGCTTAATCTAAACCACCAGGCACAGATACTGCTAAGGAAGGGCTTTCCTGCTCCTTTCTAAAGCGAAAAGAAGCGAAAATAATACTCTGCCATTTTTCATTAGGGAAAGAAATAAAGAGGAATGAGAGAGTGTGCCACTGTGACTGGGAGCAATGCAAGGGAAAAAGGATGGGGGATGATCTAAGCAAAGAGTTTTCCTCTTGGTAGCCATCAAGTCATTATACAGCATCTGCTTCTCAGAAACTGCCTCCAGCCTGAGCTGCGTGATCTGCTGAGAGTTCAGCCAGCTGGCGCTTCTGGAAGGGCATGGGATAATATAAGCAGAAAGTTAGTGGCTTATTGTTCCCATTAGATTTAGTGGCAGTGTGCTGGGCAAACCAAGTTAAACAGCAGCTCTAAAAATACGCCCTTTCAGATTTTCTCCTGTGAGCTAAAGCCTCCTGACAAATTCATATGGTAGACAGGCTGGAACGTAACAAACTTTGGAAGTAAACAATTTCATGTTGATGGCATCACATCCCCACTTAGTCTAGAGGGTTCTGTATAATAAAGGGAGAAACAAGTTTAAAAAACATATTCATGAAAAGTCAGCAGCTTATTAGGAGTAAAATTTTATTCTGTGTGTTTGAAAGTGTGTTCTTTAATTAAGCCTTTGGGGATTTACTTACCATTAACCAGGACAGGAAGCTGTTCAGAAAAATTTGTTGTAACAGGTTTCTTCTTTAATAGATAAAAGCCCAATCAACTTTTGATATACACATGCTAGCTGGAGTGCCTCTTTGTGTGGAGGAGTCCTGCCAGAGTAGCTGAGGATATCAGGTATTAAAAATGACTGGATTGTTCCAGCACCTCTGTGAAGCTGGAAAACAGTAGCAAGCCCTGATGGGCAACCTGAGATCTTTGTTAATCCTATTGCCCACAGTGCCATCCACTGGGCTGAGCTAGGAGCCGAGTCTGTATTTCTTGGGTCGGACTCAGTTTATTATGAATTGAAGTGCTAACCTGAGCAGGCTTTTTTTGTCAGCTTCTTGCCACCGCTTTCGTACTACTGGTTCTCTTGATCACTCAGAATAAATGGAATTACTGGAACGGAATACATGCTCTGAAATTATGAAACCTTTGAAAGCAAAATGAATACGTGTCACCATTCACACTTTGCTTCTATCTGTGTAAATTGCTGAGAGGTGAATTACAAGGGTAGCCTATGGAACAGCAGTAGTATCCTGAAATATGGAGTTGCCTGAAGATGTACGAGTGTGCTTCTAGAACCTTTGAAATGTGATAAATTTAGTAAATAAGATTACTTTCCCCCCAAATTGAGTCTGTTCTGCCTGTGAATGTAACTGGTGAATGATCTCTCTCTGTCCTTACCTTGACCCACAAGCCTTTCATTATATGTTCTCTCCCGTCCAGCTGAGGAGGGGAATAGGTTAGGGTTGACCTAGCCAGAGTCAGTGCACCACATGAATGAAGGAAAGAACCTTTCCGGGAACTCTAATCCTAAGATTAGAGGAGCTAAGAGGAGCTGAGGATGGTGTCACAGGGCCCGTGTACACCCTGGCTTTTGTTTTCTCTATGTTCTGTTTCTGGATCACTGTGGGCTCAATTTCCAATAGAGTAAGTTTGACTACTTTCATAATTTTCAGCTAATTAGAAAGTTAATAGTACATGACTGGATGATATAATTGTGTAACAGAAAAACCTACTAAAAAGTAATTTTGGAAGATATAAGACTTGCTGTACAATAGTTGTATAAAATGGTGCAGTTTCACATGTCACTGGAATTCCTGTTAAAAATATCAGTATGGTTTTTTTTTTCTTCCAGATAAACATTAAGAATGCTGAGAAAGTTAACACAATAAATAAAGCGTTTGCTGAAGTCCAGAAAGAAATACAGCAGATATCAGAAGGTACAGCAGCAGAACCTGAGAAGAGTCATCAGGTAATTTCCCTTTGTAAAAATCTGAGGAGGGAAATGAAAGGAATGTGTATATTCAAAGCACTATACCCTGGGTCTCAAGACTGCAGGCAATTCATGCAGTTGCTTTAAAGCTATAAACCCAGTTTTATTAATTTCAGTGGTGTGGTAATGTTGAAATCTGGTTAGCATATTCAAGTGCTTTATAACTACTAAAGTAAAGAGAGAAGAGGGTGGGTAGTCAAGCTGGAGCGTGCTTCCAAAAACATATTTTTAAATTACATTCTATTTTTTAATTGATTTTTTTTGTAGTTAGCTCCAGCTCCAGCCCCTTGTTTTGAGACTTACTTTGCAACACGACTAGACACAGACAGTAAGGATAAACCTTGTCGTTCCCTACCTGAAGCACCTGATAGTGCTTTGAACCAGCTCTGCCTCTCTGTTCCCAATTCCTGAGCCTTCATATTCCCTCACCAGAAGTATAAACACCTGAAAGAGCCATTTCTGTGTGGTTCTGAGTTACCGGCTAGGCTTAAACCATGACAAGCTCTTGCCTGTGGCACTTAAGGTTCAAGACAGTGTTTCACGTGTCTTCGTCTAGTCCTTTGAACAGGGCTACGTGCAGTCTTGTGCATGAAATAATTCACAGAATTTAACTGTTGACAAACTCCTTTGTATGTGACTCTTATGGTCTGAGCATGGTGTGAGGAAGAGAGGAAGCAGTGGGCTGGGATGAGGTACAGATGAATCCACCCCAGCTGTCGTGAGAAGTAGATATGAGTTGAGTGTTATTTACTGTGCCTGGGGTGATCAAGTTTCTGTATGGCTGGGAGCGACAAAACTAGTGTCAGATAACTTAAGGAGAGGCAGAGTAAAAGTAAACATAGGTGACAGTGCTGCCAGCATAGATGAGGCCAAGCAAGGGTTTCAAGGCAGTTAGTGCCAGCGGCCCTGTCCCTGCTCACTTGTTACTGCATGCAGGCAGGAATTCAGACTATACCATTGCTCCTGTGCCTGTAGGGCTGTACGTGACCTAACACTCAGTTTGATCACTTGGGCTGTAATTGTATTTCCTCCAAAGTTGCAGGAGTGTTGTCAAGAGCACTTTGGAACTAAAAGCTGAGCCTATTTCCATTTGGCCATTACTGGCATAATGCTTTGTCTTTCTCCTGCAGCATTAAGTATTGGCTGCTGCTCTGCCAGGTTTAGTGAATCCTGGTTTCCTCCAAATTATTGAATTATGACCACAATACTAGCCTAAATTAAATACATAGACAGACTAATCTTCTAGACAACAGGTATTTATTAGTGGCTTTTTTTCCCAAACAGAGCAAAGCAATTGCTTTGTACTTTAAACCCAACCTTTTTTTTTTCAGGTTTCCACAAACGTGGAAGAGGAACCAGTAAATGTGGATGCTGCCACAAGCCTATTATCTCAGTTGTGATGCATAATGGACAATGAAGGGATTGCAAGAAATGAAGATCACAAATACTGATAGTTTTGTTTGTATAATTTTATTAAAAAAATCTTGTTAATATACAAGTATTGGCACACTTTTAATACAAACTACAAACAGACCTTTCCTATCATCTAGGAAAGAGGAATGTCAGAAGTCAGTGAGAAACTTAAAGTGCTAAAACAGAAGGCACTTCACAAAATTGGTTCACTGAAACAATTTAGCATAACTTGAGGTGATGTCCTTCACTTTTCAGCTTGGCAGTGAAAGCTTCAAAATTGTTTGAAAGGTTAAAATACAGAAAGCTTCTAGGCAGTAAAGCTTCAAAGAAAACGCTGTTAACTGTGAGCAAGAAGCCTAATCATTTCTGAAAAATGCTCAGAAGACTATAGAACATGTTCACTTTTCTTACTAAAGAAAACTCCAAATAATTGGATCACACAGAGGACACACAGGTGAAAAAATGTGCCAGAATTTTTGATAAAAGCCCCTTTTTCCTCATTATTAAATTTGTTTTGTGAAGTAGTTAAAGGAAGCAAAAGGAAATAAACTCCCAGAGTCAGTGAACTAAGAAGTTATACATTCATTATTCAAATACTTAGGTTATGAAGAAGTCTAGAATGTTACAGTTAGAGGTAGATAAGTAGTCTGGTTGACACAATATCTAATAATTTAGTATCTGCACATCAAAGAGATCACAGACTCCTTCATTATCATCCAGGTTAAAGTTGTAGTCATCTCCGGGAGTAGGAGAGAGTCGTAAGAGAGGAAAAACTGTAAAGCAGGAATAGTTTAGTTTAAGTTAAAACCACTTTGGAATATCAGCCCTATCTCATAATTCAGTATGTTTGTCATCACCAGTATCAGGGTTAGTCTTAATAATTAAAAGTCTCGATAATCTGACAAGCATGCTAAGACACATACTGTGAATTACCTGTATTGCCTTCATTCAGACTAAGTCAGTGACATGTCTACGTGTTTCACTTAGTATTTTAAGTGAACTTCCTGGAATGGAGTGATACCTGTGGAACAAGGACTTAATTTCTCCTTCTGCAACAAAGGAGTTCCTGAGTAGCTTTTGAAACTTCCACCTGAAAGCCATCATTCATATTTATATTTCTTCAACTTCTCACAGTATTGCCTATATCAGCCTTCAAGTATTTATCATTTTAAGTGAAGAAGTTGCAGCTATCCCTGTGTTACAGGAATAGAAAAAAATGGAGGCTAGCAGTTTTTCTGTGCACTGCGTTTCAAGCGTGGACTTGAATCCATCTTTGGGGAGCAAGAAGAGAAGCCCCAGCCCTCATGCTGTACATCAGGGAGCGCTAACCTAGCGCAGAGGAGCTGGGCATGCTGTACCTGCTGTAAAAGCAAAGACTACTTCCATTTCAGCCATATATTGGCACATTCACATAATCCCATCTTGCCCCTCACATCTTATAATTACATCGTTCTTTCTGGATAAGCCCTGAGGTTGTCTGCTTGAAAGGCAGGTAAGCAGAGGCTGCTTACAGAGCAGTGGGCAAGAGAGTACAATGCCAGCTGAGTTCACCTCTGGCACCTCAGTGAGATGGAGCAGAGAGGCAGGGAACACATGAACTCACTAGCTGTGGCTCAGTTCTGCACTCGTATGGCCACCAAGGTGCCATCTAGTCTGCATACATGCATGTCAATATGTTCCAAAATGTTTAATCAAAGCACCTGCAGGAAGCCTGAAGCAGAAGAGAATTAAACCAGGTCTATTTTTCTATGGCAGCACTCTAATCATCAGCCTGTTCTTTCCTTGTTCCTGAATTAACAACTGGTGGGTTACTCATGCATGTAAGTGCTTGCTGGATTAAGACTTTCATATTTTGATTGTTAAAAAACAACTATTTTGCTTGTTAAAAAACACTGTTGCAAGGAATGGAAAGGGGAGCAAAGACAAGAATGACAAAAGATAGAGGAGGCATTATAGGGGAGAGAAGTAGTATCATACTAACTCAGCATCAGATTTAACACCTAAGAGTGCTCTTCACACAAAACCCATGCTGCTACTTGTGATTATTAGAGAAGATGCTAAATACTTACCATCAGAAGACATGAGTTCATCAATAAGATCCCCACCAATCCCTGTGAAAGAGAGAAGTATGTGTTTATGGAAGTCAATACATATTCTCTGCATTAAAACACTGAATTGCAAAGTACAATTATGGCTCACGTGCTGTGTAGGAGCTGTGGCAATATGTGAAATGTATTCACCTTTGTATCCCTCAGTTTTTGCCCAGTACATTTCTCCCACTGATGCCTTACAGCCCTAGAGCAGCATATAACATGAAGCTTATTTGGTAGCAAAGAAAGGTATTTTGCTCAAAATGAGTCTGCTACTCAGAGCTGGCTCAGTGGCTTCATTAGGAGATAGACGGAGGCCTGTTATTTCCACTGTGTAACTCATTGGCAACTTGGTCACAAAGAAGGGCTTAGGAAACTAATAAAAACAACTGAACAGGAACTACTGCTTCCTACCTGTGGGCTCCTCCATCTTTGCCAAGTCGAATGAGTTTGCCTTGAGAATACAGTTAACATCCAGGGGCAGCAAGCCCTGGTAGTCATTTGAACTAGCTGTAGCTTGGGCAACATCGCCTGCAAGGCTGGAGTACAACACCGACTCTGGAAGGCTGGAGTAAGGAGCTGCTGGGGTTGCACTGTTCTGCTCTGTGCTGCCGTCTGCAAAGACAGGCACATTATGAATCTGTTATGGTAAAAGGGAACACAGACCAACTGCACACGGCTTTGTCTTTTGAGGCAAACATGGCTAATGTCTGGGATGAGGCAGAAGTCTTGCCCTTCCAAAATCAAAGGCATAGTTTAACTGTTAATTAATTGAAGATCAGTAAATAAAGTTTAATCAGGACCCATCAGAAATGCAAGCTGTGACACGGACAGCATTTTCTTAAATCTTTTCCTATTACCCTCCTATTATTATGATAAATATACCTGATATTCAGTCTCTCACTGTGGCTACGTGGAAGAAGGGAAGTGACCTTGTGACACAAAAGCTGGAACTGGTGCCTCTATAATCTGCCTCATTAAAAGGTACATGTTCAAATCATGTCCTCCGTCAGAGGTTGGCAATTTCCTTCCATACTGCATTCTGGAGAAGCACCTCAGAATAATTAACCGGATCACATTCAAAACCTGTTTGGTACAAGATGATAAGCTACGAGGGAAGAATGTTTCACCAGACAGAAGAGGAAGAGGTTTCTCTGTAACCTCTTCAGAGCTCTTAGTAAGCCCTTGGGGTAGTTTCTTAACAGACAGCTGCTACACTATGCAAATTCTTGATCTTTCTTTCATCTAGCACCTTTTCCTTTTTCCCCTCCAGTTCCCTCCCCTCCCACCACCCACATGAGGTAGGAAAAACCCTGGACCCACCTGATGGCGTGTCCACAACCGATGTTTGCGGTAACTCTTGTGCCTGGTTCAGGTCATGTTGTTCTGGTGGATTCTCAGGAGCTGCAGCAGGTTTAAGCGGAGTTGCTGGAGCTGCAGGTGGTGATGATGGCTGTGCAAGGTCATCAGGTGGAGGAACTGGAAACACCACAGGCTTGGAGAAGCTTGATTCTTTATTTATAAGCAGCACATGGATAGGTCCTGAACTACTTTTAAGATTGATCTGGTATTTCTTCTGTCCATTCTGTCCCTGTAATGGTGGTATATTGTGAGTTACCATTCCTTGAGAACTCTTTAACTTTACAAAATGTAACAGAACTGCATAGAGTTACTTCCCACAGAAAGTTATGAAGATGTTTGAACAGAATTCTCAAACTGGTGCAGAACATAAACACAGTGCTCTTCTAGTTCCATCACCAGGAAGAGCTCAGAATTGGCACAGACTTATCAAGTCATGCTCAGGAAAAAAAAAATATTTCAAACTAATACATGTTATCTGTCAGAAGACAAAACACAAACCAGGTTACAAACCTGTAATGTATCTACCTGACCAGAACACTGCTGCGGAGAACACTAACATACAATTCTATTAAGTGCTTAATGAAATACTGAATTCTATTTACATGAGACTTACAGCAGGGCTACATATTACCAGTAACAGCAATGATGAAAAAATGATTTCTGTGCATTCATGTTTCTTCCTTTTAAATGGAGCTTCAGAATGATGCTAGTTAGGACCAAGCATTCTAAACCAGCTAGTTATCTCACCCAGACAGAGAACACAGGATCATGAGTCAGTAGAAACAATTTCTTAACTGATTTGCCAGGCTTTCTTTTGGGCAAGTTACTGAAACAACACAGCTAGAACTAGCTTCCTCCAGCACAGCCTCAGTGAGACCACCGACCACACAGTGGCTCATTCAGCAAACTGTTTTTCAGCACATATGGTCTAGGAAAAATGAGCATAAGAACAGTGGGAAGAGAGATGTGAAAAAGAAGAACCAAAGCAAAAAACATCCAGCTTGAATATGATGACAAAGACCAAGATCAGCTGGTTTAGTCCTCAACAAAAAGCAAAAAAACCCCTAAAGATAAAAACATCACAGCTGATTACTTTGGTCCCAAGAGAAAACCTTACCATTGCCTGAACTGATTTCAGCAGAGATGGACAAAGACAGTATCACTGATTAGCTTAATTGTTATAGCTTTGGACAATTTTACCATACTAGACTGTACTTAGCATCACTAAAAAAAGCTTGTCAGACTTCTCTGGTGAATTTTAGCCTTCTACAAGCACAGTGGCTATCATGCCTCATACAATGCTGTCTCCCAATTATATGACGAAAAAAAAGTAAAGATGGACAGAGGTAAGTAATCTGACCTCCTAATCTCACCCATTTAAGCCATTAAACTAAAGTGAGACTGTAGTTTATCCAGTCTAGTACCATGAGACTAAACATAAAACAAACTAAACCTACTGCTAAATCTAAATGGCTTTTACCTAAGAGTACAATACAGCAGAGAAATTTGACACATAAAAGTCACTGCTAAAAAAGTTCTCAAGACAATTCATGACAATCATGCCTAATGTAGCTCTTCTTTTCCACTGTCCCTCTGGAACACTTAGGTAAACAAGAAACCGGTACATACCATTTCGGGTATAGGTACTTCTAACTGTGTACCACAAGGTGCTTGAATTGCTAGAAGTGTGTCTCCTGGTTAAGTAGCAATATTTAAGAAAGGGTTAAGTGTGCATATTTTCCTTAAATCTTGCATGCTATCCACTCAAATGACACTACAAGGCCACTTGTAATACTGCATAATTACAGCATAAATAAACTTGTGGCGGGACCTGCACAGTCCCTGTTAGATTCAAGTATTTTGCATAGTATAAATCCCAAAGTTCTAGTACTTAAACCATAGTTGCAACAATCTTTTCTCATAGCAGTACAATATTTACCACTTCCTTTACCGGTTTGTTACTGTCCCCAGATCTCCTAGCTGTATATATAAAGCAAGGTGAAAATATTTAACAAGCTCCTTTTTCAGCTAAACTAGCTCTCTGGTCCAGCTCACTTCATGGCTTTGAATAGTGGTGGTAGTACAGAGAAATTTAATAGAAGCAAGAAAAGTTATTAATGATTGTCTTCAATGCCAGCACTTCGAAGTGTCTAAGCTCACAGCTTCTGCAGCACATACAATTGGGATGTATCAGCTGGCTACCAAACTCACCTGTGGCTTACTATGTACACCAAAACACAGTTGTTAAAGTCAGGAGATCACAATTACGTCAACAACACTGGCATAACCTACCTTGCACTGCAGGTCACTCACCTACTTGCACATAATTTTCCCTTTGTCCATAACATGGGATAACACTTTTCTTTCTCTGCTTCCTAAGAGACTTACATGAAGTACTATGTGACTAGTGTACTATGTGTTGCCACATTTTGTAATGACTAACTCGTTTTAGTAACAGCTCATTTTTGTTAAACTCTGCAGTACTTATCTGATCTTGCATTTTTATTCAAAACCAAGCCCTTCTTCCCTGTGGCAAAGAAGAGAAGTTCTGAGCCTAGCTGGAGGCTGAACAGCAGTCTTCCCCTGAGTGCCCCAGGATCAAGAGAGGATGTCAAGGGAAGTTAACTTCTGTCAGAAATTCTTGGCGATTTCTTCAAACTTCCTGTTCAGAAGGAATCCTTTTGATTTAGTAGCAATGCCCCATCACTAAACTTCAGATGGCTCCATTGATAGCATCCATCTATAGCATCATCAGGAGCTCGCTTTGGCCACAACAGCCACCACAAAACGTTACAAAATTTGGACCTGTCTTGTCTTTCTGGTGTGCTGGACCAACGTGTCCTGTCCCTGGCTCCATTAATGGCCTGAGATAAGCTGCTGTAAAGTATGAATACAGAAAAATACTTCTGAAACCAATACTCCAAAACCAGCTGAGCTTCCATCCCATACAGTCTGTGACTACAACTAGAAAATGCTAGAACCTGCTAGTCATGAACATCATGAAGGACATCTACTTAGTACTGATCAGTATTAAGTACTTCTAAATTCACAATACTTAAAGGAAAAAGTGGGCCAATTAGCAAGTTAATTTTCACGACGAAAGTAAAGAAATACCTCATTTTAAGAAACAGCAGCAACTTACCATTGAAGCAGTTGCAGATATCTTCATGGGTGACATATGAGAATGTAATTTAGGTCAAGGAACACTATTTTTAAAGCTACATGAAACTAGTATTTGTTGCCACTTAAAAGAAGTTTGTCCGAGCTGAGCCCAACCTATACACTTACTGCTGTTACTCAGAGGTGCAATGAAGACATGATATTTTGCTTTCAGAATGGCTAGTTAAAAATAGCAGAGTTCTACCTTTTCAGGAAAAAAAACAACAAACAAATCAGTATCTGTGAAGAAAATACAAAAAAAAAATTTAAAAGGAGAACATGTAAAATCTTGTTTGGAAGAATACCATTTACCTCAGTGCATTCTGACACTACAGAATTCAAATACATAATAGGACTGCCCAGAATCACACAAAAATACTGCCAGAGGGGACTTGAGAGATAATCTGCCATCTCTTTTCCCTGCCTCAAGGTAGGATCAACTGTTGAAGACATTCCAAATAGATATTTGCCTCCCCTCTTATGGAAAACCTCCAGAGACGGATATTCCACCACCTCTCTGTGGGGCCAATTCCAGTGCTAGCCCTCCCAAATGAAAGTTTCTCCTAATATCTAACTTCTACCTCTTTTGCTACAAGATCCATTTTACAGGAAGAGTTTCTGTAGAGCAACTCCAGTAATTTTTAAGTACTCTTCACCATGCCGTAGTTAAGAAGGACACTTTCCTGTTCCAATCTCAGGTGACTATTTTGCTCAGCATCTTGCAAGAAGCTAAACTCAGGGTTACAGTCAATGAAGCTGGAACTCCCTGCTTATGTGGCACTGACATGCAGGACTTTTTCTTGTTTCAAATCCAGCAAGCTTCAGGACTTTTTCAACTCAATTTATCTTTGGCTGATAGATTAATCTTTTCACAAGAAGGAAGCAACACAAAAAAAAGTTATGTAAAGCACTGGGATGAAAGTATAAATTCAAGTGCTGAAAACCAATACAATTCATTTTAAATAAGATGCTGGGATTATACTATGGACTTAAAAATTACTGCCATATACATATATATATACACACATGTATGTATGTATGTGCTATATTTTATTCAGGTTACCAATCATACAGTCAGAGAAGTTAAAAAGTCATTTAAATAAGATTTGGGTTTTTCTTTCTTTTTGAATAAAACCATGAAAAAAAGTATTTGCCTTTCCTGGCTTCTAGACAAAATGGACTACATGATACCTTATCGATTACCTATGCTTTAACTGTTGCTTTAACTCTAGCTCCACGATGCAGAGAAGTAATTTAAAAGGATATTGGTTGTTTGTAGAATCATCCATGACATTCTTGATACTTTGCTGAAGCCACAGTTTCTGCTGATCCAATTCTTTTTCTTTTAGCTCTAGATCTTCAATTTCAGCTTCCAGATACCTCAGCCTGTCTATGACTTCTTTTGTATTGCAGCCAGCACCTACTCCTCTTAAAAAGGTAAAAGGGTTCATGAAACCACAAGTGAAAAATCTAAATCAAACAGGCGAAGACAATTCTTTCAGACTATTTTCAACATTTTGAAAATCTACTAATATTCAATTTGAAAGGTGTTGTGGTTTAAGCCCAGCCAGTAACTCAGAACCACACAGCCGCTTGCTCCCTCCCCCACCTCATCCTCCCCCAGCTCCTGGAGGGATGGGGAGGAGAATGAAACAAATGTAACTCCCAGGGGTTGAGATAAGAACAGGACAGTAAGTAAGGTATAACACAAACGACTGATGCTACCACCAATAATAATAATGATAAGGAGAGAGAACACAACCACTCACCACCCACCGACCGATACCCAGCCCGACCTGAGCAGCAGTCAGGCAGTTACCTTCCGGGTAACTGCCCCCAGTTTATATACTGGGCATGTCCTGCTGTGGTATGGAATACCTCTTTGGTTAGTTTGGGTCAGGTGTTCTGTCTCTGCTTCCTCCCACTTGCTGTGCCCCTCCTCACGGGCAGAGCATGAGACCAAGAAAGTCCTTGGTCAGAATAAACATTACCAAGCAGCAACTAAAAACATCGGTGTTATCAGTGCTGTTCCCAGGCTGAAAGTAAAAAACACAGCACTGCACCAGCTACTAAGAAGGAGAAAAATGACTGCTGCTGCTGAACGAGGGACAGAACGAAATGAGCATTTACCCTTGCAGCAGTGCTTTCACAGAAAAAATCAGGTAAAATTTAGAATTTCCCTTAACTGAAATTTATTTTTTTATGGAATGTAGGTTATCTCTGCATTGGAGCTGGCTTGCAGGCCCTTTTTCTCCTTCCCCTTTAACTCTCAGCTTAAGCTTTCATGTTCCATGACCCAAGGAAAAATAGGCATGGGCTACAGGAGGGCGGGAAGGTGGAGACAGTGTGTCTCAGTACCCCTCCCAGATCCACCTGGAGTAAATTCACTCAATTACAAGTGCCAGTTATAAAGTAGCACTACAAGTTTTTATGAAAGTTTCTCTTTTGTATGCTTTAAACTTGATTTTATGTATCAAAGTTAAAGGGAAGACAATTAAAGTTCATCTGCAACTTGCCGTAATTCTAAAATGTTGTACTGCTGATTGACGAGCATGACATTAATTTTACGGTGTCATATCTAGTCAGGGTAAGTGGCGAGAAAGCAATTTTTGTGGCTCTTGAGCACGTGAAAATTTGCAAGATTGTCATGGCTTACTTCCACTGAATGCTGTTTTTTGACTTCTTCTCAATGAGATCAATCCCCTCCAAAACGTTGGTGATATCATAGATCCTTCTCTTCTGCCTCACAGCAAGGGTATCAGCAGCCTGTCAAGAGAAGAACAAATATCAGAAACTTGCATGCTGAGGGCATAAAACAGTTAAGCCATTCCCTTGGAAAAATGCCCACTAATGTCATTCTGAAAGGAGAAGGTTCAGTTCAAGAGCTCAATCTTGAATTCAAAAGTTCTGCATGTAGTGCTACAGAGCATGCTGAGAGGAGTCACCTCTTTGAAGGCCAGCAGGCCTACCCTCAACAGAAAGGAGAGTTTACATGTGTTGCAAAAGCCGTATCTGGCATTTGGAGCACGTGCTATTCAACTGCACATAGGAGCTTGCACTACTCTTTTTGGAAGCTAGGATAGAGTAGGGAAGGCTGACAGCAACACCCTGCAGTGAAGTAAACCTCTGAAGCCAATATATTGTCATCCCTTCTGCTGCCAATGGAGGTACTGCAGTCTTTGTTTCGATTAAACTGTTCTGGGATATGAAATGACAGGGCTGCAGTTTCACAAGGCAGCTGAAGGAGAGCTGCAATACTTCAAGCCAGCATCATCCTCTAACATTTCACTGCACAAATTCACCTTGCGGCATACATGGGCTTACTCTTATCTGTCCAACCGAGTGCCAAGGGCTGTTTCACAGCCACCAGGACCTTGGCACAGATCACAGGGATGCTCACCAAAGTCACACTATCACTTTTACATTACAGTTAACTATGCTGTGTGTCTGTGTGCTGCCAGAGCTCTTCACTGAAAGCAAAGCAGTGTCAGGCAGAGGAAACAGTCTGTTTTATGTTGTAATTCTCTCCAGGGTGACTTTTACATACCTGATGCAAAGACCTAAGATAAAATAAGCAAATTTGAGCTAGTTCTGCCTTCCACACCCTCAGCTCTTTGATGCTGTGAAGCAGCTCAAGTTCAAAGAATGTTAGCTAAAAGGAGAAAAAGCAAAGAGGAGCCTGATTCAGTACCAACTCAGGAAACTCAGGTTCAGTGATTATAAGGGATTATTTAAGCAGATTAAAATAAAAACAAGAAGAGAAGGGTAGCTGGCAAAGACTTCTGCATTCCAAATTTGAACTAGTGAGTAAAGCCAACTAGTTTCCACTATAGGCATATAATGGTTTATTTCAGTTTGTCTTAATGATCTATTGAATGAATACTTTTAATAAAGTAACCTATATGAAGAACCTTGCACAATCACAACTAGGAAGGAAAACCAAATCCATTTTATAGCAAAAGGCTACATAACTCCTTTTACAGTATTTTCTGAACTATAAACAAACTCGCTAACCTCCCAAAGAAATAACATTTTCCCACGAGAAAGTCAATTACTTAGTAGTACTTATTTTTTCATTTTTGCTACTGACGTAAAATTAAAATGAAATAATTAAAGGAAGGAGATTAAAAAAAAACCCAACAAAACCAACTCCTGTAACTGTGATGCATAAACACTGCTTTTTCTCCTTGAAAGTGATGTACCTACTAAACTGTATTTCTACTGATACCATTATCAATAGTTAGCTTTTGTCTGGTTTTCCGTAGCGGTTTGCTAAAATCTTTTCCAATCTATCAAAACCAAACACATACAAATACACACAAGGCACACACTTCAGTTCCCTCCCAGGAAACGGGCTCTTCAGTCACTTGCATCAGCAGGTACATGCCTGTAATCTTAGGCTGCTATTTAATCTTAGGCTGCTATTTCTGCTGCATGCATATACATACATAGTGCTTATGATAACTGCAAGAGAAGCCTTCAAGATTCTAGGAATTGACAAACCTATGCAATGTTTAATCAACACCCCTTATCTCTCGCAGTCTTTAGAGGCACTAGTTCTATAAGCTATCTGCATTATTCAGTACAAGGAATAGACTGCACACAATTAATCACCTGCTACTCAACTTCCTGCTTTTTTCTCACTGCTTTACATATGGACCTAGGGCTTAACACTACCACTAATTTTGAACAATGAAGAAACTGCTCTGGAGATAGACTGTATTACCTCTTGAAACATTCCAAAAGGCCCATCTGTACAACATGTAAATGCCTTACTCCCCTTAATGTATTTTCAGACTGTGCTGGCAGTAAAAGATACCAATGTACATAAATTTGTAGCTATGATACAAAAGTTAAAGACTTCTTATAAAAAAGAAAGTCATTAATTTTGAGTGCCCAACTTCAGTTATTTCAAACTGGAGTAATCTCAATACTCTAAATGCTGCTGCATTTCATATCCCCAAAGCACAGCTCCCGTTAACAGCAGCAGTAGAGATACACCATTGCTGCAAACTAGGCTTCAGAACCTCAGGTTACTGGCTGAGAATATGAACACCACAGTTACATATGTATTTGGCTTGACTAGCCCTGTAAACAGTTCAATCACAGCAGCAAAATCCAACCACTTAAACCAAGAAATCCAACTAAGAAGTCAAATTGAGGCCAACTGGGAAGTTGAATACAGGGATTTGCTAGCTTTCTGGTGTTGGTCTTATAACCTAATTAATTACCTCCCCAAAATTTTGTAGCGAGCTTCACAGATTTCTTAAAAAACAACTGAAAAGTTCCTTCTTGACACTGTCCAGTGTGACACCTCCTGGCAGGCACATGGCTAGAAATTAAGTTCAGGCATTCAGTTCCTTCACACAAACCACACACTAATGACTTCAATAATTAGAACATCCTCCAGAGACAAATCTCCTGTTGTCAAAAACAGTTTTCAAAACTCAATTTCTCAGCCTATGTCAAATGGTTGAAGCAGATCCAGCAGCGTAAGAAAGGGACATCTGCCACAGTGGATCTGTTACCATGACTAGATGCAGCTTTCACAGCCCCTCCTCTGAATCATTTGTATTTGCAGTTCCTTCATAAAATCTTTTCCATGTAAAGCTGCTGCACCCTAGTCATTCCTTTGATTAAGTATGTATCTAAGAAAGACAAGTACTATGGGCATCTCATGGACAGGTTCAGAACTAGAAGAAAAACACCTACGTGCAGGGCTTCAGTTCTATGTGCACGCACATCATGCAACTTCTGGAATACAGAAGACACACTGGTCAGCAGTTTCAGCTGCAAGCACGCACACACACAAAACCCTGCCCAGAAATAAAACACCCACCCAGAAAAAGGGTAACTGAGAGTTTGGCTGCATTCTCACACAACAATTTCTTTGCTCCCTGGGAGCTGACAAAAGCCAGCGGGAAGCATCAGCTGCACATTCAATGCATTTGCTTGGAAGAGCAGAGGAATTTGCTAGAGCACCGCGGCAGTCATTATGGAGAAGCTTAACAAAGCAGAAGGGCCAGCAATGCCTGCTTGCTCTTCATGTGTCAAAGGAAAGAGGTCCTGCATTTTCTGGACTGTGCCCATAGCAGGTGACATCTTCTCCCCAGGAGTTCGGTGGAAGTTTTAAACTGAAAGGCGTGCTTGCCACCTGTACATGAAAGTACAGAGTATTATTACATGCATAAAGGTTAAGGGAACATATCATGTAATAGATGCGCTTCTCTTCTCCTGTGGAATAGGGCAATCTAAGGCAGTCAGTAATTGCACCTGCTCAATGTATTTCTATAGTTAGCAGCAAACAAGTAGATTTTAGAGTATCTGATATTTTGCACTGATCATTAGGAACACTACTTCACTATCAGGACAGCAGGGATGGCATTCTGCTAGAAACCAAGCCCGCTCACAAAATCAAGGCAGAAGTAATTGTATGCTACTGAAGAGAAAAAATACATAATGTCTTGGGCATCATTTCAGGTGACATCCCTTATTCACTCATCTTGCTCTTTTTCTCTCTTCCCTGCAATCTGTGGGTTGCTGCATACAGGAGCTTTGATTTCTTTCCCTTCTATATCATCCCTTAATGTTTTAAGCTTATTCCGATAACCAGATTTCTTTATACAGGGTTACCAAGGGCAGTTATGCCACAATTTGAGAATAGCCGTTTCATTTTAGAGTAAGCACTGTAGAGTTAAAATTTCATGTAAAGAAAATCCTCACTCCCGCTCCCACAACTTGTCAGATGTGAGCAGGGAAGTGTCCAGCACTGAAACATTTCCAAAAGAAGTTCATCACACAGAAATCACAGGGCTCCCTGCACCCAGAGCGAGGAACAGTGCCCATGTATAGGATACATCACTTCTCCTTCACAATGACTCAGCACATGTGCCCCAAAGTATTCTCTCACAGACCTGTAATTATAGATGTACACAAAGTTGTCCAGGAAATGTTCTACAGAACAGCATTTCATTCCCAATTGCTAAATCACAATGCTAGAAGTACACTTAATGTTTCCAAGTTGTATTTTCTTCATAGTGCCCTGCTGGTTTTGCTGCAGAAATACGCATCAGCAGCACAACAAAACCTGTCTGTAGGGAGACATTTGAAGGCGTTCACTGCATAAAGCATTTCTTGGAACACTGTCCCATTTCAACACTGTCCTGTTCTTCAGTTCCCCTGAATGCTGGTTTTTATTTTTCCTTAGATATGCAGCTTATTCATGAGAAAGACTGGTTACAGAAATGTACATTCTCAGGCACGGTTTATGAAAGTACAAATGATTTATGCACTTCAGTTAGCATTTACTTCTAACAAACAGTATCCCGTGCATCAGAAACTAGTCGCCAATAGATCTTGAGCAGAAATGTCTGTGACTTGTTGTAATGCTCACTTACTTTTCTCTACCAACCTTCCCATTTCCTCTGGCGGTATACCTTCCTCACAAAGGGGAATGAGAAATGTCATCCCATGCCTCTACAAAGCTGAACTCCACTGTACAAATCTTTTTTTTTTTAGCTTTTTAAGCTAAATTTTTTTGGCCTGATGTCTTACAAATTGAGTACGGTTTGCCTCTCAAACTGACCTGGAACAGCTCGCAGCACACAACAGTAAGTCCCTGAGATGTGGACAGCTTAGTTCTGTTTTACTAAAGAAAGAGGCAGTTAAATACCAAGAAGTTAATCTACTTGCCCACACCACAGCATAAATAGATGAGAAATATAAAACTTATCGATGTCCTTCCCAGTGCACCCTGAAATTGCACTAAGCACAACAGCATCACTGAACTGCTTGCTCTCTCCACAGGGATGCACAGAAAAGCCCAGAGAACACCATTCACCTCCATGGAGCCCATTAAGAACAACCAACAAACAAGGCCAGTTTTCCACAAAGGACTTCAAGCAACCTAGTGCCAAAGCAGCCTCTTATTTCACCTTGCCTACCCCTCACAGTTCGATGATGGCCTAAACCAGACAAAATACTTTCACCTCGATGCGCTGCATGTCTCGACAGACCCGGGGGCCTGAGCAGAGCCCCAGCCCCTCTATCACTGGTGCAGGATTGGGGCTGTCCCAGGATTTCACTGGGGAAGTCCTCCTGCTGCCCAGCCCTTCACGTTTCAGAGGCGGCCCGCGGCAGAAATGAGTGATAACGATTTGCCATCCACCTTGTCAGTTATGCATCTTTTATATACAGTATATCTGTATTATATAGATTTTAAAAGTACTAAAAAAGGCGACAGTCTGCTTTTCAACATTGTTCTTCCTTGCTCAAAGAACATCGGGGGGGGACTGACGAGGAACAGGTTTAAATAAAGGCCCATACACTGAGTCAGTGCAGAGAGCAACGCAGAGGAGTAGAAAAGAAATTAAACAATAAACCAGCGAGCTACACTTTATGCACGGTAACCATTTTACCCTCTTTAAAAGAAGCAGAACGCCTATTTTAGCCTACCGCGGCAGCTGTCAGCCATCACCGGGCACCCCCCCCGCCGCCCCAGGGAGGAAGGGAAGGCGAGATCAGGAGCCTCGGCCAGGCCACGCCCGGCCCGGCCCGGCCCGGCAAGGCTCAACTCGGCCGCCCCGCCACTGAGCCGCCCTCCCGCAGCACGGCGGGGCCGTGTGCCGTGCCCCCGCCGCGGGCAGGCCCCGCGCCGCCCCTCCCTCGCACCGCTTTGAGGTCGAGCACGCCGTCCTTGGCCTCCTGCAGCAGCGACACGAACTTGGTGGTCAGCAGCCCCAGGCTTTTCTCGTGGCGGCTGCTGCTGCCACCGCCCGCCGCTTCGGCCGCCGCGGCCATGCCGCCCTGCGGGGCCGCACCGCCGCGCCACGTGTCCCCACCGCTGCAACGGCCCAAGCCCGGAACGGAGCCGCGGCCCGACGGCTGCGGCGGGAGGGGCGGTGCCGCAGGAAGTGACGCCGCCGCCGTTGCCTGGACACCGGCATGTTTCGGCTGCGGGGGGCGAGGGGCTGCCCGAGGGGAACGGGCTGTGCCCGCCCCATGGGGCTGCGGCCGCGGGGCAGGGGAGGGTCCGCTTAGGGCCCTTCTCCGCGGGAGGCAGGCGCTGCCCGTGTCCGCTTGTGGAGAGAGCCGGGCAAGGGAGGGCCCGCTTGCCCCGCCGGCGTGCCCTCTCCTGCGCGGGAGCTATTCGTCACTCCACCGTTTGCTTTTGCTATAAACCCACTTAGGTTCTTTATAAACTATGTTCTCGCATCTCCGGAGGCCAGGTGGTGGGCTGGTGAGGAAAAAGACCCCTAGATAGATTCCCCATTGCAGGAGGTGGCAGAGCATACAGTGATGGGACATTACACTGAATGTGCCATGTTGTACAGAAGCTGTACCCACATATAACAGCACGGTCAGGGCCATATACGTACAAATAGGAGGAAGTAAGTGGGCTCCCTTTCTCAGCCTGGAATCACTGGTCTGGGATTTTACCCTTTATAAGCTCATGCCATCTCCCTGCCCTCCTCCCACAAGCAGTACTGGGCAAGGGCTGTTGATTTCCCAGGCCACTGGAAGTGCTTTATTCAGCTGTTGGACTGTTTGTTTCATTTTGCTTTGCTGTTGCTTCCTTAGAGCAAAAGCAGCCTGTTCCCAGCTCTCAAGGCTGTGCTTTGTGAAAGTCCAGTCACTGATCATCAGTGAGTTCTTTTTGCAGCCCTGGGCTCTACTTTCAGCTTGTACGCATGTTTTCAAGGCCTTTGTTACATCCTATGCTTCAGCTGCACCTCATAACAAGAGGAGCTGGTATCAAGCTCTGGTTCACACAGCAAGCTTTCGTAACAAGTTGATAACAAGCCCAGGAAGCCTTGTACAGTTAGCCAAGGCCCAGGGCCTTCTACTAGCACTGGTGCCCTTACTGGGGACAAAAATGCACCTGTACCGTTACACTGCATCAGTAGGCTCTGAGCAAGCCAGTGGTGAAGTGTTCCCCATAGGAGCACCAGAACTCCCGTTCAGCTACTGGGAGATGTGAAGAAATAGCTCCATCTGGTGTACCAACAAGTAACTGTTGTGTTTATTTGTTTTACTACTACAGCATTTAAACGCTTCAGTGTGGTGTAGTGCGATAATGGTTTAGGATGTTCCAAGAACAAGCAAATACAATAAATGCCCAAGTACAGCAGAGGTTGTAAACTCTCCATTATGAAAGAAGTACAACAACCATATTAACATAAAGCTGATGATTAGTTTCTGTAAAAAGCTGTTACCTTATCTCCTGTTTTTCAAAAGCCTAGTAGGAAGACTATTGCCGTAGAGAACCAAACTATGCAGCCAAAAAAGCCACTTTGGGTTGCAGAAATCATGCATGCTCCATCAACAGTGGCAGAGCAAATATATTTTTAGGTATATTCTTGGATCTCTCCCCCAAGGAAGCAAGGGTTCAGGCTCTTGTTTTAGAAGCAAAGGCCCAACCTTCTTTTCCTCCTATTAAACATGCTAATTCCTTATTTTTCATACGATGCTGTTCCTCTATATATGTTTTGACCCATTCTGACAGAAGTTAAAAATAATCAAAGATTAGAAATAGTTATTATGAAAATAATGTCTTGAAAATAATGAAAATAATACTTGTCTGAATCCTGGACCATCAAAATATATCATTTATTATCTAGAAAACAAGGAAAAGTGCAGTGTCATGTATGAATTTGCTAAAACCTGTTACTATATACACTAAAAACGTGTGTTGCACGATTTTCAAAGATCTTGCTGAAAATCATTCAGTGCATGTGTAAGTCGTCTTATTTTATTTTCCATGGCTTTTTTATGGTTTGCCATTTCCTGCAGAAGCTGCCGCATTTCTTCTTCAACACAGTAAACCTGAAAGAGCACACAGAGATTAAACAGGATTCTTGCTTTTCCTTAATATACCCAAACCCATACAATCTTGGCTATTTTTAAACACTCATAAGCAATGCAAGAGTAGTATGCTTATGTTTAAATAAGCAATGCACCACTTCTGACACTGTATTCAGTAACAGAATTTTGCTTTAAAAAAAGTATTAATTTGTGAGGAGACAGTGAGTAATGTACCAACAGCAAAACACCTATTGTGTATGTGACAGGAACAGTAACTGTTAGTACTGGCACAGGTGAGTTAAGTGGATTATATGGCACGATCATCATTATTCTTGCCTGTATAGGTAAGGGAATGTTTAGCTATTGCCTCATAACAGCTACACAACATGTCACTTTACTTTGCTTAAATCCAGAATCTCCTGACGGTACAGGTTTTAGAGATGTCTTGGCTGTGCAAAATTTGAGTTCTAAACCAGGGCTGTTTCCATCCAGAGACTAGCTGAATAGATACAGACAGGTGACTTCTGAGCACCACTGTTTTAACAGCTGTAGAACAAAAATGCAAATGAAATAAACATATAAATTTAGTATTAAAATTACTTTTTCATTTGCTGCTTCAATTTGTTTTTCCTTTTCATTTGCCAGCTGCAATAGTTCTTCCTGATGAGCTACCAACATTGACCCAAGTTGTTTTCTAAAAGCATCATCCATTTCATGAAGCTTTTCCACAGCAATCCTAAAAAAGGATTAAAAAAAAATAAAATCACACTCCTGTAAACAACTGAAGTATTTTGTTTTGTCTAATTCTGCCTTTGATAAGGTTTTACTAACATAGGCATGGAAACAGTTACTGCAATATCTAGCTCCAGATGTCCTGTTTTCTTAAGTACATATTGTGGGTTTATGCACCCTGTGTAGGGCTTCTGGCATTCCTGTTAGAAGCATTCAATCACTAACAACACAAAGATTCAGGCTTGCTACTGTCAACATGGATAAGAACTCCACCTGTTTTCCAACACATACTTATTATGCTTTTGCTTCCTCATAAGTCAATGACTGAACTATGTGATCCTGTAAACAGCCAGTAAGCCCATCTTTTACAGAAACAGAAAAGCATCTGCTTTATAGTAATGAAGCCTTTCCTTGGCTCCAAGCAAATTCTGCTTTTATTAATTCTAAAATAAGTAGCAGCAGAAAGCAAGACAAATTATTCACTATGCAATTAATTTACAATGAAAGTTTGAAACAGAACAGAATTATTTCATTCCAGACCTTCCAACACTTAATACTATTGACTATTTGAGGTGGCTGGTTTTTGTTTGTAGGTTTTTTTCATTTGTTTGTTTTAAATCAAACTTAACCATAAAGGTATTTTATTTCATTTACTAATCACATGACCTTCCTTAAATAATAGAGAAAATGTAATTAAACAACTGTTCAATTAAAAAATATAAAGCAAAAAAGCCTTAGTCATACTAGCTTATTACTTCAGTAACAGCGTGGTTATTGCTGCTAGATACATGTACATTTTTATTAACTAGTTAATCTTTTCCTCAGAATAGTTGGGAGGGAGGAAGGAAATAAAATAAGAAAAAGGGGACAAAGAATTAAGTAAAAACCATACTGGCAATCTAAGCTCATCACAGGCAGCAGTCTACCATACCTCTCCATAATGCCAGATGCATTTGTAATTACTGAGCATCATCCAAGTACCTGACTATTTTTTGGGTTATAAGTATTTTCTTCTGTTTCATCTCGTATTTACCATTAACTGCTCAAAAAAAAAAATTGACAGTACAAAAGGAATAATAAATAAAAAAAACCATTGCTACCTGTATGGTAAGAGAATGACAGGTAACTTATAAACAGTCTGTTTGTTACAGACTGAAACATTAATAGCGAGTTTGGTGGGAGTGTTGATCTGCCTGAGGGTAGGAAGGCTCTGCAGAGGGATCTTGACCAGCTGGATCAATGGGCTATGGCCCATAGTATGAGGTTCAACAAGGCAAAGTCTTGCACTTGGGCCACAACCACCTGATGCAATGCTACAGGCTTGGGGAAGAGGGGCTGGAAAGCTGCCTGTTGGAAAAAGAGTGGTTGTGAGGGAACTGCTGTTTAGCCTGAAGAAAAAGAGACTCAGTGGGGATCTCATCCCTCTCTACAAGTACCTGAAAGGAGAATGTTCCAAAGTGGGTGTCAGTCTCTCCTCCCAGGTAACAAGCAATAGGATGAAAGGAAACGGCCTCAAATTGCATCAGAGGAGGTTTAGACTGGATATTAAGAAAAATTTCTTCACCAAAAGGATGAACGTGCATACATGTGGCACTTAGGGATATGGTTTAGGGGTGGACTTCGCAGTGTTGGATTAACGTCTGGACTTGATCTTAAAGGTCTTTTCCAACCTAAGTGAATCTGTGATTCTGTGACTTATTAGCACTGTTGTGATAAATACTGAGGATCTGCCCCCAATTTCCTATATAGCACACAAGCTATTTTCATCATCCTGCATAATGAAATACCGTGGCCCCTCTCACAAGCCCAAGTGCTGGCCAGAGGTATTAACCTGTGATTTGCGACCAATTTGTCCCATGAATCCAGGTCATGAGCTGGAAGGGTTACAGGCTTATATTCAAAGAAACCCTGCTGCAGACTGTGCCTCGTGCACAAGCACCTTCACTACATGACTCCAACCAGCATGTTATGCCTGTAGAAGAGTCTCTATCATGTAAGGTTAACATGGAGTTTCGTCACTGAAAAAAACAAAAGCACTGTGGTGAAACAGTCATACCAGGGAGGAAAAAATGTAGGCTCCAATTATACAAAGAAATTGGGAACACAGCTAAGAAGTTTACAGGAGGAATGTTCAGCTGAATTCTAGTTCCACAAATTAAGTCACCTATACAGTAAGAATTACTTCTACACAGACTTTGCACCAACTGGGCTCACCAAGTACTTATGAAAGTATTACACATTCTTTCACCATATAATCAAACATTTTTGCATACTATTAACAGTGCAACTCGAACTAAGCAGTCACAAAATATACTACTAAGGTGTTCACCTCTGAGTTTGAAGACTTTTCTCTCTCTCCTCAATCAGCTTCTTCTCTTTGATATCAAAGTTCTCCTTCATTCGTTTAACCTGCACCTCCAGCTGGCTTAATATTTCTTCTTTACCTTGCCACTTCATTTTCAGTGCACTGAAAATAAAATGCACATATTTACAATGAGTGTAGATACTACCTAGGAGGGCTGAAAAAAAGTTTTCCATGCTTCCATTTTTCCCCATTTCTGTGGGTTTTAATAGCAAGCGAGTACTCTCGAACATGGAATAACTTCAGAGCAGTGTTGCACAGTCAATCACAAATTACTGCCACTTGTATGTATCACCTGTATGCATTCTTAATGTCATCAAGTTCTACTTTCTTCTCTTCTAGCAGTTGCTTTAATTCCTCTTTTCTTCCATTTTGCCTTTCTAATTTTTCCATTAGCTCTTCAGATTCAGCAGCTTTTTCATCCAACTGTACTTGAAAACATTTTTGAGCTTTCAGGTTTTCTTCCTGCTGTTTTCTGATTTGTTTATCTTTTTCTTGTAAGCCCTTTAGAAGATAAATATTTTAGAGCATGAACACCCTTCATTTTAACTTTATTGTTACCCTTTAGAAGGATCTGTTTAGTCTATGGTGGAATGAAGCAGAGAGGAACATGTGAAAGCTTGCTGTTCTAAATGTATTATTATATGAAAAGTACTTCATCATCAAAACATAAATCTGAAATTGAACGCAAATTATGACAAAAGCTATTTACAACTCTAATACAACTTATTCTATATACACAAATCACTGAGTTCACATTCTGTTTGCTCTGACTGATAAAGTCTGAAGTCTCTAAATGAGATGAGTTAAAACAGCAGCTGTGCTGTTAAATTAGTGATTTACAAGAAAATAAAGAAAAATATTTACATTGTAAAATAAGCAATCTCTTCAAGAATATTTTTCTGCTTTTCTGTTAAACTCACAAGGAGAATTACGCTATCCTAGTTTTTCCTCTCTCAAAATCATTATGAAAAGTAACTCGAAGCGAGACAAACAAGAAAGTCATTACATAAATAGGTTCAACAAAAGAGTCAAAGTAGCATCTCTGTACATCAAGTTGTACAAGGCCCTCTTCTGCTCTCGGTGAAATTAGCTGCCACTGTCAGCCTAATGGTGCTTTCAAGTTGGTAAACTAGGAGGGCAGTCAGCTTTTATCACAACCTTTACAATAACTTGCACTGCACATCTTAGTTTTAGCTAAGCACACAAACTGTCAGACATGGCACTTACTTCTTTTAATCTCCTAATTGTTTCTGTCTGATCGTCCACTATTTTGTTTTTAATTCTTATAGTATCACTGTCCTGTTCCTTTTGCTTTTTTAATACCTCAATCTCATTCGTTAAAACTTCAATTTTTGCCTCCAGTTTTCCCCGATCTTGAGCAAGATGAGCTCCTAGATAAAACAACACATTCACACTACAGCAGTCATTTTACAGATGACTTCAAGATGTATAATGAGGGAGGAACACAAAGGTAAGAACTACCTTAAAAAAAAAGAAAACCATGACCATTTTTCCCACTGGAAACATTGTAGGGCTTTAATCTGTAGGTAGGTAACACTTGAGAGGATATTTAGAACTGAAAGTCTATCTTTTTATCAGAGAAGTTTTAAAAGGATAAAGTCAACAGTATTTCTCACAGACCCAGACAATCTCTAAAAGCCCACAAGGTGGTGCTGAGTCATGTCAATAAGAAAAATGAAAAAAGCCCAAGCTTTATTTCACCCAGTATTTTAACACTTGTTAAGATATATACTGAAATTTTCACATTGGATTTATCTGATAGACAAGCAGCATTATGTAACACTATTCACAAATCCTTGTTTTCCTAACTTCATATTTAAAAGTTCTTTGTATAACATTATGGTATTTTTACATTTGGGGGAAGCAGATATACTGCATTTACAACTATCTCCCACAATTATTATAACTGCTGTTACAGTTCCTATAATGACCTGCATCCTACAGAACATAACAAAAATAGTTTTTTGTGCATCTTTATAAGTAGGTAAGATCAACACAGATCAGTAAGATCCAGAGACCATGGCTACAACTATACTGGAGTGTTTATGTAAAAGGTATGACACTGAACATCATCATTCTTTTCTGAAAAAGAAAGAAAAAAATTTACCCTGTTGTGCCAACTCCTGCCCCCATATTTTTCTTTCCATTTTTAACCCGTCAATCACAGATTCCTGGGCTGTCAGCTGGGAAATAAGTTTTCCGTTTTCCTTTTTCAGAAGTTCAACTTGGGCAGCCTTCTGTTTGTCCTCCTCAACTACAGTTTCAAGTTCTCCAGTTCGACACTGTATAAATGAACATTGGAAAAAGGACAATAAGATCCTTGAAAACAAGTATTAAAAATTTCAAATCAATACTAAGTGGTGGGAAAGCAATACTTATATGCAGCAAATTAAGTGAAGAAAGTTCTGCTGAATATATAGGGTTCTATCTGCGTCTCTTCCCAGAAATGAAACACACGTTTGCTTCCAATAGACATACTTAGATCCCAGAAAAATGTAAAGGTGATTTCTAAACAGTCACCTTAAATTATCAATACCATTAGAAAAGCCTGTTTAGAATTATAAATGCAGAAGTTTTTTTTTAAAAAAAAAAGCCAAAAAAATACAAACCCAAAACAGAGAGAAAAGAAACAAAGTCTTGTTAAGGCACTAAAAACCGGATTAAAAGAAAATGGACAGAAGCTGGGATGAACTTCCCACTCCCCATGATAAAGATTTATTTTGTTATGCAGGCTACAGATTACAAGTGCTTGAAACAGTTATTTAACTTTGTAGCAGCACCACTGACTGGCAGGATGCTATCCTGTCCAATGTTTTGACACCCTAACAGCACCATGTAGGGAGGAGATGAGAAACAGCTGTGCAGGGGTTGCACTACACACAAGTTTTAATGCAAAGATGGACTGGATCACACAATGGTTTAAAAGTTATGTTCCTAAGATTTTCAAGATTTAACAAGGTAGTACTATAATATGTTAATATACAGTGATCAGTAGTGTAAGATAAAGCAATTGTGCCCACAGTATTTAACATCAGGCAATTAGCAGTATTAGTAATTATCTTCTATTTTTATACAACTCTGAGTTATCAAGCTGTTAATAATTACTCTTGATTGCTCAATTTCTTTGTTATTTCACATACAGTGACCACTGCATAACAGTGTTCCATTAGTTTGAATTTACAAAGGGGTCAGGGCTATTTATTTAGGCTTTAGAGTGACCACTTCATTATATATAAACTGGTAGTGCTCACAAGGCAAGAAGTGCACTCCTGAAGACATGGGTGAGTCTAGATTCTGCTATATGTGGAGCAGTGTTTGTGAGAAATTGAAGTGCAGGATGCATGAATAAAGGCTGATGTGGAGTGCTAGGTTTTAGTGCAACAGGAAATGTGTCAACCTACCTTTTATGGCATTGCTAACTTTTACAAATAAAATATTACAAAAAGAAATCATATATGCAGTTGAAATGTTTTGAAACAACAAGTACCTTTAGGTTTGCTGTAACTTCTTCATTTGCTTTTGTTAGTTCTGCTATCTTTGCTTTCTGTTCTTTCACTATGCTTGTAAGGTCTTGGATCACACTTGTCATCTCTTTTTCCTTTCGTTCAAACTCAAAGAGGGTTTGTTTATGTCCAGCTAGATCAGCAGTAGCATTTTCAAATCCCTCTTTCACCTAAAGTTTTACGAAGACAAGGCTTGAAAAATGCTAACATTTGGAAAAAATGTGTACACATACACAAAAATGACATTTGAATTTCAAATAAAGGAAGAATAGAAGTTCATCAACAGTACTTGAAATTAGTGAGTGAGTATCTTAAACTGGTTTTCTATCAGTTTGTTGGTGATGCTTCAAAAAAACTCCAACCAGCCCAGCCAAAAAGGCAAAACAAACAACAACAAAACCAAACCCCAACACCTCAAACCCAACAAATTTGAGAGAACCACTACCCCACCTAGATTGTTGTTAAATGTTCTTTTTGTCTTACCTCTTTAAACCTTTTTCCTTCAATAATTAAAGCTAAACGAAATTCATCTTCTAACTCTTTGTACTTCTGGTTTAATGTATTAATTTTCTCCTGAAATTCTTTAACACGCTGTTCATGCCTCTGCTCCTCTTTAGCCACTGCTTTTGATAAAGTGTCTTGAAATTCCGGTCCATTTAAAGCAACTCGGGTTTCAAGTTCTTTCCTGAAGTTATCAAACATACACTTGAGACAAGACCTGCAGTATTTCACACCTGTTTCAAATAATCTCCTTAGTATTTCTTAAAAAGGATAACAAATTACATCATATAGAGGATAAATTCCTAAGTTTCACAGACAGATTTCAATCTTCTATGGGATAAGAAAAAGCGTTGACTGTTAAAAGATCCAAAAGGATAATCTTCTTAATTCAGACTTTTGTAGAAATTATTCAATTGCTCTTTTTCTGTTAGTTAGCGTTTTTTTACTTTGCTTAGAACAAAAATCTGGAAAAGATGGTGGAATAGGGGAAAAAGACTCCACAGCCAGATACCCTTTTTTGCATTCATTCTCTTCACCCTCACACTAGACTTTTCTTTCTCACTCGGGCCCAAAACCGGAAAAGCAGAAGCAATGGGGACCTAAAGAGTTCCAGGATAAGCCTCCTTCCTATCTGGAAGCACTCCTATAAGAGAATGTTGAAGCAGAAGTACCCTGTACTTTAAGACTATTCCGTTCATCTGCTTTAAAGCACAAACAGAAAACATATCCACTGTCCTTTACATCTTTTGGAGATTTGAGATAATAATTGGAGACCTCAAAACACAGCTATCGGATTCTTCCCACCTAAACCCTCAATTATCTTGGTGTCTGAATACATTTAGCCTTGTAAATTGAAACACCACTTGTTGCTTTATTTTGTACACATACGCGATTGTATTAGCTAAACAGTATGAACTCATGTTCAAGTATACTTAAAAAAAAATAATTTTAAGAGGAAGATGCTGTAGAAGCTGACTTTTTTTTTTTAACACTGTGTTATTGTATATATGCAGATCCGCTGTGATTTTATTTTTATCTGATTATTTTCTGGATTAAAGATCAATTATTTAGAATAAAAAGTTCAGCCACAGAACAAGACAAGAACATATCAAATGAAAGGCTGTAAGAGCACAGTTGCCTACATGGACTTATGAGTCAGGAATCTAGAAGAGAGGAAGAGATTCTTAAATAATCAAGAAAATGGGTGGAAAGACATCTACATTTTTACAAAGACCATCCCTCCCATTAAAAAAACAAAAACAACACCAAACCCACAAACACACACTGACACTTTGCAGAACACATTTAAACAAGACATATTTGCAACACTACCATCTCTATTTGTGAAAACAGAAGCTCCCATACCTTTGCTCTTGCTCTCTTAATATAAGAAGTTCGTGTAGTTGTTTTACCTTCTCCTTCTGTTGTCGGAAGGATATTCGAAGTAACTGTACTTCCCTTTCATTTGCTGACGCTTTAAGCTCTGCTTCTTGCACCTGCTTCATCTGTGTAGAATTCATAAAGAGCAACAAGATTTTCATAAAATTGCAGTCTGTTCTTTATGTCTTATAGCAGAATACACAGGAACAGGTGCTTTAATACAGTGTTATACATACCTACCTGGGCCATTAAGTTCACAGCATGCTCCACAAATGTCAGGATTTTTCATAAAATTTTATGGAATGTTATTATGTTACCTAGCTCAAGACAAGGGAAGTTGTTTTTTTTATTTGTCCTGTTTGTTTGTTGTTTTACTTACTACATAGTTTACACTTGCAGAAATTTCAGACAAGATGTCTAATATATCTTTGCTTAACTTACAACAGAAAAAAGCAATTTTCATGAAGAACAGAGAACATTTGCTTAATCTATAAAGAACTTGAGAATGTTTTGCAGAAGTGGAACACAAGTATCGGCAGAATGATTAGCTCAATTACAAACTCTCATATTGTAACACCTGTATTAGCTTCAAGCAGAACATTTGTATGTATTCAATATAACTTTTTTTAAAAACAGTTACAAAATTCTGTATATTTCCAAGTTATACTGTTTAAAATTGCTGAACAGAGTTGCTTCTAATGATTTCAGGAAAAAATGAAGAATCAGTATAAACACCAGGTGGCATGCTCTGCTTTTTCCATTTAATGCAAGCTTTTATGAATTTTGTAATTTGAAGCCTTATACAAACCTGTATTTTTTAACTCAACAAGTAGGAATAAAAAGATATGAAAAAAGTTATAAAAAAAGGTTTTAATTACTCATGAAATGGCAATTCAAAATCAAGACGCTTCAGAAGGCTGCAAGTTAGCACACAACACAGAAACAGCAGAGGTGATGTTAATGAAGAAATTCTTACTCCTCATCATTACTTGTGTGTTGTGGTTTAAGCTGTAAATCTCACGCAGCCTGTTCACTCACTTCTCTCTCTTTCTTTCCCCCCATTCCGATGGGGGGGGGGGGGAATGGGGAGAAGAATAGAAAGAATGTAACTCCCACAGGTTGAGATAAGAACAGTCCAGTAACTGAGGTATAATACAAATCACTACTGCTACCACCAATAATAATAATGACCAGGGAAATACAAGGGAAGAGGATACAACCGCTCACTACCAGACCAAGCCGAGAGAGACTTTCGGGTTCCTGCTCCCAATTTTTTCACATCCTGGGCATGACATGCTGTGGCATGGAATAGCTCTTTGGTTAGTTTGGGTCAGGTGTCCTGTCTCTGCTTCCTCCCAGCTTCCCCTCCTCCCAGCAGAGCATGAGACTCAGAAAGTCCTTGGTCAGACCAAAACATTACCAAGCAGTAACAGAAAACACTGGTGTTATCAGCGCAGTTCCCAGGCCGAAAGTCAAAAACACAGCACTGCACCAGCTACCAAGAAGGAGAAAAAAATGACTGTGACTGCTGAACCCAGGACATTGTGGTATTCATCTTGAGCCTTTTGTGCTCAAGCAGTGAGAAGTAACAACTATCTTGTCAACCTGTCCTCCTAAGCAAAGGGTCTTCACATTTTGTATTTAGACAGGTTTTATCTCTTTGCTTTCAAGAGTACCTGTTCTGTGATTATCAAATCGATTACTCTTAAGTGTCAGTAATCTAATGGCAGAGCTAGAACACAAGGAGCAACCTAGTTTACTTTCCAATTCACAAGAAAACAACCCCCCACAACCCTCACAAAACAAAAAAATTAAAACAAAACAAAACAAAACAAAAACACACAAAAAACCCCCTCCCAAACTGTTTTCTTTCAATTCCATCACAACTGCCCCTCTCCACTGGATTTTTGAAAGATCAATCAAAATGCAAGACAAAAAATCAAGAGCTGTATTGAATGTCCCGCACTGATGAATCAAACATTGTTTTCAATGCCTGCAATTTTTCAATGCCTGCAATGTCCCTTAAGATACATATGTGCTGCTGCATGTTATGAGTTCCAGCTTGAGAATGCCAGAGGTACCTAAAGTTCATACATTAACTTCAGTTGTATGAAAATTGTTGAGAGACTTGAATATGAAGCTAAGTTCTCATATTAAGCCTCTTCATAAGTAACATTTAGATACACCCCACTATATTGCTGCTCCTTTGTGGATGAAGTAAAGCAATTCTCCCCAAAATTGAAACACTTAAACCCAAGAATTTCAAGTGAGAACACATGCAAATTTAGACTTCTGGAAACTATTTACACGTTTAAATGCATAGTAGCTTATTTATCTTGAATCCCTTATAGAAGTAATCTAGTAATATTCACTGAAGTCCTTAAGTGGTGACTACCCTGAGTAACCAAAATTTACCCCTCAAGCTAACTACTAATATGTACTAGAAGAAAGCTTTATAAAATATTCTAGAATTTGTAAATCTTGGAGTTGATAAAATAGGCCAAAGGTACATTAAATCTCAGCATTCAGAGAGAGAGTTTAGTTTCTAGAACACCATGATTATTCTTCGAAACATAATTAAAGAGTATTTGCTACAGGATCTTAAAGTAAGGAACTTAATGAAGCTTTCCAGTTAATAAAAATGATTCTACAAACTCATTAAAAGAAAATTAAAAACCTCATACACCAGTAAGCTATTTCCTCCCTTATAGGAAAGGAAAAAAGAAACCCAAACCACTTTAAATTATTTTGTGCTGGTGGCAACTATAAGCACCTAATTCTTTAAATCAGTAAAACAGAGAGAACTACCAGATTTCCATCCTGATAGTAAGATCTTCATCGATTTCAGCAACATTTTAGAAAACTTGTTATTCCCAAATATTGTCAGAAAATACCAACTCTCCATGTTAATAGGACTTGTTCTCCTTTACCTTAAGGCCACATCACATGATATACCTCTATTTATAAGAGACATTAACTGACAATTAAAGTGGATACTTATTATTAAATATGATTATGAAGAAAAAAAAGCCCCAGCTTCTACTGTGGAAAACTCAGACCTAAGGTCTGTAAAATCTAGTGTTTCTTGATACGTAGGACTACAGTAGCTATCCTGTTGCTACTGTATTATTTATCTATTATTTACCCTTGAAAAATATTTACCTCTATTGCTCGCTGCTGCAGTCGCTGTGTCTCCATCTTGGATAGCGTTTCTTCTAAAGCTTGTATGGCCTTCTGGTATTCTGCTTCTTTATTTCTTGCCTGATTTAACTCATTAGTAAGTCTTTCAGTTTCACCTTTCAACTGTTGCACATCTGCTTGCAGTCTTGCTTTAACATTTCTCTCTTTCAATATCAATTCCTTTAGCCTGAGAATAAATGCAACAGGGTTGTATTACAAATATTTTATTATTTAGCTTGATCTCAAGTACACTGAGAAAAACACATCAGTAAGCGTTGTAGTACCCTATCTTGTTCTTTGTTGAGTTTTAATATTTACAGTACTGCCATGTAAAACTGTCCAAAAATATGTAAAATATTTCTGAAGCTGTGCACAGCATCACTATATGGAGCTTCATTTTAAAAAGAAACGAGGCTAGAGACAGGTTCTTCAAGAAAATGGCATTCCAGTATCATTTTACTTTATACAGAAATTGAACATGCTAACAATTTCTAATTTAATAATTTTCTTCAGAAAAAATTGAAATATCCTTTAATGCTCTAATAATTTTTGATACAAGATCTATCTTACAAGAAAAGGAACACAATAAGCCTCTTATTCAAGGTGGTAATAAATAAAAGGGGGAAGTGAACCTAAAACAGGGAAAAAAAAAAGGGAAATAATCACAGCCAGTCACAGGTGACAACTGAGGAAGCATTTGGCTTGTTTCTTCCTTACAAGAAAGAAAATGGGTCTGATAAATACAATGCAGTTAAGACAAATAGAACAGACATCTCCAATTACAGCCAACAACAAATAATGCCGTAAGGAGTGAGAACTTTTTTTTTTAAAAAAGGATGCTGCTCAGAACTTACAAGGATGATAACAGCAGTCTGTAGGAAGATATACTAGGCCTCACCTGGACAGCATATTGCCTGTTGGCCAACTCTGCCCTGGCAGAAACATCTTTGCTCAAGCGCACTGGGCAGGAAAAAAGAACCCCAAAAAACACCAAACCAATCACTGTAGATAGAAAGGAAGACTGGGAATTGGAAGGCAAAAGTATGAGATGAGACAGGCAGTACAGCTTGTGCTGAATGATTACGATACAGACTGCTTGGAAAATAATGGCTAGAATACCAATACTGTTCTGAGACAAGAACAGGAAGAAAGGAATTTCATTAGGTAATAGTGAGAGAAATTTTAGCACTACTTCTTGCTGCATTATTTTCCAAGTACATTATTTAAAGCTGTTCTCCTTTCTTAAGAGTATAAATAGAACTGTCTTAAATTAAAAAAAAAAAAAAACACAACCAAACTACAAACTCTTATACTGCAGCACTGTTTCCCTACCTGTCTGTAGTGTATACAGCCATACTCTGAATATTCTTTTCTTCTTTTGCATGTTTCTGTAGCTCTCTGACATGCTCTATTAATTTCTTCTCTGCTTGCTCTGCTTTCCACCTCCTTTCTTTCTCCTGATCCAGTTCTTGAATCAGCACCTTAGCAAGAATATGGTAAGCATCAGTTTACTAGGGAACAGTGAAGTGTAGCCAAAAAATTACAAATAATATTCATAACTGTAGAATAAGATTTTTTTTTGTCTTTCTGAAACTCGTGGATGATAGGGGAAAGTGCAAGCGATCAGGCCAAAAAAACTCCATAAAAATGAAATAAAATAAATTCTCTTCCAGCTGACACTACAAGAACTCCACTACTTTTTGATATTATCTACATGCAATTATTTTTTGTCACCTCCAATCTTAAAGTTTCACCAGGAGACATATGCTTGGCTTCAGGTGAAAATATATTTCACTTGAAATGATGCAAAACATACTCGGTATGTTGATTCCTCTGTGGCGTTTGAATTAATTTCTTCTACTTTTTCTAAATTGCTCTGTCTTCCAGTTAGCATTTCAGCTTTCTTTCCCACTACTTCCAAGTATCGAGTATCCGATGATGAATTAAGATGAGAGGCTCTCTGACTGGAGCATGAACACTTTGAGGAACTCTTCTTCTCTTCCCTGTAATAGCAGGGTGTCAAGGTATAGAAAAACATGCAAAGTTTAAACAATAACAGGGGATTCAGACATTTTTCCAGGACAAAATTTTACAATTCTTTGTAGAAGCTGAATTTTAGAGATGTTCAAAACTACGTAGAAAACAATTCACAAGAAGATTGTAAATCAGCTAAATTCAAATCTTCAGCTGTAAAAAAGTATGTAGTACTAGTAGATGCTATCTGAAAAGCCTCATATGATCATAGACATAAAACAATTTTAGAAAAGCAGAGGAGTTGTAGAGCTGCACTGGCTGACTAAACTAATATATTCCAACTTCTATCATCTTCTACTCATCAGTTCTTATATTTGCTACATAAATCAAGCAAATTACCATGACATCCTCAGTTTCATCACAAAATACAGACAGTTACATTCTTGACTACCATTCTGACACCATGAATCTTTTATTCTTATTTTTTAATGACTCACTTCTGTCTGTGGAGAATTCTTCTGTCACCTCAATTTAAAACAAAGATGAAACTGTAAGCTGTTAGAATTCTGAAAGTGTTTTGGAATCTTCAGTGTAATTTCCTTTTCACCTAAAGACAGAAAATGCTTATATACTGAAATGACTGAGTAAAGCCTCAGTAGCTAATAATTTCTAGAGCACAATTAACAGAGCTAATTTACCTAACCTACCACTTTCAGCAAAACGTTTCAAGTTAAACTACATTCACTCTGACAATATTCAGCTTAATTCATTCTGGCTTCATACATGGCAAACATTGGGATACCTGTCAGTTACTTTGTTCTTAAGGGGATTCACATGACACCTCGTAGATAAGGTAGTTCTACGGTAAGTAGGGAGCTTGCTTCTTTTTGTAACCTTTCTGTTCTTCTCTTTCCTGCTCTCATTTTCACTCTCAGAAGTTGGATCTGTGTCTCTCTTAGCTTTGAGAACATTTGGAGGAGCTTCCCTTCCTGAGGTATCAGATACCTAAAAACAGATCGAAGTTTTATCTACACATATTACCCTAAGTGGCTAATATCTAACTCTTATTCAGATGCTACTTTTAAAAAGTTCACACAAAATAATTTTGATAGAAAAATAAATAATTGCTTCTGAACAACTTCTTCTCTCCTTGTAGGGAGGGAAGAAAACATTTAATTGTTTTAAAGATAAAATAAGCCCAACAGAACAGCACGCTTGAGAACACACAGTTCTGAAAACACCTTTCGGAAACACCTGAAATTTGGTAGAATCCTTAGGCACAGAAGCTTGGTGCAAAATGTGGAACAAACACAGCACTTAAAACCAAAACCACCTTGCAAACATGTAACATACACCACAAGCATTTACAAAAACACACCTGACAAACATATCAGACCAACCTGACCTATTAATGAAATTATTTTTCACCAACTCTATAATCCAGATATTTTGCTGCATTTCATATTTTATTCTGGTTCAGTTACTATATTGTGGCTTCAGGGTTAAAATAAAAGAAACAATTTTCTAACACAGTATGATCAGATAGTTCTCCTAATTCCACACACTATGGTTTTTATTCAGTATGAAACTTTTTGTGACTTACTCAGTTTTAAAGACTTGTTTTTGGTTTATTCCCAGTTTCTCATAATTATTAAGAACACATTAGCACTAAGTCAGCACACACATAGCAGTAGACATGCTCCAGTCTGTCCCAGCTAGCTTTTGAATTATCAAAAGGTAAACCTCAGTTTACAAAGAAGACTTTCTGTACAATCACAGAAAAAAAAAACCATCACCTTTTGCAGTATCTGTGAAAGCTGATCTTCCATTTTCTTAATTCTCATCTCACTGTATATTTTATCAAGTTCAACCTTCTCTGGTTCTGAAGATGAGACAAACTCTGTAGAGGAGCTGATGGCATTTTGTTCCAGTATTTTTGTACGCTGACGGAAATGAGCTAACGCCTGGTCGATATGGGGTGTCACCACTGGTAAGCTAACATAGTTCTATCACAAGGAAAGACAACTCTTGTAACATTAATGAGTTACATGCAATATATAAATAAAATGTATCCATTTTCAAATCAGTACACAGAAATTACAGCACCTGATCTTTGGATGAGAGACACCCAGGTGAAACCAAAGAGCTCCGAATGTCTTCTAAACACTGCAAATCTGAACCGTTTTTTTCTGCTTGGTCCACTGGTTCACCAGAAGTATTTCTTCCATCTAGAGCTGTTAGCTGGGGCAACATCTGAAGAACAATTTCTCTATAACCTTGAGGAAAACAAAGTACGTTTAAATTGAAATAAATCCCTAAAGATGACAGAGCACATAAGACACAGTGGACAAATTATTCACTGCATTTGTAATAGACAAAAGCATAGTGAGTTGCCTTGCCTTTCCCCATCCAGAAGGCTTTTGACAGACATTACAAAACAAATTGACTGGGAAACTACTTGCCTACTCCTGGTCTATATAAGCATTTTCCCACCATCACCAGCACACAGCAGTTGCACTGTACAAACTTTTAATATCTGCTTACTGCATCAAAACAGTTGTATCAAGTGCTAGGGTAGACACAGTAATGGAAAGACAAGATCAGAAAGGGCTTAGATAATGTCATCCTTTGATAATGTCATCTTTTTTCTGTGAATGAAATAAGGCATTATGAAACTGTAAGCCACTGAAATGAAATTGCTTTTAATTAATAAAATTTGGGCTTCTGAACACTGTAGTTCCAAAAGTGCCACCAAAGAGGTAGGTATGAAAAGGTATATAAAACACTTACAGAAAAAACTAGTGTAATTTTCTAAATTATCCAGATAACTTCAATAGTCCTGTTACTGCTTCCATGGTGCCTGAATACATCTTTAAAACTCATTCATGTGTGCTTTTGAAAACATTACCTAGGTCCTTTTTTGTCTTCCCTCAATTATCTCCAAGAACTGTACACATATTACACCTTTATCAGTTACATGCTCATAATATGATTGCTATTTTGTAATATAATTCCTACTGTTCTGCTCTTTGTAATGAAATTCTCTTTGAGCTACCCCAAAAGTATCAAGCCCCCACTTCAACCTTCCTGTAGATTTTCCCCTCTCTTATACACAAACAAATAAGACCTGCACTTGGAAGGCAGATGCAGAGACTGTGAGAATGAAGACCTCAGGCCCACTGTAGGAGAGGACATGGTTCAAGATCATCTTAAGAACCTGAACATACACAAGTCCATGGGACCTGATGAAATCCATCCTCGGGTCCTGAAGGAGCTGGCAAATGAAGTTGCTAAGCCACTGTCCATCAAAAAATCACGGCAGTCAGGTGAAGTTCCCAACGACTGGAAAAAGGGAAATATAACCTCCATTTTCAAGAAGGGGAAAATGGATGACCTGGGGAATTACAGACCAGTCAGTCTCACCTCTGTGCCTGGCAAAATCTTGGAGCGGATTCTCCTGGAAGACATGCTAAGGCACATGATAAACAACAGGGTGCTTGGTCACAGCCAGCACAGCTTCACTAAGGGGAAATCCTGCCATGATCAATCTCAGTGGCCTTCTAGGATGGGGCTACGGAACTGATGGACAGGGGTAGAGCAGTTGATGTCATCTACCTGGACTTGTGCAAAGCGTTTAACACTGTCACACATGACATCCTTGTCTCTAAATTGGAGAGACATTATTTTGATAGGTGGACCACTCGGTGATAAAGAACTGGCTGGGTGGCCGCACGCAAAGAGCTGTGCTCAATGGCTCAATGTACAGGTGGAGACCAGTAACGAGTGGTGTCCCTCAGGGATCGGGGTTGGGACAGGTCATGTTCAACATCTTTGTCAGTGACATGGACAGTGGGATTGAGTGTGTTCTTAGCAAGTTTGCCGATGACACCAAGCTGTGTGCTTCGGTTGATATGCTGGAAGGAAGGGATGCCATCCAGGGGGACCTTTACACGCTTGTGAGCTGGGCAGATGCCAACCTTATGAAGTTTAACCATGACAAGTGCAAGGTCCTACACCTGGGTCAGAGCAATCCCACGCACAGCTACAGGTTGAGCAGAGAAGAGATTTAGAGCAGCCCTGCACAGAAGGACTTGGAAGTTTTGGTCAATGTGAAACTTAACATGAGCTGGCAGTGTGCGCTTGCAGCCCAGAAAGCCAGCTGTATCCTGGGCTGAATCAAAAGGAGCATGACCAGCAGGCTTGAAGGAGGTGATCCTGCACTCTGCTCTTGTGAGACCTCACTTGGAGTACTGTGTGCAGTTCTGGTGTCCTCAACATAAAAAGGACATGGAACTGTTGGAACAAGTTCAGAGGAGGGCCACGAGGATGATCAGGGGACTGGAGTACCTCCCTTATGAAGACAGGCTGAGAAAGTTGGGGCTGTTCAGCCTGGAGAAGAGAAAGCTGTATGGAGACATCATAGCAGCCTTCTAGTATCTGAAGGGGGACAGCAGAGATGTTGGGGAGGGACTATTCAGTAGGGACTGTAGTGATAGGAGAAGGGGTAATGGGTTCAGACTTAAATGGGAAGTTTAGATTGGATGTAAGGAAGAAGTTCTTTACTGTAAGGGTGGTAAGGCACTGGAATGGGCTGCCCAGGGAAGTTGTGAATGCTCCATCACTGGTGGTAGCCAAGGCCAGGTTGGACAGAGCCTTGGGTGATATGGTTTAGTGTGCGGTGTCCCTGCCCATGGCAGGGGTGGTGAACTAGATGACCTTAAGGTCCTTTCCAACTCTAACTATTCTGTGATTCTAAAACAGGGTGCTACCACTTAACTTGTGAACACAGGCTGTAACATTTAAAGGACACAAAAACCCTAAACCAAAACAAGAAGCTCTAGGCAATGACACTGAAAGTGACATATCCACATGCATTTCTCCAGCTTGTCTCCACAATGCCTAGTGAAATCCTTGCCTACTACTTTGATGATAATGCTAATTACTGCAGAGCATCTTAGAGTCCATCACTACTTTCTGAAGCTGTGGGAAAAGGAGGAAAGGCTAATAGTGCTTATTATTGATCTTCCTCTTGTGGTCTGTCTCAGTAGAAGACCATCTACTTCCCATGCCTGTCCTTTTTCTGCATAGCTCAATCTCTGTACATTCTTCACATCCTCCACCCACCCACCATATAATACTTCTTTCCTCCAATTTCTGCAATACTTTCTCTTCCTATCACTCTTTGTCTATCTCCCACCTTAACCCAAAATAAAATGTGAAAAACTGAGCCTTATCAAGGCATACAACAAATTACAATTTTGAAAATATGTTGGGGTGGAGAGATTATTTTTTTTTAATGGAAAAGAGATTAATTTTGTCAGAATTTAGATTTCTGCAAGCTGGCTGGTTAAAGAACAAATATGTAAGGTTCAGAACCTGGCTTACAGTTTAGGGAAACCACTGACCTAATGAGTACGAAGTATCTACCTGAGATCCATACCTGCTGTGTGACAAACTGGATTGCCTTTTCCATTTTTTTCCAGTGTCAGATGTGTCAAACAGCACAGCCCCTTTGTGCACTGAACTAAGTGATTAATATTGCTTACACAATTGCTGTGAAGGTCAATATGGCTAATCTTATGACTGGTTCCATGAAGACACTGAAATCCTGAAAATTTGAGAAAAAACACCAAAGTAATGATTTCTGCTACAATTCCTGACTAGTTTAGAACAAATTGCATCTTAATAAAAGATATTCAGGAAGTTGCTCATCATAACACTGGAAATTTTATAACAACTCCACATTCTTGTCTACATACATTAATTAGCTATGGCACCCTCCACACAGTTCAAAAAAAAAAAAAAAAAGCTGGGGAGCTTTAAAGAAAGCTTAGTTTCTAATTGTTAAGCATGTAGAAGTTAAGAATTTTGCTTCAAGTTCCTTTTTATAACTCAGATCATTAACAAAATTGTCACCAATGTTCTTTTAAATTTTCTATTATTCCCTTGATTCTGTAGCTTAAAATCTTGGTTAGAAGCAACAACTGAACATTCCAACAAACAGATTTAGAAGAGAACATCCATATCATAGACAAGTCTACATTTCTGTTCTATAAAAAGAAGGACTATGAATATTTTGGAAATACCTCCTGAGACTATTGCTTTTTTCACTTTGGAAATAAGCTTGAAATGTTTTCTGTGCTACTTTGTGAACAAGCTCAGCTCACCACATATAGAATAAATTCCAGTTCAGAACAACCCTTAATGTTAGGAAATAGAAAGCTGAGAGTACTCAGAAGAATTGCCACCTTTCACAGTATTACTCAGGATCTGGCTGAACTACTAGAAACTTCTAAAAATATACTTGGTCAAAACTACAGTGAGGCAAATGCTTTTTATTGAACTGTACATACTAAAATCACTTACCAGAGAGATCATATATGTGATTATATGACAAATTCAGCATAGTTAAATTACTAGAGTTTTTCCAGTCCTAAACAAAAGGAGGGAAAAAAGAAAAAGCAAGATTTTTCAAAAGAATGTTATGCTTCGATCAAATCAAAACTTGCAGAGCAAGCTTTCAAAAAACCTAACTACAAATAATGACAATGAACTATAATCATAATATAAAAATCAGGTTTACCTTCTAAATTAAGGCATTTTGCTATGATAAAGCTTACAGAGACTACATAGTCTTGTTGTGGTTTAAACCTAGCCAGCAACTAAATACCATGCAGCCATTCACTCACCCTTGCCTCTTCCCCACTCTCCAGGAGGGATGGGGAGAAGAATCAAAACAACGTAAACCTCACAGGTTGAGATATAAATGGTTTAATAACTGAAGTACGATATAACACTAAGAGAAGTAACGAGGGGAGAGAATATAAAACTAAAAGGGAAAACCATAAAAACAAGTGATGCACTATAGAACTGCTCACCACCCACCTGACCCAGCCTGACTCAGCAGCAATCAGTCCCTTCCAGGTAACTTCCCCCAGTGTATATACTGGACATAATGTGCTGTGGTAAGGAACACCCTTTTGGCTAGTTTGGGTCAGGTGTCCTGTCTCTGTTCTCTCCCGGCTTCATGTGCCCCTCCCCATTGGCAGAGCACAGAAGTCCAAAAAGGACCAAAAAGTCCTCCGTTGGGGTAAGCATTTACTTAGCAACAACTAAAACATCAGTGTGTTATCAGCATTGTTCTCAGACTAAAGCCAAAACACAGCCCTGCACCAGCTACAAGGAAGAAAATTAACTCTATACCAGCTGAAACCAGGACAACCTTTTTAAAATTTACACCATAACGTGGTTAGTAGCTCAACTAAGTTCGTATAACCTTAATTATGTGCATACTTTCCAGAAGCAAACTTTAACACAACTCTTAGAAAAGCTTCGTTTGTTGCTAAATGGAAAGAAATAAATATTGCAGACCCTCCACTTTCGTTATCAAGTTACAGGATAAGCTTAGGGTGCGCAGATTAGCCAGGGCACTTAGTCCCTCGATCCGGCGGATTTCGTTTGACGACAGGTCTAAATGTTGCAGGTTCCGGAGATGACCGAGACCTTCGATCCTGGTGATGCGGTTACAGTGCACATTGAGAGTGTGCAGCTCTGAGCTCAGGGAGACCTCCAGCAAGCTGCCAAGGAAAGGCACTTGTCAGCAGCCAGGCAGCTTCATTCTCGGGCGGCTCCACCCAGCACCGCACCACGGCATCCCCGCACATCAGGGGCCCAACTCCCCGCAACCTCCCCTCACCCCAGGGGCCCAGCTCCCCATGGCTACTGCTCCTCCGGCAAGCTCCTCACCTCTGAATCCCCTTATCCACGAGGTAAGACCTCCCCAGGGATAGCGCGTTCCCCCTCCATACCTTCCGCTCACTCGTACAAACCACCGCTCCTACTTCAAACTTCCCTCGCTCCCCAACGGCCGCCCTCCGTGCTTTACAGCTAGGACGCAAAACTCCTCACAACAACCGCACCGCAAAGTAGCGCTGCTGGCGGGCTCAGGGGAGGGAGGCGGGGCAGTTGGAGCATGCGCAGGGCGGCAGGGGAGGCTGCAGCCTTGTCTGTGGACGCGATGTCCGCGTTCCGCGGGGGGGCTGGGTTCATACAGGCGACTGCGGTGAATTCCCATCAGCGAGACGGCTGGGGCTTTGGGTATTTTTATAATTCTGATACAGTATTAAGGGTTTACTGCAGTCGTGGTTCAGAGCTCGCCCCTGGCTCAGCAGACCTGGCCCGGCCTTACCTCGGCAGCGGTCACAACGCATCTTTCTAGAAGAAGCATTTGTAGCGCCCCGAAGCTCTGGCAGCACTTGGGAGTGTCGGCTCGGTACTTGCCCGTGGCCTGCCCGCTTAGGGGCAGGGTGCTGAAATCTGGGGGTTCCACCCCAGTATTTGTGCGTGGCGTGACTCCCACTGGATCCTGAAACAAACCCAGGGATGGGTTGAGCTACTGAGGGTTTTGCTGGGCACTAGAGGGGGATCGTGTTCAGCATGGTCTGTCTGCATGGCTGGGCAAAGCCTCTGGGTGACCATAACTAGTGACAGAACACTGGCTGTTACATCATGGCTAGGACTTTGAAGAGAAATGTATCTTAACGGTGAATTTTAGTAAGGCTGGGTACGCTGCTGTAATAGACTTTTTACTTGGACTGGGTACTGTGCATGCTTTTTCATATCAGTGCTATTGTAGTACCCCTTTACAATACCATATTGAAATTGCTTCATGAATGGCTTTGTTTTTAAGGGCAGCATGGCATTGCTCTTTAAGTTTACAGTGCATCATTGGACATTTAATTTGGAAAATAGAAGCCTATCCCAGTAAGAGGAGGGGTGGATCTATCAAACCGGCTAAAAGTAGAAGAGGTGTCATTTCCAGTGGACAGTTCATACAGCTATTGCTGGGAGTGGATGGGTCTCAACCCATCTCTTGCTTTTTATGGCATATATAGGTATGAAGAGCTGTCTAGGATACAGGTACAGACATTGTAGCATGATACAAACTCGTGACTTCCCCATGTTTTTTCATTTGCCATTAGATGACTACCAGTTGGGGTCTGTTTCTTGAATAGTAGTGAAATTAGAATGATATATCTGTCAGGGAAAGAAATAAATCCTTAAGACTTTTAGTACAAGGCAGATTTATAAGAAATTTGGCAGAGTACCAGGAGAAAAAAGAGTATTTCCAAGGCAGTAGATTGTCAAGTGCCTCTGTGTGCAGACTAATTTTTTAAATTAAAGTTTGAGAATACATCACAGAGTTTGGTGTGGTAAATTGTACACTGGCTTTGGGGGTTGGACTAGGTGATCTCCAGAGGTCCCTTCCAACCCTGACAAGTCTGATTCTGTCTAATGGTACTTGTGGAAATCCTTGAATAGCTGTTGAGCTCCTTTCAGAAGGCAAGACAAAGGAAACTACTTTGAAGTGTCATATTCCCAACAAAATGTGGCCTGAAGAAGAGGGGAAACTCAGGAAGATTATAAATAAAATTTGCAGTCATAGTAAATACAGTATGTCCCTTGATGTATGCCAAGAAAGAATATGTGTGGCTGGTTTTTCCGAGAAGGCATCTTCAGGTTTTTTTTCTTTGTTCCTCTTCTTTATGAGTATTCATACTTCTTGGTGAGTATCAGCAGTAGGAAGCTTCTTTGGAGACAACAAAGAGGAATATTTATCAAAACTTTGCGAGACAAATTAGGTTCTAAGTTTTGCTATATCTTCTCCCTTAAAGGATTTGGGATGATGCAGGGATAAGTCAATACTGTGCTTGAAACACTGTGTAGTTAATTGAAAAGGAACTAAATAAATGTTTTAAAATCTGACATTTTAAGACATGGGCTTCTTTCTAGTGCATCTAATCAGTGAGTGGGTCACAGAAAAGAGTGATTCAGGACAGCACACAGGAAATTCTTGACAAGATTAAGGTAGAGACTCTTATCAAGTACACTGAAATTCAGTTAATTGCAATTAGGAAATAATACATACCCATTTTAGGAAATAAAGGTATTCTTCCATTACTTTTCTGTATTGGTTCCTCTCTTAAATCTAGAGAAACTGCAGTGACTTGAAGGTATCAGTTCTAGTGACCATTAGTTGATAATGAAAAACTTGACACTGAAGGCTGAAAGATGTCTGAAACAAAATAAAAAGGGAAAATCCTAAATCCTAAGGAGACTAGAACTGATCAGCTGAAGTTTCAGCTTTCAAACGTAGATGTTATATAGCACTTCTGGGCCTCATTTTACTGTCAAAGAGAAATCAGTAATTGGCACTCAAATGAAATGTCGTTCTCTGTTGAATATAAAAACTGCAGTACTTTGGCATTTTATTTTGATGATGATATAACTTTTCAGTGTATTCCACATCAGGGGAATCTAAGGCTTATCTTACAAATGTGTCTAGGTTATTTTAATCATTTATCTTTGACTCTATATTCTGTGTTTGAGTCTCCAGATAATGTCATCAGAGTGAATGTGACCGTGTATTGAGTACATAGTGGCATGTAAGGCAGGTGGCAGTGACATATGGGACCTGGAGCTAATCATATGGTCTATGGCAATTTATCCTTTCAACCAATGGGAGAAGTTGGACAGTCTTACAGAAAACATGGGAAGTGAATATTTATGAGGTGCTTCAGAAGCATATGCTCTTACATATTGAAAAAGCAAGCAATTGGCTGAAAACTAGTTGTTGTGTTTTGAAACTTGTGAAAACTTTGAAACTCGTGAAAACTACAGCCGTGTTTTACTGAGCTCTGACCTGCTAATGCTCATGTGAAGTGAACTGTAACCAGTGTCAGTTTTCTGTTGGATTTATAAGAATGTTGTCGTTCTCTCTGCTCTTGCCTCATCCTGTTACCTCTGGCAGCAACACACCAAAAAGTCAGACTTTGTATAAGTCTCCAAAGCATTTCACTTGTCTAGAAGCATTTATCTGAGGTAGATAGAAAGCACACACAAGAAAGTAGTAATCTCAGTGTGGTTTTCTGAAATCAAGCAGCTCTGTCACAAGATCCTTATTAATCTACTGCATAGGGGATGTTGGAAATTCCTTTGTTATACTAGAAATTAACATGTTTTAGGATGGACAGTGGAACAAAGTCAGTTGCATCTGTTCTTTAAGCTGACATTTAGTGTAATATTGATTTGTTTTAAAATAATAATCCAAATCCAGTTGGCCAAACTCCCAAAATAAAGAGTTGGAAGATTGCTGGATATCAAAAATATGCGCATTGACAGAGAGGGAGACTCAGAAAAGTCACTGAAATAAATCAGAAAATTACATATTTTAAACATTTAAAACATATGTCACACAATTTTGAATTCATGAATACTGGTGAATAAATATTTGAATTATTATGAATTATTCATAATACATGGTAAATGCATACTTGAACTCACATATTGTGCAAATTATAAAGTGGATAAAGTGCAATTTAAAATGAATGCAAATTTTCATAAATAGAGGTGTGTTTTGTGCAGAACTAAAATTCCTGTAGTCTGGAGGACTTGATGTTTTTGCAAAGGTGAAAGTATATAGTGAGTGCTGTGCTGATTTGCAGAAGATGCAGAAATTGTCTTTCTTGTGGTTAAAAGCTGCTCTGGAGCCATGGATTCTATCACTGACCATGCTGCGCAGTTTCTGTGTGGTGATGGAAACCCACCTTAACCAAGTCATTGAAAAAATTAAGAAATAAAAAGCCTGTGCTCATGTCTTTTTTAACTAAAGGCGTTTTTGCATCATGGCGTATTGTATAAACCTAAGTTTTCAGATGAATTTATTTTGTACTTGAGTGAAAATCCTCCCATTCAGAACTGATCTGTCTCTTTCAAGCTGGGCCCTGTAAAGGCTGTGAGTTTTATTCTCTTAATTGCTGTGCTTTGACCTTTGGGACAAAACTGGTTCCACAATGACACAAAAAGTAAGAACTTTGCAGCTACTGGTTAGGACACTTAACAACCTTTACCCTTAAGTATATGCTGAGCTCCTTTTTCAGTTTCCTTCTTCCCATTTTTCTCTACATCTTTTAAAAAGAATAAATAAATTTTTCTTGAGGCAGATGTTTGTGGTGATGGTATATCCACATATGATTGAAGAGAAGTACCTTTTCCATATTCTGACAGATACACCACAGATTGTTAAATACATAGAAAAATCAGTGGCTGCACCTTAAAATGCATGCACCAAACCAGTGGGAGCTTTCAGCCTTCATTCACCCTTCTGTTCCACAGCCCCCAGACAGAGAGTGGAAACAGCAATACAGCTCTTTTGCCTCATAGCAGTGTCTGAATTAATTAGTTAATTCCTGCTTAGGAAGTGCATGGGTACTACTATAATGATGAGTCCTCAAGAAAAACTGGGTATAAACTGGTAATTTTCTTTCCAGGGCAGCATTTAATGAGTGAAGTATAAACAAGCTCCAGTATACACAGTGACTGGCAACTAATGTCATGTCACTGTCAATAACATAAGGAGGGCTGATTTCTTTCTTCATGCTGCCCTACCCTGATGTGGAGGTCACATTTACCCACCTCTTGCAGTTGTCTCTGAAGACATACTTTAAAAAAATTCACATCTGTTAATGAAAATCAGCTGAGAAATGAGCATTCACATGTGTATTACTTGTGCTATTTTCTTTAAAATACCTCCAGACGTTAGTAATTTCTGAAGTACATATTAAACCAATATGTACATGATTTGCCAGTGTTTCTTGAAGTATTTGGTTAATCATCTTCACACAGGAGGCATCAAAACCCAAAGTATACTCTCTTTTCTGAATGATTAAGCCAGACTTCCCATGACATTTCACTAGCAAGTAGGGCCCATGACAGTCTGCTAGCAACGAAGTGAAAGGGAAATAAATAGCATCCAACATCTGTGGAAAAAAAAAACAAAAAACAACCAGAAAAAAAATGGGGGAAAGAAAAAGCGATGACCCCAAGGATGTGATAAGAAAAGGAAAATCCAAGACACAACTCAAAAGGAATATAGGTTATTTTGATGGGGTAAGTTTTATTATAGGAACAATTGTTGGAGCAGGGATCTTTGTTTCTCCCACTGGGGTGTTAAAGCATTCCTTACTCAACGTTGGTGTTGCACTAACGATCTGGACTGCATCTGGGCTGGTTTCTCTTATGGGTTCCCTCTGCTATGCAGAGCTGGGAACTGCTCTGCCATTCTCTGGAGGAGAATACAGCCACATTAAAAGAGGCCTTGGATCCCTACCTGCTTTTGTGTTTATCTGGACGTCAACAGTTACCAAGCCAGCGTCGAATGCTGCTCGAGCTTTGCTGTTTGCTGAATATGCCACCCAGCCTTTCTACGGCATTTGTCCTGCACCAGAAGTGGTGAAGAAATGCTTGGCCTTGGCCGTTCTCTGGTCCCTGGGAATTTTGAATGGCCGCAGCGTTAAAATGGCTGCATGGGTGCAGACAGTTTTCACTCTGCTGAAGATGATGGCCTTGTCTGTAATCGCCGTCGGTGGCATAGTTCTCCTTGTTGGTGGGAGAAGGGAGAATCTGGCCAGGTTTGAGGATGTGTTCAGCTCAGAGATCCCCAGTGCATCACAGGTTGCCGAAGCCTTCTTCCAAGGACTGTACGCTTATGGTGGCTGGTGGTCCCTCAATTATATGGCAGGTATCTACTCCTCTTCTTTAGATTTTGCTCTGCAGTTGACATTCTTAAGTTCCTCAAGCTCATCTTGGTAGAATTTGTCTCTCCTTCACGACCATGGGCTCTCTGACATTTTATACAAGTCTTTTATTTGTTGGAGTTGTTAGAAGAGGTGTTGTTCCTCTCTAGGGAAGTTTCTTGCTCCTTGCACAGTCTCCAGAATGAGACTGACATTTCTAGAGGAGTACAAGTGAAATCAAAACAGTTCATTTAAAATTTCCTGCATGAATAAATTTTTTTTCATACCTTGAGAAGTTGCATTTTGTCTTTTTCAGTGTTAGTGCAAGTGCATTATTAGAAAAGGATTAAGATATCCATGCCAAATTATGTGCACATTAAAACCATACCAAAGAAAGGTAATTGATTAATTTGTATTTAAATATCTGTACCTTCTCTTAGGTTATGCAGCTGATTTTTATGTGGACAAATTAATTTTGAATTGTGTTGAAATAGAGTAATTTTATGGGATATATAAGATGGTCAGTAGTCACTTTCTTGGGAAAATGAGTGTTTTGCACAGAAAGTGAAGAAGAATCAAAGGAAAGTGGTATAAATGATTCTATATAATCTCTACTCAATTTTAAACATTCAAAACCTTTTTAAATATCTACTTACCTTATTCTGTATCTAATGACATATTACAGTAATAAATAAAGAAGTTTTTGAAAGCTGCAAATAATGTTCCTGATACTAGTTATGCATGTCTCAAATTAAATAGTGTTTTATAGTATAATCAGATTTATAGAATTAAGTTATAAGCAAGTGGATATTGCTTTTATATCTTTAACCCTATTTATCCATTGACCTCTATCACATGTAAATCATTAAATGAATTGAATGTGTGAAATGTATAACAAAGTTCAACGGTGAGCACAGTGTGAAAATTGGGTTAATGTTTAAAACAATGACTTATTACAATCTAGCTATTACAGCATTGACAGTATGCTGCAGTAGAAAAGTTGATACAAGTCAGCAAAGTATATATTTAAAATCTTAGTATTTCCTTAAAGGCAAGCATTTAGCTTTGCAAGCCTGAGACAATACAAATTATGGGTAAAATATTACTTTATTTTTTGATTAGTTAGCAGTAGTAATAAATACCACACACTAGGCAGCACAGCTGTTTAGACTGATGCAACCTATGCAGTAGTCCCCTTCTGAACTGAATTGCCTATTCTTCAACAATAACTTCATTCCCATGAGCTTCAGCTAAAGCATCAGGTGCCAACTGGACAGCAGGACTGTAGCAAACAGCAAGACAAATGGAAAGATAAATTTAAATTGGCAGGTTTGGTGATTGTCCTCTTCTGGGCTCAAAATTACCAAGTGTATTTCCTACATTTGAAATAAATCCCAAATTCTCCTATAGTCTGTATCTGGGTTCTGCTGTTGTGCTCATTCAGTGCCTCTGGCTCTGTGCACTACAGCCTGTGCTGAGACAGGCTCAAAGCTGGTGTTCTGGGTGGGAAACAAATTATATTTGAGAGAGGAAAGGGAGTTTTGTGTCCTAAAAAGAGCTTAAGTAAGCTGCACGTTTGACTTTCCACTTCTTCCCCCTTGTGAGTTATTTGTTGGCAATAGGAAGTCTTCTGTAAAAGCTGAGGGAAATAGGAAGGGGAGAGGGAGCAAAAGTGAATGGATGGAGTGAAAGAGATGAGAAAGACTCATTTTGACTGAGATGAGGATGAATTATTTGGGTTCTGGAAACCAGCTCTGTCTTTTCCTGGGACTCTCGCATGGTCAGGAATTCATGTCAGTGCCTCAGTTATTTAGCTGCAAAATTGGATTTTTTTCTTATTTGGTGAGAGTAGTTTTAAGCTAAGATGCCAGGCTTAGCACTAAACATTTTTCCTCTACCAGTGTTGCCTTGGAAAAGATAATCAAGAGAAAAATCCAGCTGGGAATGACTTTTTTAAAGCTGCTGCATTGCATATATTCTATCAGTACCTTCAGTCTCTCCTGTTACTTTTTCTCTAGTTCCTGATACAGGAACAAAGAAAAGGGTTTTGTGCAGGAATAGGAAAATACACTCAAAAAGTTCCAGATCAGAACTCATGAGGTGATATAACAATAAATAATTTGACTTTAGAGTCTCACATTTAAGCTAGTGATTTTATGGCTGCTTTAACATTTATTACCAAATCAGTTTTCCAATGTAAGTCAAATACTTGTTTAATCAAATCAAAGTTATCAGTCCTTTTGTGATTTTTTTTAGTCAGTAAGACCTCCCATCCCCCCCCCCTTCCAAGATAGTAAAAATATATAGTTAAATAAGAAAAAAGAAAAAAAAAAGGGAAGAGAAAAAGAGAAAGATTTAGACTAATAAACTCTTTGAGAACCACTGTAGGACCTCACAAGCAGCGTAGCTCAGCAGCTGTGATTAGGGTTTGGAGCAGGGCTTTGATATTCGACTCATGAAGCTCTGTGCAGATTCACTACTGAAACACACTTGCAGAAGCTACACTGCTTGATTTATTAGTCTTTTTAAATTGTATTTTTCAGAGGAGATGAAAAACCCTAGCAGGAATATCCCCTTAACTGTGATGACTGCTGTTCCTGCAGTAATGGTTTTTTACTTACTGGTGAACATCTCATATCTGACTGTCCTCACACCTAAGGAAATTGTCTCTTCAGGTATGGATTATTTTTTTTGTTAAAAATGTGTTGTCCATTAGCATACCCATCTGATGTCAATTTACTGGATTTGGGTTACTTCTGCTCTCCTAACTTCACAGTCCAGAAGTTTGAGCTTCATTTTATGTTTTAACAGAGAATTCTTGTTTAGTTTTACTGTATGACACAAGTTGGACTGAGTACAGACAGATGTTATTAGGTGTTGAAAATTTTGGCTTATACCTGCACTGTCTAAAAAGAAATCAGAATTGTGTTAAACCCTGGAAAATCAGGTGAAGATCAAGTTTCTGCAGAGCATAGAGAAGGCCTTTTGTTTTCCTGTAGTTTTAATCCTCTCTCCTCTTTCCTTCTTCCCCTACCTCATGGTGGCTTGGGCTAAAGCCATTACTGTTTAGGAGGTGGACAAGTCTGGTGTGATAGGTAATATGAAAAAGAATGTGGGCACAATAACATAGCCATTTTGTGTGTGTGCAATTTATAATAAATGCTGTGATTCCTTAGAAGAGCCTATGCAGAAGTCCACCGTATGTAAAGCCTCTCTCAGATCCTGTACCAATACACTGTCCATGAAAAGGTCTGAAAGGAGCTATATTTGTCCTTTATTGTCCAAACAGCACCTTTTAAATACCACTCTAATGAGAGTGAGCTGTCAGACCTTGCCTCCAGGAGTGACAAAAACATATTCCCTGGGAAAACATTTCAATAACATAAATGGGAGTGGTGTAGCTGTCACTCAGCAACCTCGTATTATCACTCAGCCATTGTCAGGCTACCTGCTGGGAGAGATGGATACATTTGCAGATCCATCCTGCAATGAAAGAGGCAGAGTATCTGTGCATCGCAGCTGCCCAGCTGGCATGACCAACTCCAAACATACCAGGGGAGCTGTGCTTATCTGTATCAGGTGAGGAGATGGCCTTAACATTATAGCGCTTCTTTCAAACATTGCTGTGAGTTGCTGTGGTTCTTGTTCCTTCACTACATTTTTTTTTGGTGTGTGTTTTCCCCATCTCTAAAAACTTCCTATGCTGTGCATATCACTGTAGGACCTATATTCCCTAAGGCAGTTGGTTATAAACCCTCTAAATACTATTCCTTGCTACAGTATAGGCTATAGCTAATTTTTAAACAATATTGAACATCCATCATTCAGAAATAATCTTTCACATTTCCCAGTTCCACCCGAAGCAAAACCTCATTAACGCACTTGCTAACCCATCTCTGTGCATACATGTGCTGCTTTTCTTGGCAGTTTCCTAACAGTAGATCATGTCACCATTGTGGCCATGCTGGGGACTTCATTTTCTTTGCCTTCATGGCCTTGCCCGTGTATGTTTGTGATGCGTGGTGGTGAGGTGCAGCTTTCTCCCACTGGGCAGTCCATTACTGTGGTATTGGCCACAGCAGGTTTTCCTGGCTTGCTCTGGCAGGCACTACTCCTTCTTGCTGTCATCCCTTCCCTCCCCTAGAAATTTTTAGCTCCTTTATTAGTAGGATTAGATTAGTCATGTTTGAGGACTGTAACAAAATCCAGGCATTGCTGGTAAATAATAGGTGTTGTACTTTAAGTTTTGTTTCTGTTGAGTCTGTCAGTAATTCAGAACATGGTACCTACACTGCACTAATGCTTTGCTTTCTTGCAGTTGCTGTGGCAGTCACTTGGGCTGATCGAGTGATCCCCTCTATTGCCTGGATCATTCCTCTCTCTGTTGCTGTCTCAATATTTGGTGCCCTCAACAGCAGTGTGTTCACACTGGGTCGATTAAGCTATTCTGGAAGTCAGTCAGGACATTTACCTGTTTTAATGTCCATGCTTAACGTCCACTCCTGTACTCCAGCACCAGCCATGATTTTTTCAACCACCATTGCGTCCATTTTTGTCATCCCTTCTGACCTTATTATGTTAACAAATTACTTTGGATTTTCTGCCTGGCTTATGACTGGATTGACTTGTGCAAGCCTGATTGTACTTCGATACCGGGAACCTCATCTACATCGCCCGTACAAAGTAAATGGAAAAAGTTACAAAATGTATTTACAGATTTTTTTTGAGTCATGAATAGCTTGCAGAAGTTGCAGAACAAGTGCAAGTCAGAAGTGGATAGTCACTACAAAACCACAAATGATCACAGTGTTTTAGAGCCTTACTTAAAACCTTTGCTTTACTGTAGAGGGAAAAGAAATGAGCAGATGGTCTCTGCCTCAGAGGCCCTGTGTTTGAGAATGAGAGTTGGTTATATGCAGAATGTGGTATATGTGCAAACAACATTGAAACTGTACTAGTACGGAGCGGTAACAGAACAATGTGAGATCCAGAGTGGCTATTCATGGCTGACTAAACCTTGATCTACTCCACTCTTTCCTGATGCCACCACAGACATTAAGGATAGGTTTAACATCCTCTCAGTCCAGCTGTTAGAAAGCTGTGGTAGAACTGTATGCTTATTCTGAAGGCTGTTTTTAGGCACCCAACCCTGAGAGTCTTTTAGGAGCACATAATATCATATGTGGACAAATGGTTTTCAGGTACTGCCTATCTCACCCTCTTGATGATAGAAGGAGCCTGCACAAGTATTTTAGAAAAGATGCTATCTTGTAAGCAGTTTGAGGTCAGATAAATCTTGTCCTGGGTGAGATTGCAGCAGTAGGATAAATGGTACAGTAGTGTGGCAAAGAACACATTATTATTCTTAGGAAGGCATAAAATCACAGTTGGTCAGCTTATTTCCTAAACCGGTCTTTTTTTCTTTCTCTTGCAGGTGTTTCTGCCAGTTCCGTTTGTGATGGTGGCAATGTCTTTCTTCTTAGTTTTAGCTCCCATAGTCTGGTCTCCAAATCTGCAATATGTTTATGCTTTCCTATTTATGCTGGGAAGTCTTATTGTTTATCTGCCTTTCATACATCTTAAATTACATTTTTCATTTCTTGATAAAATTACTTGCCACTTACAGCTCCTGTTGGAAGTCTCCCCTGCCGATGGGTTTGCTGAGAGCAAATGTGAATAATGGCAGGTGTTTAATCCTGGTATAACTGAGAGCCCACAGAAGATTTTGTTTAACTGAAACTGTAGAAGGTAGAATTTAGATGATAGGTGTGATATACAGGTGTACATGAGTGTGCATGCATGTGTGTGTATGTATATAGATAAATATACATATATGGCATACACATATACATGCTCTTACGTATATATACATGCTGGTGGATATGTATGTAAATGTATGCATTTTAATCTATAGACATTAGCATAATGAGTTAATATCTATACATTTTTATGTGTGTGTGTATATCTACAGGTACGTAGATATATATGTACACTTATTTAATAGGTGCAAATAATCTGTCTTAAACTGGTAAAATCTGTAGAGTTCTCTCCCTTGCTCCTGAAGACAGAATCGCACGTTGCGTATATTCTTGCAATAATAGAAATATGAATAAATTACAGCACAAATTATCAATACTTTCATCTAATAAATGCATAAGTACATCCTAAACACCGTCATTATATAAATATACTTTTGGATTCCAAGTGAAATTGTCTGGATTATTTTTAGTTCATAGTAGCTCATTTATTAGCAGTTCTGTTTTTAAAGGCTTTGTACTTCTGTTCATCTGCTGCCTTTTTTGTCTGAATTTATTTTTAATTAAAACCTTTGAAGAACATAATAAAATTGAGACCTTTTTTAATCCCAAGCAAACTGTACATGGTGCATTTTAGCTATTCTAGAACATAACATCATGCAAATTCAGAGTGAAATACTATGAAACATCTAATAAGGCAATAAGAATTACTTATCCTATTCATCACAGCAAGAAAACTAAGGGTATGTGGATTGTGTACATCTCAACATTCATATTGCCTTATTCCTTGGTTTTCTTTCAGTGGTATTGAGTAATAAGAGCTTTTTTAGGCCCCTCCCCTCCATTTTAATTTTGTTTATGAAAGCAAGATAAGTATATTTTTTTTTACATTTGCACCATATAAAGTTCACTGAGTTTTTAAACTTAGAAACAAAGAACCAGTACACAAGAAACACCACATACTTAGGTGATTAATCTATTAATATGTGCTTATCTATTAAAGCTCAGCAATATAACCAGTAGATGGCTCCTGACTAGCATCTCTCTTAAACCATGATATTCGGGGTTGCTGGATGTATTGGTGAGAGAAATAGTTTTATAGAGCATTGTATTGTAATGCAGTAGAATGAAAAAATTCTTGCTGGAAGATTCAATTCCCTGATATATCAGAAATTTAGACATCAGAGTGATAAAGACTTTATACATAGAGTGATAAAGCCTATATATAGCTATCCAGAGTGTGGGGTGCCCATTAAGAATGCTGGGAACCAATTAAAGGTTTAAGAGGATTTGACTTTGCACTGAACAAGCCCCTGAATGAAAACAAGTGCATGAAGAAAGTGGCTTTTCTCACAGCTGGTAATGAATACAGACTGAAAATTTGAAATAAAAATTAGACCTTTTAAAATGCTGTAGGAAGAAAAATCCATTCAATTGAGGAGTGAAGTGAATACAGCTGAGCCAGAGAGTGCATCCTGCTGAAAACAAGACAGGAATCAATGTTTAATTTCACTTAATATTGCTATCGGAAATAACATTTCCCTTGTTATTTAAATTAAAAAAAAAATCACAAGACTTGCCAACATTTTATAGGAGTAATATTTTAAGAACTGAATTCTAGTGCTCATTAAATGAAAGATTTTACTGTGACTAAAGCACCAGTCAGGGATTTGTAAATGCAGGTATGGTACCTGGCAGTCTTGATCAAGTCACTTATTTAAACCCATGTTTTAACATGTAAATAAAAACAGGAGTCATTAAAAAAAAGTATGGGGCAATAATATTGTATTATAGACCACATGGTTAGAAAAAGCAGACATCAGGGGGATGTTGCTCAACTGGATGTGTAATTCCTATGTAATTTCATGTCAGTATATCTCTTGAGCTTGTTTATACACCTGAATTCCATCAGGGGCTGAGTACCTAGAGAATATATATATCAGGGTATGTTTGGGTAATTGGAGCATATACTGATTAAAGATACAAACTTTGAATTTAGAGCTTTAGCAGTTTCAACAAATTAGGTGACTCAAAAGTCCCAGTGAAATGTAATATGAAATAAATTGCACCTATGGAACAGGTTGCCCAAAGGAAGTGGTAAATGCTCCATCGCTGGCAGTGTTCAAGGCCAGGTTGGACATAGCCTTGGGTGGCATGGTTTAGTTTGAGGCATCCCTGCCCATGACAGAAGAGTTGGAACTAGATGATCTTAAGGCCCTTTCCAACCCTAACTATTCTACGATTCTATGATTATATGTATCTTTTTGTAAGACAAAGTAGTTAGTTTTTCCTTTATAAAAAAATCTAGGAAATGGCACATCAACGAACATGCGCATATGCCACAGTTCAATGGTCATTGCCAAAGGATCAGCAAAGATAAAAAAATAACAGATCAGAATTAAAACTGCCTGCGCAAACTTAGCCTGCCCTCTCTATGAAGGCACCTTACAATGGCCTTTGGTTATCAGATCATAGAATCATAGAATAGTTAGGGTTGGAAAGGACCTTAAGATCATCTAGTTCCGCCCCCCACCAGGCACAGGGACACCTCCCACTAAACCATGCCACCCAAATCTATGTCCAACCCAGCCTTGAACAACGCCAGCGATGGAGCATTCACAGCTTCCCTGGGCAACCCATTCCAGTGCCTCACCACCCTTACAATAAAGAATTTCTTCCTCACATCCAATCTAAACTTCCCTTGTTTAAGTTTGAACCCGTTAACCCTTGTCCTCTCACTACAGTTCCTCATGAAGAGTCCCTCCCCAGCATCCCTATAGGCCCCCTTCAGATATAAAGTGTTCTCTCAATATACCCTTATCCCATTTATTGGATGGAATGGGCAGTGTCCAAGTAGTTCACTATTATTTTCTTCCCATTTCTATGTGTGACCTTGCACTCCATTTATCACTCCCTGTTCAGATGCTGTTCTTGATAGACATTAATTTCTTTCAGACTTTTCTAGGGTGTTTCTTGGGTCAGCATCTGAGCACTTCACAGCAACCATTGATTTGTCTTTATTCTCATGAGCTGAATCAGTGGTTTTGTCTTTGCTTTGCAGAAAGTAAATTAAGCTAATGTGTTGGTTGAATCACAAATGAGTTTTGTTGCTTTTCCAGAGATCCTTCAATTCATATCAACCACCATAACGGAGAACCATTGATGGAGAATCAGGTCCAAAGTCTGAATTCTGGGCAATATTCAAATTCCTTAATTCAGCAACCCTTCTCTAAGTGCTACCTCATTCACTACATCAAATTTCAATTCTGCAGAAAATGGGGGATTGGCTACCTCACATTTAGTGTCTTCTTCAATGCAAACTGTTGACTTATTCCGAGATCTAAGTGAGATAGAGGTCTTCTGAAAAAAATGCTCTCATAAAATGACCTGCTGTTTGGAAAGGGACTCACACAGGTGAGCTGAATTAACACTATGAAAGCAATCTTAGATAAGGTAATGCCAATCTTTTGAATCCCAGTCATTTGTTGTTCTCTTAATGCAGCTGTTCTTTTGACTGAGTATTTTAGAATGCTAAATCACAAAGAAGCAAATACAGTGTTCAATTTATATATAGTTACGGTGGATCATTCTACATTTCCAAGCAATAAGCATAAAGGAACAGAATTCGAATTTATAACTCACATTAGCTAGTCTGGCCAAGAGCAATTCAATATTTTAACATTATGGCTTGTTTTCAGTGACACTAGTTGGTCTCAGTTGCTTTCCTGTTTGAACATATCTCGTAAAATGCTATATAGAAGTGTGACAGGTTTAGTACTAGTCTAGATCAGACATTTATTTAAATTTTTAATTTTTTTTAACCTTTAACTTCTTAATTCTTTTAAGACCATGCATACATGCATGTTTCAGAAGTTCACCCTTATAACAGATAAACTTACAAGGTTGATATTTGTTTTTCAATATTGTACTGTCCCAGTTTGGCATGTAATGTCCCCAGCTGTTTTTCTAGGTTCCTAACACAATATTTGTATGTATGTCAGCCGCATTACTCTTTCTTTTCTTGGCCATTATGTGCATAAAAAGACAATGTAAAAATATAATAGATAATCAGATAATCCTATTTTAAAAATTACTTGTAATTATACTTCATGCTAACCCCATGTGTGCTGACTGCCTTAAAAAATAATTTCACTCTGAGGCTAAACCCAGACAGTACAGAAGGAATGAAAAAAAGCAGCAATTGATTGATTTAGTTCCCTTTTTGTCATTAGTGTTAACTGTGATTCCAATAAAAAGATAATAAACTAATAATAAACAGCTGTGTATTTTTTTTTGTGCTTTGATGTGGTGATTTTTGGTTGGGACCTATGGTTTACATAGGGGAGAATATATGAGGAACTGACAATAGCTCTTAGGCATGGAGGGGCTCAGACCTTCTGACTTTTAATCTTGTTTGATATGTGCGCTGTGGGCATTGCTAAGTTTGCCCACATCTCAGTTTCCACGTCTCCTAAAAGAGAAACAGTTGGGTTTTAACTGCTTACAGGTCAAAGAGTATTTGCTTGTCACCTCTTCTGGATCGCAGAAATTATTCTGATTATTGCCCTCTACGACTTACTTACTCCAAGTGGAGGGGGACCTTGAGCATTTCCAGATCTTACTGCCTTGATTTGGAGGGGTAAGAACTGTATGTGTTTCAGGCTTTGAAGCAGTTTCTTTTCTGCTTTGGAACAGGAAATGAAACATCTTTAAATTAGCAGGTTTGGATAACCTGTATCCAACAGGTTTAAAGGCGCTGTTGGGAGCTTGAGTATTAATATTGATTTTCAATAATTCTTGTAACCCAGGGGAAGTTTTGGGAGAGCAAAAGAAAGTCAGCGTGCTAATATTTAAAAATAATAAAAGAGACGACTCAAATAATTATAGGCTTGTCAGTGTGACATAAAACCTTGCAAAAATAATGGAACAGCTAATACAAAACTGAATGAAGAAAGAACTAAGAGTAGCATAATTAATGCCAGTTTGTGTTTATGGAAAATAATCCTATCAAAGCAGCTTCACATTGTATTTTCAGTAATTTTAGTTTATTAAAGGATAATAATGTTGATGCATAATACTCAAACTTCTTTACTTGAAATGAGATAAGCCTTATTAAAATATCTGGGAGATGACAAAATAAAAATGACACATTAAATGCTTTAGAAACTGCCAAATGAGATCTCAGTTTAACCTTTGAAAAGAAGTCTCCAAAGCAGCCCCACAGAGATCAGATCCTGATTCTGTCATCTTTCATGTGCCTGTCAGTGGTCTGTAAAAATGGAGCTAACACTAAAGCTAAAATGTTTATATGTGACTAAAATGGAAAATGGCAAAATCAAAATTAAGATGACAGATCACAGAGCCAAGACCCTCAGGATTCTGCGATCAGCTGGGCAGAAGCAAACAATGTGCTGTGCAAAAGTTATGATCACATGTGTAATAGCCTAAACCCCTGCTTCCTTTCTGGTGGCAGCACACTATTAAATCAGTTTTGTTGCCTGCGACTGAGAAGCGGTCTGTAGTTGTCATGAAAGGTCAACTGAATGGAGCTTCAGGAAGATCCTGCTTCTCTGTGTGGCATTGGCAGAGATGCTTAGACCTCCTTTGAAGAACTGATTCCAGTTCTTTTTCCACAGTGGGAGAAGTGGCTGTGATTTCTCCCTCAATCTTTTCCATCAGTGCACAGTTACTGACACAAAACCAACCATGAGCAATACCTGCAACTTCGATGTTTTAGTTTAGCCAAATGGAAATTGTTTGACTTGAAGCAGAACAAAATATTAATAATTGGCTTTTTAATTAGCAGGTAAAGATAACACAAGATCCTGGGCCTGAAATTTGAAGGAATTCAGACTAGATTTGAAGTACATATATGCATTATTTTGCAAGGCACAATATGTTAATTCAGACCTCATTAAAAACACATTCAGGAAACATGAAAATTACTTTTATTTCTGCCATTTCTTCTTAATCCCTTTTTACAACAAGTAAGTTTCAGCCTTTAATATATTTTCCGGCAGAAATTTCTGTCAAAGCCATTCCTATCAATGTTAAAAGTTTCTCTTATGCAGCACATTTTGACAGCTCTGTGTTTTTCTCCAAAATTGTCTAATCATTTCACTGTGTGGTCTTTCTAAGCCAAAAATGTTATGTCATAATTTTGAATTTACTGTCAAAAGTCACTGAGGATAAGCATGACATCTGCCAAAATTCATCAGCTGATTTTGATCGTATGTATTTCAGTCTTTGTAAAAGCTGCCTTTCTGATCTGCAGTTTATTCTCATTGCAGGCAGTGATTGGACTAGTTTGGCAGAACTGCTGTAGCAAATGCATGTGAAATACTCAAAAAGTTACCCAAATGTGAAAACACGCTGGACGCTGAATTGTGGTCTTCAGCTTTGTCTTCAGCGTTAGGAGTTTTTAAATTTGCTGTCAGAAATGGCATCTTCTCTGTCCATTCATTGCCATGCAGAATCACTGCCTGTTACCGTAAACTTGCTGGTTGGTTAAGTTTTTTCCCCACTAATACTCAAGTCTGGGTAATTGTTCTGATGTGTGAAAAACGCATTGCTAAATTCTGAACTTGTCTACTTTGACTTTCTGGTTTGGTTTTAGCTACTTCTTTGCTGTTATTGAATTTCTGTTCTCTGTATAGATTTTATTAGACTGATCAAGTCATTACAGAACTTGCCGTGTTCACAGAAAAAAATCTTTGCTAAAATTAGGTTGGGAATTTTTTCAGTTTATTTAATGAAATTGATGATGTGATTCTTTCTTAATTTTCTCTGAAGCAAGCTTGATCAGCCATCCTGAGGACACTAAAACTAGGCTTAGTGTCTGAGAAGCAGTCACACAAGCAGTATAATATAAAGCTCTTGTAGGGTGAAAAAGGACGTTTTGTGCCTGGACTGCATAAATTGTATTCCAAGTCCGGCCATAGTGTCTAAGGAATAGCTAAGGAGTTATTCCTACCTAGTCTAAAGAGTTATTCTTAGCTAGCTATTATGTTAGGCTTCTAACAGCTGCTCCCAAGCAGTGTTTCCCAGAGGAGACTCTCATGACCTGGAAAGATGGTTTGTATTTCTTGATTTGGAGGGGTGATAGGGAAATCTGTCTGGGAGCAGGTGAGCAGTCAATAGAGATTTTGTGGGTCAGGGTTAAAGCGAGAACAGCAATGGGAGACATAATTGTGGAGATCTGTTACAGACTGCCTGATCAAGAGGACTCGGTGGATGAAGCACTCTATAGACAGATAGAAACAGCCTCGCGCTCACAGGCCCTTGTTCTCATGGGGGACTTCAACCAACCTGATATCTGTTGGAGGGATGGTACAGGCCAGCACAAGCAATCCAGGAGGTTCCTCAGCTGTGTGGAAGACAACTGCCTTCTGCAAGTAATAGAGGAGCTGACAAGGAGAGGTGCCATGCTTGACCTCATCCTCACCAACAGGGAAGGGCTGGTTGGAAATGTGACGCTCCAGGGCAGCCTTGGTTGCAGCGATCATGAGATGGTTGAATTCGAGATTCTGAGGACAGTGAGAAGAGCGTGCAGCAAGCTCACTGCCATGGACTTCATTCAAGAGAGCAGACTTTGGCCTCTTCAGGAACCTGCTTAGTAAGGCTCCATGGGATATAGCCCTAGGGGGCAGGGGGGCCCAAGACTGTTGGTTGATATTCAAGGATCACCTGCTGCAAGCTCAGGAGCGATGCATCCGAGCTAGAAGGAAGTGCAGCAGGAGGGCCAGGAGACCTTTTTGGATGGATAAGGAGCTGCTGAGGAAAATTGGAAGGAAAAAAGAGGCTTATAAAAGGTGGAAGCAAAGACAGGCGGCCTGGGAACAATACAGAGATATTGTCCAGGAAGCTAGGGACCGGGTTAGGAAAGCTAAGGCTCAGTTAGAATTAAACTTGGCTAGGGATGTTGAAGATAACAGGAAGGGATTCTATAGGTACATTGCAAATAAAAGGCAGGCTAGGGACAACATGGGCCGCCTCCAGAAGCTATCAGGAGAACTGGCTACCCTGCGTTTGGAGAAGGCTGAGGTTCTTCATGACTTCTTTGCCTTGGTCTTCTCTAGCAAATGCTCTGACCACACCATCCAAGTCTTGGAAGGCAGACGCAGGGACTGTGAGAATGAAGACCTTGGGCCCACTGTGGGAGAGGACCTGGTTCCAGACCATCTTAGGAACCTGAATGTATACAAGTCCATGGGACCTGATGAAATCCATCCTCGGGTCCTGAAGGAGCTGGCAAATGAGGTTGCTAAGACACTCTCCATCATATTTGAAAAATCATGACAGTCAGGTGAAGTTCCCGACGACTGGAAAAAGGGAAATATAACCTCCATTTTCAAGAAGGGGAAAATGGATGATCTGGGGAATTACAGACCAGTCAGTCTCACCTCTGTGCCTGGCAAAATCTTGGAGAGGATTCTCCTGGAAGGCATGCTGAGGCACATGAAAAACAACAAGGTGGTTGGTGACAGCCAGCATGGCTTCACTAAGGGGAAATCCTGCCAGATCAATTTGGTGGCCTTCTAGGATGGGGCTACGGAACTGATGGACAGGGGTAGAGCAGTTGATGTCATCTACCTGGACTTGTGCAAAGCGTTTAACACTGTCACACACGACATTCTTGTCTCTAAATTGGAGAGACATCATTCTGATAGGTGGACCACTCGGTGGATAAAGAATTGTGGCCAATGGTTCAATGTCCAGCTGGAGACCAGTAATGAGTGGTGTCCCTCAGGGATTGATGTTGGGACCGGTCATGTTCAACATCTTTGTCGGTGACATGGACAGTGGGATTGAGTGTGCCCTTAGCAAGTTTGCTGATGACACCAAGCTGTGTGGTTCAGTTGATGCGCTGGAGGGAAGGAATGCCATCCAGAGGGACCTTTACACGCTTGGGCTGATGACTGATGGGCTGATGGACTTATGGGCTGATGCCAACCTGATAAAGTTTAACCATGACAAGTGCAAGGTCCTACAGCTGGGTCGGAGCAATCCCAGGCACAGCTACAGGTTGGGCAGAGAAGAGGTTCAGAGCAGCCCTGCGGAGAAGGACTTAAGGGTGTTGGTTGATGAGAAAATGAGCATGAGCTGGCAGTGTGCGCTTGCAGCCCAGAAAGCCAGCTGTATCCTGGGCTGAATCAAAAGGAGCGTGTCCAGCAGGTCGAACGTGGTGATCCTGCCCCTCTACTCTGCTCTTGTGAGACCTCACTTGGAGTATTGTGTACAGTTCTGGTGTCCTCAGCATAAAAAGGACATGGAACTGTTGGAACAAGTCCAGAGGAGGGCCATGAGGATGATGAGGGGACTGGAGCACCTCCCTTATCAAGATAGGCAGAGAAAGTTGGGGCCGTTTAGCCTGGAAAAGAGAAGGCTGCATGGAGACCTCATAGCAGCCTTCCAATATCTGAAGAGGGCCTATAGGGATGCTGGGGAGGGACTCTTCATGACGGATTCTATATAGAAGTTTGTGATTCAGTGTCCATGTTCGGATTATTCAGCATACCTTGTAGCAGCAGCTTCCCATTTCATTTCCTGTGATTTTCATTAGCTTGTCAGGTCCAAAATGTGTAAGGGATAGCTTTGTGTATTTTCTCCAGGTTAGACAGATAAAGTATTTTAAGGAGCCTAAGGCTGCAAGGTGACAGATGAGGGACTCCACCAGCAATAGACTGTTGAAGGATGCATTCTTGTCCACAATTACATTTTGTGATTTACTGGCTTGATTCCTTTTAGCATGTAGTGTGATCCTTTTTCTGTAAATCTTGGGTTTGGAATTTAAATGCAATATACCAAATACCTGAAAAAATTATAACCTTACTGTATTGTCATTATTACATTTAACTTGGGGGATCCCACACATAGGTCTTAGTGCACTTTCCCACTGCAGTAGGAGAGTACACTGTGTTTATGGTACACAATCACGCTTGCAATAGTTTCATTTTACATATTTTGGAGAAAAACTCTTCTTCATTGTTTTAGTGTCGTTCAGCCTTCTTCCTGTAATCAAGATAATGCCTATGTTTTATTGGAGGAAACACCAAATATTCTCTGGAACTGGAACCCACTGACACTGCCTTGTTAGTACTAACTTACCCTTACAGCCTTTTAAAAAACCTGCGCAACTGGAAGAACTAATATTTAGAATATCATCACTATGACCATAATTAATCTTTTGGATTTTATATATAATCAATATCATTAGCCCCTAGACCCAAGACTTTTCCTTAAGAAAAAAAAAAAAGAACCAAATATCAGCTTTTTAATTGATCTTTTGGTCTCACAAATCCTCATTTTCTAAAATGCTTCGCAACATATGGTTCTTACTCAACTATTCTAAGACATGTAATTTTGACATGATAAATGTACATGACAGTACTGTCCAGATATTTCAGTAAGTTATGCAAAATTATTCCTTTGCTCAAGTAAGTCGTGGTACCACTATAAAGCTGGTATCAATTTCATAAGCTTATCTGGGACCTAGTAGAAGTGAATGCAGTCCTTGATCATGTCACAATAGTTCTGAAAATCTTGATAAGCAATGCAGACCTGGGAGTGGGTTTTCAGAAAGGTATCAGGACCTGAGCATCATGTGGATATGTCTGAGAAAGTTTCAGATGGCCTGCCACCATGATTTCTGCACAGTGAATTGTGCAACTTAGCCACCTTTGACTAAGCCGCATACACCAGCACCCTCAGAGAGGAGGTGTCAGAAGCAGCCCTCAAAGACAAAGATACGTCTCAAACCACAGTTCCCTTTGTGTCTGTTGTAGTGGAAACATTTCCTTCCACCTATGGTTAACATAACAGTCTGCAATTAAATGCTGAAGGTCTTTCATCAGAGGAACCCATCAAGAACAAGGTGAAGGTAGAAAAGAACCCTGTCTGATCCCTTGACTTTGTGTTAGGGCCAGTCATCCTTTAACTGCATTGATGTGGCAGTGGAGAGGAGGTTTCCGGGAACCAGTGAAGGTTGCAGAAGCCTAGGTAAATCACCAGAGTCGGAGTGTCTGACCCTGTCCTCTGTGCATTTATTGTAAGAAGAGTAATTTCCCTGGTTGTCATCTAACACCAGCTGAAGTCGTCAAACAGGCTGACGAATGAAAAGTTAATTCTCTTGGATCCAGTAGGCTTTATTTCTCCAGACCTAAGCTGGGCTAAGATGAATTTAGTGCAAGCCAATGGTACAAAGTAGAGATCTGAGATCTGGCAGAGGAACAGCAGAAACAGACCTGCAGGTAGCCGCAGAAAGATATTAATCATGGAGGAGCTGGCTGTGAGTTGATCTGAAGCATGTAAAAAGTGAAAAACTGGGAGACAGGCAGGAAAGTAGCATTTATCTTTGTCTGCTGGGTTCCAATAAAGGTTAGGAAGTCTTCCTCAACTAAAAAAGTGCAGATTTGAGTTTGAAAATCCAACTTTAAATTAAAGTACGACTATACCTGAGGCTTGCTGGAGTGAAATACCAGTGAAACCAATGGATGGACTTCCATTAACATGACAGAGGTCTATTTTTTATTGGCTTGAATAATATATAGGATGGAAGGGTCTGGTTTGAACTTTCATTTCACTTAAATGTTAATGCATTTAAGAAAACCCTGCCTTCATTTTAACTCCTTGAAGATCCTCTGAGAGTGTTTCTCTTAAGTGTCTTAAACATTCTCATTACATTTATTTAAATGGATTTTCCATTTACAGAAACCTACACCCAGTTTTCTGTTCTTGCAATTTCTGTTCCAGAAACACTTGTAGCACATTTGCCAAGGCTCTCCTAGCCTTTCTCCCCATCTCCATCATCAGTGTCAGCCTTGAAGGTGGAATGCTGCCCTGTAAAAGGGGCCAGGCCTGATTTGTGCCGTGGGTAGCTGATACCTTCTGTGTGAATGGTTTGTTTAAGGGGTGGAGGAAGTGGAGAAAAAGCCCCAGCAAGGACTCTGGGTGAGATGACTAGCCTAGATTTCTGGCTCATTGACTTGACAAGAAACAAAGCTGTGAGACGCTCTTCTCTTTCAGTGTGTGTAGAGATAAAGAGGTGTTTCCCCCTGCTTAATAGAATCATTGTCTGCCAAGGCATGCCAGCATGAGCTTCTACTTCATCTCACTGCTATGTGAGACAGCACAGTTAGAGTGAAGATTAAACTACTGAAAATTATGTTGAGGGCTATTTCAGCCCTATTACCCAAGAAATGGTAGAATTTGTCATTTAGATGCATCATTTTGCAGTAGCTTTATTCCATTTTGCAGAAGCATGAAAGCATAACATGTCGGTAAAGATTTCATTCTTGCCAGTGCCACTTATTATGTACTTGCTGAAGTATTTGCTTTTATCTGAAAGAAATCCATGAGTCCAATGTGATAACAGAATAACATCGTATGTTTTCATTTTCATTTTAAAATTATTTTGTCTTGTTCCTATCTCCATCTCTTCTATATTTCCTGTGTATATCTGCAAGTGAACTGTGTGGTAAACAGCTTATTTTAAGCAAACATTGCAGTGTTTGATAGGTACATTTAATAAATGATTTTTTTACTGCTTCTGTTCACATGAATCTAATTTTAAAGGTTATAATAATCAAGTCAGGTGATGAAATATATTGTGCTCAGTCAAAACATTAGTATGATCCATTTTTTTGTCTTCCTGAAGAGCAAGTTAAAAAACAAAATTTGTGAAAACTTTGGAAATTAGTGAGGAAAAAGAAACCAAGAATGGAGCAAAAAAGATTGAGACAATAACAAAACAAAGCTTATTTACTGTATTACTGACAATAAACTAGATGATGTGTAAGGTCCCTTTCAACCCTAACCATTCTGATTCTAGTATTTTATGAATGATGTTCCTAGGAGTGAAGTGCTACTCAGTGCAAAGAAGAATGTGGCCTGTATTGTGATTTTTTTCTTGAAAAGTATTTACCTGTCCTTGTCAGTACAATAATCTCTATTTTTTTCCTTAATATAATATAAACAGTCTTATACTTACAAAACATTTTTGGTTGCATATGTGTAAAGCTGTATGCATTACATGTGTCTTACAAACTTAAATTTAGTTATCTTCATACACTTTGCAGTATCATTTCCTTTCTTCTAAGTTTAGATAAGTTGGTTTTCACTAATATAAACCATAACAAGGATTTTTTCCACTGATACTTGAATTTGTGCTAGAAATGCTTTTCTATTTACTTCTTCACTGCAATGGTAATTAGAATAAAAGGAGAAAGAAGACAGAAAAGTAAATTTGATATTGTGAATAAGGCAAAATAAAACTGATTGTGAAGTCTGATTACTGCAAGTAAACCTGATACATAATTGTCTGAGAGAAAACAGCTATTTTTAAATAATGAGCCATGAACCTTATTAAATGCAATATAAACTCTTGGGGAAGAGCTAACAGAAAAATAATCTAATATTTAGAACATTTGAGCTGTACTTACTCTCATTTCGTCTCTCCCTGAAGGTTTCAAAGTCTTCAGCATCTCCCATACTTATAACGCACTGAATCAGCCAGCAAAGGGGATCATCATCCCTTGATCTGCCTGGCTGGTTGCCTAAATCACATCGTATGAGTTATGTTGATCAATCCAAGTGGTTAAGTGATAAAGACACACAATTTTTTTAAGAGCTTTGTCTTCTTTTTGAAGATGCAAAGACACAATGGTCTTGCATGAATATTTTTTAAAGATGTAAAATTTTAGGGATGCACTGTTGTCAATTCAAACAAAGTTTTACCGCAACTAGGCAAACTTTATAAAATAATAGGGTATTTTACTGGGATTTTCCTCTGCTGCTTCTACCATCCCCTAAAGCTCAAGGATTTGTCTTTTTAAAGCCAGCATGACAACCAGAGACATCCAATTAAGTCGATTACACATTAAGATGTAGCTTTGCTGCATCATTAACTCAAGAAACAGATCAACAAATATCATACCCAGTGTAAAAACTGTAAAGTCATTCAATCACAGACTCGCAGCAGCACTGGCTGGGAGAACCTCTGGCAGCCATCAAGTCCAGTCTGCTGCTCAGAGCAGGACCATCACCAACACTAGACCAAGTCAGCTGTGCTGATGTCTAGGCATGGCTTCCAATCTTGAAAGCTTCCAAGGATGGAGATTTCACAGCCTTTCTGGGAAACTTGCACTACATTCTCAGTGAAAAAGTTTTTCCTAATGTCCAGATTCAGTGTCCCTCACTGCAGTGTGTGGCCCTCTGTTATATCATTTGCCACTACTGAGGAGCTGTCAGCTTTGTAACCTCTGCAACTACCCTTCAAGTAACTGCTGGTTGCTCTTGTAATATCTCCTCTGCCCAGCTCCTTCAGCACCTTGTGATAGCGCTCTTGGCCCCTTGGCAACTCTCCCCTGCCTTGCCCCTTTTTCATTGGTGTTAAACTGGGGACCCCGAAACTAGACCCCAGTGCTATAAGGAGCACAGCCCCCTTCCTTGTGCTTCTGGCCATGGTCTTCATAAAGGAGTACAGTATGCAGTGTGCCTTTTGTGTGATGAGAATAATAAAACACTGAACACTGAAAAAAAATCCTTACTTTAAATTGTTGGGAAATGGTGGGATGTGAGGCTTCAGCAAGTGACCTTGGGGTTAAAGCAGGTCTTTTTGATGAAAATACCAGCTCTGAGCCCAGTAGCAACAACAATGAAGCAAATACAATGCCAGAGGAATGATCAGAAAAAGAATAGAGAGCAAAACAGCACAGCACTATGCCCTTTAGTAAGTTAAAACCAGGATGTGCAGTTTCAGTCCTATTTCAGAAGGACATACTAAAACCAGGAAAGATACAAGTGTTGGAAGCTTAAACAAAGACTGACTCCTTATTTGTCATAGATTCTAAGTAGTTTAGAATTCATCAGCCTGGAAAAGAGACAACTGAGCAAAAATGCAGAAAGGGGCTTGTAAAATTGTGAATGTCACAGACAAACTGACAGGGATTTCTTTTTTCTCTCTATTTTTCAAGACAATAGCTAGTAGATATCAAATTATATTATTATCAGTTGGAAGTAAAAGAAAAATGACAGTGTTTTTCACACAACAAATAGTTAACCCATAGAATTTCTTACCACTAGGTATTGTGAATGCTGAGATTTACCATGATTAAAAAAAAAATGAAACAAAAAAGTCCTGGACACATCAACAAAATAAAATACATTGTGGGTTATAAGAAGTCATATCTCTAGTTTAGTAAGTGCTAGTGCCAGAGATTGCTAAAGGCTGACAAACTACCCTGGGGAAATATTAACAACATGCTTGTGAACTTTCGTCAACTTTCTATGTTTTTATCAAGCATTTGCCACTGGCCACTGTTGGAGGTAGGGCACTAGGAACTAGAATATCCTTTGCTGATCTAGTACAGCTGTTAGATATGTATGCTTTGTGGTATGAAAATAATAGTTTTTTCCTCCTGAATTTAAATTAAATTGAAAAGACTATGGCACATAGATTTCTAAATCCTCTACAGAAGAGCACTTGGTCCTGTTAACACCTTCCAGCTTGGAAGTCCAGTAGTGTGAATGGAAAGATGTGAACTGACATAAAGTCCAATGGGGTTATGCTAAGTGAGAAACAGGCAGTTTGGGAAAGGAATTCACTACCGTGTTAAAAACTTGTCATGTCTTAATCCCCCTGAAACCTTTCTTGTAGGGAAGTAAAAGAATAATAGACTTTTTGCTATACTATGGGTATTGTTCCCAATTAGCAAAAGTTTCCCCTTCCATGTTGTCATGGTTTAAGTCTCTAACCCCCCCCCCCCCCCCCGCAGTTTTCTCTCTCACTCACTCACTCCTCTCTCTTTCTACCCCCAATCCCGGGGGGTATGGGGAGGAGAATCAAAAGAATGCAACTTCCACAGGTTGAGATAAGAACAGTTTAGTAACTAAGGTATAACACAAATCACTACTGCTAATACCAGTAATAATAATGACAGGAGAAGTACAAAGAAAGAGAATACAACTGCTCACCAAGCCTGACCCAGCCAGTGCACTCCCCAGCAGCGAACCCCCCACTGCACCGAAAATCTGACCATGCCATGCAACCCCAGTCCACCACCACACCCTTCCGGGTCTCCGCCCTCCGTTTTCACATCCTGGACATGACATGCTGTGGTATGGAATAACCTCTTTGGTCAGTTTGGGTCAGGTGTCCTGTCTCTGCTTCCTCCCAGCTTCCCCTCCTCCCTGGCAGAGCATGAGACTCAGAAAGTCCTTGGCCAGACAAAACATTACCAAGCAGTAACTAAAAACACTGGTGTTATCAGCGCTGTTCCCAGGCCCAAAATCAAAAACACAGTGCTGCACCAGCTACCAAGAAGGAGAAAAAATGACTGCTGCCACTGAACCCATGACACATGTCCAGACTTTTAGCTTATGAGCTCTCTTTACAGAGTCAAGGCTTCAAAATAGCTGGTGACAGCTTATCTGTGGATGGAAAAGATTTTTTGGGGTCACTGTGTTTCTGATACTGAGAATGAGTTCTTCCTAAGGTCACTACATCACTTTCAACATCAGCTATAGTCCTCTTCAGTACTGTGAAAGTGATTTCTTTTGTGCTATCAATACAATGGTGAGACAGTTTTCTCTTGCTTTTCAGGAAAAACTACTAAATAAAAGTAGTAGAGCCATTTTCAAAAGGCAACTTGAAAACATTATGTAAACACTGTGTTTTCAATTAATTTAAGCATACGAACAACAAAACAAAAAGCTTAATCCTGATTTACAGAGTCCCACAGCTTTTTCCACCCTGTGGCGAGGATCAAAAGCCTTGGAAGTTCTTGAGGAACTTTCTATTTGACATGAAAGGGCTTTGTAGACAGACTCATTGTGGGATGATATTAATCCTTGTAGCAACTGTGAAATGCACTTTTAGCCTATTTTGCAGCTTCTGTCACATGTGTGGGTGTTCATGGCTCTTGCTCTTCCATTCTTGCAGATGGCTTAACCATTTTGCTAATGTGAGCATCTTAATTTCATGTGTTTGGCTTCCAAGGCAGGCAGGAACTACCACGAGTTTGTGCCTTCTTGGGCTGATCACACCCATCTAAATGCAGCAGTTAACATGCCTGGAGCAACCTGTGCTGGGCGTCATAGCTGAGCCTTTCCAGACCTGGCCATAGGGTGAAATACAGGCGGCTGTGGCTCTAGTGCTGGCGCTGAGCTTTGTACCTTGGCAGACAGTTCTAGGTGCCTGTCTGCAGGAAGCCAGATGGGCCTGCTCCTGCTCATGCTCATGTCCCTCCCCTGGCAGGCTGTGGTTATAGGCATTTCTTAGGTCAAGTGTAGTTCATATGGATGGGTCCGCAGTCCTTCTACAGCTTTTACCTGCTCATCAGCAAGCAGTCTATTCCCAGATCATACCTTCCCCACTGAATATGCCTGCACATGTGCTGTTACTGCACCACACAGATTTTGGAATAGTGCTAGAATTTAAAGAAATAAATAACAACCTATTCATAATCACTTCAAGAATAGGTGTTTTGTTTTTAAAGCAATCCCAGGATCTTATAACTACTGTTTAAAAAAGAAAAAGAAAAAGAAAAAAACCTAATGAAGTGCAAAAAAAGGACATTATTAAGCTTTGCATTTCAGCTGTGCAAAGCTGACCCTGTCATATAGAATGTATGCAGAGTAGTAATATTATTATATTGCTGTTAGTGGTTAAATATTGCTCACGTCCACACATTCAATATCACTTTTAAAAGCTCTCCTCAAATATTTTGGATTGGAAAAAAGAAAGAAAATGTATTCCAGCTTTTTACACCTCTCTGGCAAAGGCTATGAATCACTTTCTCTTGGGGACAAATATGTAATCCCCTATATAATCTCTGACTTTAATAAGAAGACAGAACAACCAAAAGCAATTTCTCTCGTTATAAAACTGTGAATACATAACCAGTTTCAGAGACCCTGGTGACTCTTGATAGGAATATCCAAAGAAAGGCAGCATACTCAAGAGAGACAATGAATTTCTATTACTAGGCACAAGAGGAAACTGCTTTGGATGTTTTCAGAGATAAATTAGGAGGATATAGAATTAGTTTATTTGGAGTCCTGTGCATTATCTACCAATTACTGACTTCCTAGGAAGTGCGGTATCTGTACGATACAGATGACAAAGCTGTGGTCGGGTTTTACTGTGCAAATCTGTACCTTACTTCTGTCTAGGATACCTCCTTCAGAGAAGAAGTTCAAGAGGAGACATTTTCCAAACTGTACATATGTCAAAGAAGCTGAGGAACAGTGCGTTCATACTCAGTGCAGAGCCCTGAGTTCAAAGTACACACAAAGACTCTCAGTATGCCATACCAGCCACGCGCCTCTGAAATGTGCATTAGCAACCTATGTTGCACAGTGCCGCTGATGACAAAGGAAGAAATAATTAATTGCATTCTTGTTAATGGCATTTTTTTTTCATGCAAATGAAAACTTCTGAGCCTTGGGTTTGTTTTCTAGTCTAAGTCTGTATTGCTGCAGTCCATGTTCAAAATGCAGAGATGTGGTAGTTCAAACTAGACAATGTGTACTTGCCTAGTTTTTTTTTTATTTCAGTCTGAAAATTCCTGTTTCTTCTTTGCCTTTTCTGTCAGTAGTAAATTCCCAAGGCTTTCATCGGATACCATTTGGTATTCTTTGTACTTAACATACAAACTCCATGAACGGAAGTTTGCCATTCAAAGATGCACTGTGAGACCTCTTCAGAAATAACTTCAAATAGGGGTTCATTAAGTTTGATTAATTGTTCGCTTGTATCACAGCAATTTATGCAGGATTCATTTAAATTTATAGTAAGTTTAAGCAAGAGGAAAAACTGGCCAGGGTGGGTGTCCTGGGTTCAGCAGCAGCAGTCATTTTTCTCCTTGGTAGCTGGTGCAGCACTGTGTTTTTGATTTTGGGCCTGGGAACAGTGCTGATAACACCAGTGTTTTCAGTTACTGCTTGGTAATGTTTTGTCTGGCCAAGGACTTTCTGAGTCTCATGCTCTGCCAGGGAGGAGGGGGAGCCGGGAGAAAGAAGAGACAGGATACCTGACCCAAACTGACCAAAGAGGTTATTCCATACCACAGCACGTCATGCCCAGGATGTGAAAACGGAGAGCAGAGACCCGGAAGGGTGTGGTGGTGGACTGGGGGTGCACAGCATGGTCAGGTTTTTGGTGCAGTGGGGGGTTCGCTGCTGGGGAGTGCACTGGCTGGGTCGGGCTTGGTGAGCAGCTGTATTCTTTTTCCTTGTATTTCTCTTGTATTATTACTGGTGGTAGCAGTAGTGATTTGTGTTGTACCTTAGTTACTAAACTGTTCTTATCTCAACCTGTGCGAGTTGAATTCTTTTGATTCTCCTCCCCATCCCTCAGGGACTGAGGGTAGAAAGAGGGGAGTGAGTGAGTAAAACTGTGTGAGTTTTAGAGGCTTAAACCACGACAGTGGGCCATTGAAGATGATGGCTCTCAAAGTAATTTCACCCTCAAAGTGGGCTTTTCCCCAGAGCCAGCTCACAGTTTTGTAGTGGCGCAGACAAAATGGAACTTCTGTACCAAGATAATGGTGTCAATGACCTTAGAATAATAGAATAGTTTGGGTTGGAAGGGGCTTTAAAGACCATCTACTTCCAACCACCCTGCTGACCTTGTCCTTAAACTCTGCAGATGGCACCATTCAGGGTGTCAAACAGAGAGGGAATCCCAGGCTGAGTTGGAAAAAAGAGGACAGGATGGCAAGGGGAGATTCTGGAGGGTGGTAGGTGACCACCATAAAGTGGCAGAGCTTGGAGATGGGCTAGACTTACAGAGCTCCAGGGAGGAAGGAGGTCAGTGTGTCTTTCGTCACTTATACATCACTTACATATGTAAGGTTCACCACTGAGAGGGTGTCTCCTCCCAGCTCTTGGCAACATGAAGTTCATTACCCCACTGCAAGATGAGGGCAGGGCTGGGAGCTGCCTTTCTTCCTCTTCCAAACTAGCCCCTACATTCAGGGCAGGCAGTAGCAGAGGCTGTGCAGGCAGCAGTCTCTTCACGCCTCAGGTTTTGAATTTCCTTGGCATCTACCTACCTCTATTTGCAATTATAAAGACTTTCTGCTCTCAAATTGTCTGTTTCATACCTAAGTGCTTCTAATCTTTTTTGCAAGCATAACTGTAATTGCAGTGCTTTTCTTTGATTCATCTACAGTATCATTATCCAGAGCAGAAGCCTGGATTCCGCAAACATAACTGTTAAAAAAGATTGTGCGCTTGTGGTGGAATTCATGCGAAAATGTGAATATGGCAGAAGAAGCAGATTATTTGATTTTCTTTTCATGGGTTTGTCCAGATCTTATTTTACTTGTGATGATGCTGATTCCTGGACTTCAGATATGTCTTGTTTGTAAGTCAAGGAAGTTTTCCCAGTAGAATGGCACTTTGGAAATATAGATACAGGGGGTTTGATAGAATTATAATAGGAAAAGTAAAAGGCTTTGTGAATTCTGGCTTAAACTCCAGAAATAAATGAAAAGCAATTGCATCAACTCTTTTACATGGCAAGAAATCAGAGACTATTATATTTATAAAATCACATTAATTAAATCCCAAGAATTTGCTTATGTATACATACATATTCTTTAAATCTGTTCTCACATTAAAGTTGAAAGATGATAAAGCTGTAGTCATAATTTAAAAACCCAACACATTTGCATTTCATTATTTGTAACAGCTAAATTCAGTTTCACATCACATATCTAATTTCCCCTTTCTAGGTAACTCATTTGTAATATCAGATTCGTAATATCAGATGGTAATATCAGCTAAATCTAACAAATATTTTAAAGCTGTTAATATAGTTGCAGATATAAACCAAGAAAAAGTTCACGTGTTTATTAGATATGTTCCACTCTGAAAATCAGTGAATTGATCAAAGCATAGAACAAGAAGGATAATAATGATAAGGAAAAAAAAAAGTATTTTTTATTCTATTCTTTTTTTTTTTTTATTCACTGCCTTTTAACAGGTGTCAGCATGTTATTGATGTGAAACGTAGTATAGGTCAACATCATTCAGATGTTCATCACTCAAATGTTCAGCACTCACCAAAGGAAGCTTCTGGCCAATAAACAAACCCCGTCTTTGGTCTTTATTTTATGTCTTAAGCTGCAGTGCAGAAAAATTCCTTATCTTTTGTGAAGATAGTTGGTGGTGTGTTATAGATGTCAGTCTGCCTGCCATGCCTAGAAAGTTCCTAGCTTGTTCTTGTCTGAGTTGGCTTTCCAAAAGAAGTAGCGGTTGTCTCAGAGACAAAAATTTGTCCTTGTTTTGCACAATGGTGTAGGTTACCTTTAGTATTTAAAGACATTTCTGTAATATTTTCAACTTTTTATACTTTTCATACTTTTCATGAAGGCTCACATTATCCAGATCAATGAATGCTGAGTCACAGACAACATCCAGAAATAACTGTAATTAGAAACATGACTGAGTATTAAAAGTTGAATGTACTCTTCTGAACATGTCAACTTCTTTAATCAGAGCAATTTTGTTTGGGTGGTTGGCAAGACTGACAGAATTATTTTGGTTAGTACCCACTTTCTCAATATATAATAAACCTATTTAAATCTTTCTGTCAGTTGATGTAAATCCAGAATACTTCAGGTCTCGGTCTCTACTGCTGTGTTTTTGCTGTGCTTGCATTGATGCTATGATTTATCAAAATAGTGGATTTATTTCCCTAGAAAATAATGTGACTAACCATGCGCATACACAGAGTTTGTAAGAATAGTTGGGGATCTTTTATGATGAAAGTGCTATGCTACATGTAATATATTTGCTGACTTGGATAATTTCTTAATTTGACCAGCTCAAAGGTACAGCTCAGTTGACTAGAGCTTTTACATAACAGAATACATCCCTAGAGACTACCCAGATACTTTAACTTGATTTTATCACCTGAAGTTAAAAAAAGAAGGAGGCTACTTAAAATCCCTATCTGAATGTGCACATAGAAACTCATATTCATCCTAATATTCAGTTTATTCAGTGTTTTTTCTGACTAATGTGGCTTTTTCAGTACTCTTTTGGAAAAAAATAAAAAGATTCAAAGTTTGTATTTTATTGCTTTAGCTTGAATTCCCGTGAAAAGATTGATAATATAAGGCAAACAGCCAGTGCTACATTTCAATATTGAATGGCCTTTTCCTTTGCCAAAATGCTGATGAAATGAGTTCTGACCTATATTGTTTTTTACATCAGTGCCCTTTCACATACACAAAAAAATGGAAATAGAGGTAATTAACCTCAATGAAGTGTGACTTAAACGAGGAAGGAGATTTTCACAGGTTCCTAAGTGAAATATTCTTTGCTTCTTAAAATCCCTGTGGCTACGTCTGTGTTGTGCTGTACACCCAAAAGTTCAGACTGGAAGTTAGATTTAGATACTTATTTCAGAGACAAAGCAGGTGACTGTGCAAATACTTTACCCAGTAGCTCCAGATTTATGATTAGAACCCAAGTGCTTCAAGTGGCTTCCAACCCAAACTCTTCTATGATTCTATGATTCTAAGTCAATGAGGTTAACCTTTCTTGCATCGTTAGCCTGTAAGTGTACTGACTACAGATGTGTTCAAATTAAGTCACTACAATCCAATTACTTACAGACCTGTAAGAGGCTGGAGTTTGACCCCAGAACCAAATTTACCAATAATCCTTTTTTTTTTTTTTTTTTTTTTTAAATTAAGAAAAAAAATAATAATCTATAACTGATGCACACAAAATTTGTTTTGGGGCATTATAATTTGAAGATGAATTTTGTAGCATGGTGCCAACATCCAACATTTATGCTTGGCTGGTGAAAACACCAGCTGTGAGCAGTCAAATCTGAATAAAAAATATCTGTTTTCTCTACTGTGTTTTTGAGGAAGAAGCAGTTTAGTGTAGTTGCTTTTGCAGCTGGCCTTTTGTCAGCGTATTTTAAATGAGACGATTGTGGGGAATGAATTAGTCAATCAGTTTGTATAGCTGGCTCTTGCAGGAAAAAGATGACCACTGAAAATTATTTTCCTATAAAACGGTGTTTGTCAGTTTGCAGTCGGTTAGAAAAGTTAGGAAAAAAATTCCTAAAATAAGCTGGGAGACAAATTGGTGATTTTGGGTATATCAAAGTGACAGAACACCCTAGCACTATTAATATCACTACTGTTATCACAATTGCAACTATGTTGAAGCTTGCAGTTTAACAAATGACAAACATTTGTAGCTAGATATGACTGCATGTCCAACATCTGGGAAAAAAAAAATCTAATCTGGGGAAAAATCATAGAATCTTGTAGTGGTATGAGCTGGAAGGGACCTTAAAGATCATCTAGTTCCAGCCCCCTGTCATTGGAAGGGACGCCTTCCGCTAGACCAGGTAGTTCAAAGCCCCATCCAACCTGGCCCTGAACACTGCCAGGAATGGGGCAGCCACAGCTTCTCTGGGCAATCTGTTCCAGTGCTTCAGCACTCTCACAGTAAAGAATTTTTTCTGATTAAAAAATTAACTATTTTCTGATTAAAAAATTTGCTCTTCGGGCTGTGCACCCTCCTCACTGCCCCAAGAGAAGGCTCTGCAGCCAAGGCTGCCACTGAGCTTCACATTCCCCTCCTTGTTGGTGAGAGCAATGGCCAGCATAGCCCCTCTTCTCGTTGGCTCCTTTATTACTTGGAAAAGGAAGTTATGATCAATTCATTCCATTATGGATTGCTTATGCCCTGCTGTTTTGTCCCACTAACATACCAGGGTCGTTTAAGTCCCCCATTAGGACTAAGGTTTGAGAACCCCCTATCTGTCTACAGAGGGCCTCATCTGCTTGGTCGTCTTCATCAGGCAGCCTGCAGCAGACCCCCACTGTAATGTCCCTTGTCTCTGCCCTCCTTTTAATCCTGATTGATAAACTCATGGTCAGCTCCTCATTCACCCCCAGGTAGAGCTGTATGCACTGAAGCTGGTCATTGATGTAGAGGGTGACACCCACTCCTCATCTCCTCTGGCTTGTCCTTCCTAAAGAGCCTGTGTCCTTCCATTCCAGCATGCCAGTCATAGTAGCCATGCCACCACATCTCTTTGATGCCTGTAAAATCATAGCCCTGCAGGCATGCACATGTCTAACTCCTTTTGTTTATTTCCCTTGCTACTTGTGTTTTGCATAGTGGTATTTAAGTTGAGCTCCCGATGAGGGCAACTTGCTGTCTGGAGTGGCTGGAGTTCCTTTGTGTTGTTCTTCAGGTGCTCTCCTGCTGAAGTTCAGTCCCTCTTCAGGCTCTGGTCATCTCTTGCTGGCGCTGGCATCAAATTGGTAGGAATGGGATAGATAAAGGTTCTCCTTGACAAACGACTTAATTTTAAAGTCCTCTTCACCAGCTTGGCAATCAATTTTTCTTCCTGTCCAGTTGAGATTTCAAGTGTAAACAGACAACCAAGTTTTAATGTAGAAGACAAAGGTACCTCCTCATATATTGCAAATATGAAACTAAAATACTATCTGAATGCTCTGGGAGAAGTTTATAAATTGTATAGAGAGGATGGATATCTTCTTTTTTTTTTTTTTTTCTTTCCTCTACCGGGAGTCCTTTTCCACTTGAAACAACTGACTGGAAAGTTTTCTTGTATTACATGAGGATCCACAAACACCTTCAACAAAGCAAAATAACTGAGCTACCAAAGATCAAAGAGAAGTAAACGTATCAAGACAGGCACAGGGGAGTGCTCTTGTTCTCTTCTAATCTATTTTGACTTCCCTTTACATTCAGGGCAACTTGGAGAGTTTTTTTCCTGGATCTCCATAGAAAGCATTTTACAGAAACTAAATTCAGATTGTGATGATTTTAGGTCTGGAAATGTGTTGCTGCATTGGGAAAGGGTGTTGTGTTGGCAGGTAAAGAGACATTTTAGGGTTCTTAAGAGGACACTAATGCATGGATGAAGTAATGTTATATCAGCATCATTAACTTTTTGAGCCAAACTTGAAAGGTCATTAAACTTCTAAGATTAGTTGCACAAGACTTACTGTCCGTGAAGCAGAAAAGCAGCTGAGAAAGAAACAAAGAATAAGAATCAAAATACACTTTTCTGAGGTCCCCTCATTTCTCTACAACTAGACCAGTATCTTCCTAAACAAATGAAATTTGAGTTAGCAATTTCATTTTAAGTTAGAGGAAGAGCTGTATTCTCATATTCCACAAAATCCATTCAACTCCCAACTGCAGAATTTCTTTTCTTGCTATCCAGTTAAAATACCAATTAGACACTTAACCTTGCGTCATGGGTTCAGCAGTAGCAGTAATTTTTTTCTCCTTCTTGGTAGCTGGTGCAGAGCCGTGTTTTTGATTTTGGGCCTGGGAACAGCGCTGATAACACCAGTGTTTTCAGTTACTGCTTGCTAATGTTTTGGTCTGACCAAGGACTTTCTGAGCCTCATGCTCTGCCAGGGAGGAGGGGAAGCTGGGAGGAAGCAGAGACAGGACACCTGACCCAAACTGACCAAAGAGGTTATTCCATACCACAGCACATCATGCCCAGGATGTGAAAACGGAGGGCAGAGACCCAGAAGGATGAGGGTGCACTGCTTGGTCGGGCTGGGTGGTGATCAATTGTATTCTTTCTTTATATTTCTCTTGTATTATTATTGGTGGTAGCAGTAGTGATTTGTGTTATACCTTAGTTACTAAACTGTTCTTATCTCAACCTGTGGGAGTTGCATTCTTTCAATTCTCCTCCCCATCCCCTGGGAGCTGGGGCGAAGAAAGAGGGGGGAGTGAGTGAGCAAACTGGTTGAATTATAGTGGCTTAGACCACGACACCTTGTTAATCTTTAATCAACAAAATGAATGCTACTTTCAAACTCTTATTCAAATCTCATATTGTAGCATAACAAGAGTCATTCTTCTTGTTTATGAGGACTTCAATGTCACATCCAGCTGCTCTGCTAATGTAATAACTGTGCTTACTGGCTGGTTATTTGCATTATTTTTATGTAATTTATGTGTTAGTAAGGATGACTGAAATAGCTTACCTAATACTTTAATAAATGTTGTCACCTATTTGAGATAAGTAACTAGTGTTTTCCGTCACTTTATTTATTTTGAAGTGTGTTGTTATGGGTTCGGCTTTCCCCCCCGCAGAGTCTCATGTTACGCCGGGAAAGAGAGAAAAGCTGAGGGAGGGGAGACAGGGCACCTGACCCAGGCTGACCAATGAGGTTATTCCATACCACAGCACGTCATGCCCAGGAGGTAGGATTCGGGGGGCGGGGGGGCTCTCATGGCACGCGGTGGGGGGAGCGGCGCGCGGTCTCTCTCTCATGCCACGCAGTGTCTGGAGCGGCGCGTGGTCTCTTGGCTCAGTCGGGCGGCGAAACTGGTTGTATCCTCTCCCTTTGTATCTACTTTGTCATTATTATTGTTATCGGTGGTGGCAGCAGTGATTTGTATTGTATCTTAGTTACTGGACTGTTCTTATCTCAACCTGTGGGAGTTACATTTTCTTTGGTTCCTCTCCCCAATTCCCCCCCATCGGAGTGTGTGTGGGGGGGAAGGTGGAGGGCGGAAAAAGAGGGAGAAGGGAAATTTACGGCTTAAACCACCACATTTTTGGCGCCCAACGTGGGGCACTTCAGGGTTGAGATAAAGACAAAATAGCCACTCGTCACAGTGCTGATTTACTGGCTCTCAAAGTTGTTGCTCTGGTTCTCACAGGTTCAGTGTATGATACTTTACTTACAGCTGGTTCTTCTTATCTTAATGTTTTTCAGATCTGGGTTTTGATTTAAGATTCTTGTTGCATTATACTGTATTGCACGGATTGTTAATACAATAGACTCAGTGATCATGAAACTGACCCGGTTTCTGTTTCCAGTGTGGCCACCAACTCTATACTGTGGGAGGTATATAATGGAAGTTTTTAGCAATTACGTGTCATTTTTCACCTCCTCGGGTGGTCAGCCTGTGAAGGAGACATTCTTTTGTGTTCCCAGCGCCCCCACCAGGCCGTTTACAACACTATTTGAGAATTCTGAAAGTTTTGAATGGCCTTTAGATACCCTTGAGATCTGCCTGCTGGTGGTGACGGGAATTATCATGTTGGCACACATACTGAATATGTTGTACTCACAACTATTTAGTCTGGTCCGGAGAGTTAAGCAGAGTGGGGTGTGGGCCATGTGTGGGGTTAGACCACAATCCAGGATTGCCGAGAGATTTTCCCCAAGGCTGGACAGTCATGAGTGGCAGGGTGTGTGGGATAGTATGGGCAAGTACCTAGGCCAGTGGGCCCCTCCAGTGCTTTGGAACTTCACCAATGAACAAATGCAAAACCCAGAAAAATTAGTAAAACATTTAAAGGAGGTGTGTGATCATTCTGGTCACACCAGAGATGGACAAATCATGGCAACGTGCTGGGGCTTGGCTTATGCTTACAGAACCCTGTTTAACACTGTCCAGCATCTTCAAAAGGAAAAAAACGTCTCTGGATCTGAGGGCGGAGTAATGGACAGCGCAGTTAATCCAGCTCCAAGTACAGCAGCTACATCACCACCAGCGACAGGTACAGCCACGACTCAAACCCCAGTGACAAGTACGGCAGCTACCCAAACCACAGTAATAATCACTGCAGCTAAACCAGAGGACCAACTCATACCAATATCGCTTGCCCCTGTATGCAAGAGGAAAAACAAAGAAGAGGCAGGAAAGATGACACAAGACAAAGAAACATCACCACCTGGGACAGCATCTGACCAGGAGTTATTACCACATGATGAAGAAGAAGAAGAAAAGGAAGAGGTGACTTCTCGATCTCGGACCTCAACCAAGCTACGGAATATGCGAAAAGACTTTACCCCTCAGCCAGGGGAGCACATCATCACCTGGCTGCTCCGATGCTGGGACAATGGGGCCGAAGGTCATGAACTAGAAGGTAGTGAAGCCAAACAGCTGGGATCACTTGCCAGGGAAGGGGGAATCGACAAAGCAATTGCAAGAGAGAAAAAGTCCCTCAGCCTTTGGAAGAGGCTCTTGGCAGCTGTGAAAGATAGGTTTCCATACAAGGATGATGTTATGAGTCATTCGGCCAAGTGGACTACTCTAGAGAAAGGCATCCAGTCTCTGAGAGAATCAGCCATTGTAGAGATGATCTATATCACCAAGCCGAATGTTGGGGATATACCCATAGATCCAGATGAAGTTGAATGTACATGACCCATGTGGCGGAAATTTACACGAAATGCACCCCAATCATATGCCCATTCATTGGCAACAATAACCTGGAGTGACATAAGACCACCAACAAGTGGATCAAGCTGCTAAGATTGAAGTGGCTCAGACGGACTTAGATTGGCAGCATAAGGGTGAATTATTTTTGGCCCGGTGGGCCCACGACACTTCAGACCATCAGGGCAGAGATGAAACATACAGATGGGCTCGTGATCGAGGAGTGGACTTAACAATGGATACTGTTGCCCAGGTTATTCATGACTGTGAAACATGTGCTGCAATTAAGCAGGCTAAATGGTTAAAGCCTCTTTGGTATGGAGGATGATGGCTGAAGTACAAATATGGGGAGGCTTGGCAGATTGATTATATTACACTCCCACCAACCCGTCAAGGCAAGTGTCATGTGCTTAGCATGGTGGAAGCAACCACCGGATGGTTGGAAACATACGCTGTGCCCCACGCCACTGCCCGAAACACTATCCTGGGCCTTGAGAAACAGATTTTGTGGCGACACGGCACCCCAGAGAGAATTGAGTCAGACAATGGGACTCATTTCCGGAGCAGCCTGATAGATACTTGGGCCAAAGAGCATGGCATTGAATGGGTATATCACATCCCCTACCATGCACCAGCCTCTGTGAAAATCGAACGGTACAATGGGCTATTAAAAACTACACTGAGAGCAATGGGTTGTGGGACTTTCAAACATTGGGATACACATTTACCAAAGGCCACCTGGTTGGTCAACACCAGAGGATCTGCCAACAGAGCTGGTCCAGCCCAGTCAGAACTTCTACATACTGTAGAGGGGGACAGCGTTCCTGTGGTGCACATAAAGAATTTGCTGGGGAAGACAGTCTGGGTTATTCCTGCTTCAGGTAAAGGCAAACCCACTGGTGGGATTGCTTTTGCTCAGGGACCCGGATATACTTGGTGGGTAATGCGGGAAGATGGGGACGTCCGATGTGTACCTCAAGGAGATTTGATTTTAGGAGAAAACAGCCAATGAACTCAATTGCATGCTGTTGCTTGCTATGTAATTTGTTTTTTTATAGCTCATCAACTAGATGTCTTCAAGTCATCCACGGCTGACCCTCAGACCATCATCCCAACAAAGAACGAACTTTGATGAAACCAGACGAGTTCTGCAGTAAAGGAACAATCAGCATCAACAGGCAACAATCCAACACTGCACACAGCCTTCCCTGCTCTGAAAGACTGTTACAAAAGATGGAGTCTGACACCATGGACTGGATGGACTCAGCAGCTTTATAGGGATTGGTCCATGCACGAAGGGATTATATCTCTCCATCTGTGTGTGTGTGTGTATGTGTGTGTATATATATATATATATATACATGGGATGATATTTTGAAAATGTGGGATCTGAGCATGATGTGAATGGTATGGAATAAGGGGTGGATTGTTATGGGTTTGGCTTTCCCTCCCCCTCCCCCGCAGAGTCTCATGTTACACCGGGAAAGAGAGAAAAGCTGGGGGAGGGGAGACAGGGCACCTGACCCGGGCTGACCAATGAGGTTATTCCATACCACAGCACGTCATGCCCAGGAGGTAGGATTTGGGGGGCGGGGGGGCTCTCACGGCACGCGGTGGGGGGAGCGGCGCGCGGTCTCTCTCTCGCGCCACGCAGTGTCTGGAGCGGCGCGTGGTCTCTGGAGCGGCGCACAGTCTCTCGGCTCGGTCGGGCGACGAAAGGGTTGTATCCTCTCCCTTTGTATTTACTTTGTCATTATTATTGTTATTGGTGGTGGCAGCAGTGATTTGTATTGTATCTTAGTTACTGGACTGTTCTTATCTCAACCCGTGGGAGTTACATTTTCTTTGGTTCCTCTCCCCATTTCCCCCCCATCGGAGTGTGTGTGTGGGGGGGGGCGGAAAAAGAGGGAGAAGGGAAATATACGGCTTAAACCACCACATGTGTACTTCAAGCTTCCTTTGCTAACAGATCCTGATAGGATTTTTGTTTGTTTGTTAGTTTTTGGGTTTTTTTTTTTTTTTATTCTGTGAACAGTGAATGACTAAAATCAGATGAACTATTGCCAAGATTCCACAGGTCTCATGTACCTAGCATATGCAACTCTCTAGGTGGTGTTCATTTCACCTTTTTTAATGGCAAATGTCAGTGGGCTAGTACGAAGTACATTTTTAGGCCCTTTTTTGTAATAGTAGTGGGGGATAAGCACCTCCAGAATGCAGAGGAGTAAAGCCTGTGGGATAAATCAAAGTCTCGTTCAGAGAGGGACTGGATATTGCACTTGGACCAGACACCTGCCTTGCAGATGGCTGTGTATGTTTGGATGAAAGTGTTTGATGTGTAGAAGGAGGTACATGGTGATAATAGTTTCGGGACTGGCTCTTGGGAATAGGCCAAAGCCATGCCTCAGTTTTATGACTCTAAACAGTAATTTTCTAGTAAGTTGTACCCAACTTATCAGTGCATCAGTGTCACACAAGCTTCAAGCCTCTTCTCAATCTCACTGTTCATACCCTGTCACAGAAAGTTTTAGCTCTGGTGCTATGACTTAAAGGACCTGGGAGTGGTTTGCACCAACACAGTACAGTAGTGGATATGGACCAAATGCACTAAAAAATAATTGGATTTTCTCTGATAGAAATAATCTATAGATAGAAAATCTATTTCAGCCGTGCCTGGCAAATCCAAGCATGTATCCAGGCATATATTTTTCTTCTGCAAATAAATGTCACAGCTGTCAATTATAATTTTGCACTAACAAAGTGGTCTTCAGGGTGTTTGGAGCATTCTTAGTGATCAGTTTTTTGCTGCGTGGTATTCTGAGCATGTAAATGAGGGAAGAAGTGAAGAGGAGCAATACCTTAGTCAGATCAATAAAATAACAAGCTTTGGGATATAGAAACCGTCTTTCAGGTATGGGTTTTGCCTTGTCTTTTAGAAGGAGTGTGGCATTTTCTTTTCTATAATTTGCTTTTGAGAGATAATTGTTTCTTTGCCATTATTATTTCTAGGTTTTTCAGTGGAGGAACAAGCAGGAAGCAGTTGGCAGATCATATTGTTAACAGCCTTAATAAGCCTGGTGTTTATTTTTTTAAAAAGTGTTCCTCTTTGAAATTATTTTTTATTTTAGGACTTTATACTAGATTCCTCCACTCATATCCGGTCTTCTGAAACCTTCATTATGGATCCTGTGTGAGACAAGGGGGGCACAAAATCACAAAATGAAATATATAAACCTTTAGAATAAATTTTAAGTAATGTTAAGTTTGATGCCTTTATGACAGTAGCAATGGAAAATTACTGAGGTGCATGACTCACAGAAAAAAAAATAGAATACAGCTGGAGAACATACCGAGAATTCTTGTATAAGATAAACCATTGTAGTTTTAGGACCTTATGACCTTAGTACAAAAATGAGTGTAAGAAAAACAGGCTAGAAGAACAGGAAGTAAGGATAAGGAGTATCTGGAATGACAGGGGCCCAGGATGAGCTGCAGTTAAACTAACTGATATGTAGAAGGACAGGATGATTGTTATGTCTATGGTGTTAATGAACCAATTAAGCTGGTATAAGCATCTACTGTGTGTGCTTCAAAGACTGCCAGAAGTGATGAAGATTGTTGGAAGAAGTAAACGACCCCGAAAGACCACCACCACATTTTCGTACGCATGCAGGGAACTTTCTGGAAAATGGTGTAATCCATACGTAGCCTCATGAATACGTATGTATGCCCAGCGGCTATATAAGTACAGCTTGTGTAACAATATGGGGACACACATTAGGAGGAACCATCCCCCTTGTCTCCCGGCACCGCAATAAAGAATACCTGCTTGTCAACTTAAAACTTCATTGGCAAGTTTGTTCCTGGAGTTTTCTCCGAATCGTGTGTTTCATGACACCTTCTTGCTCCTTTAAATTGAAAATGCATTAATCTCAAGTGTTGCTCAAAGCTACAAATAATATCTACCAAAAAAAATATCACCAGTTAAATAATTCCCTTTTGATTTGCATTATCTAAATAGCTGTGTAGAATGGCATCCATTAATCATGAAATATTCATTGAAATGTATAAATACACCTTGGTATTTTGTCTGTCAGTTTTCTTCTGATACCACAAGTACCTCTGGAATCTGGTGAGAGATTTTGCATTTTAAGGTAGATTGCTTTGTCTGATTTATATTTATCATTTCTGTCTCTGAAAAAGGCAGCATTATTCCCATTCCCCATGTTGTTAATGAACACAGAAGAAAATTTCTTTTTATTATCTCTGACTAATGCTATTTCATAGCTTTCAAAGATCCTCTACATCCTGTCATTTTGGTGCATGGAAAATGTGGGGTTTCCACATTATGAAACTTGGCTTCCATGTAGCCCAGCATTCAAGACTGAAAAGTATGCCATGTCACTTGATAAAGAAAAGATAATGAAGTGTAATCAGCTTTTGCAATAAATGGCAAATGTCCCAGTGACTGGCCCAATTTGTATTTAGTGCAGTCATATTTTTTCATGAGCTCAGTTTGCAAAAACATCATGCATCTTGTTTCTAATCCTGCTTTGTGTGCTGTGTTCTTATGGGCCAAGCTCAGCCCTCTGGGCACCACTGCTCAGCCTTAGCTGTCCTTTTCAGGATTTTCACTTCAGTTATTCCTTGATAAAAAAACTTTCATATCCACTCTTCTGCACTTTTGTATTCCTCATTGGCTACTGAAACTTGATCTGATCTTTGCCATTCAAGGACTTCTTTTGCCAAGAAGTGACTTGTTCTTTCAAAAGTATTAGAAAGATTTGGAACAACATTTGGCTGAATAAAAGAAAAGAAACTCTTTGTAAGAAAGATCCTGGGATTTTTCAGACCATCTGGAAGAAGCTGCAAATTTTCCTCTCCCATGTTTGATCTCTAATGAAATACCTTTTATTGATTTAGGTAAGATACCTATGTCTGGAACCATTGCTGTTGGGAGAATTTGATGCCAGTGGTGATGGCCCAGGAAGCAGTGTGCCTTGCACAAAGCCTGTTGCTGTGCAGCTCATCAGTGTGTGTGGAAAGAGTTTTGTCTCAAGTACACCAAGTCCCTGAAATCTCCCTAGCTCTACTCACAGCAACTTCAGCTTACTGGCTGTGTCATCTCCACTGGTTGGCAGTGGTTTCCCAACCACTTTGGTGCTGTCAGGTCCACCACCTTCACACTTTTGTTTCCTTTGGAATCAAATGCAGTGTCAGAACCCCTATGACCACTGCCATGGTCAGGGTGATCAATGCAGAGTCCCAGCACCCTTCAAATGCAGATAAACTGCTATGTCCCACTTTTTTCTCTGTTCATTATGGATTCCTTCATTTGGCTCTCTGACAACCTTTAGATCCTGTACCCTATGTTATTTTTATTCAAGAGGTGTTCCTCCCCAGTCTTCAACAGGGGAGCTATAACTCCTTTCAGTCTTTGAGAGTCAGTAGAAACCCCCTTGGAGATGTGCCATCCCTGCCTTTCTGGCTTCTCTGCAGGTATGCTCATCAAGCACCAAGCCCACATTTTGCCCATGCTTGTAGTATGGCTTGCAGCAGTGTGGCACATTCATTGTTAACAGCATAGAGTCCTGTCCTTCAAATCCATCCAAGTGGACACTATGGGGAAAGACCAGAACGATGGAACCTGAAGTTGTGAGACAGGCATACCCAGCATCAGCTTTGCATTATGCAGTGGCAAAGGGTTGCAGTTTGAAATGTTCTAGCTGTTATAACTTGGTCATGGTTGGACAGCTGGGGAGGCCTCACCTAGAGCACTGTGTCCAGTTCTGGGCTCCCCAGTACAAGAGGGACATCCTCCTGGAGCAAGTCCAGCTAAGGGCTACTAGAACCATTAAGGGACTGGAGCATCTCATGTGAGGAAAGGCTGAGGGAGCTGGGCTTGTTCAGCCTAGAGAAAAGAAGGCTCAGGGCAGATCTGATCAATGTACATCAGTATCTGAAGAGAGGGTGTAAAAAGAATGGGGCCAGACTCTTGGTGTTGCCTGGCAGAAGGACAAGAAGCAGTGGGCATAAACTAAACCAGGAAGTTCCACCTGAACATGATGAAGAACTTTACTGTGGGGATGACTGAGTACTCTGAGTAATGAATGAAAAAGAATTATAATTGGCAGTAACATTATGGTCCCATAATATGAGTTTATACAAAAATTCATTGTTCAAGATAATGACTACACAAAGCTTTAATCTTTTACTATGGGTGCATATGTTTTTAATAACAGGTATTAAATCATTAATATTAAATCATCAATATTAAATCATCAGTTCCTGGCATTAAATAAAAACCCAAAACCTACTCAATCGTTCACTTACATAAAAAAGTATTATTTATTTCAATCAATGATTTATTCATCCTTCTGGCCTTCTTAAACTTGCTGTCATATTCCCTAAATATAAACCAACATGTTTTATGGTCAGCATGACAGATTTAAGGCTTAGAGGTATCACCAGTGTTGACTTTAAAAACATTGCTCACGGTCAACTCTACACTAGCCTTAGCTTTTAGTTTGAGGCCTTTTGATAGCATTTTAGGAATTAGATTTTTCTTCTTCCTGTCATAAGCAGTCAGTCACCTGTTTCTTCATGGATCTTAGCAGTACTGGTCCAAATCCAAGGTGAATATATCCTCTTTCACACGTCTCTCTTCTGCGTTTCCTGACAGACCAGACAAGTGATAGAAGCATGGAGGGGGAAGGGAATTTACATTCCTCTCTGTGTGTGTCACAGGAATTTGAAAGCCAAGCAGAAGACAGCAAGCAGAAAGTTTCATTACTCACAGTGGCCTTGGTTATACAGGACGGCTAAGGTGCCCTGCTTTGCTCTTGACACTCAGTTTGAGGAATTATCTCTCCCCCATCTCCAGAGGTTAATTGAGCACTTGGATGGAATTGCAGAGACTCTTCTTAGTTCCCCACTCTGCAAGAAGGCAGAAACATGTAGTCTGCTCACCTATCTTCACTGCTCCCCCAGAGCAAGATGCTTAAACCATTCTCTTCCACCAGCCCGTCTCATGAAAATGTATTTGAAAACATGTTGATTTTGACCAGGGGACAGATGCTGACATCTGTCTCTCACAGAAACATCTTATCTCTTGTCTTCAGTAGTACCTCTTGTGGAATAAGGTGCTACTCAGTTAAGACAGTTGTATCCCATGTTAATCAAAGTTGCTATCCTGAGAGACCTTTGGAAACCTTAGGAATAATAGCTACTGATTTTTACATAATTAGGAAGGATCTGTTTCTTTTGAATCAAGCAAGGCATTTCATTAGTCATTTCCTTCCAGGCATTCTTTGTCTATGTCTGGACTTCCAGATTATAAAGGAATTTGAAGGGCCTATATTCAAGTGCACATAATGGACCAAGCCTGACTCAATATCAAGGCCAGACCCTGTGTGAGTATCAGGCCCTGTGCTGTCCCATGTCAGAGACCAGGAGCCTCAGTCCCAAGGACACACAGAATATGCACATTAACTGGTTTTGTATGACTCAAAAACTGGCTAGGCATCTGGATAAATGTACTGATCTATTTTAGGATACATGATAAGAGTCCTTACAGGTAGCAGACAAGACTTGTAAAATTACCTAATTACAAGAACCCTTTTGGCATTCAAATTTTGATAAGGACATTTATCAGGATTCAGCTCTAACATTAGGTACATTCAATGCTTTATTGCCTTGGATGCAGGAGGATTCTTCATTTGGATTAATGGTCTCTCATGTGTGGTGAATGTATGCAGTACATAATTTACTGTGGCAGAAGTATTTTAATCAAATTCTGGTTTCCTTTAGAAGCTTACAGACCTCAAGTCTCTTAGCAGTAAACAGCCAATATGACCTTAAAGCAAAAGGATCAGCTTGCTTTCTCATAACTTTCTAGGTATTCTTACTGGTATTTGCTGTTTAATTTTTCAAAATATAAATAATCTGATATTGTTAGCTAAACATATAAGGTATATGATAATGCTTAGTGTCTATTTAATAATAAATCAGAGTATAGATATTAAATATTTAATAAAAGTTGCACACTTTTAACAAAATATTGTAGGTTTGCAAATGCCAGTAAATAATGAGGCAACACTGACTTCAGTATCTCCAGGAGCTTACCCCACATATCCCTCAGGTCTGTTTTATTGTATTGCTCAGTAAACATGGATTAAATATTTTTGTGAATAAACAAGAGTAGAGTATAGGCCTGAGGCATTGAGTCACTAACTTTCAATAAAATAAGACTTCTCCAGAAAGCTTTAGCTCCTCCTGAGTAAAGGAGGAATACAGAAATATCACTATTTATTTTTAAAGCGAACATTCTAGGGTAAAATATTTGAATCACTAGCTTGTATTTCATAAGTTTGTTTTATTGTATTCTGTTTTTAATGACACAACTGTTTGTTTGAACAACATTTCAAATTTTCATTAAATTCTTCTGACTTTTCATACTTTTTCATCCAGATTACAGAGAAGATAATGGCAATTAAACAGAATTACTTAATAGCTGACAGGCACTTTTAATGCTAATTACTAAAATAAGTTGTGTTAAAAAGAAAAGCTTGCAAGCACGGGGAACAAAACTTCACAGTGATTTTCATGAAGAAAACCAGTTCATCCTTTTAAAGATTATTCTTTTAGGGCCTCCATCCAACAAGACTGTTTAATCATTATGGCTTCAACTGACTGTTTCAGTATCTGTAATGTAAAATACTGAAACAAGACTTTGGTCAATTTAATGCAGCTATTTTTGTGTTATTGCTTTCACTCATAAACACTTAAGGTTTTATTAAAGCTATGTTTGACAGAAAGCCCCAGTTTTCAGAGAAAAGGAATCTTCACTCTCCCCTTCTTCTCCTCATCTCTCTCCTCCATCTCCCCTCCTCTTCTTGACTTTATCCACTTTTCCTTCCCTTTTTTGAGGCCTGCCTCTAGCTGTCAAGGTTATAGAGCAGCACTTGAAATCTGTGACCAGAGAACACATCAAAAGTCTCTGAACAGCCCCAAAGAGAAAACAAATGCAGTGTCCACATGCATTTATTTTTCATGCGTGTTAAGCAGGAACCCTGCTTATTAATATTTAAATGGGACCTCTTCTTGCATCCCATACTACCTTCCTTCTCTTTAAATGTCCATTCAAATGTAGAATGCTCTATTTTTAACTGTTCAAAACAGTATCTCCCTCATCTCTCTACTATCGTGTCCTACTGCTTGTCATGCCATCCCATGTCACATACACAGAAAACCAGGTCCTTTCTTGTTCAGTGCCTAGACAAAGGTTGTGAATTAAGGCTCATAAAAAGCATTCCATCTTCTGCACTTTTCACCCAAGTAGAAGATTAGAGAGCGGACAGGAAAACATGAGAAACACACTGATTTCCTAGTCTTCTGCTGAGAGTTGCTCACATGTTATAGAGATTAGTGTGGTTAGAAGAAGTTTTATAAAGAAGTTAGTTTCCTAGTTTTTGTGCTGAGGCCTCTGTACTGTTCCTCACACTGTGCTCCCCAGTGTGCATGAGACTGATCACTGATAGGGCTGCACAGACCCTGAGGGAAACAAAACCCACCCAATGCTTGGCTGTGAATCTGAGCTAGCTTCCTCCAGAAATGTGCCATTCTTGGCTGGGAAAGTCTCTGGCTCTTTTGCCCTTTCCCAGAGCCAACAACGGACAGCAGCTCCTGTAGTGCGCACTGTGGCATCAAATAACTGAATACTTCACTGTCTGCTAGCCGCTGTGTATGTCTTCAGCTTGGAGATCTCAATGGAGATGAACAGAGAGCAGCTGTGCAGTGGGAACCGTTTGGAGGCAAAGCTCACAGCCAGCATCTTGGCTGATTTGCCTGTGCTGGTGAGGGTCTTGAGTGGTTGCACACACTTTCCACAGTTCAGGGACCATGTGTGTGTCAGAAACAGGGGACAGCTGTGGATGCTGAAGGAAAAGCACACATAAAACTGAGTCAGAAGAGGCTTTAGAGGTCAGTAAAAGAATGAAGAATTTAAAAAAAAATAGTTGTCTAGCAATGGAATTCTTTTGTGGAACTCAAAGGCACTTGCTTAAGGGCAAGAAGTTGCTGTCCATTGGACCTCTATGTTTTAGAAGAAGTCAGCACTTTCTCATCCTAAGAGCATTTGATTGTTCAGAATTGCAGAATCCATGAAAATATAACACAGAATCATGCATCTATGCTCACAGGTGAGCAAACTGCAGGGTTCTTTTTCAAAGTCAGCTTCAAAGTTCAAGTAAGGATATAAGGCATTTGAGTAAATGACAAAGTAATACTTTTGTCTTCAAAGGTAGATGACAATTTCTCTTCTATTTAGGCTTTTTTGCTATATGGTAAACATTTTGATGGCTTTCAAGAATTTTATCTGGGGATCAGATTCATTTCTGGTACAGAGAAGAACTTACTTTGTCCTTGCTAGGTGGAGACTATGAATGCGCATTTGTGTGATTTAAGCAGTCCAGTTTCTTTATCACTTTATAGATCATTGAGATAGTGATGATGAAAGTTGAAAACAGTCAGAGCTGATCTTTTAAAATGGATTTCAGTAGACTCAGATTTCTTGCTGACCCTCTTTACTAACTCATTTTTAAAGACTACATGTAGAAGCTGAGAACTTAGAGAAACAAAGGAATAAGCTAAGAACCATGCCAGCTTAACTATACTTGATCTCGATGATTTGACACTTATCTTGAGGTAAAAATGAATCCGCCAAATTGCAAGTGCTTCATCTATGTTCAGAACTTGAAAACATTTTACAACCTCTTTTTAAACTGTATTTCAAAATAATGCTTCCACTCTCCTTAAATAGGAAACAACCTTGGCAAAACAGTAGGGAAAACCTCTAGCACTGATGTCTGGAAATGACAGATTAAACTATTTCAGTGAAGGCTGGGGTCTTTACACCTTTGGGCCATTTTTATGGGTTTACAAGTTAAACTATTTTGCATCATTGCCAACTGCCAGCCAGGGAATTGGTCTGAACCAGTTGTATAATCACATGGGTGATTTATCATAATATTGAACCAAAATCTTTCCAAACTACCACAAGATTTTTTTGGGTGATATTTTTTTAACGTTTCTGTAAGGCAAACGATATTTGATCACACAGTGATGTGTAAAGGTAGTCTCTTTTTCCCGGTGTGTTTTGAAACGGTCAAACCAGAAGTGTACTCTGCAATTATTAGGCATACTGGGGAGATCTGTAACTGGCAATTGCTTTAAGAAAGAGCTCTCTATAAAGTTCTAGCTTGTTTTTTAGAAAACAAATCGTTATGTTTAGCAACTTTGCCATGCAGAAGTTTGTTACTGGAAATTCAAAAGAGATATCCATAATTATTTTTATATTTACTACCTTGTTGGACTTAATTTACTGTTACTTGTAATTTTAATGGCAGGATTCTGCACTGGGTAGGGCAACATGAGAAGTGCTATGAGATTTAAAATATTTAAAATAAAATTTAAAAGAGAGAAGTTTTTCTAAAATGCACAATATATACTCCATTTGAAAACACTACGTACTCAAAAGCAAGAACTAACACTGTTTTTTCTTCATCAGTTGAAACATTTCTCAAAATGGGAAGTAGAAATAATACACTCTGCTCTAGGTGATCAATTGTAAATATGCAGGACAAATAGATACCAACCAATCAGTGTGTCATTTATCCAAGGTATTTGGCAAATACTTATGAACAACAAATATGTACACAGAAATCAAGGTCTTTTTATGACTGGCATGTGAACAGAAAGGAAAGTTTGTCAATATATTTATAATTAGGCCTATTGTATTCTATAATTGCTTGTTCTATAGCTTCCTGTAAACTGCAGTCAACACACAATTTGCTGAAAATACAGCTGACCATTAGATCTTGGCAGAATATGTCACTCAGCCTGATAAAGCATAAAATAACTTTTTCTTCTATTGTTATGTAGAACAAAACAGCAACTAGAAAGATTAGAAAAAGATAAACATGAAAATCCAAACCCCAAACAACAACTTTCTGCTATATTACTGTGTAGGGAAAAGCATTAAAAAGAAACACAAGAACCAACACTTATGAACAATCTTATGAACACAGTTACTATAAACTGCTGCAAAAACTGAAGGCAAGTTTCAGAGAAAGTCCAAAAAAACTTTTGACAACATATGAGGTAAAATGGAGCAAAGACACCTCAGTGAGTGTGTCCTTCCATTAAGCCTATGCATGCACATAGTTCTAAATACATAAATACATTATTCATGTATATTTTATGGGGAAACAGCATGACTGTATTCCTTCAGTAAATCCCAATCTCCTTCAGCCTTTTGTAATGAGCACAGGAAATATTCAGTACATTATAGACATCCTCAGAGTTAGATTGCAACGAAATTATTGAATCAAGGAGGAACCCCAAGACATTTTCCCAGAGAAACTGCAGCGTGTCTGTAAGCACTTATTAATTTAACAGCTCCATTCCCTAATTCACAGTTATGCAACACACCATTAGTTTCCCTTTATCAGTTACATCAAAGGCCATGTAAGTAGCTTTATCTAGTGAAGAACTGAGTTTGTTAGTGCATTTAGTGCGAGATGGTATTGTGCAGAACAGCAGACAGCCCCATAGCTTCAGTGGACTTGGTAAATAGGCTTAGGCAGTATTCAGTTAAAATTTCAGACAGTTTGCCACCCTCTGCCAGTTCGTCTCATCTCTGTAGGCAGAGGGCTGTCAGCTGCCATGATAGAGCTCAGCCCCAGATTTCTGTTCACTTATAATATCATTAATTTAATTATTGTGAATTTTTCAAATACAAGTTATTTCTTGAAGTTTAATAGTATAATCAAATGTATGGGATTTTCTCTACCTGTGTGCCATATATGGTACAATTCAGTATTCAGTCACAGCAGCATCCCTAAGTGAGTGCAAAGTTTAGGTGAAGCTGTATAACTTTCCACTCAAAACTTTCTCAGATCATTTAGTACCTTCCTCAGAAATAAATATACTGGGGTCTAGAGCTGGCTGAATAATGAAAAAAGATATTAATGGGTAATTATTCTATGAGGAACAGCCAAATTTACAATAAATTTATTCTCAATAGATTATTTGGCCGTTTTCACTAGGGACTGCTGTGAATCAAATTTTCAAAGCAGTCAGGCTGTCTTCAGTGAGAAATACACATCTCAATGTTATTAAATGAAATTAAGTATTTCTGCAGTATTATTCATGATTTACTGTAGCCAAAGAAATACCTTATGCTCTGCAGCAGTTTTTATAGTGATATAAAATATGTCAGATACCTTTAAAACTATCAGTGTTGTCTTGGGATTTGTCTGCAGTTAAATACCTTTTCTGCATCACCATTTCTGTATCATTTTCGATATATGTATTTCACAGCACCTGCATGGTGGCAGTTAATACACTGGCTTCATGAATAAATCATTTGTCTGCAGACTATTCTCTTATTAAAAACCTATGAGATCTGGTTTATCGTATTTCAGTTGTGTACAGCATATTTTATTATTATTTACTTATATCTTTGAGCATTTTATCCTAGGAAGAATACTGTGGTGATGAGCAACAGAGATTTCAGCTGATAAAATATACAGTTCGCTTTTCAAGAGCAGGCAAGTGACCTGAAAGGTTGGTGGCAGGGGTTGCCTGAACTGCAAAAAGCCACATCATGCCCGCAATGAGCTCTTGAAGAAATCTGGCCAAAGGTGTGGTAACAGTTGTAAAAAGAGCTGGAAACCACATAGATTTTTCTGAAAATTAGTTTGATTCTTTCTTCCAATGTGGAATGGTTCCTTGAACTGCAGTCAGTGGCCCTGTAAACGGAAAAAGCTGTCTGGTAGTCTTATCAAGTACAGGTATCCTAGCTGAAACTTTATTTGGATTGTATGATTAAAACACATGTATTAAAGAAGAGCAACATCAAAGCTTAAAGGCCAAACTAGTCAATGTTTTTTAGTCAAGACTTTTCCTTTAGAATGGCAGAGGAAAGATTACACTCCAAATTTATTGTTACAATTTTAAAGCCAATTAGAGCCATTGCATAGTCTTTCCCAACCTGCAGGAGAATAAACCTAAGGAGGGCCACTACATTAGGGACTGTAGTGATAAGACAAGGGGTAACGGGTTAAAACTTAGACAAGGGAAGTTTACATTGGATATAAAGAAGAAGTTCTTTACTGTAAGGGTGGTGAGGCACTGGAATGGGTGGCCCAAAGAAGTTGTGAATGCTCCATCTGTGGTGGTGTTCAAGGCCAGGTTGGACAGAGCCTTGGGTGGCATGGTTTAGTGTGAGGTGTCTGTGCCCATGGCACGGGGTTGGAACTAGATGATCTTAAGGTCCTTTCCAACCCTAACTGTTCTATGATTCTATGATTCTAAATGAGTTTTTAGTATGATACTATGACTGTACAGATTTTTTTACCTGATATCTATAGGGAGAAAGAATTTTAAAATATTAATTACAAAAAAAACCCCACATGTCAACCAAGAGGAAAGTTAATGTTGCCCTAAGTTGGAAAGAGTTTATGTCAAAGAAAAAGAAACCCCTCACACTTAAATCTCTGTTCCTTCTTTTTAATTGTCTTTCATTTCCAGTTTTGTAAACATAGCCTATGTCTAAGTGAGAGCATTGGCTTAATTTCTCTAATTGACTGTATTTTCATTTTTAGCCTTGACATTGCCACAGAGTGGTTTTTAGTCAGTCCTTTTTGGTGCCCTATTTTAGTTAGAAGTTCCTCCATTTCCAATGTGCTTAAAAAAATTAATTCCTTATTTCTTTTCCATCTTTGAAAAGGCCAAGGTAGTAAAATTTCCCAAACCACTGGTGCTTCCTTATTTGCCCTTTATCTTCCATAACTGGCATCATTTCCTGCAGCATCAGAACTTTGAAAGTATAAAATATAAATGTGTATATACACCTTTCCTTCTCATCAACCAAAGAAATACCTGATCTGTTTACAATGATTGTAAGACTGATAATTTCTGCAGGTAGCATCTTAAAACAGTTGCTTGGCAATATACATATATATATGTATATATTTCTTTTTCCCCTGAAGCGTCTTTGCTGGCTCACTGCATTTATCAGGACTGTGATTCAGTGGAAGCTCTTCTGAGCACTGTGGCAAAGCCCTCATACCTTATAACCAAGTAATTAATACCTTTTTTGTGGGCTGAGGGAAAAATCTGATAAAAGCCTCCTGCTGGTATCTTACAAATTTGTTCTTTGTCTTCTGCATCCAGGGCAAACTGAGCATTAATTCCACCTCCTAAAATTCTAGAGCTCAGGAGCTGGGGCACTCTCCTGAGCATTGAGAGATTTTGCTCATGTCCTTAAGGAGAAGAGCAGGTCTCCTGTGAAAAATTAGCTCCACTATGTTTTGAGCACAAAGTTGCTTTGCTTTTGTGAGTGTTGCCTGAGACCTTCTTGCCCCTGAAATCTCTTTCTGCATCTTTATCATTTTTTTTAAACTAACCTTTTTAAAAACCTGTAGTAGGAACTTCAAAGATCATATGTTGACTACTAACATACCAGTTCAGAACTGTTTTGATTAGCTAAAAGTATCCTATTTCCTCCAAAATTTGGTTTGTATTTACCATGATTTTGAAACATTTTCTTGGATCTTCTGGAAAATAAAAAAAAGAAACCACTGAACTATTTTCACAGATTTACTAAGGCTTAGATGTTATCATTTTATCTCAAAGCAAAAATAAGCAGGTTGAAATTCAATCTTATTCCTCTCAACTTGTGAAGGAAAACTTAGTGTTGAATGCTGCAGTAGTTTTATGATAGCCACTTGGAGACAAAGAAACGTTAAAATGTGCTTTATCTATTCAATTTTTGGCTGTTCTCAAAGAATACTATCAGCCCAATTTCAGGGAAGAAGAAAATACATGTTATAGGGAACTAAAGGCCACTGATATATGGGGTGTTATTTTCTTAGTTGAAGCATTTACTTGTGTTTAGTTAATTTGACTGTATTACCTCAGTGCTAGTTAAAAATATTTAAAAATAAATCAGGAATGGAATTAACCAGAGTGTAATAGTAAATTAAATGATGGTTGTTGCTATTTGCCAGAATTAACTGGGGAGGCAAAAGTATAAGAAAAAGGAACTGAATCAAATCTTGATGTGGATTTTTACTGGCCCATGACATGCCTTGTGATCATTAAGATAACAAGTGGGCAGCAAAGGAGAACATTTGGGTGTCATCAGTTCTCTGGTGGTCAGCATGGTTCAATTGATACTGAAGGCTAACGTATTTCTCCTATATCTCATTCTGAATACAATCTATAATCGCTCCAGGGAAAATATAGATAGAAAAGATTCAGAACTTCAGTGTGCAGCATGTGGGTGTGCTTCATAGGGGGCTTGGGTATTTTAGCCTTTATTTATGATACCAGTCAGTGAAAGCAAGAAATGTCACTGTGAGTGGTGTCATGCGCAGAAAGCCATTATGGTTCTCTTCTGTAAACCTGGTTCTTGCTCTTACCTGTAGAATTTATGAACAAAAAGGGAGACTCAGAAGCCTCAGAGTATCCCTCCAGGTCATGGAAACAAGGTAGCATGGTTATTTGACTTTTAGAGTAAGCAGCAAATAAGACATAATAACTAATCCACAGAACAGTACAGAGGCTTATGTTTGATATTTTAGCCATTCACTGAAGAACTATGTCAAACAGCATATATTAAAAAACCAAAATGAACCAGAGCTTATTTATGGCTGTTTTACAAAAGAGTGCAAGTTGTAGCTTAGCTTAATTTGCTCCCTCCCTGGAGCCTCGGTGAAGTAAGACTCTATGGATTTCACTGTGTCATATAGTGCCTCTGGATGCAGCTGGACACCTTTTCTGCCATGCTAATCATGCTTTCAAATAAACTGCTATTTTATCTGCGCTCTGAGAAGCTAAAGGGGGTAACTCTCAGAAAATATACCTTTTTCTTTGATTCATGGCAAACTGGAGGGACCAAGATCAAAGGATGGCAGAGGCATGAAGGTTTTAAACAGTGCCTGTGATTTGCAAAGGAGGAAATAAGCATAAGGAACCACTCTCCCCTGCATCAGATTGCATTTTTGAAAGCAGAATTTTGGCTTACAGTGTTTGACTTCACTAAATCTCTTTTCTGTACGTGCTGGCAAAAGTGAGGTGGATTTGGCTTTGGTGTATGTTTCTCAATTTCCGACAAAGCAGGAAATGTAGGTAGACTGAACAGTGTGTTGCAACCTTAGTTTGCTCCCTTTCTAGGGCATTTCCTCCAGAAATTATGATTCTATGACTCAACATACTTGTAGTTTATGTAGTCAAATTACTCTTAGACTTCCTGCAGTAGCACCACACTGCTTCTTGCCTGGAGGCTATCTGTTCTTTTCCTGAATATCTACAATAATGGAAACATGCTAAGGGTTCACATACAAAGCATGTTTTAAAATGAAGCTCTTGCTTTATATTTATTATTTTTTATTTTTGATTTTTTTGTGGAAATGTGTGCAGTCCTGATAAATCATGGGACAGGTGTCTGGGAATAAATTCTTCTAAATTATTAAGCATGTACTCCCTGTGTTGTAGCTGTCATTATAGTGCATATAGTTTCAACAAAATTATAGATAATCATAGTGAAGTGCTGTGTTTTGTTTTTTTTTTTTCAGTAATTGGAATAATTGCCAGAGGCTTCAGTCATCAACAGTGTGTCTGGGATGTCTCATATTATTTATGCTGGGGTTCCTGAGGTGAAAGTGAAAATCCTTTACAAAAGTTGTGACAACACTTGCTGAGATAAAAGAAAAAGGTAACAGTATTGGCACTAAATGGATTGGATTGGCTGTCAAAATGGAACTACAGAGAAAGGGAAAGCCACTTAAATAAAATTGACTTCTTTTGAAGGTCAGATGGAAAAAAAAGAAAAGAAGTATATGGTGTTGATTTTCTAAAGAAAAAATAGCAAAAATTAGGAAAGTTAAATTATAGCACTGGAAATCTGAATTTTTAGGAACTGCTTTGCTCTTCTTTACTCATGGAGGTTTGTGAATGTACATGAACCTTGTTTGAAAATGTCTCACTAACTTTCTTATGAATTGCAGGATGAGATTCTACACGTGAAAACTGGTAGTCTTGAGGGATTACTGAGCAGCACCTCAGTTTTTCAACTCTTGTATAAATATGCAAGCATGTCTATACATGTTCAACATGGTGTCCTTCATGCCAAAGTGGCTACTCAGGATAATGGTGTTGACCTCAGAAGTCGGCTCAGCTGAAGCATATATTGGGGTCATGGGCTGTTGGTCTGGAGTACAGCAGCCAGGGGCATTTCATACAGCATACATACAATTTTAGAGAATTAAGCAGAATAATAATATAATTAGGACTCTTTATTTGACTAATCAATGTTTTTAAACTATTTTAATTAATTAAACTAGTGTAATGTTTTCTGTCAAAGCTGTTATGATTTCTAGCTTCATATTATGCTGAAGAAAATAAAATTACTTTATGGTAATAGATAAGCAGATATTTTCAGAGCACATGTTATCATTATCTTCCCTAAAAGCTAACAGCAACTTTCAGAGAACGTCAAATAAATCCCAAAATAAAAGAATCCAAACAAATAATGTGAAAATAATTTGTTATCTCTCTTGTAAAAATCATTCTTTTCAAACAGTGCTAGAGATTTAAAACTGGAAAAATAAAATTATAAAAAAGTACCAATTTTCACAATTACAGAGGCAGTGACATATAGCCTAAACCCAGCACATAAAAAATCTGAGAAAAATAGGTGCAATAATTTCTTGTATGAAGTAACTGCAACTACTTTCCTCTCAGCTTTACTGGCCTAATGAGGCATAAATTTTGCTGCTTCTCCTGATAACAGTAAAAATATGTGTACTGCCTTAGAAACTAATTGGAGGTCTTGCTAGGTAAAGCCTGATGTAATCCTATTTTAACTCTCTCATCTACAGTTCAGATTGAGGAGGATTTAGAGAAAGAATTGTAATAGAGAGGGGTTTTTCCTTTGAAGTACACTATTCAATAAGCCTGTATCACTCTGTCTCTTTTCGTTAGATGTTCAAGTCGGTAGCACTTGAGAAGAGTGTTTCATGAATTAGGAACTTGGTTTCTTGATAAAGCAGATTGTCATACATCAGGATATGCAAAAATCCAAGCAATGGGCCTTTTGCTTGCATACAATTTAACAGCTATAGGCTGTAACTTCAGCTGATGTAAATCAACATACATCTTGATTCCAGTGATTCCAGGTCAACCTACATCTGCTGGTGATTGTTTCCATTCCCCGCTCATAGGTCTATATACATATGCTAAAGAACAAATTGATTGATTTACTATTTGAATAACACCTGGAGCTCCATTAAATTCAACATTTCTCAACCTCTCATACTGTCCAAGAAGAAAATTAGCAGCATGATTGTTAATGTTTTCAGTGTCAAATCTGCCTCTAACTTTAAAATAGAGAGGAAGATCTCATCTCAGTGAATGGGCGTATGCTGCTAATCTTAATGCTATTCCAGAAAAGACTTAAATGCTTAAGGCATTTAGTTTATATAGAAGAAACTAATGAAAGACTTCAGTAACTTATGAACTTCAATGACTTATTTAACAAATAATTATTAACTTCAGTAACTTACATCATTGGGAAGCCTAGCAGGACCTCAGAAAGATTAGACAGTTATAGCAGAGAAATTGGAAATATGTTTCAAAGCATGAACCAGACATTTGCAGGTGAGACTCCAGGCAGACTGTCTCCATCAGGATTTTATTCCAGCCTACCCTGAAGCATCTTGCAGCTGCCTTGAAACACCAAAGAATCATTTGAGGATGCCTCTCTTCCCAAAATACGTGTCTGATCTGCTGCCTTTGAAGAAGAAGTATGTCAGTTTGTGACACAGATTTTTTTCTGTTAGAGCAGAGAAACTATCTCACAGCAGTGAATACGCACAGTTTACTTTCTCTCCTGGAAGACATTAAAAATGGGAAACATGCACTGGGAGGTATGATTCACCCCGAAACAGAGAAAAAAATCTCTTCTGTGCTAGATTTCAGAGATCCCCAGCATACACTCCCACAGTAGGACACCAGCTCATTAGCTTTCCTCTCTCTGCAGGCACAGCTGGATGGCATTTCAGCTCCAAAAAGCAGGCTGCACACATCTGATGCTCTCTCTTTCTTTGTGAGGTTAGACTTACACTGGAGAATTTCAACTGCATTTCTTCCTACACACCTCTTTCTTCTGTGTTCTTCACAGCTGGAAAAGGATTCTGCTTCATAAATAAAGAGAAGGAGAAACTATTGTAGACCATAGATTTTAAGTACATAGGTAACTGAAGTCAGCTAGTCTGACTTCCCATCTGCGCAAGCCAGGCAATTTTATCCACATTGCGTATAGGTGTTCCTGGGGGCTGGAGTTCAGGCTGATAAATGAAATAAGGTCACTCAAAGCCAGAGATTTCTGCTACTGTCATGTTCCTTCAGTTCGTTGAAACAAGAAAAACAATTCTAGAAATGAGCAGCCAGTCTGTCAAGAATGACAAATGAGACGCTGATAAGATCCTCAAGAGACTCTGCTGAGGTAGGATCCACCTTGAGGGTGGAAAGACAATGCAGGAGCAAGAGGACACTCGCCCAGCAGGGTGTAAGTCTGTGACTTCTGGAAGTGGGAGGAAGACTTCATTTCAACCTGCAGCTATTTAGCATAAAATATAGCCCCAAGTGCCCTAGCAGTAGAGGAGAAACAAGTTCTGTTGGGGAAAGATCCTGAGTCAGATATCTCAGCTTTTACAATTAAGATCCATGCTACAAAGAGATGAGTACAAGCGGAAAAGGGGTGGCATGAACAAGTGGAGCGCATACATGCATGAAATGTGCTGTTCAGTGTGGACAGGAGGGCAGGGAAAGGAAGGATAATTGCCCCCTCTGTTAAGGAGAGCCTTGAATGTTGAAAAACTCCAGTAAGAAACCAGAGGTCAAGGTGAGAGGGGTCTAATTTTGATATGTTTTCTTGGGGGTCTGTAACAGATCATCGGGGGCAGAGAAGGTGGTGGTGAGCCTTAAACAGCTATTTCTTGTCCTCATGGGGCGCTTTTATACATCTGGAGGGAGGGCACCATGGCATTGATCAAATAATGAAGCTGGAATATTCAGCGTGCTCTTTTGTCTCAGTCCTTGCAGGCAAAGCCCTCTTCTGGGACCTCTGTTTTTATCAGTATAGGTCAGTAACAGCAACACATTGATTATACTTTCTAGAAAAGGAGCAATAGGCTTTTAAAATAACTTGTAAAGTTCCTGGATTCATACAGTTAAATTAATAGGCTTCAGGGAAATGAAAGCATTTCATTAATACAGAGATCTTTCATAATTTTGGTTCATATCCATACCTTTAAATTAAATATTAGGCAACTAATCATGAATCAAATGACTGCTTTTACAAGACCAACTATTATGGCTGAATTGTATTCTAATTTTCTCCTATTGATTTTATACTACTTTTTCTTTAAGAAAAAAATAGATATAAGATTGTCCAGCCTCAAATGATGTAATAGTAGTAAAAGAACTTTGGAATAAGGTCAGCATTGTCCTCCAAATGTACCTTTCTGGGAATGGGCACGTTGTCATGCAGCAGTCAACCAGCTACTGCCTCTGCTACATTCTTTGCTTTCTCAGGTGGGTAATAAGAAATGGAATTCAGGTTCTACAAATATGTGTGTAGATAGAAATTTGGTGTTGGTGGAGGACAAACACAAGATTAATCTTGCCAAGGTCACAACAATTCCTTCCCCTCACTGTTCCGTGACTCATAATTAATGCCCAAAATATCACAAGTCTCAGATTGATTTAACATCTTTCTTTTTCCTTTTTCTGTTTCCCAAAAAATCCCTCAAAGCAAAGTAAAACAGTGTCATAGTAGAGGTTTATCTTCAATTACAATTTCTTCATGTGAGATCTGTAGGGATAGTGTAAAGCAACAGGAGAACCAGTATATCTAAGGATCTGGCTCAAAGCCCAGACTAAAAATGAATTCAACAAAAATGTCTCTAAGTGGCATCTGAAGCAACACTATGGATAAAAATAAATTCCTAGAACAAATGTCTCCCTAGTTGTTCAAAATATGTGTTAGTCTCACCAGCATGCCAAGCAGAATTAAGAAGTATTTTTCTGCACTGCACTGCACCGTGTACTTCCAATGCTAACTGGAAGTGATTTCCTAACTGGCACAAGATAGAATCATAGAACCATAGAATAGTTAGGGTTGGAAAGGACCTTAAGATCATCAAGTTCCACGCCTCTGCCATGAGGAGGGGCATCTCACCCTAAACCATGTCACCCAAGGCTCTGTCCAACCTGGCCTTGAACATCACCAGTGATGGAGCATTCACAACTTCCCTGGGCAACCCATTCCAGTGTCTCACCACCCTTACAGTAAACAACTTCCTCCTTATATCCAGTCTAAACTTCTCCTGTTTAAGTTTTAACCCGTTACCCCTTGTCCTTTCACTACAGTCCCTATGTGCATTCATATTTTTCAGCCTGATGACTGCTCTGTAGAACACAATAGAGTGCAAACTGCCCAAGGTAGCACAATTTCAGCAACTGTGTCAGTTCTGCAATATCTCTTCCAACCCAGTGCTTTGCCTTTCTCTCACAGCAAAGGTGAACTCTCTAGAATTCCCTGTGTGTATATGGAGATGTTGCATGATGGTCAAAGGCCGGAGCACGGTTTTGCTCGTCTTCTTGGGAACAGAATTAAGACTCAAAACAGAGTCAAGCACCAGGGAACTTTATTTGCCCACCAACAAATGCCCATCAACAAATTCCGAAATGAGACAGAGAGAGAAAAGAAGGAAAGTAAGAGGAAAGAATAAAAGAGTTCATAGCAATAGCTACCACCCCAGAGCTGCGGTGTCCCGACAGTCTGATTGGTTCGAAGTCCGGTGCGGGAAATGTTCCTTCAGGTGCTGGTTGACGCTGTTCTTTTATAGAGTTGTAACCATGTCCTCCCCCTGGTGATGGTGCTCATGCCCAATACTGTCACTAGGGGATCTTCTCCCCCCCATGGTTCCAAGGAGTAGCAATGTTAAGGCAAACATCCTGCACCCAAGGTGTCAATTGGTGAGCAATATGGAGACAGATGTCCTGCACAAACATCCTGCTGTGGCGGTGTTTTTTTCACTGACACGGTCTCTCACAGGAGACAAAAAGAATTGGTGAAAGTCAATCAGACCTCACTTCCAAAATTTATTAAAGACCAGTAATTTATTCTCACCTCCACCCACAGACCCCTAATCCTCTCATTTTTTGTCTTATTAAAGTCGTAAATTGCAGCAAGGCTAAATAGTTTTCATTATGTGCTGTATCCCTCATACAGAGAAATCTGGAGGTGATGGGTCTTAAGAGAAGATTGTTTTACGATATATAGTTAACTTGCCTCAGCGAAAATGAAGTACTATGGCCAAATAATTCAAAAGAAGTAAATTAGTATCTGTACTTGAGTGTATGCTATGAATACCTCTCTCAGATGCAAATGTATTCCTACTGAGGCAAAGATTTTAATAAGAAAGTTCCATTGTTTTGAAAGAAGTAAAATGCAGTACAAGCAAAACGTAGATTTAGATGAAGACGTGTGTCTTCTGAAGGACAAGAAGTGTGATTATAGAATCATAGAATCATAGAATAGTTAGGGTTGGAAAGGACCTTAAGATCATTATAATAAATAGGTAGTAATTGTTCAACAAGACAGCTAAATTTAAAATAACTAAATACCTATCTTTTTTTTTTTTGATAACCACATTTTCATTTTTATCCTCCACATTATGAAATTCTTCAAAAAATTATTGTAAGAGACTATTAAGTACATTGAAAGGATCTGATTACTTTATGCTCTGATATGGTGTGGTTTAAAATGCTTCACCATTTGCAGCTTCTTAAAGCAATGTTAAAATATTCCCAGGCCTGTTTCTCTATAAACATGGTATTGTCAGAATTATAAGTTATTACTCAGTGTCACTCCAAACCTTTTACAAAGTCTAACAATTTGTCTTTATTTCCCATGTGTTTGCAGACTTTCCCATCCCCAGATTTTATATATATTCTTATGGATAGCCTTCTGTGTCAGGGCCTACTCACAGATCTCATCATACATGCACAGGATAGCTTGCTCACTCACAGCAATAACAACTCTATGTAGGCAAAAAGAGAAGCTGAAATCATAAGCAGCTTTTCTGAAATATCCAGCTCTGGCTGCTCTTAGAAACTGGATGTTAAATAGGCTGCTGGCCTGCCTCAGAATAAAATTTGCTGATGCACCTTTGCAACAGTCAGGATTCAGCATCATCTTTGTTTTGAATCCTTTGCTCCACCTGTGTACAGCACACCAGATGATACAACAAACGGAAATCCTCACTTAAAATGGACTGATCAATAATATAAGGAAAATGTTGGCTAACATATCGCTGTAGAACTTCATTAAAATCCTCAAATCAACATTCTCAAACTCTGAAGAAAGGAGCTGTGGATGTCTCTCCTTTGAGAGAACTGTCCAGATGTTTCCACTTTCCAGATGTTTTCCTGCATCGATTGATAAAGAAATAATCCAAGTTTGTATCACCTACCAAGGCAGCCCTTTAAAAATAAAGACTATTCTGTATTTTCAAACTGCATTTATTGTGGTTGTAAAGTTGCAGAAATTTATCAGGATCCAAAAAGAAAACCAATCAACAAACCTTCCTTCCCTACTCTTCGGCATAATTGACCTAGTCTAATTCAGTTTTCTTATTCTTGAAATCACACAAATCCACTGAAACTCATTTATAGTCCTTGATCTTGGAGAAGTTTTGCCATTTCACAAAAGCTGGAAAATTCAGACTTTAAAAATACCACTCTTGGCATGGTTTTCCTTTCTTTTTCTGTGGTGTGAATTATGTCTATCAGTTATGTTTGAGGTTTTTGTCTTTCTTCTTTCTTTTTCCTGTTAAAGGAAGTTGGAAAGGTCATTTTGTAGCTTTTACGTGCTTTCTCAGGTCTGAAGAGCTAGAATACATAATCATACATACAGAGAAAAAGGCAGGAAAAAACATCCTAGATATTTTTTGTTTAATTTCACTTTACCACTAAGTGCTACAAGGAAAGAAGAAACAACAGTAAAGTACCACAGGAGTGCAAAAATTAATCTGCTTTATGAAAGTACAGTTTTCTGTGAAAGTGACTGCAAGGTTTTCCACACCATATTTTTGCATAATCATTCTGGTGGTGTTATTATCTAATCAGCACAGTCAGTGGTGGGAGAAGACACAGACTGTCAGGCCCTCTAACTGCTTCCCTAAACTTCGGCATCAGCCCAAATTTACCTGCAGACAGCCTTGTTCAGGCAGCATATCACCTGAGCCCAACTCAGAAAGCAGGTTGGTAGAAGCGCTGGCAACTGCAAGGAAACCATGTCAGCCAGAGCAAGTAAATTAAATCACCCACCCTTCCTGAAAAAAAACCAACCCACCACCATTTGTGTGCAGCTGCAGTAACACTAGCCATGGCTGACATATCTGTCTTGCTCTGATCCAGGTTAATAATGATGCCGCACCGTATATACATATCTCACTTTAAATTCAGAAATTCTCAACCAGGTTCATCTGGTTTGTTTTAGGGAAGATGTCAGACCCTTGAAAGGAGTGGAAGTTAGCAATGCAGAAACCTATCTAGAGATAAAACATAACTGCTTATTTTTCATGTATATGCAGTGCTATGTAGAGGGCAAAGGGAGAAGGAATGTATTTTCTCTTTCTTTCTTATAGCACCCTTGGGAAGCAGACTTTGCTGCCTGATTTTTCCAAGTGAAGTCAACAGTCTTCCTAACAAAACAGCTATCATAATATATAGATAAGATTTGTTAAGATACCATATCTTAACATGGTACGATTAAGACAAATTAGTCATATCTTGAGGACTACATATCAGCAGTAAAAGCAGAATAGTTGTAAATATAACTCCACATGTGACTAAACAAATATGCTTACCACTCCTTCAGTACAGGGATTCAGGCAGTGCTTTTTCTATGTGGGTCTTGGTGTACATTCCAGCATTGCAATGTTTTTTCTTTCAGAGCACCCAGGGGAAAAAAGTAACTAATATTCTCCCTGTGCTTTTTGCTATAAGCAACATACTTCAAAGACTGCTTCAGATTTTAAATGGTGAACTGGTATGAGTGGGAAGGATACTGCAGATAGAAAAGTGACTGGGACTAAAAGGAGAAATAAAAATATTTTAGAAAATTACCACACATAACCACTTATTGCTATTTAATACTTCATTTCAAATAGATTTACTTTGGTCTGAACAGATTGTAATTCTCAAAGGCATGATATTGAACTTACACTTGCTGTAAGTCTTTTCTTAGATAAGAAAAGTCTTTTTAGGTTAGAAAGAAAGAATTATTCTGCTTTCTCAGGTATAAATTGAACAGACCTTTCAATGATTTCTTTCCACATAAAGTGATGCTTATAAATGCCATTTAATAGTGTCTTTATATTTGGTGGATTTAAAGACTGTCAATTTTACTGTAATGGAAAATATATAAACTTCAAGTAGAATTAAAAAGAGTGAGAGAAAATGAAATTGTATATTGAAAAATCAAGCTGTTCATAAGCAGCATTTAGGCCTCAGAAATCCGGAAATGTCTCACAAGTACCAGAGCCAATATTAAGGCAGTCATTATGATTGCGTCAGATTTTTTCATTTATTGAACTGCTTTTAGAAAGTAAATAGGTGTCTGAGAGGAAAGTTTGATTCATTTTTTTATTTTTTTCAAAGGGTAGCCCAAAGCTGTCTCAGACCTGAGATTTTTCTAAAGGGAGCTACAGGAATCAGATGCTCAGCTGCTCTGATACATCAAGAGGGATCAAGCTTCCCTGTGTTTCTCTGAAAATCCCAGCTTAGAGAAGTACAGTAGGTGGTGGAAGATGTGTCTGATTTCCTTCTTTTGAAATGATTTTTTCTTTATGAAAATGCTAGATTTTAGTATGTTAAATCACAATTCAAGAAAGAAAGGATCCTGGGAAGATTCAGGATTGGAAATTAGGAGTTATATCCCTAACAGAAGAGTTTGCAAAGTCTTATTATCAGAAGTCTTCCAAAAGGTCTTAAATACACATTTATCCACATTTTTTAAACATTAAAATTTTGTAAATAGTCAATACTGTGGCAAAACTGTTTCCACATTCAAGTGTGAAAATACAGACCCCTCTACACTGAACAGAAAGGATGTAAATGCAAAGCATGTAATTGAAATTGCAAATAAAGAATATGAGCACAAGTTTAAAAAAATTTACTTGGCTGCTGAAGTACTAGCTCCCTGGTGGCATCACCTTAGTAGTAAGCCCAGAAGAACCTTGCAGCTTGAATACTGCTCCATGCTGTGCTATACCTCTAGCTACTGGGAAATTACATCAGATTGAGCTAACCTATTTGAATTATCCTTGGAAGGAAATGAAAAGCTCTGACAGATCATCTTGACCTGATGCAAGATCAAGCAAACTCCAAAGGGGTTTTCCTGCTCTTATTCGCTTTCCAGGCATCACATTGCCATTGTTTCTTTCATCATCCATTGTGACTGTGCAGTTGAGCTGGGAGCAGGCTAGAAGTCTGACCTTGCAAAAACTCATAACAACATCATCCTCACTCTCCCATCCTACCCTCAAAATTATGAGTCCTTTTCCATTAGCTCAGCCAGTTTATTCAACCCACTCTGTAAGATTGAATGTTATGGATCCAAGGCAGTGGACACACTGCCACTGCCTGGAGTAGTCCTCAGCTGGGGAACTTCCCCTCACTTGCAGGTATCAGACTGATCTAGTTTAAACTTGTAGGCTTTACCCTAAAAGAAAAGAGAAAACTTGCAGCTTTTAAACAGTTCTAGCTGTAAGCCATTTCCAGTTGTGCTGCCTTCTCACTTGTCTCTGTGGCTGACACTGTCCTGACCTGGACACCCCAAAAGCCTCTAGGAATCTGATAAGGCCACTGCAAAATCTCCCAGAAAGTGTCTGGCCTGCCCTGGTAGCTTCTTTTATGATCAAGTATGAAAGTGAAATACAAACGTCAAAGCAGCTGTTTCCATTCTGTATCTTGCCTTTATACAATTAATTGCAATTGACTTCTTTGGGCCTGCTCTCAACAGGGTGCAGTTTCTCTTCTTGATTAAATTTGTGAATAATTAATTAAATATACCTTCAATCACTTGATCTCACAAATAAACTAGATTTTATGATTTTTTTGATGTAATCTTAGTTTTTTTCTGTCATAAAATGCATCTTTCCAAAATCTGAGTTGTTCACAGCTGTTGACTCTGATCTTACAGTGCATGACAGATACATGTGACATTAGTACATATGAATCACCTCTAAATGAAATCTGTTGTAATGGATGTATCTCTTCTATGACTGACTTCTGTAATGTACCATAGGTCAGGACACAGTTGTCATGCAGCATGAGAAATAGAGTAGAACCTAATCTGTAGGAAAATAACAAAGAACTACCATATAAATGATAACTTCTTCTGGTTGCATTAACTGCCTAAGGAAATAAAGTTTTAAATTGAACTGATTTGAAACAAGATATTTTAGTTAAATAATCGGAAAAAAAATATGCAAATGTCAGAATGTATTATTTCTTAAAAAGCAAACGCCCAAATAAAATGCTCAATATTTTCTAATTTTCCCAGAGCATTTCATTCCATGAGAAGTACAGATAATTTTATTCTTGCTTTAAGATATGGAAGTATTAAAGCTCTCAAAAAAATCTTTGCAATATTAACATTATGCTAAAAATTATTTTTCTCCATGTAATAAAAGAAATCTGTTTTCACTAAATTATATTTAATAGCAAAGTTAAATTAATAACCCTGATTCTATTTCATTAGAGCACTTACTTCAGCTGCACCTTTGCAGCAAACCATTAAACCTACCAGATTCTGTGCACACAGCAGTCACTTTGTACACATCAGGGAGCAGCAAGAGCCCAACTGGTCCACTGAGGAGGATGAGATAGAACCTAAAAGAAGGCATGACACGAGCAGGGCAGTGCCCTCCCTGACAAAGGCATAACCCTACTGAATTAGAGCAGGGTGTCAAGAGGGACAGGGTTCATCAGCAGTCCCAGACAAGGTGTGGTAACGAGTCAAGTGTGGGTTGAGCCTTGGGATCCCCTTAAGGAAGGCAGAAAGTGTGGCTGGAGACAAGGCAACCTACAGTGCAGGTGTAAAGTCTATCCAAGAAACCTGCAAATCAAGACAGCCTGTTTTGTCCCTTCATGTGCTTCTTACTAGGTGATGGTCACCTAATTTAACACCTTAAACAAGGGTATAGTTTATTGTCAGTTTTGTGGATCAAGAGATTGTTGCAAGCTTCTCTTACAGAAAATGTTATTTTAGAGAGTTCCTTTTTTAAAAAAAAAATCAGTTGAATTGGTGATATGCAGTCCTCAAATCCACCAATAAACAATACAAAGAAGTCTAGCCAGTTTCTCAAGATCCCTTCCTTTGCTGGGGCTTGTGTATGAACAGTTGGCAATGAACAAATCATTGGGGACAGATAAAAGGTCTGACACTGATTGCTAAATTAAAGGTCTCATCTCTAAATAAATTAAACTCATAAAGTAATTAACAGCTTCCCTTGAAAATTCTCAGAAAATTAACTTTTTACTCAAAGAGCAAGTGGGTACTAATTTGGGGTATTAATTAATGCTTTCTTTATAAACAATTAATACAATAAATCACTGCAAAACTGAGTGCAAAAATATGCAGTTTCAACTATAAACATCTCACTTTCATGCTCATAATAAAGGCTGTATGACATTACACCTCACCACAGCAGGGCAGAAGACTCCTGTGTGCACAGTTTAATAGCAATATACAGAACAGGAATTAACACTAGTTTAATTTTATACATAAAGAAACCGCAGAGTGGAGCGCTGTAGTATAGGTAACACAGTCTTGTAGCTAAGCCTGAGCACATGAGCTACTCTAATGCCCTTTTGTTTTGTAAGGAAGCAGGAAATGCTCGATTTGATGACCTGACTTGTGCCTTTGCTTCACCTCCGGAGTTACCAGCAGTGTATTTGTACTTCTCTGAAGCATGAGAAGTGCAATGTAAGCTGAAATACAATAGTATTCTCTCCCCTATGATGTGAAGGAGTCATAACAGTACAATTTTGCTCAGTAACACTAGAAATATACAGCTATAATGTGTCTAGCTTTGCTTTATGTCTTTTAAGTCTCAACTTGCCTCCATCAAGTTCTATTATATAGTCTCTGGTCATGTAGATCATGCGCTTCAAGGATGCAGAGAGAGGTGCTAGAAATCCCCATGTCAGTATTCATGGAACATTCCCTTTGTGCTGTCAGTTAGTGTTTAGTTTATGCACTGAAGGGAAAAGAATAAAAAGTTTCTGCCCTTCTTAAAAGAAGAACTATTGCTGTTTAAATACTCTTGAGGAAGTTTTCATTATCCACAGAATGTCTAATTCCTTTCTGAATACTCTTCAATCTCCTGGCTTTTGTCAGCTAACTCATGGAGACACAAATGGCATTAGAATTACATTTATAGTTCAGGGAACCTGGCCCAGATACCGCAGTTCAACATCCTCTATTTTAACCAAGAAGGACACAGTAAGAGCCGAGAGCAGAGGAACAGTTTCTAAAGAAATGTAAAAGGTCTTATTTTTGTATTAGTATTTAAACTTTTTTGCTCAAATTATAAAGCTGGGCACGATTACAGACTTGTTACATCCTTCCGAAAACTGTTACCTCTAATACTGTTTTAGCTGATGGGAGTCTGAACAGAAACTTTTGTGTTAGATATGTCAGCATAGGAGCATGAATATATAGAGCATGAATATATAGTGCAACGAAAGTTTAACAGAGCAATATATAAACCAAGAACAGTACAGGTTATTAATTATCAAGGTTTTATTAATATATGAACAGGTAAGCCTTTGAAAAAAAAATCCCACACAAAAAAAGGCCAGTGTCTTATAAAAATATTGTACCTTTCTCCTACCTGCCCCTTTTTATGCTCTTCCACATGGCTGTCCCTGTGGCAGCCAAACAAATGCTCGAAGTATTACCTCACTGCAGCAAGAATGCACAAGATCTCTCTAATGAATTTAACTGCTATTAAAAAAAAAAAACTCATTACAATTCATGCATAACAAGTCTATATGAGGCTGTAGTATAAAAAGTATACCCTTTGTAATATTCTGCCCCCACTAAGACAGAAGGACAAAGAAAGATGCCTGTAAGGTTCATAAGCTCTGGTAGGGGTGCATACCACAGCCCTCATGGTAGGGATTGCCCCTAGGACTCAGGCCTTCCTTCCCTGAAAATGACTGTTGGCCAGTGCTTTTCAGCCAGGTTTGTGGTTGGGTTACAGGGCTCTTTTGGTGTGGCTTTACTCAGCAAAGTGTCTCTGACTCTAAACCAGAGGTGAGCTTAAAATTCAAAGGGAAAAAAAGAAGTCTACACCACTTTTATGTTCATTTCACAGTTCATGGTGAGAAATCATTCTTATTTTTCAAGCTCCTACAGTGCTAAGCTGCGAAAATGGGCCTTCAGTAATTTTCTTTTAATTGGGAGCCCAGCAGTACAAAGATCACAAAGGCTGGGGTCTATTTTGAAATAGCTGCAGCTAGCACTGTGGCAATAATTGAGTCTAGATGTGACTATAGCCCGTTTAATGGCAAGGATAGGTGCCAAAATCTGGCATCCTTTCATAGGTGATAAAAGGATAATTTAGCACATGCTATACCTAATTCTTTTTTTCAGTGGGTAACATAAGATCGGTGTTTTAGTCCCTACTTTAGTTAACTATTATAGGACTCACCACTAGTTTTATTGCTGCTAACTTACTTTTCATAAGCTTGTCCAACTAGCTACTCTCAGTTGAACCTTTTCTTTGCATTCTTCATTGCGTTTTATTAGCATCTTCACCTAGATATTCTATTAAAACATCACAGTTAAAACTGGAGGCCCTAATCAGGAGCCTAAACATCCACAACTATGCCATTTCAAATGTCCCGAGTAACTGAAACATCCCTTGTTACAATTCCAAAACAAACACACCAAGGAAGCAATATACATGCCTAAACACAGCATCTGGAGTTATTTTAGTACCCTCCCTTATAGATTCTCCACAAAGGCATAAGTCTCTCATAGTCCTATTTATACTTGCCAGTCCCAGGTGGATGTTTCAGTGAAGTGTGTGGTATTGCTGTTGACTCCAGTAGGACACTCAGTACTTTTCCAAGTCAAACCATTAGGACTACAAGCACTGAAAGACTTATGTGGTGTATAGGTGCCTCAGTTCAGCACTGCAGTCCTCAAGATGTGCCCTAAACTGTAATCCCATCCATGCTGCTTTGGTTCAGGAGGCAAGAAAATGGTCACTCCGGACTTTGGCTAAGTTGCCTTAGACTTAATAACTCTGTGTCTCCTGCTTATATAGCTCATGCCCACAGCTCATCTGTGTGCATTCAGGAAGTTATATTTTTGTTAGGACTATCTCACATATGTCTTTGGATGTTCTACTCCGGATCCTGCACAAAATAAAGATTTTTATCCAGTGGCATTTTGGCAATGAGATAACTTTTCATTCTGCCTTCTAACATCCTTCTAATCTTTCTTGAGATACCTACCCTGTATAATGCTCATTGGGCCAAACACAACCTAAATATGGAATAGGAGAACCAGCTCCCCTCATTGCCTCACAGACTGAGTCTCCAACCGCTACCTCCCTGATGCAGTGCTGCCGAGTTTTCTGATTGGACTCTGATTCTTGCCATCTGAAACTGTGCTTTGTGTGAACTAAGCACTCACTGACTATGAAGTTCATCCTGAACGGGATGAAAGGAAGCAATCTGAGCATGACTTCAGCAGCTGCAGGACTGTACTGGGAAAAGAATGTTCCTGCTTCAATAAATGATCATAGTGAGAATCTGTTTTACATATTCACAAGAGATTCTAATGATAAAGAATATATATGAGTGTTATGTGACGATTCTAGCATGCTTCCTGAGCATCTTAAGTATCTTTTTAATATAGACTTCATGGATGTCATTTCACTATAGCAGAATCATGGCATCATAGAATAGTTGAGGTAGGAAACGACCTCTGGAGATCAACTTGTCCAGCCACATTATGCACCATTGAGGCACAAATACACCAGTAGGTGCAGGGCAAATCTTGGCCTTCCTTTGCACCATGGATAAGCTGAAAAACCACAGCTGGCAGCTCGTGTGCTAATGTTAGCACCAGGAGAGCTGTGGAGCACACTGTGAAACATAAACTAGCTCAAACACACCTACTGCTGTAAAAAGCAGTATAGGTGTATAGCTGCCACACAGTACCTGTGTGGTTATACTGCTTCTGCATCTCAGTTGAGGGATCAACACAGATTACAGTGTTAGATGTATTGGCTCATATCTTTAATAGCTTACAGTTCTCCCTGATGCTCTGTTCTTCTCTGTAAATGTGCTTAATCTTTCAGCCAGGTGTTCATTAAGCAACCTTCCTGGCAGAAGACTGCTGCTGCTCCTTCTGTTTGGAAGAAACCATATTAAGTTCAAAGTAAAGACTGTCTGAGAGATTCATTCTGCAGGGATTTTTCGAGGCTAGGACCCTATTTAGTCCTCTCAGATTCTTGCTGTTACCAATAGGAAAAGCCTGTGAGACATCTAAATGGCCTCTTCATGCTCTAGATTCCTCATCCATACCCAAGAAAGGAGTCAAACTCCTTCTTTTGTCACTGCTTGAGGTCTGCAGATGAAAAACCATCTATAAAATAATTTTTAAAGAGGATATCATAAACTCTGTGAGTATTTTAGTCCTCCAAACACAGTCTCTTATGACTTACCTGAAAAAAGTGAAGGTTCACACTCCTCAAGGAGTTATCCCTGGCCATGGAAATGGGAAGGGATCTCCTCCATCTGCAAGTCTTTGGGTTGTGCAGGAGTGAGTGTGCATATACCTACTACTTATGCTCTTCATTCCTAGAAAGATACCACTTCCCTTTCTCTTCTCTGAAAAACCTTGTAATTTAACAGATGAGACAAAGCACACACAAAAGGGGGGTGAAGGTGATGGGTAAAAAGCTTGATCTTGTCCCCTATAAAAAGACATCTTTGACAACTGCTGTCTGAGGAAGCTGCTGGAAAACTAACATCTACTTGCTTTCTGCCCTTGAGTAGGCAGCAGCAGCAGATGTGGGATTTCACAGAGCTTCTCTTGTTAAGTCTACATCTGATAGAGCAGTCAGAAATGTCATTTGTCCACATAGTTGCCCAAATGCAATTCCTGATTTTTGTCATTTTTCATATTGCCATTATTGATTGTCTGTTACTATCATGTTATCTTGCGACATGCCCTGGATCCTCCAAAACCAGTATGTAATAAATTGGTCAGAATGAGTCATGTTTAAACTGGTAGCACTCATGGATTACTGTTTTTCCACCTTGTTGGTGTACCACAAATAACACTTAGAACTTGCAATTCACATACAAATGATCCTCAGGTAAATGGAGAAGATTCCAAATCTGAAAAGTTACTCATCCTTGAAATCAGCACAATTGATTTTACACAGCTTGCTGCCAAGAACCACTTTTATGTTCCTGATACACGACCTGATACTCCTCCTCTCTGAAGTCTGCTACCTTAAAATAATAGTGTTCAGTGAATAGGCTTGTAAAACATCATTTCAAACACTGATACATTGATTAAAAGTAACATGGTATGTCATGATAAACACAGTAAAACTCCTGACATATATGACAGAAAGTTTTCCTGTATAGAACTAAGAACTCTCTAGGCACTTATTTGCTTGGTTTTATGAATTGCATAAAACTTTGTCTTTCTGTGTTAATTATCAGTGGAGACTAGAATATAAAAGATTCTGTGCTGGGGAAAGAACCCACCCTCAACTCGTATTCATCACACTGATTTATATGATTTATGCATAATGAGTAATGTAACAATTACATAAATCAGAATTTTGACTGGCTGAAAATATGAGTTATGGCATTGCTGATTCTTATCATGTCTATTGCATTTTGATCTGCTTTTTTTAAGAGCAGTGTTTTCGTACACAACCTGATCTAGCCATATAGGGATGGTCTAAGGGTAAATTAAAAAAATACCCATATAGGCTTGTACACCTGAAAACTTTCCTATTTTTATCAATTCTACTTATTAGTCTAAAAAGACATCTTTCTACTAAACTTACTTCCTATTAATGTTTATTATTTTTTGCAAATACTTTCCGAATATTGTATTTGCTAAATGTTTACTTTTTACAACATATCAGAGAGAGAGAACAATGAGTTTCTTAAAAAGAGATTAAATTAAGAAAATGTGCTTTAAAAGCTCAGAATATTCTGAAAATAAATGCTTATGGTCTTCCCCTACTTGTCAGAGATAGTGAACATTGCTTACCCTGTACAGGAATAATTTAAATAATTAAAGCTGAAATAACTTCATAGAACATTAAGCCAAAATCTTTGCTATTTTAAGACAGTGCTACCTTATTTACCTGAGAGCTGTTATAACTATTTTCACAAAAATTAGCATAACATATGAAAACACACTACTTCTGGAGGGAGGCTAATATAAGCTAAAGTGTTCAATTGCTGCTGGCAAACAATCAGCTGCTCAGTAGAAGTGGTTAGCATGGGCTGCTGTCTAGGATCATTTTTCTGGTGGTAGTGCCCAGCTGCCATCTTGTTATGATTACATAGCCATTCTCACAGGCCGAGTGTACATATTCTTGGAGTTTGGCATTTAGATGTGTCATAAGTATTGCTCTCTCATCTAGTTTTCCCGTCAACAGAAGCATAGGTTTACAGTTAATGTAGCCACTCAAGTAAACAGGCATTTATTAAATCCCTCCCCCACCCTGTGGATTACATAAGGCCAAAATTCTAAATAGCGGGTTAATTTTCCATGTGACTGGCTACACATTGGTAAGTGTTGAATTCTCAGTAAGTTCAACCAAAGTCACCTGGAAATTTGGAGGCTTAGCCCTTACTAGAATCATGGTATAGTCGTAGTGATGTAATTTCTTCAAAAGCAAAATGAGTACAAGTGCAGCACATCCCCTTTCAGTACTATTCTCAGTCATGCCCAGGTAAGATTCTTTAAAAGCCCATTTCAGTGCTCTGTTATGTTGCAGTTCCACCAAGTTTTGTATCCTCTGCTCCTCCACTGTGATCCACTGTGTTCCTGCTGCAGCAACAGTACTAGCAACAGCAATATGAGTTATAAATCCTTTTTTTCTTTAAATAACATGTTAAATGCTGCTGTAACTCCTCATAGGGCGAACACTGCTCACAGTTTCTGCTGAAGAATCCAGCCAGAGTAGACACCAAAGATATTAATTTAATGACTTATATCAGCAGAGTTACCCCAGGGATGAGTTCAATTCTTATTTTCCACAACATTAGTTGTCTCTAGTTGAGGAGAAACATTTCTAATTATCTAAACCACAAAACAATGGAAGTATTTTTTTTTCCATATATGCATAGCTACACATCATAGATATATTTGCATATAGTAATACACCACAGAGTGGTCTAGCAAAGCTTATTCTCCATTACCTTAGACTGTTAAATATATGTGCCCAGGATAGTATCCAAAAGATTTAATGAAACCTTTAGAAACATTTTTGCTTGGTTAATTGGATTAATATGGGATGGATGATATGGGAACTAGGTTTTCTGTTCAAATACACTGTGATAATTGCAGATTAATTCTGTTCACACAAGTGTGGAAGAGCAATCTTTTTTTTAAGAGGCTAATCAAATAAATACTTACTAAAGCAACCCCAAAAGTACGTATCAGTGAAAAACATTTAGTTGGGTTTTTTTTTTTTTTTCAAATGAGTGAATAACCCCATCATCCAAACCCTAAGAACTATTTATTTTGTAGTAGCACTATGTTTTTCCTAGGCAGTTTCTTAGGAAGTTTTCTTACCAATTTTCCAGAACTGGTTGCTGTAAGGGTATGAATCACCAGAAGAGGGCTGGAAATGCTGTACACAGATGCCTTTACTTTCTCTCTGTTTTTCTCTCTCACCTTCATGGCCAGAACACTTCATTGGTGAGGAATGCTCACAGCTACAGTACCGACAGGTCAAGTTGTGCTGGTTTTAGTTAGTGTACAAAACCATTCTTGCATCTTTAGTCATACCCTCCTTTCTCTAGGAATAGACTATCTGTAGTCAGGGCTGTCCTTTGCTGACCATTAAGACTGGCAGCTGCTGGCCAAAAGAAAAATCTTTCCTTGTAGTTTAGGTTGTCCAACTGTTTTTGTGACCACACATACTGCCCTTCTTCTCATGTGGGAGCCTAACAATATGTCCTGGTTTCAGTTGGGATGGAGTTCATTCTCTTCCCGGTAGCTGGTGCAGTGCTGTGTTTTGGCTTAGTCTAGGAACAGTGCTGATAACACACCAATGCTTTAGCTGTTGCAAAGCAGTGCTTACTCTAAGTCAAGGACTTTTCATTCTCTGATGTCTTGTCAGTGAGTAGGGACACAGGAAGCTGCAAGGAAGCAGAGAAAGGACACCTGACCCATACTAGCCAGAGGTATTCCATACCACAGCATGTCATGCCCAATATATAAACGGGGGGGGGGAGTTACCTGGAAGGCCCAGATCGCTGCTTAGGTCAGGCTGGGTATTGATCAGTGGGTGGTGAGCAATTTTTTCTTTTTTTTTTTTTTTTTTTTAATTTTTCTCTCTTTGTTATCTTGCTTGTCATCACCATTATTGTTATTGTTATTTACTGTGCTTCAATCATTAAACTGCTCTTATCTCAAACTACAGGTTTTTACCTTTTTTCCAATTCTCCTTCCCATCACACTGGGGCATGGAATGGGTGAGTGAGCAGCTGTGTGGTACTTAGTTGATGGCTGGGGTTAAACCATGACACTATATAGAGGTGGTGTTTTTGATCTGCGGCTGCTGGATCTGAGAGGATAACTTTGGTGAGTTCTTATGATGCAGAAGTTCTACAGGGTTATTTCAGGAAGGATAAAAGCCTGAGGTTATGTAAATATGGAACAAGATTGCTGTCTCAGAATAAAGAATTTATGAGATAAAATGCTATATTCAATTGTTTGCTTTGGAGACACCCTTTAGGACTATTAAGGCAAAGAGACAGGACTCTATTACTAATGTGGAAAACTCCTCTATTCCTCTAATAATTTTGCGTTATTTTTATAATTATTTTCCCAAGAGGTTCAAAACTCAAAAACATTTTTCTTTGTCCCTAATGGCAATTAATGAGGTTCAGGATGGATCTTCAGATCCTTGTGTGGGATGGTTTTGTGGGAGGTGTTCCTGCCTGTGGCAGGGGGGTTGGAACTAGATGATGTTAAGGTCCTTTCCAGCCCTAACTATTCTATGATTCTATGATCAAATAAAAAAATACTGTAATATAATCTTGACTACAACTTAATTGCATTAATTATATTTTCTACACTTTGTTATTAATAATGCAAAGGGTTAAGAACTTCTCTGTTACAAAAAAATTTGTAATGTATTGCTCCTTTGCCCATAAAGTATTAGATTGTTTGATGTTTTGTCCATCTAAGACTGCAGGATGCACTTCTTGCTTATTCTTGGCTGACTGATGCCTTTATTTCAATGATAATGCCCTCATGCCCAGTATGATCCAACACAGAATTTCAAATTATCAAAGTGATATTTTTTTTAGAATGTTTATTACGTAAGATCTTGACAGACAAGTACAGAAAATGAAATTATCTTACTTTATTAAACTTTTCCTCTCAAATCAGATACATTCTTTATTTAAATTTTCTAGACTAGCAAGGATTCTTCTGAACATGGAAATCGGAAATTTTTTATGTTCTCAGACTATCTTCTCTACTAAAAAGGAATTAGAAACTATTTTAATAGGCTACTATTTAACCTGTAGCAGGGTTCTTTCTGGGTGAGAAACTAGCCCTGCATTGTGCATATAAGTAAGTTGTTTCTAACCTTCACAAACTTGTGCAAACTCTGATATAGCTGTAATAATGACAGCACACAAAAAATGTAGAGAATTATGTACCACACACACATTTCAAAATAGACTTACTTCCCAATATAATATTGGTATATTATATTATACCAATATAATTGTAACACATTCTCATAGACTTCGTGGACCAATTTGCCTTAGTTTGTTTGTATAGTAGCACCTTGTGAACGTAATAATAAACTATGAATAAAAAAATGTATTTGAATACCAAACAGAAAATAATAGCTATTCATAACTTATATTCATACTGCCTTATTGATACATGAAACTTATAAACTTCCAAGATCAGGAAAATGCATCCCCATATTTGACAAAATATCACCACTGAGACCCTCTCTCTCACGCCCCACTGAAAAATATCCTTCTTTTCATAAAGTTTGTCACATTTCTTCTCAGCCATCTCTTAACACGACTGGTCTTTAAATGTCTCAAAGTGTTAAGATGATAGCAAGATTTGTCACATTTTTCTCCATCTTACATACTCAAGATAAGTATTCATATTATGGATTCCTGCTTCTGTTTGTTCTGCTTGGAAAAATTGTGAAGCATGGTTGCATTGCAGAGCTTTAGATGGTATTTTTCCATGAGAGAAATACATTTTTCCTGGAAAGCTTTTTAAAGTCACATTTTAAGAGAAAAAATTACAAAACTGAATTAGTGCATAAATCAGAGAAAATATTTATTTACAGACATGTAAAAATTATGTTACAATATTTCAAAGAAAACTGTAATGAGCCAACAAGCTGATCTACATGGGCAAACCCTGAATGTTTTAATTCTAAGTTGCAGGGGCACCTATTAAAAATATGACTCCTTACAAGATCGTAGCTATCTACATAGGTTAAATACAATAATTTTTCAGAACTAAAAATGGATCGACAGAAAAATAATAAGAACCACAGCATGTCATACAAGAGTTTACAAAAGTAAAAATATTTTTTCTTGATCCAAACTTTAAAGCTTTTTAGTAAATATTTTCCATTCATGCAGCTGCACAGGTTTGAAACAAATATCTGAAATACACAGAGCGTATAGGCCTGTGTAGAAAATGAATTGGTTTAATTCAGGACTGTTCATAAAGGATTTTATAAGACTGTTGACTACCCAAACTGATTGATAAGATCCTTTATGTTTCCTTCTCTTCCGTACTGCAAGGGATGAGAAACATCAAGAAACCCCACAACTGACAAAACCCATGTAAAACAAATACAGGTAGTGATGGCAAACAACACCGAGCATACTGCGTACATGAAAAGTAGAGAACTATCAAGCTCTGTTGAAGCTACCAGCATCCTCTGTAGTGATTCGAAGCAAACATGCCATTAAGAAACCTTGCAAGTAACTGATTGCACAGCACAACAGGCTTTTGGCTTGCAAACGATGTAGTGCCTCAGGGTCTTATCAGAGGTGTCTTTTTGCATTCGAAATATATTCAGGACTTAAACTGTGATGTGAAACAGTGTTGACATCATGATGGTGCAATCATTTCTGTGAGTATATAATCTAAAGGTAATGACTGGACAGAATTTGTAAAAATCTAATAGAGTGCTTTTTGTGATTAGTAGCTCATTTGGAATGGAGGTGCTGAAAAGGTGATACACCTAGCTGTTTCTCATATGTGGTTTATTAACATTAACATTAGAACTGATCTCCTTGGATTACGTTCTTCATCTTTTAAGTCAGCCAACAGTTTACATAATTGAAATGGGCAAAATGCCTGTTGCGCTGCTAAGGTTTGGAGGTCTTTTTTTTAACTGTCAGCCAAACATGGAGATCCCAAAATGGCAATTTCTTTTACATTTTTAGAGTTAGAAATTATCATAAACTATACTAATATATAGATAGTGGAAAAATATTTCACCCTTTGATTTGACCTAACGTTTCATTTAAACAGAAGTCATACTTTTTGCTGTAATTTTCTGGGAGAGTCAGCGTTGGTGGATTCTGAAGCTGTGAATTTTTAAGCTCAGGCATAGCTACTTATTCCAGTCTTTCCTTAATTGAGCAGTCAGGTGTTACTCAGCACTTAAGTAAACCATGTAACCCCACAGACAATAGACAAGCTAAATATAAATACACAAACAGAAGTGTGAGTGCTACGTTACATAATCTTCTACTGAAGAAAATTCCCACTTAGTAATAGAAAATTAAATTTAAATACATGCTTTTCTTCCAAATGTGTGAAGAATATCAGCCTTTCTTTGATGATGGTCCCCATACTAGAAACCTGATCGGAGACTTTGAGCTCCCACCTCCTCATACACCCACTGTTTGAGGTGAACCTATCACCTCAGAAACTACTGTTTTTTTATAGAAATTGAAAGTCTTATCTATTAAAAAGTCCCTCCGCTACCTTTATTTTTGTCTTGCTTTCAGCCTACAGAGAATGATTGAAAGGGCAAGGCAAGGGTTCATCTTCAGAATGCTGGATGATCCCAGACCACAGATTTCAGTGGGCGCCAGAGCTGTCTGGAACTCAGCTGGGTCTGAGCTCCATTTGACTGCTTAAGGTACTTCTTAAGTTAACACCTCTCCATCTTTGAAGGCTGTAGCTATCAAATAATTTTTTTCCCCTGCAATCACTTTTAAAGAAATGTTTCTTTCTATAGGAGTATATCTCACATAAATATATAGGTAAATAAACATCTATTCCTTGCTTTCTGTCATCTGCAGTGCTAAGGAGGTCTAGCTTTAGGATGGTGAAAAAATGGGTACTTTCATTAAAAGAAGACAATCTTGTGCCAATATCATATACGCTTTGATACTCTTAGTATCTCAGTAACACAACAGAAATAATGCATCCTTTCTGTTTGAAAGGAAATATGATTTATTAAGAAATTCTATACTGAAATTCTCCCTACAACATCTGTAATAATTATTCCAGCTGCAGGCTCTTTGGAGGGTGTTAGAGGTCTGCGAGTGCAAATACTACTGCCAGAAAATAACCCCAAAAGTAATCAGTAGGCTAACTCAGGCTGATAGATATTGGCAGTCTACAACTAATTTGCCTGGCTAGACAGGAGACTGACTTTCATGTAAACTTGCCATAAGGTAGCATCAAACTGGCTTAAAACAACTGTCTGATGAATGGCATCACAGAGAGTGCTTATCTGGAGAAAGGGATTTACAGGAGGATTCAATTTACAGTTTATCAAGGATTGCTCTCTTATTTTGACATTTTCACTTTTAGCAGCTATCCCTATTAGTAAACATAATTATTTCCAATGACACATATAATAAATAAAATAATGGAAAATACCATATAATATATTTAATTGTGACACTGATCATAATGGTCTTGTTTGAATTAATCTGTAAACAAAAAAGTGCAATATCACCTGACTAAATATGGTAAAACAGTAAAACATGCTAATCATAAAAATAGCTTTTAGAAATATACATTTGTATACAGTGTTTCCCACGCCTGTTAAATATGTCCTTCATATTATTATGATACAGTACATTGGCCTTTAAGACATCAAAATTAAAAAAATAATACCAATAATTAGCCAGAGAAAAAACACATTTACAATCTAAACCATAAAAATCTGACAATTGTACAGCTTAGAACATATAAGAAATGGAATTTCTAATATTTGAACAATAACTTTCTGTTTAATAAGTAAATTGAATTTTCATACAAATTGAATCAAAGGTGTTGCTAGCCAGTAAGAAACCGCAGTTCACAATTTTCTGTGGGGAGGTCAGAGTTTTTCTTCTCAGTCTTCAGGGGCTTCACATGAGATATCTCATCACTTGATCTGTAGAAACTGCGAAATGAAATGTTCGTTTTTAGTATGAAGGCACAGAATTTCTTCCAGCAGAACCTCAAAAGGAAACCAAGACAACAAGGAAAAGAGGGAAGAGTCTGACTTGACTCTTTCACAAATCAATCAAATCAAATATCAATATTCATCAGACTTTTCCACCTTAAACCTTAGAGGGCTAAAAGAAACTTTCTGTACCTGCAGAAGTGGACAATCAGGACTCTACAATGACATTTTAGACTGCATGGTCTGAAATTACCACACTGAAACAAGCAAGAGCTGTTGAGTCTGAGATATACTTCCCCTCAATAATGCTATGTAAACAACTGCTGAATACTTTCTACTTTAGCAGCGATAAATATATCTTAACTTCTTTGCAATGAAATGCTTTATTTGCATAATAGCCTTTAATCTAAAAACTTGTGTGTAGAATTCTTTTCTTTGGTCCCATCACACTATTTATATACCTTTTCTGGACAAATTGACATTGTGTGTTTTCAACAATGCTTATAGTTACCAGATTGATGGATCTTCCCTCAATGGCTTCCCCTTTGACATCATCTATTTTATTGTTCTTGTGAACATGCCACAGGCTTTAATTGTACATGCTTTGATTTCTATTGTTTTACCAGCTACAGTGTGAAACTGCAAAATCCAGTGTCAGCCAACACTTTTGAGGGTCATTCTTCCAGTAGAGGCTGAAGGCAGGTTGCATCTGAAAATCTAGGAGCCCTGCTATGTGACCCATTCATGCTACCAGCTTCAACTAGGCATTCAGTGATGCTGCAGGGGAGCATTAAGATATACCAGCTCCATCTACCCACAAGAAAACTGACATCACTTTCCCAGTCATATCTGTTTGTAAGACTGACAGTAGAAAATGTTAACAGAAGTAGATGGTTTCTTTTTTTAAGTGAAAACTTCAACCTAAGTTGGTTCTTTTTACTGACATGAAAAATATATCTCTGCCAATTTCTTCTTCACCTTTTTCTGCTTGTATCATTTTCTCTGTCTGAAACTGAAAACAGGTGACAAAACCTGCTGCACTTCTGATCAAAACCTGAAAAATTTCCAGAGGTTCTTTTCAGCCAATTTCTGTTAAAATTTCCATTGTTGAAAGCCTGGTTTTCCAATGAAAATGGTTTTATCAAAAACATCACTGCCGTTTGAAGCAATCAGCCATCAGACTACCCCTTGTTGCAAAGGAAGCACCAAATATCTGGCCATACTCTTCCTGGGTAACCAGGATTAAGGAGAAATGCTCATGCAAGAGATTCCAGAACTTTTTTCTTCCAGTTAAAATATCCTGAAACTATTATTCTCTACTTGCATAGACAAAAATCTTCTGTCTCCTATTTTTAGCTCCTGACACCTGAACAGGCTTAACTATATGAAAAAGATTTTTAAATTCTCCCTTTAAGTCTGAGAGATACGTAATGGTTGTTAAGTAGCTATGTGTGTAACAAGAAGTAAAAAAAAAAATCCCACTATACCTCCTATTACCTCCAGAGAGGGTTCATCTTTTCTAGCCTTTTCTTCACCCATGCTTTGCTGTTTCATTATGCCATTATAAAAAGCAATAATTATACATCTAAGAGACAGATTTTCAAGTTATTTATTGAAGCTTTTTCTCTGTCATAAACCTTTCAAACCTTTCATCTGTCACCAACACCAAAAAGCTTCATTAGACTACTATTATGAAGTGTCACTGCTAACCATCTGGATCCAACTCATCAGTGCTGCCGTATAGAAACAATGATACAAATTTATCAACCCCACCAGTCCAAAATCTTGCGTTCTTCCTCCAGAACATGGGCTTGCTATTTGCCTCTTAAGGCAAATAATTTTAAAGGCTGACATGAAACTTTAAAATCCAAAATAGTCAAGTTTTTATTTTCCATAGAATGACAGTAACCCAGGCCTATGATTAATCTAGTGCAATGCAATACTAATTTTATTCTATTTCTTTCTTCTGAATAGAGTGCAATTTATCAGCTGGCTTTATGGTAGGGCTGATGATATTATAAAACCTCATGATGACTAATGTATTTTTTTTTAAACTTTTCATTTTCTTCCTGTTATATATATATATAAAAAAACATCCTGACACAACAAGGATGAACTGAATTACATTTAAGCCAGCAATATGTCTTTTATTTGATGCAGTTCAGACAGAAAACCACTTTAGAATGTGTGATTTGAACATAATGCATTTTAAGAATTGAATATCCCAACTGAGTATACAGTCTTGGCAGCTGTAGACAATATCCGAGAAACAGTATCTACTGTCCTAATTGCCATCATAATCTCTGAAAAAAAGCTGGAGATAGATTGTGGAATATTTATTGGTTCATTTTCCACTTGAAATTATTTTTGTTGTTTTTTTTTTTTTCTCCCTACCTAGGTAGCTTTTTCAGCACCAGCTACTGAAAACAGTCTTCTTGAACATAAAACTGCATTTCAGTCTTCCAGAAATGCTCTTGCTACTGTTATTATAGTTCCAATATGATCCTTCTAGCATTTTTCCAGTCTCAAATTATACTAAAGTAATTTTTACTTTGTACTGTTATCAACTACATAACATTGGAAAGCCAACATTAAATATTAAGCATCTCACTAAATGAAAATGCAGTTCTACTTAATGGGCCTCAAACTATAATCACTAAAAATTATGGTGTAAATCAGATAAAATTCAGTGAAGATCTGGATTTTTCCATCTTGTCTTTTAGAGGTTTAACTGTTATACCACTAACCTCCCCTCAAAGCCTAGATAATTCCAGTCTTTACATCTGTAGATCTTTAAGAATGCCCTACATGTAAAAGACATTTTTTATGGGAAAGCCTGGCCATCAGATCACCTGCCAGGGGACCATTTCCTCTAATCTCAGTGCTTCTGGTCACCAAGAGTGACTCAATAGGAATAGACTGTGTTCTATATTTCTCCTAAATGGCATTTATGAGAAGGCAAGCTCAATGTATGGTAAAGACCTTCAGACATCATTCTTTTCAAATGAGGTAGGCCACTCCCCAGCCACCCTAGGCAGCTGGAAGCTATAATATTGACTGCTTCTGTGACAAGGGGGCTGCTGCTGGCATTTCTAAACTTGTTCAGGTGAACTGTATTTGTCTCTATGAGTCTACGTAATACCAGGGAACAGTATTACATATTGTGCCTGTGAGCACATGTGCATGAACTCTGAGAGTGAGCAACTCAACATTCTGACCAATGAGTATCACACCAATAAAATGAATGCTTATAAGAAAATTGTTTTAACACACTCTGGTCAGATTTCTTGTTATCTTAAGCCTTCATGCCCCAGCTTGGGAGTTAGAAAGGACTGCCATGGTTTAACTCCAGCCAGCAACTAAGTACCACACAGTTGTTTGCTTACCCCACACTGCTGTAGGCTGGGGAGGAGTACTGGGAGAAGGTAAAACCTGCAAATTGAGCTTAAGGATTGAAATAAAGCCCTATATAATAATAAAATAAATAACAATAACAATAAGAGGAAGAAGAGAGAAAGAGGAATGAAATTCAGGAATCACAGGTGATGCCAAATACAATTTTGCCTGTCCCTGAGCAGTGATCAGTGGCTCCTGTCAGCTCTCCCCAGTTTATATATTGAACATGATGTTCTATTGTATGGAACATAGAATCATAGAATAGTTAGGGTTGGAAAGGACCTTAAGATCATCTAGTTTCAACCCCCTGCCATGGGCAGGGACACCTCACACTAAACCGTGCCACCCAAGGCTCTGTCCAACCTGGCCTTGAACACTGCCAGGGATGGAGCATTCACAACTTCCCTGGGCAACCTATTCCAGTGCCTCACCGAACATCCCTTTGGCTAGTTTGTCATGGCTATGTGCCCCTCCTCAGTGCAAAGCACGGGAAACTGAAAACTCCTTGACTTAAGGTGGAACACAACATGGCAAGAACTAAAACATCAGCTGTGTACCCCAGCCAAAACCGGGACACAGAGGCATGAGTCCTGTTTTCTGCTGGCTGAATCCAAACAGGGTTCAGCCTCTTCCCTGATCTATTTGTTCTTCCTTACAATTCTGAAAAAGAATTGTACATAACCACAGGATATAGTCCCTGTTCCCCATAAATACCTAGTTTCCTTCCACAGGCTTTATTGTAAAAGTTTACTTGACTTTCTTTACCATGCTCATCTTCCAGACCTGGATGTACAGGAATAAATCTTACTTCCCGAGAGCATAAATTCAGTGTATGTCCTTGGAAGGGAGTATTCAGAACGCGTCATGACTATATGACACAAAAGATACACATGATTTACATCTTCCCTTGTAGTATATTAATAAAATACTTAGACAAAAGTCCCATAGATTATGGATGCTACAGAATTTAGTGTATAGTTTACCCCACAATAATTACAAGCAATTAGAACATTCAGTAAGTATATATATAGAAGATGTTAATCTGACAAAATGCATCTGGTTTTAAACAACTGATTGCTCTGAATATTTAATTTGTATAACATTAATCTTAGCAATTCCCAGAAAATGCAGCTAAGCAGTGCATGGATAGATGATGGTGCACATATACACGAGTTTGAAACCCAGACCCTCAAATGTCCTTCCTTTTGATCTCCTGCCTCTTTTTCCTTGCCAGACAAACTCATCCTCAGGACTGGACTTCTGGACTCTCGCCTGAGTTTAATAACTATGAAGGAGGCATCTGAAGCTAATTGCGACCAATTAGCTTCATTTCAGGTAAAATTCCATTTCTACCTCTGTCAGGGTCCTATTGAGTAGAAGATTTTATGCCTGTCACCTTCCCAGGTTGCTGCTGTTGTCTGACTAGGCTTTCACAGTGAGTTATGTGAATGCCATGCATCACTTCCTGCAAAACAAGTGCAAGCCCATTAAAATGCAGCTGGTGCACTGTCCTTTCACTCAAAACACTGGCCTTCATACTTGCACTACCTCAAACTGCAATTGTAGCATGATTGTTTGGATTGCATCTGAGGCTGACTCCTACACTACAACTGAGAATACTGACTCTAGGTCCACAGACGCCACCCATGTTCTCTAGGATGACATACTTTGTTTCATCTGTAATAATTTCTTCTGATCATTAAATGCACTTTCTGGAGAGCAAAGAAGTGAAAAAATTACTCCAATTGCAGAATTAAGATTTTTAAAAAAGAAAACCAAATCATCATTAGCTATTATTGATCCAGACATTTCCCTAAAATGAGAAAAAACCAGGATGTTTTAAAGAAGGTAGTAGTGCAAATTGCCATTTTGCTTATTTCCCATGTCTAGCTCAAGACACTACTCTTCCTTTTTTCAAGCAGGTGCTCACACTGAGTGCAAACCCCAGTAATTTATGTTTGTAAGGCACCACGAGGGCATGCACTTCTATTGGCTTTTACACAGCATTCATCATCAGGAATGGAAAACCGCAAGCAATGAACAGGGCTTACCAAGGAACCTTGAGTTTGTATCAGCTATTGCATTGACTTCACAGCTGTGTTCATTTGAGATACTCCCTGTGCTTTGTCCCTTGATTTAAGGCATGAAATCTCTGATAAAGTAACAAGTTATATAGGTGATTTAGTATAACGACACCATATAAAATGTAAATGCTCTGTTCAGTAGGTGTAAGCAGGGGAATGTGAATGTGATTATGGGTCTGCTGCTGTCAATAGTAACACTTGTAAAACATGATAGCCAAAACTATGACATTAAAGCAAAACTTTTTATAATGAGCTAGTGATGGAATATTCACCACACATAACAAATAGGAAGAATTGTAGAATTTGGCAAATATTAATAAAGAATAATTAAAGGAAGCAGTTGCACCTTCTTTAAACCTTTCTTCATATGATGAACCCTAATAATTATCTATTGTAAGCTGTCAATCATACTTCAATTACTGAAAACACTACAGAATCTTTTTTTTCTGTTCAGTGAACAGTTTAATTGCTTTGAAGTGTTAGTACTTATGTGAGTACATGTGAGAATGACTGTTTTACTCATAAGTGAAAACAAACATATATGTTATTTGTATTAAACTGCTCTGTTTCACTTGCTTGCCTGATAAATATCAGCAGGAAGAATGAGATATCCACATCAGTATATTGGTTGGTCCCTAGACCAACACTTCTCTTCTTTCTCAGAGTCCTGCATAGGCAGATTAGTGATGAATACTGCTGGTGTAGTGGCAGACAGGATCTAATATTTGGAGAGTGCCAGTGAGGACAGGCTGCAGTTGAGATGATGGTCAGGTGTAAGGCTGAAGGAACAGCTTTGGGTTTAGAGTAACCATGGTCATTTGAGAGCTTTGTTGAGAGGGACTATGAGAGCAGCAAGGAGGAGGCAGGAAAGATGTGGATCTGCCCATCTTGCTTTACCCTGTGGGTTTTCCTCCTACTTGACTGATTTTCCCAGTAAAATATTCCTCTACAAGGCCCTTCATAGCAGTAGAAGACTCAGGGAATAGTAGTGTCATTTCTGGTGATTGTAGGAGGGATCTGAAGCTGGAAGCATTGGAGCTTCTGCAGAGTGTGCTGCAGGATCTCAAGCAGGAGAATGTGGAAGCGGTGGGAAATTGGGAAAGTGGTGCTTTTGCAGAACTCACTGCCCTGAAGCCTTTACCCAGAATTCACTCACAAGGCTGTCTCATGGTGAAGCCATACTACCACCAGTACTCTATTTCATGTTCTCTTGTGGCTGATAAAGCCAAACCAAATGCAGTAAGGCCTCACTGATGCTGTTCACAGAATTCCCTCAGCTTGTACCAGTATGCCCTGAGAGCAACTCATAGCCTTCTTGGAATCCAGTGCCAAATATAGCAAAGGGGAAGATGTCCCCACTTTCCTTTAACCCTGAATACGAGAGGATATTTGCAGTGATTTCCCAGAGGTATGATGCTCACTGAGGACAACTAGGTGTTTCGTGCTTCTTGGGATTGGATCTGCTCCGTGAGAAGAAAGTCTGACTGAGTCCTAGCAGGATCCATGGTAAGGATTGTTCTGAATGATATGAAGGAAATGGCTTTGGGATGCAGGGTGCTGTCAGAAAGTCATAGAATAAAATTCCTACTGAATTAACCACTGCTCGATGTGTGGAGTAGGAACTCCCCAGTGTGAGGCAGTGGTTCAATTAGTATTAACGCTGAAGGGAATAATTCCTGACCTACCAATGCCAAGGGTGCAGGTTTGAAAACACAGCTTAATGCATAAAGGAACTACTAAAACTTATACCCTGAGGCCACTCATCATGTCTACAATTTAAGTAGTGTATTTTTAAAATAAAAGAAAGTAGAAGCGAACTGGGAGAACTACTTAAAACTAATTACACAAGAAAGCACCTGTTAATCTTTCCCAGTATTGCCAAATTAGAGTTTAGAGAGGTATCAAAAACCAAAGTGCACTGATGCAGGAAAAAATATTGTATGCAGTGACAATAATGAGATCAGGAATGTCATATCAAATCAACAAAAGATTATTCAGTTATTTGGAGACAGATGTTTTACTCAACATGAAGACTAGGTGGAGTGAGGTAAAAAGCAAAGTAATACAGAAGAAATAGGCAGGAGGGCTTGCTGGAGGAAGCAGTTGGAAACATTTATAATGAGAAGGCAGAGATACTGGGAAAGCTCATGGTAAACCATAGGAAGGAGGAGGGGGATGAGATCAACAGTGGTGCACAACAGACACTTGAATGGTAGCAATAGTGTACTGAATTAACACAATCAACTAAATATACAGGATGCAGAGTTACCTGTGAAAGACTGTTCACTGTGAAACACCACTACCTGTGAAACACCTGGTTTGGGAATGTGATCCAGATGGAAATGACAATGGTAGCTGAGCCTATTTTAAACAGGTTTTGCTTGTTACTTTCCTGGAAAGTACTTGTTTGACTGATAAGTGCATTGTAGAGCTTTTTTTTTTTTTTTTTTTTTTCATGATTTCAAAATCATTAATTTAAAAATAAAAATGACAAAGCAGAATTGGGGACTTGGGCTTATATTGTGGTCTAAAAATGATGCAGGTCACCTAATAGCTGAGAAGGGATCCCTGCAAAGAAGAAACAGAAAATAATTTAGGCTTCTGAGTCTTTATTTGTTGGGGCTGGGGCTGGAACACAACTTAGTCGATTTTTAAGATGTTATAAACCTGTACTATACTTCTAGAAATCAACAGCAACAACAATTTTGAAACTTCAGATACACATATCAGCATAACAGCCTGGCTAGGATGGCATTTGATTAACTTCCAAATCCTTATTTTGGCAGACTGAGCTTGTTTTACTCCTCACTGATTGCTTTTTTGTTGAAATGGCAGTTACAGTTCTATCACCTTCTAAATAACTTCCCTTTTCTGAGGGTTGTAAATGCCTAGATACAGATAAATTCAATCTGCCTTTCATGTTTTGATATTAATCATGCAGAAAATCTTCTTAGTAACACATTTATATTTTCTCCAAAAAAATGAGACGTTTTGGAATAATTGGGTCACTAACTGCAGTGGCTCTGTGATTTGTATTAAAAAAGGAAATAAATAAAATTTGTGTCTCTTTATATGTTAAAATAGAAACCTTTTGGCTTTTTGCAGGAATGTACCTAAATGAATGTGGTCCTGTGAGCAATCCAGACAACTGCTTGACAATCATAAAGTAGTGAACCAAAGGCTTTGAGGCCTTGCCTGAAGGTTACTAGAGGACATATACGTGCAGAAGCTTGAAGAAGTTGGCACGGAAAACTACTGATTAAGATGTGCAAGAAGGAATTTATAACTGCAACCTTGGAACATGTGCTGTCATAGTTAGCCAATCATTAAGCTGTTACTAACCCTTGGCTAAGAGACATTAACCAATCAGATATTGCTGAATGTACAAATATCTTGAAACGCCCTATAAAAGGCGACCCTTGTGTTACAAAAAATTGTCAACACACTGATTACATTAATCTGTGTGTGTTGTCTGTTAATCTCCCGCAGCTTTTCAGTGTTTACCCCTCTTTATTTGCATGAAGACTTTCAGCAGAAGAATGTTTCCTCTGACGGTTTTTTTATTCAGCATTCTTGAGGCTCAAGCATACTGATAAAGCCTGTGAAATGAGTGTTTTCTAAGGGAACTAAAGCTATCTACTTTCAAAGATGGACACACTAGGAAAAATGTGTGATGCATGACAATTGCTCAATTTCAGTTAAATCTAAGAATTAGAAGCTTAAGCTGATAGGCTCAAACCCATAGCCAAACACATACCCAGTGGTTGGCCTAAGTCATTAAAGAGGATTTTAGTGTCTCAGTGAGAGCCTAGAAAACACCAGTGTGCGCTTTCTGATCTCTCACCGTGTTCTCACTGTACCTTTTAATGTTGCTTTGGTATCTGCACTAGGTTACTATTCTGATGCCTGTTCTCTCTGCAGAGAACTGAGAAATGCTGGCTGCAAATAAAGGGTGAACCCAATCCAGCACCTTCCACAAGTCATCCAAAGTCCGCTGGAGTCAAACAAAAAACAGGGAGGTAAAAGAAGAGCTACTTCACCAGAATTAGTGAAAATTACATTGGCAAAAATATTCAGGGGTAGAGGCTGAAATCAGTCTTCATATTTAAAGCGTTGAGTTACTTCAGTTAAATCCGATGTTTCTTTAGCAGCCATAAGTTACAGCAAAAACTTGTGATCTTTTTCGTAAGCCGCTGTCACCTGCTCCTGAAAAGAAACCTATGTTTGCTTCTGGGTGTTTGGCTGCCCTCCTTTTTGTACTGTGCTCAGAGGCTGACTCTATGCTCATAAATTTTAGGCTAGCAATATCTGTGGAGCTAATTCTGATTTACTTAAATAGAATAAACATATGAAACATAGGCCACTAGTACTGACCATTAAGGTCAATTATGTTATATTGGAGAGGAATTAATCTCATTTAGGCAGGTACTTTGTTTATTTGTCTAAGAGAATTTTTGGCCTTATCTGACAGCATTATTTGCTTTTGAATGAATTTAGAGGTGTATGGTGTTGGCGTTTTGTTGTTTGGTATTTTTTTCCATTTGTTTGTTTGGTTTTTTGCTTTTTTTTTTGTTTGTGGGTTATTTGTTGCTTGTTTTTTTTTGTTTGTTTGTTTTGTTTGTTTTTTAATTGAACACACAACTGTTACTTTTGACAATTGAAGCTGAGCCATTAAAATGACATATTTAATGTCTCAAAAATGTCAAGCACCATGACTACCTTATTCTTACCTAAAAGCTTAAGATAAACAAATAGTCCTGCCTTAAGATTAAAAAAGAAAAAAAAAACCCAAACAACCCAAATGAATAATGAGTACTATATAATGGCAAATCTACTGACAGTGGGTCATCAGAGTCCCTATTCCCATCAAAACAGAGAAAGCACCCAAGGTACTCTTTCAAAACACAGGTCTACAAGAAGGTAGTGCATAAGCTTGACACTAAGTGCTTAGACAATTTCTAAAAAGCATTAAAACATATTAAGCAGTAATCAGAAATTCTTTTATGTATCAGGTATATAGCCAAGATGTCACCCATGGTAGTGTTTCCAAACAGACACATTGTCAAACTTCCATGAGGCTGCAAATCGCAGGTGCGAGCCAGTACTCTGTATTTGCTAAATAAATGTACTTAGGACTAGCCTGTTGCAGCAGTGGGCTATGAAGAGCCCTTGTTTCAGGTTATTTAGGGTAGCCTAAATGCTAGAATTTCTGTGACCAGTTCTTACAGTGGTTCTCTGAGAATAAATGGATTAAAAACCACAACCCTCTATTTAATATTTATACCCATTTATTGTCTCAGAAAAGATGTACAACATTTAAACTGCTGAACATAGGTGGCTTTTCTGTGCTCAGTGGGATTTATGGAGTGCAGAAGACACACAACTTTTTCTGCTCTTGCTGTATGTGACTGGGCATTTTGCTGGAAGTGGCCGGCAGGGTTTATTAATGGCTTTCAAACCCTGATGAGCGCGAAAGGGACCTGTCCAGAGTTCCCTTGTTTACAGACAGACTTAAAAAAAATTAGCCATGCTAATAATTCTTAGCAGAAAATGTAGGAAGTTAAAAGATGACTGAAACTTCAGGCAGGTTAAAACTGATGGGAGAGTGCAAAGAAAAGATAAAACAGTCATTGAAGAATATATTCAATGTTGTTCAACAGGCAGAAATAAAATTTGCAATTTTCTTGACTGGAAAGCATATGAGTTTTACAAGTTAAAACAATATATTTTGCTTATTTTCTTTTCATATATGTTTGCTCTAGGTGCAAAGGCACCTAATGGTCTGACCACAGAAAGAAGGGCTGAGTCTACATGTGCATTCGATCTGCTGAGACAGGCTACCCACCCCACTGTCTCTGTAGCAAAGCTGAGAATAGGACCCAAACTTCCTGATTCCCCATTCTTTGCTTATAAAAATAAAACAAAAAAAAATAAAATAATAGTTGCAAAATAATTATATAATTAATTACATTATTTACATTATAAACTTTTTATTGTTTTATGATTTAGATTTTTTTTTTTTTAACTGGAGACTATACTAAATCATATAGAGCAGATTCAGGGGAATGGAATCATAGAACAGCTTGGGTTGAAAGGGGCCTTCAAAGGTCATCTGGTCCAACCCCCCTGCAAAGAGCAGGAACATCTTCAACTAGATCAGGTTTCTCAGAACCACATCTAGCCTGGCCTTGAATGTCTCCAGGGATGGAGCACCAGATGTGAAAGCTGAGGAAATGATATTACTCATTCATTTTACACATGCAGTTACAGTCAGGGAAATCTAGTAGACACACAGAGTGAACGATAACAGTGCTCACACTTTCTGCAGGTTCCTGTCTGATATATAGGGGATAGGATGTAAATAATAATTTATAATAATTAGAAAAAATACGATCTACTCAGTCAGGAATAACCTGGTTAAAACTCTTAACACTTAGGAAGTCTTCCTCTGAGAAATTGACTGCCAGGAAAAATGGGGAGGAGGAGCTGTCAGCAAGGCCTTTCCAATGACTCACACAACAGCGCGTGAGCAACAAATGTATCTACTGTGCTATTGCTTATATTAAATATAAAAAAGTGCATGTCAGGAAGTTTCTTACAATTTTTGTTTTCATGACATGCCTTTGCTACTTTCTCTACTTTTTCAGTCACAGGTTATTAGATTTACTGCAGCTTTGGAAGGTACAACACATTAGTATCTGTCAGGTATACTGCCACTAATGACTTCTTTAGCTTGCTCAAGTACAAATACTTTACACTGATATTTATCAAGTGAACACAATTTTTTATCAATTCATTTGTCTTAGAAATGAAGAGTTTCATGCTTCCCCTGATACTGAAAGCAAGATTTCAATGAAGTCCAAAATGTTCAGTGCACTGGAAAGACTAAATTTTGCTTCCTCTCAATCATATTTAAAGTAATCTAAGTAAGATTACTGGCACAATGTTGCTTCAGCCATTATCATTAATTAGAAGTTTTGTCCTTATTTTTTCTAAGTAGCACCCTGTATAAGTGCACTCAGCAAGCTGCAAATTGTCACAGTAGCTATTGATCTTTTTGACATGCCTAATCAGCCTAATTCTGCTGATAGAAGAGTCAGTCTGATCTGTCCTGATGTTATTGACAGGAAAAAAATTGTGCAAAAAGGCAATGAAAAGTCCAGTTTAGTTAAAATAATGAATTAAGTACAATTAATCCTATCGCATATTCACATATTTGATCAATCTTGTTATTTCAGATAAGCACAATTGGGCTTAAACTGCATGAAATTCATCAGACAAATTTTTATTCATTTTCTATAGATCTTGTTCGCTGCTGAGTATTTTCATTGTTGAATTCTCATGTGAAATAATGTAAGTAAATGAAGTTTCAATGTTTCATGCAGACCTGCTATTAAATTACTTTAATTTCCCTTTAGTTACATATAGCAGAGGTGCAACAGGTGCACTTGACCCCTTATTAGTTCCATCTCCATAGAAGGTAAAGGCCTGAGCCATAGCCGTTCCAAGAACTCCTTTAGTTCCAATCTGTTCTCTGAAAACCCTCAAAGGAGCACAGGAGTGACACAGTAAGCATTGCTGCATATGAGCTTAGAACACTGATCATGCAATGAACAGAGTGGCTTTTCCAAGACAAGTGTATCAAGAAACAAGGAAAGTTGTGGGTACAAGGAGTCTCGTGCACGCCTTTTCCCATCAAATAAGTACAAACCAATCACTTTATTCCACAAATGTGACAGCTTAAGTGAGCCTTCTTTGAGCTCTCCTGGCTAAGCAACCTGATTGTATGGCAGTGATCTCCCCTTGAGCTGGGACACCTCTCAATGTTGCTCCTAAAGGCAGAGACACCTTTTACCAAAGGGAGATCTTTGGTAAGCAACCAGTATTGTGCATAATCTTGTAGTCTGGTACAGAATCTCGTGACTTGATAGCTTTGATTTTGACTTGGTAACTTTGATTTTACCTTGGTAGTTTTGAATCATTGTTCAAATTATTGTGTTGTACAGTAATAAAGTGAACCTTGCCACTGAACTTTGTTAGGTCTCACTTTTACAACATCATATTAAAGACACTTTTGATCATACCTTTGACAATGGTCTTTACAGTGATCTAAATCACCCACTCATGACAAGAAGAAAATGTCTTTTAATAGTTTTAGCTAAAATACTACTTTGTTCCATTGTTTTAAATAGTACTTGTAGTTCCTACAAGATAGACAGCTATTATATCACAGTGGTTTTAGTTTTGTATAATGAAATTCATTGCACCAAGAGGATTATCCTGAATTCTATAATTTTTTGTCTGTGGCAGTTTCTGGTATTTGTGTTTGAAACATGATTCTCTATCAGATACTAGAAATAAATCCGATGATAGACTGAAAATAGGCAGTGCAGAGGTGGAGAAAAGGACAAGAGAAAGGAATGAAATGCCCTAGAGAGGTAAATTTAACTGAAATATACTTAATAGAAAGGGAATTATAATTGCTGTTAAAATAACTGCTGTAAATCTATCTTGTAACCAGCACTGGGCCTTGTACAGTCACTGTAACCTTTTGTTTATAATACAATTTAATAAAAATGCTTCTCAAGACATCTCGTTAATGAAACTCCCACCTAATGCTTGTGTGGCTTCATTATTTTTAGTGTAGCTACACCAGCATAAAATCACAATCCTGCAACTTCAAATTCCAGCCAAGCACTAATCAGAGTCTGATCTGAGTTATGACACCATAAATCTATTGTATTTGAAATCAGTGGGATCACATGCTCTACCCAAAACCAGTTTGCTCTACTGAATGCTTAACTACTGAACCACTGCTGTGCTAGTATTATTATAGATATTTATTATGAAAGGCTGACAGTTTGATAGAAACTATTATTCTCAGGCATTGGAACATAGATGTGAGTGCTTGTGTATAACTCACTCCAATTAATTAGTTTGTTGGTATTTTATTAAGCATTAGCTGATTTTTTTTCCAAATCTACAATACTTCAGGTTTTTAGCTAATTAATTGGATGCCATCTTTGTTATTTACAAGGGGATTACAACGATAAATTAGAGTCAATTTTGAGCCAGTGTTTCCTCAATGACTGATTAATACCATCTGAAACAAGTTCATAGAGGTTATATGAAATGCTCTAGGTTGTCCGGCTGCTAAATCAGCAGCAGAAGAAAACCACCACATACGTTATTTCCAAAACGCTTTGTCTGCATGCTCTCAGCCACACCACACACTGCTAATGCTACTTTTAGTGAGAAGATTTTTAGAGATGCTGAGGCTAAGTTGCTTTTTAAATATCAAAATGTGTGTTGGACTGTGCTGCAAAGGTGATTTTTCTGCTCTCCACTGTGCAGCCACAGGAATAAGATGAGGTTATTTGCTTTCCTTCCCACTCCTTTCAATTTAAATCCATGACAGGCACCTGAAAATTTCTTGATATCACTGCTGACTCGAGTTCCAATGATCTGTGGCTTGTTTGTGATTTGTGTGTGAGGTGAATTTAGTAAACATGAAGATCTTTCTTCATTGGAGCTTGCTTTCTGGAAGGAAAGAAGGGAAGCTGTGTAGGTATGTTGCTTTTTTCACAGCACTGTTAGGTGACAGTTCAAGCAAAAAGAGCGGATGTGCTCACACTAGGAAGGAAAACAAAGATTTTTAATTCACTGCAGCTAGAAAACGTTCAGTGAGAGGACTGGATACTGGATCCAGTAAAATCTGGGATAACCAACTACTTGGTTGTGTTTGTTTGTTTGTTTTGGTTTTTTTTGTTTGTTTTTCCTTTTATCTAGAAGGAGCAATGGAAACAGATCTGAAGTTTTCATCCACTCCAGCTACTTCTGATGGTCAGTTAAGAGACAGAAGTTGTAAAGTAACCCCAGGAGCTACATTCCAAGCTAGTGATTATTGAATGTATATATATCTCTAAATATATTATTTCATGCCCTTGTACAAGAGGGAGTGGAAAAGCCAACATGTAAGACCAGGTGGATGAGAAGCAGATGGCACCCATGACTGAACAAGTTGAAGTCAGGTATTTGACAAATCTGTACATATCTGGATCATATGTCTGAAATCACCATTTAAAGAACTCTTCAGAATGCCAGTGCAGCAAAAGTCTTTGGGTTTTTTTCTAAAAAGCCTCAAGCTGGTGTGTCTGCAGCACTGAAGACACTGAGACACATTTGTGGGCAAACAGTTGGTACAAAAGACACCCAGGAGGTGATATTTGATGAGTGCAGCAGTTACTTCAAATACAGCATGTCTTGATTTAGAGTTCAGATAGGCAATCAAGTTATTGTGGCATAAAACTTTTTCACACTTCAGCTGAGCCATAATGACTATTTGTGGGTGTGCCTGTAGTCCTTAGAAAATTACAATGCAGGGACAAACAACATCCTGATCTAAATGGTGGATGAAGAAGGTGTGCAGCTGTTGAATGTGATACCACTTTGTGTGTGCAGCCAGGTGGGTAAATGGAGAGGCTAAGGCACCCTTAGATCCATGCCTGACTTAGCTCAGGCAGCAGGCTAAACTACTTCGCATTTCTTCACAGTTGGTCTTGGCTGAAACAGACACGGGGACAGCTGCTGTTGCTCAGTGAATGTGCAGTTAACTTGTTCCTCCAAATAGACAGCATATGACCTTAAGAGGACTGTTCCTACCACCTAAACCCACAGCATACATCCTGCATAGTCATTTCCTTTGCAAGTTAGAATTAAAAATCAAGAAATACACTTTTGAGTCCTCTAGTCCAGAGACGCAGGCTCACATACACAGATTTAGAGGCTCCATTCTAGCAGCACCTGGACTCTGGCAGAGGGTCTGTCCTTAATGAACACTTCCCTTTACTGACAGCCTTAGGGGTCATCACAGGGGAAACAAAAAAAGATAACAGTATTGTGTTCAGCAAAACAAGTCCTGCAGCAGGTTCTTGGAAAATGGCTAGGCAGAAGATTTACAGATAAATATGGAGCATTGAGAAAAAGGTTAAGATCTAAGTTTAAGTCATGTTCCTTTCTCCCTCTAATAATATTTTTCAGACTTGTGGACTCACAACTAATTTTGATGCTGAAGTGACTTCAGAACATTAGCTGTGCCCACTTCAAATTTTTTTCTATTTGCTCTGCTGCTCTTAGTGGTGAAAATAAAAGACTTTTTTCATCATCACCCTAAATCCCTTTAGCTTCATATTTGGAAAAGATTATAGATTTCATTAAAAAATGCACTTTGGAGGGGTATTATTCTGAGTATTCTAGTCATGATTTCACACATGGAAAGTTTGTCCTAATTTTTTCACATTTAACACTTCTCATGCTTAAAAGAACAGTGTTAAAAGTGAAGCACTCATTTTTTCCTCAAATGAGTTGCAAGTAGCTTCATTCCAAATTGGCACATTTGCTATTAGTCAGCTCTTTTTCTTAAATAACTTAGTTTTCATAAACAGAAGAACATCTGTAGGACTTTTTGTCTTATAGCAATCTTACCTATCTACTTTACTTTTCACAAAACAGAGGGTGATGCCAGATAGCAGGGCACAGAATGGGTAGAGGCAGATGGAAATTCCAAGTATTCCTACTGGAATTCATTATACATTTGACAGTATTTTGGTTGACTTTCCAGTCATACAGCTATCAGTGGTTGGAGTAGAAAGTAAACCTTACAGGAACTGACCATTCTATCTATGTATATATATGTAAGTATAAGTGAAATCTAGTCTAAATTACAATATGCATCACAAACTACCAACTTCTGATTTTAACAGTATTGGCCAATGCTGGCAAGAGTTTGGGCAGAAACTGTAGAGCAAAGATGCACAGTTCAATTTATAATTACTCTCTGTGGGAAACACCCATTGCCTGAGACTTCTTTGAAGTAATCTGTTGTAATGCAATCCTTTATCCCATCCATAGCAGGTTTTCATGAACTGATCTCCCTAGGCTTTGCAAAAGAAAGAGTTAATATCCTATTGTAGCAGGGATGAGGTGAAATGGCCTCTTCCAAAGCTTGAGGAAAATGGCAAGGGAGGATGAAAAGCATAAGGAATTTGCATCAGTGACAGTCTTGGTTCTGAGCTTTTAAGTCTACAATATTGCCAGCTTCTTGGCTAGAGGGTCCCAGTGTTTGGGAAAGTGGCAGGCATGAGGCTGATTGGCTCCACTGCCCTGGCACTGGGACGGGCTGCACCTGACCAAGGCAATGCATGTAAGTGCTCTTCCTCAGCCTTTCCTTGCTACCACCATGTCAGGGTTGGAGGTATCATTCACGAGTGCTGCTGTGCAAGACAGAGGACACCACTGTCCAAGTGCAGTGATGCACCTCCTCATAGAACTCAAGGGGCTCAGTAATGGCATGCAGGAAAACTGAAGCTGGTTCTCCCCCATGCCTTAGATATGTGGCTTACGCCTCTTTGTCTTCAGAGCTGTGTCTGCAATACACTGTACTTCAACTAATTCCATAACATAAATGTTGGAAAGACTTTTTAACTTGGAAGCATTGGTGTGCAAATGTGGCTGTGCCAATTCCAGACTTTCACTGCTAATGAAGTCTTCCCATGCTGCTTGCTTTTTAGAAACTTTCCTTCTTAGGCCTTTGCTAGATGAAAAATTTCTTCTGTATATATATGCTGAATATGTCATACCCACAGGGTAAAATGACAGCACTGAACAGTCAGAGGCTAATATACTGCTAGTTAACTTCCCCACTTAGTTGTCTGCAGCATGGAGTCTGACATCTAATTAGTGCAAAACACACCAGTCTTGTAAAACTGTCTTCAACCCCTATTGCTAACATCACTTCAGCAGTTATTAGCAACGGTGAATATTATATTTACAACTATGTATTCATTACTAAATTTCAAATTCCGACAAAATCAGAGTGGCAGCTTCTTAGAGAAGTCCCTCATATCTATACAGGAGAACTTGCTCCTTTGAGAAAAAGTGATACTGTCTTCCATTCTACATGCATGCTAAAACATGAGGGGATTCACATTGTAGTAGCTTCTTCTAGTCATAATGCCATTCAGGATTTATAAATTCAAGAGGGCCTTGTGCTGGTTAAAGGGACACAAACCTTCAAATTAGCAGTAGGTTTAAAATGCATTTGCATTAAGAGGCATAAATCACCGGTTATTCACGCGCCCTGTTACTCCAGACTTGGTGTTAATTCAGCTCTGCCCATTACCGACTGACTTCTGCTGGCTTCACTGAATGATTTTCACAGTGCACACATGATTAACTGTGTGTTAAAAAGCAGGCAAGAACAATAACACTGAGCAACAGAAGTGATTTCTGCTCACAGCAGAATATGAAAGACAGGAAGAGAGGGAGAGTATTATAATCTAAACCAATGTGACTGACCCATGCTTACTTGAAATGAATGAATAAGTATAAATCTGACTTTCCAAATATTTTTCTTAGTGTTGCTCTAGAAGAACTTGGAAGTTTGTCAACATGATGGGCATTTCATGAAAGGAGCAGTCTCAGGCTAAAAGCTCAAATATTTCTTAGCCAAATGTTTCTTAAGGAAAAATCCTTCCATCAAAAAAATCTGTAGCTGCTAGCACAGCCTACAGAAGATACACATGAAAGACAGGGACTGGGAATTGTGGGGGAGCACATGTTTTCTAATGAGAAAGTTCTCCATTCTAGAATCTTCTTTAATTTTGAAATGCTTCAGTTAGAATAAAAAATACCAGAATGTTTTCCTTTCTCTATCTACATTTTAGTAAATATGGAATAATAAATGTAAACCAATTTAAAGTATATTTAATTTCCTTCCTAAAATCACCAAGTGTGGTAAAATATGTTTTTCTTTTTTATTAACAGAGGGCCGTATGCTTAATTGATACTACAGCGTACGAAGAATGTAGGATTTGGCTCTAGTGAGTCACACTGCTGCTGTGAGCTTATTTTTTTAACCCACACTGTTGTTTCTCTGTGGTTACTTGTAGCAACTGCATAGACAGATATAACCATGGCATGATTATTCCTTACCAGCTCATTGCTGCCATCCTCATCAAAATCCTCCTCTATCCCATCAGTCATATCTTCTCCATCCCCATCTGCATCTGGCCCTCCTTCAATTGGCTCTTCCGTAGAATTATCTGCATTCTCTGATATGCATTCCTCTTGAATCAAATCAGCATTATCTTCCATTTGTTTCTTTTGAGCTTCTGTAAGGAAAACATACTCTATAGAGATTCAGTAACCTTCCCTATTGGTGGAAAAGAAAAGTGCTCTGAGGAAGAAACCAAAGCTTCCCCTCTCCAGGTGTGTTAGCTTTGTAAAATTCAGTGTGTTAATATCTACCAGGCAAATATGATAAACCCCCTTGTTTAAAAAAAATAATGCATAAGTCAATCTAGTGCAAACACGCTCATCTGTCCCATGCAGTAGCTGAAGGTGTGATTCACAAGTGGATCCAGCTTTCTGATTTTCTGGACTTTGCCTTGGGAATTCAATTGGCATAGTCACTATATATTTATTTATTTGCAGCCATTGAGAAGTACATAAATCTCCATGCTCTGAGAAGTGTAAGGCTGTTAATTTCCAATGAGTGAACAAAGATTTGCATAAATTTGTTGTGAGTATATCTCAACAGCCGCACAAATCAAATCCTTCTAGACAACTGAGCATGTTATTTATATTTTACATATGGAGTAAAGTAGCTGTTTCTCCTCACTGGTATAATGTGCTGAGGTAAATGGAGAATGCCTCTTCCAATTACCCAACTATAGGCTTCCTGTAATTTCTCCAAGGCAGTGAAAAGGAAGACCATTTCCGTGGAGGGCCAGAGGATCTGTTCCACTTGGTTTAGCACAGATAGCTGCATTGTTGTGAATATGCACTGTAAGACTCCTGGATACGCTGAGTAATTTCATCCAGGCAGCAGAAATCCAGAGGAGTATTGAGGGAGGAATGACAGAGACAGAGTGGCCAGAAGAATGGTTTGAGTGATCAGTCTTATTCTTATGCACATCAGGAGTTAGATGAAGAGCTTTATGTACTCAAAGTGAATATGGGCCAGAGAATTGGTTGCATGTAGCTGAAATACCAATGCCTTTTCAGTCTGAGGCTGACAATATCTATCAATAATCAAATTTCTAGAACAAAACCATATATTTCTTTGTTAGATTAACTGTTCCATAATGGTAGTAGTACATCTCCTATCTTGTTGGACAGCCAATGAATCTGCAGATTCTCTGAGCAGCTCTATATTTTTCAGCTATATGAATATAATATTATTTTACTACGAATTATTAGCAACTGCACATAATATTCAAATCTGCTCATACTTTTTTTTATCGTAGTCTTAAACCAAGTCGTTTGCTTTCCCTTCTGCCTGTGCACATTTATTTTGCAACTTTCATTTCTTCAGTCTTTGTTAGTCTCTAGCCCCTTGTTTTCAAATTCATTACCTGAAGACATAGAACAATTAAGCTTTTATCCCTTAGTCACATAATTACTTCAGAAAGATTCTTGGACTTAAAGAATAAAAGTAATCTTAGATAACTGCTTCAACAGCACTGTAGTCACACACAGTAGTAGAAGATTCAGCCTGTGGAACCTCAGCATCTATGTATAAGGTGGTCTATAAAATACTATACTAGTTATAAATTACTGTGTTACTTGTCTTACTGCACAAGGAAATGTGGATGGAATCAGCTATGTCTATGTCCTGCCACACCACCTTCTGCTTCAAGTCACTTTTGAGATTAACCCAGCTGTGGCAGTGACACACTGAATCAACTTTGGTCAAAGCTTTCAAAAAAGGTTCCTGAAATTATGGACTTAATACTTTCAAATGGGAAAACTTTTAGGACACAACTGCTAAAAAAATAGGTCACTCAGTTAATTTTCTGAATGAGAACATACACTGGCTTCTTCAGAAGAGTATCAAATACTGGCTCAGCATCTAACTCTAGGGCTTTTCTGAGAAGCTAACCCTGTGATCCTCTCTTTCAGCATCCAGCTCTGATATTACAGGGAGAATATTTTCCTTTAATAATTTATTTCTTTTCCACATTAGAACACCTTCTTATCCCTGGCTTCATAATTTAGATTTTTACAAAGAAGCTGTTCCTGAAGTTTCCCTATATAGAGGAAATCCTTTTATCTATAGCCCTCTACTGTAGTGGTGACCTTATAGGAAAGACAGAACATCGGCTATAACAAATTTTCACGCAGCTGTAGAACAGTAACCAACATATGCACTGAACTTGTCCAGCTTGTCTGCTTAATATACCACATTCTTCCAAATGTATAACTTTTAAGATTAATAATTAAATATTCTTTCTTAAAGAGATGCAAACTTAAAAGACAAAAGGGCAAGATGATGTCTCAGTTTTTTGTTGTGTGTAAATGAGGCATAGATCCTCTCTCTGATCCCAATCTAGAGAGGCCACACCTTCTGGCAGAGGAAAGTAAGAAATAATATTGAGAAATCATAGAGAAGGAACAAAATCATCACACATCTGACACCGTAAATGAAATAGTTTAGCAACTGATGTAGCTTTCTCTTTAAGCTGAGGAAGCAATCGTCTGCAGACTAATCACCCAGGCTGCATAACCCTCTTTTTCAGTTCAGGAGATGTAAATGGGGATCCACACTTACTGGTCTCTCTGAGGTGTTTTTTCTCCTCATACCCTCTGATGGGAAAAGAAATATGGGGGATGGGTTCTGCACCTGATGTTCTAAAACATCAACAATTTGAAACCAGTTTTTTTATCTCTGGGGATATTATTCAATGCTTGTCTTCAAAAGGCATAATTGTATGATTCAATACAAATCAACCTTTCCCTATTTGAGCTGATTTCTATTTAAATGAGTTCAGTACAGTCCTTTAGCAAAAATGAAAATTGGATATCAAAGTACAATAAGATGCAGGTTTTTTTGCATGGTAATGGATTTTATATAAAAGCTACCTGAAGTAGGGATGCACCACCTCACAGCATTTCAGTACGCAAGTGATTCAAAGGAGTGCCTTGCAATTACATCTTCACTGATTATACCAACTTTTATCTAACTTGCATAAAGTACAAAACGAAATATAATGAATACATATTGTGCATGGTTTTCCTGAAAGAGATAATCACATTCTGTACTAATGGCTTACCTTAGACTTGCAAAAAAGCACTCAACTTATTTATGAGATAAACTATAACAGCTGAGGTATTGGTTCTGGTCTATCAACTTCGAAAATGATTGTAAATAAAAGGCAGAAGGTTTTTCAGAGCTGGTTTTGGTTTTCTGTTTTGCTCTCCTTGTGATATTTTTTACTTGCTTGCTTGTTTGGGTTTTTTTATTTGTTAACCACAAAACATTTTTCTGTAGCGTTCTGCCCTAGGAAGATGTTCATTAGAGCTACTTCTAAATGTGAGATAAGGTTCAGAGAGGTACTCCCACAATAGATCAGGAAATAGGGCAGGCACTTGGGAATAGGAGGGATTCAGATCTAAATACCTATTTTGCCTGCATCATATTCAAGAACCTAAACTGCTAATTCCCACAAATGTCTCAGATAGTCTTGATGGAACTTTCTTTATGTGTCCTGTTGGGTCTTTTAGGCTTATCACATAATTCAGTGTGGATATGACATATAACATATATCGCATAACTTATGTGATCAGTTATCACATAATTGACTTGAGTTATGCAAGGGACACAAGTCTGAATGTTCAGACACCCAGACAGCTGTAGGTTATGAGGTAGAATTTCCTTCACATATTTCACACAAAATACATAAAAGTTTTCATCGAGAATGAAGAGAGAAAAAAAAAGAAACTTTGAGATTTTTCATGAAAAAAGGCTTCCATTTCCCAGCTAACTCTCATCAAAATAAGCTCGCTAGTACACAGCCCCTGTACAGAGATATACAGTGATTTATAAGGAAATAACTAAAGGAATACCACAGGCAGTGGTAAGAACTGAGTTTGTTTTCTATATATGCTGTGGTGAAAATACAAACTCATAAATCCCTCATAAGTGCTCAGCAGAGCTTTAAAGCGCTGCCAGCTGAGATCATTCATCTAACAAAATGATCACTGTAATGATAAAAATAGATATTGATTAAGTTAAAAAGTAGTGTTGGATTTTGTCATTCCCAAGGTTTGGCTCAAAACAAAACATTTCAAGCCAGAGAAAAGCTGACCTCAACATGTTGTTGGTTTTATAGAGACACCACAGCTTCACACAACAGTTTGGGTTGGAAGGGATCTCTGGAGTCTCCAAGTCCAACTGCTCTTCAAAGCAGGGTCAAACTCAAAGTTTAGTCCAAGTCCACGGAGCTACGGAGTTTTGAATGCTTCCAAGGACAGAGCAGCCACTTTCTCTCTGGGAATCCTGCTATACTGCTTAGTTGAACTTCTTTTCCTTATATCAAACAGGAATTTCCCTTGCTGCAACTTGTGATTATTGCTCAGGCAATAATTCCTGATATAGACCATTTTGCAATTCTGAAGGTGGATAGCACAACATCCCCAGAGTCAACAACCTTTAACTTAATTCTGTCCAGTAATTTTATTTAGCTATATTTTGTTTCCAGAACATCTTTTATTTCCTTCTTTTTCTCTTTTTCCCCTGTTTTTTAATTTTCCTACTGCGCAATAGAAAACAATTCTTGAAATGATGTTGCATGTCCTGTAAATAATATCAGTTTATCCTTCCAGTAGTTGTACTTGAGAGTTAATTTACCTTGCTTTAGACCTCCATTATGTAACAAAATTTCTGGAAGGATTCAGTTCTCTCTGGTCTGTCTGTTTGACTAATAACTAGGCTTTAATTCATTTGACTACAGATTGCTTTCACCTACCTGCTTCAGCTTTTTGCTGCTTTTCAATCTTTTCCAGTCTCCCTAGCAAGGAGTCAATTTTTGTTTTGATTTGGGTTAATTCCTTCTTGATTGTTTGCAACTCATCTGATTTCACTGTGGAAAGAGAGCAAAGATGTAAAACATGACATAAACTACATTTGCAGTCCCTCCTGAACAAAACATAAGTCTTTTCTTTCCTCTGTAGTACCAAAAATCTACTCTCTAACTTCTGTCAGTATTTTTATAGATTTAACATTTAAAATGAACAGTGTTAGTTAAAAATGGTGAATCCTAGGAAATCACAGAGTTCTAAGCCCTAATGGAAAGAGGTTACGCGAGGTGCATTACTTTGTAATAAGCATTTCAGGCAAAATGTCTCAAGGGCATTCTTAGTATTTCCAAGTAGCTTTACCGAAAAACAGCCTATAATGAAAGAGTGATTCAAATATGACAGACAGTTCACAGTCTCGCAACGCTATTTTGCTTGACTACTTTGTAATAACAGAGACAATAATAAAAAGTTCCCTCACAGTAGTAGTAGTTATTTTTCAACAAGTGTGAATAGTAACATAAATTCTAGGGCAGCCAGGAATGCAATGTTATGTTCCAGTCAACAGCTTCATTGCAATAGGTTTTAAGTATTATTGCTTTAAAAGCTTTCAGTTCTGGTAATTTCTTGTACTTTTCCCAGCTATGGATATCATATAAAAATATTTATTTTTATGATCACATCCAGCGACATGGAGGCATTGACTACAAATGAAGTGCTGAAGTTTCCAAATCTGTGCTGTGTTGCATTGCATTACTTTTTAATTTATGTTCATTATTGCTCTCTCATTGTCTAACGCAAGAAGGAGGACCTGGCTTGGCAGCATTTTGGCTTCAGAAGAAACAGCACTGCAGTCCTCCTGAATGACCTTATTATTATGACATGATCAAGATATATCTTTATGCTCAGAAGATAGTCCAAACAAATTCACTTGCCCTGTCTGTGCTAAGATATAATGTCGAAAAGGCCCAGGGGAGAAAATGGGAAGCCTGTGCTAGCATGGGAGATTAAAGTAATTTATAAAGGTCAAGAGTAGGTAACACAACTGTCATTCTTACAACTCTTTCAGGAAGAACTGGACTATCACCTTAAACTGCAAGTGACTGGCAATGGAAGCGCACTGGGTAGTACTACTCCTCCATCCTTACCACGGCTGAAGGAGGATGTGCTTTGACTCGGTGTGTATATCCAGAGCCTGGGAAAAGGGATGTTCTGACATAGAAAAGGACATGTTCCTTTTCTGTCCAAAGGGTCTCCTGGCTGTAACTTGCCATATCAGTCCTGTTTATTAATTCTTGGGCACGTGTCTCATCATGGTGTCTCATGGGTATTTTTTATCAGATAGTCAAAATCTTATGATGAAGTGTGCAGGCAAGCTACTTCATGCTTTAGTGATAGTAAACAAGTATGTGTTTGCATCAAAATCAGCCTTATTGCAAACTTGGAGCACGTTCACTGAGGTTGAAACCAAGGGTTTTTATCTTAGTGTTTGGGCTGTGTGCATTATAGTTATCACAAGTCAGCAAAAAGCAGTAAGTTGCTACCTGTGGTAATGAACTTGCTTAATTATGTGCTTATATTAAGAAATTGTATATCTCACACTGTCATAGTTTGAAACCTTTGGTATATTAAATGAATGGTAGGACTTAACTAAGCTTAAAAGTAACCTTAGTGCTAGACCTTTATATGTTGTACAGTATTTGATGGTGTTATTCTGTATATTTATAGAGCAAGGCTTTAAAGTGTTCTTAGAGAAATAACGGGTCACTGTCCAATCCACCCAGATCTGTGACAAAATGCTAAGATTCTGACAACTGTATATTTAGAAGGTTACTGCTTCCCCAGGGGCACTGGCTGGTCCATGCTGGATTAGCAAGGCAGTGCACACAACAGGGTGAAATAGCATGAATCTGTCCAATGGGGAATGTTAAGTGTTTGCTGCAATCCACTATGAAGCCAGCTGGCAACATGTTCCGTGTGGCCAAGCTGTTACGTTAGAGGTGCTCCCTTGAAAGGCAAATAGCAGGCTTGCCAAGGGTAAAAGATCAAAAGCTAGAAGCAACACTGCAAGGACCTAATGGTATTTGTTCCCAGTCTAGAAAGCAAAGCAGAAAACATTTGCACTTCTGAGTTTGATAGTGAAAAAGGCATATACATGGGATTACTGTTCAACTGAGGTCAAACCTGCTTCACAAGGGTTTCCCTGTGGTGTCTCAGTGAGGAATCAGTTCAGAAAGAAGACTGTACCAGAGGGAACACAGGCACAACAGTGAGGATTCAGTAACAAACAAAAATGCTATAAATGACTGAGGAGCCTCATTGCTACCTTGCAAAATTCCCCTGTGCCAAAACTTTTTCCTCAAGCTGTGGCGACAGAACATGTAATTTATCATTCACATTTAATGAGGTGATTCCGTCATACAGTCAATCACTTCAAGTTAACAATAAAAACTGAAAGAAAAAAAGGGAAAAATTCTAACAAATCTGCAGAAGTTAGAAATTTTCACTGTTTCCAACATCGTGACAATGTAATTTTTTAAGTTGCTCATTGTCTTGACTTGCAAGAATTGTACAAATCTTCTAAATCATTCTTCTAGAGAAATTTCACTCTCAGTCGTATTGCAGGTATTTTCTGTAGTAATCAGCAATTACTAAAGACAAATTATAAAGGGTCCTGATGGGAAAAATACATCCTTGTGACAAAGAAGGCTGTCAGCATGCTAGGCTGCATTAGGAGGAGTGTTGCCAGCAGATTGTCACGGTTTAACCATATGTGGCAACTAAGCAACACACAGCTGCTTCCTCATTCAAGTTTAGGAACTAACCCCCCCTTCCCCCCCCCCCCCCCCCAGCAGGATGGGGAGAAGAGAATTGGAAGAGGAAAAGTGAGAAAACTTGAGGGTTGAGATAAAAAGAGTTTAATAGTTGAAATCATAGAATTATAGAATCATAGAATAGTTAGCATTGGAAAGGACCTGAAGATCATCTAGTTCCAACACCCCTGCCATGGGCACCTCCCACTAAACCATGCCACCTAACGCTCTGTCCAATCCAGTCTTGAACACCGCCAGCGATGGAGCATTCACAACTTCCCTGGGCAACCCATTCCAGTGCCTCACCACCCTTAAAGAATTTCTTCCTCATATCCAATCTAAACTTCCCCTGTTTAAGTTTGACCCTGTTACCCCTTGTCCTATCACTACAGTCCCTACTGAATCCTACTGAATACTCCCCAGCATCCCTATAGTCCCCCTTCAGATATTGGAAGGCTGCTATGAGGTCTTCACGTAGCCTTCTCCAGGCTGAACAGCCCCAACTTTATCATCCTATCTTCATACGGGATATACTGCTACTACTGCTATTACTACTATTACTGATTAGAATAATATAATGAAAAGGAAAATAACAAAGAGAGAGAAATAAACCCAAGAAAAACAACTGATGCAAAATATGTTGCTCACCACCAACTGATCAACGCCCAGCCAGTCCCCAAGCAGCAGCCCCTAGCCAACCTCCCCCCTAGTTTATTGTTGAGCAAGATGTCATATGGGATGCGATGTTTCTTTGGTCAGCCTGAGTCAGCTGTCCCAGTTGTGTCCCTTCCTAAAATTTTGTGCACTCCCAGCCTGCTCACTGTCAGGGTGCTTTAAGAAATAGAGAAAGGACTTGACTCTGTGTAAGCACGTCTCAGAAATAACTAAAATATCTGTGAGTTATCAACACTTTTTCCAGCATGAATCCAAAACATAGCCCCATACTAGCTACTATGAAGAACATTAATTCTACCCCAGCCAAAACCAGTGTACCCCTCAACACAGCACTTGTGAGGTGACATCTGGAGCATTGTGTCCAGTTCTGGCCACCTGGTACAAAAAGGAATGAAGACAAAGTCAGACTCTTCTCAGTAGTGCCCACTACTACATAAAAAATAATTGGCACGAATTAAAACGTGAAATTCCATCTAAACACAAGAAAATGCTGTTTTCTTTTTTTTGATTTCTTTTTTTTTTTTTTCCTTGTGAGGGTGGTCAAATGCTTGCACAGATCACCCAGAGAGGCTGTGGAGTTTCAACCTTTAGAGATATTCGAGAGTTTCCTGGGTACAACCCTGGTAAACTTGCTGTAAATGGTCCTGCTTAGGCAGGGCAATTGGACTAGATGAGCTCCCGAGGTCCCTTCCAAACTTGACCATTCTGTGATTCTGTGGTAGAAAGCTTGGGAAGAACTTTAGGCTATTTATGACAAAGTGAAATGTAAAAACTGTATATACTGTACGTCAAGTGTCCTCCTATGAGTATATAAATTCTCCTTTAAAATGCCACAGATTTTTTTTTCTTCAGGCAAGAAATAAAACAATTGATAAACATGAAAGTAAATCTGCATGAGTCCAAATATCTGTTCTTGTGCTGTTGAGTAAAAGAATAGGAAAAAAAGTAGCTTACTGCATTTATTTTTTCCTATTAGCAGATAAGCAAAAGCCAACAAGTGACAGAAATGCATGTGTTGGGAAGGAAAGAAATTACTAATGAAATTCCCCAAACACTAGAGTCAAAATGGCTAAATATCTTCAACAAGTATTTTTGACTTTGATGCCAAAAAGTAAATAAACAGGTTCATTTTGTTGATGACATGAAATCGGAAGGTATCATCTATTCAAAGTGAACTGGAATGGAAGAAACTGGAATGCTTATCACAAATACGATTAGACTCACTCTGGTCAGATCTGTCGTTACCTCAACCATTTGTGCCCCATGTTGGGAGCCAAAAAGAACTGTCATGGTTTAAGCCCAGCTGTAACTCAGAACCACACAGCTGCTCCCTCACTCCCCCTCTTCCTCCCCCCCACTCCCAGAGGGATGGGGAGGAGAATCAAAAGAATGTAACTCCCACGGCTGAGATAAGAACAATCCAGTAACTAAGATATAACACAAACCACTGCTGCTACCACCAATAATAATAATGATAAGGGAAATAACAAGGGAAGAGAATACAACCATTCACCATCTGCTGACCAATACCCAGCCCTACCCAGCAGTGATCTAACCCTTCTGGGTAACTGCCCCCAGTTTGTATAGTGGGCATGCCGTGCTGCGGCATGGAATACCTCTTTGGTCAGTTTGGGTCAGGTGTCCTGTCTCTGCTTCCTCCCGGCTTCCCCTCCTCCCTGGCAGAGCATGAGGCTCAGAAAGTCTTCGGTCAGAGTAAACATTACTGAGCAACAACTGAAAACGTCGATGTTATCAGTGCTGTTCCCAGGCTGAAAGCCAAAACCACAGCGCTGCACCAGCTGCTAAGAAGGAGAAAAATGACTGCTACTGCTGAACGCAGGACCAGGGGTCAGGTGATTTTAACACTTCCTACCACTGAAAAAAGACGCAATGTGATTGCGCTGAAAAAAGGTCCCACACTTGACTAGCAGCAGAATTCCTACTCTTAACATTGAAGGTATTAAGCATAAAAAGACTGACAGAATTATCCTTGGCTGTAGCTGCAATCTCAGGTTGACAACAGGCTACACTATAATGTAGCCATGAGAAAGAAAATGCAGTGTTATGATGTCTCAAATGATGTATTGCTAAAGATGAAGTACAATGACATTTTACAAAGACCTGGTGATATCTGCATCCTGAATAATGCATACAGGTTGAACCACTGAATTCTGTTGTGTGTGGGGAGCAGGACCATGAAGATGATCATAAGAATGGAAAGCCTGCAGTGTGACAGAAGAGTTTTGCTTGTTTGCCTGAGACAAAAGAAGGCAAAAAAGAAACACAATTTTAAAGTTAAAGCAGTGTTGGCACAACAAATGGATATGAACAAATAATAAAACAATTTAAGCAGGAAATTAAAGAAACAGAGACAAAACCAAACCCAAACTAGCTTTAAATTGGAGCTTAAAGGATTAAATTATGTGCCCACTTGCAACAGTAATGAATTAGAATCAGTGACCCTTTCCAGCCCTCTGCCAGGACTGCAAGGGCCTTCCAGAATGCATCTTTCATTGAAGCATGCAGCACCAAAGGAGACAAACTGCATCTGGCTCAAAACAAGAGATTTAAAATTGAGGTCAATCACATTTTTAGATGAAAGGGCTAGTGTTGAATTACAGCTATATTTGTGAAACATTTTTTGCCATAACTACAAATTGATTCATCCACAAAGCATGATTCAGATTTTTTTTTAAATGTCATGTATTTTTATCTAAACCTTCATGTTTAATATAAAATATTTTATCATATTGCATTACTTTAGATTTCACTGAAAAATGGGTTAGCTAATGAAGTTAAATTTAAACGAGTCAAAATGGATCAATATAAAGGCACAGTTCAGGACGTATTGTAACATCTTAAGGGTCTACTCCTTAATCTCAAACACACAGGGCATAAAAATTTTGATTAGTGTGTTCCTCCTGATTTTAGATGTGTAGAATAAAAGTACATATCCCAAGAGCTACAGTTTGTATATTGGCAGATTTTTTTCTAGTTCTAAACAGCAATCTGCATCTGCTGCTTCATGCCATTAATGAGAACTACTATGTGTAGTTTCCACATCAGAACGTTTCATTTTGTGAGTTACTTTAAATAATGTGAAAAGGCCGATTAATTTTTTTTCTGGTCTTTGAAGTTAAGAAAAAACCAAAATGCTGTCAACTGATCTTTGAAAAATTATAGATTCAGGAAAGAAACAAAAGTAATTTTGTGTTTTGGAAGCACACTTCGAACACATTGCAGCTTTTTGGTAGAACAAGAATTTACTGCACTGGCAGACATTATTTTGTAGATGTAGTTATCAATAAGCAAGGCATTTTTGGTATTACGTTTTTACAACATCTTTGCTTTGTGCCACAACAAACTTCTGGTTTTGGACTGCTGGTTTTCAGAAGTGAGTCCCTCTAATCCTGGTAATTTCACTGCGGGGGGTCTCTCTGACCTTTAATACTTCATGTATGGGTTCATTTTCTGAATCCAGTCTGAGCGGAGAACAGCTATGGGAGCAGTTATGCCTATGAGATTTCTGCTTAAATCTTGAAAGTCTATTAGAGGGTGTAATCTGATGAGAGTTTTGCTATTTGGAGGTGAAATCTTTGAAGCATAGGCAACATCATTTTGATATAGTTAATTCTGAACCTGCTATTAAGTTCTTTTATGGTGCTGAATTTCATTAAACCCTAAAATAGCTTCTTTTCCACTAACTGTTTCTTCTTATTGAATAGATCCTTTATTTAACTAGCAATAAATTGCAAGTAGAATCAACAGTGCATTAGTTCAAGGGGTTCAGATTAGCAGTGTAGAGTAAGGGGCAACAAAAAATTAAATTGCTTCTCCCCATATTTCAACGTAGACAACTTTTCCAAAAAAAATAGCAAAAGAAGCCCCAAACTATGTTCTTTATTTTCTTACTTGAAGTCCCCAAGGGACTGGTTCAGTTATTTCTCTGATAAACGTCTTAGCAATAAGCTGATTATATTCCTGTCCAAGTCAACAAAATTGTGTTTCTACTTTTATGATGGGTTGGTTGGACTTGACAAAAAAGGAAGTAATTCTATGGGGAATTCAAGCATGAAAGTCTGTATACTGTGTGTCTGACTCCTTTTAAATGTGTGCTGTATGCAGAAAGAAAATTTTCTGCAGTTTATTCCAGCATGATAAATAGTCTTTACAGTTGCGTGCCAAATGCCACTGTAAAGAACTAAGGGTGGAAATTCAACAGAGGTCAAAACATCAGCCCACATTTTTAGCAATACAACTTGCAGCTCTCCTTTCAGTGTTAAAGAGCTGGATCTTGTGATTTGGTGCTCCAAGACTGACGTTTTTAGAGTTCACATCACACTTGAAAATGAAGGATACTTTTACTGGGCATAACACTGTCTGTTAGGATCTCTAGACTTCTACATTCACTTTCATTAAATAATTTGCAGGTTCTGAAACACTTGCCATGTTATGATAACAGTGTTTTGGAGGTCTTAAATCAAGTAGCTATGGGTACTCAGACAGGGGATGATTCCTCTAATATACGTTATGCATTACTTAAGTCCTCACATAGTACCACAAAAGATTTTCTGAAATGCAATATAAATAATAAAGCAAATTTGGCAATTATTATGGGAAACGGGTATCTATATGCTAACGTAATATGTTCTGTCCCATTCACTACAATGAAAACCCCAATTTCTGGGTGAGAGATTTCCTTGACATCTATTGGGATATACTAAGGTCCTCAGCTCTCTGGAAGAATTTTTGAGTAATTCTTATTCTGAACAATGAGAAGTATGTATATAAAAAAATTATCTTAAAAATAATCAGTATTTTCAGGGAAAAGTGAGTCTGAAAAGCCTATTCTTATTAGACTATGCTTTAGGAAAATCAGTGAATAGAATGCACTGATACTACTGGCTTTTCATATGGATAAGACAACAGTAAAGGATGAAAAAAGGAGATCTAATGAATGAATCTGCAAGTATATACACCTACTAAAGCTTTGGTTCACTGTGTGAAAACCCAAAGCCCCAAGGGCTGGGAAAGGCTATCAACATAATTTCAATTCTATGTGTACTAAAGTGAAGATCTTGAGCTGCATGTTTTCTTTTAAATTAATATAATTAATATTAATCATAATTCATTACTTAAAGTATTGAGGGAAGACAAAAAGTAGCTACGGACAGGGGATTAGTTCAAGATGTGTATGAAAAAGTCTAGAATCATATTCATCATCCAGAGAACAAAGGAAGTGTTTCTACTCCCAGGCATCCTCTTAGGATGCATGTGAGCTCCATAATATTGTACCTAAATTGAAATGTCTTCCTGTGTGCCAGGTATCAAAGCTCCAACTGCTGGTAATGGGCATATAGCCAGTTCATTCTCTGGAGACTGGTGTGTGATTCAACTATACAGATATCAGAGCCTTTATTTCTCAGAACATCATCCTTTCTAAGGAATTGCTTGAGCTTCTTATGTCACAGTGTACATTAGCTCTGTTTATCACACTGACATTCTTTCAGTCACATGCATGTTTATTACATATTTCCTTTTGAGGTCTCTGATACCATCAGTTCATACAATAGGATCAAGAATGGATATTAGAGGGCTCACTGGCGGTCCATCTTCTTTGTTAGGTGCTAATGTGTGAGATTTGGGTATGTTAAAAGTACATAATTGGCTCATGTCGATGCCGTAATTAATCCCTGTTGCAGTAAGGTGCACTCTTGGTAGATTCACTTATTTCATGATTCTGTGTAAACCAGCATGATGCTTTGTTTGCCAGTCTGGTACTCCAAGTGCCTTATTGAAGTCCCTTCATTCTTTCTAATATCTGATCCCTACCTGATCTTTCTCTTCCTCTTCCAGTGACGTTTCCAAGGACAGTATCACTCCACATAAGGGGCAGGGGAAGACAGGTGGGTGCTGAAAGATGCATGAAGAGGAAGATGAAGTTCCCACGACATACTATGGAGTGGGGGTCTTGGTCAGCATGGAGGAGGAATGCTTATTGTTCATCAGCTCTTCTAAGGCCAACTCACTAAAGAAGGGTTAAATAACCCCAAGTTGCCAATCCTGATTTAGATTCCCTTTAGAACAGACAAAGACATTTTGCTTCTTTCTACCCTAAAAGGAATCTGGCAAAAAAAGGACACACAGCCCAACCTCCCCCATGCTCCCAGCCCACTTCCCACCAGCTCACATACAACCCTCAAGTCTCCACAGAAATCAGTGTGCCTTTGTTTATAACAAGATTAATAGCTTTCCTTTATTATCAGCTGTTCACAAGACCTCATAGTGTATAAGCAGTCAGGATGATAGGAAATTTTAAACAGGCTTCTAATGAAGCCAAGGGAGTGGGTCAAATGTTGATGGGATTTTCTTCAAAACCTACACCAGTGTGCTCTTTGACTTGAGGGAAAGGCATGCCAGCTTCAGTAATCAAACCAGTTCGTCAAGCTAGAGGCTGAGGGTAGGAAATAACTGCAAGAGAGCTATATAATGGAAGCTGTCTGCTTGCAGAAATTAGTAAGATCATTGTTTCAATAATATCCAACTGAAACGAGCAACTCACATTTGGATCCTGAGGAAGAAGCCCCACTTGAGGTGGATCGTGATGCTCCTTTCATGGAGAAAACCCCTTTGCCTCTGCGAGTTGTTGTCACAGTCACACGAGGACGTTTCAGTGGAATTACTGCACGAGGTGGTGGGGGGACACGGCCGTGGTAATCAAACAACCTAGAAAAGATAAAGTCAGCTAGACTTCATAAAACCTTATATGAAACCCTGTCAACAAAATTTTCATGTTATCTTTGAGAAAATTACCCTTCAAAACTGTAATCACTTTAGATCACAGTCAAACTAGATTTCAAGGACCTATGCACATTAAGTGCCATATTTAGATTTCAGTCACAGACCAGTGCATACTTCATATTTTTTGTATAATTTAAATGAGGGATGTGTTATGGGACCGTATTATTTGCAGTATGGAAAATCCATAACCTGCTTTCCACAGGTCTACATCATTTCATTGCACATAGCTAGTAGCAATACATTTTGTTGTGGTGACATTTCAGCTCTTTTATTACATGCATGGCTTAAATTCTAGTTTTCTACCTCCCATCCTTAAAGACAGAAAAAAATTTGAACTTTTCTGAAGCCAAACATTGCCATAAAAAAAAATACCTTGCAGTTTCTGAAATAGCAAGAGTATTTATAGTGAGGCACCTGTATGTCCTTCTGAATGCATAGAAAAGAGGTCCCAGCATATGCTGTCTTTATTGAAGAACGAATTGATGCAGGATGACTAAAATACCCAAGCATGCTTAATAGAAAGAAGACTTGTTCAAACCCCACTGTAGCAAGTAAATATTCAGAGAATTACTACAGTAAATAAAAGACAGCCTGGAACCAAAATGAACTAGTGTTCCCAAAGAAAATACCCAATCCTAAAAACACAGTTATCACCAGGTGACTAACCTGTGTAGAAGAAAATAAAGACAGTAGAAAAGGTGATTAAAACTACATATACATTAAGAAAATAAAAACCAATGGGCTTTCCATTTGGCAGGTCAGGAGAAGAAAGTTCAGAAAATTAAGATTTGCTGTTCAGAGACTGAAGCAGAGGAACAAGCAACATTCTCATGAAATGTTCTTAAGTTTCTTTCAAATGATACTTGCTACTAGTAACTATGGAAATTTATAACTGCATGTTTACTTTTAACAATTCTGACTACTGTTGCCCAGCTGGGCAGATAGATAGATACGCATTTGAAAAAAGATGCCCAAGAAATAGTAATTCACTCACCACACTAACCGCATGCTGAACAGGAAGCAGAATCAAACTTAGCTTCTTCTAGCCTGTTTTCTGGCAAGTAAACATCTAATGCTTAAATCCCAGGATCCTTACTGTTGTCTGTACCATAATGCTATAGGCAATATAACCAGCTCTTTCGTTTTCCATAGCTGCCTAAAAAATGTGTCACAGAGATCATGTCACCCCCCCTGAACTTGAACCCTGTGGCCTTGAATACTCTTGGTGAATAAGCAGTTTCTAGCCATTGTGAGCATAACTAAACAATTGTGTATGAAGATGAACACTAAAATATATTTGGGACTTTTAACAGAGATATTATTATTTGTTGCCACTCATCATTTATCACATTGGGTAGTCTGGAGGTTAGCCACAACCTCCATTAGACATTACTGGAAAGAATGTTTCAGAACTTTTTATTATTTTTATTTTTGTTTTATTATTATTCCAAAGGTGATTTTTTCTAACTTCCAATATTTAATGCTGTTCTGGTTTAAACCCAGATGGTAACTCAGGACCATGCAGATGCTAACTTACCCCCCACACCTTACTCTCCCGAAAGATTTATACATCAGAAAATTTCACTATTGAATAGATTTATGGACACATTTCATGCAGCGGTTTTCCATAATAAGACAATCATCAACATAGATAGACACCAAGTTCTACAGAAACTACCTTCAATATCTCTGTCGTGGATTAAGCCAGTTTGCTCACTCACTCACTCACTCCCCTCTCTTTCTTCCCCAGTCCCGGGGGGATGGGGAGGAGAATCGAAAGAATGCAACTCCCACAGGTTGAGATAAGAACAGTTTAGTAACTAAGGTATAACACAAATCACTACTGCTACTACCAAGTAATAATAATGACAGAAGAAGTACAAAGAAAGAGAATACAACTGCTCACCAAGCCTGACCCAGCCAGTCCACCCCCCAGCAGTGAACCCCTTAATTCACCACCACACCCTTCCGGGTCTCTGCTCTCCGTTTTCACATCCTGGGCATGTTGTGCTGTGGTATGGAATAACCTCTTTGGTCAGTTTGGGTCAGGTGTCCTGTCTCTGCTTCCTCCCGGCTTCCCCTCCTCCCTGGCAGAGCATGAGGCTCAGAAAGTCCTTGGTCAGACCAAAACACTACCAAGCAGTAACTGAAAACACTGGTGTTATCAGCGCTGTTCTCAGGCCAAAAATCAAAAACACAGTGCTGCACCAGCTACCAAGAAGGTAAATGACTGCTCCTGCTGAACCCATGACAATCTCATAAGTATTTTACTGTGGAAATTTGACCATTATAGTTGTTAATTTCTACTAACCATAGAATCATAGAATCATAGAGTAGTTAGGGTTGGAAAGGACCTTAAGATTATCTAGTTCCAACCCCCCTCCTGTGGCCAGGGACACCTCCCACTAAACCACGCCACCCAAGGCTATGTCCAACCCAGCCTTGAACACCACCAGTGATGGAGCATTCACTGCTTCCCTTGGGCAACCCATTCCAGTGCCTCACTACCCTTACAGTAAGGAATTTCTTCCTCATATCCAATCTAAACTTCCCCTGTTTAAGTTTGAACCCGTTACGCCTTGTCCTATTGTTACAGTCCCTAATGAAGAGTCCATCCCCACCATCCCTATAACCCCCCTTCACATATTGGAAGGCTGCTGTGAGGTCTCCACTCAGCCTTCTCTTCTCCAGGCTCAACAGCCCCAACTGTCTCAGCCTATCTTCATACGGTAGGTGCTCCAGTCCCCTGATCATCCTTGTGGGCCTTCCCTGGACTTGTTCCAAGCAGTTTCATGTCCTTTTTACATTGAGGACACCACAACTGTACACAGTACTCCAAGTGAGGTCTCACAAGAGCAGAGTAGGGGGGCAGGATCACCTCCTTCGACCTGCTGGTCATGCTCCTTTTGATGCAGCCCAGGATACTGTTGGCTTTCTGGGTTGCAAGTGCACACTGCCTGCTCATGTTCATTTTCTCATCAACCAACACCCCCAAGTCCTTCTGTGCAGGGCTGCTCTGATTCTCTTCTCTGCCCAACCTGTAGCTGTGCCTGGGATTGTTCTGACCCAGGTTTAGGACCTTGCACTTGTCATGGTTAAACTTCATCAGGTTGGCATCAGCCCACCTCACAAGCGTGTCAAGGTCCCTCTGGATGGCATCTCTTCCCTCCAGCATACCAACCGAACCACATAGCTTGGTGTCATTGGCAAACTTGCTGAGGGCACACTCAATCCCACCGTCCATGTCACTGACAAAGATATTGAACAAGACTGGTCCCAACACTGATCCCTGAGGGACATCACTCGTAATATACAGAATTAGGAAAAAACCTAAAGACATATAGCTTTAATATTCAGGTGGCTTAGATCAGAACCAGTACTCTGTTAAAAACATAAAAATCCAGTGATGAAATTCAGAGCATTAACCTTGGGGAAAGTAAACATAAGCCTGTGGAAGTTAACTTCTTATAGGCATGAGCTGTTCCTACTGTCGGAGGCTGGACTAAGCAGGATTAAACTACACTGATGGCTTTTACTCCATATGTTTATAGCTCACTATTTTTAGCTCTGTCCAAAGGGAGCATGGTCATTTACATACAAAATCAAAACGAATAGCTCAAATTAAACCAACTCCACAAAAAACAAACAAACAAAACCAAAACCAAAACAAACAAAAACAAACAAACAAGAAACCCCCCCAAAGATATTATTTCTACATTTTTCCTACAGTGTTTTTAAGCAGAAAAATACATAGCGCATGATATCTTAACTTCAGGGTGGAAACCACTCCCCTGCTATTGTCCATTGCTCTATATAAATCTCAGATTAAAAGAGGTTAGTGAATCAATACTTTGTTCTCCTCTGACTCACTTGCCCTATGCTAAGAGAGGCTGTTGTAATGCAGAAACACAGCACTGCTGGATCATGAGTTGGTTATTCATGGTCATCCATATTAACCCTATGTTGTGGTGACTCTGGTACATATAAATGAATAAATTCCCACAGTGCTAAGCTAGACTGTGTGTATACACTCAAAGAACAGTTCTCCAGTTGCTCAGGTATCCACACTTCTTTTCCACATTTAGAAACATATATGCTGTTCATATTGTGGTTTTGCTTCTCTCAAGGTCCTTTTAGTCTTCTAAACATTCTTGGAAGACATATTTTTCAGGATACCTTCCATATCTTTTCATACACATGGATGAAAAGACAAAGACATGACTTCCATGCTGCAGAATTTTACAGCTGCTATATGTTCTGCTGGAAGAATTCTGTAGGGATAAACACTGAGCAGTTAAACTACCACTGAAATGTTCAGCACAGAAAATGCCCCAAAAGCTCTTAGAGAAGGATAAGACCAAAAGAACTGTTTAATGTGTGTGCATGAATTTGGTGGTGGTAATCTTCTCTGTTTGTGATATATTCAAATAGTCTTATTCTGATACACAATAGAAGTAATGAAATGAATAATATGTAACATCAGACCAGACCTGTCTAACCAAATGATGTGATTACATTATAAACAAACAGTAGAAATGGTGTAGGATGTACAAATATATAACCATACATACCGATTGTAGAAATCATCCCTGTAGTAATCATAATCAAAGACATAACCACTGTGGAAAAACACAGAAAAACAGGAATGAGCTGGTTTATAGAAATATACACATTGATTAAAACTTCTGCGGTAATATTGCCTTATTCTCACGTTCTGAGACTTTTTTAAAAGTCCTTCCCCTTCTTTTCCACAAGCATACACTGTACATTATGTTTGTCAATGCTGTTGTCAGCTATCACTGTAATATATTTGGAAATGCGAAATCCAGGACAGGCAGAACAGTGTAAACAGTCGACAGCACATATTGAAAGGATTTAACACAGCGTGACAGCTCTGTAATTAGAAGATCATTATAGTGTAATTCTCTGAGTGATCAAATAAAGGGAGCACTCTAATACTGAAGCCCTTTGCTGGGGTAACATAGCATAATCAGTAGACAAGTAAGAACGTTAAATACATGAAAGATTGATAAAGGAGTGAATAGGTGAGCTGTCATAAGACAATGAATTTGATTTATGAGAAACATGAAAAGGATTGGACTGTTGGTCCTTGAGTTCACCAAATCTTCTTTCCTCATAAATAGAAAAGGAAAAAAGTTAGAAAGAATGAATGCTGCAAGCAATAGTGTTATAGAGATGCTTTTCCTCTCAGGCTCAGAAATAAAAATATAGACCAATCTGGGAAAAGACAGGCACCATCAAGGGAAACAAATATAGGTAGGAAATTGCAGAGGTCCAGGAAAAACTATTTTTGAGCTGTCAATCCTAGATTGATCTTCCTAGTTTTGCATTCCATTAGCATCTTTCTACCTTTATGGTGAAGAAATAGCAATGTAGTCTATCTGCCTCACACATTCAAGAAAATAGAACCAAAGAGCTAATAATTCACAAGGGATTTGTACTCTGCCTGATGAAGGACTAGTAACACAAACCCTAAGTTATTCACCTCCCTGAGAAGGGCAATTATAAATAGTAAATGTAAGAAAGATGCATGAAGAAGTATCACAAAAAAGGAGAAGATTCCAGTAAGAAAGGAGAAAGGTAGAAAGGCAAGAGAAGAAGGAAAACATTAACTGAATGTAAAGGGAGATGAATTATGGTAGCTACACATTAATGAAGCTTGTCTTCACAGAGAATGGACTTGTGGTTAATTTCTGCTCTTGAACACTATGCAAAATGTTTTGGGGGGGATTAGTGCATAATTTGAAGAATGGGTCAAGAATTCTCATATTCTTTGCTTTTCTTAATCACATAATGCCTCTTTCCCCTTTTCTTCCCTTTGCTATGTTTCAGATGTTGACCACTAAAAAAAGGGAAAAAATGAAGTTGACAAGCTTAAATTACTTCAATAACCATTTCATCTCAGTGTTTTGATTTTGAAGGCTTGCAATTTCCAATGTCTGCAACGGGAAAAAATATCCATCAAAGGAGGTCAAGGGACAATTTTCACCTCTGCCACATCTACTTTGGATGCAAGTGCCCAAGTGGAAGTGATAGTTTAAGTTGTACTGTCTACCCACATAATACTGGACCAGTAGTAAGTATCATTAGACTCACCAGGTGAGAAAGTCAACTGTCCTGTTGGTAATTTATTGGAGAAAATAAAACCCGATATGCATTTTATGTGAAATTCTTATTAAGTAAAACAGCCCTGGGAATCTAAAACCCAGCAGCAAGTAAGCTGTGTGTGTCAGAGGAAGCAAAATAACAAATAGTAATAATTAGACCTTGTATACTGATCATGTTTCTGTACCTTACCGTAATGCAAAACTAGCAAATTTTTCCTTACATTTTGAAGCAGCTCTTATTTTGTCTGTTATAGCCAGTCTACATGGAACTAAGAGGCAGCAGGTAGCAAAGCTATTATTTTATTTACAGTTGTTCACAGTTTGCTAGTGGTTTTCTTTAGCTGAATAATTAATAGCTACACTAAGCCCATACTTAATATTCAATTTTGGTTTATAAGTAGAAGATAGCAGAAAATTTGAAGAAAAAAGATTAAATTAAAAAGGCCTGTCACATAAAATCTTTCACCTGGAGTGACATAAATTTAATTTGCATAAAGATCAGATAAATTCAGTTTCTCAAGGTTGAAGATCATGATGCTGTTGAAGAATAATTCGTTTTGCACCAGCTAGAGTAAGGCTTGAGGACAGCTATATTTTCTGTGGCAAATCAACCCTGGTCCATAGGACACAACAAGGACTGCAGGCCCTTCACAGTATGGAGCTTATTTTTCATGTGCAGATGCAGTGACAGAGAGAGATCAAGTCCATCCTTGGGAACAGTGGCACTGATAGAGCACAGAAGAGAGAGGTCTCCCTTCATCTGCTTCAGTCTCCACTGGCTAATGCTCTGACCACACCACCCAGGTCTTGGAGGAGAGGATCAGCTCTGAGACCATCTTAAGAAGCTGAACGTGCACACAACCATGAGACCTGATGATATCCATCTGCAGGTCCTGAGGGAGCTGGAGGATGAAGTTGCTAAGTCACTGTCCATCATATTTGAAAAATCATGGCAGTCAGGTGAAGTTCCCGATGACTGGAAAAAGGGAAATATAACCCCCATTTTCAAGAAGGGAAAAATGGATGACCCGGGGAACTACAGACCAGTCAGCCTCACCTCTGTGCCAGGCAGGATCACCAAACAGACTCTCCTGGAAATCATGACAGGGCATGTGAAAAACAATGAGGTGCTTGGTGACAGCCAGTATGGCTTCACTAAGGGGAAATCCTGCCTGACCAATTTGGTGGCCTTCTATGATGGAGCTATGTAACTGATGGACAGGGGTAGAGCAGTTGATGTCATCTACCTGGACTTGTGCAAAGCGTTTGACACTGTCTCACATGACATCCTGTCTCTAAACTGGAGAGACATAAATTTGATGGATGGACCACTTGGTGGATAAAGAATTGGCTTGATGACCACATGTGTAGAGTTGCGGTCAATGGCTCAATGTCCAAAGGGAGACTGATGAGAAGTGGTATTCCTCAGGAGTCGGACTTGGGGCCAATCCTGTTCTACATCTTTGTCAATCACATTGGGATTGAGTGCACCCTCAGCAAATTTGCTGATGACACTAAGTTGCTGGGTTCAGTTGACACACTGGAGGGAAGGGATGTCATCCAGAAGGACCTTGACATGCTTGACAGGTGGGCCAATGCCAGCATCATGAGGTTGAATAGAGTCAAGTGCAAGGTCCTATACCAGGCACAGCTACAGGCTGGGCAGAGAAGAGATTCAGAGCAGCCCTGTGGAATAGGACTTGGGAGTGTTGGTCAACGGGAAACTTAACATGAGCCGGCAGTGTGCACTTGCAGCCCAGAAAGTCAACCGTATCCTGGGCTGCATCAAAAGGAGAGTGGCAAGCAGGTAGAAGGAGGTGATCCTGCCCCTCTGCTTTTGTGAGACCCCACTTAGATTATTGTGTGCAGTTCTGGTGTCCTCACCAAAAGAAGGACATGGAACTGTTGGAGCAAGTCCAGAGGAACGCCATGAGGATGATCAGGTGACTGGAGCACCTTCTGTATGAGGACAGGCTGAGAAAGTCAGGGCTGTTTAGCCTGGAGAAGAGAAGGCTGCTTGGAGATGTGTCCCAGGTTCAGCAGTAGCAGTCTTCTTTTTTTCTCCTTCTTAGTAGCTGGTGCAGTGCTATGTTTTTGACTTTTGGCTTGGGAACAGTGCTGATAACACCTATGTTTTCAGTTGCTGCTCAGTAATGGTTAGTTTGACCAAGGACTTTCTGAGCCTCATGCTCTGCCAGGGAGGAAGGGAAGCAGGAAGGAAGCAGAGACAGGACACCTGACACAAACTAGCCAAAGAGGTATTCCATGCCACAGCATGTCATTACCCAGTATGTAAAAACTGGGGGCAGGGACCCGGAAGAGTTAGTTCACTGCTTGGTCGGGCTGGGTATTGGTCAGCGGGTGGTGAATGATTGTATTCTCTTCCCTTGTTATTTCCCTTGTCATTATCATTATTGGCGGTAACAGCAGTGGTTTGTGTTATACCTTCGTTGCTGGACTGTTCTTATCTCAACCCGTGGGAGTTACATTCTTTCGATTCTCCTCCCCATCCCTCTGAGAGCGGGTGGAAGGAAGCGGGGGGTGGGCAAGCAAGCGGCTACGTGGTTTCTGGTTGCTGGCTGGGCTTAAACCATGACATTGTGTTATTGAAAAAAGTCAGTAGACTTGAGAGAGAGTCAAGTGGTTGGGAATGTGTCACAGATTCCACAGATCGGGATTATCACAGGCAATGGATGTTTTGGGTAGGGAAAATGCAGGAAAGGGTTTCTGGTATGTCAACCAGTTGTTTCTCTCCTTACTTAAGAATTTATTTTGCTCTGTTCCCTGTTCAGGTAGCTTCTGTCTTGAAACTAAACTCAGTTCTTTATTTTCCTTTATCTTTGCAAATGACAATTTCAACCCACATCGTATAATGTTTATCTGTGGACCAGAGCAAAATAAGTAGAAACACATCTTGAAATCTGATTATTACATTGCAGTGCAATGTATGAATATTTTAAAACTCTCATGAGTTGCTTATATTACCTTTTAAAAATATTTCATTGCTTCAGAAGCATCTGATACTGTTATTATGTCTTTAATTTTCACCTGGAGAAACCGAAGCGGTTTCCATATAGTGTTTTACAACTGAAGCTATCTAAACAGCTCTGCTACAGATGTTGCCCCTAGTCTTAAAGTTAAGGTACTTTACATTTTTGCATGGTTTAGTTCAGTAGGATACATTGCTACTGAGATAAGAGGTAACTGCAGATATTCTATATGTTGCATGACAATCAGTCTCTGAAATGGGCATACACATGGCTTTAGCTGCAGCAAATATTTTCCAGCTTTTCCATCTTATCCACCTCTCTGGCTGGATACAAGTTGCAAACATACTGTAGCTTCTGACAGACCAACCTGATAGAACAATTAATGAGATAACAGGAGTTCATTTGCTTACATTTCTAGTCTGGGTTTATTTTGAATGAAATCATCACAATTCAAGGGCATCCCTGTTATATCCCTGTCATGGGTTCAACAGTAGCAGTCATTTTTCTCCTTCTTGGTAGCTGGTACAGCTCTGTGTTTTTGACTTTCGGCCTGGGAACAGCGCTAACGCCAGTGTTTTCAGTTACTGCTTGGTAATGTTTTGGTCTGACCAAGGACTTTCTGAGTCTCATGCTATGCCAGGGGAAGGCAGGAGGAAGCAGAGACAGGACACCTGACCCAAACTGACCAAAGAGGTTATTCCATACCATAGCACATCATGCCCAGGATGTGAAAACGGAGAGCAGACACCCAGAAGGGTGTGGGGGTGAATTGGGGGGTTCGCTGCTGGGGGTGCACTGGCTGGGTCGGGCTTGGTGAGCAGTTGTATTCTCTTTCCTTGTATTTCTCTTGTATTATTACTGGTGGTAGCAGTAGTGATCTTTGTTATACCTTAGTTACTAAACTGTTCTTATCTCAGCCTGTGGAAGTTGCATTCTTTTGATTCTCCTCCCCATCCCCTGGGACTGGGGAAGAAAGAGAGGGGAGTGAGTGAGTGAATGAGAGAGAAAACTTCGTGGTTGACTGGACTTAAACCACGACAGTCCCATATCCTATGACATGGGTGCTGGGGACTCTAGCAGGAGGTGGGCAGGGAATCTGCTTTCCCTGTAGACCATTTGGTATCAATATTTGGAAGTACCATGGATATGGAGCGGGAAACAGTCAGTTCTGCACATACAGGGCTTCCTCAGTTGGGACAACTGGCAAAGATGTAGCAACAGCTACTTAACCCTTGAGATAGGAACAGCACCCAGAAGCAGCAGAAATAGATGGGCTGTTATGGGCTCTTAATAGACTAGGGGGCTCAATTCCTTTTTCACTTTACCATTATTCTCCTTGAAGAAAGCTAATGAAATTTAAGTGTTGGTCATGGAGGAAAGACATTTATTGTTCTGTGCTATATCTATTATCTATTGCAGGTCAAAGCAGCTGATCCTGCCCCTCTATTCTGCTCTCATGAGACCCCCCCTGGAGTACTTTGTGCAGTTCTGGTGTCCTGAACATAAAAAGGGCATGGAACAGTTGGAGCAAGACCAGAGGAGGGCCACAAGGAGCATAAGGGGGCTGGATAACCTCCCATATGAAAACAGGCTGAGAAAGTTGGGGCTGTTCAGCCTGGAGAAGAGAAGGCTGTGTGGAGACCTCATAGCAGCCTTCCAATATCTGAAGGAGGCCTACAAAGGTACTGGAGATGGACTCTTCTTCAGTGACTGTAGCAATAGGACAAGCGGTAATGGGTTCAAACTAAAACAGGTAATGGGTTCAAACTGGAACAGGTTGCCCAAAGAAGTGGTAAATGCTCCATCCCTGGCAGTGTTCAAGGTCAGGTTGGACAGAGCCCTGGGGGACATGGTTTAGTGTGAGTGTCCCTTCTCACGGCAGGGGGGTTGGAACTAGATGATCCTAAGGTCCTTTCCAACCCTAACTATTCTACGATTCTATGATTCTATGATCCTATTAAAATAGCATAAGATAGGAATAGTCCTGTAGAACCATATGTGCAGGTGTTGACCTTCATTGAATAAGACAGGTAAAGGAGGGTGGGTTAAAACTTTGGAAAAGATTCGTTCTATATATCCATGATCTGGGTTTCTTTTTCTCTCTTTTTCTGTTATTCTACCTGCAGTTGTGGCAGCACAGACAACACAGAGGCAACAAGTAACTCCTGGGGTTAAGCATCCTTCACTATTATTTCTGAGTTAACAGTCTACAGATGCAAGATGTCATGTGAAACCCTTAGAGATGTGAGGTTTTACAAAGGCAGTTCCTAGTTCTCTTGGTTGTGAAGCAGTTGGCCTGCATGTGTATTGACAGGGCTTTGACCCTACAACAGTGAAAAGAACCCAAATGGATGACATAGAAGAAGAAAAAAAAAAATCTTCTCTTCCTCCAATCAATCTCAATTGACATTTTTATTTTTCATTCTTCTTTTTTTTTTTTTAAGCTGAATGGTGATGCTTTATTCGTAATAATATGTTGAAGGCATTATACTGCAAAAGCAACCAGTACAACTCTCAATCTACAGTCATAATTGTACACCTAAACCACAAAAAAATTCACACTATATAACACAATATTATATAGTTCACACTATAAAACACAAAGCAGAAAATTAGCAGACATAAAAACTGGCACTGAGATGAAGGTGACTGCAGGACTCTTAACCTCTTGAGAGTTATTCCCTAGCAACCCAGCAACCTGTGTTACAGAGGCTGGAGGAAATCACTCGCACGGTGTTGAATAGCAAATACTCAGCAAGTCAGAAGCAGAGAAAGGTTTAAATGAGCCTGTGAACTAGTGGAGTCAGCAGTTTCTTAATGGCACTGTAAATAGGCAGATTACTTACCCACAAACATATGCTATCTCTGCAACATTAACAACAGAACTCTGCATGATTCTGCTATTAAAACAGAAAACAGTAAGACGCACTGCAATGCTCACAATGAGGCAAAGAAAACTCATCAGCAAAGTGTGTTTCTTTTAAACCAAAATCATGGTTCCTTTTTCTGATCTAGTATCATCAAGACAATCTTGTATGTGCCGTGTGCTTCAGTTTCACTTAACACTACATGAGCTTTGAATTGTGTATGCCTGAAGAATAAAGGATTTCCCAAAGTATTTTCAGAGTTATGATGCTGTACATATTCAAATTTCCTATGTACAACAGCAGTTGCACATGTGTCAGTCAAATGCAAAATTATGCTTCTGCATCTTTGAAATCAACCTATGGATGTTATTATGTCATTATTTATCTGACGATACTGTATGTTGAAAATATATTCTCTCAGTATTGTTTTTCTTGTGTTCCATTTTCTATGCCCACAAAATATTTTAATAAGCTAATGATCACGTCTTGTTTTAATTTACTTAGCTCCAAACACCGATGAGTGGAATGGGCTTTTTCTACTTTAGAACAGTTAATGCAGAACAGGGCAGAAATAGCTTTGGATATTTTCATGGTAACAAGAATTTCTGACTTGCATGTGAGTCACCCTTAGCTAATATCTCTTTCTTTCCACAGGTACAAAGATGTATTTGTAAATCATAAATGCTGACAAACCAGGCATAATGTATCTTAATTCAGTTGACAGTGCTATCACCATTTATACAGTCAATTGCTTTTCTGTTGTCAGGGCTGGGTAAAAATATTAAATACAAAAGCAATATTCCTTCAATCTAACTCTTTTAGGAGGCACATATCAACCTAATGGTTGAAACTAGTATTCCAGTCACTTGTAAAATCATTTTTCTTGTCATGTGAAAAGAGTGCTAGAAATAGTTCCTGTTGAGTGCAAAAGAGAATCAGACTAAGCTGGTGTGATGTTAAAAAAAGGAGTGGATGAGGGTAACTACATGATTTAGAGAATAAACACCAGGAAGTGGAAGCTTTACCTGATAGAAAATCAATCAGATGGCCATGACTTTCATGAGCTATTGGAAAAAAGAAGGTGGAGATTTTAGGCCACTTTTCTGTGAACAGTTACCTATGTTCCCTAAAGACATGAATTAAATTGGTGGGCTGAATCCCACCTTTACTTTAGAGATGACTTGATTTTAGTTAAGGCTGAGGATGATGATAGAAGTGGATGATTTCCATTTGCAGTTCAGGCTGCATGTTCTGCAGAGAAAGAGAATATTCTTCAGAGCCTCCTTTTTGCTGACATACTTATTTTCAAAAGACAAGTTTTGCCAGTAATTCCTTCAAACAATGTATTCTTGGAGGTTTATAGTAAAAGAGGAGGAAGGGGAACCAGAGAGGAAAACTAACTGCAGAAAAGTATTTTACATTCATTTCCATGATGTAGTTATGAAGACAAATAGATATGCAGTTAAAAACAAAAAATAACCACCATAACAAATCCCCTACCACTCATCCCCAAATGCCAAATGATCAAACATAACCTACTCTTTATATATTCCAATTACTGATAAATTGTCGTAATAATTTTTGTAACCATAAATAAAGGTTTTATTCTAACTCTATATGTTCATTCCATTAATAAGTGCAAGACAGATATATATATATATATATATATTTTTTTTTTTCCCTGAGGTGGGGGGGAAGTCTGGAGTTTTAAAAAGTACATCAAGGAATGCACTACTGTAAATGAAGATTTTGTTTCTTCAAAACTGAAAAGATTTTGGCAAATCTAATCTGAAGATATGTGTACATGTCCTGCTTTTACCCAAGTAAGACATGTGTACACAAAATAGCTGAGGTACTGTACTGCATTTTCCAATAAAGTATCTTTCTGCAGGCATTAAGCAGAATTTATTTGCAATATCACTTGTCCATATTTTTTCATATGTTCAGATACATCCCTTTTTTACCCCCATTCTCCTTCCCAAGATCTATCTTCCCAATGAAAAGTGTTTTGGGAAAACTGCTGAAGTTACTCTTCAAATTGAATTTTCAGCAAAACTTAGGCAAATATTCTAAGTTGCATATACACAATCAGGTAATTAAGTCACTTACTTACACACTTTCCTGTAGAGGATTGTCGTGGTTTAAGCCTCTCAGCCACACAGTTTTGCTCACTCACTCCCCCCTCTTTCTTCTCCCCGCTCCCGGAGGGATGGGAAGGAGAATTGAAAGAATGCAACTCCCACAGGTTGAGATAAGACCTGTTCAGTAACTGAAGTATAACACAAAACCACTACTGCTACCACCAATAATAATAATGACAAGAGAAATACAAGGAAAGAATACAATCGCTCACCATCTATATCCAGCCCGACCAAGTAGTGTACCCCCGCCCTTCCGGGTCTCTGCCCTTTGTTTTTACATCCTGGACATGACGTGCTGTGGTATGGAATAACCTCTTTGGTCAGTTTGGATCAGGTGTCCTGTCTCTGCTTCCTCCCAGCTTCCCCTCCTCCCTGGTAGAGCATAAGACTCAGAAAGTCCTTGGTCAGACCAAAACATTACCAAGCAGTAACTGAAAACACTGGTGTTATCAGCGCAGTTCCCAGGCCAGAAGTCAAAAACACAGTGCTGCACCAGCTACCAAGAAGGAGAAAAATTATTGCTACTGTTGAACCCAGGACAAGGAATAGGCAAAGCTTGTGAAGCAGAGGATAGCAAAGACATCAAGATCAATATTTGGACTCTGAGATCAGCTGGTCTGAGAGCTGTTCATGACTGCCAAACAAGCAAAAGTGATGCAGGGATTTCAATTTGAAATTGAGGCCAAATAATTTTCTATATAGCTAAGCGACAAATATTAGAATTACATCTAATAAAAATTACTTGCTGTGACTGCAGGGAAAGTCTATGCTTAACACTGTTAGCCTGATGCTTTTTAGAAACAAAATAGTAGTTTTTATATGTAAAGAAACCTGAATAAATCTACTTAAAGTGTCCCTGACCTTTCTCTTCCTACTGTTAAAATATTTTTCTGTCATCAAAAGTAATCTCCAATTTTGTTTCATATGGGAACATTTCATAATAAGGTAATGAAAAAGATTTCCAGTGGCCTAACCATTTTCCAAATTGTCCTTTAATTGTATAGAGTGACTAGGAAATTCTTGATGTCCATACGGTATTTTTTTTCTTAGTACAAGAGTAATGAGTCCTGCCTCTTAAAAATGTGTTTTAAATTCAGAGTATTCAAGGCACTACTGTCAAACCATACACGTGATTTATTATTCAATTTAGTAGTAATACTGTATACATTGTTGTGTCATTTAACTTGGTTTGACAGTACAGAAATTGACATTGATAGGTGTGGGAGTAAGTGATGGGTTTAGGTTTTAAAGTATTTCTACAGCATTTCATTGGACAGCAGACTGACAAATTAAAATCACAGTGGTAGCACTGGAGCTGAAAGACTAACTGCTTATGATTACAAAACCATACCTCTGAAAAATTTATGTACTCTTCAGAGATGAAGTCTCAGAAGCACCACATGAAACAGAAGAGCACAGTTCACAAACTATTAACCAATTACAATGTGACAATGCCAAAATTTATGTAAAAAAAAAACATATTTGTAGAAAATTGAAACATATGCATACCCTTGTGTCATGAGTCTGCCTTGTCAGAAGGCTTAATTAAATTTATTATGTTCTCATTTACACTATGTTTATGTTTTTAATTTAATTATATTAGATTGAGCAACTCAAGGTTTAAACTAGTGAAATGGCTATATGAAACAGACAATGACTGCCAGTGTCCTCAGCAGGACTCGTGAAGTCAAGACATACTGCTTGTTTCTCCAATAGTTCAATCTGCAAATGAAGTTATAATACAAATGGAAGTACCAGATTTGTGAATCTAAGAAAGCATTCCTGTGCTTCTGGCCCACTGTGCAGTAATTTCCATGGTAAATAAATATAGAAAGTGCATCTGATACAAAGGAGATTCTTCTATAACTGAGCACAAGACTAGATTCAAGTCCAATCTGCTCAGAGATGAGTGGAAAGGGCAGTTACACATGACACAACCAGTTTGTATCCTCTAGACTAGTCCTAACTATGCTGACTACACTTGCCGTGGTTCTGACAAATCTATGCCTCCTAGGCAGTGTCCTAGAAAGGCATGTGCCCATTCACTTTCTGTATACACAGTGAAGATAAGATTTCTGTAAGGGAATAAAAAGTCACAAAACAAATTCCTAAAATACTAGTCACCATTCTGAACTAACTCACTGTAAACTCTGAGTAAAGATGTTGAAGTCAAGAGTTATTTTTTTATGGTTACATCCACACTCTAAAGGCTTACTCCCCCTCCCCGTCTTACTGTCAGGGCACCCAGCAGTACGGGGTGTTAATAATTTTCTCTCTTCATCATTCAAGACTTTCTGATGGGCATATCTGATACAGAGTTTAATGAGGTTACATTTTTGGCTTCATTTTTGCTTGTCCCAACTTTAAGCTCCTTAAAAGACTGTAGTCCCATTTTGTAAATCATGTGATGCTACCTCGGTCAAACATTTTGGTAGCATAACTAATATTAACTTAATGGCCCACAGTCTGACTGTTATATTAAAAGAAAACAAAACACAATCAGTATGGGAATTTCAGTATGCATTTTATGTGATCTTCATTTTTTCCTTGGCTATTACACAATCTCTTCTGGGGACTCCTTCATATCACTGCATTAAGCTCCAGTGAAAGACACCCAGATTCACATTTTGACATCTTGCTTGCAGGAATTGGGCAAGTTTCATTTGCTTTTTGTTGTCACCTGTTAAGAACATAATAGCAGTATTTGTGCATAAGATGTCACTTTCATTGGCTATAACACTAGAATTGAGAGTACTTTTTATCCTGCTTGATGAGAACACTTACTAATGTTTCCTTAGTCTTATCAAGCATGGCAAAAAGAATTCCATGTATGTAAAAATTAAATAATAATGCATTCAGACTTTTATTTAGAATGACATTCATTACTCTTAACTAAGATACAGTAACTATCATGGTTCTTAGACAATGATCCATATATCCATGTTTTCTCTTCCACGGAGATTAATTTCATAACATTTTAGATATTAAGAAAATAACTGTATAAAAGAGGACTTGAGGGGTTTTATGCTTCAATTATTGTCATTTTCTGTAACATGTGTCCCTAGATCATGTGGTTACACTCCCTGTCAGATTGGTGCTTTGCTTGCACTGGTATGCATCAGGGCTAGTAAACATTTATAGAAAATTTCATTTCAAGTTTTTCATCCCTGTGGGAATGCACATTCAAAGTTAACAATACAGACACATCTTAAACTAAATGTGTTTTTATATAGTCTGTTGAATTAATCTACCGTAACAATTTAGTGCTGAGAATTGCCTCCAGCATCTCTTTCCAAACAAGACTGTGAAGGAATTTAAACTCCTAAGGTCTCTCTCCCTCTCCTCCTCTCCCCTCCCTTACCTTCTTGCTGAACTCTCCTCGAACAATTTTTGCCTTCTCCCAGCAAAACTGCAATACCATTACTCACCCTTATATGACTTACATGACTGGAAAGTTATTTTTTTTGAATGCTCTACACAGCAAGACAGCTTTATAGCCTATAAAGTATCAGCTGGAACATGAAATACACCTAACTACTGATACCTAAACAAGGCCTGCTTGAAACCAATTCATGTTTGATTCCAGACTTAAAGTGTAGTCATGATTAATATGCTTGTGTGTATGTGAATAAAAAGATTAGTTCTGTGAAGAAACAAAGGCTTATTTGATACCTTTCAGGTTCCTCTATCTCTACTAAAAAAATGTGAACTCTTTGGCATAATACTGCTATCTCCAGTTTTCTTTCACTAGCTTCACTGTCCCAGAAGATGTAACTTCCATTTCTATCCCATATCCTCTTGTACACCAGAAAATGATAGATCTGCAGGATGAATTACATTAACTCAGATATGCTTCAGTTTTACTTCATGGTGTATTGATCCTTATTTCTGTGGTGTTCACTGTTTTCAGGTATTCAATAAATAGTTCATAGTAAAAATGCAGTCTGAAAGTTGGAAATTTTTCATTTTGTCTGTTGTTCATAGTGTGCCTAGAAAACTACCTGTAGTTTCTGCTCCCTGATTCAGACAGCAAGAGAATAAACAAAGCCATGACTAGTAGGTATGTTTCGTCGAGTAATTGCTTCTGACAATGGTCACCCAGAGGAACCTTGACACACTTGAAAGGTGGGCCAGTGCAAACTTCATGATCTTTGACACAGTGAAGTGCAAAGTCCTACAGATGGGTTGGGGAAATCCCAAGCATAAATGCAGGCTGGACAGAGACCAGGTTGAGAACAGCCCTGAGGAGAAGGTTATGAGGCTGTTGGTTGTTGAGAATATCAACATGAGCTGATAGCGTGCACTTGCAGACCAGAAAGCCAGCTGTATACTGAGCTGCATCAAAAGGAGTGTGACCAGCATGATGAAGGAGGTGATCCTGCCCCCCTACTCTGCTCTGATGAGACCCCACTTAGAGTACTGCATCCAGCTCAGGGGTCCCCAACATAAGATGGACATGGACCTGCTCGAGAGTGTCTAGAGGAGGCCAGAAAGATGATCTGAGGGCTGGAGCACCTCAGCCTGAAGAAAGAAGGCTCCAGGGAGACCTATTGCAACCTATCAGATTTTACTTCAGAAATAGGAAATACAAATACTGAGTTAACAGGGACTGTCCAGATACTGCTTTATAGAACTCCTGGATCAGTGACTACTGTTCAGGCAAAACCCAGTGAGCAGGAAGTAAAGAGTGCTGTTCTACATTGAGGTTACATACCAGCAAATATTGTTCTTCCTTCTTCCATTTTCTATTGCAAGAAAATGCCTCTCTTTTTGCTTCTTTATATGGTTCTTTTCCCTGGACTTTCTATTTTTATGGTTCTGCATTCCTGGTTTTTTTCTTTCATTTTTCCATATCTCTAGAATGTTTCAGGCTCCTGACTTTTCTTCAGAAACATTCTCTTGCACATCATTTTCCCTCCTCGAGAGAACATCCAGGTAGTCAGTACTGTATTCAGTACTGAATACTGTACCGAATACAGTACTGAATACTGTATACAATACTGTTCATCATGAACCTAGAACATAAATGATTCATGTGTATTGTTTTCATAGAATTACTAATAGAAGGGTAGTCTTGGATTACAGAAATAACAGAGAGTAAAAAAAAAAGGGAAAGGTAAATAGAATAACTAGAAAAAAAAAAAGAGTGATCTCATGTTCTGTTGTCTTTCTCAATTATAAAACACATTGCTATTGATGTTATTAAGATCAGAGAGGGGAAAAAAGAACTTATCAAGGTGCATATTTGTTGAGTTTGTTGTTAATAAATGTTAAAGGAATTAGAAAAATATTTTTCTTTGTTTGGCCAAATATATTAGTCTGTTTTCTATGCAACGCATGTATTTCTCTGTGTGTGAAAGTGGAAGTGGGGTAGAATTAAAAAGATGAGCAAAATAAAGGAAGTATAAAATAATTATTTAGATTAAAAACAAGTAGAAAAAGACATAATCTGGGATCTTTAAACACTGGGTAATGACACAAAACCACTGAAAAATGCAGTGACAGCACTGGACCAATGTTATTATTACGGTTGCTTTGTAATCTCTTCTTCAGAGATATCTTCAAGCAAAAAAACATGTTTTTCTATATAAATTTATAAAACGGTTATATTCATTCATTGTTTCAAAGTCTTATAATAACAGAAAGAAGGCAATTATAGAAAAGCTTAATCTTTGTGGGTTTTGACAAATTGTTGGAAGAGAAAGGTATAAATAATACTGTCTGAAATGAAACCATATAGATTTGCAGCATCTTCCACATGAAGAGCCCCAGCTTTCCATATGTGCTATCATCCCATACATAGAATCATAGAATCATAGAATCGTAGAATCATAGAATCACAGAATAGTTAGCGTTAGAAAGGACCTGAAGATCACCTAGTTCCAGGCCCACTGCCATGGGCAGGGACACCTCCCACTAAACCATGCCACCCAAGGCTCTGTCCAACCTGGCCTTGAACACCACCAGCGATGGAGCGTTCACAACTTCCCTGGGCAACCCATTCCAGTGCCTCACCACCCTTACAGAATTTCTTCCTTATATCCAATTTAAACTTCCCTTGTTTAAGTTTGACCCCGTTACCCCTTGTCCTATTGCTACAGTCCCTAATGAAGAGTCCCTCCCCAGCACCCCTATAGCCCCCCTTCAGATACATCCCTCCTGTCTCTCTGGGGTCTACCATGGAAGCTTCACCATGCACAAAGCCCTTGTAATTCCCAGATTTCTGCTTCTCGTGTCCAGTCTAAACCTTACACATAATTAAAGAGTGAGTTGTTTTAGAAGTTATTCTCTGCAAATGCAGAAGACCTGTTGCTGCCTCTCTGTCAGAAAGCCTGCGTGGTTTTAAGCATAAGGAATTACTGCCAGTCTCTAAGCAATGAGTTTAAATAATTGCCAGGTGTCTTTAGTCCTCTCAAGCTTTTCAGGAAAACTTATCTGCTGCATACCTGGCATGAATGTGAATGAGAGTTACAAGACTGTGTTCAGGTTGGTATTTTTATTGGTTTCATATTAGCAGAAAATGCATCCAGTATCTCCTTTTTATATTTTTCCTCTTCTAAGGTAAAATAATTTTCTCAGTTTTCTCTTCAAATGTTGGATGGGGACAGTAGCAATAATGTCTGCTCCTTCCACTGGTGCTATCTGATAATCAGGATGGGGGACAAGTGTTACGGCATTTGTTGTACAGAAGATGACGTGGCTATATTCTGGTTTGTGCTTTTAACCTATTGTCTGCTCTGCCTTATGACCTATAATCTCTGATATCCTAACAGAGCCTTCAAGCACTAGGCTTCTTTTTTTTCTTTTTTTTTTTTCTTCTTTTAAATTATCTTAGCTCTTCAGAAGAGAATCTCTTAAAATGGTGTTTGAGTTCAGGATTTCCTGATTTCATTTTTTCAAAATGGCCTTCTGGGAAAAAAAACCCAAAACCCACTAATGACCAAGAGAAAAAAATGTGGTGACAAATTAGAGTTGTTAAATGTTTCTCAGAACAGTTCTACCAGAAGAAAAATAAGAAATTTTAATTTTTGCATTTTGGAACCACTTCCTAAAGCTGAGCTCATAAAAATCCCTCCATCTCTTCTAGGCGTAAGTACCCGTGATTCAAAAGCTGCTATGATTAAGATGCGATTTGGAAAAACATGGCTTTTCAGTATTTTCTCTTGTCACATACTTTCTAGGAACAGGACCTCAGTGAGGAAAACAGTAATTCATACAGAACTCTAGTCTTTCTACTGAGAATGTAAGGAAAATGAAACAATTAGTGCCAATTTTACTTTTATATCTTTTCTTTCTCCCACAACAGACAACTATTCATCATGTAATAAATGCATAAAATAAATTCATTTCACTTATGTCTGTCTCTGGGTTTTCCACCTAAATTTATACTGTTTATAGCAAACAACCAATATAAAAAAAAGAGGAAAAAGACTGAGAAAGTCTGCAGTTTGTATTGTTGGTTGGTTTTGCCTTTTTTTTTCTGGTTCTTTTTGGTTTTTTTTAACATCTTCACAAAAGAAAGTGAAATAGATTGAATCTCGGCTGACAACCAGATGTACATAACACGTGTTTTCAAAGACAATCTCATTGAAAAGTTATTGCCTGCTTATCCAGAAATAATCTCATTCTCTGCAGCTGGCAATAGGTGAATCTAAGGTCTCACTAGCCTCAGAAAAATTCAGCTCTGTTTCTTACTCTCTCTCTCCATCTCTTCTGAATTCAACAACATGGGACATTTTACTAAATGATGCCTGACAAGACAAATCTTTTTAAAAATTTGACAATTTATTGGTTACTGTGATGGATTTTCTATACCACTGCATACATTAAAGATGAGATGCTATTATGAAAATTGCATACAATTAGAGTTAGATACAAACAAGAACTAGTTCAAAGAATTTCTACTGTGCCAGACGGTTCCAAAATAATTATGATCTCTGTTGGCCATATACCACCATTGCAGGTCTTAAAAGATGCTGCAATGGATGTGTCTTACAAAACGTGCTTTGGCTTTTAGAGCTCAGACTGATGACCAAGTGCAAATCTGCATGTAGTATTATCTGGAATTTGTCAAGGGCTCCACTTTTACATGCAGACAGTTAACATGAAACAGCTGCAGTGAAATAGCTGTGTGAATGGTTAGTAACTGGATTATCAATCCAATTATCTATCAGGAATGATAGCAGTTTTGTTGAAGGAATAATTGTGCATCATTATTATTAAGAGCAAAATGCCAAATATGGAGAAGCAAATGTCGATAATTAAAACTTGTTGGCATTTTAAATATATATTTTTTGAATATTATACATACTTTTCCACAAAGTGGGATGAACTTAATATGAGCTGGCTCCTAGGTTGCCCTTTCTTGCAGTATCCAGTTTTTTCTGTTGACCTGCCTGTTCTTTCTAGGTCTCAGTCTTCCAAAGACTTCTGCATGAAGATAATTTGATGCATTGCCAGTAGTCTTCACTTTGGTGGAGTTTTACCAGAACTGGTGCATCTGATGATAAAGCCTTCCAGGCATTTTGGCTATTTGCATGACTTCATTTTATACGAACCCTACATGACCACGAAACTTTCCTTAAGAATTTTATTTTCACTTCTAAGAGACAAAGAAAGGCAATATGTATTTCAAATTCAGTTTTGTATTCTGTCCCAAAATCATAACAATGAATTTAGATACCCTTATCTGAATAGATTACATACTTGATGAAATTTTATTCCTGATTGCTACCATTACAGACTTGCATTAAAGAGGCTACTGTTACTTCAGTGTCAAGTTATGCCCTGTCTTGCACAGGGAGTAAAGAAGTATTAATTTTTTTTGCTATGTACTTTGCATAGAAAAAAAGATAAACAGAATTTCCTTTACCAAGGGAGTACAGGAGCTGTCCTCTCCCTGCATTTGAGATGTAAACTACAACAGCAAAAGTTGGGGTCTGCTTCTCTCTTTAGCTTCTGAGTGGGGAAATAATGCACCACTGTAAGAACCAATTTTCCTTTGTGGGGTGTCTCACAGGAAGGCTGCAGCCCTGCCTATACATGCAGAGCTCAACAAACTGTATCAGACTTGAGCCTTTAGGCTGCCACACTTCATGTTCCTTTCCCCACTAAAAGAATTAATAATAAAGCATTAAGAAGTCGTTAACTTGGGCACAATAAAAGGAAAAAGCAGAATTAGCCCTTACAGGCAGTATAAAAAAAATGTGGAAAAAAATCTCTGCTGAAGAAGGCAGATGAAAAGCTGGTGTGCAGGACCAAGTCATTTGTAGGCAACCTAAAGTAATTTAGATTGGTGCCTTGGCCAACCCTGGCTGCAAGAGGCATTAAGGGCACTCACGTGTTAGTCCACCTGGGGCTAAGTCAGCCTTTTTTCTGAAAATATTTACTGTATTTTAAAAGCCTGGTGGTTGCAGCTGTCAGTCTGGGTTAAAACCTTAGATACAGGTCTTGGAACAACAGTTTATCCTCTGAACAAACGAACCACCAGTTACTGTAGGACTAGGAGAAGAATCTCTCTGATTTAGTGCCATATTGGCTTGGGCCTCTCCTCAGAACATAGTGCTCAAACCTCTCTCTAAATCCCTTCTTTGGGGTTCTTTTGAAGTAAAAGGCAAAAGTAGCACAGAGGTGGGGACTAATTTTTGTATTTTCCATTGTTATCATTACAAATTTGCAAAAAAATAATCCAAGTACATTACAAGGAAACTTATGGGAAGAGGTTAGGTCTATTTGTTCAGATTAGATTTTCCAAAAAGAATCCAGTTAGTGACGAAGACACATACAGTGGTTATGTGGAGGTAATGTGGATTTACACAGTGGCAACAAATCCACTCATCTGGAAACAAATCCAAGCCCAAAACATAATCATAACACTTCTTCCTAAGCAGACATCCCCAAATATCGTAAAATCTGAAGCACACTTATTAAGACCATGACAAGAATTACTAAAGTAGGATTCATTATTCTGTGACAATTACTATTAATATGATTGATACCATAGTCTTCAATTTACTTCCTGGATTTTTTACTTTCAAGTTTGCTCCTCAACCACAATGGTATGTGACTTCTTTTTTAATCTTAAAGTTGAGATTTTCTGATAATCTCTTTATAAGAGTGGATGCTTCAGAAAAACAGCTCAATAAGACTAGTTACAAAGTGGAGCAACTAAAGGTAATAAAAGAAGTGACTAAATATGATAATGAATTTGTAGATTTCAAAGCATGCAAACTAAGAGTACCCCGCATTTAACCAGCATTCATTTATTTTTTTATAATTTTCAGTTGGTAGAAAGTAGAAATGGCAAGCAATTCATCCAAAATATACTGAAACACAAAAAAGTTACAGTCACACTATGGAAACAGACATGTCCTGATCCTGCTTACTCTGATTTGTTGAGCATTTCTGTCAATAACTGACACTCTTCCTTTTTTTGCTAACTTTAATTAGCACTTCATGACTTGAAATACTTTTTGATTTGCAGTTAATGCAAAGATTTGGAAGCTACTAATAACTACATGGTAAAATTAACTCTTAAATGGCTATTTTGCATAGCATATTGTTGTGAACAACTTAAAAAGAGAATGAAGAGACAATGAATATACAGTTGTGAAGGAAAACAGGGAGTGAGTAAGTTAGGAAACTTCATAAAGTTTGAAAGACAGAAGCTAAAAGGGAAAAAGTGCATGCAAAGTGAACTTCAGATTCAGAAGTGACAGATACTTACCTTTAATATGTATAATGGTCTAAATTTTATTAGAGAATGGTGTTTTTTTTTCAGAATACCTCACATTTCAAAATAAGTTTTTAGAAAGTTAATAATTTTAATATATGGACCATATAACTGTTTAAGTGGCTATAAGACTATGGAGACAATAGCTGTCATAGACCACTCCGAGTAATGTTTTATAATTAGGCTAAAAATGTGATATTTTTCTATTTTATTAATTTGATTTAATTTCTGTTATTAAAGAAGCAGAAATTTTTTATTTTAAAAGAAAAAATAAATTATGTATAGACAATATTTAAAATGGTTTCTAACTGAATGATCAGTGAAAATAAAATACTAAACCAGCTACCATCCAATGCAACATTTTACTCCTACATGTCTTTTAGTATAGATCTTGGTTAGTAAATAGAGGCAAAATATATGCCTTATTATTTTTTAAGAAGGGAGATATCCACAACTGCTGACTTTATTGACTAATAACTACTTTTTCTAATCTTAGATATAGTATATAATCTTACTGTTGAAACAGGGTGTTTATGCTTAACGTAAATTATATTGTATGTTAGCTAAATATATCAACATCCACAGAAATACAGAGATTCCTACTTACCCAACGGACAGGAACGGCTCCTTTGATTCAAGTCTGTCAAGTAAATAACAGAAGTTTTAATATATATATATATACACACATATTGTTTTAATATATATATATACACACATATTTATTGTATTTCAGAATATTTATCAGATTAATTTTAAAGAGCCACTCTCAGTATCAAATTTACTTGGTGACTAATATACAAATTAACAACAATTGAGGGCCTGATCCATTATGCTAGGAGCTTATCTTGAAAAAAAATCCCATTTACCTAACTGAACTTTGGTTTAGAAATCAAGTATTTACAAAACAGCATATCTAGGCCCTTTAAATTTAACAGATTCAGTTGACTTGTGTAGGTATTTAAATGGAAAGGCTAGAGCAAATAAGTAATAATTTGGCCTTTTTTTTTTTTCATTTTTCATTATTATTTTTTTTTCCTTCCATAGACATGATTTAGGTGATTTAGGGAAGATACCTATTTATTTTATCTTTAAACATAAAGTTTATTATGGGTGTAAGAACTCTCTTGATTAGAGGTCTTTCACACCTTTTTGCTTGCTTTACCACATCCTCTATTTGTATGACATGGCTATTTTGTCATGAGAACTGGCACGTCTGCAACATTCAGCCTTGTGCTGGAGCAGGATGCTGCTGGTTTGGTAGACACAGAATCATGCCCAGTTCTAACCCCAGTTGTTGAAGTGTTGGTCTCCATCTCCTGTTCCTATCTCTGTGAGGAGCTGCACCACTTGCACGCTGGCAGAAAACTCTTTTACGAGTAATTTTCATCCAACCAGAATAGAATTCCAACATCCTCATCTACACTATTGCATTGTAATTCTGCTCCAGTACCTAGAACCAGCTGCCCTAATTTTGCAGTGTGTCCTGGCTGCAATCAGTGTACTAACAGCAGCTGTTTGTTTGGACCATTAACATGTGCTTCAGAGTCCTTTATAAATATACATAAAGCAAATTTACAACTCCATTCTGAGAGGTTACATGACAATGCAAATGATGCAAAAGCTCTCTATTGTGCTAATTTTCACTGCATATTGTGTTAGGAAGAACATCAAATCAAACACCCAGGCAATCAATGTCTCTTTGTAGCTTTTAAGAAAAGTGTTTCTAACAAAGTATGTCACATCTGGAATGGAACATTTCATTTATGATGACCCCTCTCATCTGAAACCAATTCAGTGCCACAACAAAATATCTGAAATAAAACTGTAAGCAAGAGTGATTGTAAACAAAAGTACTGTAAATAAGTTGCCAGTGCTTTAAGAATGAACCTTTCCTGCAAGTCTTCTTTGTAGAAAGCCAACAAGTACATTCACAGTTATTATTCATTTAGCAAAGCCTTTGTCCAAAAACCTCACAAACCAATAGACCAGTTTAGTTATTGCCATCTATCCAGAAAGGTATTTAGAAAAGGTGAACTTGTCACTGAGCTTTTGAAAGTATTATCTGATTTTGAATTGAAAAATACTGCATGTCATCTTTCTGCAAAGCATTTACTTCTTTTCCAGAATCATTAGTGGAAATAATTTAGGAGCCTGTCTTCATTTACAGTATCATCTTCTGATGTACTTTAAACCTAATTTTCTGGGGTTAGATTTTCAGCAGTGAGGACAATTAACATAAGGCTTGAAGAAATGGCAAAATGTATCCAAAACACAGTAATTTTCCTGTTGTTTTCATAGCTATAACTCACCTTCCCATTTCTTTTTGGGGTTGTGATCCCCATAGAAGTAAAAGAATAGAAGAGGCAATCACTGATGTCCTTGCATGCAACTGAAAGCACAGTGGAAGCTGAAAATTCAGCATCCCTGCATTCCGGGGGAAGCTTCTCCAGGGCAGGTCTAGTACTGTCACAAGCTCTTTCCCTCCCAGACTGCCATGCCGTACATCAAAACCCTCACAGTACCAAGAAAATGCTTAGCTTGCCATTCTCTGTGCCTCGGCAGTACTGATAGACTGCAATAAAGTTTTGGGTCCCTTCATGTGCAGGGTTTCATCCTCCTCCTGCAGATTCTGCGCAGCCACCACACCAGCTTCATGAACCAGCTTTCCCTGTTGTGGATCACGTGATTACAGGAAAGCATCTGCACCCTCTTTGCAGCTTCTTTCAAGTGCGGGAGGAAAAGCCCAACTACTGCAACTGTTTTGTTTCTTGCTTTTCTGCTTACTGAAATGAACCAGACCTGTGGAGTACTCAGTGTTTGGCTCAAGAGATTAACTCTAAGTAAAATGAGGAAATAATGAAAGTCTCAGAACATTTTTACATACTTCATAATAAAGAAATATTGTAATAAAGAGAGACCTGGCACTGTCCTGATGGAAAACATTCTGGTAGATTTTACTCGCAAATGAAAAGTATGTGATAGAATGCCCTGTGTACGAAATACTGCAATTAAAAATCTATTTGAAATCCGTTCTCAAGATGGAATTCAATTAGATTTAAATAGTGCTGCCCTATGTTTGACCCCCTTAGTATATTTGACTAAATGGTTTTAGATAATTTTCTGCATTACTTTAAATTAGTTCAAGTGCTCCTCATAGTAAAGGAACACAATTACCTGTTGGCCTTTCATTTAAATTGGTAATTCAGAATATGGCAAGTTAATGTAAAGGTTTTAAAACTGCAACACCACAAAAAATAGCACCCTCTATTATCTTCACTGATGATGTTTATCTATATATTATCAATTTTTTCTATCTTTCTTTTCTAGCCTGCAGTGCAATAAATTCTCCAGAGTTTTGAGGAAGTCTTGCATAATTATCTATAATATCCCAAAAAGAGCAATCCTGATAAGATGTGAGAATGGCTGACACATGTCTTCAGAAAAAATGTTTGAACAGAAATTTTCTTTCTTGCAAAAATTTATTGAGCATATAAGAAATATTAGGTTGGACAGTAAACAAAGGGAATAATGTTTTAACTACAGAACTAGATGATCTTAATGTACTTTCCAACCCTAACTATTCTATGATTCTATGTAGGACTGGTAATGAAGCTGGAATGATAAGGATTTTTATTTTGTTCTTCAAATTGTTTTCCTATCAGAAAATCACAGCTTGTCATATGTCAAGGCAATAAAGCAGTTTGAATAGCAGGGAATCAGGCTAATAGGCAGTGTGATTGGGACAGGGCAATCAGAGGTGTGCTTCCCTTTGATTCTGAGCTAAGATTTTTCTGAAAGGTCTGACTTTCTTGTCTACATGTAATGGCTAAGTTTTTGCAGGAAGAAAAAGGATTGTTACACAATATAAATTGCTCAATTAAAATCAGTCACTGTAAACCAAACAGGCACAGGCAAATTAATTCATATCCATTGATATGCCTCAATACTGTCATAACTCTGTTTAAAATAAGGACCCCAGAAATTTCCCATTTAATATTTTACCCTTGGCAACGTGCCTTGGAGAGACATCTTACAAGATCTGATTAACATAACTATATATTTCATGATTTTCTTTGCTGCTAAATTTACTTATATTAATGCCAATTATCTCAATCCCATCTTTGACATGGACTGATCATTTGGTGGACAAATTTTTTGAGATTTGCAGACAAACATGCGAGCAAATGTGACTAGACCACAGGCATGTGAATGCCTCTTTGAATTGTAAACAAATAATTTGAGGACAGGAAGATCCCAAAGTAAACTCCACTTTTCTTGCATAGTTGTCCTATTAAGATGACAGGCAAGATGGCTTTTTATATCTGAGGCCTGACCCAGGATACAAAAATCATTGTAATCTCTTGTAAAGAATCCTTGCCTCTCATTCCCAAAATATATTTACAAGACAAAATGGATAACATTTCCAACAATATCAGCACTGCATGCAAGCAAATATATTTTAGCCAAGTATTTTCTAAGGTAACTCAATATATTCTTCCTTGTGGTGATCATAAAATTTCCTTTCTAAGGAGTTAGTAAGAAAAACATGGAATTCAAGGCATTTGTTGGGTTTCTTATTCTGAGTTTGCAGTATAATAAAACTGTCTACACTGAATCAGAGAAAATGATGGTGAGGAACCAGGTTTTTTTTTTAGGTGACTCATCATTTTGGGTTACAACCTTCAAATCAGAATTCCCAAGGATAACTTGAGTGTTTGCTAATGTCACTCATTTTCTTTCTGACTGTAAAAGCCATGAATAGTGATTGCAGCTTTCAGTGGGATTGGAAGAGTTAATACCTCTAACAGGAACCCAGAGGATTCAAGCCTTTCATTCAAGACATGCAGGAAAGGCAGACCAATTAAAAAGCATTTTGGACTTCAGTCACTTGATGAATTGCCTGTATACTGTTATTGTCTATTTCGTATGATTGATGTGGCTGACTTATTTACCTGTCAAGCATGTCTATCTATGCACTATACAGCTTTAGGAACCAAAGATTAAGCAAAACTATGTGAAGTCAAAGAATATTCAGATTATGGATCACCTGGCTTGCCAATAAATTTAATTAATAATATTTTATAATAAAATTTAGCCATAGTTAGTAGAGCATGAATGAAGAATCTGTTCAGAATTATCTGAAAAATTTTACAGTTGAAAACCTGAATAAAATGATAGTTTACAATACAGGGAGGAAGTGCTTTAAAGAGACTGCCTCTTGCCTGTGCTAACTTTCACAGCAGCAAGAGGGTAAGATGAAACATAAATCAGCATAGGCAAAAGTTGGGTTTGATATATCAGTAAAAATGTCATGTGGGATACTGGGTGCACTACTCTTATAATATATGGGACAGAAAGGTTTTGCGGTTGTGGTAGGAAAGGGACACATGAAGAACAGTAAAGGAAGTAGTTTCCAATAATCCTCATTAATGTGTGGCCTAAATTTTAAGCAGCAAGAAGACAGGAAAACACAAAAGCTTCAAGTCATTTGAATTGTTTAATAAAATATTATCAGAGAGCTAGAAATAAAAGTTAGTGTCCTTTATATCTAAGAGAGTTTCAGTAGCTGATTTTAGTTTGCACCTGGCTTTACGGTATTTTCCCTTTATAAATCCATGAATGAAGAAGACAGTGGCATGGATTCTCATAGCTGAGGTGAATATTGTTGTGACTTGCAAAATTAATTCAGAGTCTGCATACAAACAACCTTCATAGTTACGGATTACAGCTTCTTCCCACACCACCTCAGAGAATTCTCCTGAAGCCAAATGGAAGCTAACTTGAATTTAATCTGTACATCACGTCTGTGTGATGCTTCCAGTCACGAAGAAATTAATGCTAAGATTCAAAATGAGATTCTTGCAAGAATCAAGAGCTGGTTTTTCTTCAGGTATGAGCACTCCTAACTCTAATCTCCTTCCCAAACTGAAAATGTGCTCAATTTGATACCTTTGTTTAAGTAAGCAAAGCAAACAAACTCTGGAGAATGAAAGCAGCTCCATGACATTGCTGCCAATTATAGTTTGCTTTTTCCTGCAGTATACAATTGCTATATTTTGCAAAAATCTATGTTTCCATCAAAAGAAAGAATTTTGAAAAACATATAGTAGTTCCCTTAACTATCTACCTTGAAGTCCTCTTTCTGACATTTTAATCATTCTTTGCATGAAGCTGATGTCGCCTGACTCTCTTCTGTTCTAAATCAGAATCAGAACATTCAGGTCAACATGTACTGGCCAAAAAACATCTAGAATGAGTTCATCAGGGTGGGCTGAACAAAAAGAGTGTTGACTGATCTAATCAATACTACACAATCACACAATCAATACTACTTTACTGCATGGCTATTTGTAGTCACCAATAGATGAAGGTTAATGCAGGCACTGCCTTTGAGGATCCCAAGGGTAGAGGCTTAATCTCCTTTTCTCTCAATGACAATACTAACACTTAGAAGTAGGTACAGGAGGGACACTGCTCTGACAACATATGATTCATATTTGTCATGCCTAGACTGATCTCACTCTTGCAAGACTGAAAAATACAGCATACTTCTTTATGTCAATAGATATTAGAAATTGCTCATTTCTTAAGATTCATAATAAACTTACACACTTGCTACTTTCCAGTAAAATAGCCAGTGCTTTTAGCAGAAGTTCTGGGAATACCAGCCATATAACCTATCAAAAAATGCATGACATTTGTACCCTATTGAAAAAAAAATAAAGTTAAATTTGACATTATGCACCAACTAAGTATTGGTTCTGGAAGGCTGGATAACATTTTCAGAAAGTATACTCCATGACTAGCAGAACTCATCAGGATATAAACTTCTGGGCTAATGTCATTGCTAATAATTCACTGCATATCATTATGTTGCTACTGTCCCTCTGTGTTGAACACAGCATAGCCTTCTATGCTACCTGTAATCTTACTTAATAATCTATTTTAAACTTAAATAGGGGAAGTTCAAGTTAGATATAAGGAAGAAGTTTTTTACTGTGAGGGTGGTGAGGCACTGGAATGAGTTGCCCAAAGAAGTGGTAAATGCTCCATTCCTGGCAGTGTTCAAGGCCAGGATGAACAGAGCCTTGGGTGACATGGTTTAGTGAGAGGTGTCCCTGACCATGGCAAGGGGATTAGAACTTGATGATCTTAAGGTCCTTTCCAATCCTAACTATCCTACGATTCTGTGATTTTCTCTTAAACTAAGTATACTCTAAATATCTTCTTTTGATATTATTCATAAGACTTTAAAATATATAATGTAGTTTCTCATTTAGCCAGCATTCCTTTTTTATTCACAGAATACTAAAACTATAATCCAGCATCATATTTCTGTTGCTGTTTGTAAGCCACCTAAATGGTGCCCTTGTAGTATATTAGCAGCTCCCAGACTGAATTACAGCTTTCTATACAATTAGAGGTGTTACATTATGTGAGAATCAATACCAAGTTATGAGCCCATACAGTGTCACTCTGCAGCGCAGCCTTCTCCTGCATCTCTGATTACTGCTGCAATCAAGGTTTTACTAAATTCCTGAAAATAAAGAATCCTGCTGGTCACTTGGGTTGTTAGGACAGGCCCTTCCCTGTTCTCTGTCATAAACCCTATGTTCTTACTTTTAAGACCTCTATAAAGTTAATAAGACAGTTACCAAACAGCAGTGGTTGCAAAACCAAACACTATTTCTATGATTCCTGCCTAAAACTCAAATATGGAAGAATGACCATGGTGTTGGCTTTTGCGGGTTTTGTTTGTTTGTTTGTTTTTTAATTTTTTTTTTTTTTATGCTGTAGGAGCTATCCTTTTTCTTTTTAAGCTAACTGAAACACAGTTGAGTCTCCATAAAAGACAATATCATTCTGGACACTGATTATATTGATATTCTGATTATTTTTTAAATCAAATGCAAGAAGCCATGCAGTAATAAAGGTAGAATTCTCATGCGTAATTAGTGACAGGAACAGAGCTCATAATATCAAGATTGAAACTGAATGAATGACTAAAAGTACTATTTCGGTTTGCCTGGAGGAAGAAACCATTAATAATCTGAATCTTTTAGGAATTTACTTTTTGAATTATAAACCACAGACTTTTCATTCATGTTAGCAGCACACATTCTTGTATAAGAAAGGAGTTAGAATAATTCTAATGCTATCAGAAGGCTGTGAATGTTTTCTGTTCCACTGTTGTATAAGCAGTGATTAAAAAATACGATTAAAAATAAGATGGGTTTTCGGTTAGTTACTTTAACTATAGTATATTACTTCACGTTTCATAGTAGATGAAAAAAGTGAGAAAGAAGATTAAACACTAGGAAAAAAAAACCAAGCAAACCCAAAACGAAACAAAACCAATAGTAAGAAAACGGGCTATTCTTCTCCAAACATGCTAAACTCTGAGTGTGATAATTATGTCTGTTTTCTTGTGGAAGAAAATGGCATCCGTCATGTGATACTATATATCACCTTCTGCAAGAGCAAAAGTACGAAGCTAAGAAAAGGGCTCTACTGCAGATGTGTGAAAGTTGGTGTCACTGGCTTCCTCTTAACAAAGGAAAAGAAATAAAATGAGAAAGACTGTGTAAGTTCAAAGAACAACTTGAGAGGAGATAAGAACAGAGGCAAATGACAGTCTTTAAGTCTACATAGGGCATACTTCAAAATGGATCTAAGTCAAGACCACAGTTTAAAAACTGGGTGAAGGTGAATATAAACAAATATGAGAAGAATGTAAAATTTAGGATATACTGATAATCTGAGAAGGAATATCTGCCCCAGTCACTAGGGATAGATTCTAAAAGGAAGTCAGCAGTATTTTTAAAATAGTGAAGGGGAAGTTTAAAAAGACTGTTTTATTGTCCTACTGTTATTGGAGTTGCAACACAGATTAGGAATAATATGACTGAATGAACAAATCAAGATGACGAGATGATATATTTTGGTCTTTTGAACTTTTTCTCTATCTGTGATTTGTCACCAGAAGCAAAGGTTTTCCTGGTTATTACTAAGGACATGAGACCCCTACCCATTTTTCCCTTTCTAAATTTATCAGGTGCTGCAGGTTCATCCTCTGGATCATGAGAATAGGCAAACTTACATTCTTGGCTGACTCTCCAAACAGTATTGAGCACATGGATTTGTTCTTTAAATATCTTAGGGATCAAACTGATTGCAGTTAACCCACATAATTCAGAAATGCAGAGCTGCATGTGTTGCCTTCCATCAGCAGATTTTTTTTTCTTATTCTTACAGTATTAGTTATTTGACATGGGTCTTTTTCCTTGAAATAAATAAAAGTTCAGACCAAACTGAATCACTGCATCTGCTGTAGCTTTGTATTTGTGCCATTTAACATTTTTAATATAATTGAGAATGCTACTTATGTTCTTCACACAAGTAAAATTTGTACTGTTTGTTGTGAATTTTAAGCAAGGATTTCATATTAAATGATATTGTTTCTAACTGCTTTAAATGTGATTACTGAGAACATTCTTTGATGAAATTAATGTAAATAATATCCTACTGGAATTAAATTTATCTCTATTTAAGCATGCCTAGAAAGCTGAAGTTCTTAATGACTTCTTTGCCTCAGACTTCACCAGCAAATGCTCTGACCACAACACACAAGTCTTGGAGGCAGATGCAGGGACTGTGAGAAGAAGACCCTGGGCCCACTATAGGAGAGGATCTGGTTCAAGACCATCTTAAGAACCTGAATGTATACAAGTCCATGGGACCTGATGAAATCCATCCGCGGGTCCTGAAGCAGCTGGCAAATGAAGTTGCTAAGACACTCTCCATCATATTTGAAAAATCATGACAGTCAGGTGAAGCTCCCGAACTGGAAAAAGGGAAATATAACCCCCATTTTCAAGAAGGGGAAAATGGATGACCTGGGGAATTACAGACCAGTCAGCCTCACCTCTGTGCCAGGCAAAATCTTGGAGCGGATTCTCCTGGAAGGCGTGCTGAGGCACACGAAAAACAACAAGGTGGTTGGTGACAGCCAGCATGGCTTCACTAAGGGGAAATCCTGCCTGACCAATATGGCAGCCTTCTATGATGGAGCTATGGAACTGATGGACAGGGGTAGAGCAGTTGATGTCATCTACCTGGACTTGTGCAAAGCGTTTGACACTGTCCCACACAACATCCTTGTCTCTAAGTTGGAGAGATATCAATTTGATAGGTGGACCACTCAGTGGATAAAGAACTGGCTGGATAGCCGCACGCAAAATGTTGTGCTCAATGGCTCCATATCCAGCTGCAGACCAGTAACGAGTGGTGTTCCTCAGGGATCAGTGTTGGGATCGGTCTTGTTCAACATCTTTGTCAGTGACATGGACAGTGGGATTGAGTGTGCCCTCAGGAAGTTTGCCAATGACACCAAACTGGAACTGTTGGAACAAGTCCAGAGGAGGGCCACGAGGATGATCAGGGGACTGGAGCACCTCTCTCATGAAGAGAGGCTGAGAATGTTGGGGCTGTTCATCCTGGAGAAGAGAAGGCTGAGTGGAGACCACATAGCAGCCTTCCAGTATCTGAAGGGGTCCTATAGGGATGCTGGGGAGGGACTCTTCAGTAGGAACTGTAGTGAGAGGAAAAGGGGTAATGGGTTCAAACTTAAATAGGGGAGGTTTATATTGGATATGAGGAAGAAATTCTTTACTGTAAGGGCAGTGAGGCACTGGAATGGGTTGCCCAGGGAAGTTGTGAATGCTCCATCGCTGGCAGTGTTCAAGGCTGGTTGGACATAGCCTCGGGTTGCATGGTTTAGTGTGAGGTGTCCCTGCCCATGGCAGGGGGGCTGGAACTAGATGGTCTTCAGGTCCTTTCCAACCCTAACTATTCTATGATTCTAAGATAGATCTTTTGTCAAGAGAAGAGCTGTAAAGCAACACTCATTTTTCTCTGCATTGAAATAAATTGCTTATTTCATGAAGGAAATCAAATGTATCAAGAAGATACATTTCTGCAAAAAGGAAGCACTTTGATAATGAAGAGATATCACATGTAATCTTAATATGAGGTAGTCATCAAAAGATTATGTTCTATATGCATAAGTGACTTCTTTTATTCAGTATGTAGAATAAAGTAAGTGGCATAATCACAATTTAATGCAAATGTAAGGCATCAGAAAATATCACTAAGGTTTATTTCTGTTGTCTAGACTCTGTCTTTAGGCTTTTGTAGGCCAGTGTCAAAACTGGACACACAAATGCATTAAGAAAAAGAAGGAGAAAACAGGAAAGGTTTTGCAAATCCAGGACAGTATTCAATCAATAAAGGTCCTTATACCTGCAGTTATTTTTATTATATGCTAGTAAATTAAAACATATTGCTATTACACTGCCAATGGCACACTATAGCAGAAATTATGCAAAATACTGCAGTATTGAAATAGAATAGTAATGCTTGTTTGGCACTGAATTTGTTGAGTTTATGCGATGCTTTCAAATAGGAAGACTGATCCCAAGAAGCCTACCTTGGAAAAAGCAATCATGCTGCCCATCAATCTGCCTTTCACACTTTGCCCTGATATGAAGGGTGCCAAGCTGCTCAGAAAAACAACTCAAAATAATGGATGGGTGTGTGGACTGAGAGGCAAACCAAACACCACCAAACTCTAGAAATTATACCTTAAAATAAATCTGAGAAGCAGAGAGCAAGTAGAGAAAGATTGTGAGCAATTCGCTAAGCCACTGCTATAAAATAAAACTGCAAAATCAAAGGAAATGCAAGATGTGTAACATAATCCAATCAGTTTTGTGATGGAGATTATAAAAGTAAAATGTACTGAGGAAACTGATAAAGAAAAATAAAACTTTGATATAAAAACATAATCATGCACTTTAAATAAAAGAGCATCTCTTTCCAATATATTAATATTAGACATTTAAATAAAATAATTTCCTCCAGATGCCATGGGACTTACAAAACTGTAACGTAAATGTTGTTTAATATGGTTTATTAGTAGCATGTTAAATCAAGCATGCTGAACATATATATTTCAATTGCATTACGTGGATAAGTGGTTGAGAATGGGAAAAAACTAATACCACTCAGAGATCACTGAACTTTAAGCCTGAAACTTCAGAGACCACCTTGGAAAGTAACTTGTCCTCAAGGGATGCCTTTGCCAGGGTTACCATGTGCTATAGACGGGGCAACTATAGCGCTGCGGGAATTCAGCCACTGTCGAGTGGAGATCCAGCCAGTCAAGGCAACTTTGTGAGAGGTGATTTCACCCAGTATTTTCTGGTTCTTGTTAATCCATCCTGCTATTTGTCTCACTGCAGGACATGCTTCAGCTGGATGGATCCCAGGCTAGGCAGATTCACACAGTAGGAATACTGAGAGGAGTGGGGCTTGAATAACTCCTCACTGGGCCTTCAAGATGTGGCAGTGGGGCAAGGTAAATTTTGCTTACTGTTGCCTTACAAGGAAGCTGGGAGTTTGGCAAAGGTGAAAATAACCCACATGGGGAGGGTTAGTCTTACCTAAATTGGTCTTGGAAATGCTGTGCTTTCCTACATTATACAAGTATTAGTTCACTCCTGGGAGGGTTTGTCTTTGGTAAACAAACTGGTTTTCTCAAAAAGCAGACTTGTATGTGACAGTTTGCCCCCAGCTGTCTCCCTCTTGTACCAGTACCACTGCACTAGTTTTGGCTTCCCATGCCCAGCATGGTCTCCATCAGGTACCCCACCAACAATCACACATGAATCAAAATGATGGAGTAGCTGCACTCATTTTCATGCCACTAAAATTTCCACCATTCTCCTAGCCTGTAACACAGTTTTTTTATTATTTCAAGATACTCAAAAACAGGTGCCCCTCCCCCCACCCCCCCTTCTGCCTCAAATCCCCACATTTTTGTTACTGCTAGAGGTGTGCCAGAAAAGACTTTTAGCTGACCTCCATGCCAACAGCTGTACAGAGGGAAAATGACTGGAGGTTTGGACCAGATGACCTTTAAAGGTCCCTTCAAACCCAAACCATTCTATGATTCTGTGATGAGCCAATCCTGAGGCAAAGCTCTTGAGGCAAGGAAAGCCACAAGAAAGTGCTGGCTACTAATTTCTGCCTGGCCTGGGACTCCGGATGGAAACATTAGCAACCTCCAGAGCTAGGATCTAGAAGAGCCTCTTCCTGTTTTAATAACCCCAGCAAAGATCTGCAAAATGGAGAAGAAGGTTTCAGTCATGTATTTAACATCTCATATAACATGATGGTGTATTGAAATGAAAATAAATAGTAAAAATATTCTTTCATGATGTACAGAAACAGAATGCCTGTCCATCCGAGTATTTGAGTTGATTCTACTTTGGTATGTTGGAGTATAAACTCAGATGAAAAAAATAGTAAATGGACTTTCATATGCTGGCACATAGAATCATAAAACTGTAGTATGGTTTGGGGTGGAAGGGATCTTAAAGCTCATCTAGTTTCAATCCCCCTGCCACGGGCAGGGACACCTTCCGCTACACCAGGTTGCTCAAAGCCCCATCCAAACTGGCCTTGAACACTGCCAGGGATGGGACAGCCACAACTTCTCTGGGTAACCTGTTCCGTTGTCTCACCACTCACATAGTTAAGAATTTCTTCCTAATAACTAATCTAAATCTATATTCTTCTAGTTTAAAGACACAGAATTTAGTGAAATACTGATCAAAGCACCGCTGAATTAAAAAGAGAAAGTGTATTCTATATTTTGCAACAACATTGTTCGCTAAGAGTGCTTTAACACATTTGCGTCAGCATCTTTATCTTCATCTTGTGTTTCAAAGATATGAGGATTAGCCAAGTAAAATTAACTTCTGCTTGAGGCTAGAACCAAATAATTAATTGTAAAATAATTTTAAGATGTAGATTTGTCCAGAATTTGGTTTTCTGCAGAAGTATTGTGCTAAGAAAAGAAAATTCAGAACAATTTTGGATATTCTGGGATTTAGGTCTCCCCTTGCATGCTGAACAGCAATGCAAATCAGGAAGATGCTGCTGGAGCTAACATCTATGGCAAATTTAAGATGATTCCTGAGCACTACCTCAAGCATATCTATGGTTGTTCAATGAGTATGCTTAAAATTAATAATGTCTTTAGCAGCTTTCTGAAGCAAAGACTAAATCTTTCCACACTCCAAGTATTTTTAAGGCCTAATCCAAAATGCAAATTCTTTTATTACTGATTAAATGGCCTCGCAATGACATTGACCCATTCTTCCCACAACACTCTAACACCATCCCTGCACCCCATGGGGAGTTGGAACTAGATGATCTTTAGGTCCTTTCCAACTCTAACCATTCTATGATTCCAAGAAAACTCCACATATGGCATCAGATCTTGTTTAAATGACCATATAGCACATGTACTCTTTCCTCTTTATGTACTAAATCCGCTGTCTTGTTAGAGAAGGAAATTATATGGCTTCAACATAATTTGATCCTTATTTGTTACCATCTTGGTATCTGTTAAGTTTTGATAAATTAGTTGCTTTGTTCTAGTACTTTTCTGGGAGTCAAAAGTGTGCTGACCTGATAATTTACTGGGTTGTCCTCTTCTTGAAAATAGGTATAATACCTGCCCATACACACTGGTTTTCTAACTTATGTGACCTCTATCAGTTTTTGAAAACAATAACTAATAATCCGTATGCAGATTCAGCTAATCATTTAAACACTCTAAGTGATCTCATTATACCATTTCCATTGAATTGACTTCTTCAAATAATAGTTAGCCAATACTTTTTTTCCACACCCTCTGGTTAAAATTGATTTTTTGAAATAGCTGGTCAACTAACCTATTTTGCTACAGCAAAAGAAGCCTTTTTTGTATTATCTACTATCTATCTCTTTTCCTGCTAAGTAGCAACATTATAAAAAAGCAAAGGAAGTTACTTTAATTGCAATGTTTTTGTTGCTTTTTTTGCTGTGATGTGCCTTAGCCTTTCTGACATCCTGCTAGATGACTCTGCTGTTCTTTTCTACTCACTTCCAGTCATGGGGTTTTGATTCTACATTTTGTACAATTCATTTTTACTTTTCAGGAAGCTATATTATTCCTTTATTCTACTTCTACTTTAGGGTAATCTTCTGTTCTACCTTAAGCACAGTCAATGCAAGATTTTCTGCACTCCTTTTGTCCCTAAAATTTCTTTTCAAGTTATCCTACTTACCAGTTGTCTGAGCACACTGAAGTCTATCCTTTCTGAAATCCATTATCCTTTTTGCTTTCAGTCCTCCCTTTTCACAGTGCATATTTTGTGATAACTAAATTTCTAACCAATTCCTCTCTTAGTCAAAATCAAATCTAAAGTAACCATTACCCCCTTAACTTTCTCCATCTTGTAGGTTGAACCTGGCCAGCAGCTAAGCACCCACACAGTCACTACTGCACTGCACTATTGTTGTCACTTGCTGGGATGAGGAAGAGAGTAGGAAGAGCAAAAGTGAAAAAGCCTCATGGGTTGAGATAAATGTAATGTAATAAGGGAGGGAAGGAAGGAAAAAAACCAAGTGTTGCAAAGGCAATTACTTTCCACCTCCCACAAGCAGCCCAGGCAGTCTCCAAGCAATAGCTACTTTGGAAGGAAAAACCTCCCCAGTTTTTGTTTCTAAGTATCATTTTATATGCTATAGCATATCCCTTTGGCCAGCTTGGGTCAACTGTCTCAGCTATATTCCTTCCCAACTTATTGTCCACCCCAGCCTATTCATTGGGAAGGCAGAATAGGAAAAAGAGAAAACCTTAAGGCTGTACAAACACCATTCAGCAACAGCAAAAACATTGGTGTGTTTTAGTAACAAATACGAAACACAGCACCATATGGATTCCTATGAAGAAAGTTAACTTCATCCCATCCAGACCCAGGGCAACATTTTGAAATAAATGGTCTCAGCCTTGTCAATATCTTTATAAGCCATTGATCTCCTCACATGTTTTTATGCTAACAGATACTGAGATAATGAAATTTCTTCATTACCAGCAGATGAAAGCTTCTATTAGTTGCTCAAAAAAGCCTCTCAATCTTCTAGAGAAATGATCTGTACTAGATCCATGACAGGACACAATCTAACCTCTCTTTTCTAAGTTACCTCAAAAATTTTCACAGGTGTCATGGTTTAAGCCCAAACAGTAACTCAGAACCAAGCAGCTGCAAGCCAATGAGCTCTCTGCCCTCTGCCCCTTCCCCCCCACTCTCTCAGAGGGATGGGAAGGAGAATTGGAAGAGTGCAAATCCCTCGAGTTGAGATAAGAACAATCCGGTAACTAAGGTATAATACAAAACCACTACTGCTACCATCAATAATAATAATGATAAGGGAAATAACAAGGGGAGAAAATATAAAACTGAAAGGTGAAAAGGAAAAGAAAACAATAAGCACAAATGATGCACAATACAATTGCTCGCCACCTGTCGACCGATACTCAGCCTGACCCGAGCAGCAATATGGCCTCCAGGTAACTCCCCTCAGTTTATATGCTGGGCATGATGTGCTGTGGTATGGTATATCCCTTTGACTAGTTTGGGTCAGGTGTCCTGTATCTGTCTCCTCCCAGCTTCTTGTGCCCATTCTCACTGGCAGAGCGTGAGACTGAAAAGTCCTTGATCAGCGTAAACATACTTAGCAACAGCTAAAAACATCAGTGTGTTTTCAGTACTGTTCTCAGACTGAAGTCAAAAACACAGCACTGCACCAGCTACTAAGAAGGATAAAAACAACTGCTACAGCTGAACCCAGGACAACAGGTCTTTCTCTTAGCCCTGTCTTGTCTGTAGAGCAAAATATATACAATATTTAAGAGAAACCATTCAGAACCTCAAAGGTGGAAGTGCATATAAATGCTAGAAACCACAGAACATCTTCAAAAATCTTTTGAAATACTGGTGCAGAGACACAGTTGACCATTGCTACCAGGAGCATCTACATACCTCAACAGCTTGCAGTTGAGGGCAATTATAAAACAGGTGTTCTGTCCTCCAAAAATAATATTTCTATCACTTCATCTAAAGGCATCTATATGATGAAACTTCACATTAATACTATGCAGCATGCAGGCTCAGATCTAAAATGTTCCTGCCTGTCTCATTCTGAGATCACACCTGTGAAGCTTTCAGAGTAACCCAGGCTTGAAAAAGTCCTGCTGAAGCATGTCTGATTTCACTGCTGAGCTGTTGGTCTCAGTGCCAGTTTACCTGCATTTTAGCCACTGTAGAAATCAGCCCTGCCTCCTTTAATAGATCTGGAGCATAAACTCAGTAGTACTTTATGAGAAGTGAGGTTTATTGAGCACAAAGTTATGTGTGCATGTTTGCCTGTTAACAATGCCCTTAACAATCTGTAATCCTTCACTAAGCTTAATTAAGTTTGAAAAGAAAAAGGTGAGGGTTTCTTCAAGTTTGCACAAGCTGGATGAAAAAAGATATCTGGGAATAGGAGACAGACAGTATAATTGCCCTCCTGAACACCCAAGGAAGACGTCCAGTCTTGTTAGAAGTTGATTGTCACCCTTGACACACAAATCAATGAGAAACCAGCTCTGTTGCTCTGAAATTATTAATGACTTCATTGATTTCTGCAAACAAAAAATCACAAGAATGAGGACACAGCCAAGCAATAAAGCATAAATTTTAAAATTTATGAGCATACTGTGATCATTGCATCTAAGTTTCAGTCAATAAGCATCACAATATTGTTTGTTTGGCTTACTCCTAGTTAACTCTAAAATAAGAGAACAAAAAAAAATCCCATTGATTGTAGCATTAGAAGTGGAAACATTAATGAACCACACCAGACTTTTGACAGTAAGTTTAGTAAATGACAGAGTTATAATTTCATTGTGTATTTCAGCACAATTTTGTTAAATAGAAAAGATAGAGGCCTAAAGTCTGCTCCTCTTCTGCACTTCCATTTTCCATTTGCAAAAAATGAAAGGAGGTATGGATGGAAATTTAAATTTCCAGTGGATAAGTAAATAAGTAAACAAACATCTTTTTAATGTAACACATACTTAAATCCAAAGCTTGAATTCCAGACTGAGCACTTGGGTGGGGTCTTACAGCACTTAGTATTCACCAAGCAGAACCTCAGTGGCTTTAGTATCCCTGGAACAAAACCCGTGCAAAGCACTTGCCTTCTGCTACTTCATCCTGAAGGAATGCCACTGTCAAACATCTTTTCAAACAGCTTTTTAGTATAGCAAGACTCTATGTGTAATACCTCTTGCAGTGTTAAACAAATCCTTTGGGTTGTTCTTGCACTGGCAAATAACATCCATGGTGTGAATACTATGAAGGCAAAGACGAGTAAAGCATTTTTTGGCTTCAGTAAAGCAGAAGATATTTTCACTAAGAAATAAAATTATGGTCCAACTGATTTAGTTTTATCTATTCTTCTGCATGCCTGTTATTATCTAATTATCCTAAGTATTTTACTTTTTTAGAGCAAACACGAACTCTGATGTTTGTTTCCAACCAAAGGAGGAATTATGTGAATAGTGTGATCTTTGTATCTAAGTCAGGAATTTTGATTATTGTGCCTACTCCTACTGAAGTTAGTTTTTTAAGACAGGCAGTCTTTATGTCTGGAAGTTAGAATATTGAATGAGTCAACAGATAGATACACATAGTGTCAGACTCTACAATACTGTCTCATACTCAAAACTTTTTGGTGTGCTTAAGAACTTGATTGTATTTTGAATAGACATCAAAGAATGAATGGAAAAATATGCCTTGGTCTCATTCACGGCCTACACTGTGATATTGGGAGATATATTTCAGGTTACAGTATTTTTCCTAATAAAATTGAACTGTAGTAAGTTAAGATGAAATCTCACCTGTAAAGTGCTGAAAGTGGACGCTTGTTGCCAGGTTTCGGTCTGTATGGTTTAGGTTCTCCTGCCATGTTGATATCTGAAAGCAAACATTTGATATTAGCAAGTCAGATGCTTGGAAGTTAGATTGAGTTTGCAAAGGCACCTTTAAGACACTGAAAATAAATAACAGACAGTGAAAATGGACAGCATACCTAAAACACCTACCTAGTTTTAATCACTTCTGAATAGATTCTATAGAACATGCCTTAAAAAATCTTACTGTAATGTATGAGTATTTTAGGCAAAATGTCAGTTAATGGTAACAGAGAAAAATGACAGTTTTTAAACATACAGGAGTTTCCACTCATGGAGCTGAAGCCAATAATATATTTCTATTACAGAAGGAGATTTGAATCATAACTTAGATGCTGAGACAAACTATGATCTGTCAGATTGCGTTGTGGAGGACTGTAATGGTTCCAACTAGTTCCCCTTTAGGCACAAGAGAAATGCACACTGATCTTTAAGTGCTACTTTACTATCCACTCAAAAAGAGACTTTTCTAAAGCAAAGAAGAGAGTATATATTTTGTACCCCGAATAGATTATTTTTTTTCTTTTGTTTTGTTGTGAGTATAGAAATAGACTGGCTTTAAACATCGTATGGAGAAAGAAACCAGGTTTTGAAATGCTTTGTCCCAGGCAGGTACTTATAATTCTCAACACCACCAGAAATCTTATGCACACTTTTTAAAAATTCACTTTCATTATTTCTAAGTATTTATCCTAGAAATTTAAAAATATGTCAAGCTGTTAGTTGTGCAGGTACTCCAATTACTCTTTTCTTCTGAATCATACTCAGAAATGTACAAGGAAATACCTGTTCATCATTCTGATTGCTTGTAACAGTTACCCATGGACAAAGAAGCACAGACCCTTCTGTGGAGAATACCTTACTTGAGCTTAGGAAGCTGCCTGAATAAACAAATACCTATTTTAGAAAGCAGTGAATGTTGCAAAGATGACATTACAAGAAATCACAAGGATAAAGTAAAAATTCTATTTAAGAAGCAAATTCCATGTCATCTGAGTGATGCTCCAGCTAAATTTCTCCTCAGTTTCACTAATATACAAAAGAGTAATATTCAGCAAAATAAGAGCTATTTCAGTGTGTAAGTGCTGGGACAGAACAATATACCCCATTTTCCATGGAATCACCTGATGATCGAGGCTTTAAAGGAAACGCATTTTCTTGGTAAAATCTATGTTTAACCTGAAATTGAGTGTAGTAGAGGGAAAAGAGTAGTAGAAAGCTGAGGTGTAGAATGAGCAAGACAGATATCCTTGACCCCAAAAGCTGCAATAAAAGCCTGAAACTTCGTGACTGGCTCCTTTTATTTAATACAAGGTAGAAAAAAAAATCAGCTGATTTTTTTTTTTTTAAATCAATCAGAAACATTGAAAATGTGCGTCCAGAAAATGTGTGGCAGAAAATATTTTTCCACTGGAAATGTCATGCTTCAAATATTAAAAAACAAACAAACAAACAAAACCAAAATCCCAACATATTTTCAATTTAAGTTTGATATTTTGAGCTAACACAACATTTATTTTAAACTATACAAGGTCCTGAAATGACATGTTTTGGTGTAGGACTATTTCATATGAAATGTACTTCTTGGTAAAATTTTCTCTATATGAAGCATTTTGGAATTAAATCTGATTGTAGTTCTTTTTGTAGGAGCTGTATTACTCGTAAATCATAGTTTTCCACAAAATATTAAGTTTTTTGTTTTACTTATCTCTCTGAAGTTGAATGAATACTGAAGACACTTTTCATGCTTTCTTGAAATGCTTTCCCTCCCTTTATTTTAAGCAAGTGCTTTATTAGGTATATATTAAGCTTCCTTTTTGATGTTTTTTAAAAATTCAGCTATGCTTCCCTTATTTAAAGAAATACAAATTCTAATTTACAGTTAATGTTGACCCATCCTTAAACCACAACATAAGCATCAAGCATTTCTGGAAGCCCCTGAGGAATTTTGACAGTTGTGCTGCATTTCTGTTGGTTCTTGGAATTTGAATGAAATTTTTATCCTGTGACCTTTACAATAATTAGACCTTTTCACACTGTTTTAATATGTCAGCTTTAAGGTCATTGACTGCATTGACTCCTACAACAACTAGCTCAGATTTTAGGAAAAAAGTAAAATTAAATTCTGTCTTGGGATATACATGAGGCTGCAAGATTCATCTTCACATATTTTTCATGTCTCTCATCTGCTTGTTTTTCAGAGCTACAGTCCAGGTCATAATTCTTAGGCATATGACTTTAAACACTTTTTCATATCATTCCAGGAGAGATCAGTACAAAGACAAGTAGTGCAGAAGACTAAGGGCTGTTTGTTATGTGTTTCCTTTATTTTAATCAAACACTGTGAGAAGAGTAATGCTGTAAGAAAACACTGCTGCAAAGCTGCTCAGAATTAGTTAAGATTTCCTCACACTTAAATAAATCCATAAATATACCAGCAGAAAACAGTGAACTATGTTATACAGACAGTAATAGCTAGGATTTCTCTTTTAACACAAGAAATAGTTCATAGAAAAGCTGTGCACATGGGGTTTTCTGTTAATATGAAAGTGATTGAATAGCTCTGCAACTCCCGAACAGCTCTGCAACTACCTAAGCACCTTGTAGTACGGCTAACAATGGATGTAGGAAATGGTTTGAAAAGTTAGAACAGATTCTCATCCCATTATTTTTCACCACTGTCTAGTCCAACCTCAAATTTCTAACTAAAATTAGAAGTGAACTTGTCAACATTTCACAGGATAGATTATTTCTAGTCAAAGTGGAAATCTTGTGAGACAACTTGTTCTCTTGCTTCATCTATTATTAGCTTCATTTGCATCTATTAGGTCATAAACTGTGTGTCAAATAAATTTGTTTGCTGTAGCACCTTAATGATTCCACCCTAAGGAATGTAGAGTGTTATCACTCTTCATGCTGTAAAATTAACTACTTGTACATGAATATGAACCAGACAACTTGACAAAGGATACAGACTTCCACATTGCTTCTACACGGGAATGGAGCAGCCTAGGGACTCTCACATTATTTTCTCTACTCATATGCTACAAATTTTCACTCAGTCATCAACTTTAAGATAAATTCAACACTGAAAATCAAAATATTAAAGAATCGCTATGAATAGAAAAGTGACTATGCAGACAACAGCACATTGTAATGCAGCAGCCTGCTCCCTCTGTGCTTTCAGAATCAAATGAGATTACTTTATTAAAAGAAATTCATCTTCAAGTCTATCTATTCCTGTTAACACAGCAGAGGTTAGGTAAGGTAAGAGGTCTAGATTTCATTCAAGGTTGTGTGTCATCAACAGATTGTATCTAATTTTGAACAAGATGTTTTTCTTTCTGATTGTACTGAAAAGCGCCTAGCAATTAAAGAGGGTGAAAAAAAATGCAAAGCATTTAGAGAGGGCACTGATTGTATCCAGTGGCTACATAAATTTGTCTGAAAGATCAACTCAAGAAAACATGATCTTTGTCCTATCACTGTTTCCTACTGCTGCCTGCCTATCTACTCTAGGCAGTAATGTCCACAAAGACTCTGGACCCCTTCCCATTTTTTGAGACGCAGTATCAGCTAACCTTGAGGCTCATAGGTTTGCTGTCAAAGCAATCTGAGAATCTGATCCTGAAGACAACAGTTGCCTTTAAACCAGCTTTGTAAGTGCAAGCAATGATAGTTAAGGAGTGTTCATATGCCAGAAGAATTTCAGTACTTCTCAGCATGCCAGCCTTTCAGATTCTTTGAAAAGTTTTATTGAAAAAAAAAACAACCCAAAGATAAAAAATCAATGAATCCTTTTGTCTTACAAAAATAAATGCCATAAACTAGAAGCTTCAGTGGGCATTAGCTCAACCCATGAAAACTGTGACTTCGAGGATTTCTGCTGCAAATCCAGGACCTGTCTCAGATTACAGCTATTGAATAAAATTAAATAGTGCCATTCCCAGGCACTAGTACTCAGTTATCTCTTGTACCAATTGTTAAAGTGGCTCCTGGCATGACTTTTAGTGCCATTTAACAGGTTCTTTCCTATGCAATTTTTAGACATAGGTAAGAGAATGGACATGATCTTGGGATACTGGCAATTTAGCTGTGACCACTATGCTTTGCAGGGTAAGACCTAGTCAAAAAGAATAATTCCAAGTACCTATAATTGCATATTACTGATGTGTGTGGGCTCCATGTCAGAAAGACTAGAAACAAAGACCTACAGCTAAGAAAACTCTTAGGGCCTCTGCAGCTCAAGAACTAATTTTCTAAGACTTGTTTAGTCAGATTTCTTCCACCCATTCTTGTGGATGGTTGCAGAAATGAAGACATTCCTTAACAAATTCCACAGCTGCTTGCCTTAAAGTTTTGGGTGAAAAAGGGTTTTATTGTGTACTTCCAGACCAGCTCTGCTTTAGATCAACCTTTAATGGAAAATACAGTAATCAACATTAATGCACAGAGAAATAATTTGGACAATGAACATACAATCTACATCCAGATAGAGACAGGGACACAGGGAGATCAGGATGCACTTTCTTCTTTTTCAGATGATCCACAGTATATGGGATAGAAGAGAAAGACAAAGAAGCAGATACAATTTAGAGAAAGCATCTAGTCATGTGATTTGTAGCACAAGTGAGCACCAGAAAAACTAAAGCTAATCTCTTTCTTTTATATTCTTCCATCTATCAGTCCTACAAATCTGCTGCATGGTAACGGGATTTTAATGAAGTCATATGATATTTTTTACATTATAAATGTCTTTTTTTCTTTATACGTTACACTAATTACATGGCATCTCCTCCCTTTTATCATCTCTAGCATGTGAAAAAGCAGAGAGCAAAGGATAGCTCTTGGTTCTGTTCAATTCTGTGCCCAAATTGCACAGCTGTAAAGAAGAATCTCCCCAGAAAATTTAACACAAACTCAAATTACCTTTCAAGACTAGTAAAATATTAAATGAAGGTTTGAGTCACACATTTTCCTTTCCCATAATGGCATTAAAAATAATTTGCTTGTTGGGCTCTGAGCTGCATTTGAATTTTCTCTTAGCACTGAAGAAATTGGAAGCCTTTTTTTGTACAAAGATGACAGCAATTGTTAATGCTTTATAGAGAAAGAGCTGCTTGTTGAATAGTAGATGAAATTGCTTTGTTCAACCATCTCTTCCTTCATTAAACACTGCTAAAATGAAACAAGGCTTTATAAGGATTATATAAGCTATCATTCTTAACACTACTCAGTAACAGAAGTGCCAGGCATTGTCTTGCATAAAAGTCTTTTTCTGTTCCCTAGGGAACTGAGTTGGTGTGAGGACAGGCGACAGCTAAAAGGGGAATTCCTGTCCTGTCTGTATACCCATAACAAACTGTTCCTTCAGGGTCCTGGAGACAGCAGCTTTACCTTAGCTGCAGAATGGATGCCAATGTGCTTCACAGCTGATGTGGAGAATTGGCCTGCCTTGTTTTTTTTCTGCTTGTTGCCCTCCCTGCACCTCCGGCCCTGAATAACGACACGGTCACTGTGCAGACCTTCCCCACTGGGTGTGCAACCAGTAATGGTCTATGTCATGACCAGGGAGAGGCATCACTTCTGCCTGGGGAAGGGAAGAATGCTAATTTGTGACCTCTTAAAGAATGACCATGGACTCCATTGTGACTGCAGTCTGTGTTTGAGACCTCACAATCTGCTTCTCTGGTGGTGCTTGAATCCCTTCAGATCAGCTACTGTAATGGGGCAGGAGCCACGTTGGGAGAAGGCTGGAGGGGAAGAAACACCACATAGAAAAGGGAGGAAGCCCTGTTGCTGGCAATCCTTCCCACTCCTCCTGCTCAGCACCAGGCTTGCATGTTCCTCTGCAGGAAGATCCATACCAGTGTTTTGCAGGTGTAAGAGATTCACACTCAGCTACAAGGGACTACCTGGCCATAGGCACTTATCTGCAGACCAGGTATAAGAGCTGCATGAGTTTCATAGTGTTAACTGTGAAAATACATAGCTGGGTTTGTGCCATGGCAGCCATGAAGTTGACTGTCTCACAAGCATTTTCACTGTACCAGAGCCAAACTATAGATGTAGGCAAATATAGTCTTCTTGTAAGAAGATCCTTTCAATTTAATCAAGTTTTCAGCTGCCTGTATTTCCTATCCAGACTACAAGATTTCTATGTGCCACGTACTTGTAACACATGGACTAGGTAATTCTGCATATGCAGACGATTAACACTGCCATGAGGATATAGGAAAGCAATGGAAAAGTACATCAGGAACTTTCTTCTACCTTCAGGAAAACAGCAACTGTCTTCAATATAAGTTTAGCCAGCCAAAAAGTAAAAACAAATTCAAGCAGGGATTCCCAGTCCTTGCTTGCACTGTTCCTTCTCATTGCTGCTATTAACAGGGAATAGAACTGGCCCTTGAGTTACAGCTTTTTTCAGACAGTGAGGTGTTCAAGGGTCACCTTTCTTTCTTTACCTTCTCTTGATCACAATGAAGACGTTGTTTACAAGAGGAAAACAGAGCACCTGTCTTCTTTCAGTCACGGTCATTACAGGGCAGCAGCCAACAAACTATGCTGCTTTTCTTTGGTAGGAAAAGAGAGTTTGTCAGACAAAGAGTCAGACAAAGCTTAATCTTGACTATATATCTGAGATATTCAGCATTGCAGTTAGCCCCAAGCAGCAACATTAAACAGTGTAGTGGGGATACAGTATGAAAGTCCCTCATCTACCTCTTTTAGATTTCACTATGATTTATTCTAGGGAACATGCCCTGAACCTCAGTAATTTTCAACTCTTCCTCAAAATACTCTTTTTTTCCCCCTTTCTTCTTATACTTCGCTACCTTCTCTGCCCCACAGCCTTTTATCTGACTCTCCTACTAATGTTAGCTTCATGCTCCAAGCAGTAGTTTTTCACTGATAATTGAAATCTGTATTATACAAAAGAATTCACTATCCCCACTGCCTCAATACTTTTGTCTTTCCCAGTTTTCTTCCTGCACATGGTTAACTTTATTAATACAAACACAAAAAAATGTATTATTCCTGAAATAATCATCACAATATTTTGCCCCAATTTTTTCGTCTGCATTTATTACCCATCTTCTGGGACATTCTAAAAAAATTTGCTTACATTTGAAATGCATTTTCTCATAATTCCGAAAAGTGAATATTCCCAAGTCTTTATGGGTGGCATAAGCAGAATATTTCCCACAGATATGCTTTTAATGCACAGATCATTCTGCACATTGCAACAGACTTGAGGTCTGGTTTGGGCAGAAGGAACCAGCCACCCCAGGAGCATGGGGCAGAGGCAGCAGGGGATGGTGTGGGGCAGAAGATGTGGATGTGCACCTTCAAGGTGCTGTTAGGTGGGAGGGCAAAATGCGTTTCTCTGGAAGGCTGGCTACTGTAGCTGTTTCTGCCCCTGGGGTTTTTGGCATGACAGTCATCAGTGAGAGGTAAGTACTGTTTTTAATATCTTGAACTTTGCTGCCAAAACCTTCAAGGGTAAGTCTGACCTTTGGGATATTCCCACAGGCCAGAGGCTTTAATCCAGGCCAACAACAGATCAGAGAGAAATCACGCTGTGGATTTCACCAAGTGTTGAAAAACGACTTCAACAGATTAAAGGAAGCTCTCAGGAAGGACAGGAATGGACCTCTGCAGCCCCAAGTGCACTTCCACCACTTTTCCCTATTTCCACTATATGTATTTCCACTATATATTATGATATATATTTCCATATACTATTCCGTATATATACTATTAGTATATATTTCCACTACATACTATTCCTCTTCAAAAGCATGCCTGATTTCATCCTTATTCTTTGTCTGTCCCCATTCTTTCCTGTTCTTCTTTTCACAGTGATCTTGATCCCACCTCACTTCAACAAGCCCCCTGCCCCAAACAACTGATCTCCACTACTTCCAGCTGGTAAATTCTCCTGTCTATATACCCTCTTTTGTCCATGATCTTCATGTTCCATGTTTATCTGGATTAGGGTATATATAGAGGATGTTCTTTTCAAGCTCCAAATATACTTTTGGAATTGCATAGCACAAGTCTCATAACTTATACTTGTGTCCCAAAATATGGAATCATAAAATCACAGTATGGTTTAGGTTGGAAGGGGTTAGATCATTAAGTTCCAACTCCCCTGCCATGGAGAGAGACACATTCCACTAGAACAGGCTGCTCAAAGCCCTGTCCAACCTGACTGCGAACACTTCCACAGATGGGGCAGCCACAACTTCTCTGGGCAATCGGGTGAAATATCTCACCACGCTCATTGTAAATATTTTTTTCCTTATATCCAATATATCACATATTATGGTTCTGGAAAGTTTTGCCTGTGTAACATAACCACTTGTAAAACATACTAACCTAAAGTCTGCTATTCTTATTAACAGGTTAGGGGTGGGTTGAATAAAATGATGGCAGAAGTGGAGATAATTCCACCGAAATTTGGCATAGAGGGGGATACATTATTGTGGAGGTGATTTATAAACAAATGATATGCCAAATCTGACATTTCTGCATTAGCAATGCTTAGATCTTAGACATGTAATAACTCTTTCTCATTGCCAGTGCATGAAGTCCCCCAGTGAATTCAATTTGACAACCAAACTACAACAGCATAGAGGCCTTTTGCAAACACAGGACATTTAATAATTGGAAATACTGACAAGCTTCAAAATGAACAATATGCAGTGTTGTTTTATTTGGGTTTCTTTGGTGTTTCTGTAAGGAAAATATAGAAATAGTTGATGGGAATAGAGAAAATGCAATAACTTGTCAGTCTGATGGTTTGTATAATGCAGTTTTCTGCCTCCAGTTGCCCCAGATGCTTTGGAAGGAGATGCAAGAACCTCAGACTAGTTACAAACAAGATAATTTCCCCTCCATTCTCTTATCATCTCAGCACGATTCTCTTCCTAATTCTAATTAGTTTAGGATTACTTTAAATCCTAAAGTATGATGTTTTATCTTTCCTCCTATACTGGTTCTGTAAGTATGTAACTGGTACTAACTGGAACTAGAAACCATTACAACTACAAACAACCTTGCTAACTACATAAATTTCTGATTACTCTGTTATTCTTACTAATATATCACATTGGTGTATTTTTTTAATAAAAAAATGTTTCTGAATGAGAAAAGAGTTCTGGTTTTGCCTCATAATCCCCCCACCTTTCATCCCCTCAAAACTTTTTTCAATCACTATTCATTTTGCCATCAGTAATAACCAAAAATCATAGAATTCATATCAGAATCCCTTTCTCTAAGCATACAACCTCATCCTTCTCCCTGCAATTTATTGGATATTTGCCATTTACTCCTATAGATTTACATCTGATCTTGCATGCAGGTATTATATGGTGCTTCAGAGATTCTCTCACAAGTGGTTGAAGATGTACTACATATTGTTAATAACATTAATTTGTGTATGTCATGAATCAATAACAGGAAACATTGTAATAGGTTACTAAAAATCATACTAGGAAATAAAGTAATTATTTTGGAATTCATTAAATCAAGTTTGAATATCAAAGGTACTACCAAAAAGACCATCTGACACATTCCAGTTTAATATTAAAGAATTATAAATTACTATTCATATTAATATGCAGTTCTGGTGAAGCTCTCAAATTGGTCATTCATCATCTTCTGTTAGGTGGATCCACATTCTTCTAAGCTTCTCAGTAACATTTTCTGTCTACATTAGCTTGCCATACAAAAAGGAGATCTGTATTACCCACAAAGAAAATATGTCATTCTGGCTCAGAGACTTAAAGGAACCAAGAACTCCACAGTGAGCTGATTCTTTTCCCCAGACATCCGTGGAACCATTCTTTTCCCCAGACATCTGTGGAACCATGATATTTCCGATTTATTTCTTCAGAATATGATTATTTTGAGCAAACAACACAAACACACAGCACAAATGTTTGTAAAAAAGGCTTCATAAACTATCCTCTACTGTAGCTGGCATAAGAAATATTTAGGGCTAGACAAGAAAATAGACATCCATTGGACATTCTCTTCCAAAAAGGCATTTGGGTCCTATGTCAGATTCCTGTAAGGAGTTCAGACTCCTTATTTTTGTATTGAGTCTCATTGGAAGCCATAGTGTTTCTTCTGCAACTTTGTCATGACGGTAAACACACACAATCCCTATTGCACCCCCCAAGATTTAAAATTTTCACCAAGGTTGCCAACCCATACCCAAGGTTTCTGTGTTTTGTTTTTCCCTCATATATTTATACATGTACACTTTTGTGTGAAAATATTCACAATAGAAGCATGTATTTTCAACTGGAACAATTTTTGTTAAGCTTTGCAATCCATCTTTATCACACAGTTTCTGAAAACAGAAGGTTGAAAAGGAATAGAATATTGAATTCCTGAATCTGGAGTTAAATTATTATGGACACTGGATTCAATTGCTTTAATATATAGCAAACAAAACATTCCTTAGTCTCAGAAATTGTTATCTATCATTATTGCTAAGGGAAGACTGGTGCTGTAGCCTATCTTAAACCTCAACAGCTTTTTGAACTGTTAAATTCTTTCTTTTTATTTTTTTTCCTACTGCAATATGAAATTCCAATAGCCGATCAAATGAAACAGCTCTCTAAGCTCACCCGGAAACATTAATCTTCTGGACATACTGCATAAACCACTAATCTCATGCCTGTCATTTAAAATGAGGAAGAGAGTACAAGGAAAGAAGAAAGCAGACTTTTTAAAGCTTTATCATTGTTATTTTAGTTCACTTTAAGACTAAAAGAAGATCCGAAAATCTTATATTGCAATAAACAGCAATGGTTAGAGAAAAACTCTGGGTGGAATGATTCCTCTGAGTAAAAAACGAATGTGATTCAACACAACAGTTCAGAGCACTGTCTTCTAATCTTTCACTTCCTAATATTTAGCTCCTTATCAGACACTGCTGTTAACATCATGATGTTTTCTTGAAAGCAGAGCCAGAGATACAACTAAATCCTAAAATATTTATGTTGACCTGCTATACACTGGCCCAACAGCCTACAGCTAGCTGTGCATACCTTCACTCTGCTGTAACCTCAACCTTAAAATCCTTTTCCATAACGCTTGACACTACTTATTAATCTTACAAGCGTTTATAATTCCATACTTAATATTTGTATCTATTTTCCAAACAATTAGGCCAGAATGCAAAAGCAGCGCTCATGTAAAAAAGGAGAAAACTTTGGGTGAGAATTTCAAAGCTCTCTGTGTTAGCAGTAACCTTCCATTTAAGTCTGTGGTAAAACCAGATTTAGGTCAGTGTTATGTTTCACTCTTCAATCATATATCATATGACAATCAGTTTTATTTACTTAATCTTTTCTGACTTACTGGAGTGGAATCTAGTAAGCTCCAGTAAGAAGGAAGAACATTGTGGCTTTTTACATCTTGCTCATTCACATGGTTACTGTCAACCTGAGCTGCTTTATTTTAGGGAAAAATTAAAAAGCGCATCCAACAACAAAGCCTCTCAGGGATTCAGGATGTCAAGGCATGTAATCTCGTGTGGAGGTGTACCAGAAGTGGCAAAGGGAAATTACAGATGATCATGTAATGTTTGCAACTGTATTTATGGAAAAATTGTTATAGAGAGAATGGCTGTGTGCTTGAGCACATGGCACTGTGTTATCTCTACTGTCCAGTCAGCATGCTCCATGCAGGACCTCGCTGCTCTCTTAGCAGCAGATGCCCACCATTTGTTTTCCTTTTCTACAGTGATCCACCAAGAAATAAAAATAACTGTTGGAAAACAATAAATTAGAGTAAATGAGTTCATTTCTCATTACTTCAATTTATGCCTTTCACTAGGATACTGAATCACTACTATAATGGCTCCAGAATCAGTTATGACAATTAAACCCTTTTGTGGGCACATTGTGTTCCTTATTTCGGTGTCATTCCTCAGAAGCCTTTTTTTTTTTTTTTCCTCCCCTCCAGATTTTAAAGGGTTTTAAAGGCTAAGATTAATAGAATAAAATAATGAATGAGAATACGTGAATGCTTCTCAACTTCAGCTCATGTAAGTGGATATAGGACAAGATCAAGCATCTGTTACCCACCAGAATCCCAGTGCTCACTTCAAGACATTTCCCAGTTCTGTTGTGGGAAGGGTACATCACTGTTTTGAGTGGATTCACATTTTCTTTAAGCACATTTTCATTTAGGTTCATCTGAAAATAGAGGCTATTCTAACTGTTCTGATCACAGCATATAACCCAGAAAGGTCCAACTTTGTTGCAATTAATTTATAATTACTTTGTTTTATTTACATCCTCATAATATTTGATACCTCTGCTAAACGAAAACACCGCTCGTACCTGCAGCAGTTGTGAGATCCCCAAATTCTGCTCAAATATTCAAAGTCTATGTGAAAAATAAGCATGCCTACATGTTATTACATATGATAATGTCTGGCTGTATTCTTTAAACTACAAATTGTGTGTATGGTGGTTTTTTTTTCTCTGATATGTGTTGAAGTTTTGGGAAGGTGAGTAATATAGCTGAGTATGGAGAACTATCCCCAAAGGGAAACAAAATCCACTTGCAGATAACAGTGGTTCACTTCTGGGCTCAACAGGTTCTTCACAATTCATTGCCCTTGGTGATACATGCTGACAAAGATGGCCATGATGGATGCTGCACAGTGCATATTTTTTTTCAGCTAGGATGCCAGCCAAAACTCAAAAGATATTGGTGCCATGGCAGAACAACGAGTGAGGGCAGACATGACAGGGGATTAGTACTGTCATTGATGTAGACTTCACCTGTCAGAGAGGTATACAGCCTGTTGTATAGTAGAGAGGGAACAGGAAGGTAAACGAATTAAGACCAGCCCATTAAGAATACAAATATCCCACGCAAGTTGCATAATGTTCATAAAGTGGGTACATCCTGCTTTACTTTTGCATTTCTCCATACTTCTGATTGCTTCACCGGCAGCTGACATATGAATCTGTGGGTTGACTGTGAAAAATTTTCCAGCATGTGTGACAGTGTGTTACAGTAGCATTGACACAGAAATTATGTAGCATGAAACAGACATCCCCTAGGCCTCGAAGGGCAAAACTGAGATGATTTTCACTAGAGGAGTATGATGAATTTTATGGTGCATGCATGTAATCTTGCGTACTTCAAATACCTAAATGTATTTTTTATGCACGATTGAGAGCAAACTGTTGGAGCATCTGCATATTACCATGTTCCAAGTTTTACTAATCCAGGAAATGTTCTAGATACCACATCTTTAGCAGAATTTAATTTCATTGAATCCTGTTTAAATTGAGAGGAAAAAGTAAAAAACCCAATCAGTGTACAAAAACCATAAAGCACTGGAAAAGCCATCATGTTAGAGGTATAAATATAGAAACATAGAATCATAGAATAGTTAAGGCTGGAAAGGACCTCAATATCACCTAGTTCCAACCCCACTGCCATGGGCACAGACACTTCACACTAAACCATGGCTCTGTCCAACCTGGCCTTGAACACCGTCAGCGATGGAACATTCACAGCTTCCCTGGACAACCCATGCCAGTGCTTCACCACCCTTACAGTAAAGAATTTCTTCCTCATATCCAATCTAAACTTCCCCTGTTTAAGTTTGAACCGGTTATCCCTTGTCCTCTCACTGCACTCCTTAATGAAAAGGCCCTCCCCAGCATCCATATAGGCCACCTTCAGATACTGGAAGGCTGCTATGTGGTCTCCATGCAGCCTTCTCTTCTCCAGGCTCAACAGACCAAACTTTCTCTGCTTATCTTCACATGAGAGGTGCTCCAGTCCCCTGATATCCTCGTGGCCCTCCTCTGGACTTGTTCCAACAGTTCCATGTCCTTTTTATGTTGAGGACACCAGAACTGCACACAATCCTCCAAGTGGGGTCTCACAAGAGCAGAGTAGAGGGGAAGGATCACGTCTCTTGACCTGCTGGTCATGGTCCTTTTGATGCAGCCTGGGATACGGTTGACTTTCTGGGCTGCAAGTGCACACTGCTGGCTCATGTTAAGTTTCCCATTGACCAGCACCCAAGGTACAAGGTCCAATGTCCAAGTCCTTCTTCACAGGTCTGCTCTGAATCTCTCCTCTGCCCAACCTGTAGCTGTGGCTGGGATTACTCTGACCCAGGTGTAGGAACTTGAACTTCTCATGGTTAAACTTCATAAGGTTGGCATCAGCCCACATAAAAAGGACATGGAACTGTTGGAACAAGTCCAGGGGAGGCCCACAAGGATGATCAGGGAACTGGAGCACCTCCCTCATGAAGATAGGCTGAGAAAGTTGGGGCTGTTGAGGCTGGAGAAGAGAAGGCTGCATGGAGACCTCATAGCAGCCTTCCAGTATCTGAAGGGGGGCTATGGGGATGCTGGGGAGGGACTCTTCATTAGGAACTTTAGTGATAGGAGAAGGGGTAACGGGTTCAGACTTAAACAGGGGAAGTTTAGATTGGATATGAGGAAGAAATTCTTTACTGTAAGTGTGGTGAAGCACTGGAATGGGTTGCCCAGGGAAGTTATGAATGCTCCATCGCTGGCGGTGTTCAATGCTGGGTTGGACAGAGCCTTGGGTGGCATGGTTTAGAGTGAGGTGTCTGTTGCCATGGCAGAGGGGTTGGAAGTAGATGACCTTCAGGTCCTTTCCAACCCTAACTATTCTATGATTCTATGAACACCTATTCTGATATAAGATGGTACTGGAGGAGAACTGAATCACAAGTCTTTTGCTCATATAGTCACTTCAATAGGCATGCCAGCAATGAAAGATAGCTATACAAAGGTCAAATACAGACTACATTTGTGTGTCCCAGAAAATGCACCAATTTTTCAAGTTTAATCTAAATTAAATATACAGGGTGGTGGTTGGGTGTCCACAAACCCAGGAACATTTCATACAGGTTTCTCCACTGCTATTTGAAATACTTACTTACTGAAGTTGTTACTACATGAAATGATTCAGTATCAAAACCAGTATTTTTTTCAGAAATCAAGAACAGCAGCAGCTTTCTTTTACTGAAATGGTCATACTTGGAACAATCCAAAACCAAGAGATGAAACAGTAAGACGTGTTAAAATAAAGCATTAGAGTTATCTCTCTACAAGTAGGCTGTAACTTTGTCAAAATTAAAAATACCTTTGTTAATGCCACAGTTTCTTATTGCCCCAGTGGCTTCATGCACTGAGCAGCAAAACTCTAAGATCCGTAATTTAATATGATAAGTAAGCACATCTCCGAACTAATTAGTCTAAAGGCAAATTGTCAAGCCATTCAAAAACAATAAAAAACCCTAAACCCATAAACCACCATTCTAACTCTTCCTTCATTGTTTTCTTTGTGGCTTCATATGAAATTGAAAATTTGGATGTGACAAATAAAATTTATCACCATGCCGATCACTGTAACATAGCACAGATAGAGTCAACATAGTTTTGTGAAAAACTCAAGGTGGCTTTTGTCCCTGGGGTGCATCTGCAGTGAGCCTGTGCTGCTATGTAGATGCTGGATAATCTAAACCCTGTGTAGGGAAGAAATCTGCCTAGCCAATGGTGCTACTTTAGCTCATCTTACAGTCCATACTGGGAGGAAGAAGGGCTTCTGTGTAGCTACTCCTAGTGTCCATTTCTGAACCTCATAGCACTTATCTTCAGTTCTCTGGGATATGTGAAAGATGACATATGGCTTTATTCCTACAATTATGTCTGAGCACTTGACTATATTAACGTATTTTGTGCTTTTGGATTTAGGTTCTCCCACAGTAAAAGACACAGAGACCATGTTTTCTTTCAGCTCTAACTCCACTGACAGGAAACAGATTATTGCTGTTACTTGAATTTTATTTATTTTTTTTAATTATGATTGAACCAAGAATAGATTTCAGAAAAAAAAAAAAAAAGTCAAATTTATGAACAGCTTGGAAGTAAAATGGCAACCAGGATTAATAAAAACCAGTGAGGGTCCTATCTTTTTATGCAGCTTACTTAAATTTCTCACGTAGATATAATTTCTTGAAAGAGCATTTTAAGCTATCTGCCATTTTAACTGGGACCCAAAGTAAGAATTTGTTATCTTTCTTCTGGGAAGGTTCTGAAGAAAAGGTCACTGCAGTTAAATGCTGGTCTTTATCTGGATATCAGGACTCTCAACATATGACATATATGTATCTTCCTGACAGTCTGAAAATAAAAAAAAGAAAACACAGAAGCAAGATAATAAACAAAAGGCCTTGTGAACAGGAGAATAAAAAAAAAGGTACGGAACTGCTGACTTACTTTTTCCTTTCTAATCATGAGCAGTCTGTTGCTGACAGTAATTATTTTCCTCATCTCAATGCCACTAGTCTCTAAATTCCATCATGGACATATTTCACTTTATGTATAACCTTAGATAGTGATTGTTAACGTGGCGACCAAAGGAAAAGACAGTCTTCCTAAATGGCACACAAAAAGTAGCAAAATCCCAAATTACAGTTCCACATTTGAGAAATCACAGACATTAATACTGTAAAAGCTGAAGGGAAAAATCCATTTGGCATAGGAAGTGTGGGCAGTCGAGCATGTCATTCAGCTATATTAGAAACAGAATTAGTTCAAAAGGGAACTGGTTCTTCATTTATTCCTAATACCTACAATGCTTGAACCTGTGAAATTGAAATTTAGCTAAGAGAGTTTTGCTGTTGCTTGGTTTCATCAAGTTTAGACATTTGTTCTTGCGTTAATACTTCTGCTTAAAGAAACAGTAATCAACTAAAGGATGACTGTGAGTAGGGCTGTAAAACTGACAGAATTTAGAATATTTTCACTTTAACTACCAAGAAAGAGAAAAAACACCAACTATATTCTGGTAACAAGATCTAAAGTTGTCATGATGGTGGGAAGACATGGGCAGTCAACAGGTAGAGGCAGTTGCAGTTCAAACTCATCTATTATGTGCACAAGATAATGAACATAATGAAAAATATCTCACAAACTTTTCTCAAAAGTCCACATTTAGCTAATCTTACATCACCTAAAATATCATGCATCATGAGCATACAAATGGTCTTTATTTGTAAATAGTATCAATCACAAAGCAAGAGTAATTATACCTATCACTTCAGCAGTGGAGGAAAGTGATATATCAGGACGAAATAGAAATACAGGGAGTTATCACATATGCTCTGGGAATTCCATAAGAGTGAACAGAAAGTATCAGTAAACAATCACAGAGGATGAGAACTACCACAAGAATGAAGAAAGGAATCAATATAAATATTTTTGTTATTGAGCTATATCCAACTGCTCAAGTAGATGAGCTACGAATAGCCAACACAACCTCATGTTTGTCCTGCCAACTCCTACAAAAAATTCTCAAAAACGTAAGCAAGAAAAGCATCTTTTAATTTGTCAACAAGTGTTAAAGTGTGGATTTTGAAGGTCTGAGCTTAATGATCAGTAATACAGTGTACTTGAGCAGTGCCATTTGTATCTAAATGTCGCTTTTTTCACTCTTTGAGACTGCACCCAGTTCTGCCAGTCCCACTTATATTGCACTGAGGCTGAACTCTGGGCATATTCCTCCTGACTGCATGGATGCCCTTTGTGCTTTGACTTAGCACATTTCTAGCTGACCTCCTTCTAGTATCCTGCAAGACAAAACCACTGACATGTAAAAACCAAAAATAACATAAAAACGTTCTCCTAAGGGAAATGTCACAGATTCTATATCGCTCTGTAATTTTCTGGCAGTAAATGAATAATTACTTATGGTAATCTTGACCATGTTACTACTGAAGATACTAAGATTTCAAAATAGTTGCATAAATACATCCAATAATTGCATAATTTACTTTGTACATAACAAGTATGGCATTTAAATTGCTATCTAGACCTGGTTTATATTTTTTTTCCAATTCTGCTTGAAAAATCTTTATATGTGTCATGGGTTCAGCAGTAGCAGTCATTTTTTTCTCCTTGGTAGCTGGTGCAGCGCTGGGGTTTTGATTTTGGGCCTGAGAACAGTGCTGATAACACCAGTGTTTTCAGTTACTGCTTGATAATGTTTTGGTCTGACCAAGGACTTTCTGAGTCTCATGCTCTGAAAGGGAGGAGGAGAAGCCAGGAGGAAGCAGAGACAGGACACCTGACCCAAACTGACCAAAGAGGTTATTCCATACCATAGCACGTCATGTCCAGGATGGGAACACAGAGCAGAGACCGGGAAGGGTGTGGTGGTGGACTGGGGGTGCACAGCATGGTCAGGTTTTTGGTGCAGTGGGGGGTTCGCTGCTGGGGAGTGCACTGGCTGGGTCGGGCTTGGTGAGCAGTTGCATTCTTTTTCCTTGTATTTCCCTTGTATTATTATTGATGGTAGCAGTAGTGATTTGTGTTATACCTTAGTTACTAAACTGTTCTTATCTCAACCTGTGCGAGTTGAATTCTTTTGATTCTCCTCCCCATCCCCCCGGGACTGGGGGAAGAAAGCTAGAGGAGTGAGTGAGTGAGAAAACTGCGGGGGGGGGGGGTCGGGGGGGGGGGTAGAAGCTTAAACCACGACAACATGTTAATTAATTTTCTCAAGTTTGGTACCTACTTTTGCGCACATTTCTCTATCTATGAATGCAGAAAACAAATCTACATCTCTGTTTCATTTTCAATAGAAAGAAAAATAAAGTTAAGATGATGTAGGAAAATTATGTCTCTTGTCTCTCTAAAAACAGGTTCATCAGAGTGAACACTTACCTTCATCTGTCACCAATAAGACCACCAGCAAAGTACGTAAATTTGGAATAAATAAGTGCTCTGACTACTTTTTCAGGAAATTATTTTTAAAATATTTAAGATACATCACAGAACCTAAAATAAGATGTTTTAGGAGCAAACAAGGAAAGGCCTGAGCTAATCGGTCTTCCTGGGGATATTTAATGAAAGAGAGGACAACTGATCTACAGAGGACAGAGGATTCACGGATACACTCAAACTACCTTAGATAAGCTGTAATATGGTTGTAATGTTGATACAGCTTTGATTGAGAGGATGATAATCCTTTTGTCTGTTTGACATACAAAGTGATACTGAATCAGAATTAAAGTGGAAGGAGAAATATGAAACAAGAAAGAGGGCATAGTACATGCCAACTCATAGATGTGGTCCTCCTGTAAAAGAGGTAAAGTGGATGTGATCCTCATTGATAAAAAGATTGTTTACTTTTTTAAAAAAATGCAAATAGAATCAACTGATTTTAGCAACAAAAATTTTAAACAGGTGTCTTATTAATAGAATCATAGAATCATAGAATGGTTTGAGTTTGAAGATAAAATAAAGATCATCTAATTCCAAGTCGCCCACCACAGGCAGGGACAACATCCACTAGACCAGGATGCTCAAAGCCCTGTCTAGCCTAGCCTTGAACACTCCACGGATGGGGTATCCACAACTCTGGACAACCTCTTCCAATGACTCACCACCCTCATAGTGAAGAATTTTTTCCTAATATCTAATCTAAACCCCTCCTCTTTAAGTTTAAAGTCATTGCCCCTTGTCCTATCACTACATGCCCTTGTAAAAAGTCCCTCATGCCATTTGTTTTATCTTAACCTGTTTTTTAATCTCTGCATCTCTGAATTCCTGCCCATAGCTATGAAATCAGGCAATTTTGTGCATATGGCCAGAAAAAGTTTCTCTCAGTAAAGAAGGAGCCAACATACTTGGACTGTCAAGATTGTCCGTGTAAAAGGCTTTGACTATTGAGTTCTCTCTTGTAACATTAACCGCTTGCATACTCAAGTCCTCATTAACAGGAGCAATTAATAGCCTAGTATATATGTCAAGTTTAAAGGATCCAAACTATAATTTATTGCTACAACTTTAAAACAAAAGGCCTAGGTATTCAGGTTAACGCAAAACTAGTAGTGAATACAGAAGTTGTAATGTAGACAGAACTCAGCATTTTAGCCATTGTATTACATGAAGCTGTTGTTGTTGTTACTGAGTTGCTTTAGTTTAAAAAAGACAAACACTGAAAGAATCTTTTTTTCTGAATCATATAGGCTTGTTTCGCTTCCATATTAAATATATACAGTGTTTTGCAAACCCGTAAGTCACTTAGAATATTACTGTTCCAGTACCTTTCTTAACAATTAGTGTTTGCAAAAAAAAATCATAAAAGCAAATATCTGTAATTTTTTTTTTTTCTTGAACTTGTTCTAATGCAATTTTAAAGCAAGGAAAAAAAAAAAAGAAACCCAAACAAACCCAGTAGTAAGAATTCATCATAGTTGCAAAAATTATGATATTGAGAAAAAAACAAAACCAATCAACTGTGGGAAGTGTTAGCTGGGAGAAACTTGAAACCATGTGAAAATATTCTCTTGATAGATTCTGCCCTCAGGAAAGCTTTATTTTGTAAAGTCACTGTAACTGAAGAGGATGGCAAACAATTTACAATATACCAGCCATCTACCCTTCTAATGTAAATAACCTGAAAAGGGCCACATCACAGTTAATTTCTTAGTCAAAACCTGTTATAGCTAATTTCAAATTTCTAGCATGGTAATTAATTGAAAATGTTGCACTATTATCTCTCAGCACAAGCTGTTACACTAAACAAGATATCTGTCTTCTGATCACAGAAATAAAAATTGTATGGTACAGACAGGAAAATGCCTGAATATGCTTTAACTTCCATGCTGGTGTCCAACTGTATGACTACTGTAATGTCTGCTATTTCTAAGTAATTTGGATCTCTGCTGGTAGGATTAAGCAAGCAAGAAGGAGCTTCTGAGTCCATCAATGTAACATTAACTGAAAGTAGAGCTCACGGCTAAAGGAGAGCTGTAATCTGTGGGATACAGACTCTGTTGACTCCCATCCGTGAACTAGGAACAACACTTCCCCCTCACCCACTTGAGTTATGAAGTGATGCACAGGTCTCACTTTCTCATCCTTTTGCTTCCTCTTCTACATCTCTAATACTTCCCAATAGTACAATGAGGCTCTCAAAGGAAGAATCAAATGGTCTTCCAAACCCAAAGACAGATATATCACAAAATCCTTGCTTCTGCTGCTACACCATCACCAATTAGTACATAGCTGAGCCAGAGCACCATCTGTAAACATTGGTGAACTGGTAAACACTATATTCACCACACAGAGACCCCTTTACCTCAAATGAACTCCCCATGGAAATCGTCAGCATGCCCTGAAAAGAACCTCATTGGAGCTCTCAAGAAGGAGAATATTTGTTCAGAAAGCGCATCTGAGTATATCCGCATGGAGATATGATAAAGGATTTTGTTTCCTGCACAGGGTGGGTTTACCAGGTGGCTATGTTCAAACAGGAAAAATTGCATTATCCTGAAAGCACATGGTCCATGATAAACACCTTGTACAGGCATTCTGATGATAAATACTGTCAGGGCATAATCTGTCACAAAGCCATTATCTTCTTAAGCCTCAGCTAGCAATCAGCTTAGTTCTGATACAGAGAGATTAATATATTCACAGGATTTTGTACCAGCCAATGTAACTAGAAATGGCACAAACTGTATAATAAATCAGCCACAAAACATGGATATAAATTGCTATACATAACTTCATTCATTTGAAGATGTGTACAATAAAAAGAATATCTCTGATCTTATTTTGTATTGACATAAAGCATGTTTTGCTTAAAAAAAAACCCACCCTGGAATTTCATGTGATTTTTTTTGAAGTCTGGAACCAAATTTTTTAGTAATCTGCGCAGGTAATTCTCAAACGTCATTTTCATCTAACCTTGGAGGTAACAGTTTGCTAAACAGCCAATTTAGCACTGAGCACTAAATACGGATCTCAGGGTATGCCCCCAGTAAGGTGCAACAATTTTATACGAATATTACCTATGACCATTTTTACAAGCAGCGAAGAATTAAGATGTATTTTCACGGGCTGTTTATAACCCAGATTAGCCTTTTGCTTTTCTGGCTAATGTTGACAGGTTTAGCACATGCTGAACATGCTGACGCTCATGGAATTCACCACATATATCCAGGGCCTGACAGTTTTAAGATCTGTCAGATATTTGCACTCCTAAATCCAGGGGACTCACATTTACATTTCAGTGACAAACTCAATAGGAACACATTTCAGGATCATGGTAACCACCAAAATTACATTCTCAGAGGAGTTTGAAATTAAAATCTTTGAAGATGCAAATTTCTTCTGTGCATGAGCAGAAGTAACATCTGGCCAAAACCACATGCTTTCAGTTTTGATTAAAACATGCATCAAGCTAATTACTCTTTCATACACACAGATTCCAAGCTTATCAATGTCCTTGTTTAATACCCTCTGCTTTCCTGACTGGACTGATTCGGTGATCAAAATGATGCCGGGGAACTACAGACCAGTCAGCCTCACCTCTGTGCCTGGCAAAACCTTGGAGTGGATTCTCCTGGAAGGCATGCTGAGGCACATGGAAGACAAGAAGGTGGTTGGTGACAGCCAGCATGGCTTCACTAAGGGGAAATCCTGCCTGGCCAATTTGAGGGCCTTCTATGATGGGGCTATGGAACTGATGGACAGGGGTAGAGCAGTTGATGTCATCTACCTGGACTTGTGCAAAGCGTTTGACACTGCTCCATGACATCCTTGTCTCTAAGTTGGAGAGACATCAATTTGATAGGTGGACCACTTGGTAGATAAAGAATTGGCTTGATGGCCTGTCCTGGGTTCAGCAGTAGCAGTCATTTTTCTCCTCCTTGGTAGATGGTGCAGTGCTGTGGTTTTGATTTTGGGCCTGGGAACAGTGCTGATAACACCAGTGTTTTCAGTTACTGCTTGGTAACGTTTTGGTCTGACCAAGGACTTTCTGAGTCTCATGCTATGCCAGGGAGGAGGGGAAGCCGGGAGGAAGCAGAGACAGGACACCTGACCCAAACTGACCAAAGAGGTTATTCCATACCACAGCACATCATGTCCAGGATGTGAAAACAGAGAGCGGAGACCGGGAAGGGTGTGGTGGTGGATTGGGGGGTTCGCTGCTGGGGGGTGCCCTGGCTGGGTCGGGCTTGCTGAGCAGTTGTATTCTCTTTCCTTGTATTTCTCCTATATTATTACTGGTGGTAGCAGTAGTGATTTGTGCTATACCTTAGTTACTAAACTGTTCTTATCTCAACCTGTGGAAGTTGCATTCTTTCGATTCTCCTTCCCATCACCCTGGGACTGGGGGAAGAAAGAGGGGAATGAGTGAGTGAGCAAACTGGCTTAAACCACGACATGGCCACATGCAGAGAGTTGCGGTCAATGGCTCGGTGTCTAAAGGGAGACTGATGAGGAGTGGTGTCCCTCAACGGTTGGTGTTGGGATCGGTCTTGTTCAACAACTTTGTCAGTGACATCATCAGTGGGATTGAGTGTGCCCTCACCAAGTTTGCTGATGACACCAAGCTGTGTGGTTCGGTTGATACGTTGGAGGGAAGGAATGCCATCCAGAGGGACCTTGACGTGCTTGTGAGGTGTGCTGATGACAACCTGAAGAAGTTTAACCATGACAAGTGCAAGGTCCTACAGCTGGGTGGGAGCCATCCCAGGCACAGCTACAGGTTGGGCAGAGAAGAGATGCAGAGCAGCCCTGCGGAGACGGACTTGGGGGTGTTGGTAGATTTGAGAATGAATATGAGCAGGCAGTGTGTGCTTGCAGCCCAGAAAGTCAACCGTATCCTGGGCTGCATCAAAAGGAGCATGACCAGCAGGTCGAAGGAGGTGATCCTGCCCCTCTACTCTGCTCTTGTGAAACCTCACTTGGAGTATTGTGTAGAGTTCTGGTGTCCTCAACATAAAAAGGACATGGAACTGTTGGAACAAGTCCAGAGGAGGGCCACGAGGATGATCAGGGGACTGGAGCACCTCTCATGTGAAGATAAGCAGAGAAAGTTTGGTCTGTTGAGCCTGGAGAAGAGAAGGCTGCGTGGAGACCACATAGCAGCCTTCCAGTATCTGAAGGAGGCCTATAGGGATTCTGGGGAGGGCCTGTTCATTAGGGAGTGTAGTGAGAGGACAAGGGTAACAGGTTCAAACTTAAACAGGGGAAGTTTAGATTGGATATGAGGAAGAAATTCTTTACTGTAAGGGTGGTGAAGCACTGGAATGGGTTGTCCAGGGAAGCTGTGAATGTTCCATTGCTGACGGTGTTCAATGCTGGGTTGGACAGAGCGTTAGGTGGCATGGTTTAGTGTGGTGTCTGTACCTATGGCAGGGGGGGTGGAACTAGATGATCTTAAGGTCCTTTCCAACCCTAACTATTCTATGATTCTATGAAAATAACCAGCTTTGTGACAAATCAAATTTATACAGCTGTGGAAAGGAAACAGATGAGACCTACATGTATTCTTGGTGGTCTTTTTTCATGGGACTGCAGTCTCATTTTTCATTGAAGGACCTTGCCAGCAGTTGCCTGTCGCAAGATAAGGCAATGAATTGTGTGTCAAGCAAAAAAAATAATGCTTGTAATGTACCACACCTGAACAATATCGTTGCACTGATAAGGAAAAGTGCCAGAAGGAGTAACTCATGTGTGTTGATGAAATCTGGGAGCATTAATTAGACACATGCTATTTAGGACTATTTAACAGCCTTAAATGCCATAAAATTAAGTGCATGATAAAGAATGGGTTTATTGCATGTCAGGAAAAACTGATGAAGTTATGCTCCATAATTAATGAATCCCTTCAAAGTAGAACTTTCTTAGACCTTATAAATATCACCTGAACTACTGAAGTAGCTTTGAAATCATTCCATTGAGGAAATTAATTAAAATTTATGAAAGATATATAGACAATATAGCTATATTTAGTATTTCTGGGTTCATTGCAGCCTAGTGAGTTTACAGTTCTCTAAGCTATATTTCAGATGGAGAATCCCTGGTCCTTGTACGTACAGCTTCAAGGCGAAGAGGAACATAGCAGAACTAACGTCGATTTATAATCTTGCACTAACTCAGCCTTGTGCTGTTCCAGTTTTGTGAAATTCTTTTGCAACATAAAGAGAAAAAAAAGAAGACACTGTGCAGGTTACCCCCAAATCTTCTCATTGGGGACACTGATGTAGCTGAAAGAGTGTAATATCCTTCTAAGAAAAAAACAGGGATGCTGCTTCCTTTCCCAAGACTGGAATAAACTTTGTTTTCACAGTGAAGAGGGGAACCCTTACTTCTCAAAATACAAGTTTCTGGCCACAATAGCATAATGTATTCAATGCAGTTTGGAACTGAGTTCCAGTTCCTCTCTTCACCATTCTCTCTTTTTCCCTGCACCTGACTTAGTTATTGTAAGGCACACAACGAGAAATGCAAATTAATGCATAAAAGATCAAACCACTTTTTATTATACAGAACAGTTTTGAAAAAATAAGTGACAAATCGTTGCTTTGCAGCTTTGTGGTATAAATAGAAACAGATTGTTATTAAGAGAGTAAAATAAAAGCACATTTGAGATATGTGCCCTGTATCTTACTGAAGTTATAAAAAATTTGTCTGATGCAGCTTCATTGGAAGTGAGCTGGGAGAAAGCTTCCTCTGGTTGTGAGGCTGATCATTAATCAGCTTGTTCTACTGTTACCTTTGATTATTAAGAGTTTAAATTCAAGACTACAGATCACAGCCTTGGACAATATTCTGTTTATATAACTTACAAATTTGAGCTTCTCTATGGAACATTTCAATGAGCTTTAGTATTATTACTGGTGCTATTTTTAATAAGTAGGGACAGCACAAGAATTTCCCTGATTTATAGAACTTTCATTCATCACTTGGACAAATCCTTCAATACCTTACACTGAGACTTTCCTGACAGCATTAAGTGGAAAGATCACTAGTGCCATTTGACTTTGGCATATCCATCAAAAGGCCACTAAATACTCTTTTTTAAAGCTTCACCTTGATTGAATTGTATTAAATCCTTTGAACTTCAATACAGACATGAACTCTGTGATAAACTGTTTTGTCCTTATCTCATATTTTATAGAAGCCAGAGCACTATGTTCATACACTATCACATGAAGTTTAAATTACATGAATGTGCTAATGTTTCTGAATAACTTATGTTTAGAAAATTTACAATATAACAGTGAGCAGTATGAGTGTATTCCAAATGGGTTACAGATTCCCTTGAAAAAACATTTGGGGCAGGGCTTATAAATTGGCTGCTTATTTTACGTTTGCTTGAAGCACAGCCAAATATGTAGTTATTAAAAAAACCCCACATTTCTTTTTCCTTCATAAAATTTATTTTAAACTGAATTGGCTAGTGGCTTTTCAGAACTGAGAGAATGAAAATACATACACACACTTTTCTGTTTTTTCTCAACGCCAGTCTGATAAAAGACATACAAAATTGACTTGTCAAATTTCTTTTCTCTCTCTTAGGTGAAGAGAGACCAGACTAGGGGACAGATACTTGAATATTCAGTTAATGCCCAAAACCAACCCATATCTCTTAAAAAGCATCTTTTGTACAGTACATTCTTAAGTCCTGACTACATAATTTCCAAGAAGGATTGCCTAAAATATTGTATCTCATAATATACTACTTTAATAATTATTTTTTGCAATGGAACAAGTTGTCTGCCAACTAGGTAAATGCAACTTGGCTTCTGCAGCTGTCCATGACAAAATACATGGCCTAAATTAAAGGACCTAGGTGTGCTTTTGAGCATAAGACGCAGTTGCTTTCTTGCCAACATGCCAACTTCCTGTTGGGGAGAGCTCCAGCAATGTCCTCGCTTTTGTCCATTCCTAAACTCTACTCTCCACAGAGGAAAACCTGAGAATGGAGTTGGATGGGACTGTCATGTGCTTACCTAACCTAGCTGCTGAGGAGAAATAACTTCAGAAATCAGTTTAAATGCTAGCTTAGTGTGTATATATGTATCTACATATATGAGCAATTATCATTTGGAGAACTCTTACAAAGTAGATCCTGGACTTTTTAAGAAGTCACAGGTAGGAAAATCATATTACTTGGGAGTAATTTAATAGTAAGTTACTAAATAATAAGTTAGTAAGTTACTAAATAATAGTAAGTTACTAAGGTACATTTTGTTGGTACAACATCCAAGTTTCTTACAACTCCAAAACAACTTTTAAAGACTGCGGTAGTTTGTGTGTGACAACAGTAGCTACTTGTATTAATTTTTCTCAGCAAACTGCAACATCAAATGGTAACAAACTGGACAATTTAATGGCAGTTTTAAAGATGCTCCAGCCAGGAGGCTGAAGAAACAGAATAAACAGGCATTTATTTGTATGACATCCCTTTCAAGTCTGAGTTAAATTCTAAATGAAGGGCTCCTGAGACATGTTACATGACTATTTTCTATTAACACAATGTAAGACAATAATTATCACTCTTTCTTAGCAATAAAGCCTTGATTCAGCACTATATCTGTCACTGTGAATTTTGCCATTGATTTCAGGTTGGTCATGATTGTATGACAAAAAAGTTTAGTAATCAATAAGACAAAAAAGAATGCCTGGAGAAGTAATTCATAGGCACGAAATGCTGTCAAAAGCCTGCTTTTTGAAGCAAACTTTCATCAGAGATTAGCTGGTAAGTTGTCACTGGACAATTTTTTCTTCTGCTCTCTGATGCATGTCTTAAGTTCTGCAGACAGCTATAGATAGTGTATATCACTTGCATATAACCTAGCTGTATGCAGAATATTTTTGGTTTTAAACTGCATTAGTCAGAAATAAGTTATAATGGGGAATAATATATATCAGCCACTTCACTTTAATTTTAAATTCTCAACATACTTGTTCCTCATGTACCTGGGCAACAAATTCTATGTAGGACTTTCATTACCATTTTTTTTTGTCGGCATTTCTGTTTGTACACCTAAACTTTTTTGAAAGTAAAATTTTGTGTAGACAGGTTGCTTGTTTCAAGACGCCTATTCAAGCTAACAGTATTTGCGGACAGTAGCTCACCAGACAGTATAATATATATATATATATATATATATATATATATATATAATTCTAGTGCAGATCTCTTTTACTTGAATAGGTACAGTATATCTCAAGGAAGTAGGTTTTAGAATCAAATGTGAACCTGTTCTCCAACATTAGGAATGGCATTTTTGGTTAATAAAATATTTTGAAAACTGAATTTTACTAAGCATGCTGAGCTAATACAAAATGTGCATATATATTCAGGCAAAGGTAAAAGAGAAAGATATAAATATGCATGCTAATATATTTTTATGAAAACGAATAGAGAAATCGGATTCCATGGTGACTGCACAAAAATTTGCACTGTGGAAATTCCTGCAGCATTCATGGGCAGGTCCTTCCAATAGAACCTACACTCCATGAGATAATCTGCTTTTTCAATTTTTAAAAAGACACTTGTTAAAGCATAAATTCAACTTATTATAAGAAAGGAATGTAAAAGATTTTTTTTTTTACTTTCAAAATCTTGGTAGCATTGCTATCATGTTAATGTAGAAAACAGATTTTTTCAATTAATCACTGAAGTAATCATTCTCACATACAGGAGATACTTCATAAAGCACATATATTAATATTCATACCTCTGTAGACTAGACATAATTTATTGTCCAGGCATTTTGATTAAGTATAAGCAAAATGTGTGTGAATAGCAGAAAAATGTGTTCTTTTGGACAGAGATTAAAAGAAACTGAAGTAGGCTCATTTTGAACATGAGTATTTACCACAGATTGTTTGTGAAAATCAAGATTTAGTAAAAATTCTCTTAAAATATTTGTAACATACAAAATCATTCCTGCAAGCATGTTCAGAAAACTTTTTATCCCAGTTTTTATGAAAAGTTACAAATCACTGCATGTGCACAATTACTCTCAAACTGTTACAGAAGGCACTGGTAGCTTTATATTGTCTACTAATTGCATGCCTCTAGCTACTCACTAATACATCTACTTTAAAACAAGTTTTCTTTGCTACTTGTTGCATGTGCACCAGCTGATCACTGTCAAGTGCAACACAGCATGTGTAGCACATCACAGGTTACTTATATATTTTACTGTGTTAAATGGAAGATAAGAAGTGGGATTCTGAAAGAAGGAAGATCCTGAAAAGTGGAAAGGCCAATTGAATCAATACTTAGTGCATCAGAAATGCAATGATAATGATAATGTATGTTTCTGTTTCTCAGGACAGGAATTCCATTTTACAAATGACTAGTGCTAAATCAGAGATTTAGCTATAAATTCTATACAGGACTTTAACTATTTTTTTTTCTTTTTTATCTGCATTTCTGTTTGTTTACATAAACTTTTTTGAAAGTAATATTTTGTGTAGACAGGCTGCTTTTTTCAAGATGCCTATTCAAGCTAAAAGTAATTGTGGACAGTAGCTGACCAGGCAGTATAACATATATATATATATATTTAGTGCAGATCTCTTTTGCACTAGAGATTTAGCACTGAGATTTTCTTTGGCTGTTTGTTCAGCCACTGAGGACAATCAGGAAGGTACCTCCCTTACGCTATCACTTCTCTTGATTTTTTTTTTCAATTATAGACTGCAAGTTCAGGAAAAAATCTTCCCTTCAAAAAAAGATAACCAATAAAATGGAAAGACCATTTTCAGTTAATAAGCAAGACTGCTGAGTGCTGAGACTCTTTGGCATTAGGTTTCAGTTCTGTCCTGATAGCATATGTTGCCTGCAGTAATACAGTAAAAATATAGCAAAACCAAATTGTTGCAAATACATGTGAAAACATAAGTGTGAGTCATAAGGAAATAATATCTGAACACAAGCCTGAAAACCGGGCTAGAAGGTCACACCTAAACCTAGCTTTATGACAGACCTGGAGATGAACCAAAATCAGCAATAGAATTGCCTTCAGAAACTATTAGTAAGACAGATATCAGCAATTTGGAGAACAATGGATGTTTTATTTAAAGAATTACAGGTAGATGATTTTCTAAGGTGATTTTTAACTCATAAGGGTCAAAAATAAAAAAAAAAGACTTCTGATACAAAATGCATCATCTATCTATCTGTCTATCTGTCTATCTGTCTGTCTGTCTGTCTGTCTGTCTGCCTGCCTGCCTGCCTGCTTGCCTACCTACCTACCTATCTAATGTGGAAAGCAGCCCTGGGAAGGCCGTATTTTGTGGCAAGTTCAAGAAAAAAACAGGAGTTTGTCGAGATCACCTCAGGCTTCTGCAAAGGACAATGAGGAAGAAATAGCACCTTAGTTTCAAACAGGGACAGAAAAATCTATAACCATAATCCACATTATAAAGTGACAATTCAGTCTATTTTTCAGAATATTTAGCATACTAATAACTGGGGAAAAAAAACACCCAAAACAAGCAACTACAAAAAACAAAAAAAAAAAAAAACAAAAACAAAAAACAAAAAAAAACCAAAACAAAAAAAACAAAACAAAACAAAAAAAAAACAAACAAACAAACAAAAAAAACCCCAACAAAAACCCCACAACCAAAACCAAATGAAAAGACAGAAGAAATTAGGTGAAACAAACGTAAATTTAAGGCCAAAGACTGAGCTCTTCAAAACTAAAAATGTGATACTGAATGCTTTGTAGATAGGAGCCGGAGCCTCAAAATTGGTCATATGCATTCACAGTCTTCATTGTGATGCCAGCCTAATGTATCTGAGTTCTCTGTCCCTTCTGGGCTGTGCTTGGAGGGAAGAGGGGGAAGGTTTCCAAAGTAACATTCAGATATGTTTCTGGATTTTACTGTCAAAGAATCTCAGAGATAAAGCTGCTGACAAAATGCTGGACATCAGGCAGCATTTAGGTCTTGGCTGATGCTCAACCAGTAAATATCCCTGTAATGGTTTATGAGATTTTTGATAATCATTTGAGAGACCTGAAAGATATCTTTTTAAATTTTATGGGATTTTTTCCTAGTGAAGCTGTCAAACTGTGGCACAAAATGTACTTGATCTTATCACTGGTTAAAGCTGGTTGTATGTCATGAAAGTATTTATTAAAGGTCTTCTGCTTTTTTAATTTTGTATGTTTAATTTTTGTGATTAAAATCTTTCCATGATATACTGGGAAAAGATTTCACATATCAGAAAGACTGGGATTTCAGCCTGTCAATATTTTGAATTATGGAAAGAGGCAGAAACACAGGCTTTGTCTGAAGTTAGCACCTGTGCTGGAGGAAGGATAGAGGTATTGCTGTGTTCCTACGGAAAATGTACATGAAAGGCAGCAGAAAAAATATCAGGTTGAAAATAAAACAAAACAAAAAATCTGATTAAAACCAGGCCTTGTACCCCTTACATATGCAGTCATGCAAGTCTTTTTTCTTAAAATATATTAGTATTTCATACAAAAATAAGCAACAGAAGATTTTTCCCTTAAGAAGAGATTCTCTATGTTCTGAAACCCTAACGGATTTTTCTCCTTTCTTTGAGTCAAGAGTAGTTGGCATTGCAGTAGCAGCATGGAGAGGTTTTAATAAATTAAGGCTGAAGTCCCCTCAAGATTTCCAGCATTTTATAGATTTTAGACATTTTATGAAAATAATACCCTTTTCTACCTGAACATACACTGCAAGTTTTGAATATATACTTTTGTAATCAGATCCATAGTACATGCTTAAAAGAGACTTTTAAAAATAGATGTATTCAAAATCTAAGTGGTGGAGAGAAGAAATTTCAAGTACTTTTAGTAAGTTGTGACTGATTATACTCAGAAAATGTACATCTTAAATTAGACTGCAGTTATCTAATTTTAGGTTCTAACCACTGGACTTCTGTTTGCACTATTTAAACCCCAGAATTCTCTTTCTATATAGATTGTTTTAGACTAGGAATGTCCTGAACTTGTTGATTGTTATTTTAATAGACTTCATTTTTTAAAACTATTATTTGCTCTCTCAGATCTCAGTTCCTTAATGGAGTGCTTGTAAACTTGTACATTTTGATTCTTTTGAAATTGTAAATTTTGATTCCTTGTAGAGAGCTAACCAACACACAGTAAGTGCTGTTTCACTAATGATAAATTCTGTTACTGATGAACATAAAAGCATTTGTTGCCAGCCTGAGCAGGGCTTAGAACTGCAATTCTATGTGTTCATGAAAACCAGGATTTCGCTTAAATTTCTGATACCTTCTTGGTTTTCAATGACCTTTTAAATATAAACTTTCATTGGAGTGGTACATTCCTTTGCTAATTCCCCTAATAGACTTCAAATCGCATAATCCAAATTGCATTATTTGCATATGATCATCTTTTTTAATAATACCTCTTCTGTGATCCTTAACAATAGGTGATGTATTTTTATGAGTTCTCCTTATCTTTGAAATTATCTTTTTGTTGAACCACTGTATATTGTCCACTAATCTACTATCATACTTATGCAAAATAAAGAACCCCCTCCAGCATTAAAACATAATCTTTTGAATGAAGCCAAAGGTATTATTAAGGTGTCATTTTTTTCCCTTAGATTTCTCCTACATAAAGCTGAAATGACTCGCTGAGTTTCTTTGTTATGTATGTTCTCCACTTTTATTTCAGGCGTTCTGATTTCTGCTCTCAGATAATTTTTAAAGTCATTTCTGAATCTGTACTTGCACCATTTATTTCTTTATCTCACCTTTTCAAGACAGTCTGCGAGTTCTTGATTGCCTAAGCTTTCTGTCCCACTTTTAGTATTTCCTCTCAGCATTTACCCCACAAGGACAAAAATTCCACTTTTCTTCCTCAGGCAGACTCACACTGTGAAGTGGGAAGCATCATGCAAGTTGTGCATGTAAAGTCTGGTCAGACTACTAAACTTTTAAACAACGTTTTTTGAAACAGCTATCTTTCAATACTTTTGATTCACTTGTACAGTCTGGAAGCAGAAAAAACACACCTGCTTTAGAAAGCTACACAGACACTTGAAAAGGCATCAAAGAAAATATTCTAGGTTATTTATACTGCATGCTTCACTGAGGGACCTATGTCTTGAGTTTTAATGTTTAGTAACATTGGGAAATGAATAATTTCATGCAAGCCAACTTTCTCAGCTCACAATGAATTCCCTTCAAAGCTATGAGAAGAGTACTTCTACCTTTGAAGCCCCTGTCTTGCTGAGTAGCAATTATATTTTTGTTTGTATAAAGATGTTATCCATGTTATGTGAATATTCAATGATATGCGTAGTCCTGCAGGTCATGAGTGTCTTCTTGCTCATTCTTGCTACTGATAAATTTAATTGCACTGAACTCTACTTCCTCAAAAGGTATGCAGCAATAGGAATGTCCTGGGGCTATTCTAAGATATCTTTTCATGAAGAAGTTGAGACGATATTCCTTTGTTGTCTGGGTCTCTGCCATTTAAAGGAAAAAGACAGAGTTTTCTCATATGTATCTGGGTCAGTAACTACACTTGTTTTCCCCAATGGGATTTGTTTTTCCAGTCACTTTAACTCCTAGCACACACTTTATTAAAGGCTGCTATTTTCTTTGAACAGCAGCAGTCTCATTACTGTGGACTCTTTATTGCCCTAAGAGGCAAAAAGAAAATGGAATTAAGCATAGGCTGATCAAACTGTAATATAACAAGACTCAACAGGTGCCAACTCTATTTTTTAAGGCTGAAAGCCATTATGCCATATATAAAGGACAAAGCAAAGGTGAGAACAGCAGATCCATGATGAAAAGATGGCAAGTATAACCTTATCAATTAAAGAAAATATAGCAGGTGATGTAAGATCAAATAGTGCTGACAGGACAAAATACTCCTTCAAACTGGAATTTCACAGAATTTCTAATCAGATGTTATCAATACATACAAAATTCTTCAGCAAGACAAGAACACTTGAAAAAGACACATCAGCTGACACCTGTGGACAGCACATCTCTAAATACAGAACTAGTTTAAGCCCAAAGTATTATTTTCCTTTTACAACAGCCACATGCATTCTACATTGCAGCAGCTACCTGCAACTTTTGAAAGGAATTTATTTTACTTTTATGTTACTACAAGTTGTTTAACCCTTTAATAAATGTACATGCTACTTTCTACAATAGTCTGCATGCAGGGAAACCTAGGACTGGACAAACAAAATTAGCAACTAAAGATAGAGAATCATAATCCATTTGAGAATTACAGGTAGAATTTTGACATGTCTCCTGTGAGAAGAGAGAAATCACCAGAATAACAGGAGGCATCATGTCTCCCCTCTTATTACTCTTTCTAAAACAACTCCTGAAATATAACCAATGATCTGTTGGTTTTAAAAGATGCAGAATCTTCAAAAGATCTGGATGACACTTTTAAGAAATTGCTCTTTGTAGCATGTCAGCATATAAAATAACTATGACAAGTAAGACTCCAGGTAAAAATGAATGCCTGCTACTCACTTCATGAGAAGAGGCTCAGAGGCTTGGCATTTTCAGAGGATGTGAATGCTTCTCCATGGAGAAGACCCACAGGTACACTGCAGCCTACCACAAGACTTGTCCTGACCATCCTCCTCAGCAGCTGTGCCCCAAAGCAGGTCAGTCTGATGTTTAAACCTTTTATTTCAGAAAAGCTTAATCACACATTAATTGTTTTTTTGGTGTTGATAAGATCACTTTTGTTACAACAGTTTCCCCTTACTCAGTCATTAGGTCCATGCAACGAAATGAGAATCAAGCCTATCAGCTAGATAATGTCATGATATAAGAATAAATCATGCTACAAATCTGGATGTGCAGACAATTGTAAGCATGGAGACTGTGAGTGTATGTGTTGATACACAAACACTCATACAGAAGGAACCTTAAGGAACCTTGTCCTGTTTTCTTGTTTATTTAGTGATGCAAGTTTCACAATTTACTATGATAGTTATTTTTAATTCTCATTAGATAAAACCACATATGGAATAAATAAAATATGTTAACTACTTAGTATGAGGGCCATTTTGACTAGAATCAAACTGAAAAAAAAAAAGAAAAGCTTTATCTCATTCACACAAACAGGTAAATACAGCCAATTTTTTGCATTTACTTCTGTAGCAAAAGTTTTGTACCTGGAACAGAAATTAGAAATGGGGTTTCCTTATATTTTGTGTCAGAAAAAGGTCATTATGTCTCTGCTTTAAATATCATTCTCTCTAGTCTGATCTGCTTTTAAATTAAGTACAGGATGCCTATACACCCTTCTTCAAACATTGAAAGGAAAAAAGTGGGTTAGGAAAGTGCTTATAATACCATTCAGTGTGTACTAAATCCAGAAGCAGAACTTCAGTGAATAAGAAAAAGTCACAAAGCTCACTTTTGTTTTATGCCACATATCCAAGCGCTTGACAAGTAGAGAGGAGATATAAACCCCAAGGTTTATCCTACCTATAATGGAAATTATATACAAAATGTACTATTAAAGGCCACCAAAAATGCCTTCATGTTTGAAAAAGAGCATGTGCTAAATGTAACGGCCAGAAAACATAGTACTTTTCTGGTTTAACACAGCTGCTACCATTATCCTTTATATTTCAGGATAGCAATTGCTCAGATGAACTCTATCTTTTAAAAAGCTTTGAAGTTATATGAATAGGAGCAATATCAAAATTGCTCAAATTATTTTGTTTGTCTATTACAGCTGCTAATTAAGAGGTATTAATGAAGCATCCATGTAGACAATATTGGTATATAAGGTAGCGGAGGCAGTTATTTTGAGATATTTTATTGATTGGGATCTTAAAATTAGGGACATTTTTTAAAAAAAACCAAAGCCCACATTGCAATTGCCACCTTCATAATTCAAAATTTGACTATATTGGGTTGTTTTTTTTTTTTTTCCTCTTGTAGAAAATCACAGAATTTCCTTGGGGTCAGCAGGGGTAGAGGGGAAAGGGGAAGAAGGCAGGCTCTCTTCATAAAAGCAGTCTTAAAAGCACCTTGTGTAATTTTCATGAATGACTATGAATGCAGCTGGCTATAGAAAGATCTCCTGGTTCTCATAGTAACACTAAGAGAAAGTAGTATGTTAAAAATGAACTAGATTAATTATAATCTGCCTGTATCTATATAATTTTCTTTCACTACTGCTATAGGAATGAGATTTATGTTAATTTATTTTATTGAATGTGAAGCAGATGATTTATTTCCGTTGCAGGTATTTCAGCACAGATCTGTCCTGCAAACTTCCTACATGCAGTACATCCATTTGTTTTGAGCAAGAAACACTGGAGAAAACCTGTACAAATTAAGCTCTAAGGACCAAAAACTGAGGTCAGTGATATATATATATATCCCTTCAACTCTGAACAGTAACATATCTTGTCCAAATAAAGTCCAACTTACCTTCTTCCTAATTGATATTCCTCCCTTCCTGCTCTCTCCCTGAAAGCACAGTCCCTATATGGCATTTTTCTTAGAGGAATGTCTTTTTTCTCAGCCTCAGGCATGCTCTCCATTTATAACTTGGCGTCCTCCTTGATTTCCTTGCAGTAACACATACTTCTTGACTTACAGCACTTCATTTTTACTTGCCTCAGTCACCCTTCTGTAATGTTCTGGAGCAGACAGTATTGATAATGAAATTCTGCTGGTTGATGCCACAGCAATTTAGAAAGTCAAACAGGTGCTGAACTGGAAACTCAAGCATTTAGAAGCCAGTGAATTTTCAGTGCTGCAGTGTCTTAAATACACACAAGAGACACATGCATGCTTTGCTCCCCCCAGTTTCTGTTTCCATGGTTTATGCAAGCTAGTTAATTCTTTTAATTCTTCTGAAAGTTAATGGTGAAGGAAAATAAAATTACTGCCCCTAAAGTTCTGCTATTGCTGGCTCGCTAAAGTGAACCACATACAGTCCAACATGGGAAAGCATGTAAACCCTGGCAAGTCAAAGGCTATAGCTAGCCTTAGCTAAAGATAGCCTTAGCTGTTAGCTAAATTTATGTTTGATTTCTATTTTTTTGTTGATATTATCAAGCAGTCACTTACTGAGGGTTTCCATAGTAACAATTGAGCTGCTTTTTTTTATTTTAAAGTTCTTTCATGCAATTAACATACATTTACAGTGAGACAATTGGCATGGAATACTGTTCCTGCTTTCCCAGTATTATTTAACCAGAGCAGGGTAAAGCATGGCTTTCAGTGAAACTCGAGATTTATTTTCCCTCCTCTGTAAGAACATTTAAAATACTTTGCAATCTACTTACATCTTTGGTTTCTGCGTTTGCTCTTGTACATAGTCATTCTGAAGAAATTCCACTTTTTAAAAAGTAATTGCCTTGAACACAGAGGAAAGAGATGCAGTCGTGCTTCTGCTTTGCAGGGAGATGGTTTCTCACTGACAGAAGGTAACCAGCAATCTCTCAGAGAAAGGCAGGGTAATACCATTCTCCTAAAATCCAGGGGAGATACAACTGGCTCTTACTATTTTCTCTGTTACAAAGCTCAGAGACAAAATGTATTTATTTTTATATTTTTTCAAATGTGTTTGGTATCAGCTAGTAAAATCCTGAAAGCATATAAAATCATGTAATCAGACAAAGCAGGGTAATGTGCTATTTGAGAGTCTGACATCAAGAGACCTTGAAAAAAGACCTGATATAAACAAAATTGCATAAATGACCTCATAAACTAATAACAACTAACTTTTCATTGCAAGCTCTTAGAAGCATGCATATGAGGACATCAAAATATTTGGGACTATATTTTCAAGCAAAATTACCATTAAAAAAAATTAACACATGTTGATCAATTAAATCCTGACTAAAGGTAAACATGCCTATATTTACTTCTGCATTACCTTTCAGTGTTAAAATTTGAGAAGCTTTTTAAAGCTATGTTCTGCTGATTGCTCATTCTTATAACTGATTCATTGTCTATTATTGTGTTGAAACACAATGTCATGGGAAGAAAAGTGGCAGCTCCATATGATCTTCCACATGTATGCCACTATTTCAACGAATTTAGACATCTTAAAGAGAGAAAGGGAAAGGGGGATAAATTCTCCCCATGCTGGGGAATAAGAGTTATGACAATATTCAATAAAAAGCATGCCATTGGCAACTGTGGAGCTGGAAAGAAGTTAAAATTACTGTTCACTCGACAACAAATGTGTCTTCAATTAAACTGTAAGGATATTTTTTAGAATTTTTCATCTTTTTTTACCCCCCTCAGGGTTGGTTTTTTTTTGTTTTTTTTTTTTCAATATCTCAAACATAACCATTTTTAGGTTTGTGCATAATTTAATTTTGTTTCAGTTGCTCAGTATTCACAGATCTTCACACTGGCCCACCTCCAGATACTGAAGTGAAACCTTTGCTTTATATTGGCTCTATTAATCTATTTTTCCTCCCCCTCTCAAAACCTGACCACATATCTTTACATTTGCTTTGGATTTGTATCAGCATAGCTGAGGATAAAGTGTAGTCTGAAGTAAGTGAAAGCAATGGATGCATTTTCTAGATTTATTTGGTATTTCAAATACAGTTGTCTTAAGATTCCATGGTTGAAATAACGCCGTCTCTAGTGTTTAGGTCGGCAGAAAGGTGGGAAACTGCAAAGCACATCAATAGTGACAGGAAGGAAAAGAATTGACTAATTAGTCCTTCCTAAACATAGTAGCAGACAAAATGTTTGCACCACATAGAAAAACTCTGCATGACATATACTCAAACAGCTGTTATATCCATTGGTCAATATTTTCGCAGCAATTTATATGTACTGAGGATAATTCCTGTTTTCCTGCTATTTTTCCTCTGGGTTAACTTCCAGCTGAATCAGGTCTGTGGTCTGGCTCAGACTACAGAGTCTCCTTTTATATTTGCCACTTCTTGTAGCAATCTTTGTTTACTTTTCCTGCTCTTTTCTTTGTTCTACCCAAAGGCTCTTATCTTTATTATTCAGTATAAATTTTCTTTCATTTATTGATTTGGTAAGATGTCCTAAACCTTTTTCTTCAGGCCTCATTAGATCTTAACTATGGAACTCATTGCTTTTCCTTATCATTAATGGCCAACTTTCTGATATTTTCTATTATGTGCTCAACCTAGACATATATTATTCTCTCTCCGTATTATATTATACATAGCACATATAACACATGTATATATTTTCATTGTTCTTTTGTGCATTATTCTATTCCAACCATGTATTTGTATGAAAATATCTTGCTAATAGCATGTATAATATAAAAATATAAACTAAATAGAAATTTCATGAGATAGAAATTAATTTATTTTAAATAAATGCTCCCTGAAAAACACAGTCTTTACTGTATTTTGTTTTAATTGCTATGCTGATTACTTTAATACAGTGAAATGCATTTGCTAAAAATAATGTAAATACACAGCTTTGTGAATCATTGTAGTCTGCTCATAAAAAATATTGCAAAAAAAGCATTTAAATGCGCTGGCTAGCTTTGAGTAGGCACAGTAGGCTCCTGTTTCTCTGTGTTACTGTTCTCTGTTAGGAGAGTTCAAAATTCATTTTCACACTATTACAGCCTTAAAATAGTCAGAATCTTGCATATGGCTGGTTAAATACATCAAGCTTAGTGAGGTGGGAAGACATGAATGGAACTTCTCAGCAACAAAAATCACCTAGTCAAATTAAGCTTATTACTTTTCTGCAAGGATACATTTTCTTAAACGAGTACTAAATTTTAATTATTCATTGTTGCTGGTAGTAAAAGAATTAATAATATCTACATCTGCACATCCCATATAACCTCTCTCTTTCCTTTCCTCCCCACCCTACAGGTTCCGATAAGGAGTTTTTCTCTGCATACTGCAATAAATTTCTCAAAATGTTTCCTAAGCAGAGGAAAATTAAAAATACGGATATTTTATAAATATAACTGCCGGCTTGACTATCACATATTACTCATCAATAAACACGCTGCCTGGGCTGCATCCTCAATTTTATTTTTAATGAACAGATCTTAGGCAAAAAAAAACCGAACGTGGAGGAGGCTTAAAGTATGTTCTGTCTTTCAGTGTTTATCTCAATGCACCCAAAGAGTCTTCTTAGATAATATCTTTTTATAGCTTCCACTACGGTTATTTTGATGATATTTTCAAATAAGAAAATATCACATATATGAATATGAATTATTTTTTTCTTTAAATAAATGGTATGTGTAGAGATCAACATTTAAAATTACAGAATCGTAGACTAGTTACGGTTGGAAAGGAACTTAAGATCATTAAGTTGCAACCCCCCTGCCATGGGCAGGGACGCTTCATACTAAACCACATCACCCAAGACTCTGTCCAACCCAGCCTTGAACACTGCCAGCGATGGAGCATTCACAAATTCTTTGGTCAACCCATTCCAGTGCCTCACCACGCTTACAGTAAAGGATTTCTTCCTTATATGCAATCTAAACTTCCCATGTTTAAGTTTTAACTCGTTACCCCTTCTCCTCTCACTACAGTCCCTAATGAAGAGTCCCTCCCCAGCATTCTTGCAGGCCCCCTTCAGATACTGGAAGGCTGCTCTGAGGTCTCCATGCAGCCTTTTCTACTCCAGGCTGAACAGCCCCATTAACTTCTTCCAAGTAATAAACACTCCTTGACACAACTATTGATGCATTAAAAATATGAATTTTGCATGTGTGCACTTTTTACTGGTAAAATTTGGACACAACTTGACAATAATGCTTTTTAATCATAAAAAGATCAAACTAGATAAATAAAATTCAATTTACCAAGAAATGCCATTAAGCTATTAAGGTAGGTTTTTGAAAACATATTCTCTTTATGATGTAATGAGGACAGAACTTAAAATATTGGCCAAACAATAAGCCTGACTGAAATTGGTATAATAACGAACAAGCTGTGGCAAGCAAAAAAAGATAGAGCAAAATTTGTACTTATGCTTACAACTATAAGTTAGAACCAAGGACATCCATAAATGCTTCTCACGAGACAACAAAGCTGGCTAGCACTGCTGTAGCAGACCAGAAATAAAGACTGATGAGGCTGCCAAAGCAAAGAAAATTATTAAAAGATTACCTGTAGACTAAAGGGCTCAATTCAGCCGACTAAACATTCATGTTTGACACTACTTCAATGTTTTATGGCATCTGAGACATCCATACACTGCGAGAAAATATGCCACACGACCTGTAGGAAAACCTACAACTTCTGGAGCATGCTGCTGAAGCCAAGACCATCTTAAATGTCTCTAGGCAAATAAGCAAATGAACACAGCCAAAAAAGCTTATATTCTAACCTCTGTCTCATAACTACCATTTATTCTTTGGCTTTTTTATGCTTAAGGTCATTGTTTCAAAGTAGTCCCAACATGAACTTTTAGGCCACAACTCTGCAAGAGTTTGTTGATACACACGGAAGAGAATCCTTATGAACATCTGTTGAAATTCAGGTGGAAACCAACAAAAAATCCTGCCCATTGCAGGCTTGTGATTGATTGCAGTAGGAATTGTATAGAAAGAGAAAAAGGTAAAATGTATTACTGAGATTTTTTAAATATCCTTAAAGAGGCCGCTATTTGCTAGCACACAATCCACAGCTGATTGTGGGGATTAAAATTGTGTGAAAAAAGAGGTATAACGTAGCACAATACTTTCAAAACAACAATATTTCCCTTTATTAAAGCCAAAATGCCTGACAAAATGTTTTAATATTCTTCCTTCATCCAGTTTTTATTCTGCCTGTGTTCACGCACAGAATACAGGGTTTACAACATTTCATCAAAACTTCCACATATTCATCAAAAGCTGCATTAGAATGCAATATGTTACACTCAGAGCATTCCCATCATCTACTAATTTAAAAAGAAACATCAGAAGAAACTTTTTTTCTGGAGCTGTTTGATTTTTAGAAAACTATTTGGCTGTTTCTTGTCTCTATTATCTTCTGTATGCCTGCTGACCTGTTTTCTGCAGCACTATTAGACAGTAATGACACTTCACCACAAACGATTCTTGTTTAGACAGCAGGAGAAAGCCCCCAGGGTCCTGGTCCTACTTTTACCATGGGTAATTTTCTCTTTTTTAGTGACGTTTCTTCACTAGAATATCATTTGTCTCATTGTTGTACTAGCATTTCTTTTTAAGGACTTCACTGTCAGGCTTCCCTCATTATACTGAGCTCTTCTTATCAGATATTGCTATTGCCATTTAGCAATATGATCACAGAAATATGAAACAAAGCCTGCCACCTTCTTTCTCAGGAGCCCATACTGACTCTTCCTCCCATCACTTGTCCTTTCCACAGCAGTTTCTTTTTCTTTCAACAAGAGCATTACAAAAGCATTTGAATATTTTTCTGTGACTAACAATTTCCAAAGCTTATAGTGTCCCTTCTTACAAATGTAAGGTTGGAATTGACATTTGCATGCCTGAAAGTAGATATTCATCTATTAATAAAGATAGGAATTTCAAAGAATGACAGAAGATTAGGGGGAAAAAAAACCCAAACAAACAAAGCCAACTAAGCAGAGGTACTGTATATCCATCCTTAAATACATGAAAAGTTGACACACTCAAAAAAAGCAAAAAAAAAAAGGAAAAGACTTGGTGAAGAAGCCATTTTCTGTGTTCCTGGAGATTAGAAAAGTCATGTATATCACTGTAGCAACAGAGATTTAAATTAGTAATTTGGAAACTAACTTTGTTATTGGTAAGGGTACCCATACATTGCCTAAAAATTTCTAAAGGATTTTAGAACAGGTTTCAGAGGAGCCTGCCTAGGAGGTGGGTAAGTTGACATCTTGTAGTTTCTTCTAAGCCTTACTTGTGATCCTATATGTGCAGATAAACCAGCAATTTTAAGATTGAGCATTAGCCAGGATTCAGTCTATGTTAGTCCTTTAGCCTACCTATTATTAATAAAATACTTCAGACAGCAGGAGACTAGCATGACATGGGGACACCAACAAGTATGAATCATATAATGCTCTGTACATACTTTTAGGGAATCCTGGAGCAGCTTCTCTAACTGAGAATGAATGAGTTCTCCTGTGGTTGAGCCCTGCTGTAAGTCTTTCCAGCTACAGACACTGGTCTGCTAACCCAGGCACCTACAGAGTTCTGTTACGAATACCCTTCAGCATTGCAGCGTCCTCAATTACATTTGGGTAACTTCCACCAGATTCAGAGGAGCTACAATACATGGATGCGCTGGAAGCCTGAAACTTTCACTTTTTGCAATTAAGAATGATGGTTTTACACAATGATCTGCTCCACAGATTTCTTCCAGTCCCAAAAGTTGATGGGTGCTCTAGATAGGTTTGATAATTTCCCAGCTTTAGCTCCCTTCTCATTATTCACACTGTCTTATGTAACCCTTGAGTGAAACTTAGCAATTCCCAGTTACAAAAAAAATAATGCAGTTATGGAAGCCTGATAACTCTTTATTATTTTTTTTATTATTATTTTTTTCTAAGTATGTACACAGTACTTTTAGACCTAGTGATGATATTAGGCTATCTGTTCCTCTATCTTAGGAACATTTAGCTATTATTTTAAACAAGGTATAATAAAATATTCCTCTCTGAAATGTCTGAAAAACTAGTTAAACTTCAAGCCTCAGAGTTAGATATTCTATATGATAGATTCCACAATGGAAAAGCACATCTTCCCTTCTGCTTTGGCAAGTGGAAAAATGGTAGATCAATCTGAAATGAATGCCATTCAGACTCCTTTAGTTTGCTTTGCACATTTCATAAAATCCAAGTATGTTTCTCCTATCTTAGGTCAGTTTCTTTCCTAATCCATCTCAGTTCTTAACAAGTTTGTTCTTGGTTAGTTTCCTTTTGGTTTTGAGCAATTGTAATGTTTGGTTTGGTTTTGATTTGTTTTTCCTAAGTCCTGGCTTCTTTTATTCTCATCTTTGATTATAGTCAGGTTTTATCTAGTGCTAACAGGCTTTCACTTGTTCTGCTACCTGCTTTGGCTGCTGATTTGGCTGGGACTTTACATCATCTTTTATTTCACTGTGATGAGGTTGTCACAATTCAGCAACAATACCTTTTAGTTACTTTCATGCAATTTCTGAGCACCTGTTTAATAATGAGACAGTCTTAAGTGATGTTCTGCTTCAAACTTCTCAGATTATGGAACTAAAACACACTTCTCTTCCCTTAAAAAGAATTGGAAGATTTGTGTACCAAACTGTTTTCCAAATATGAACCAAGATTCCACTCAAAATCATCCTTTCTTTAGGATTTATGTTAATATGTTAGAAAGCAAATGATGTATAAAGAGGTGGTCTACATTTTTCTGATCATTAAACTATTCCTTAGTAAATCAACTTATGAGCCATATTAGTAGAAAAGCTACCCTATATTCCACCTTACAGTAATATCAATGATCATGATCTTCAATGTTTTGCTCAAAGTACTAAGGTTACAGTTCACAGATTTTCCCAAATACAGCACAGGCACAATCCTGTGCTTGAAAACATATTCATTTAATACAAAATGGCAGAAAAATGGCTACCAGATTTAGTAAAAATCAGATTCAGTACCAATTTTTATCTGAGGTAGCTAGTAGCACAGTAAGGTTTTAATTATCCCAGATCACTGAAATAATACTAATGTGTCTAGAACTAGCATTAAAAATCTAATAGTTTTATCCAGTTGGTAAATTATTAAACCTAGTGTAAAACTGTGAGAAAGTCATTAAGTAATAATTTTTTTGCTTCCCTTTTGTTGGTAAATCGGAAGTCATGATGCCTGTAGAAGGCACTAGTTTCCATCATCTCAGAGCTTGCAGATCTTACAGGGTACTGCAAATACAAAAGGACAAAATACCAGCTGTGGAGCAAAAGCAGCTCTGCTGAATTAAAAATATTTAGGCTTTTAATAGACTAGCAAATGCTCAGCTGTGGATTTAACTAAAAAAAAATCATACATAGCATTTCTACTGAAACAAAGTGCTGAATATTGGTGAGTTTTTGTGAGAGATTTAAGACAGCTTTTTCTATCAATCTATCTTCTGCTTAAGTAACAATACAATTCCACTTCAATATAGAAAGTTGTTTTTAATGGGATTTACATCCACTGTGTCATATTCTGCAAACAGATGATAACCATTTCAATTTGATTAGAGTGACATGCAATTCAACATTGCCCTGCTTTCCTTTTCATATTTGTTTTAATTATCAAACTCATGAGTCTCTTTGTCATGCTAAAGTTAATGGGACAAGCCTTCAGAACTGAATCCATTCTTGCATGACCCAAGAACATTTAAAAAATACACCTCAGATTCATGTACCTTAATTCTGTTTAAGGGCTCAGAAGTAACTGAACACTTCAGACAGTTTTTTCAGGCAGCCATTTGAAGAAAACATTTGCTATCATCACCATTGCACTATGATATCCTATTTTTAAGTTTTTATGTGTTAACTGAAACAGCTTTAACACATATTCAAAAGGCATTTTCAGTTCTTCATTCTTAATGAAAATTGTCTCACTTTGTCTACAAATGTCTACAAATAAGTTTTTAATCAAGACTGCTATTATAGCACAATAGTGCTATGTAACATTTAATGCCCAAAGCTCTACTTTTTCACTGGAAGGCTTTAAACATACTGTTTGCCCATTTGAGAAAAGGAGAGCAAACATTTGAAGTGCATTTTGCATTTAAAAATTCTGTCAGTAATAAAAGTTATCAGCATATGCTTTTAGATGATAATGTGCTTCCAAATCAAACACATTGCCTAGTTAGCGATGTTTCAAAACCACAGGAAGAGGAACTTGGTAAGACTAGTACTTCCACCCTGAGGTTTTGCTACTAAATATCAGATCACAGAGTGAATTAACTGCTTAGAAATGCACACAGCAGCTCTTTACACTAGGATAATGAAACACAGAAAACAGAAGTGTGTTCTTAATGACCTGAAAGCAAATTGAAAAGTGATGTCAATACAGTACAGTAGAGGAGACAGATAAAGAGCATTTTTACCCCCTTGTGGATTTAGCAGAAAAATACTTTCTTGTCGTGGTAAATAGCTAAGAGACCATGCGTAAATGTGAAACAAAGGTATGCAAGATGCAAGATCTCTAGCCTAAAAGCACAGGCATTGAAGAATTTAGGTGCCAAGTTTTCTATTCCCTGTTCTGTGGGACCTTGGAAGGGTAAAGCTACTTCAGATAGCATGAGAATAGCAGTTTCTGGAGTTAGTCTGTTCAGAAAAGATACCAAAACCACAGGGATATTCAAAGTAATTTTTGAGAAATCTATCCCCAGACCACTTCCATTCTTGAAAATTTCTGTTCTTGGTTCAGCTACGTCTGACAAAACATGCTTATATTTTTTAATGAAGTTTGGCTTTGCAATTAGGAAAACCCCTCTGTGATGCTGCAGCAAAATAAGAAAGAGAAGGACTTAAAAAGGCAGTGCTACTATTCACCAGTTATCTCTAGAATGAAATTCCTCATGTCTTAGAATATAAAGGGCGTAGCAAATTATTCTGAGACTAATATTCATAGGATTCAGTTTAACTGGATGTATAGTCCCTTCCTGCCATTATTGAAAGAGTAAGATAGCTACAGAATCTTCAGAAAGAGGTTATAAGTGTTGACTACATTGCTTTATAAAAGATAAAGATAACAAAAGTTGCAACTCCTCTCATAAAGGGTTTCTTTGCTCCCTCAGAGCAATGATTTACAGAAAGGGGAATTATAATTAGAATACACTAAAATATGAACCTTTGCTCTGCTGCATGACAAGAATATTAAACTTTTTGAAGGGCTAATTAAAAACAGTCAAAACCTTAATCTGAAGTTTTGGTTGTTTGGTTTTTGGTTTTTTTTGTTTTTTTTTTTTTTTTTTTTTTTTTTCCCCATACAATAGGTGCTATTAATAACTTATGTTTTACGAGTCAAAATCTCTCATTTAGAGCCACCTACACATTATTGTTAGGAATGTAGACACAAGCCATTCCAGATTCAGTTTATTTTTTCCCAACCAAAAAACAGTATCATGTAATTTTGGTACCTTATAAATCCAAGACCTGGACTATTCCACTTGCAAAACTAGGTGGTGATCCCTGAGCATTATTTTTTCTGTAGGGATGCAACACTTATGACCTAGATATTTAAGAAAATGAGGTTTGGAGAATGAAGGTCCTGCTGGAAATCAAACGCTAGGGAAAAAAAAGAACATGAGAAGATTTTGGTTTGCTTTTCTGACTGGCAGTGATCCTTGTCACATTTCTGGTGGTCTGATGATTTCATGGTGATTTTAAGGAATTCATCTGAGTGGTGGACTTGGCAGTGTTAAGTTTATGGTTGGACTCCATGGTCTTAAAGGTCTTTTCTAATCTAAAAGTTTCTGTGATTCTAAAACTAAATATTAAAACAACTATGCTTCCAGATTTTCCCAGGAAGCAAGCAGAATGAATTTATCTGGCTAACATTCCTAGGTTCTTGGGGAAGGCAAAGTGGAAGAAATGCAAGATCATGTCAAACACAGGAAGGAATCAACTTAGTCCAACTTGAATCTAAACCACACACAATGAAAACTGATTGACAGTTTCAGAAACTTTCAGTAAAAATAAATCCACACGAAAGACTGAGGGGTTAACCGATACAGAAATTATTGGAGAAAATATTACACTTTCTCCAATCTATACTTTGGACCAGAAAACCAAAATACACTGAAATATTTCTTCTCAGAGTTTCGTGTGGCTTTTGTCAACACTCTGCAGCTGAGTATTTTGAACAGCAAAGAAAATGTAGAAGATGTGAACAAATCTGAAGGAAAGACGCTGGAAATCATACACTGGATGGAAGTGGCTGGTGTAGAAATGTAGTCCTGTCAACTGTATTTTTGATAAATTTTCTTTCAGTTACATCCCCCCCTGCAGAACAGTGTCACAAACTCCACACTGCTCTGGCAGCAGCTGAACATGTGATGATTATTTTTAAACAGATTAACATTTTTGAAAAAGGCTAGCAAGACATGGGTTTATTCAGCAGCCCACATTCAGACTATTACATGTTAGCAAAATTATTTTTCAAATGTTAATAGAGGAATTTCTTGGACTAACATCAACTTGATAACCTTTAAAACACCTGTATTTGGGGAAAGGGGAATGAGAATATGTTTTTTACAAGTTGTCATACAGAAAACATGCAATAAGGGTCAAGTATGAAGTATTTTCCATTCATGGGCTCAAGATGAAAAACCAGTAAAATTTTCAGCCACTGTAAATTGGAAGTTATTAGATGACTGAGTTGTCTGCATTCGTGGATGACTAGGTTTCATGATGTGGAAGTTTCTACTTTATGCAGCATAAATTCAGGAAAATAATAAAAATTATTTTAATTAACTGAACATTTGGTTCACAATTTGTAATTTTCCAATTGAGTGACTTCAATAACCTAATCTTTCAAATAGAGGGATGAATTTGATCTGTAAACGGTACCTCTGGCTAAACATATACTAATCATGCCATTTCACTGCCTAATCTTTTCTCTTTAGGTAAAAGCATCTTATTGGAAGTAGACTTGAAATTTTCAGTGGGGTCAGTATTTCAAAGAATGACTCCCCTGGAATATACCTATGGGCAGCCCTTCAGAAAACTGCTGAAAAACAGGTGTCTAAACTTAGATGAAGAAACTTTTAGGAGCTGTCTTAGTAATTGCACCTAGAAAATACTATAACCTTAAACCATGATCTAGAATCTGTCTTGAGATACTAGCAAATATAGAGCATCACATGTTAAGCAAAGTAAAAAAAATGCAAAGGAAATTAGAATTAAATTGTCGTAATGACAAATATAGCTTTATAATTCCTTTCTTAATGCAGGCATATTATGCTGGTTTGCAAAGTTATGGATCATTAAAAAAAGGTTTTTAGCATTTTTAAAGAAATTACACCTATTGAAACATTATCATCATAGCTTATTATACATTGAGATTGCTCTATTTCACCTAAACAATAATGTATTGCATTTTAATGTCTCACTAGAAGTCTTGGCAGCATTTCATCATAATCTAATTTTAAAATATAGCAATTTAAAACAAATATATGAATTGTACTACCAAGGCACATTTAAAAACACACACAAAAAAAAAAACAACAAAAACAAACAAAACCAACCAAACCAAACTAAAAACCAAAACCAAAAAAACAAACAACCCCCCCCCCCCCCCCAACAAACCCATAAACACCTGAACACGACAAGTGCCTTCCTACATTTTAATTTCTTTTTCTTATCCTCTCCTAGCCCATGAAGCTGCAAGGACTCCCAGCTTCTGCATGAACCTCAGATTTCCCAGCGCACCTAAACATTACATGAATGCAGGCTAAGAACTGAACTTGAAGGTGCTTAGAAAAATAACAAACAGCATCTCAGGCAAGTACCTCCAGGAAAATCAACCCATCTTTCAGCAAGTTATGGAGGTTCCCCAGCTAGACACTAGATCTTTCCCTTTGACACTTGTGTGTCTTTGTTAAATAATAGTCAGTCTCACCAGCGATCTTTCTTCCTGAATTCATTTCCTTCCTCCTCATAAAACACCTTAATTTTTTTACAGGAAATATCTTTATTTCCCAAACAGCACCCCTCAACAGATCAAAACTTAACAAAACAAAGTGTTTTTGCAATGTGCCTGAATTTCACCTATGGAGAAGGCATCACAAAACTGCATCAGTGACACATGAGTGGTGAGACAGACTTGGTATCACAGGTTTTATAACACAGGTACCATCAGCTGTGACGCTTTAAGGAAAACCTAAGAAGAAAATCCTTTAATCTCCGGACTCTTGCTCCGAGGACCGCTGCCTCACACCTATGGCTAGAGTGCCATCTACTGACAAGAGCTTCCATTGCAAGTCCCAAGGTAAAAAATTCTCCCGGAAGTACGTTCCTCTTTGCGCCAACTATAGTTAATGTAATCAGAAATCTCTTGTCGGAATTATAATTGTGATTAATTCAACTTGATTTTTATTTTTTTTTTTTTAGGACATGTGGGGATTTTCAGTAGAGTTACTTGTTTGTATTGCCATCATACATTACAAATGTTTGGGGGATTCTAATACTTCTTAGTGCATTTAAATAAAAAAAAATAAAAATAAAAAAGAAAGCTGCTACTATGAAAATCTTGGAGTTATCTTATAAACTAAAGTAGGAGCTTAATTTATAGTGGGGACAAAACATTCTTTATAGTAGCCAGCTGTGGATTCAGTATGACTAGGTTGCCTAAATTCGAATGAATATAACCAAATTATGCCATGGGGTTGTAATTTGATATTATAATTGTTTTCTCTAATCTGCTCTTTTTGAGTTGCAGTACTTCTTGCCCACCTGAAAACCTCTTATATGGAAGGAAGATCTTCGCTTTTAATCACACTGCAATTGAAGAGTTCTATCGTCTTAAGATGGCACTCCCAGGTGGCAAGGCATAAAATGCAAACACTGCATTTTCCCATATAAAAAAACTGGACAGCACATGCTGGAAGAAAGAGATTCAGAGAGCAGTTGCCTGACAAGCATTAAGACAAAAACAGAAAAGGGCTTTTTTGGTTCAAACTCTGAGGCAGCTCACCAGAATTTTTACACAGATCTGATAAAGTCAGTTCTCTATGCAATCATTTCAGAGGAGCCCCAAGAAATAGAATTCTTTCTCTTCTTCCCATCTCTTACAGAGTACAGGGAAATTGCCATTACTAATGTATTTCTGCATGCCTCTTTTTCTTTAGAAGTCTTAATTGAAAAAAAAAGTGTTAGAAGCAGTGAAATAAGACTTGTGATAGAAACAGTTGAATGCAAAGAAAAAATAATTGATTACTGGAATGGGGAATTTCAGACAACTATGGGCCTAGTAATAGCAGTGGAAGATACTCAAAATTGCTCAGACTGGCAGCTCATATGAGATATTTAGCATGTGTGTAGGAAACCTGTTGAGTCTAATAATAATGGTAACTTTCCATGATAATCATGGGAAGAACAGTTGCACTGGTGTCCCAGAGCAATTCCTGTTTACGGGGACAAAAATGATTTGGGGATTTATAAGTTCAGTATTGTGGTGATGACAAGATGAATAGGCAACTGAGCCATATTTTGAACTAAACTATGTCCACAGAGGGACTTGAATGAGACTGAGATAACAGAGCCACTACACTCATAAGTACACTTTCCTGGAATATCTGCCAGGAAACAAATGAAAAGGCAACGGCAGTTTGTGACAAGTGCGAGTCTTTTAAAGATTGTTTCCACTATAAAGTGAAATCCTTGTTGCCTATAAAGAGCAATTCTGCATCTCAAGACAGTAAGATCTGTTCCTGATCTGCAATTTCCTGGTTATGAGCAAGAAACGCCCAAGGCATTTTCATGAAGGGGACTATGGCTGAAGTGGGAAAGTTCAAAAATGTTCATAAGCTGCAACAGTGGGAAAGAGAGAGATCAGTACAGAAGTTATCTCCTAAGGAGTCAGAAAAAACAGGCATGAGTCAGCGCTGAAGACCAGATTTTAGATTCCATCTTTAAAACATTTATCTGCATTCCCATGTTACACGTTGATTTCAATGGAATCTGTAAATGACTGAAATCAGAGTCCATTAGTCTGAATTTAACCAATCTTACTTACAGCAGGTGACCAGAAAAAAATACCCCATTTGAGCAATTTTTCTTTTTCAAGGATACAGGGTTATGAGCAAGAGGCAAACACATTAATGAATTAAAAGCCAAGAAGAACAGAACAGCTTTATATACTAAGCTTCAGGTGCACATCCCACTGAAATAAGTGAGAGTTTTTGAATAAGCTTCAATGAGCTTTGCATTAAACTATTTAGCAGGGAGTTCAAGGTAAATATCTCCTGATGAGAGCTTGTTTAGCAGAAGTTTGCATTAAAATACTGAAGGAATCAGCACACATATCTTAATAAGCTAGGAAAGTTTAAATATTCTTTAGTTCTAGTTTTACAGGTATTTTATCTGAAACTTTGGCATATTTTTGGTAACATCAGTTCTAAAGCCAGTTTATAAATGAACACCTTCTAACTTACATTAGCCACGCAATTGTAAAAGACCCAAGACACAGCAGATATCTGGAACATGCTGCAAGAGACGTTCATAAAAAATGGAGGAAAGTTATTTTGCTGCTACATTTTTCTTTTATCATTTTCATATTTAAAATTTTTCTGCTATGCTTTCAATCCCTCCCAAGATTTTTATTGCAATGACAAAGACTTTGAGATTAATGTTCCTCCTACAGGATAATACTGTGTACTGGAGTAGCTGAAATGAAATATCATCTTCTCCATCTCTTCAAATGCATTAAATGAGACCAGTGTACGCCTAAATCAATGCAGCATTTAGAGCATATAGTAGTGAGTGAGGCTATGAATCTGTGAAGGAGTCAGTGAACAGAACTGCCCAACCTCTACTGACAGCAAAACTGTCTGCTCCCAGGATTAATTACTGAACAGAATTTCAGTATAGCTTCCTATGGCTATCGATTTTTGGAAAAAAAAAAAAAAAAAAAAAAAAAAGCTAGTTGATGAGTAGCACAGACAACACATGAGAAAATATATTTTAAAACCTGAAGTACTAAATTTGAATTAAGTGCAAAAGTCCCTGTAAATGTGACATAGCAAGAGAAAATTCAAGATAAACTCTTTAGTGAGTGCTACCTACACAGAATTTGAGAAACATTGCGTCAATTGCTAGTCAAATAAAAAACCTTATCATAGAAAAATACATTTTGGAAATGATTCAAGTGTTTCTTAATGGTCTTATTATGAACGGGGCTCAAAAATCCTTTAAAGAGTCGTTTAAATTAATAATTGCATTCTTCATGATTTTCTTTCTTAGAAAACATGTTAGATTCAAAAATTATATACTTACATAAAAAGCACGTTTAATAAAAAGTACCTAATAAAAAGTAAAAGACTTCATTGAAAATGAAGAATATGTAACAGGAAAAGAGGAGTAAGAAATTGGTACTCCCACACACACATTCTAAGGTAAAAATAATTAAAAAAGTATTCCTGCAAAACTGAAGAGTAAAAAAGCCTCCATCCTCCTTTCATCAATTTTGCAATCAATAGATCAGCTGTTTCTTTGCAAATCAAAGGAACTCTGGGTGTCAAAATGAGATATATTTTGGGCAGAATCTTACATACATGTAGCTCCCAGGAGTCAGTTCTTTTTGGCTTTGCATTTCTATTCTAACAACTGATTGAATTTATATGAAAGTTTAGCACTTGTTAAGAGAAATAAACATGTACTATTTTCTGTGCTGTTCATAAATTGTTGTCAGTAAAATAAATGTAATCGTATAATAAAAACATCATTTTTCTTTGCTTAGTCATGAGACTGGAAATTCAGATGTAATAAGAGGAATTAGAGTCCTTATGTGTATTTCCCCCTTTGATCTTCTTTCCACTTTCATCTTTTTCATTTTCCATTTCCTTTTCCCTTCCTTTCCTTCATGAAAAGTGCAACGTTCTTGCCATCTTGTGGTCAATTGTAGTTATTATACTATCAAACAAAAACATGAAACAGGCTGCATATACTATAAAGGTCACCATGTGGAGAACTGCAACTTCAGTGAATTCAAGGAAAGAACAGAACAGAAGAAAATTTTTAATTACAAAGAAAATGTCATACACTTTTACCTGTGCTGTATATATAACAAATATAGAAATGGCTCAGAGTAAGAAAGAATGAAGTAGGGTGGACTGTACATTCTTGGATTCAGCCTACACACTGTTAATCACTGGAGATGCCAGGAATACTTTCTTCTGGCAAAAAGCTGACACTTCTAATCAAATTCACATGTTTTCATCAAAAATTTAGACTTAGGTGAGCTGTGAAAAACTCTTAAGGGTGTTATGGATCAGCAAAGTATCAGTTTTCATATTGCCCAAGACACCAAACATGAAATGTTTAGTAATTACAACTCTCACAATGAACACAGAAGATAAAGGCAGCAAATTTTGTTGCCAGGAGCTTTTCACAAGATGTGGACAAGCTGTAGTGGCCACCTCCCTGCCAGAAGGAAAGTCCCCAAGGAGAGAAAATCTCCAGGTGGTATACACTTGACAAAGCAGCTCCTCTGTCTATCTTTTCACTTTTCATGGTGGACAGATAAAAAGGTCATATCTACGCTCTGGTGATTTGTGGCTGCTAAAAAAGTCAAATTTTTTTTTCTAATTTATGCAGGCAGCCAGCCTTATTCTCCCCTGACTGCCTGAACAGACCTCCCACAATACAAGAGACAGATTCAGATTCTTTTGGCTTATGCAAAGACTTGACTGATGGTGCCGTGCGAGGAAACAGTTGCTCTTTTCCTTAAAGAAGTTCAGGTTGTCTTTACTGCTATGATCTTGTAACTTTTTCCCCAAGTTTTGCAACTAATTCAGTGGGAATTTTTTGCATACCATCCCATGAACCAGTTAATGTCACTGTTCTGATAGGGAAGAAAAATTCTCCACAAAAAAAAAGATGTCATTCTTTTTTGTGCACTTCAAATGACAAGCTCTCATGCAAGCCCCTGATGCTTTACTGGTAGCGATATGTGCTTGAGAATTTCTGGAAATTAAAAAGCTCTTAACAATCCAGACAGGGTACTTGAAAATTAAACCCACTTATGACTTTTCTCTTGCACCAAAGGCTAACTATCACAGAATAATTCATGTCTATATAATTAAACACTTCTGTTCCAAGACAAGGTGACTGCATCCAGAATACCTATTAAAATGGTCCTTGGCTCAAGCTAATTCCCAAACCATGCCTTGGTATTGCCAGGTAAGTGATAGTTAGCTTAAGCCAAAATTATCCCAGGAACAGTTCTAACAATTTCTGTTCTAGATAGTTGATGCCCTGAGCCTGAGAACATTCTCTGGTTCAGTTCAATGACTATTAGGTGTACCCAGATATTTTCACCCCCAGCTTATGGCAGTGGAATTGGCTGTGAATCCTGAAAGTAAAAACTGAGTTATAAACGATCTTGTTATATTTATACTCCTTAATTGTAATGAAGGTCTTATCTCCAAACAATATTGTTTCACCTATTCTCTCTATTACCTACTTGAAGAAGAGAAAAAAGACTAAGGGAATTCCATTGAATGAGGAAAAGAAACTCATGTGGTATGGCTTAAATGGTGCTGGAAAAGTGGGGTTTCTTTCCTACTATTGCCTTAATATCTATCAGTTCAACATGACTCGGCAGTGTATACTTGCAGCTCAGAAAGCCTATGATATCCTGGACTGCATAAAAAGAAGCATGACCAGCTTCTTGACCAGGTCGAGGGAGGTGATTCTCCCACTCTACTCTGCTCTTGTGAGACCCCACTTGAAGTACTGCGTTCAGATCTGGGGCCCCCAATACAAGAAGGGTGTGGACTTGCTGGAGTGAGTCCAGAGTAGGGCCACAAAGATGATCAGAGGGCTACAGCACCCCTGCTGTGAAGATAGGCTGAGAGAGTTGGGTTTGTTCTGCCTGGAGAAGAGAAGGCTCCAGGAAAACCTTATAGCAGATTTCCAATACCTAAAAGGGGCGCTAACAGGAAAGCTGGAGAAGAACTTTTTGACAAGGGCGTGTAGTGATGGAACAAGGGGGAATAGCTTTAAACTGAAGAAGAGTAGATTTAGATTAGATATTAGGAAGAAGTTCTTTATTCTGAGGGTGGTGAGGCACTGGAACAGGTTGCCCAGAGAAGCTGTGGCTACCCCATCCCTGGCAGTGTTCAAGGCCAGGTTGGATGTGGCTTTGAGCAACCTGGTCCAGTGGAAGGTGTCCCTGCCTATGGCAAGGGCTTGGAACTGGATGACCTTTAAAGTCCCTTCCAACCCAAAGCACCCTATGATTCAGTGATAGCACTACAGCTAAAATTAGGACATGATATCCTGCAGATGGTATGCTGAATTACAGCTCTGCTCAGGTGAATGAGAAAAAAATTAAAAGCACGTATTTGTTCATAGAGAACTTCTACATTGCTAACAAAATGGAAGACACACTATCAGTAAAATGTTCAAATACTGTTCAGCGAAAACAAGATCCATTCTACCCTACCTGGATGCAACAGTACACAGGGCAAGACAACAGATTTATTTCTAAGAAATTTGAAATTTCTATTACAAAATTAAAAGAACAGTATTGAAACTGAAGTAGGGGCAGTTTATTTACAATCAAAGGCAATGGTCATTAAAACAAAGCAAGTCCCATGTAAGGATGATATGCGTTATTTTTGATTTGAGGATTTAATTTAATGTTTATCCTAGCATTTATCTTCTTTGCATGAATATTAAGAGTTAGGTAGTCTGAACCTAGGCAGCAATATCTGGGCCTCAAAACCTTTTCCAGCTGGTATTCCACTGGTGACATATCTGAAGAATTTATTTAAAAACTGTGAATCTTCATTCTAAAAAAAAAAAAAAAAAAAAAAAAGAGATACTAACAACCATGCCAAGAAATATAAACAGAAGTATACTTGTTTATGACTCATTTTTAACCATTGTTGACTGCATATAAAAACCAGCCCAAAAGGTACAGTCTCTAACATCAACGTCCCTGTGATTTTGGCCACAAACAATTTAATCATGGGAAGTATTGAACAAGAAGATGGCAGGCTGTGCCTGGAGCAGAGGTGGATAGATGGAGTAGAAAACAACAGGATATGGCTCTATTCCACTAGTATGTATCCAAAATCTCAGTTCAAGGCATGTGTTGTAACAAGATCCTAACTCTAACCACAGGCAAGCTTAGGTCCTCAAGTTTTTACCTGAAAGAAAAAAAAAATAAAAGAATCTAATTTCATGACGGAAATGAGTCCTGGCACATTCCATCAGCTTTGATTTGGATGATCAGGATCACCATGGAATTCCAAGCAAGCCACTGGTCTTGTCTAGACTATGGTCCAAATACAGACTTACAGCCTGGCTTGGGGATGCCCGTTGATTACATACTTGTGCACAATTACTCTTGTCAAGAAGTAAGGCAAAACTCTTCATTTCCTGTAGTCACAACAGATTTTAAGAAAATTTTGTTCAGTCACCAGTTTCAGTAGCAAAATCTATGCTACCACATGAACAACTTACAGTTCTTTTAACAGAGTCATTATGTTTGTCTTTCAGGCTAGGAGGAGTTTTGTTTGCTGCAAAAAGAGAGTCTCCACTGTATTAAAGGTCAGAAAGTTCTTCTGAGTATTATATAGTTGCTTGAGCACAGGGAAAATAAAGATGAATTCAGATTGATTAGAAATTACCATACGTATTGATTAATATTAAACATATGTAGCAAAATTATTTACCATTTGTTATATAGCATAAACTGCAGAATGCTAGCAGAATTTTAAAAAGTCTTTGCAGCCCAATATCATGCAGCAGAATATGAAATTTGAGCAAAACAAGACTAATAACTTGTTTTAATGAAGCATATGTGTGTTCTTGCTGTAAAGTAAACATATAACTCAGTAAAGATATTTGATCTGCAAGAACTCAGTTGGGTAATATACAACTACAGAATGAATGAGTAGTTTATTCCTCATTCACCTGTTTCTTCATAGCAGCCTTAAGTATTTTTCTTTGTACATGTTTATGTACACCTCAGGTTTCTTCTGTACCCAGATCTTCAAAATGCATTCAAGTCCCTTGCTGCAATGAAACAGGGTAAATGTCTTGTGTATATATATATATGTATATATATAACCAACAGCTTTTCCTCAGCAAGAGTAACCACATAATCAACACGAAAAGTTGAAAGATTTCAATTCTAAGGCACCATGATGGAAGTACTTTCTCTCGGCGTTTATGGCAGTTGAACTATGGTGTTTCCCAATGAAATTTCCTTTACTGCAAAACTTCTGAAAGAGGTACAAATTCAGAAAAAAGGGAAAGGCCTACTTGTTTTATCATGTTTTGAAGGATGGAGCCGGTGGATTACATCTGGGCAGACAATGTCAGAGTTGTAAATTCTACTGAGCTGATGGAAATTAAGTCATCTGTTTTGACTTGTAGGAGATATCCTATATACCTTTTGCATATCAAGAATCATAGAAACAGCTATGTTGGAAAAGACCTTTAAGATCATAAAGTCCAACTGTTACCCCAGGACTGCCATGTCACTAAGGGCCTCATCTGCATGGTTTTTGAACACTTTCAGGGATGATGATTCCACCACTGCCTTGGGATATTTTCCTAATATCCAATCTAAACCTCCCCTGGCACAGCTTGAGGCCATTGCCTCTTGTCCTATCACTTGTTACTTGGCAGAAGTAACCAGCCACCTCCTCTCTCCATCCTTCTTTCAGGAAGTTGTAGAGAGCAATAAGGTCTCCCCTGAGCTTTTCTTTTTCCAGACTAAACAACCCCACTTCCCTTAGCTGTTCCTCATCAGGCTTGTGCTCCAGACCCTTCACCTTCATTTTTCTAATTGCTTTTCTCTGGACCCGCTCCAGCACCTCAATGTCTCTCTTGTAGTGAGGGGCCCAGAACTGAACTCAGTATTTGAGGTGCAGCCTCACCAGTGCCAAGTACAGGGGGATGATCTTTGCCCTAGTCCTGCTGGCCACACTATTTCTGATACAGGCCGTTGGCCTTCTTGGCTACCTGGACACACTGCTGGCTCATGTTCAGCCAGTATTCATTGCTAAAGAGCCTGAGAAAAAAATGCAAAGGATCCCTAGTATAGCTACAGGGTGTCCTACGTGCCTCAGCAGCCCTGTTGCACTAGGAGCAATGTGAAGAAAGCTGGCAAAAAAAGAGGATCCCAAATAACTGATGACTGGAGAGGGCTGTCAGCAGTGCATAGAGGGACTCCAATTAGGAAAAAAAAAACCCAACAAACAAAACACACACACACACACACACACAGTACATTTTCTCTTCTTCTGCCTTTGTAAATATAACAATTAAGACTGCACACATGCCATGGCTGGAGTTTGCTACCAGATTCACCCCGCCTGCCACAGAAAAGTGCTCCAGGAAGTCAATTCTATTTTTGAAAAGAAGTTGTCTGGCTCATCTAACTGCAAAGGGCTAACTAATAATACTCTGTTGACTTTTCAGAGAGCTTGAAACGATGTCTGTGATAGGGGCTAATTGCCTCAATCACCACGCTCAGGGCTCTCTGGACCTGCTGCTCTACAAGTTAATTATTTTTCAGTGTAAGAAAAATACAGAATTCAGTGTGAAGAGAGTTCACTCCATCCTGGCCAGATGCCAAACATCTGTTTTAGTGCTCTGCCTCATCCCTTCACTTTCTCAGTTCCTTTTTTTTTTTTCTTCACAGAATCTACAGCTTGATTTTTATTTCCTCTTTTACTTGTCACTATTATAACAAAAAAACAGGGTTCAAAGAAGAGCAGGTATAAATACCATTTTGTAAGCAAATGCAAGTAGAACCAGAAGTTCAAATTTGGCTGCTACACAGTTCAGGGGATAGAGGAGCTGCCGTAATGCAGCTGGCTGAGATGCTGAGCCAGTGAAGATTAATATAAACTTTCTGCTTCCATGTCACATACAGTGGAAGGAAAGGACACATCACTTAAGGGTAAAGTAGTCTGGCCTATAAGAGTAAAACTAAGTTGACATTTTAAAGATACAAAGAAAATTATTTGCATTTGGAACTTAAAAAGCAAACTGTTGTGGAATTCATGACCTTTCTTTGGGTGATATACTTGATTGCTGAAGACTTAACTCAGAGGATAGCTGTTTCTTACCATGGAACACCTTAGGTGTCCAATATATCTAAAAAACAGATCAATTCTTTGCATAACTAGATAATAATTCAAGATCTTACTTTTCACCATGACTTTTAAAGATCACAGACTATATTAAAGATTAAAGTGACTTGTCAGGGTGATGGAGTACCTGAAGCTTGTCCCCAAAGCTTTAACACAAATTAAGTAAATAGTCTCAACCACTGCACTGAAGTGCCTGGTGCAATTTGGCCCATGAACGCCTCATTCTTTCCTGGCAGCTTCAGTGGGAGGAGAACTGTCTGCAGGTTGTCTCAGGCATTTGGTAATGTTTGAAAGGAGAATGCAAAGTTTTTGAAGCTGCTTAGAGAGGAGGGAACTGATCTCACATGTTTCACCTTCTGGGAAATCTCTAACTTCCTCCAACCATTTCAGAGAAAACATAAGGCAATCACTTTCTCACAGACTCATCTCAATCCAGAATCTGTTGCAGGGTCTGAAGCCTAAGTTTTGCGTGGCTTCTAAAATGGAAATTTGGAATCCTTCATCCAGAGTTTTTTCTTGGTTAGTCTCCGTAGTTCACATTTGGCTACTGAGGGTATTTGACTTCTTTTCCAATAAACTGGACTATTCATTGTGAAGGGATTAAACTTAGGAATTATGTTATCAAGAATTTAATTTTTGAAACTTACTTTCAGATACATTTGTAATAACAGATCATCTGCAGATTCCTTCATCGATCAGGGCTTTCTTAGCCCCTGAAGTTCTCAGTATGATCAAATGTAATTGAAGAATATGTCAGATGATGGCAGCAAAGGACTTCCAATGTTGGGATTTAGCGGCGCGCATCCAGCATACTTCCTGTTTATCCTTTGTTTTGTTTTCAAGTACCACCTATGATTAGGAGTAAACATTACACTGCATTTGTTTCAGCAAGAGAAAAAATAGCAAGCACATAGTTTATTGCTTGTTTCTCAGAAAGAAACTGTTGAAATTGAATGTACCGCTCATAGCACAAATAAAAGAAAAAACCAAATGGGTAAATAAAAGCAAACAAAACACACAAGTAAATAAAAATATTATTATATAACTATGTAATCCTCCAGAGAGCAAGGTATTCCTTGGATGGCTTTGCCTAGATGTTAGAAGAAATTCTAACATAGACTGACATAATATGATTGTCTTTACATTGTTCTCAATCTCACTGACATAAAAATAATTACACTGGCAAAACAGGCAGGTGTTTTTTTCTTCACTTGCTAGGGCTCAGCTGCAAGTAAAGAATCAAGTCTGAATCTAGAATCTGTAGGACATAGAAGATTTTCATTATTTGTAGATGAGATTTCATCTTTTAAGAGGCTTAAGACGGATGGCCCTGTTTGGTACTATTGCTCTGCATTATGCTTCAGCTCCACAGCTGTGGGCAAATAATTAACAGCAAGGTCAGATATTGCCTAGAAGAGACTTTAAATCAGATTCAGGAGAAAAGTGAAAGAAATATACGATTAAATTAGTGCTAAAAAATTAATAGAGAGGGGCCAAAAAAAAAAAAAAAAAACAAACAAAAAACACCAACAAAAAACCCCCAAGAAAGCAAGCCAGCACCAAAACCTGCTATCTAGCCTGAAAACTGAATACAGTTCATATCATACTACACGAACTCGCACCAAACTAGTTTTGAGTGTTCCTTCCATTGGATGTTACTCTCTAGATCACTGGTTTACTATGAACTGAGTTTAGATGAATCCCTATTGGGTAAGAGAGTGAAGTTTAGATTTAAATTTAAAAAAAACCCCTCTGATTCTGCAAAGGACTTTCCTGTGGTTGGACACAGGTGCTGGAACAGAGAATTAAGGTCTTCAGGGGGAGCATGTGAGATCCCCATGGGTCCTGCAGAAGAAGCTGGATGACTGAGACAGTATATCCTAATAAATCAAGAAGTTGTGTATATCCCTTCCCAATTGCATCATGTTTACCTTCATTTCATAGTTTATGTCATGAAGAAGAAAAAATTGAAAAAAAAAAAGTAAAGGAGCTAAGACAAAATTAAATGGCACTAAAAATGAAATATGCATGTATTTTTAAATATTTTAGACAGAAAATAATACTAAATTATAATAATCAGAAACCAGAAATGGAAGTTAGAAGCACATTCAGTCAGTACCTGGAGCAGCTCAGAAAAGGACCAAAGTGTTTCGAATAGCTTCAGTTAAATCACATCAGAAACCCTGAAAAATCCCAGGACACAGCCACAAGTAATGGACCTCTGTGATGTAATTTTATATGGTTTAGGAAAATGTAGCTTTTGGGGAACTCTGAAGTCTTGCTTCTGGATGATGCAATGGAACCCATTACTGTATTAGCTGTTTCATGCACTGGGAAGCCGAGAGGCGGGGAAACAGAAAGCTTAAAGTCTGATAGATACCTAAAACCAGAACCAATCTAGAGTCCCTAAATAAGGCCATATGGCTTTAGAAATAACTAGGTTAAGTAGCGTCATAAACCACCATACAAAATATACAAGTCTGCATGCCACTAGGAATTATCCACAGAAATTGGCAAAGATTTGCAAGGTAGTAATTAAATTCGAACCTGAGAATGACTCGAGAGTCATTAAACACTCTACAGCACTAAGCGCTGCTGAGAACCTTTGCAGATAGTGACTAATAGGGCTGAAAAATCTTTGCAAGAATGTAGGATGATTTCAGGCTGCCCTCAACAGGAAAGAGAGTCAGGAAGGAAGAGAACAGCATTCTTTTTTTCTTTCTGAAAGCTGCTGTGTTCTAAGTAAACATGGCTTCTTTTTTTTTTCCTTTGGTGCTACATGTTCCATCTTCTCAATCTAAGCATCATTGCAGAGAAAATGCAAGAATGGAAAGCTTGTTCTACACAGGAAAGTAAAGATTTATTTTCTGCGGGCAAAGGCAGACAGTGAAGTGGCATAATTATAAGCAGTCTATTTTTGAAGATTTGAAGGAAATTTCAGATTTTTCTTATTCAAGGAGCAGAGTCTGCAATAGAACTGTGGCAAATTTCTCACAGCTGCAATGAGAAAAATATGCATAGCTCTGAAGTATTACAGACCAAATCTTGTGCACAATATCAAGGTCATATGTTCTGAGAGATACTTCCTTTCTCTTTGACACTATATATATATATATATGTACAAAGTAAGGGAATCCTGAGTTGCATTACCTCAGTGACAAATGTATATTAATATATATATTTGAGCGATATATATTTGATCAATAAATATATTATGATGAATGTTTGATCATAAATGTATTTGATCAATAAACTTTGAAACTGTTAAAGGAGAGAGTATTGAAATTGCTAAAGCAACGAGAAACTTACATGGTGCTTCCTGCCAAGACATTGAAATGCTCACTCCTTTCAACTTTCAGCATTAGCGCTTATCAGAAAAAAAATCACCTCAAAAACTCCTTATTTTACCAACAAAATCTTAACTTTGGTATCTTGAAGTTCAAATGGCAAGATTATTTATCTATTTAATTACCTAATTTTTTAAACCTCAGCTTCAGAAGTCCCGTGGCTATAGGCAAGGTAAACTTGAAAAGATGCTAAGAAGGTTTGGCAATGGAAATCCTAAAGACCTTAAAACTTGAGTTGTGAAGAAATAAAACACAACCCTGTTGTTTTTGAAACAAAGTGGCAAGTTATGATTCACAACACTACAGAGCCCCCATGAGAGTCAGCTGAAATGCAGGTATTACAAACTTTCCTTGGTGCCCCACTCTCTCTGTGATTCTGGCTCCTATGCTTTCTGTGTCATCCAGTTTTGAAGGTAGCTGAATTGTCATTTCCCCAAATAAGAAACTAAACGCACTAAAGATTGCTGAATATTAGAGTGCCAGTGTAATACAGGGTCATGCAAATGTTTGGCTAGAAAGCAAGAAAAGGCAGAGAAAAGCAACCAGCTCCATCTGCAAACAGTATCTGTCAAATATGCTGTAAGATATGCAGTGCTTTATGCTAAACAATTCAGCGGGAGAAAGTGTGGGGTAAGAAACCAAGGGGATAGTCTAATTAGTGTGTAATTAATTCAGTGTGTAATTTTCTCCCACTGAGAACAATGTACTTGTCTCAGTAGGACTTTTAGAAAAATAGGAAATAAGAGACTCTCATAATTGCAATAGGTAGGTATCCACCTTGGTGCTCAAGTGCTTAATTACTTTTCTGCTTTCCTAGTATTAAATTTATACCTAGGCAGCTCAAAAACGTCCTACAGTCCAAAACCATCACAGCAACTGTCAGTACTCAATAGACAGCTCTGAAGTGGGTTCTCTGCACACCTTGGTCTGCCTTGCATCATGAAAGGGGCCATCCCTTGAGCCAAAATTTCAGTTTTAATGGGAACAGAACATCTTGGAAAGGCTCCTGTCATTGAGAAGGAGAAAGAATAGCCAGCAGCAACCCTAATAGATTTCTATTTCAAGTACAGAAATCTCTTGGGTTTAGTAATAGCAAAGTATGGCAGTATTTTTAGAAACTACCAGCTCTCCAAGCACGATACCATGTTTGACCATTTAGATTTCCTTCAAAAAGGTGAGATAAGAAAAAGTGGACCACATGGAACACAAATTAGCCACAATACTTGCTGCTGTACTGGAAGGTGCTTTAACAGTACAGGGACTCTGAGCAACCTCATCTAGTGGAAGGTGTCCTGTGGCAGGGGGTTGAAGTAAGATGACCTTTCAGGTCCCTTCCAACCCAAACCATTCTACAATCCTATGATTCTGTGATGTCCTGTTGGATATAAGTGCTAAAACTGAAACATTTGCAGTGAGCCCAAACTTTAAAGTGACAGGTACTGATGATTTAGTTGTTATTGATTTCAGCTGGAATTATTGGACAAACCACCTACTAGAAGAGGTTGACTTTTGTGAAGTAGGAAAGGATAGAGCCTCATTTTAAAAGAAATTGTCTTTTCTATTAAGAACTACAACCTCATAGCTAAATCAATGAGGAAATAATGACATACTTGGTACACTGAAATGTACAAGAACTTCAGGAAAAATATAATGAAAGGTTCTCTTTCACATACTCGTTAACACAGCCTCATCATCTGGATGTTATGACCTTGAGGATGCAAGAGCTGAATTTGCCTGGTTTTGATCCTGAAAAGAAAATGTAATGGTCTTGTTATTACCGTACCCTTCAACTCATTGTGGAGTTGTAAGTGAACATTATTTCAATTACTTTGTTCTTCACGAGCAGGTTTTTTGTTTGTTTTGTTTTTTTTTTCCCTCTGAAATAATTTAGAGCTTTTCAAACACAAGGAGACTGATAACATTTTCACCATCTCTCTATTACAGCTATGTATGTTAACATGCACACAGAACCAGATAGCATAAAGATTATTGCCCAGCCTTCCAGCATTGTCATCTACTTGTAAACACCTGGATTAATAAAAAAAGTGTGCCTGTCACATTCCAAAGACATTTTGTCCTATTTAGAAAGCTAGTTTTAATGATTTACTTCTGTGTGAACGAAGTACATTGGTTACAGTCTGCAGTTTTGGATCTGGAGTCAAATAGACTGGAAACTTGCATAAAAAGGGTTATAGGAGCAAGTAATAAAGCCAGAAGGATAATTCTTTAGTGTGACCTGGAAGCCCTATTGGTACCACATTCTCTTGATTAAATTGGTATCTCTGACAGGCTAGGAGATGTGTGGTTTTGGTCACAGTGTTTTTATTGTCTTCACTTTCAAACTCCATTCAATTTTGCCAATTGATTTCTGCTGCTAATGTACGTTGCCATGTGATAAATAGGCATAAAAAATAGATCTTGAAGGCTGTAGGTAATTCAATAACAAATAAAAATTATTGCTCTGAAAAGCCAAGACTTCATATAGAGATTAAGTTTAATGCAAAGCTTCAGCAATTTGGCTATGGTATGACTAAAGTGTCTATCAATCTGTTTACTACATACAGATACATATGCATATTATGCAAGCCATATTTGTGAAGTACATAATAGAGGATTACATGATTTATTTGTTTTGGATAACACTGGATAGATGTATACTGAAGTTAATACAATTGCAGATTTAAAGCCTGAATGAGAAAAATAAAGGGTAGTTAAGATTACACATTTTTTCTTAACAATGATGCAGTTTTAAGTATTCATTACATTGTAATATTGCATTGTTATAGCTGAGCTCTTTATTATTCTTGAAAAAGAAAAAAGTTTTCTGCTTTTTAACCAACAATTATTATCCAGCTGTGGTCAAACCACTGATATTAAATGGTTCCCTGCCTTTTTTTTTCCATCTTTTCTCTATTTTTTTTCCTTTGGAACAAAACTGATTTTGAGATGTACTGACTAATTCAACAGAGAGCATTACAGGCCTAAACAACATACATATTTAGTACAAACAATATTAAAAAGTAACAACCATTTTTAAGTGACAAGGTTTCAGATCTTATTCCAAATTCTCAGCTCTTGATTACATTGAAACTCTTCTAACTGTCCAGATGTGTCGTCATTTACAGATTCACATTTCATGCAGAGAAGCACTTCTGTATGTGCTTAGAGAAACATGTCCCATGAAAGGGTCCCTGGCTATGCAGGGTGGTGGCATCTATTAATCCTTTTTGTAAACTAAATAAACTCTTGATCAGAAACCTTTTGTGCAACTGTGGAAATAAAAAGATTAAGTACTGGAAGTCAGTGTAAGTGGTGACTGGGATGACTCCTGGATAAAAACCTTAATACTGAAGCTGCTGTTTGAATTGAGAGTAAGAGATTTCTGAACGGGATCCTTCAGCAACGTATGTTGTTTGTGGCTGTTTCTTTTAAATTTCAGTTTAAATTTTGTACTCTTCCCAGGACAAGCCACATAGGAAAGCCTATGCAGATTCTCTTAAAGAAAAAAAGTACTTTAAGTCCAAGGCAAATAGCTTTTAAGGTTTTTTTTGTTGTTGTTCCCAAACAGGATGCATTATTGTATACCTGGCCTTCTCACTAGGCTCAAGTTGATCAAAGAAGTCGACTACTAGGTTCTTTTAAACCTAAAGAGGAGCAGTGCGAATCCATTTTTAGCAATAGGGAGCTATGCCACTTTTTTGTAATCTTTTGTTTAAACAGGAGGATTCATCATAGTAATTTTGTTTCTGTAAAAAGCAAATGAGTGCAGGATTTTTTATCTCATGGGGTAGTGGCTCTTCTCTCCTCTTTCATCCTTGCACAAACTTCCATATCAGAAAACAGGTGCTATTTTAAAATAATCTCTATAGTGTAGTTATTCGGTAACTATAATCTTCTGTATGTCTTTATTCTCTCATATGACACTTGAACAATAGCCACAATCTTTAATGAAGACTCTGAACCACAAAATGCTCTAAAGTGTATCAGGTAGAACCGTATCTGGGACTTGAAAACACGGAAGTGAGTGTCTCTGCATGTACTTTCAACTGAATATTGCTGAGCTTTGCAGATAAAAAGGAAATACTGTAGATACATTGCAACATTTATATTTTGAAAGTAACACAAAAGCAAAAGATTGGTATGCTGATGAATGTTTCACAGCTGCAGTAGTGTAACTGAAGAGGCAAGACACGGTTGAATAACAATGTCTCTGTAAGGAGACATTTAGTTATATGAGGATCCAGTTCTCCTGTACCTAATACATAAATTTTTTGAGGAGGCTTGCAGAGAAACGAGGGGATATTCAAATTCTATTACTTATAGTCTAAAAATCTTTTAAAATACCCATACGTGAATGAAGGTCTAAAAAAAATATATTCTCTCCAAATTTAAAGGCCAACCTGGAATAGTGGTCAGATAACAGCTGCTTATTTGATGGTGTATTTTAATTTCCAGCCTCCTGAACCTACTTCTTTTTTTCAGGTCAGGGTGTAAAATGTCAGAAGACTTGAATCTGCATTGAATGACAGAGGTGGGAGGAGAAAGAAGAAAAAGGAGAGTGATGGCACTGTTACAGCGTAACATAACAAATGAGAGTTCTGACAGGCTATGATGACCAATATACAAATTCCCAGATGAAGATAAGAGTATATGAAGCTTACCAGATTCTTCAAGACCCAGATTATGTCTGACCCGGGTGTTTAGGCCCATGTGTTTGCTTAGCATCAGTTTTGATCAAAGTGAGGCCAATGCATATACTTTAAAGGTTTTCTTTTACTGCTAATTCCTTGGAAAAATAAGTTTGTAGAGGAAGAATCGCTGGAATCAATCTTCAAGAAAATGCAACTGGTTTGTCCCAAAGATATCATGGTGGAGAGAAAATTGCATGTAACCTGGGGAATAAAGCAACCATGACAACGACATGTTCAGTCTGTCATCTGTAATTGCAAATACTGTCCTAGAGGCATCCTTCTGGAGTGCCATCCTTTGCTCCAGCTGAGGCAGTTCAGAGTCATGCTCAAAACCTAGCTTGTCCACATCAGAACGAGTGACGCACAGAGCACCATCCTCTGACACAGTGTGCACAGTTACATCCCTCACCTGACACAAGGGCATCTGGTGGTCCCTCAGGAAAGCTGCCACATAACTTTTCATGACAGGCTGCATCTAAGTGCTACAGGCTGATCAAAACCAGTGTTTTTTTGCGCTTTATGAACAGTCTTTCCAGAAACTTTATCTTTTTTTCTCTTATCCCTTCTCTAAATCTCACACCTATTCCTAGAAAATAAATATTCTCCATATCCCACTGAGGATGTACCTCATAAAACTCATAAGGTATTAAATATCAGATTATTGCCTATTCAACATTAGACTAAGTTCTTGGATGTAAAATCTCCTATTTGTAGCTGACCTTTCCAAACCTATTACATTTAAAGCATTCCAGGAAGTGACATTATTTGGCAAAAAACTAATGAGCAGCAATCAATAAAGATCATCGCACAGCATCAGTTCCTACTGGCAACAAGCAAGAGCTTTAGAAATTTTCTTTTCAAAAAACATGTTGGAATGTACATGTTTATTTCTAGTTACGAAGTTAAAACTTCATTAATCTGCCACTGAAAGGCACACTCCAGTCTGGTCTGTACTCTTGAAGCTTTTCACATCTAAGTGAAAGCTTCTAAAACAGGTAATTTGGTATGGTCTTATTATTAAGACTGTTTACTTTTTTTTTTTTTTTTAGACTTCTGAATTCAGCACAGCATTAAATACATTGAGGACCAATGTAAAGTCACAAAATAATTCTGAAAATGCATATAGAATTACAAGTATTTTGTAAAGTACCGTTCTGGATTTTTTTCTTGATTGCTCACTCATGCAGATGTCCAGTGTGCAAACAGTTGCATCTCTGTTACACTGCCTCCTTCCTCTCCATTCACACACATCTCTACCCACCGCATGCCACCAGAAAATTACTCCTTTTTGTTTTTATATGGGATAATGTGATATTACCATGCAAGTGGACTCTTAGAGTAAGAACACTAAAATTCAAAAACTTAAACAGAACAATTGGAATTATTTTTAATGAAAATAATTATTTTGTTATAACTACTGACATGAATGAGTTTGCATTTCGTAACATTTTTGGACATAGCTTACTTTATCATTTGATGGGCAAGCAATACAGTGCATAGCTTGTTGCTACTAGAGCTGTCCTGGATAGTTTACAAAAATACCTTGGTAAGGGGGTTCTACCTTCCTATTTTTAACCTGTGACTGCTTTTCTGCTGCCACAGTATTAGGGATGAAAAATAAATGGTCTGTCCTGGGTAATTAAGAGAAATTCACATAAGCTGTTTCCAAGTTGTTTAATATTTTTAACCTTTTCTTGCTTTTCCAGTGCCATTTTATTAAGAATAAAATATTAATGACCTGACCTTTTCTCAAAGTCATGAATGCAGAGAGGCATGTGTACAAATGAAAAGCAAAAGTTTCCAAATCAGAGATAAATGTATAATACTAATCATAATCTATAGCTTCTGGAGCCAAAGCTTTTATGCTGCATGCCCTCTTCATTTCTTCATTTGATTAGATTCTCTCATTAGAATGAAAACCATTCATCATCCTCAATGTACAGATAATATGATGATTGATGGCTTTGTGACCAGCTGTATAATATGCAAATATGTGGCTTTTCAGTATTTTATGAAATACAGCATCCATGCTGTTTTAATCCCTTTAACAGTCACATCATAAATATACCATGTAACATTATCACAGAAGGGCCACTGGACCCTCTCTTATCAAAACAGATATGATTTCAACAACAATCCAGCATAAAGCTTTCTTTTTTTTTCTGTTGGCATTTTCCTAGTACAGTTGGATAGCAGTTCCATAAATACAATTATTTTGTCAAATGCAAATTTATTTTGTCAGATGCAGAACATCATCTTTGCTATGAGTAGGCTCATTAAAATGTTCCATGTTATTAAGACCCTACATATTTACGTTTATTGGAGATTAGAAAAATCCTGCCATCAGGTAGGGGAGATGTTACATTTCCATCTCACCTTACTTTTGCTGCTTGTTTCTATCACCCAAGCAATGTGATGAACAGATGCAAAGACTGTATGGAGCCAGTGAAGTCTGCAGCTTGTGAGAACCAGCCACTGTCCCCCAGATCAGGGAAGGTCTATAGATAATGCATGCTTCACTCTGAAGAAGGGAAGGAAGAGGAGGATGACTTTATAGAGCCTGTCACCTAAGGTACTCAGTGATTTTCATTTAGTTCAGAAACAGGTGAGGAAACAAGGTAAAAAAGCTGGACATCTGTCTTTCACATTTGTCGCATCTTTGAGTTCCAATAAAGCAATCTCAGAGACGAATGATCTAATCATGAGGAAATGCCTCTTATGACAGACAAAAACATGAACCATAGCTTAACAGACCTCCGTCTTTGGAGAAGGAAGTGAGGATATTCCTGCTGGTTTCTTCCCATTTTACCCAGCATAGAACATTCAAGACATATCAAGACAAAAGAAGAAGAAACAAATTATCACTGTAAATAAGGTGTAAACACGGCTGACAATCAATTATTCATTTCCCCTCTTTTCTTCCTCCTATTTTTTTGTTTAATTCAAACTCAGCAGCACCTGATATGCACAGTCAAAGTGATTCTGTTTTGTGGAAATAACAAGAGTTGTATAGATCAATTTTACTGAGGATTGCTGCAGACCTTCCACTGAACCTTCAAGATTCTCCATTTTCAGGGTTTATAGACTCCACTTTTCTCCAAGGACTTCTTCATGACTTCTGTCATTCTATGAGGGAAATATTAGTCCCTCCTCCAAGAGGCTGAACCCTGGTTTTTAAAAAGTTGGACATTTTGCCATTGACTGATAGCATAAACTTCACTGTGACATTTTCCAGAGCATCCATTTCTTGTGATGGTTACAGACTTGCAGTTATAAGGGAGCAAGGCGCTGGTGAGGCTCCTATGTGACAGATCATTCTCAAAGGCCCATGTTCCCTCACTATAGCAAGATCTACTTGAAATGATATTTTGACACAAATATATTCTCAAATGTATATGTTCTACAAGAGCACCTTCAAATTCTTTCAACTCAGTATGAATACAACTTTCAAAACTGACAGTTGTGTCCCCAAAAACATATCTGCCTCACATCCCCTGTTGCTCCTGTCAGACAACATGCTGGGAAGACTGGAAAACAATATGCTTAAGACCATTTTATCCATTAAGGTAGTGATTTAACCACTCTATTTTTCTGCCCAGTAGCAATACAGCTACATTCAACCAACCATTTGAGAAATTACTGCCCAGAGTCCTCCAGATGCAGAGAGGCCGGAGCCTTCTCTTAAAAGACTAGGCAGGGATATGCCTGTTCCAGAAGTTGGGTTGAGATGGCTCTTTCCATCCCTGAGCACTGTCCCTGCATGCGTGTGATGAATGGCTTTGATATCATTGGATTATTCATTGGCACAGCATACTCTGTGAAGACTGTGGTGGACGGCTAGCATGCCTGTAAAATGATTAGCTGGTCCTGCACCTTGCAGCTCAGCTGAGGGTCTGCACACCTGGGCCTGTGACCTCGGGCACTTTGCTGTGTCCAGATCCCTTCTTATCTCTCACCAACACTGTATTGATCTGCTAATGTCTGGACAAGATTAAAAAAAGTAGAGAGTAAAAACAGGGAAGACTGCAAAAAAAAGACTATTTTTATGTTTTCCCAGGTATCATGTCTATATGTCACTATCAGGATAGCGACATTGCAGAGCTGTCCTTCCCCAATCTTTTTTCTGCAATAGCTGTGTTTATGATTCAGATTTTCTACAATGGTTTGCAGGGTCCTTGCTGAAGGCTTGTGTGTGGTTTGCTCTCCATGTAGAGAAGACCTAATATTTAATACTATGTCTTTTTCTTAGACGGGTTTACCTCTCCTTTTTGGGAAAAACAAAACCAAAAAACCCAACAAAGCCCAACCCCAGAAAAACAATCAATCAAACAAACAAACAAACAAAATCAAAACACAACCCCCTCAAGAACAGGCAAAATATCTTAAGGTTGAACATTTTAACTAGCCATTTATTCTGGATTACGTTCAGCAACTCTGGTTTGTCTGTGTTGCAAGGAAAAGCTGCTCTACGCATCTCCTTCACTTTCAAAATTAGCATGTATTCTGTATAACACATTTCTTTCAGTCTGGGAATTACATCATCTAAACACTCCTTCTACCCTGATTTTGTACTAGATCATGTGATTCTGAAAACAAGAACAGCAGTGTTACATCTTTATACACTTCTTGTTCTTCTCATTGACCTTGTGATCATGGTGGTCAATTTGTACAATTTTGCAATATTTTATATTTTACTCAGCATTATGATCTATAGTCTTAGCAGGTCATCAGAATTTCATTGTTTATTCTCCCTTTTCCTTACAAGAACAAATGACTGGATATATTCTTACTAAAACCCAAACAAAACCAACCAACCAACCAAAATCCAACCCCTCCAAAACAAAACAAACAAACAAACAAACAAAACAACCAACCAACCAACCAAACAAAAAACCCCAATCGATCAACCAACCAACTAATGAAATAAGACAAAAAATAACAAAACACCAACTCTTTTATATTTGGTTTGGTTTTTTTTTTTTTAAATTTGAACTTGAACATCTGTAAATAAGGATGCTACTTTATCCTGATATTTTACAGGTTACAGCAAAGGCCCTTTATCCTTCAAACCAAGGCTTAAGAGGTGAAACATCTGTATAATAATTCAGCAACTGTTGCTTGAAGGATGGTACACTGAAATAATACTGACGAGATCATGCCCTACTAAGCAGACTGACTTACTGGGGAATAACAGGCAGTGTGTTTTCTCTTTTTTTTCAATATAAACCAGAGATGCAGCTTTTGTTGTAAAATACACTGCATCCTAAGGCATTGTATAAACCCTGTTTTTTTTTAGTGGCATCACTACCAATGAATCTGACTTCAGGATGGCTTTTCTTAGCAAAGACTTTTCACTAGTTTAGGATATGAAGTCACAAACAGCAATGTTCAAGGCCAGGTTGGACAGGGCCTTGGGTGCAACGGTCTGCTGAGAGGTGTCCCTGCTCATGGCAGGAGGTTTGGAACTAGGTAATCTTAAGGTCCTTTCCAACCCTAACTATTCTATGATTCTATGATTCTATTATTTACTCCTATTGCATGAGTTTTCTGCTCACTAGAAGAGCAGTATTTTTTCCTTTTTGCAAGAAATATGCTTATAACACATATAGATAAGTTAGTGTTTCCTAGAATAATTTTTTTAGAATACTGAGCATTAATTGGCATAGCTTTTTCTAACTGCCAGCTCTGCACTCATAAAATAATTACAGTGAGGGTGGCAGCACAATGCAAGGTATGAATTACTGAAATGAGATGAAACTACAGAATCCTACATGAAGACAGAAAAATCATGAGGACAGTGAAGCTGGACTCCAGATTCACAAACCTACAGTTGAGGCACAGTTCCTTATTTTGGTCCCTGTGCACAGGAGACAGAAGACAGCAGTATCACCAAGGTACTGGAAAACAAGACCAGGAGTTGAAAGCAGGAAACAGCTTTAAGGGAATTAAAACTGGGGCAAGGACAGAGCTAGCTGATGTTCTCCTAGTGCTATAAGGTATCTGGAAGTCTTACTAAGATCAAAAACTCTCGTACGGAAGATGCCTAAAAGATTTTTGTTACAAACATTAATTAAAAAAAAATCAAACTCAAACCATTTAATGACTTAAAGTATTATTGATTGATACAGGTAAATGCACAATTTATCTTCTTTATAGCCTAAATAAAATAAATCATTAATGAATGATATACTAACAGCATATTTGTAATACTGTAATCATTTAAATCCTGCTACAAGATCTGTATCTCAGGGAAAGATGAGTTTGCCCTCCTAAGTCATTAACATTACAGAATCCTGTCACTTTCCTCCTGTATCTTCCCCACATACTCCATCTTCTTGATATTCATCATAAATGAAAAGTAACTATTACTCTGACGATAATAAAAGGAAAAGGTAAAATATGCAGAAATATGTGTAGTGATAATTTTATTCTGTGAACTTCAGGTCATGAAACTGAAAAATATTTAAACATTATGGCTCAAAAAACAATTTATTAATATTAGTGAGAGAGAAGTCTTTCCTACTTCACCCAAGCTAAGTGACAATTACAATAAATCTGTTTCACCTTTTAACGTGGTTTGAAATCATTCATTAACCTATACAAACTGTCCATTCTCAGCTGAGACTAGATTTTCAATTCAATTATAATTTTAATATATATAACATTTAAATTTTCTTCGGAACTCTGTTATTTAATAACCACTAACACAAGCTTTTTATCTTTTGCTTGAGCCTCTGAATACCCAGTTTCAAAATTCGGTATTATTTCTAATTGGAGCTGTTAAGTTAATAACTGATGATCTTTCTTAAGTTCTTCTATTATCTTCTGTACATTTTTTCATATAGGTAGTGTTAGGCGTTGGGAATTCCTTCTTTATTCAATCAGTTTACAATGTAAAATACTGGATGTTAAATAGAACTTGGGCTACATTCATAAACATACTTAATTTTAGGTTAAACAAAAATCCTAAACTTCAGACAAGCAATGCTACCTCTATTATAAAAATTAGGTACAAGACAATAATTCAGACCATTTCTATCTTTAGTTAGATGCAGCCAAGAATAGTATTTAGCATAATAAAAGTTCACTTTCTCTATGTAGAATTTAAACTTTGTGGGAGTTTAAAGAGCTTTAGTTTGTACATAATGAAATAACAAAAAAGCTGAAACCAAAGCTAATTTGTAAAAAAGCACATCTTACAAAATTAACAGGTAAACCTGTGCCTTCTCAGAAAATTAATTTTAAATTCCAACTGCAAATGCAACCTCTTTGGGGGAATGAAAACCAGCCGAGTTCCTCACTCTTGGCTAAAACTTCAGTAGTGAAACAAGTATTATGTATTCACACTGTATTAGGTGAAGTATTTATGTCCCCTACCCCAGAAACCAGACTACCAAGTTGAAGGTTTTCAAGTTGTGTCTTTCCTCAAATTGTAGGATTATACCATCTTCTCAAGGTTTGACACTACCACTGCCTTCTCCTAGTTAGTCGCTGAAGTTCACGAAATTATTTTAATGAGTAGGGTTTATTCTCTTAGGGGCATATTTTTAAATTATTAATCATACAAGTGTTAAATTCTTATTCTAAATTTTAGTCTTTTTTTTTTTTTTTTTTATTCTGATGCTTAGTATGAACACTCTTTCAGCTTAAAGAATAGCTCCACAAATTACATGAAAATGTTTGAAAATGCACATATAGCACATGAGGGAAGTCAGTCCCCTGATGTGTTTGTCTTTCTATTGAAACGAAAACAGATTACCATTTCAGATTACCATTTCAGTGTTGATCATGTCAATCAAATATCCATGATGCCATTATACTTCTCCAAGTAATAAGGAGAAAGTATCCGGAGATTAACCTTACTCTTTTTTCCTTCCCAAATACACACCAAATACAAGCAGTAGGAAAGCAGAGGTCTTGTCCCAAGACAATTTCCTAGGTACCTGTCTGCTGTCATGTACGCTATGTGCCCACACCTTTCCTGGTGGCCCTTCACTAGGCACTCCCTGGGTATCCCTTTCTTGCACCAGGGATTCCTAAACTCCAGATGCCATCTCATAAATGCCAGATAGAAAGGAAAAAACATTTTCTCCTGCCTGCTGCCTACACTTTCCCTAATGTATCCCAGTATGCCAGTATGCCACCAGCAGTCTTTGCCACAGAAGCACAATTTAGTCATGAGGACTTTTGGATCATTTCTCAGGAAGCTCCTGCAGTTGGTCTGTACTGCTGTGTGAGTGCATACATGTACAGGACATAGGATTTCATTGTCCCTTTTGTTGAACTTCATGAGGTTTTTGCTTTCCATGCTGTCCAGGTCCATCAGAATAGCAGCCTTGGCCTCCAGTGTATCAACCACCCCAGATCACCAGTGCAGTGCCATCTGTAAGCTTGCTAAGAGGGCATTCCATCACTTGGGTCAAAAATAGAAGCATTAACACTTTTGATTCTTGAGATACATCACTAGTAACCAAGCATCAGTTGCACTATGTATCACTGTTCATAATCCTTTGAGCTTGGCAGTTTAGGCAATTTTCTACAGACTTTATACTTCATTTATGCAGATGTCACCAATTTGGATATATTAGTATACTTTGGGAGATTGTGCTGTAGGACTTGTGAATATGTCACATCCCTTGTGCATTTTCCTGCAAACTGCAATAAAAGGTGGCCCAATCATGCAGTCATTTTTCTTCTTAATACTGAACTGCTCCTGAAACCACCTTTCCTTAGTTTAAAATGGTTGAAAATCATCAGTAGGAGAGAACCAACTGTATAGATTCCATTCTGCAGCAATTCCAAAAGCTCTTACTGCTTTTAATAAAATTCAACAATGCTAATAATAAAAGTAATTTTAATAGGTGACTTAGAGCAGAACTGATTAAAGACAGTATTAAAGTTTTTTAAAATAACCCTTTGTAGCACTACCACCATCTTGTTTTCTGCCACCCACCATTCTCCTGTCATTCTGCATTCCAGACTTCACTTCATCTGCCAGGCTCTTACAGAGCTGCTGCATAGTCTGACATGTACCCTTTTCTCTTTAGCTTTTGTCAGTCAACCCTATTCCTTGTCTGAACTCTCAGAATGCACTTTGCAAATAGTTAGGTAGTGTCAGGCAGACTGCAATCTTGAGATTAACTGTTTCTCTCCCTCCAGAAAGCCTGCAATTGTGCCAAGTGTAACTGTTTGCCTACTTGTCTTTATAGCCTGTGTATCACTGGCTTGGTACCGGACGACCTGAAAACTGCCAGAAAATGGCTGAGGCAGGGCATTTGTATCACCCCTGGGAAAACACCTGTCAGCTGTTATGTACAGCCCAAAGTTCAGTAAGCAAGACCACAAGGAAGGCAATCGAATCAAGAAAACTAGTTTGTGGCTGTCAGAAGAATGTTGGCCCAAAATCCCTGCTAGCTGTGCCAATCAGTATCTCAAATGACAGTGAGTTGTTTAGTGTTTTAGTTGTTTAGACTTTTCAGATGCATCTCCCTGGTAGATTGGGGTACCTTCTGTGAGTCGAGTGTCTTTAGCCACATTTTCGCTGTTGCACTCTCATTTGTAGAAATGCTGTTTCCAAGAAAGGATGAGTGAGAAATGACAAAGCATTACTGGGCAGTTTGGAAATCCTAACGAGCAGATGGGTATTTTACTGACTCCATAATTGAGCACTCTAACTGCTTTATTCTAAAAAAGGGTTTAAATGTGAAAAAAAAAAAAAAATAAGGACAGGTTAACCTATAGTAAATAGAAATAAGAAAAGCTCCATATTGATAGAATTCAGAAAATCAAGACACTCTTTTCCTGGTATGAAAACAAATGTTCAAAATTTAAACAATCCTTTCATACAATTTGCATTAAAAAGATAATCCCAAATCAATGGTGTATAATTGATATCCAGGAATTTTGGAAAGTTTTTTTCTGGAATTAAACTCTGACACAGTCCTAATTCTGCAGAAGATTTTTTACAAATAAATGTTATTTGCTAACCATGGCATGCATGAAGAACACACACTGATGAATAAAACCTTTCCAGTTCATCACAGATCATCTAAGCAACCACAAAACCACTTACACAGAGACAACAGTTCAGAAAGGGACAACTGTAACACTGAGTAATTCTGGCAAAAGTTAATTTTTATCTGAGGTTGACTAGCCACTTAGCTAGACTACAGGAACAAATAAAATGATGGTCCTTACTCAGAGTAGTTCAGGGTCTATTAAGGGCATACAAAAGGTAAAAGAGAGACCGACTGCTTACCCAGAATCACCCCACTGATAAGAGGCAGAGAGAGGATTATAAACATGACTTAAACAGCCTTTTCAAGTCGCTAAAACTACTTCCCAGAACAGCCACAATCTGGAGTACAACACTTAGCCAGATGTTGTGGAAGCATGGATAATGACCGTAAAAATGAGCTGCTAATAAGCTGAGGATGAGCTTTTCTGACAAATGAGCTGTTAGGAAGCAGTAAGCTTGAAGCAGGTGAAGCTTTCTTGAACTGAATGTTGAGGTAGCCTGAGTGCTGTGCGACAGTACAGGGTGCTGTGCTGCTTGGGGAGCTTCAGATAGCGTCAACATCCCTCTTCAATGCCCTGTCTTCACAATAAAATTCCACTGATCAAACCTTAGGATGCTGAAAACAAGCATTTGTTTCTGCTTTAAAATTTAGGCTTTCCTATCTTCTATAGTGCAGAATATTTCTGGCTACAGGTCCATTTGGTACAGTGATATGGTTTCAGAACGAAACCCCTGATTGTCCCCACTTACCGTGTCCTGGCTCTGTTCACAGACTGTTTTCTTGCTCATGAGAACCAGGCCTTATTTGGAGAAAGTGAAAATGGGAGCTCTGCTCCAAGCATGCACCAAATGTTCTTTAGTACCTAACAAGGACGGAGACTGAACCAAAGAGAGGTACTTCTGACAGCTTCAATCATGTGCTGTCAATGGCAGACTACATTTTGGCTACAGTAAGTCCCTGAAACTTGTACAGGGAAAATGCAAGAATTACAGTGCCAACTGCTCTGATTACTGGTCTATTTCTGTTTTGACAAATTGCTTCCTAATGTAGACAAAACTTCAACATGCAGAAAAGGATCCTTTTCTAAACTCTTCTAAATTTTTGAGCCAGGGGTAAGAGACAGTGGGGTACAGTAGCATGGTATAGAAAATCCTTCTGAAATTCCAGAAGTATTTTTCCTCTTCTGACCAAAATAAGACCTCCTTACAAATGCCGTTAGCAAAATGGTATCAGTTGTCATTTCCTTAAATATATTACATTAAAGTTTCATAAACAGGTAAGTTTTATGTTTGGCACTTCATGTGCATTCATAGGCCATGCTGTTATTTGTGCCTGTGAGAAGCTTTCTGTGCATGGCTTGGATTCATTTTAACATTAGCCCAGCAGCAATATACACAAATGAGTTTGCTTCACTGGGCAAAAAAAAAAACAACAACCCTGCAGCTTCCATGCCTAAGGTTATTTTGGGCAGAGTAGCTTCCTACCTCTGCCAAGAGGGAGTTTTTTATGATGAAAAGTGAGTACATGGTTACATTCTTAGTAGAATCCTTTAGAGCATCAGCATACAGAAAGGTTATTTAACTTAAGAAATACTTCTTTGAGATTTGTTGTCCATGCACATATTTATGCTGTGGTTTGTGCATAGTCATGCTCTGAAAGAGTTTTGGTTCTAGCACGGATATATCTCTCCCTCCATTCCAAATGAAGATTTTATAAAAGAGTGAATGAAACCCCATTCTTTGAACCTTTAATTACAGTGTTTGTGTAGTACAACTTGACTCTAGACAGTAACAAAGAAAGCAGACAGTAAATTACAACCTCCTTGACAGAGAAAGAAAAGCAAAGGTAGTATTTCTGTATATTCCTAAATTCAACATGATATGTAATAAAAACTTAAAGCTGAAGGTGCTGAGTTTAAAAGGCCTGAGAACTGAGGCTGTCAGGCTTACTCTCTGTAGTTGTCTCAACTTGCCTGTACTTTGTTTTCACCTGGCCTAGTTTTAACGTTAGGTTTTACTCCTGACACATGGCTATTTATTTTTTTTGTGTGTGTGTGGTTTTTTTTTTTGTTATTTTTGTATGGCACTATTACAGCTTTATGCATTTCTAAGTAAGAAATAGTTACTGTGTGTAGGATGAGATCCCTAAGACTAATGAAACGATGCAGCATTGGTAAGTGCAGACTTCATATGATAGAAGAGGCTTTGAGAAGTGGGGACACAGGAAGGTATGCAGAGAAGTATAGATATAGGATTATAAGAAATGGGGCATAGGCTTGCCAATGCTCAGATAAGTAAATGTTTCATCTGTAGCTGGACAAATCTGATTTTGGGGGGATAAAAGAGAACAGTGAAACAGTGTTTAATATATTTGAAAGGCACCATATGTAGTACATTTAGATGTAACATGGAGTTGGAGACCAGTGAAGAAATAGCAAAAGTGTAAAAGTGTTTTAAAGTGTTTTAATGAACATAAAGATGACCCAAAGTGAAAACAAAAAAAGGATTCTATTATTATGCTGTTGAGATTTCCGTTCAATTATACTAACAATAAGCTCTTGGATTCATAAACAAAGATGTATGTCATTTTTACCCATAAACAAGGCTGTACAAACAGTTGCACAATAGATACACTAAGTATCTGTAGATCTCAGGCCCTTTAGGCAGACCATTTCCCTGTATGTACTTCCTCAGAAGTATCAGCATTAGTACTACAGAAGTAGCACTTCAGACTGCGTACTGTCATCAACCCAGTTAAAAAACAACACTCCTCCCACCCCTGGTGGGAATGTATCCATAAATGGGAGAACACTCACAGGTTGCTGAGGTCTTTAAATTTAGGAGGCTTTGCTATCTGAGGACTGCTAGGAATTTATACTGCAACATTCTTCTCTTTAAAGTACACCAAATAAACATGCCTTAGGCAATGCTGTATAAGAAAATAACTATGAGAAACTTTGGCAAGTAAGGAAAGTCAGTCGTAAGTGACTGACTCTCTGCTCCCTAGACAGCACTGGTATTTGCCTTGAGGAACAGCCCATATCCAAAAGGAGCTATTAGTAGCTGCTGAACAACCCTGAAACTGGAAATATTTGAAGATATCCCTTTATTTTCTTTTCCTGCATCTATTAAAGAATTTGGTGTTATCTCTCTCTCTCTCTCTCTCTCTCTGGCTGAAACAGAGTTAGCATATTTCAGGCTGCAAAACTCATTCTCACCTCCCTCAATCATCAGCTTGCTCTAGCCTGTCACAAATTTCTCTATCAGTCTCCATGCCTGATTAATGGGAAGGAGCAGATGTCCAAGTCTGTATCTATCATGGCAGACAGCTCTCTCTATTACTTACCTGTGTAACAAGTGTGGCCCTTCCTCATGCTGGAGAGCCCAGCACTAGAAGGGAGAGCCTGGTATTGACTGAGCCGTCTGCCTACATCTGAATACTGAAAGTGCACATCCATTGCTGCAGCTGCAAGGAAGTAACTAATTATAGACTGGTGCTAGTGCCTGGAACAGCACAGAAAAACTGTCACTGTGATAAAGAATGATGGGCTCTTGTGGAAAGAAGTTCAAGTTTCCTTTTTTCTTCAGAAATACTATATATCTTTGGTAGATATTTACATGTGTTCCAATCTAAATTGAGCAGGAACTCCCTTGTACTTGTGCATCATTTCCACAGGCCTTTGAACATTCCAAACCTGAAAATTTACTGTAAATCTGTGAGAGCAGATACTGAGAAAAAGTGGCAGTAGCAACCATTTACAGCTTGGGGAGAGGAAAGCAGAATGAAGAAAATGAGACAGGGAAAACAGAAGTGTTGGATTATGCTTCTCTAAGTTCTAATCATTTGCGTGCAATGACTGCTGGCAGAAATCAGTTTTTGCCCTTTGCTTTTCTGACTTGTCAAGGTCAACAGAGCTCAGAAGATATTGAAGACAAGGTATTCATCTAGTTCTAATTGGCGTAAGTGCTCTGTTTCAACAATGTCTGGAAAATACTTAACAATAAAAATATCTGGAGAGCATGTTTTTAAGATTTTGCTGTTATCAAGCAAATAAGGACAACTGCCAGCATAAAAACAAGTGAGACAAGTAACTGCTGCACTCAAATAAGATAAGCACTCCTGCATAAAGTCTTACTTAATCCGAATTTGTTTTTTCTTGAAAATATTTCTTATTATTTACTTTAAAGGAGTTTTAGTCACACATTCTCAGACAAAGTGCAGCCATAGAGCCAAAACATTCAAGGACTGGTCTACAGTTTTCTCTGAGTCTCACTTAGACTGATTAATGATCAAAACTTAAGAGCCTGCAGATGTAGAGAGTTGATCTAGGATCTGCCAGTATCTTTTATACTGAAATTTATAAACCTTCGTACTGAACAAAAGTATGATTTTATACGTGGCGTCAGAACTGTAATTGTCTTCTGGTGAATTCTAGTCTGAAGCTTATGGTAAAGCTATTGGTAAGGAATGTTTACACATAGGCTACCAAATATGTATTCAATTTTAACAAGTGAATGCTAGTTCAATCTATTTTTGCAATCTGTTTTTTTTTAATAGATTAAAAATATTTGAGCAACTACGCTGGTTTCAGCTGTAACAGTTATTTTTGTCCTTCCTAGTAGCTGGTGAAGTGCTGTGTTTTGGCTTTAGTTTGAGAATGATTCTGATCATACATTGATGTTTTAGTTGTTGCTAAGTAGCGCTTACCCTGATCAAGGACTTTTCAGTCTCATGCTCTACCAGTGAAGAGGGGCACAAGAAGCCAGGAGGAAGCAGAGAGAGGACATCTGGCCCAAACTAGCCAAAGGGGTATTCCATACCACAGCACATCATGCCCAGTATATAAACTGGGGGGACTTACCTGGGAGGGATCAATTGCTGCGTGGGTTGGACTGGGTATCAGTCAGTGGGCAGTGAGCAATAGTATTGTGCATCACTGCTGTTTATTAGTTTTGATTGTTTGTTTGCTTGTTTCCTTTCCCTGTTTAGTTTTATCTTATCTCTCCTTGTTATTTCCCTTACCATTAGTAGCAGTAATAGTAGTTTTATATTATACTTCAGTTTTTTAGACTTCTTATCTCAATATGTGGAATTTACATTCCTTTGATTCTTCTCCCCATCCCACCTGGGGATGGGGGGAAGATGGTGAGAGTGAATGGCTGCATGGTGCTGAGTTACTGACTGGATCTAAATCATGACAGCAGCCTTCTTAGTTATGTGCACAGAACTGATAAAACTGCATGATGATTTGAGATAATTATTCTTGGGTTCAGACTGTAGTGGATTGGCTGAACTCATTGTCAAGTTGCTAGCACAATAGTCTTCAGGCTACAGCAGCATAACCAGCATGCCCACCCTTAACTGTCAAATCATTAAAGATGTTTAAGACTATCTTAGACTGATGTAAATGTAACTATCCTGGATTATCCAGCACTCCAGATCTTGCCTTAGGACTAAAAGGGTGACAAGACAAGCTCTTATTATGCTCTCTGACCTTATGATATCCTTACGCTAGTTAACACTGTCTCACCAGATTCTCTGTTTTGCTAGTAACTATAATAACTATAACTAATTTTTATAGAATAATCCAGTGGTGAAGATATGGCTTGCTGTGTGACTTGAGAAGAAACAGTCTGGCATTTGGAAAAACAGCTTAAAGTTTACTAATTAATAGATTCTCAAATCTGACACACTATAGGTAATCTGTTGTGCTACAGAAAAAATACTTCCATGTGTATGAATCCTTCTGATAGTTAAAGGGATGCTGATTTGTTTACTTGTGTTTTCTAAATCAGGAAATGCAAAAGACTATTTTACCCTCATCTGTGTTTTAACATATTTAGGGAGGAGTTTCAGTTAACCAGAGGAATGGGATGAGGCAGGCATAGTTTTGCTTGCTGTTACACCATTGACCCAAAATATAGGACATGTCAACTTGTGTAAAAGCTTGTGTTATCAGGTATTCTAAGTTTGATCAAAAAAGTCTCTTTTGCTCTGTTGGGCATACCTTCCCTGTTAATTCCCAGTGCTAAGACACCCTATGTTTTATACTACATGTTTTATACTGCATGCTGTACACCTGTGCTATCATGAAGACAGCAGAGCACTGCTATAGGATTTTTAAGAGAAGACTTGGTGATGTTAGGGTCAAGAAGTTCCCTGGCCATATCAGGAGCAGAAAGATGACCTGAGCAGCAGACCTGTCTCTTGTCAGAAAAAGAAAAGCACTTATCCATCTCTATTGCAAGAATACAGTGCATGTGAAATATATAATGCAACAGATTACAAGAACACCTATGACATAATCAAAGAACAGTTAGGGTTGGAAAGGACCTTAACATCTATCTCACACCCCCGTGCCATGAGCAGGGACACCTCACACTAAACCATTGTCACTCAAGGCTCTGTCCAACCTGGCCATGAGCACCCCCAGGAACAGAGCATTCACAACTTCCCTGGGCAACCAATTCCAATGCCTCACCACCCTCACAGTAAAGAATTTCCTCCTCATATCCAATAAAAACTTCCACTGTTTAAGTTTTAGTCATGGGTTCAGCAGCAGCAGTCATTTTTCTCCTTCTAGGTAGCTGGTGCAGCGCTGTGTTTTTGATTTTGGGCCTGGGAGCAGCGCTGATAACACCAGTGTTTTCAGTTACTGCTTGGTAATGATTTGGTCTGGCCAAGGACTTTCTGAGTCTCATGCTCTGCCAGGGAGGAGGGGAAGCCAGGAGGAAGCACAGACAGGACACCTGACACAAACGGACCACAGAGGTTATTCCATACCACAGCACATCATGTCCAGATGTGAAAATGGAGAGGAGAGACCCAGAAGGGTGTGGTGGTGCATTGGGGGGTTCACTGCTGTGGGGTGCACTGGCTGTGTCGGACTTGGTGAACAGTTGTATTCTTTTTCTTTGTATTTCTCTTGTATTATTATTGGTGGTAGCAGTAGTGATTCGTGTTATACCTTAGTTACTAAACTGTTCTTATCTCAACCTGTGGAAATTGCATTCTTTTGATTCTCCTCCCCATCCTCCTGGGACTGAGAAAAAAAAGAGCGGGACTGAGTGAGTGAGAAAACTTCATGGGTGAGGGGCTTAAACCACAACAGTTTTAACCCGCTATCCCTTGTCCTATCACTACATGATATCATTGTCTCTAAGTTGGAGAGATGCCAATTTGATAGGTGGAACACTTGGTGGATAAAGAACTGGCTGGATGGCTGTACACAAAGAGTTGTGGTCAATGGCTCAATGTCCAGCTGGAGATCAGTAACAAATGGTGTCCCTCAGGGATGGGTGTTGGGATCAGTCTTGTTCAACATCTTTGTCAGTGACATGGACAGTGGGATTGAGTGCATCCTCAGCAAGTTCGCCAATGACACTAAGCTGTGTGGTTCGGTTGATACACTGGAGAGAAGGAATGCCATCCAGAGGGACCTTGACATGCTTGTGAGGTGGGCTGATGCCAACCTGATGAAGTTTAACCATGCCAAGTGCAAGGTCCTACAGCTGGGTGGGAGCAATCCCAGGCACACATACAGATTGTGCAGAGAAGAGATTAAGAGCAGCCCTGTGGAGAAGGACTTGGTAGTGTTGGTTGGTTGATGAAAAATTTAACATAAGCCGGCTTCAGTGTGCGCCTGCAGCCCAGAAAGCCAACCGTATCCTGGGCTGCATCAAAAGGAGCGTGACCAGCAGAACAAGGGAGGTGATCCTGCCCCTCTACTCTGCTCTTGTGAGACCTCACTTGGAGTATTGTGTGCAGTTGTAATGTTCTCAGCATAAGAAGGACATGGAACTGTTGGAACAAGTCCAGAGGAGGGCCACGAGGATGATCAGGGGACTGGAGCACCTCCCTCATGAAGATAGGCTGAGAAAGTTTGGTCTGTTGAGCCTGGAGAAGAGAAGGCTGCGTGGAGACCTCATAGCAGCCTTCCAGTATCTGAAGGGGAGCTATAGGGATGCTGGGGAGGGAGTCTTCATGAGGGACTGTAGTGAGAGAGCAAGGGGCAATGGGTTCAAAATTCAACAGGGGAAATTTAGATAGGATATGAGGAAGAAATTCTTTCCTGTAAGGATGGTGAGGCACTGGAATGGGTTGTCCAGGGAAGTTGTGAATACTCCATCCGTGGTGGTGTTCAAGGCCAGGTTGGACATAGCCTTGTGTGGCATGGTTTAGTGGGAGGTGTCCCTGCCCCTGGCAGGGGTGTTGGAACTAGATGATCTTAAGGTCCTTTCCAACCCCAACTATTCTATGATTCTATGATTCTATAGTCCGTAATGAGTAGTCCCTCCCCAGCATCCTTATAGCCCCCCTTCAGATACTGGAAGGCTGCTCTGAGGTCTCCATGTAGCCTTCTCTTCTCCAGCCTGAACAGCCCCAACTTTCTCAGTCTAATACATATGTTGTTGATGAGGCCTGAAAGCAGTAACTGAGTTTTTAAAGTGACCTTTCTCATTGAATTGATTTGCAGCTCATTTAGCCAGGCATCTAATATCTAATTCATTTGGCTTTTAGTCACTTGTTAATGAATCCACTGTAATTTAGAAGTTACAGTGTAATTTAGAATTAGTTAATAGGCACAATGATGTTACCTTAGTTTGGAAACATTGTAAAGTAGATGGCCAGTCATCATTAATTTATGTGGTTTTCACTATAGCATTAATCATGATAAATTAATTCACTTTACAGTTATGTGTGATATGTAACTTAATTTACAAGAGTTGCTCAGTAATTTTGTAATTACAATACCATTATCTTAAAATGTTACCTAGTATTTGATCTCTAGTTTTTTAAACTTTATTATAGTATTTTTTGCATAAGTATAAAGAGATCAGCAAAATTCTTAGTTTAAAATGCCATATAAGCAGAAGCACTCCTGCTAGGGAATGCCAATAAGGTTCTAAGAGCAGAAGCCAGGTAAACACTTTCACAAAGACAACTCAGTAGTCATGCAAATATAAAAACATTTAAGAAAACTATTCCACCGATAATACTCACCTGATGCTCTGATGTATCATTAGCATATGTTTTCCATCATACAGCACTCCTATTCTGGGGTGCAGAAGGAAGGTGGGAACAACATACAACTGAAGATGTACCAAAATACTTATGGCAAAATATTTCTGTTAAGTTAAATTTGAAGCTTTTGATAAATTCTTTGTGTGTTAAAGTCCTGCCTGTAGTAATTTTTACCAACCTAGCATTTCATCTTAAGAAAAATAAATCACTAACACAACTTAAAACCTTTTCCCGGATCAGTGTTGGGACCGGTCTTGTTCAATATCTTTGTCGGTGACATGGACAGTGGGATTGAGTGCATCCTCAGCATGTTTGCCGACGACACTAAGCTATGTGGTTCAATTGATAAGCTGGAGGGAAGGAATGCCATCCAGAGGGACCTTGACGTGCTTGTGAGGTTGGCTGATGCCAACCTGATGAAGTTTAGCCATGCCAAGTGCAAGGTCCTACAGCTGGGTGGGAGCAATCTCAGGCACACATACAGGTTGGGCAGAGAAGAGATTCAGAGCAGCCCTGCGGAGAAAGACTTGATGGTGTTGGTTGATGAGAAAATGAACACGAGCCGGCTTCAGTGTGCGCCTGCAGCCCAGAAAGCCAACTGTATCCTGGGCTGCATCAAAAGGAGCATGTCCAGCAGATCGAGGGAGGTGATCCTGCCCCTCTACTCTGCTCTTGTGAGACCTCACTTGGAGTATTGTGTACAGTTCTGGTGTCCTCAATGTGAAAAGGACATGGAACTGTTGGAACAAGTCCAGAGGAGGGCCCTGAGGATGATCAGGGGACTGGAGCACCTCCCGTATGAAGATAGGCTGAGAAAGTTTGGTCTTCAGCCTGGAGAAGTGAAGGCTGACTGGAGACCTCATAGAAGCCTTCCAATATCTGAACGGGCCTATAGGGATGCTGGGGAGGGACTCTTCATTAGGGACTGTAATGATAGGACAAGGGGTAAAGGGTTCAAACTTAAACGGGGGAAGTTTAGGTTAGATATAAGGAAGAAATTCTTTACTGAGTGTGTGGAGAGACACTGTAATAGGCTGCCCATGGAAGTTGTGAGTGCTCCATTGCTGGTGGTGTTCAAGGCCAGGTTGGACATAGCCTTGTGTGGCATGGTTTAGTGTGAGGTATCCCTGCCCATGGACTAGATATAGTCTAGATGATCTTAAGGTCCTTTCCAACCCTAACTATTCTATGACTCTACGATTCTATTCTATAAAACAAGGTCTAAATTAATATCCTATATGCTCACAGAGTCTGTTTCAGACATTTTTCTTATTTCTTTTCATACATTTATTTTTCATGGGTCTTGCCTCTAGCCACCTAAGTTTACAATAGAAGTAATGGAATAAGAACCAAGACAATTGTGGAAGTAATATATATACACTAAGACAATTCATAGACTAATACTCATGTATTGTATATGTGTAATTTGATTATCTTCACATTTAGATGTAAGACATCTTAAGGAACACAGAACAGTAACATGACAATAAGGAATTTGAGCACAACTGATTTCATAATAAGGGAAAGATAGGGATTTTGGTTTTTGTAAGCAATGTTGCAGTCTGCATCTAACAACAAAGAAAACATGGAAAGCAACTTGTTTACTGATGAAATGAGAGATAAGGCTGAGATAGCCAGTTGTCATGGTTTAAGTCTCTAAAACTCATGAAGTTTTACTCTCTCACTCATTCCCCTCTTTTTCTTCCCCCAGTCCCAGGGGGATGGGGAGGAGAATCGAAAAAAAGAATGCAACTTGCACAGGTTGAGATAAGAACAGTTCAGTAACTAAAGTATAACACAAATCACTATTGCTACCACCAATAATAATACAAGAGAAATACAAGGAAAAAGAATACAACTGCTCACCAAGCCCAACCCAGCCAGGGCACCCCCCAGCAGCGAATCCCCCCAGTGCCCACCACCACACCCTTCCGGGTCTCTGCTCTCCATTTTCACATCCTGGACATGACATGCTGTGATATGGAATAACCTCTTTGGTCAGTTTGGGTCAGGTGTCCTGTCTCTGCTTCCTCCCGGCTCCCCTCCTCCCTGGCAGAGCACGAGACTCAGAAAGTCCTTGGCCAGACAAAACACTACCAAGCAGTAACTGAAAACACTGGTGTTATCAGCGCTGCTCCCAGGCCCAAAATCAAAAACACAGCGCTGCACCAGCTACCAAGAAGGATAAAAAACGACTGCTACTGCTAGAAGGAGAAAAAACGACTGCTACTGCTGAACCCATGACACCAGTAAGACTGGTATTGCCTAATTTCCTGGTGACAGCTATTGCTATTAGTACCCCAACAGAACTTATTTTTTTCCCCTCAGGTCTGCAGTTTCTTTTGATAAAACATGTAATATGGTGGACTCATACTTGCCTATACATAAATGACACAAAGAAATGCTGTCCCTCCTCACCTGCCCAAGGAATATTAACACGACTTTAGCCTATATTTCTCTGAGCAGAGAACTTAGTTCTGTGCCTCATAAAAAAAAAATCTTCCATATACAAATGACACTTGAACATCTGTTTTGTAAGCAAATCCTACTTAAAATTAGTAATTCACTTTAAATTGTGATTGCATATATTTTCATACTGCTGGTACTATGACTGTTTATGAATTTTGAGTAGGTTATTATCACAGACTATATACTGGATGAAAAACTGGGGTGCAGAAAAGTAGACAGAACAGTCCCCCTTGGATTGTTCCCTATGGGAACAGATAAAGTCTCTGTTTGAAAAGCAGGTAAGAAGTTGGACTCACCAAAGTCAAATGCATGACTAAGTATTAAGTAGCAAAATATTTCTACTCTAAGCCTTTATAATCTATTTTTTTTTAGAGAGCTAAAAGAACACAGTATCCTCCAAATAAAAGACATGAGTATTTAAAAATCTCACTGGACTCAGGTGACTTTTCCATACTTTTCCAGGAGAAATGTAAATAGGAATTCCAGTGGCCTTGAGGTGTTATTCTAACTGTCTGTATAGATGTTTTTGACCTTCTATAATTATGATAAAATACCCCATCTGCAAGATTTTGTCCTGTCCCACTACTGCAGTTTGTTGTTATAAATCAGTAAAGGATGGCGGTTTTTTCTCCAAGAATTAGGTTAATAAATGGTTAGAAGGGCAGTGCTATAGTCAGGGATTTGGGTACCTTGAACAGGGACTCAATTTAGTAGGCCAGGTCTACTGGGGGCTGGTGGAGCTGGTCTGACAAAGAAAGGGAAGAGTGGATTTGGTAGGAGACATGCCAGACTGATCAAGGATGCTTTAAACTAGATGCATTGGGGGAGGGGGGATCATTCCATCCCAACAAAACCAGTCACTGGCCAGCACCTATAGTAAACATTCGGAGCAATGTAGAGATATTCCAGCTGCTCCAGACAATGAGGCTTCAATTGGAGCTTGGATCAGATGCCTTTATACTAATGCCTACAGCATGGGGAACAAACAAGAGGAAGTAGAGATGTGTGCACATCTACTGGGGTATGATATAACAGGCATCACAGAAACGCGGTGGGATGGCTCCTATGACTGGTGTGTTGGAATAGAAGGTTACAGGCTCTTTAGGAAAGACAGGCCCAGTAGACGGGGGTGGGAAGGGGGAGTTGCTATTTATGTTAGGGATAGGCTGGAGAGTATAGAACTCTGTTTGGGGACAGGTGAGCAGTTAATAAAGAGTCTGTGGGTCAGGGTTAAAGGGAGAACAGCAATGGGAGACATTATTGTGGGGATCTGTTACAGACCACCTGATCAAGAGGACTCGGTGGATGAAGCACTCTATAGACAGATAAGAATAGCCTCATGCTCGCAGGCCCTTGTTCTCATGGGGGAATTCAACCACTCTGATATCTCTTGGAGGGATGGCACGTCTCGGCACAAGCAATGCAGGAGTTTCCTCGATTGTGTGGAAGACAACTTCCTTCTGCAAGTAATAGAGGAGCCAACAAGGACAGGTGCCATGCTTGACCTCGTGCTCACCAACAGTGAAGGGCAGGTTGGAAATGTGACGCTTCAGGGCAGCCTTGGTTGAAGCGATCATGAGATGGTTGAGTTCAAGATCCTCAGGACAGTGAGAAGAGCATGAAGCAAGCTCACTACCCTGGACTTCAAGAGAGCAGACTTTGGCCTCTTCAGGAACCTGCTTAGTAAGGTTCCATGGGATATAGCCCTAGAGGACAGGGGGCCCAAGACTGTTGGATGATATTCAAGGATCACCTACTGCTAGCTAAGGAGAGATATATCCCTCCTAGAAGTGCTGCAGGAGGGCCAGGAGACCTTTTTAGATGGATAAGGAGCTGCTGAGGAAAATTGGAAGGAAAAAAGAGGCTTATAAAAGGTGGAAGCAAGGACAGGTGGCCTGGGAAGAATACAGGGATGTTGTCTGGAAAGCTAGGGACTAGGTTAGGAAAGATAAGGCTCAGTTAGAATTAAACTTGGCTAGGGATGTTGAAGATAACAGGAAGGGATTCTATAGGTACGTTGCAAATAAAAGACAGACTAGGGACAATGTGGGCCCCCTCAGGAAGCTATCGGGAGAACTGGCTACCCTGGATTTAGAGAAGGCTGAGGTTCTTAATGACTTCTTTGCCTCGGTCTTCACCGGAAAATGCTCTGACCACACCATCCAAGTCTTGGAAGGCAGACACAGGGACTGCAAGAATGAAGACCCTAGGCCCACTGTAGGAGAGGATTCCATGATTCTATGATTCTATGAATGTCCCTTAGTGGAAAAACAAGTGCTCATGGGTCTCAGTATCTGTATGCAAATCAACCTGGAGACATGAAATCCTCAAATACATAGATGCCACCTTCATATAATAGTTGTTCACCAGGTCCTATTGAATTCAACAGAAAAACTAATGACGTGTGTCTCATATTATTCATTTTATTATCTAACTCATTTAAACTCATTTCAGTCACTCATAAAGAATGAATAATGTGTAGAATATAGCACTGGAGGTACCCAAAGAGAAGTCAGTAGGTGCACTTGAACCAGACAAAGTTTCTGTAGCAGTGCATTTGGTTTCTTCACCTTAAATTTCTGAATGGAGTCTCTCCCATCTTGCATAATGATAAGAATATAACAATATGACAAGAGGGCGTTGCAAACAAAAGCATAACATGATCCAGCATCTAGAAATTAACGCTGTACAAGACGCAGGCTTAAGAAACACATTTTCTTTGTAGAGAACATTGTAGAACTTATTGTTTCAATGGCTAAGTGTCTAACCTCAAGTTTGTTTCCTTTTTAATTGAAGATACAGGTTTATTAAAAAAATGTGTGCTCTGTGACTGGTCAGAGCTGTCAGACTGTATAGCAGGAATTATTTCTAGGAAATCTTATAGTCTGCATCATTCAAAGATTTGCCAAAGTTATAGTGGTCCCTTTCCTCTTAAAAATATGTGGAAAGTAGAATTTATTTCTTCATTGTTAATATGTTCTCAATTTGGTACTGTAATTTGCTGTCCAGAAATATTCTAATCCTGAACAAATATTTTCTTTAACATCCAGATTTCTATACTTACTAATTAACGTAGCAGATACATATTTGTAAGTTTTCTTTTTCCTTGTTTCAGAGATTAGGCATCTTTAAACATGGAAGTTCTGGCATATCAGGACAAGGGAACAGTGAGGGTGCACCTTTCACTCTTTCAGAACTCTATCATAAGCAACAGAAGTTAAATGCAGTTTGATCTCAAGAATAAATACATAAAGTTAAAATAGTAGTGTAGTTTACTTGAGCTACAGTAAAATATAATTCCATTTTGCATTCTTTATCTCTTTGTGATACTCTAAATTCTCAAGAGGCTGACTAATCTGTTGCAAGAAATGCAAGTTCAAAAAAGGATAGTATTTTAATCATCCTTGATTTCAATGCTTAATTGAAATATAAAACAAACACACATGAATAAAAAGGCAAAACATACCAAAACCAGCTCTTAAACTTCTGATGAATTATATTGAAATGTCATGATAGAAAAGATAACTAAGTACTTTTGTTCTCTACCTTTCTGTTATATTTGAGGTTGTGGTGGTGTTTCTTTTAGTTTTGTTTTTTCATTGAATGGAAAAAAAACGTGTTATTTAAATACTGGGGAAAAAAAAAAAAAGTTTGCATTTCAAAATCCATAATGGGAATCAGACAGTTTCTGTAATGAAAAGGAATAATTCTAAAGGCAGAGAAGCTAACAGTCTTGTAATTAGGGCATTCACTTGAGACAGCCAGATTCAGGTCTCTATTGTAACCTGATCAGGGACTTCAATCCAGATCAATGTCCTAAATAGAAGACTCTGTTGCTTTGCATCATAACTCCTTCCCCAAAATGAGTTTGGTTCCTATTTCAGAGAGAATGGAGAGTGATGGTAGCAGAGAACCTGCCTAGATCCAATATCACCTCTATGGTGAACGCTTCATTGCAGAGAAGCCTCAGCTTTTTACAGCATTTTACAGTTTAAAATCCCACAAAAAACATTTTCATGTTAACTTCTATTCTCAGGGGAAGCTTTCTGCAGCGTCTTCTGGGTCAATGATTGTGTGGAGGTATAACCTAAAAAAATAGTGTGATATTAGAACTATTACAGATTTTAGTATAAAGCACACTGAGTCCATGCATACTACTTTTTTGTTCAAGCAAGGTAGTTGCACAGGTGAAAACCACTTCTGTGTAAACATGTGGCAATGCAAAAATACATATTCTGTAAACCCATGATTGAAAAGCTGTATTAAACAGTAGTACTCTAGACAAACACAGTTTTACCTGTAACGTTCTCCCTGTTCAACCCCAAAAACATGCAAACAAGTTGTCTACTAAAATATTCGAAAATTTTCAAATCAACTTCTATAGTAAACCCAGCCTCTAAGTAGCTTGATCGGTGACCCTTTTTTCTGCTTCCCAGGAAACAGCTCTTTAGCACCTTTTAAATATGAACCCTGCAGAGTTACAGCTTTTAGAACGAAGAAATATGCTAAGCAGTAGTCAATTTTTAGGCCAAATGAGATATAAAGGTCACAAATAATGAAAAAAGTCTAAAGCTGCTTCTATCTAAATAAGATCTGAATCAAGTACAGCCAAATGACACAGTTGGCAGTGTAGGTGCATTAAGACATCTCACCAGGAATCACCTTGGAAAATATTCATTTTGACTCTTATAGATGGCTTAATTAGACTTACTGTGGGCTAATCACATCAGAATAACTCTTAAAAGTTAAATTTCTCTGTTTAACTGCTATTGCATTCTGCAAGATTACCTCAACCTGATGGTGGCATCGTTTCACATTAGAGCAAAGACAAGGCTGTGCACAGCAGCTAGGCTCCTTGCTGCGGACATTGTTCAGGGAAGTTTCAAGGAGCGTATTTTGGTTTTTGTGTGGCTGTCCTTACTGCTAGCTTAAAAAGGCAGATTTTGTAACTATTACAAAGCAGAAAAAACACAAAGGTGTGCAAAAGAGATTATAGCTCCTGTGTGATTTTAAACACCTCTTTTGTTTTTTTCATTTGTCTGCTAAAGTGATGTGATATCCGAGAGTGTTTGGCATAATCAGGCTCGCTCTTGAACTTCCTGAAATCAAATGTGATTTTGCCAGGGAGATTGACTTGATAATGCTAAAACACATTCACAGATTCTGCAGACATAAAAGGAAGATTGATCATCATGTGAATGTGCAATCCAGAGATGCCTTCGATTACAAAATCCTTTTTTAAGCAACCACATGTACTGAAATGTAGAAAATAAGCACCAGCTCCAGCTACAGTTTAAAAGAGAAAATTCATTTTCTAGATCAAGCAGTAGATTTTGTAGCGATTTTTTTCCTAGTTGAAATGATTCACAAGTCAAATAATGGTACAAATTCCTTGGCTTTGATTCCTGTAGTTGTTGTTTCAAATAAGAACTGAATTTCTAGTGAAATTTTGAAGGAAACTCTGGACTATTCTTTAAGCAGAGGTAATGGCTGAGATGTTCAAAATATTCAGAAAACATATTTAATTTCCTACATTATTTGCCACTATTAGAAAAACAGATAATGACTATGTTACTTGTATCATGGCATAGAGAGATAAATAATAGGACTCTAAATATCAGGGACACTTTTAAACAGGTTATTACAAAAATTCAAGCATCAGAAAAACCAGTTTTCAGCCTACCCTACACACTTTTTTTTTATGATTCAGGAAAATAAGCCTTACTTACTGATAAGAATGGAATAAATCCCACTTATTTAATATACAGTAGATTTTTAAGCATAATTGCAAGTAAATAATAAATATCTACAATAAACCAGAATTGTAGCACCTGGCACAAAAGCAATGAAGGTATTGTTGATCAGGGGAGTTAAACTAGATGATGTCAGAAAAATAGTATGATCCTCTTATTCAATGGGATACTCTGATCAAGAAATTATATTTGCATTCTTTTTTGCCAGAGAAACACTGCCACGCAGACCTTCCCTCCAACTAGGTTCCTCAGCCAATCGTTGAAGCACCATCCTCCTAAACATACGCACATCTCTTGAACCAGTCATTATGCTGCTTCAGTGAACATTGTGAGACTGAACTGAAATCAGACTCTACCATCGTCTCAAAGATTGGTATGAGTAGCTGAGATGTGATTTCACCCTGACAAACATTTACAGGAGGATCCAGTTACTGAAAAAAATAAAATGGTGCTAAAGAAGGCCCTGATGAGTACAAAGCTTACTCTGTTTGTGAGGAGAATGCAGAGAGAGCAGAGAGCAGAGTCACACTGTGATCTGCTCTTTGTGAACTCTGCACCAGCTAGAACATTTATTTTTGCATGGTGATTTCATTCCTAGGTGCAGCATGTAATCATGCGTGCAGGTCACAGAGGTGTGCATCGCTGTGGACAAGTTTAAATCTGATGTGACAAGGTAGAGCACCCTTCCAAGCACAGTAGCAAATAAGTGCTTTTTGGATCTCTGTCTATTTCAGTGTCCAAAAGCAACAGTAACTCTCAAAGCAGCAGAAGTTCAGTAAAATAGAGTCTGCCAACTGTCTCTATCATCCAAAGCCAGATGTGTTCAGTAGAGAATGAAATCTCAAGGTTATGAATTTTTAAGTCTTTCCTTTTTGCCCACATCAACCTTCTGTTCACTGTTAAAAAAGTTCATCCTCACTCACTTGCTGATCTCTCATAAGACCTTGAACTGATAAATATTATTTAGAAAAATTTGAGAGCAACATTGAGTGCAGTAGCACCAGACATGGGCCGTATATTTTTGGTGGTACTCTCCTTCAGTGGTATCACTGGACTTTACAAAGAATAGAGAAGAAAGACAGGTCCAACTGTAAAAGGAGAGTTTTTGGAAGAAGTTATCACATTTTAATATGACAGAAAGTGTTTGAATGAGTCTTAGCAAGCTTCTGAATTCTCAATATCTCTCAGAGAGTGAAGCATTCCTGGACTTGAAAGGGTTTAAGCATTGTCTATCATCATTCAGCTTTACATCTGTTGCCCTGGATCTCCACAATTGCCTGAAACTCAGCAAGGAAGGGCAGATAACAACACTATTGAGTTGTAGTTAGCGTCTGCCAGCTGTTCAATTAGCTTTTCTAAAGCATACTGTTTCCAAATTATTTCTCCCTCATTTTCATTGCAGATCTAATATTTGCAATTTTGTGCCCTGTTTTCAACAATAACCTCTGGTTCCCTTTGCAGCTATCTCCCAGTGATCCATGCAATCCCGCAGCTTGTTTGCAGACAGTTTTGCTTTTCTCTATTTCCCATTCTGGACAGAAGCCAAGATTTAAGATCCCTGTGCTTTTGCCCCAGCTGCATTCACATATCTTTCTGAGCACCCCAGGCTTCCATTTTCCCCAGTTTCTCATTGCTCCAGTCTTCTCCAAGCAGGACTGCTCATCCTGCCCAGCTAACACACCTCCTGTCCTTGCTATCCGCCCACTTCTCACCTCTTCACCACCTCCCAGACTGCCTGAGACCTTGCTTCCTTCCTGGCTTCCCTCCAGCTTCCCCAGGATGCCACCATGGGAGGGAAAGGACCAGTTTTCAGGTATGATCTGCCAGCAGTACCCCACACTGTATCTGTTCTCTTATTGCTTTCCTTGGAACCCATATCTGGCTTTTCACGCAAAGCAGTAGTCTCAAGGTAGCCCCCAGCAGTCAGCAAGGCTTCCTCTGCTTCTAACTTACAAGACAGATGGCAGGCCTCTTCAGCTAGAAACATTTTCTTTTTTTGTACTGTGTCTCAGTTGGTCAGTCATCTATTTCAGCATCATGGATTGAATGTGATTCAGAAGACACACACTGAACAAGCCAGATTTAAATATTGTTTATAGGGAAAAATGTACTCTAGAGAACTCTCCCGCACTTAAGTGAAATAAGTTTCCTGGAGGGGAATCTAGGGGAAATAAAAAAATCAGTTTATATTGTTGAGATTCAAGGATAGCAATAACTTAAGTTATTTTTCCCTTTTGAAATAAAAATGATTACCACTGATGCTGAAGTAGACTACTCTTGGAAGAAAAGGGGAAACAGATTCTTAATACAGCTCTTAATGAATGCTAACTAGTAACAAAACCATGAAACCGTACTTGATGAATCAGAAAAAAAGAAGCATTATTTTTATGAAAATGAAAAAAAGTAATTTTTTGTGAAAGGTGCAAATTTAGCAAAATCACTTACTGAGCTGCACAATATTAATGGAGCTGAACACCTGAATTTTCATGTATACATTTCAGGTCTCAGTTTTTATCACAGTATGTAAAGAGTAAATAGAGCTAAAGAAGAGGCGGAGTATCAAGTTAACGCAGAAAAAAGTCTGTTGTCCCTCATCACCATCAAATGGTCTTTTATCTAGTTTTTAATATATATTTCGCTGCTTTTTAAAAATAACTCCATGACCTGCTCTGGCTGTGCAAGTCATGGCTAAACACTTCCCTGTCCCTGCTGTGATGCATCAGGATCAGTGGAAGAAATATGCATCTTAGTGAGGGACAGAGAAATGCTTTGAAAGTGCTGATTCAGCCCTGGGGACATAAGGTCAATACAATGGTGGTGGGTGGCAGTTAATAAAAGACTTCGCTAAGCTACTTTTTCTAAAGCTTGAGTTTATAGTCACAAGGGGACCCTTGGCAGGCTTACCCTTCTTGTGTCAGAACAAACACAAATGGATATAAATGTTCAACATATAAAGACTGTCACAGGGAAAAAAGTAGGTATATTCCCCCTGTAAACTTAAAATCCATAGCTACTTTATGGCACGCATATTTGAAATTTAATGAACAGAAGCAATGATTGATGTACAAAGCACCTAAAAGAGCCTAGAAATGTTGTACCAGTAATGGATGCTATATAGAAGGAATTAAAGTTGCTCTAGAATCAAAGTAAAAAGGAAGGACAGATTAAAATGCTAAATATTTTGATCAGGTCTGTGGGCTGCTTCTTGGGGTATTGACCTTATTCAGCCAAGGGGTGTCCTGGGAAAGAAACTATAGTTTCAGTTCCCTTCAACTCCTGTCTCGGAACCACAAGCTTGACCTTTGTAAAGTAAAGGACAGTAAAGGAAAAAGGAAAATCATTGTAGAGCCACAGCTTTCCTGAAAATTTCATAGAATAAGACTGATTGCCAGCTAAAATTTGCAATCTAGTCCAAGAATACGCTGATGAACATGTGACATGAACTTGTATTTCCCTCCAAGGATGAAGGTTGTAGTTTCACGTAGACCACAAATAAATAAACAAACAAGCAAACAACAAACTAGGCAGTTCTATACAGAGGTTCACGCAAAATAGTCAGGATTTTCCCATGCACCATTTTTCTCCAGCCACCACTTACATTTTGCATATGTCTTTTCATTCCCTTGTCACATTTTCATTCCCTATACTTAAGAAACCTGAACCAATGTCTGGATGGTCACTTGAATGTTTGGATCATTGGAGGCTGACTGAAATTCTTACTCCGAAGTGTGTCTGCAGCTGGGCCTATGAGCTGTGAGGAAGGACTAAACTAAAAAGTTAAAATTCTCTTGCCTTTTCTGTGAATGAAGTCAATGGGCTACTCTCACACCACCTTCAGTACGCAGCATGATCAGACCCCGAACTTTTGGATCAAATGTGTAAGGAACAGGAGCAAAAAACCACCAAAATCAAATTAATATGTGTCAATACCAGCAATGTGTAAGCAATTCTATGCAATTGACAGAAAAGGATAGGAAAAAGGAAAGGGGAGAAAAATGTATTGTGCTACTTTCTTCTCCCAGTTCTTGGATAGGCAGCAGTATGGCTGTTGAGGTGTTATCATACCATCCCCAAAACTTCAGACCTTAGTGGGCTACAGCAAGAGCAGGGAGTTCCTAGAAATCTCTGCTCACTGGAAAAATTGCTGAGAGGAATCTTCAGCTATGGAAAAAGGTGTGTTTTCAGCCAGATGTGGGGCTGGGAAAGGTGAAAAGCTGTCCGAAGGGCACAAAATGATTGATGTGGGTCTGGGAAGCATATAATTAGTTGATGTTCCTATACTAAGAATGAATAATAAATTGCTGTAATTCTGGAGAGACACAGATTAATTAATTGGGGCTTAGGGAGAATCTGGTGCTCTTAGTACCACTGGGCAATATTTTATGCAAATATGTGTAATGTTATGCAAATTAAAAACCTACTGGGGGTTTTGTGCCATAAGATATTGGCAGAGATGTGCCTGCATTGTAAAACAAATTCCCTCTGGAGCTACAGCCTAGAATTGGGTGGAAAAAGTAAAAATTATGTATTTTCTAACATTCTACTGTTTGTAAAATTACATATTAAAAATACTTTTTAGTCAAATGCATACAAAAGCATCTTGTTTTCCACATATGCTTTACAACCATGTAATGGGCTACACATAATTAACTGTAAAAAACACAGTAATGAAACTTTTCAAATTATTCTAAAACCTCTGTGTGGCTGAGCTCTCACCCACCAAGGTGTGCTGCTTGGGAAGAGAAATTACAGGATGCCCATAAGGGGAACAGCATTTCAAGGTAATGTGAAAGGACTGTAATTGCTACACTCTGATATAAGAGAGAGAGAAAGAATCCTGGCTGCAGCTACTAAAATAAGGAACTGAAATATGAGGGCAGTAAAACCCTAATCTTTTCTGACCTGGTATCGGCCCAGACACACAATAAAGAACCATCAGGGATTAATCACTTGAGGAAGCAATCAGAGAAGAGTTATCGTATCCTCTGCTAAATTTTGCAAGACCTCTAAAGAGAAGATGATTTGGGAATGTGGTGAATGTGTGATTATCATTTGATGTACTGGGGTAATTTAAAGTAGAACATTGCTGAAGAAGAAGAAGGAGTTCACTAATCGAAGTTTCAAGAAGCAGTAATTCTAGCAAGAACAGTGCAGTTTCTCAAAACAAATGTGATTGTAGCCCTTTGCACTGAGGTTAATTCCATCCTAAGAAAAAAGAACACTTAGGACATTAAGATTGTATTAAGCTAATGGCATTATTATGTCTGTCTTTTTTTTCCCTAAGGACAAATTACTTTATGGCTACAATGGTCAGAAAGTTGGGTGCAAATATGCCTCTGCTTATTCGGAATGAAAAAGTAGATTGCAATAAAATAGAAGTTATGGGACAGATGGGGAAATGTTTCGCTTCTGTATCAAAGAAAGCTAAAACAAGACTGATCTTGTTCACATTTTTTACATTTTCTTACAGATTATTACCAGATTAATACTACCTAAATGTAATGCTACTAAATGGAAGAAAGACTTTGTACCAAATATATATATATATATATAAAAAAGAAATTCTGTGGTATAGAAAGCTCAGTTTTCTAAATCCCATTTACACCCCCATTTATTTAATTCTAAATGTCACTGGGAAAAAATCTGCTTATTTCTGTTGATTAAATTAAGCTAAGCTTGTTGTTAGATGTATATTGCTAATCTAATTTCCAGAGGTCCTGACACAAGAAGACCATTTGTGCAATTTCTAGAGATTTATTATTAATATCACGCATAAATCAACAGCACTTGCAATAAAATTAAAACCCTTTTTTAATTTTTATTTTCTTTATTTCCTTGATTAACTTTATTTATCCAAAGATAATACAGAATCTCTGTCTATGGAGTTTTCCAGTGCTGTTCCAGACAGAAATTCCAGTCTGGTTTGGTAAAACAGACCACAGAACTTGAATTAATTCTGAGCTGAGCTATGACCTATACTTTCCAGTAACATCTAATGCTTACTTTAGAAAGTTTTACTAAAAATTTTGCTAAGCTGTTCCTAATGGCCTCACTGTTCAAAATGTGTTCAATTTTGAGGTTTGTTTTTTGTCACTTTAGCTTCCAGCCTTCAAACTTTGTTACACCTTTCTCTCCCATGCTGAAGAGCTGATTATCAATGTGTTAGATGTTATAATTAGAGCAGTCACACTTTGTCTACTATTTTGGTATTTATTTTCTATTTTGAGATCAATGTCCTGTTTTCCTCATATTTCGTGAGCCCAAGCATCTTTCTGTCATATTTAGAATTTAACAGTGATTTTTGCTGTCTTTCCTACTAGGTAAAAAAATGATTAAAAATCTGAACTGCACAAAAGACTCACATCTGCTGTATGATAGCTTCCTATTTAGCAGTCTCTTGAGATTAGTTTTTCATCCATTTGGTATGCACCATACCTGTGTCATAAGAGTTTCTTAATTCAAGATCCACTTGAAATTAATCAAGATACATGCAGAAGCATGTTACATCAGTTTAACCTTACGATAAGGTGTTAAAATGTAAAAAAGGATACATACTTGATTTCTCAAGCCCTATTTTCAGTAAAGAAATTCTGATATTTGTAAGATTATCCCCATGTTCATTCTCAGTCAGTCAAGCCCCACACCAGCAATTTTATTCCTTTTTCTGTAATTTAAATCAATTATGACATTACCATTTCATATTATTTATGTAATGTTCATTTTTTTCTATTGGGTGTGCTCACAAAGCCCACACTTAGCAAATAGATCAGGATAACAGCAGCCAGCAAGACAGGAGTGTAAGGATATGGCTGAGTGATGTCCAAACTGCTTGAGATGGCATTTGCCCAAAACTGATATAGGAAATGAGGTAAACAACCACTGAGTGGATTAAACTGTAACTGGGGAATTATCAGAAGAATTTTGAAAGCAAAGGCAAAGCAAACAGAATAAACAGTCAGCTAAACAGAAATGCAAGTGAAACACAGATTTGTACTGGGCAGGAAAAGTGGAGATCAGAGCAGCAGCAGGGTTGGTGTGACCCTGCCAGCCATAGCCCCATGGCCCAGGGGCTCTACCTGGGCCTGGCACCAGAGCACCCTAATGGGCACCCACAGCTGATACCTCCAGCTTGCCCACAGCCAGCACCGGTGTACTCCTGAGGGCTCACAATCACCTCCAAAGAGGTGCCATCCCCTCCTGGGGGATGGGGTGGAGGGAAGATGAGGCATGCATCTGTCACAGCAGGGATGTGCTCTGTTGGGATTAGTTCTAGAGGAGGATTTATAAAATCTGGGATAAGTTCTTAAAACACTGTAAGTGCCTAGTATTCAGGTTAATCTCTTGGTATTGATATGGGTCACGAGATCCAATTAACTTTGTCTTGTTAATAAATCAATAAACCACTTCATAAAATCACAGAATAGTAAGGGTTGGAAAGGACCTTAAGATCATCTAGTTCCACCCCCCCTGCCATGGACAGGGACACAGCACACTAAACAATGCCACCCAAGGCTCTACCCAATCCAGCCTTGAAAACCGCCAGTGATGGAGCATTCACAACTTCCCTGGGCAACTCATTCCAGTGCCTCACCACACACACAGTAAAGAATTTCTTCCTCATATCCAATCTAAACTTCCCCTGTTTAAGTTTGAAGCCATTATCTCTTGTCCTCTCACTACAGTCCCTCATGAAGAGGCCTTCCCTAGCATCCCTTTAGGCCCCCTTCAGATACTGGAAGGCTGCTATGAGGTCTCCATGCAGCCTTCTCTTCTCCAGGCTCAACAGACCAAACTTTCTCAGCCTGTCTTCATACGGGAGGTGCTCCAGTTCCCTGATCATCCTCGTGGCCCTCCCCTGGACTTGTTCCAACAGTTCCATGTTCTATTTATGTTGAGGACACCAGAACTGCACACAATCCTTCAAGTGAGGTCTCACAAGAGCAGAGTAGAAGAGCAGGATCACCTCCTTTGACCTGCTGGTCATGCTCCTTTTGATGCAGCCCAGGATACAGTTGGCTTTCTGGGCTGCAGGCACACACTGAAGCTGGCTTATGTTAAATTTTTCATCAACCAACCAACACCACCAAGTCCTTCTCCACAGGGCTGCTCTTAATCTCTTCTCTGCCCAATCTGTATGTGTGCCTGAGATTGCTCCCACCCAGCTGTAGGACCTTGCACTTGGCATGGCTGAACTTCATCAGGTTGGCATCAGCCCACCTCACAAGCATGTAAAGGTCCCTCTGGATGGCATTCCTTCTCTCCAACGTATCAACCAAACCGCACAGTTTGGTGTCATTGGCGAACTTGCTGAGGATGCACTCAATCCCACTCTCCATGTCACTGACAAAGATGTTGAACAAGACCGATCCCAACGTCAATCCCTGAGGGACACCACTCGTTACTGGTCTCCAGCTGGATATTGAGCCATTGAGCACAATTCTTTGCGTGTGGCTATCCAGCCAGTTCTTTATCCACCGAGTGTTCCACCTATCAAATTAATATCTCTCCAATTTAGAGACAAGGATGTTGTGTGGGACAGTGTTGAACGCTTTGCACAAGTCCAGGTAGATGACATCAACTGCTCTACCCCTGTCCATCAGTTCTGTAGCTCCATCATAGAAGCCCCATCAGATTGCTCTGGCAGGATTTCCCCTTAGTGGAGCCATGCTGGCTGTCACCACGCACCTTGTTGTTTTTCATGTGTCTCAGCATGCCTTCCAGGAGAATCTGCTCCAAGATTTTGCCAGGCACAGGGTCAGTCTTGATTTGGTTTAAACTATGTGAACTGAACAATTTATGCCTGTGAAAATGCTACTATCCTTTAACTCCAGTTCAAGACTTTCTGAAGATGACTCTCCAAATGTTAGCAGCTCAGGGACTCCATGGAGAGCACTAACTGTTAGTTCTTTAGAAATTCTGGGATGAAAATGAATTTTCAGATTTTAAATATAACCTATTTTATAGCTCTGTAATGAAACCTCAAATGGAAACCATGCCATTATCATTCTGTGATCTCAATGTATCTGGCAATTTCCAAATAGAGGAGAAAACCCTTTAGTGATACATGTATATTGAAACTAAAATAACAAACATCCCATGTTTCTTCCCAGGTACTCACTGATACCCTTCTTTCAAATTCTCTTTGTAATTTTTTCTTTAAATACTCATAAATCTAACCCAATTTCATTTTTCAACATACTCTGTTGTTTCACTTACCTACAGGTTTCTCAGATTGTGAATTTTTTTATGGTGTGTTTTTAAGCAGACCTGCTTTTTTCATTATTATTTCTCTTCTGGCAACAATTAAAACAGTTTAATAATTCCTATTCATATTTATATTTCCCCATTTCATCTCTTTCTCCAAATTGAACTTGCTCATGTCTACTTGCAAGGTTCATAAATTGGCCTTTATGAGCAGCAAATATACTAAATAAGAGCAGCTTGTGACCATTTGTACCTTAGCAACCAGCACATTTTTGTTCCATAACTGGTTCTTCTCTATCAATTCTGATTTCTTCTGCATCAGATTCTGGAATTAGGAAATCGTATTTTGTAATACATAGGCATTTGGCTTGAGTTGAAATTAAGCACAACGGGTCTCAGTGAAGTATCTATTTTCTGTCTTTTAAAACAGATTTGGTATTCTTCTCCCTTTCCCGTTACTTTATCTACTTTATTTAAAAAATAAAAAAAAAAAAAGAGAAAAGTTCAATTTAAATGTCTAGATTCTTGAAGGACACTAAGACATTCTATTCTTACTGAGATGTCAAGAACATAATGGCACGTAGATTGAAGAAAACTTTATTGAAGTGAATAAATTGGAATACTACAGAACTTGCTGTATCTTTTTCCCTTGCTGTTCTCATTCTACATATATTAGGATGTGTGCCAAGCAATCATTAGTAAGCACTTTTCATGTCTTTGTATTTCAGAAAATGCTGACTCGATGAAAGGCTAGGTGACTAGCCTTCATTTTTGTAGACATAAAGAAATCATATGCCAAAATGAGTACAATATATGGTGGCCATAATTTCTTTGGGATTTTCATTGTCTCAGCTCATGAATTTTATACCTCCTTATAAATTCTGAGAACAATTTGACATTTTCTACTAGTATCACAGAGCCAGAGGATCCCTGTGAATACTAATGAACTCTTACTGGAATAAATACATTGTGTACAGTAGTGATGCAGTTCACTGTCAAAGTATCTCACTATAGATACACTGCATACCATTAAAATTTAAAACAGAAGGCTTGGAAGACTAAAGCTTGATAATTTGATATAATCAGTACAAATAAATAAATATATATACTAAATTCTCTGTGAATTACTCTCCTTGGATTGCCTTTCCACAGAATTTATGGACCACATGGACCAGGACTTCACACTTGCAGGAGGTAGAGTTTCTGCCTTGCTCCTGAGGCTGGGGTTACATCCATTAGTACCTGTAATGCCAAGACAGACCCTGAACTCATCTCTCTTTCAAGCATTGCTTCCAAGGCAATGCACAGTTTCAGACAGATAAGAAATGAAGTGACAATAAATTATGATGCTTCACCTTGCTGCTCTGTGCACTTTTCCAGTTAAATGAAAATGAATTATGGTGAGATAAACTCTTGTGTTTTCTTTTTTACAAAACATTCCTGCCCAATAGTTTATGTGCTTTTATTCAAACATAACTGAACAAATCACATTTTTGCTTTTGTAAAGTGATAGTACTTATGACCTTGTTACTACAATAACATTGGAATTCATGTGTCTTTTTTCATGTTTCGGGTCAGCAAGTCAATGAGGAACTGCCAATCATTTTTTCTTTTTTGTCTCTCATCAAAAAAGTGCCATAAGAACCTGCATCAGAGCTCTTGCCATGCCTGGTATGACCATGCAGTCCTGTACTTCCTTTCTTACCTGGATGCTGATTCCACAGTGGGAAGAAAGTTCATGAAATTGCTAAAAGTCCCGGTTAGAAGCTGAAGTGAACAGCTCTCAGGAGCAAGGCAAATAGCAAGGGAGCAAGAGCTGTTAATTAGATAGATACTTGCTAGGGTAAACAAAAGAAGAAAGATTTTTCTGGGAGAGATAAATAAAAACCTGGAAATGGAGAATGCTATTAAAATGGTCAAAATATGCTTTTGGAATGAGTGAATGAATAATGATGTGCAAAGTGATGATAATCAGTGTAAGGAACAAAGAAGTTAGCCTTCAGAAGTATGGTAAGTATTACAAAAATCAAGAGTGCCAAGATGAAAAGCAAAGGAAAAAAAGAGAAAAAGTGATATACTGTGAACATTTTGTCCAGAAATTAGCTTTGTCGCATTAATACATGTTCTACTGTTGGTAGTAAAACAAGAAAGGAAAAAAGGGGTGAAGTGAGCCTAGAAGTTCATTATGTTAAAAAGTTGCCTCCATGATCTGAGACTGTGATCAGGTGAAGGATTTTTGTCTGCTACATCAATATTCTGGTAGAAGGAATATTTGCTACACTTTCTCCTTCAAAGAGTTGAGTGATGTCTTGGGAGGGAAAACAATTTTGTGGGTTTAACAGTCATAATCTAAAAGACAAATAACAGGTCTGGGATTTGCCTGGATTCCACAGTACACTAAAATCATAGAATCATAGAATAGTTAGGGTTGGAAAGGACCTTAAGATCATCTAGTTCCAACCCCCCTGCCGTGGACAGGGACACCTCCCACTAAACCATGCCATCCAAGGCTATATCCAACCCGGCCTTGAACACCGCCAGCGATGGAGCATTCACAACTTCACTAGGCAATTCATTCCAGTGCTTCGCCACCCTTACAGTAAAGAATTTCTTTCTCATATCCAGTCTAAACTTCCCCTGTTTAAGTTTGAACCCATTGCCCCTTGTCCTCTCACTACAGTCCCTCAGGAGGAGTCCCTCCCCAGCATCCTTTTAGGCCCCCTTCAGATATTGGAAGGCTGCTATGAGGTCTCCACGCAGCCTTCTCTTCTCCAGGCTCAACAGACCAAACTTTCTCAGCCTGTCTTCATACGGGAGGTGCTCCAGTTCCCTGATCATCCTCGTGGCCCTCCCCTGGACTTGTTCCAACAGTTCCATGTCCTTTTCACATTGAGGACACCGGAACTGCACACAATACTCCAAGTGAGGTCTCATGAGAGCATTACTATGTCCTGTCAGTGCTGAATACCTGGCAAAAAAAGACCCATACTTCCAATTGCAGATTAGAAAGATAAATATTGGCAAGTCAGGTTTAGATGAAAAATCATCTGACCTATGCCCTTTCTATATACCCTGAAGCTGACATGAATTTCTCAATATGCTTTTTGGAACAAGGTCAGCAGTTGAAATATTTTAACAAAAGAATGAGAAAACATAGGGATATGGCAGGCACACATATAAAATCAGGTGACATGATATTAGCAGCACTGACTTCATCAGTATGTGACGAAATACTAAAGAAAGTATTGTGAAATGATCAAGAAGGAAAAATCAGACTCAGTCCAGATGAGGTCCTATTTGAAGTGAAAGAAGCCAAATGCATGGAAAATAGAATCAAATTGAATTAAGCTAGATCAATCAAAAGAGTGAAGCCGTAGACAACATGAGACCTCCTAGAACAAAATCAAAAATTGCAGAGCATCCTAGAGATAATTCTTCTTTTTTACAGTACATCCCACATGAGACACTGAGACAAATGTTATGAGAGAACCTATCATGACAGAGTTTTTATCACTGCATGGTGTTATGACAGTTCAGAATGAAACATACAATAGCTGTACAAATTGTAATGACCCCAGCAGTCGATAATAAAAGCAAGTATACTTAAGAAAAGGTATAGGATTTTGTCTGCCACAAAGGAAAACAATTTTTGTAACTTATTATAGAGTTGCAACAGGGATAAAAGAGAGTTACCTTCAAATCAAGAAGGAACTACTGTGTTTTGTTTGCTAGAAAAAAATATCTCATCAATATATGCATGGAGTAGAGGCTGAAGTACTTGCCATTGTCTGAAGATTTTGAAAAGCAGTTATGAAATTACAATAGATACATCAGACCCATGACAGATAAATATACGTTGCAGTTTTGAGGGATTAAAAGTGTTGCATGTTATGAAACCCAAGGCTGATATGGTTAAAACTAGTAGCATTTTGTGCAGATGAGACCCTGTGCTATAGACAAAGATGTCAAGTGGCAGAGAGGGACACAAAAAGATCATGCAATAACATCTTTTCCATGATTTCAAAGAGAAGCTGGCCATGCAGAAGACTAAGTGAATCCTAATATGCATCTGTATACAGCCTTGAAGTTTTTCTTACAATAAAACCTGCTGACGGCAAGAAAACATCATTATTTTTGGCATTATGATGGAGGAAATAACATTTGCATGAGCTGACATCAGGCTGTTCAGAGTATATAACCTTGTGCCATGCATGAGTTCATCTCATAGCTAAACTGTTTTCTTGGTAAGCACTTAATGTTTTTCTGTATCTGCCAGAAAGTCAGCTCTAAAATGTAGTTTCAGTTTTCATCCAATATCCAATATCAGGAGACTCTTATGAGCAATGATCAGTGGTTGTATCCAAGGTCGCTTACAGTGAGACTTGACACCAGTGTCTGCTGTTAGACAGGCTGCACTAGGACCACAAAAGTGTGCATGGTCACAAGGTAGAGACAGATTTAGACAGAGTCCATGTTCCTGCATCAAGGAATAGGCTGAAACAGGATTACACTGGTTCCCAAATACAGAACAGACTGAAAAAGACTTAAAGAGCCTGTTCCAGGGGGTAATATTTATCAGCTTCTGAACTAAGCTGTGGAAGTGTCATGGGTTCAGCAGCAGCAGTCATTTTTCTCCTTTGTAGTAGCTGGTGCAGTGCTCTGTTTTTGAATTTCAGCCTTGGAACAGCACTGATAACACCAGTGTTTTCAGTTACTGCTTGGTAATGTTTTGGTCTGGCCAAGGACTTTCTGAGCCTCATGCTCTGCCAGGGAGGAGGGGGAGCTGGGAGGAAGCAGAGACAGGACACATGATCCAAACCAACCAAAGAGGTTATTCCATACCACAGCACGTCATGCTCAGGATGCAAAAACGGAGGGCAGAGACCCGGAAGGGTGTGGGGGCTCGCTGGTGGGTCGGGCTTGGTATCGGGTGGTGAGCAGTTGTATTCTCTTTCCTTGTATTTGCCTTGTCATTATTATTATTGGTGGTAGCAGTAGTGATTCGTGTTATACCTTAGTTACTAAACTGTTCTTATCTCAACCTGTGCGAGTTGCATTCTTTCAATTCTCCTCCCCATCCCCCCCAGACTGGAGGAATAAAGAGGAAGGAGTGAGTGAGCAAACTGTGCGGCTGAGAGGCTTAAACCACAACAGGAAGGTTAATCAATAATTTTTCAGAAGTTCTGTAATATTCTGCTTGTGCCTGAAGACTGGTTGATGAGGACATTGACTAAGATGTGATTTAGTGGAAAAACTTTAATGAAGACAGCACAGGTCTATCGTTAGTTTCATTCTAGATTCTCGAGACATCAAATGCATTACTTTCATCATGACTACATATGAATAGTTCTTTCAAGTTTTGTTTGTTTGCTTGCTTGCTTTTTCAAGAAAAGCACTTGGTATTTAATTTTATTCTTTATCATTATGTTTTTTTCAACTGAAAAAAAAATTGAATCAAACAAAATTTCTCAAAACCTGGCCCTGATGTTGACAATAGTAACTAACCTCATTTGGGGAAGCATTCAGGAAATAGTTCTTTGAATTCATCAAATGTAAAGCCACCTCCAGAATAAGCCAACATCTGTGACATCTCACAGGTTTTATAGGCTTTTGGATAGGATTTTGAATACATATTTTCTGCTGATTCAAGTATTTGCTTATTTAAACTTTTTTTTTTTTTGTTTTATCTTGCATAATAGTGATAATTCCTGTTGTGGTTTATATAGCATTTCACAAGTGTATTTTTGCTTTTGCTTAATCACTATTCAGAAAAAAAGTGTATTATTATACCAGAAAAATACAATGTTCTTTGAGGTACAACAGTTAAGTGTTGAAAAACATATAATACTTAGTTATTATGGCTTATAAAAAACTAAATATCTTGCTGCCTGAGTCTCACTTGGATAGACAATTACATGCATAATACTGAGTTACAGTTCTCAGATTGTTTACCCATGGTGCAATATTGAAAACTACAAAACATTAGAATGTGCATCTGCAAAAGTTACAATGGCCAAAGAATTTTCTGTGAAGTGTATTTTCTGGTCCAGTAATGTGAACATGCAATATTCAATCTTTTTAAAGTCTGAGACTTAAAATATAGCTTGAATATATAATCAATTATTATACGTATATAATATTTGCTATTTGTAATTTCTCATTAAGATGTATATTAAAATACCAGAACATTCCCACTTTTTCACTGCATCAGTGCAAACTCTAGCATTTCTCTAAAAGCCATTGTCCTTGCCTAGAATGTTTTGATGTACATTAAAACACAAGACTTTACATACTTTCCAGAAAAAAAAATAAAACTTTTGAAGTTGATCTTTCACTATACACCTTAAAACAAGATAGCATTGCTTTCCTGTTATCCTGCACAGGAATATCCTGTTATTATGGTAGCTGGAGGTAGATGGGCAAGAGTAACAAGATTGCTTCAGTAAGTCGTGAGTTACGTTAATACAAGTGATTGTTGTACTTAGGTGCTATTGACTGAAGTCTGATGGCAAAGTCAAAACTGAATAATCACTAATTCAGTTTTGAATTTCCTTCCTTAGTGTATCATGGTTTAAGACAGCTTAGTCACAAGAAAGTTTGGATAAATATGCAATTTTTCAAGAAAAACTGCATTTTTCACAAACAAGTTCACTAAAATAGTATTTATTCTTTTGAATATATACTGTTGTCTGGATTTCAGATTGAGGTGAAAAACTGACTCGTTCTGGATAATCCTAGATCTGAAAATACTTAGGTAAGTCTGTCATGTGTTGCTAGACATTACAGATATAAAATAGAGAAGATCTGTTTTGAGTAGAGGCAAGGGAAACAAAATTAAAAACAGCCCTATTGCCACACCGATTCAATTCACAACAAAGGTGTACGCTGAGTATCTCGAAAGGCTCTCTTTATTACCTGCTTTTCTCCTTGCATGTTTTCTACTGGATAGCCATCATTTAGAAAGCCCCTGCAGGGCTTCAGTGCTTCTCAAAAGGATGTGCAATAGAGTATGTCACCCAAAATAATTAGCTGCAACCATCATCTTACTTTAGGCTACATGTCAATATGCACTCACTTGGTACTCAGAGACTCCATCTAATTTGGACCTGAAGGCAAAAATATATGAATAATACTTACAGTAACAAAACCGGATTGAAGCTACAGTGGAACTAATTTGTTAGTTAAAAAAGGCATGAACTGAAGAACTAGTGTCTTTCGTGATATTGGTAGTGTGATATTTTTCCATTTTTCTCAGTATCCAAGAATAAAATTCCATGGTATCTTAAAAGAAAGCAATAGAAGAGACCAAATCTATCAGCCTTGCAGCATTTAATTTGCTTCTTCAAGGTGCCTGTGAAGTGGCTTGTGTCTTACTCTGGTGCAAATCAAAACATATTCTGTGGTTAAAAGAATTATGCTGGTTTAAAAATGTGTGTGAAAGAGGAAAAAAAAATTAGGTCATAGGATCATAAAATATAAGGCTATGAACTATAAATCAAGCAAATCAAAGGGACATTATAATGTAGAAGTTGCTACGATGGCTGTAGCAGAATTTTAGGTGTAAATCTTGGATCGAAAAATATATTTGCTAAATGAGGAAGGTAAACACTAATATAAAGTTATGGAACATTAAACGTCTTTTACACGGTATTTGGCTTCGCAGAATTCATGTGTGCTGGAATGGATAAAAGAAGTTAAATAGCATTGCTGTGACCCTTGTGAAGAATTACAAAGGCAGGAGAAAACATCAGTTGAAGTACTGCATTGTCCTTCACACATCTAAAGGTTTCATTCTTTCTGAAGCTTGCTCCTCAGCCCACTGCTGCAATGAGGTAGTTACATCATTTGCTTTGAAGCTAGTAAGTTTCTAGTCCTCCTTTCACCACAGAGGGGTGAAATCACCCTTCCTAAAGCTCGTAGGCAGGCTTGGTATTTCCTTAGAATGATTCCTATTTGCCCTGGCTCTTTGCCTTATGAGGCAAAGAGGCAAATATGGGCAAATGTTCCCTGATTTGTAGATATGTTAAAATGGATGAAAACCTTTTAAAGTGATACAGAAGAGGAGATTATGTAGAAGTGCCCCACAACCTGGGAACATAACTTGCAGATTTTTCCTAGGCCAACTTGAAAGTTTCCTTGGCTTTGGCATGAAGCAATTCATAAAACAATCATTGTGAAGCAGACTCCTGTGCCCAGTACTGGTCTGATCTTGCCCTTTTGTCAGGAATTCTTCATGCTATTCCCATAAAGAGATAATACTTCAAGAAAATACACTGAACTTCACAACAATACTAGTAAAATTTTTATGTGTATTTTTTTGTTTTCCTTAATGATAATGGAACAGAAAACTTAGAAATAATCACACAGCTCATGAAATCCACTTCCCTGTAGTTATAATATCCACGGCATAGCCTTTACACATCACTGGCCACCAAACCTACTAGTAGGAGGTTGAGAGTCGTCTGAGGATGTTAAGACAGGATCTTCAGTGAATTGTGCAACACTGTATAAAGCTATAGGAATGTACAGGTTCAATTTTTAATTTCAGTTACATACACGTGAACAGTTTCTGCCTCATTGGTAAAGCTGAGGAAGAGGATATAATTTTGAATGGCAGAACTCTGTAGAAGATAGGAGCCAGCATAAATGACCACTTTGCCAAAACCACAAAAAACCTAATACAGATTAATAATGCAATCTTAAATGATTCCTTCTTTTGTGAGGTACTGAGTACTAGAGTTAATGATAGTGTCAGACACCGCCTATGGACCATCTTTTTCAAACATTCCTTTATTGAAACAGCTTTCCATAACTGACTACCACTCAGCTCCCATTATGTCATTAATATATTCTAATTCAATTTAAAAGAAAATTCAGCTATGTTAACCAAGTTTATTTGCATACTTGCAGAAGACTCTTCTTGTCCACTTTCAGCACCTTGACTGTTTATATAAATCATGTGTTCTGTTTATTTCAGAATACAAGGCTGTCAGGACAGAAAACAAAGCCATTTTTCATTGAGTAGTTTCGCAGTAATGAGTCTACCTATTCCTTCTTTCCATTCAAATACACAATTTTCGCAAAAGTTCTGGTTTGCAATGTCAAGCAAATTTTATCTATGAGCTCACTATTTTGAGGCAACTGTTAATATCTACTGCTAATAAAAGCAAGTCATGGAAAGTTTATCTAATGAGAAGTATCACTTTTACAGAATTGTTTTCTTTATATTTATCAAACGATGATGATAACTGTATTTCATATACAGAAAGAGTAAACGAGGTTTGGAACAGCTAAAACCAAATTTGACTTTTCTTATTCTTTATATTCCCTGATACATCAGCAATTGTCCCATCACAAGACTATGCAGAATAATTAATGTATTTTAAGATCACATAGCTGAGACTTAGTAGTGAATGAACTTCCTGTTATTATTAAAAACAATAAATAAAAAAATTGAACAATTCAAGTAGTTGTTGGTCCCTTAATTTCTTTTACAACAATTTCACTAACGTTCTATATGGAGCACAAACATACTCTGAATAGAGCAAGGGCATCTCCATGCGCAAAGCACTTGGCATATTATAGACACCACAAGAAATATTAAAAGAGACCAGCAACAGTAGTCATAGTAATAACAGATCTATTGCCTTAGGAAAACAGTTTAAAAACTGGTCAGAGCAGTGTGCAAGGAGCTGTAAATAATGCACTGATGGCATTACATGGCCTGCTGCTCAGAGACCACCGCTCCAGGAAATATCTTCTAATAATGCCATCCTACAGACTGACTTTGCTTCCTTGTCTTTATCAAGAACCCATGACACTTGAGTTCTTTTATTTCACTTATATACATAACTTTTCCTAAAAAAATTATAATCTCCCCTAAACTGTAATTGAAATTTTTTAATCTGTTTTTCCTCTGAACCCAAAATACAGGGGTTATAAAACTTAAAATTACTGTTAAAAAACTGTGACAGAGCAACAACCCATCTAACACAAATACTTCAATTTCTGCAAATAAACAGAAAAATAGATTTCCACACTCTGAAAAATTGAAAATGAATAAGTCATATCTATTCTTTATGACTTGTTACAGCCAAAGCACTAGCGAACCCTTCACCTTTTCCTGACATAGCCATTACACACACAGGTTTGGATCAGAGCAGTACAGTTCAGAGGTCTAGTGAAAGATCTCCGGCTCCTGCCAAACATCTTGCTGTACTGTCCATCATTATGACAGATAGGGTTAGTACTGTACTCCAGATGATTTTATCATCGCTAGCCTCCATATATAATTGCAAATAGGTTTCAGGGGTAACACCTGCAATAAGTAACAAGCATATCTTATATAAGCATTCATGACAAAGCACCAAAAACAAAAGTTACGTTGTTTTTTTTTTTCATTTGAAGTTCAGATGAACGGTGTCCACAACATTATTTAGGAATAAGTTCAACCTAAGTTTATAATAATGAAATTCTTTAGATGAATAACAGCATTACAATTTGTTTGGTACAATTTCAAGGACTAACAAAACTCATTCTTTTGCTTCTCTCTAGCACCTGACACACCACTGGGCTGGATAATATTTTAGATTCATTAAATGCAAGATAACAACATCTATTAGACAAGTCTTGCTATATTACAATAAATTAACTTACTAGAGTCTAAGAGAAAATGCTTACGTTTTCTTCACATGAGTAATCATGTTCACTGCAATGGGATTACACAGAGAAGTATAAAGCAGTCAGAAGTGATGTATTTTATAAATCAGAAGTTTCTAGCACTAAACATTTTGCAATATCTATGTAACTTCCAATACTTTGAAAATTGTGCCAGATCCAAGACCTTGGAAATATGCTTAGATTGAACAATGGCAAAACAAATTTAATAGTCCTGAAGGCACCAGCAGCAGATCATTTTTCAAATAAAAAGGAAAGAAAAAGCAGTATTTCAACAGTATGGACAAACTCTTACCTAGTGGCTGCCCTGCGATGATCCTGGCATTTTCTCCTGCCACTGCAGCCCTTGCATGCCTCTCGCTCATGTACTGTACGAACGCATAACCTTTGTGCACTGAGCAACCAACTATTTTTCCATACTTTGCAAAGATTGCTTCAATGTCACCTTTTTTGACAATGGCTGTGTTCAGATTGCCGATGAAGACTCTGGAGTTGATGGACTTTGGGTCATTCTTATTGGTGACGTTGCTGGTCTGTGTTTTGCCGGTCATGGTTGAACCACTTGACTTCAACCCTTAAATAAAGAACAAAGAGAATTATGTTTCAAAGCATACAGCCAACCCTGACTTTAGATGATTTTTCCAGCATAATTCACTTTTCATTTTTCAGCTAGGGTGTATCTAGAAACAGAAGATTTATAATTTCTAAAAATTATCATCAATAAAAACTAAGGTAACACATTTTAAAATACTGTTCATAAGTCAAAATCAAACTTTTTATTTTTATAAATATAAAATATCCCAATAGGTCTCTTAATACAATGCTGTTATAGTGGAGCTTTACTGTAATCATATATGTGGATTTCTGCTTAGAAATTCAGTATTGACTTTTAAAATATCTAGCCATCTAGAAACTGCAAAGCAAGAGAATGAAACATTATCTTATGTCAAATGAATGAACATTCAAGGCCATGTAGAGAACAAACTCTAAAAATGAAAGACAACCCTCTTTTGTTTGGTGTCAGCCATAGCACATTTCTCATCAGCTAAATATAACTAACCATTGTGAAAAGTGCAGGGCAGGTAACATACAGTTCTTTACTGCAATCAATATTTTTCTATCAGAGCAATTTTCCCTATTAATTCAGTGGAAGAAGGAAAGGAGAGAAGACAGTGACCTATGTTCCTAGAATTGAAAAGTATAAAAACAAGCTTCCTTAATTAAAGGAACTCAAATTTGCTTGTGGTTTTCCTTTGATGTCACAAGTCTAAATGCATCCTGGCATATCTCAAGTAGAAATATTCCCATTATTCCTGGGAAAGATTTGGCAAAAGAAAGAAACAAAACAAATCATTTTTATGTTCATCTAGCCTCACTTCTGAAATGAACATACTCTCCTTAAAACGTCTGCAAATTCCACCTGCCAGCAGGTCTCTCCATATATGAGATGGAAGAAGTTGTCATATGTTGCTGCTACTTTCCCTTTAGCTGTATGAGACAACAGAAATGTCAAAAATATGCATACCTCTAAGTAGTGAAAACTTATTTTGTAAGGAGGAGGGCATTTAGATAGCATTCAAACACAGGCCATGTCTTACAGCTAAGAATAATGTTACTATTTTTTAACCTACTCATACTTTTGATTATATCACAGTAACAGCTCAGGCAAGAAGAGGATCCAGCTAACTACTGCCCATAGTTAAAGCTCAGTTAATTTCTCAGGATGAAAAGGAATAATGACCTCTATTCTGGATACCTAAAGCTTGACAGTAACTATCAGAATTTTCATATTTAAAATCAATTGTTACAATATATTAAGCTAGACTGACAAAAAAAAAGAAGCCATTGTTACTTAGCTCTGCACAATTCCAGAACAAAATGGCCACAGCCACAACCATCAGAACTTTGACCATCTCTCTGACACAGGATCCAAACCTATCTTTCAGTTAAGAATGCACAATGGAGATGTGTGCATTCAGTCCATGGAGATGGCAGTCCTCCTGAGTCCTAGCAAACAGTCTGCTTTATTAAATGCACTACACGCAGTGAAGCTACCAGTCAAATAGCTTTCACTTGCTTAATAGCTTAATACGAAAGTTTACTTCATATCGCAACATTCAGACAAAACACTGCAGAAAGCAAGAAAGAGCACATTTTTGCATAAGTTTATAAATTGTAAATACGTTCTGGAAACACAAGATACTGTATACATTACAAATTTCATCATGGAAAAACAGGAAAACTGCCTTTACCAGAAGCCTCTAAGCATTAGCATATAACAGGCTCAATACTGAGTATTTCTAGATTGCTGCACAGATTGTGTGTGTTGAAGTCATGTCTATGTGCAGTTTAGATGAATACCGTGAGCAGTCATATAATATGACTGGTACCATAATAATTTGAAGAGAAAATACCTACAAAACATAAACATTATGAACATTGAGCTCCATGTTCATACAAAGTAGACTGCTGATACTATCTGAGAATTAGCAGGTTTAAATACATCAACATAAGAAGGATGTGGACCTGCTTGAGCAAGTCCAGAGACCACAGAGATGATCAGAGGGCTGGAGCACCTCTCCTATGAAGATAAACTAGAAGAGCTGGGCCTGTTCAGCCTGGGAAGAAGGCGTCAGGAAAACCATATAGCAGCCTTCCAGTACCTAAAGGTGGACTACAGGAGTGCTGGAGAGGAAATTTTATAAGAAGTAGTGATAGAACAAGGGATAATGGCTTTAAACTGAAAGAGGGTAGATTTAGGTTAGATATTATGAAAAAAATCTATACTATGAGTGTTGTGAGGCCCTGGAAGAAGTTGCCCAGAGAAGTTGTGGCTGCTCCATTCCTGGAAGTGTTCAAGGCCAGACTGGATGGGAATTTGAGTAACCTGGTCTAGTGGAAGGTGCCCTTGCCTGTGGCAGGGGTGTTGGAACAAAATTATCTTTAAGGACCCTTTCAACCCTAACCATTCTCTGATTCTATAATCTTACATATACCTGTATTTACACAGCAGTTAAAGCAGCAATAGCACTGCCATGTTAGCTTAAAAAGCCTAATGACCCAAACTGAAAAGTTAACATGGCAGAGGAGCTAGGAATAAAGATAAAAGTTAATGCAGTCAAATAACTGGTGAACAGGGTATCACTGGCGTCTCCTGTGCTGATAAGATCTACAGTGCGCAAATACCATCTCTGCTGGGAAAACTTACCATGGAACAGTATTGTGTTCACCTTTGTGAGGATCCAGCAAAAAAGCTGTATCTGTCCTTAAATAATTCTTAGCATTTTTTTAATGTTGTCTGCTTATGTTTATCAGCTGTGTAGGTCAAATGATTTTATAAACTCACAGAGGTAGTCTCTCATAAGTAAGAACACTGGTCTAGAAAGCAGGAGACTTGTCTGGTAGAACTTTCTTGTCCACTAGCCTTCCATATGACTCTCAGAAAGATACTCTTTTGCTCCTCTGTTTCCATTGCTTAGACTTCAGACTTACTTTTTTTGACTAAGAGCTGTCTCTTAATGTATTTTCATATACTTCCTAACACAATGATATGACCTCAGTTGGTATGTTTGAGCACAACCAACACACTAATATTAAAAACAAGGGGACAAAATCTACAGAAAATCTTCTGCCAGACAAAACTTGCATGAAAATTACATACAATAAATCTCTTCAATTATTACCATCACAACTGTTTTCCAAACACCAGAGTAATACACTCTGTATTTCCTCTATTGTTTAGCCATTTAACAAGGGATTTAGTGAACTATTCCTTTTTCTATTTCACAAAAGCCCTTATTTTATTTTTGCCCAGTTTTGTAGGGAATAATTTAAATAGACTTTCAATAGGACATTGAGTGTTTCTCCCTTGTAGTTGTTCTTTGCAATGCAAATTTGCAATATTTTTATAACATAAAGTTGTCTGGTGGGTTCTCTCATATTAAAATGAGCAATCAGAAAAATGTGCTGCAGAAATTCAAAGGGTGAGAACAACAATAACATAAATAATTGAGATTTGATTGCCTTGCTGGTCAATGGGCAATACTATTGTGAATATTTCATAAAAAACCAAAGATACATGGAATCTTCATTAAAATGAGAAAGAACTTCTGGTGAGCTTTATGCCTCACTTAAAATATGCATCTGTGAATACTGAATTATAACTATCTTCTCTCAGCTATCAGTAAAATCACAAACATTGTAACTCATACAACCATAGAATAAATGAAACAGTGAAAGAAACATCAGAAATCACCTAATTTCCTTGCAGCGTTTAATCAGGTATCTTGCTATTTTCCTATTCTGCAGTGATCCTTTCTTGTAATAAAAGTCCTCTATATGCCAAGCATGTCTTAAAAAATGCTTAAATATTTTACAAATAACATCTTGCTCTTTATACACTACACCATATTTATTTATTCAATATACCTCACAATATACAGCATTATTTTGTGCTGTAGCTGATTTAATTATTCTACCTAGGACTAACTAGTGTAAGTCTTAGTATACTGGAATACAGAAGTTATAAATTAGACCATTTCTATTATTACATAGATCTCCAATTCAAAGAATAAAGTTTGCAAGCTTGTTTTAAACGTTAAAGTTTCTAACATGTTAAACAAGAACAAAAATACAAATGACCAAATGAGATTTCTATTACCCAGCACACATGTTAAGAAGTCTAAACCAGTCAATTTGAAGAGCTGAAAACGGGGACAAATTTTACTCCCCAGCTTCCTTCACTTTTACAGGGTTTTCTGATGAAATTCAGTTAACCACCAGCTTTACTTTATGGCTGTGAAACTCATCTTCATTCCATAAGATGAACTTTTGAAACCACATCTCCCATTTCACAGATGTTCCTCCTACAGCGCTGTGCCTAACTACAGAATAGTGAAGACAATGGTCCTTTTTACAGTTTTGCTGTGTCCCAGTGCAGGAAAGAGCACAGGACTTGAAGCAAAGGGAATGGGAGCAAGTTCTCAGATTCTACATCCCAGTAACTCCTATGCATTTCTTTGGAGGGCAGGGGCAAGAAAGGACCATGATGGTCTTATTGGACCTCTGCTCCCTTAGCTGCTTATGCATTTTACCAATGACTTTTCTGTGTACAATACAAAATTTTGCTTTGAATAGACAGCATTTTAGACAAACTGCAAAACAATCTGGGACATATGGATACTTGAGGACTTAAGCTGTTTCAAGGGATTTTGAGAGTGATTGATTCATGTCACTATCTTCCTAGTTGTACAGCCATTTCTCATCTTAAAAGAATGATTGGAACTCATCAGCCCAGTTGAATTTCTATGGAATACTCAAAATTTGTCTCTGAAGTTATCCCTATTAACTTTGCTATGCTGAGTGGAACAATGAGGTCAACCTGTAACAATTCTGGTGGAATTAAAATCTATGATAAAATTTTGCCTTCAAAAAGTTTTGTAATTCTTTCAGGAGCGTCTACATATTTATGTGCTTTTATTCTAGAGCTATTTTGTTTTCTTTTGTTAATAAAATGTTTCTTTCTTTAAAGCAAATAGAAAAAGTCTATGCATTTGAATGAACTAAATATTACTTGCAGTGACTTCAGGCAAAATTAGGTTCTACTGAGGAAAAAATGAAACAAGAAAACTGAAAATCTTTGAAAATAATCTTAAATGTTTTCTGTAAATAGATTAGAACCACAATATTTATATATATAGACGTTAATATCAAACTTACATGTACTATTATTTACAAGAAAATGTTAGGGAAAATGAAACATCCCTCCCTGCAGAAAAATTCAGTTTGAGTTCATGTGCCGAGCTGAGCTAGGAAATAAACAATACTCTCTATTAGATCTGTATGAAATCAGAAGACTAATTCAGTACAGAATGATTTTTAAATATGAAAATTCTCATTACTGGCAGCTTATTCTAAGCACCCTTGAATTCCTGATCTTAATTTTACTATTTATAACAATAAAGCTTGCACAGTAAGATGCATAGTACAGGTCTGATAATTACAAATCCTTCCAAGAAAGACAGAGAAAGACCTAAATAGACGTGTGGTTAGACAGTGATGTCAATCTTCACAATGAAATCCACAATGAAAAAAGTACAGCCTGTAAAAAATTAATTGCTAGGAGATTTGGGGGTCGAGTTAAACATGGGCATCCTGGCAAACACCAAACATCATGGTATCAGTCCTTAAAAAGACAAAACGAACACTATAACACATGGTCAGTCTTTGATAAAAAACACTTGGGGTTTTGCTCTTTTTATCATTTCCAAGCAATTTTTCTCTGCCATTCTATTACCCAGACTCAGTCAGTAGCTGAACTTCTGTAAATATCAGGATTTAATCGTTGCTTTAATAGTTGAACTTGTCTGTGATTTAGTATCCTTACGGTCTAAGAACTGATAAATCTTAAAATGTTTATTGAGAAAAAAAATAATGCCATAACATTTTTTCTCACCTTTTGTCATGGTTTAAGTTAAGTCAGCCACGCAGCCTCTCTCTCACTTTCCCCTCCTCCCCCCCGCCTCCCCCTCGCTCCCAGAGGGATGGGGAGGAGAATTGAAAGAATGTAAATCCCACTGATAGAGATAAGAACAGTCCAGTAACTAAGGTATAACACAAACCACTACTGCTACCACCAACAATGATAAGGGAAGTGACAAGGAAAGAAAAAGACAACCGCTCACCACCCACCGACTGACACTCAGCCTGACAGAGCAGTGATCTAGTCCTTCTGTGTAACTGTCCCCAGTTTATATAGTGGGCATGACATGCTGTGATATGGAATACCCCTTCGGTTAGTTTGGGCCAGGTGTCCTGTCTCTGCTTCCTCCCGGCTTCCCCTCCTCCCTGGCAGACAATGAGACTTAGAAAGTCCTTGGTCATGGTAAATATTACTGAGCAGCAACTAAAACCATCGGTGTTACCAGCTTTGTTCCCAGGCCTAAAGTCAAAAGCACAGCACTGCACCAGGTACTAAGAAGGAGAAAAATGACTGCTCCTGCTGAACCCGTGACAGTATCCATCCCTTATTCCATAGTATTCACGTCATGCTCAGATCCCACATTTTCAATATACCATCACTCTTATATATATATACATATATATACATCCACAGAGAGAGAGAGAAAGAGAGAGAGAGAGAGAGCATTCCTTAGTGCATGGACCAATCCCTATAAAGCTGCTGAGTCCATCCAGTCCATGATGTCAGGCTCCATCTCTTGTAACAGTCTTTCAGAGCAGGAGAGGCTGTGTGCAGTGTTCACATCCGTGAATAACCTGGGCAATAGTGTCCATTGCTAAATCCACCCCTCGATCATGAGTCCGTCTGTACATTGCATCTCTGCCCTGATGGTCTGAAGTGTCATGGGCCCACCAGGCTCAAAATAATTCACCCTCCTCTCCAGCAGTTTCTGCAGCTTGTCCTTGGGCCTCCATATAGCTGCCTTCCATCTCCAATGCTTCCAAAGCACTGGAGGGGCTCAGTGGACTAGATACTTGCCCATACCCCACACCCCCTGCCACTCATGGCTGTCCAGCCTTGGGGAAAATCTCTGGGTCCTCCTATATCATCGTCTAACCCTAGACGAGACCCAAACACGACCCCGCTTAACTTTCGAGATCAGACAAAATGGTCATGGGTGAAACACAATCTGTATGTGTGCCAACATGCTGATCCCCATCACAATAAGCAGGCAGGTCTCAAAGGTACCCAAAGGCCATTCAAAACCTTTAAAACTCTCAAATGACACTGCTGTACTTGTCACTGGGGCTGGCATAGCTGCTGTGCTTGGAACTGGAGCAGCTGCCCTGTCTGTTGCAGTCGGAGTTTGAGTAGCTGCTGTACTTGTCACTGGGGCTGGTGTAGCTGCTGTGCTTGGGGCTGGTGTAGCTGCTGTGCTTGGGGCTGGTGTAGCTGCTGTGCTTGGAGTTGGAGTAGCTGCATTATCTGTTGCATTCAGACGTTGAGTAGATGCTGTACTTGTCACTAGGGTGTGTGGGAATGTCTCCCTCATAGGCTGACCACCCAAGGAGAAAAAAGACGTGTAATTGCTATATAATTCTATTATATACCTCCCAAAGTATACAGGTGGTGACCACACTGGGAACGCAAGCCAGATCAGTTTCATGATCAGTGATTGGATTGTATTACAAGTCATTACCATAAAGTACAATGAAACAAGAACCTTAGCCCAAGGCCCCCAGCTGATAAACACTAACACAGCAAATACCGGCTGTAAGCAAGGCACGACATGCTGAAACTGTGAGATCAAGAGCAACAACTTTGAGAGCCAATAAATCAGCATTGTGACAAGAGACTACTAATCCAAAACAATAAATGCTTATCACAAATACCATTAGACACGCTCTGGTCAGGTTTGTCATTATCTCAACCCTTTGTGCCCCATGTTGGGCGCCAAAAAGAGCTGTCATGGTTTAAGCTCAGTCAGCCATGCAGCCCCTCTCTCACTCCCCTCCTTTCCTCCCTCCCCACTCCCTGAGGGATGGGGAGGAGAATTGAAAGAATGTAACTCCCACCGGTTGAGATAAGAACAGTCCAGTAACTAAGGTATAACACAAACCACTGCTGCTACCACCAATAATAATAATGATAAGGAAAACAACAAGGGAAGAGAATACAACCACTCACCACCCACTGACTGATAGCCAGCCCTGAATGAGCAGTGATCTAACCCTTCTGGGTAACTGTCCCCAGTTTTTATAGTGGGCATGATGTGCCGTGGTATGGAATACCTCTTTGGTTGGTTTGGGTCAGGTGTCCTGTCTCCACTTCCTCCTGGCTTCCCCTCCTCCCTGGCAGACATAAGGCTCAGAAAGTCCTTGGTCAGGGTAAATATTACTGAGCAGCAACTAAAACCACCGGTGTTATGAGCATTGTTCCCAGGCCGAAAGTCAAAAACACAGCACTGCACCAGCTACTAAGAAGGAGAAAAATGACTGCTACTGCTGAACCCAGGACAAAATTACTTTTTAGCAGCAGTGACAACATAAATACTTCTGTAATGTTGCCAACAAATTTAAGACATTTAAAAACTGTAAGTGCCCTTTTGAAGGTTAAATCTTTTATAGCATAGATTTATCTTGCATTGTTACTAATATTTTAAGGAGGAAATTCAATATTCATGTTAATTCCTTTAATAAGCTGTCACTAAAAACTATTTTATTTCCATTAAATCAGTCCTTGAAAATCCCCCATAAAATTTTGCATACCTGTTGGAAATAAGAATATTGGATATTTCATGGTAAGGGGAGGGATAGAGAGAGAGAAGAGAGAGGAAAACAGGAAGCTATCACTAAAATATATTTTGTCTTGGAAAATACTTTTCTACTTTCTATTTTAAATTCATTTTTAATGAATTAATATATCTAGGTCACACAAATAAAGAAATGAGTTATTCATAAGATTGTTAGTTAAATCCACATCAAAATACTCTGGGCTTTTCCAGTCCTCATTAAAATCAAAGAATCTGCTTCTTCTCTCTCTCCCCAAGATATTCTGCCTTTTTATTTTTATTTTGTATGGTTTAGCTTTAAATTTTCCTTTCAATTATTTTGAAGAAGAGGTTGATACATCATGTCTATAACACACATAATGTTCCCTTCAATCTAGCATTTCTGGAGCTGTATAAATGACAAAATACATCAATACTTGCTATGACACATCTTGTTGAAAATGAAGGAATAAAAATTAAAATGATATAGCAGATCACACTTTGTCTCCTGTTGTCACTCTTCTCAAAGAGGCAAATACTCTCTTTTTGAGGAGAGTGAATAAAATGCATCCAGAATCCCAAGGAGAGAGAGAAACAAGGAGAAGGTCTGAGGTCTGTTCATGTGGACAGAAGCTAGAGATTCTTATTGCCCTGCACTAGTTCATGATGATGGGATTTTTTCCCACTGAAATGGGCAGAAATAAATGAAGCCCATTAGCAAAGTTATAGGGATTTTTCCTGCCATTCACATGCTCTTTGTTCTCTGGATATAGAAAATAACCTTACATAATTTTGCAAAGAAATACATTTCCCTAATATAATTTTTTGACGAGCCCTCAGTCATGGGTCTCCCATATATTTAACCCATGTTAAATACAATGTTTTCTTTATTTGTCAAGTGTAAAATAAAACCATCTGTTGGCTAGGATAAAAAAATAATGCTTATGATAGTGCATGCCAGTATAACTATGTAAATCATACATCAAATTCAGGAGAAAATATTAAAACAAACCAACAAACCAATCAACTAAATAAATAATTAAATAAATAGACTTATTTGGGATTCAGAGTGAAAAGGACTTTGAAATAGAGTAAAGAAGTTTCATTACTGAACTGTCCAACCTCATGAAGAGCTATGCCCTTACAGGGAATACCTGAGAGATGCGGACATTGAGATCACTTACAAATTCCAGAATGGGACCTTCAGTATTATCCCTCAGGTAATGCCTCACTTTTTAAAATGTCTCCAGGAGAGAGAGTACAACCAGAATATTTTGACACTAATGAAAAACAAAGAAATAAAGGGTTAACTTTCATACTTTTCTTCAACATGTCTTGGTTGCATGTTATGCTTGGAATATGCCAACCCAAACCGTTGATCGAAACTTTTCATCTTGGGATGTACTGCTTTTGTGTGCTGTCAGTCAGGCTCTTGGAGGTAGAACTGAACAAGATTTTTAAATTTGCTTTAATTTTTTTTTAAAGAAAAAAATCAAACAGAAGTTGGTGACATTTCCCTTCACTTCCAATATTTTGATCAGATCTATTTGTAGAATCATAGAATAGAATCATAGAGTAGTTAGGGCTGGAAAGGACCTTAAGATCATCTAGTTTCAAACCCCCTGCTATGGGCAGGGACACCTCACACTGAACCATGTCACCCAAGGCTCTGTCCAACCTGGCCTTGAACACCACCAGCGACGGAGCATTCACAACTTCCCTGGGCAACCCATTCCAGTACCTCACCACCCTTACAGTAAAGAATTTCTTCCTCATGTTATAGCCAGCTATATCATCTCCTTTGAGTCATCATTTACCATTCATACAGCAAGATATATTAATCTTTCCTCATCAGTCATTCCTGCTGGCTTTTTAATAATTTTTAATTCATTTCTAACTTTCTACAGTTTCTGTGGCCTAAATATTTCCAACCTTCACTTTTAGATATAGTGAAATTAAAAGTTGGAAGACTTTGGTTTTTCTTTTCATTTGGTGACAGAGTGATACTATGGATTGCCTAAAAATATCATAGCTACATTTGCTGTCATATGACATTTCAAGCTAATCTCATGTTCACTAGGATTGCTAGGTCTTATTTGGCAGTGTTGCTTCCTCTGTGTTTTTGCTTTCTCTTCAGCTTCATATCACTGCAAGAATTAAATGAGCCTTGGCAAATAAGACAGTCTCCTACTACAAGTCTTTATATTTAACACCTTTCTAACAGACCTCAGTTTTCTCTGCTTTCAAGGGAGTTCACAGCCCCAAAGCACAACTTCTTCTGAAATTTAACCAGTGAATTCTTTTAATGCTTTAGAATTTAAAACCATTTTTTTTTTTTTAACCAGGTGTAATAACGATACCCATGACATGGTTAGATTTTTCTCCCACAACACAATTCTTGTTCCAAACCTCTGTTAAACACTGTTCTTAGGGACACATGACAGCAAACACAAATAGGCTGGGCTGATATGAATTATTTTCTCAAAGGATTCTTAAGGTAAAAATATTATTTTGGTAAATTTGACATGTCTTTTTAAGAGTAGCATCCAATCATTATTGCTTGTGAAATAGCTACAGTTGACTCACAGATGGAATATTTCAGCCAGTTTTATTCTACTGAATACTCCAAGAAAAGTTCTGGTAGCATTATTTTGACTAGGATTTTGCTCCCTTTCGCTTCCTCTATTATTTTATAAGAGTTTGAAATCGGATTTGAGGAATTTCATGGTCTAGACTACTGAATATCAAACAGGAAGTCAAGAGCTTCCAAATTGTAATCCTAGCTCTTGTACACACTTGCTAAAAGGCCTTATACAAGTCACTTAACATCTCCATCTTGTCCTCTTTCTTCAAAAACTGGCAATAATACTGATGATAGTCCATTTCAGTACATCGTTGCATGAATGAAATGAAAGAATGCAAAACACTGCAAATGCTGTGGCCATTGGATGTTTAATAGAAAATACTAGTTCCATTGGAAACATAGGACATTGTTTTGAGGATTAGTGATATCTTTGTTTTTCCTGTCTATACCACTTGTACCTGTCTATTTCTAAGTAATTTTCTGTATTCTATGTTCCTGGATATTTTTTTTTATAATTTATCTCCCAAATAAGTTGGTCAAAATAATTATCTGCTCTTCCATATTGGAGGTATTTGAGAATACTTGACTTTCTTAATCAGAGGCAAATTAGAATCACATTTGCTAACACATTCACTCCATAATGTCTTTCTCAGAATTCTGTCCTGGGGATTTATGCCAGATGACCATATTACGCATCTGATGTAGAGGAAAAAAAGCTAGTATTGACAACCAAGGAATTCTGATATCAGACTTCAGGTCTGATGGTAACTTTCCAAAATGATGCAGTAAATCACTGGCATATTGTGTTTTTGTTTCATCTATCCCATTTACTTACCCTGTTCATTCAGCCTTGGCTAGATCTTTGTATCTGTCATGCATGCACTGCGTTTTTAAAACCCAAGCACATCTGGAGGCCACATGTAATAGATTGTCATATCTCTTCAGACTCTTGGTTTTATTCCTTAGCCTGTATAGTACACCCTGAGTCAGGAACCCTAGGTTACTATTCACCACAAAACACCTGAATGATTTTTTATCTAGAACATCTAGTCTATCTTTTCATACACTGAATCTTTGTGCATATATCAAAGTTTGAGATTACAAAAGTTGTCAAGAAAAAAAGATACTCTCACCTCTGAGGATATGCAAGAAGATATCTGAAATTCCTTTAGTCCATAAACCTTAGAATTCATTGTGCTCACAATGTGACAATGGAATTTTCCACATGTGACTATGTGTGGGACTATATATGGGTTTAATGCATATATATGGCATATAGGCATCTGATGAATAAAAACGTGAAGAAAATCTGAATATAGATGTAATGATGATGTTAGAGTCTTAAAGTTAGTCCTGTATTTGGATCTGATTTCAGGTCCTTTTCCACCACAGTCATGCAACCATTTATAACCCTTATAAACTAGATCCATAGACTCTCCTGGGTTCCTACCATTTCATAAACACAAAGATATCTGCGGAAGTCTTCTTCCTCTACCATCTCATCTTGAAGGCATCTGAAGCTTAATTGCAATTCAGTTTCTAACACTGAAGCTTACAAGTAGTCTAATGTCTGCAGAAGTATCTTTAAAATTTTTTAGGATGGTGTGGTTTGATATATATATAGTATGTTTAAATCTGTCCAAATTAATTCATTGACCTATCTTGTCTGCAGACACTATTTCAGTAACTTTTCTCTGCTATGACTATCAAGGAGACAAAACCCAGTGTCCTTTCACAGTGTTTTAAGTGATAGTTCAACACTTAGGACATTATATGGGACAATGGAAACCTTCATTCGAGTCTCTGCTGCTGAAAATCAGAATGTGCAGTCTTTGTTTTCTGAGTGTGTTCCTTGGGTCTCTTAGCAATCTGTGTAGTGTGGCTGCTTCGATGTCTTGCCCCTACACCTCCCTTTCTAGATTTTCACTAAAAGCATTTGACATTTACTTTGTAATTAAATCTACGGAAATTTTATCCCCAAATCTTACTAGGCACTTAACTTTTAATGCACATATAATTTTAATATGAGGCCATTTGTTTTTCAGTTCTGCACTAAGACATGGGAATTCAATGATTCTTAGCACAGTAACATTTTCAATTGTTACTGAGAGATCACAAAGCCTTCCTACACAATACCACATACCATATAAAAAGACCCACTAGGTAGTTTAAGAAATGTGTTGAAAGAAATGTGCTCAATTACAGTGTGCATCATGGAGAATCCCAGAAAAAACAGGCTATTTTTTCTCTTTAATATCCATCATATATACACACAAAAAGTCTTGTCTGTTCCCTCTTTATCTATTTCATTAAAAGCCAAACAGAAATTGGCTCAGACTTTTTTTCCAATATTTATCAAACTTTGAAGTTTCAGGAGTAACTTTTTCCTGCAGGTGGTAGATACAAGTGAGATTTTAATTTAGTTTAGAATAATAGTAAATCTTGGTGAAGCTGTGATTTTACTCTAGCAGACATCTGAGGCACAATCCCAATGATAATAATACCTACTCAGATTACTGTTTTATTTACTTAATGCGCATTTAGAGATTCATTTAACCAAACACAATGGAACAAGAAGATATTGCCCAAGATATTTTTCTAAAACCATTGTCCTGAACATTAATCAAACACATTACTACAGATTTTTTTGATGCAAATCCATACAAAACCTGTTGGCAATGTATCTTTTCTAGCAGCATGTTTATCTGAGCAAATGGTGATTTTCCAGGACAGCACCTAATAATTTAATGTCAGTAGGTACCTTGTCCCCTGGAACCCAAATCTATGTACCGTTGAATGCTGTAGAATTTGGTCCTAGCTGCATATTCCTGGTCTGGGTTAACCCTTTGCAAAGAGCTCAATAAAAAGTCTGTTTATCTTCAGATAAGTCTAAAGTGTCATTGTCTTTTCTTGTAATGACTTCTTGTATCATAAATGTCATATTTTAATTTCTTGACCTCTATATCACCTGTCTCATATATTCTTTCTTTCTTCCCATATTTACCTTGCTCTGCTCAAGTCCATTCACATTATTTCTTACTCAAGTCCACTTTCTTCTATTCTGCTGAGTCCTTACTACAGATTTTTCTCCATCTCAACCTTAGAAGAGCAACACCAACATAAAATTTGTCGCACTGCTTTTGCCTATGGGCCTGGCCAGTAGCTAATTTATTTGTATCAGCAGCTATTTTTTTTTTTATTACTATTACTCTATATTGTACCTAAAAGAGCGTGGTCTTTTAAGCACTGGGACCAGCAACACCTGAAGTGACTGTAAACTGTCATTCTCTATCAGTAGCAGAATTTTAACTGAAATGAAACTGAACTTTTGCCTCTTAATATGCTTCAGAAGGGATATCACTAGACTTTTCAGCTCCAGTATACATTTAGACTAAAAAAGAAAGATTCCAGTAATACTGAATACGCAGCACATTGCTTTTTCTCTTTCCACACTTTAGACACATATGGGACAGGATGAAATAAAAGGAGAAAGGAAAATATTTCCACTAAATTTTCAAAATAAAAAATGTGTTATGATTTATTTTTAGGTCAAAGAAATACAAGTCAAAAATAATTATCTTAAAAACTTCTGTAGAAATCATTAAAATCCAGAATATTTAACATAAATATACATTCTATTATCTCTCCTGTGTCACAGGAGATTGAAAAAAATTGTGTCTAGAGAAACCTCCATATGAAGTGGGCAATTTTATTCTATATTTTATTTAGATATTTTATTCTATTGAATATATCCTATCTCTGGCATCATCATATAGAGCTGTAAAGTATCTGATGAGAGTGAGTAAAAACTGGTTAGAACAAATAATTTACAATGAATAATTTATCCCTGGAATTTTCCACTCTGTAAAGATTTTTCTATAGCTCTTGCTGTCATAATATCTAACCTGTGCTCTAAAGGATGATATTATTAGAATGATTTATTACTATGGTAAATCTGCTTTAAACCTCAGCATAGGTTTCACTAACCAAGAACAAATACAGGCTGGGCAGAGAATGGATTGAGAGTAGCCTTGAGTGGAAAGTCTTGGGGGGTGTTGATCAATGAGGAGATCAATATGAGCAAAAAGTGTGTACTTGCAGCCAAGAAAGCCAATTGTATGCTGGGCTGCAGCAAAAGCATTGCGATCAGCAGGTCAAGAGAGATGATTTTCCTCACCTACTATGCTCTCATGAAGCCCACCTGTATTACTGTGCTCAGCTCTAGGGCCCCCAGCATAAGAAAGATGTGGACGTGTTGGAATGAGTCCAGAGGAGGGCCATGAAGATGTTCAGAGTGCTGGAGCACCCCTCCTATGAAGACAGACTGAAAGAGGTGGGCTTGTCCAGCCTGGTGTCATGGGTTCAGCAGCAACAGTCATTTTTCTCCTTCTTGGTAGCTGGTGCAGTGCTCTGTTTTTGATTTTGGGCCTGGGAACAGTGCTGATAACACCAGTGTTTTCAGTTACTGCTTGGTAATGTTTTGGTCTGACCAAGGACTTTCTGAGCCTCATGCTCTGCCATGGAGGAGGGGGAGCCAGGAGGAAGCAGAGACAGGACACCTGACCCAAACTGACCAAAGAGGTTATTCCATACCACAGCACGTCATGTCCAGGATGTGAAGAGGAGAGCAGAGACCCGGAAGGGGGTAGTGGTGCAGTGGTAGGTGGACTGGGGGTGCACAGAATGGTCAGGTTTTTTGGGCACTGGGGGGTGCACTGGCTGGGTCGGACTTGGTGAACAGTTGTATTCTTTTTCCTTGTATTTCTCTTGTACTTCTCTGTCATTATTATTACTGGTGGTAGCAGTAGTGATTTGTGTTATACCTTAGTTACTAAACTGTTCTTATCTCAACCTGTGCGAGTTGCATTCTTTTGATTCTCCCCCCCATCCCCCCAGGACTGGGAGAAGAAAGAGAGGAGTGAGAAAACTGCATGGGTGGGAGGCTTAAACCATGACACCTGGAGAAGAAAAGGCTCGAGGGAGACCTTATAGCAGTCTTCCAGTACCTAAAGGCGTACTACAAGACTGCTGGAGACGAAATTTTTATAAGAGGAAGTAGGACAAAGGGGAATGGGTTTAAACCGAAAGAGTGTAGATTTAGATTAGATATTGTGGAGAAAGTCTTTACTGCAGTGGTGGTGAGACACTGGAAGAAGTTGCCCAGAGAAGTTGTCGATGCCCTATCCCTGGCAGTGCTTCAAGGCCAGGTTGGATGGGGTTTTGAGTAACCTGGTCTAGTGGAAGGTGTCTCTGCCTGTGGCAGGGGTGTTGGAACCAGATTATCTTTAAGGTCCTTTCAAACACAAACCATCCTATGATTCTATGATGACTCAACTGGGACAAGAAAGGGTATAAATTGAGAGGAGAGGGGTTTTGCTGTTGTTTTTGTGTTACCCTTGCAAGTTAATCTGAATAGATGCACTTTACGTTTTGTTATTTCACAGCTTGCAATGACTAAGGTTTTTTTCCTTGTAAATACAGATCAGCTACAAACAGCTTTTGATAGCACTCAATTCTCAATATTAAATATTCCAAATATTCTTTAATTTTATATAGTTTACCTAGATTTAATTTGACCTAGTATGTCCAACATTATTATTTGCTTCCAATTAATTTTAGTGTTTCTTCTACCAAGTTTGCTTAGGAAACTCAAATAAATGTTCAAAAATATTCACACCAATGAAATTTGGCTACTCGTAGCTGAAATATAAAGTGACCACAGAAGCAGGAAAACCTGTGTGTATGAAAGCTATGGAAGAATGTTTCTGGTGGTTTTTTCACTTGGCTTAAGTGATCAGCTTTGGCAGCTCAAACTGATTATTTTCAGTCCATATTATCTTCTCATCCCAATTAAATATAAAACATGTGATGCTGCATGTGCTTAACTTAGTCTTGTCAACAAATATTAATTATTTGACAGAGATAACTATTTTGAAACCAAAATATACGCAGCACGGACCACGGTGGTCTTTTAACATGCAAGTTTTAGCTACCCAAACAAATTGCATACAACATACAGTCTTTGACTTCCTTTAGTATTAGTGTCATGGTTTAAACCGAGCTCTAAATCAGCCACACAGTCATTAGCGCACTTCCCTCCTTCCTCCCCTCACTCCTGGAGGGATGGGGAGGAGAACTGAAAGAATGTAACTCTCACCGGTTGAGATAAGAACAGTCCAGTAACTAAGGTATAACACAAAATACTACTGCTACCATCAATAATAATATTTCTGATAACGGAAACAACAAGGGAAGAAAATACAACCGCTCACCACCCACTGACTGATACCCAGCCTGAAAGAGCAGTGATCTAACCCTTCCGGGTAACTGCCCCCAGTTGATATAGTAGGTATGATGTGCTGTGGTATGGAATACTTCTTTGGTTAGTTTGGGTCAGGTGTCCTGTCTCTGCTTCCACCCGGCTTCCCCTCCTCCCTGGCAGACATGAGGCTCAGAAAGTCCTTGGTCAGGGTAAACATTACTGAGCAGTAGCTAAAACCATTAGTGTTATCAGCATTGTTCCCAGGCCGAAAGTCAAAACCACAGCACTGCAGCAGCTACTAAGAAAAAATGACTGCTACTGCTGAACCCAGGACTATTAGTTATTCTCATAATGTGATTATGTATTCTTATATTCCTTTAAAAAAAAAAATAAAAAAAAAATCCTACTAAAGGTCATCTTACTTTTTTTCAAAACTGTATAGCTGGTTTGTTAGCAGTACAACACCAATTTCTACATATCTCATTTGTGTAGGTAAGTGATGAAAACTGTCATGTAAAGAAGAAACTGCTTGTCAGTTCTTAAACATGCTACATCAAGCTCTTTGAGGAAAAAAATAACTGGAATTATTTTAAATTCGGAAGAGTAATCTGTAGCTGAGTAACATCAGTCATCAGCATTAAACTGTGCCGCTTAAAATAGCCTTTTATTATTTTTATCCATCCTTGCTATGTTTCCTTTAGAAGTGATTATGTGTTGATTACAGCTGCTCTGATAAGTTATTCAACTCCTGATAACTGGGAAAATTTACCAGCTGTTGTGGAATAAGAAAACAGAATGGCAGATCAATAGGTACATTTAGAAGAGAATTTGGAATACATCTACTTCTGTAAATTAAATCTTTAAAGCTAGCCCACCTTCAATTATATAAGAATTTGCTTTTAAAATTACCTGCATATTTACAGCAAAAAGGTAATGATTTAACACTTTTTTACTGTTCTTTTTTTTTATTATTATTTTTCTTTGTAGAAAGAGCTAGGAACCTTAAGGAGAAAAGGTATTTGATGAAATGATTACTAGTCTCTTTTTCCTTCTTTTTAATCAATATGTGACTTTCACCCCTATCTTTAGTATTTACATAAAGGCAAGTCAAGCGCTATCAGCTTCTATAAAAGGAAAAGTACCTTCACAAGATACATTTGTCATGGTTAGGAGAAGAATCTGGACAAAATTTCACCACATAAGTATTTCTCAAAAGTGACTTCCTTAGATGTTTCTGGTAGTTTTTATTGAGCTATTTCTTCTTCTGTCTGTCAACTCCTCTAAAGGTGATAAAAAAAACAGTGTAAAGAAATGCATTTAAGAGAGTGGAAAATTGCAGCTATCTCTGTATTTTATACACTTGTAATCTAAAGATAACAACTTACTATTTGATGTATTTTCCTGCCTTCTGAATATTTGGAAAATGTTCTGAACAAGCCACCCATTCCAAAATGCTGAAGTTTTTTTGGAAACTGAGGTCATTACTACCAGTCCAAGATGAATTAGGAGTTCTGTGTGTACATGCATCTACAAAACAGCAACAAATTATGTAGACCTGCACAAATTCTTGCTTCCCTTACTGCAGCAATATACCAGAGACCTGTGAAATGCTGCGACTAATACTAAAGTATGATCTAAGGACAGTCAAAATGTCTGACAGAATAAAAAACCTTGTTCTCTTGTTTGTCATTGTCTGACCTATAAATCCTCAGGTGTGTAACTTGCACATTGGACTGCTTGACAGGAGTATGAAAGGGTGTCCTGGGTTCAGCTGTAACAGTGATTTTTCTCCTTCCTGGAGAAAGCTGGTGCAGTGCTGTGTTTCGGCTTTAGTCTGAGAACAATGCTGATAACACACCAATGTTTTAGTTGCTGCTAAGTGTCACGGTTTAAGCTCAGCTGATAACTCAGAACCATGTAGCTGGTCTGAAGGAATGAAAAATGCTTACTCTTATCAAGGACTTCTCAGCCTCAAGCTCTGGCAGTGAGGAGGGGTACAAGAAGCTGGGAGGGTGCAGAGACAGGACACCTGACCCAAACTAACCAAAGGGGTATTCCATACCATAGCATGTCATATCTAGTATATAAACTGGCAGAAGTCACCCAGAAAGCCCAGAATGCTATTTGGGTCAGGCTGGGTATCGGTTGTTAGGTGGTAAGCAATTGCATTGTGCGTCACTTCTGTTTATTGTTTGGGATTTTTTTCCTTCCCTTTTTAGCTTCATATTCTCTCCCCTTGTTATTTCCTTTATCATTATTACTGGTAGTAGTAGTAGTAGTTTTATATTACACTTTAGTTATTGGACTGTTCTTATCTCAACCCGTGGGGTTTACATTCTTGCGATTCTCCACCCCATCCTGTTGGTAACTCAGAACCATGCAGCAGCAATCTCACTCCCTCCCCTTCCCCCCCTCTCCTGGGGCCACATGAAAGTATGAGCAATACAGTCTGGTTGCAAAAGCTAAAGCAGAGATTTGAAATAACCTTGTCCAGAACAATTGCTTTGCAAAGCATGAACATTTAAAAGTGTTCTTGCACAGTTCAGTCTCTGGCTACCAAGACAATCCCTCCAAAAAGTTTCCATTGAAAAATGGGAAAAAATCTAACATAACATTATCAATCTCTTCATATGTTCTTATGTTTGGTGACAGAATTTGTTATGGATACGTAGTGAACCTTTTCACAAAGCATCATCAACAAAAGCATGCCATATATGTATAAAAATCATCTCCTGATTCTTGGTGTAAATGCCAATGTAAATACTTTCATGGCTTTCGCCTTCATCTTACGCTTCAGTGAGTAAAGAATGAAGAAACAGATGCACATGCAGTCATAATTTTCTGTAATACAAACTGCCCAAAAATAGAAAAGAATATTTATATGATACCTATTTCAATAACTATCTAGCCATCTTTTCAGAAAATCTCAAGGTACTTTTTCCTTCTCTGCACTACAAATTCAGCAAATCTCTAAGATAAATAGCAGAAAAAATATGCTGAGAACCTGAAAATATTAGCATTCTCTCAGACAACTAAGCTGTAAGGGTTATAAAGCAACTAATATGGCCTCAGTTAATGATCCTCTAAATTCAAATATACATCCTCCTTCTCTCTCACTATATAGTTTATGAAGTCAAACATATGCACTTTAAAAAGTCTAATATACAGATGTTAAAAAAATGCATAAAATCTTTTTTTCCAGCTACTAAAATCTAAAGAATCTTTAGAAATAAGCAGTTTGCAAATTGACATACATTTTTAATAAATGTTTAATTACAGATACAACAAAATGACATAAAGTGTCCCAGAGAATACCTGTTCCACCTGTTCTTAACAGACTCTGCTACAGGAAAAAGCTATGGAGCAGAGACTTTTCAATTTGTTGCTGATTGAAATGAAAAAAAGAATAGTTTCAGGTCAATTTAAAACAAAAACATTTCCCCCCTCTCAAACCAAAGTGAGAATTTGTGGCAAGTACACTCTTGGATAAAAGCTAGAAGACAAAACAAAACTGGAAGACAGACATTTTAAAATATCAGTATACGGGAAACTAATGTTTTCGCTAATGTTTTCAGATAATGTTTATGATTGCATGAGGCTGGTATTGCAAATATCTTATTTAGGGGATATGAGATAGAGACAAAATTGAGAATGACTTCCCTGGATCATGCACCTACAGTGCAGAAGGAACCTCTAGCATAATTGCTCTATGGCTCTCACCACTGATATTTTGACTTCTCATTCCCCCTTTTCTTTATCCTTGATAGTCCTGACAGAGAAGAGGGGAGCAGGAGATTTTCATAACCCTAAGAACATGGTTTCAACCATGGCCACCCAAATGAAAAGGGTTATTTTTTAAAATCATGTTGAGACAGTCTCCTTACACCACATTTCTATTAATTTTTGGTGAGGAGTTATGATGCCACCTGAAAAGTATAAAATAATTAAGATAAAAACAGAAAAACATAACCATATTTGAAAAGAATATTTGGTTTAAAAGGATTTGTAGAAGTTAAATAAGTTTAAACTTCTTGATCTGTTCCCTCCTCATGTTTTTAACAGATGTAATAACTTTTTTAATTTTCCTTTATGATCTCTGTTGTCTCTTTGAATCAGGCAGAACCTCTTTATCTAAAGATATTTTCCCTCTGAGTTGACTGACACCTTAATACCAAAGGAAACAAAGTAGCTATCAAGAAGGGGAATTTGTGCAGCTCAGGAGCTATTATTACTAAATAGTAAAAGATGTCACTGTTTCATCTACAAGACTATGAAAACAGCCTGAGACTCAGAAGACCTCATCAGAAACCTCTGTTTTCCATTGTGTAATGTAACCAGCAAAAGCTCTGGACTTCAAGCAAGTAACTGACTGAATTCAAACTTTGAAACACTAGGGGTCTAACTTTGAAAAGAAACAGAATGCTCAACACAGGGAGTATCAAAATGGTTAAAAAGCACAATGGAAAAACAAGTTGAATTCAGGAAAAAAGCATTTACGGATGGAGTAATTTTTCTCTCAGGAATGGGAAAACAAATAATGTCGCTCACAACAAGATTCTTAGGGGGTCTCTCCCTGCCCAAGAAAGTTATTTAATAGATTCAAAAGCTTTACTTTCCATCTATGGTCAGAACTATTACCCATTTGTAAACATTCATTATGTACAAATAAAATCCTAAGTTAGAAAAGCAGTAAAGATACTAAACCTATCCTTTTACATAACTGAGTGTGTTGTATTCATCTGTAGTTTAGTGAATCAGGTTTTACAATAAAAATCATTGCTTTTGTGATTCTTTTCTCCTTGGCTGGAAGTGGCAAAGTAAATAAGAGGCTGCAGTATGGGCGTGGACACTCAGAATAAAAGTAATGCCACTCCAGAAAATCTGTTTCTTCTACCTCATCCTGTTCCATTGTGATGAAAAATGTGGTACTTAAGCCAAATTTCTCTTGGAACATAATCTCCATTTCTCCGCTTCTCATTTCAAATTCAGTGAAGTTTAGGCTTGTCCTGACTTCCTGGTGACCTGCTGAGCTTTTGTGTTGAAGAGTTTTATCTCCTTGTCCAGGTCAAACACGTTGGCAAAATCAACAACTCTTAGAACATACAAAACTCTGGATAATATTACATAGTGTGAAGAATCCAGATTTAAATTCCTCAAATTTTGACTCTAAATCAGAAATGGTTCTGATCTCTAGTAATTCTGCAACTATTTTTCCCCTAGGAAAATATAATGCCTTCCCCCAGCAGCATGCATGAGAAATCAGTTAATATAGTGGCCAGTGCCATAGCAAAGTGGATGAGAAAATGAAAAATTGCATATGCAAGACATGGTTTGAATGCAAAAGAACCAATTTTTCAACAAATTAGAAAAAGCTATTGACCACCAATAACTAACTGAATGATGTCATCTGTCCTGGGAACTGAATGAAGCAGTGATCCTGTGGAAAAAAACCTCCATGTAAACATTTAATTCAAAGTCTGCCTGATGCCAAAGTTGGGCAAATGAGAATTAAAAGAGTAAAGGGAAAAAAGCTGTAATTTCCCAATGTCTGAGGTTGACTTTGCATTCTAACAAAAAAAGAAAAAAAAATCAAAACAAAAAACCAACCAATCAAAAAAACAAACTTCAGTTTGACAAAGAAACACCAAAGAAACAAATCAGTCCACACTCCCCCTGTTCCTCTCATCACCACACACATTCTACACCGCCAAAACTATTCATCACTGTCACCCATATGAATACCCAACAAGTATAAATCCATCACACATGCCAAGAACATTGTGGGGCATGGTCCTCTTTGGTACATCTCTGAAGACACAGTTACTTCAAGAAATAGTACTGAAACACTGATACCAATTCTCCACAAAATAGACATGATTTCAGAGCTTCTCACTGGCAGCTGCACTTAATTTCTTCTGGGCATTTTTCTGTAGTCATATACGATTTGGAAACACATACTTTTTAAAATTTTTCTTAAGGCTAAAGTTGGGCAGAATTTCATAAAAGTGATCCTACTTAAGCCTTTGCCTGGATACCATCTCTGGTACCCAAAGAAGAATAATATAAACACATTTTACATCCACAGATCTTGACCAATATTTATAGCACAACATTCCTACAAAACCCACTCTATTTCTGAAGTATTTTTTGTTTATTATTTTTTTGTATTTATTTGTCTTATTAATGGTTTCAGATGAAATAGCTTATTCCAACAGGGTTTAAAAGGTATGAAACTCTAAAAAAAATCAAAGTTTTCTGAGATTTTTTGCTAATAGGAATTTTTTTAAATACGAAAGTTTCTTTAAATCTTTTAGAATCCTTTGCATGTGTCTCCCAGAGTTTGAAACTTGAAAAATTCCAATTTAAATTTTGGTTGCTTTCGGTTCTTTTGTTTTGTTTTTTAACATAATAGGTAGGACTCAAAAACTTGATTAAAGGGGGAAAAAAAGTAAAAAAAGAAAAAAAACCCAGTATTTCCACATTATCATACCATATTGTAAGCTGAGGTACCGAGAAAAAGACGTCTTAAAGAACATATTTTTAAACTTTTTATAAAATTTGTATTTCTCAGCAATAGGAGAAAAGCATAAGTAGATCTACAGTAATTCTTCGAGGCCATGGCTTATATATGCTAAATATTGTCGAAATAAACCTTGGTAGGTAGAAAAAGATATGTAGTAGACTATAACCTTTCCCTGTTAATTAATAAAATTTAGTGTTCATAAGAGATGTCAAACAGAAAATCTTCACATTTCATAATGCTTTCACAGAGACAGGGGAGCTGCACTGTGGCAAATTGAAGTTTTGGGGAATCAAGTTACACAGTAAAAGAATTAGTTTCAATCTCCATTTGTCTATCTAAACCTCCGAGACTTCTTTCAGACCCTCAGACTGTAACTCCTTCCATGTTTCTACCTTTTCCTACCTCTTGCTCCACAGAGAAATAAAGCAAAACATGTACTAGAAATCTGTCTAGCACTTACAAAGCACTGTCTCTGAAATACAACACTTAAGTTTATATTTTTATTTTTAGTTTATAGCACTGGAAAATAAGACTGAGCTGGAAAGATGCTTTTAAGATATTATATGTCAGTGAATAGGGAAGAAGGATATGCTCATGAAATTATCGGGAAAAAATTCAGCATAGAGGTACATATCATGTGGTTATCTCATAGATGTTTAACCCAAATTTTGAGGGTGCTTTTTGAATATAGGTCCTAAATAAGTTCCCTCAAATCCTTTTATGACTCAAAATTCCTCCCTCCTGAAAAAAATAGCATCCTTCATTTGTGCTCTAGACTCCAGCTTCTATCTGTTGAATCATTGAAAGAGCAGCAAACTACAGAAATAATCGTTTAAATCTGTACAAAAAGCGTATCTAGCTCTAAAGTTTATTCTTCTGAGAAAGGCCACTAGAAGCAAAGCACAACCAGAGAATAATCTACAATATGTCTATCTGTTGCTCTCAAAAGGCATCAAACAGCTTATTACATTTACAAATTAGAAATAATGAATAAAGTCTAATTCAGAAAAGGACAATCAAGACTAAAATGAGTGATTACATTGAAATGTGTATAACAAAATTAAATATCCTTTGTTGATACTGAAATGAGGCCCAGCCTACCTACTTGGAGCTGGGCATAGTGTGTGCCCTGCCAGTCCAGGGAGTTCAGAGGCATCTGAAGTCAACTAGTAAAGCAGGCGACTTGGGCTTCTAGTCTAGTTTAGCACAGGCAACTGCTTCTTCAAAAACTGCACTTTTGTATCACGAATTAGAATGCAGCTTACATTCTATTTCAGTACACACTTTCAAACTGCACATTATGGGAAGCCAAAAACAGTCCACAATTTGACTTTAGACCCAGGTCACTCACAGTTATGTTCTCAGTCACATAAAAATCACTTGCACAATAATTCTTACTGATTTCACAGCTCTGGTGATCATTAAATTTTTAGTGATAACAGAACTGCATTCAATTCTGCTCAGATATAGATTAGATTTAGATTTCAGGCATGAATATTAATGAATTTCTCATTTTTTGTAACAAAAGTAACAAAAAATTAAAGATCCCTATTTCAGAATAACCCCTACTATTGGGAAAATTACCCTGGAAGTAAGAGAAAGTGGGAACTGGGAAAGTATAAAGTACATATACTCTCTCTAGCATTTGCAGGAAGTGGATAGAGCTACTCACCTGTAATTGGAGGAAATTCCACTTATTCTTAATGTGCTTTATCCTCTGTATCTGAAATTATGCCAAATTTACACATACATACTTCAGATATTCCCCCAAATCATAGAAGCCATCACACAAAGTGATTACTTTACCCTTCATCTCTGCTAATCTTATACTCCAAAAGGAAGTGTGTGAAATTCCCTTCCCTTAGCTTCATTTCTTGTATCAGAATAACAAGGGAAGTAAACAGAAATAGTTTTGGTTTAGTGTGTTAAGAACATAAAGTAATTGATACACATATGTATATAGTAAACAGAATGACAACTGCAAATCTGTAGAAAAGCTATTACAATGCTTTTGTAAGAAAAAAAAAGATTGGAGACAAGTCACAAAACCACAGCTATGCAGTCACAAACAAATAACCTCCTTGACCTGCCACTAGTACCTGCTCCGGAGGGATGAGAGCTTGTCTATCTCATGTGATGACCACAGGGAAGCTGCAATGGGATAATGAGAGAAACCAGCTGACGTGGTTTGACTGTTGCCACCAGTCCTTTGAACAACAGGGTATGGATTAAAGTGCTCTTCCAAGTGATCTAGTTTCTAGTCTCTCTTCTGTTTGCAGGTCACTTACTTAGGGCCAGAATAGTTGCACAGCGCCCTGAGCACTTTTTTATCCTGGGTGATGGCAATGACACCCACTCCTACTTTAAACACTGCTTCAGTCTCAGGTTAAGTGTTTCAAATGTGTATTGCAAGTATCAAATTCTACCTGCAAGTAGCTAGGGATATTAATAACTTCTATAGGATATCACTAAATCTGATGTATCCATAGATGTATTTACCTTTCCCATAAAAACTAGATCATTTCTGCTACATTCAGTCAAACTGAATAAAAGCTTACTGCACAAGTAACCCCTATTATTTCAATGGAACTATGGAGTATCACAGCACTTAAAAAAAGGTACAAACTGCAGATTTTAGTTAAATTACTTCTAAAGACTCAGTCTGGGTAGCAGAGGGCAAAAGGAAGATGAAGACGTGTCCTGGGTTCAGGAATATTCCATATAATATATTCATAATATATATCTCATAATATTTCACATGCAAGTTCCTAAGGCATATACAGAGATATGGTAACAGAAGATACAAAACAGCAACAACATAAAGGCATCTCAGAATTTCAAGAACTTCACAAAAATAAAGTTGTTCTTTCACAAAGAGGTGTTTTTTTTTTTTTTTTTTTTTTTTGTCAAAATTGGATGCAAAACAGTTTTGTTTTTGTAGTCATTGTCCACTAAAAAAACTTCATAAACATATGTATGGATGTGCACTGGTCTGAGGATCTGGGCTGGCAGTGTACAGCGCCCTGCTTGGAAACTGCTCTGGAATCTGGGGATAGTCAGGAGCAAATGCAACATGATGAGACTACAGTAACCAATTCAAAAAGCAAATAGTTACAAACAGCAAACCAAACTGCAGAGGGAAGACTTCTGTGGTAATTCACAAACTGCAATAAATAATGAGGACAGTTCTGTACAATATATGAACACAGAGATCACAGCAAAAATCCAAATGGTACTTTTGACATTGATAACTTCAAAAGGGAGAGATGAAATAATTACATTTATTCTACTGGCATTATTCAACTAATGATATTGGTTCTATATATATGAAAAGAAAAGCTTCAAATCCAAAGCAAATATGTTATTTGAAGAAACTGGGATAGCTAGTCAGGACATCTAGTTTACGCATAGATCTGGTGAGAACTGGCAATTTGTTATAACATTCTGTTCTGCGCTGCTTTTATTATATGGCTACTTATGGCAGGAAACTTCTGCTGCTTACTCATAAACAGACATTTAAATTACATTTAATCATAATTATACAACTAGCAGTGCTAATTAACACACCTTATCAACTAAGCAGCTCAATTCTTTGGTTCCCAGAACTCACAAAAATTGGAGAAAAATACCTCACTCCCATATACAGCATAAAGGTCAAAGTGTCTGAGCAGAAGAAAGACTAATGTGTTTCAAACAGTTCTAGTGTCAAGTATCTAACATTTGTTACCATAATAGAAATAATTTAAAGAAAAAAAATCTTAGAATGGCTAGTTTGCTGTATTAGCATATTGTAGACTTCCCATAGTGCCAGTTAAATTTCTGTTGGATTCCTTCATTGAAGAACACTAAAATATGAAACGTATAATCTGATAAATTTATAAACTATGATCTGCTACCTATGAAAGTAAGATGATACTACACAGAAGGGCATTTGAATCTCATGGTCCAGCACTGGGTACATTATCAGGTTTGGGGGTTTATATTTTTATAAAGAGTAATAATGACTGCAAGCAGGTTGGCGCAGCCATGCACAGAAAAAGACAGGAGATATGGTGTGGTCTGTACAGTTGCTTTACATTTCTTTTCTTGCTGGACAAATTCTTAAAAGCCAGTGTATATTCCTGCTACCTGACTTGCTCTGTCAACCACAGCATTATTCTAATGCCTATTGGTAAGCCCTATCCAAACCAATATTCAGTTTTCAGCTCCATTTTTACTAGCCAGAGATCGCAGAGCCACAAAATGGTTTGGGTTTGAAGGGACTTTAAATATCATGTAGTTCTAACTGCCCTGCCACACGCATGGACACCTTCCACTAGACCAAGTTGCTCAAAGCCCCATCCAGCCTGGCCTTGAACACTTCCAGGGATAGGGCATCTATAGCTACTCTGGGCAACCTGTGTCAGTGCCTCACCACCCTCATAGTGAAGATTTTTTTCCTAATATCCAATCCAAATCTACCCTCCTTCAGCTTATGCTGGCTTTCTATTCACAACTTCATTCCCAGAAAAAATTGTAATTCATTATTTTTCTATTATTAAAACATGTTAATTAAATTTCTCTTTTAAATATGATTTGGAATAACCCAAGAAAATGTTTCTAATGCTAAAGCTACTGACGCAGCTTGCTAACATACCTTCCAGGCATCATCTTAAAATGAAACTGTTCTTGAAAAATCAGCATTCAAAAATATGCATTCCTTCCAAAACTGCAGTACAAAGAAGTATTCCAAAAAAATACAGATAATAAATTTTATCACTCTGACACTTGCTCTAACACCATGCAGTTTATCTTTCCATGCTTCAGTAATCCTGGATTTGTGCGCAATCAAACCAAGGAGCCCATGGGTCATGACTACAGGCAGTCTTCCCACTGAGATCTATTTCTGCTTCCTCATTATGTCATCATTAGAATATAACCGGTAGCATCTCTTCCAGAGGGTTAACTATTCATTAATGCAGACAGATAAGACTGTGGTCCATTGAAAGTAATGAAGTGGAAACATCCACATTAGTTCTAAAGCCCTTGAGACCATGCCTGTGATATCCTCTGTAGTCCACAAAGCACTGCCGGGCACCTTCTATTGTAACTGGCAAGTGAAACACCCACAGTTTGTGCAGTCTGTGGCTCTGGAGTTTGCTGGGTTAGAAGGAAAAATTCATCGTCTCATCGGCTATCTTTATACTGCCTAGCCCAATCTCTACCTGTCCTAATATGATTTTTTGTTTGTTTTTTAAGCATCATGGTCGTTTTTTTATTTGCTAGCTGCACTTAATTCACAGTCAATTGAAGACAACCAAGTAGGAAGATGGTCAGACTTCAAATACATAAAGGGTTTCTGCTGTAGAAAAAAATAATGTATTCTCCATAGCCCTGATGGATAAGAAAGAGAATGCTAAGGTAAATAACATACAACAAGGAATGTAGGTAAAAACAGTAGCAAAATGTCTATAGGAAAGACAATATAAATGTACAATAAAACCACTGAATCCTGAACCAACCTCGTACAGGGCTGTGGGATCTCCATTAACAAAAGTGTTTAAGGTTGGACATACATCAGTACATTTCTTGACATATATTTTAACCTTATTTCAGAGCACGGAACAGATGATATAATCTCAAAAAAAAACCTTTCTGGATCTATTTTCCATACTTCTGTGATTATTTGCTATGTTATGGCAAGATCAGAAAACTCCATTAAAATTCAGCAACCTAAAGTGCTAATTGCTGTACTAATGCTATTTTAAGAGTCAATTCCTTTCTTAGAGAATTTATGATCTCATTTCAGATATGACACAAGGCAGTTGAAGGAATTGCGGGTGGCACAAAAGTGACAGACAATAACTTTACAGTTTATTTTCAAAGTGCAATTTGTGCTTTCAATCATGTAAAAGCTCTTAAAAAAAAGGTGGTTTCATGAAATAGATGGCCATTGATCTGCCAACCGTATAGCTCTGATGGGTTGCTCTACCAAAATCCATGCAACTCCTGTCTATTCTGACAAACAGACCCATTAGCTTGAGGAGTGTGGAGCACCACGAGGGAATAATTTCCATTCAGTCTCTGTTGTAATAGCATAGATTCATAGAATGGTTAAAGTTGGAAAGGACCTTAAAGTCCGTCTAGTTCCAACCCGCCTGCAAAAGGCAGGCACACCTTCCACTTGCTCAAAGCCCCATCCAACCTGGCCTTGAATACTTCCAGGGATGGGGCAGCCACAGCTTCTCTGGGAAATCCATTCCAGTGCCTCACCAACCTTACAACAAACAATTTCTTCATAATATCTGATCTAAATCTACCCTCCTCCAGCTTAAAGCTATTCTGTCTTGTGCTATCACTACCTCTTCTTATAAAAAGTCCCTTTCCAGCAGTAAAAGAATTACTGGCCTCTGGTAGGCATAGTTTCCAGGAGGTACTGCTCCATAATCTTTCCTGGCACTGAGGTGAGACTGACTGCATGTAGTTCCTTGGGTCTTCCTTTTTCACTTTTTAAAAAATGGTGGTTATGTTTTCCCTTTTGTAATTCGTGAGAACTTCACTGGACTGCCACAGTTTCTTCATACAGAAGTCAGGGAAACTAAGAAGGTAAACTAAGAGAATGGGAATGTGTTTAATTGTATTTGTTAATGTTTCAGTTCAAGAAGGTTGTTCTTTCTCAGGTTGTAGTTAAAGCCACATGAACTTTGCCTTTCGCTAAGAAGTATATTTTTACTTAATGGAGATCTGTTCCTTTGCAAAGTTTCCTTCTTTTACATAAGACTTGTTACTATGAGTTAGAAAGAATTCTGCAGCAAGTACTGTACAAAAAAGCAGACAGATTCTGAAGCACTTGTCCCAAATGCTTTCCACCACCTAAACATGCACTTCAAGGCATATAATTTGAGGAGAGTTTACTTACTTCTAATAGAGTAGTAAGTTTTGCTTTTATAAAGCTAAATCTAATAATTTTGGTAAGAAAAGCTTTTACAAAAGATGTCCCAAAATCAAGATTAAAAAGAGCCTTTTAAAAGTTCATAGACAGTGATTTTCTACAAATTACCACAAATCTTTTCCTCCTCTAGTACATTCACACTACTGACTGTGAAGAAACAGGTACTGTTAGCTTTCTTTTCCCAGCTGATCTAACCTTTCCAACTGCAATTCTCTTTGGCTAAGAACTCACTTCATTCATAAATCTCCATTTTCTAAAGCTTCAATTCTTTTAGTCATCTTTGTGGTTACACTGGTAGAATGGACAATAATCCAATTAGCTGGGAAGCAAATAGAGCAGTCCTTCACGCTGCTAAGAACACTTAGAATACAACATACTAAGAATACAACATTTCAATGACACAACCCATAATATTAGAAGCTAAAACTTCCCAAAATAGGTTAGTCGCCTGCAATGACAGTAACAAGAATTTCTTGTGACAAGATCCAATACTTTTCTCATGCTATCTTACAAGAAGACTTTGCACTATTTTTTTTCCTAATATAAAAAGTCTGAAAATTTTCTTGGGAAAAGGACTGGTTTGCATAATATGCAGATTATTTTAGTTGCTTAATCACTGTAACAAATGCTAGAGAAGATAAACAGACACTCCTTGCAAATGAAGCACAGCATGCAAATTTCATTTTTATTGAAATTACACTTTCTGACCTATTCTGGAATCTTAAATTGATGAGATCTTACTAACTAGACATGGATTCTAATATTCAGTTAATATATATCTATTCTGTTTATATATATGTAAAAGTCCATTATATTTATTTTAAAAATTTCATTAAAAACTTGCAATGGAGAACATCATACTGAAAATGCTTGAATCAACAGAGACAATAATAAGCAGAGAAGAGCAACATTTCATGAATAAATCAAAAGTTATTAAGATTAAACAAACATGTAGTTTGAAAATTAAAAGAGGTCAATTAATGAAAGCAATAAATTCAATTTTCATTTGAGCACTTGACATTAAACTTGTTGCTGTACAAATAAACTCAATTTCAAGGTGTTTGATGCAGAAACTCTCATTAAAAGAAGGTCAGAATTTGTCTTAAAATTTCAGTTCCTTCATTGCTGAGGTAACAAAAGCCATGCCCTTAAGTGGTATGAGGATGCTGGATTAAAATAATATTATATACAAATCATCTTTTACTTCAGATCAAAGAAATCAAGACAAACTGAGTACAACAGAGAAATGCCACTGCTATTGCAAATAGAAAAGCAACTATATATGATATGGAGCATAGTCTTTGTAGACAACTATGTGGGTCCTACACTTTATCTGAAATTAAATGAAGGGGTACTTCTGGTGTTTAATACTATAATGAATAATCTCAAAACACGTAATCTCTGGGAAAGAACAGGAGGATGTTTATGTGCATTGTACTGTGACACTATTGAGAAAAAAATTCTCTGAACCACATATGTAACATGGCTTGAATGTGGATTTCACAAGTAAAACATCTGTGACTACTTTTAACCTCTTACACTGCTAAGAATCATACAATATAGAACCAGGAACCACAGCTTCTCAGTAAGTGTGATTTTCTGCTGCACGCACAGTACTCCGGAACAAAAAGACAAGAAGTTTCTGAATCTGCAGCAAACCCAACTAACAAAGAAGGGTTGAGAGGTGTTGCTTTTAGTGCTTTTATTTCAATAGGGACTATTCACATTTACCCAAACCTTAAGGATGAAAGAGAAGTGGAAGATAACATCTAGCCTTGAAATCTTTGCAAAGAAATGACTTAGATGGTTCTTTATAAAATACCTTAATTAAAAATTGGTAAAGAATTTAATTGATCTGAACAATATTTTGGAGAATGGTTAATAAGAAAGAATTACTGCTCTGGAAATCCAGTTTCCCTTAGGCTTCTCAACATTTTGTGCTAAGTGAATGATATCTTTGAAATTGTAAGTGCTAAATGAGTTAATGAAAATTTAAATTTCTCCAATTCTTGTAGCAGAGATGCCTCTTACTAGAAAATGTGTCTGGTCGACGACAAAAAGATACATCTATGTCTTGATGCCAGTTCAGATCTCTGCATGCTCAAGCAGTAGTCTCTGGGGAAGTATATACAAATGATGGTGGTGGTAGAAGGAAACTGATCATGGTCAGAGACTAATTGCCTCTTAGCAAACTACATGTCAAAGAGAAGATAACTATCATACTTTGTATTCTGCCATTCTGATTTGATGTGTATATTTTTCAGCATGGAATGGCATCTATGTAGAGAAAACAGTAACAAACTTGGTACAAGATGAGGAGAAAAGCCTTATTCATTTCATAAACAAAACTCCCAGACCTAATATGTCACTGAATCTTCAATTAGGGATGTCTTCCTGATTGTGCTTCTCTGTGAACCCTACCCCTTTCACAGCACCCTGGCAGGTATAGGGTCAAAATTCTCATGTACTCTGGCAGCACTGGAGTACACATGCCCAGACCTCTGAGCTCGTAACTTAATGCATACTCATGAAAAGTCATGCACAGTTACTGCCAGTTAAATAATAAATTCTTCATTTGAGAACTGTTCTTTTTTCCTTTTCCTCAGAGTTTATCTAAAACAACAGATTAATTTTTTTTTCAAAACACCAATTCTTTTCCCAAAGGTAACTTCTGAGCAAGGCAATTTTATTTTTGGTAAGGAAACTTTGAAAGGAGGCAGAATGACAGACAAACATGTACTGAGTCTGTGCAAGAATCTTTGTCTTCTCTTTCGCTTACATCAGTGCATCCTGGCCTCTCAGAGAATCCTTTTCTACAGGGTAAGAATTCAACTTTTCTGCATGGAGACATTTAAAACCTTTGCAAAACACATGTTTTTTAAGAAATACAGGATTTTATAAAGTGGATTGTCATATTGTATCAAGCATTTAAACACTCTTATTAGAAATCCTTGCTTAGGGGCTTGGCACTGATAGTGTGATAGAAAGAAGTTCTACTCTTTGATACGCAATATTTGATTTTTTATTTTGGCCAGTAGCACTTGAAAAAATAGTTATCTATTTATTTTATGGCTTGCTGGAAATCACCAGACCTTAGGACTCACCCAGCAAACAGTGGACCTTCTCAAATTGCCAATACCAATCAAGCTTGCCAAGGTTTTCCTGTCACAAAGTCACATATGTATATATATAAACTCAGTTGCTAGTTTTAATCAAGACAACTTCTTGTTTATATTTTCTTCTTCTTTCACAGACTTCCTTTTTATATTCATTTGGGTTGTATGTTAAATTCTTCATTTTCAGTGAAAAAAGAAATGCATTTTTATTTGCATGAGCTGCTACAGCTGTACAGTATTATGTGTTCATTCTAAGTGTCTGAGAGGGTATCAAACCCAGCAGATACTGTTCAGTGTTACAGAAGAGAAGCAGTATTGAAAAGCATAACAAAGTCCTCTCTGGGATATATCAACAATGACTGAGTTGGGTAGCTTGAAATGCTAACAACATGCCATCTGTGTTTTAGTGAGGGTTAGCTACTGCTTAAATGATTGTGATTAACAGCCAGAGCTTTATACACTAACAAGCCAAGTCTGATTGTAATTCTTTGAAGAGTAATCATCACTCTACCCTGCAATTACATACAATGTGTGTTGAATTAGAAACAAAACAAAAAAAACCCACATGAAATAATTTTCATACTTGGAAAATCAGGCTATTGAACACAAGCCGAAGGTGAGATGATTGGTAAGAACTGCGATTCATTGTAATATTGCTGAAATACCACAAAAAAAGATCAAAGGAAAAGACAATCTGAAGAGTTAGTAGGAAAAAATGAGGACTGTGATAGGAACATAACTTACATTAAACAGGCAGACAAGTAGTGTATAATTTCAGAAAAAAACCCAACATAAACATTTGATTTTACAACAGAGCTGTGATCTACAGAAAAAGAAATTTACTTTTCTTCATGCCTTATTTCTTTTGCTGATAGCTAAGTGTTGAACAAAAGCGTCACTTGTGCCTACTCACAACAGATGTGCTTTTGCCTTCTCTTTCAACTCATAGAATCATAGAATAGTCAGGGTTGGAAAGGACCTTAAGATCATCTAGTTTCAACCCCCTGCCATGGACAGGGACACTGCACACTAAACAATGCCACCCAAGGCTACGTCCAACCCGGCCTTGAACACCGCAAGCGATGGAGCATTCACAACTTCCATGGGCAGCCCATTCTAGTGCCTCACCACACACACAGTAAAGAACTCTTCTTCCTATCCAATCTAAACTTCCCCTGCTTAAGTTTGAACCCGTTATCTCTTGTCCTCTCACTACAGTCCCTCATGAAGAGTAAATCCCCAGCATCCCTATAGGCTCCCTTTAGATACTGGAAGGCTGCTATGAGATCTCCATGCAGCCTTCTCCTCTCCAGGCTCAACAACCCAACTTTCTCAGCCTGTCTTCATATGGGAGGTGCTCCAGTCCCCTCAGCATCCTCGTAGCCCTCCTCTGGACTTGTTCCAAGAACTCCATGTCCTTTTAATGTTGAGGACACCAGAATTGCACACAATACTCCAAGTGAGGTCTCACAAGAGCAGAGTAGAGGGGCAGGATCACTTCCCTCAACCTGCTGGTTACACATCTTTTGATGCAGCCCAGGATACGGTTGGCTTTCTGGGCTGTAGGCACACACTGCTGGCTCGTGTTCATTTTCTCATCGACCAACACCCACGAGTCCTTCTGGGCAGGGCTGCTCTGAATCTCTTCTCTGCCCAACCTGTAGCTGTGCCAGGGATTTCTCCCACCCAGCTGTAGGACCTTGTACTTGACATAGCTGAACTTCATCAGGTTGGCATCAGCCTACCTCACAAGCGTGTCAAGGTCCCTCTGGATGCCATTCCTTCTCTCCAGTGTATCAACCGAACCACACAGTTTGGTGTCATCAGCAAACTTGCTGAGGGCTCACTCAATCCCACTGTCCGTGTCACCGACAAAGACGTTGAACAAGACCGATCCCAACACCCATCTGTGAGGGACACCACTCGTTACTGGTCTCCAGCTGGACATTGAGTCATTGAACACAACTCTTTGCACGCAGCCATCCAGCCAGTTCTTTATCCACCAAATGTTCCACCTATCAAATTGATGTCTCTCCAACTTAGAGACAAGGATATTGTGTGGGACAGTGTCGAACACTTTGCACAACTTAGTCTAAAGCTGTAGGAAGCAAAGCTTAAAAACTATATAAAGTTCTAGACCCAGGTTAAAAAAAGTTATAGGCCCAGGTTAATTTTGTTGAGAAAGGAGTAGGACAAATAGTAATGGCCAAAAAGCAGAGTTTCAGCAGAAAATTAACCTTGCCAACAATGAAGACACAAAGGCATGTGTTTTGAAAGACATGAGGCAGTAAATATTAATTATTAAATTAATGCACTACTCATCTGCTTAAAGAATGTTTAAGAAACACATGTCAATATCTCATAATTAATAATTTCTACTCCATTGTGACAAGCAGCCTATGACTGAACTCACACCACAGACAAATTGTGATATGGAATCATAAAAGGACTAGTAAAGTATGTTTATCAGTTTCCTTTTGTGCTTTCAAAGCAAGCAGTGTAGTCAAGTAGTAGTTGAAAGTTTTAAGGAAAAGAGTGGAATATTTAGCCTAAGAGAGTGAAAATAGCCTGAAGCATACATTTCTTCTTCATTTCAAAGTAGGGCTATTGTTCATTTGATGATTCTGTCTTGAGTCTCTACAGCTCCCTTTTCAACTTTTTCTCATTCTATATCTTGCACCAAATCTGTTTCCACCCCACCTCCTTTCATTCTGCAAGATATCAAGGTAGCATTGGATTTTGCTGCCTGAGGGACAGACCTTGCTGCTGCTATCCTGGGAAAGAAAAGAAGCTGAAGATGAAGCAAGGCTTAAAAATATGGTGTCGGACGCGGACCCTGGTTTGCTACACCCATTGCTAGCAGAGTAGGTGGGACAGGGAGCAATCTCTCTCCCAAAGGGTGTCCCTGCCCATGGCAGAGGGTTTGGAACGAGATGATCTTTAGGGTCTTGTCCAACCCAAACCATTCTATGATTCTGTGATTTGGAACCTCTGTATTTCCTGCCTTTGGGAGAAACTGTTACCAGGCTGCCTCTGCATGGTTCTGCCAGAGGCAAGACAGACAGCTCAGCCAGAGCTGCTGCTTTTTGCAGAGTGCTACTCAATGCAGCTCCCTGCTCCGAACAGATCTGGAGCATCCCCCACCACTGCTCCTTCCAGCAGCATGCAGCTCCCTCCCCTCCCATAATCGTTTCACACTTATGCCATCATGACTTGCTCTCCCATCCAGTTCACCTACAGTCTGGCTGCTTTGTTATATAGGAGGGTTAAAGAAGTGGCTGTTTATATGCCACGTCTGGTCTCCAGTCTCCTTCTCCAGCAACTTAAGCAGCTTTTGCCTAGGTCCCTAATCATCCATAATCTTCTCCTTTCTGCCTGATTACCTTCTATTCTGCCAATTTGATGCTTTTCTTGAACACCCACTCCATCACTCCCTGCTTCTCTAACAGCCTGTGGAGAAATACTTTTCAATTTCCTTTTGCTTTTTTCCCCTTAGTATCTCTTCCTAGATCAACACTTCCCTCTTCATATTCCTAGCCCCAAATGCACATCTTCATTTAGAATATTTATTAACTTCAGGAAAGGGAGTTAAACCTCTGAGCAGCTGCTTTATTATTATCTTTTTTTTAAGTTACAAAAACACTGACCCTAAGACAATAGTTTCCCATATTAAACTAACATCAAAAAAGAAAAACATTCCACAATTATCTGAAATAAATACGTCAGATCATCACCTGTGTCCCTTATCTTGGAATAGCTACCTATGCAATTTTGCTGATATTTATCTCCAGTGGTAGGACAGAAAATCTACAGCACTCTTGTCTTGAGGGCACATAGTATTAACTTGAATTCAGGTGCGGCAACTGTTATGAAAGATGATTTTGAAATGCAAAGCACACAAAATAAGCTAACTTTAGATATCTGGCAGCTACCTAACTTTTTAAAATACAAAGCTTTGTTCAATTGATAAGATTTATTTATTTATAGAATTAACACAGTGGAACTGGAAGGTTGCGTTTATCTCCTTTCATCCATTGGTATGACTAAGATATTTTTATTAACATATGAAAAATATTTGCTTTTTCACAATGTCTCTGGTAGCTGGCATGTTGGTATCTCAGCAACTCTGATCCCTGTAGAGGCCCTGAGATGCATTGTTCATCTTCAGCAAACTGTACTATACATTATTTTTTCTATTTATAATTACTCTGTAAGAATCATATGCAATACTCCAGAACCACCATCACATTTCAAATGGTAGCAGTACAAAGGTGTCAAGAAAACAGGGATTTTAAATGCTGGTTAAAAAGGGGGGATGAAAACTGAATTTTTTGATGAGTGTTTTTTCTAGTCATGCTCACATTTATTGCATGGCCATTGCAGTTCTGATTCTGAGTCCCTGATCAGGATACCAAAGCTCTGTATGTTTGACAGCAGAACTATGTAGCACCAGCAAGCCACGAGGCATTGCCCAGTACTGTAGACAGCCCTGTCAGAAATCTTCTGTCAGAGCAGTATTATCCTTGTTGTTAAACCGGGTAGAAGTGGCTTACAAAGTGTTTCATGTTGATGTACACATTCAAAAAATGCCTGGATAAGAATTAAAATTATATGAGATAATTCAGATTGTCTCTGAGGACTGGCAAACTCAGAAGGAAAATGTCTTTGTTTGAGCATAAAAATAATGGTACTCCTATGGGGTAAACTGGACAACTGCTTGTCTATTTATTCAAATTGCATGGAGGAACTGAAGAAAAGCTACCAAGAAGAGAGAACCATGAACATGTGGCAGAGATGGAAAAGCATTTTGCCTTTCTAACACCTTGCTACATAATGTTGCTTCACCTTGGTCACCAGACCAGGTGGGTAGACAAGGGCATGAATTCCTATTTCCATTAAAATATGAGAGATTTTCAATTTGCATTTCACTGTGGAGTCCTGGTATTATGAAGTCTTTAGAGCTGCCATGCTTAAATGTTACCCTTTTCAAAAGGTGTTTTCCAAGTAAAGAAGCTTTCCTGAATTACTGCAACTAAGAAACTATAGCTAACAAAGTTTGGTTATACATATATATACACACACATACAGTAAATATATATGTTAAATATGTACGTTCTGTTATACATATAAATCTACACTCAGACTGAAATGCTATAACCAACAATGTTTTTGCAACCTAAGTTTGCCAGATACTTTGACTGTTAATTTCTCTTCTGTATATAAGCTGGTCTGTCCCAGACTTCAAATAGTATTTTTATAATGTGCTATCATCTGCTTAGATATAGCTATCAGGTTTACAGGGATCGACTGATTTCATTATTGTCAAATTCTGTGAAAGAATAACATCCAGTAGATAAGTACACAATTGTTTTTAATAATTTTAATAATGCAGTATAAATTGCAAGATGGGCCTATAACTTTAATACATGTAACTTATAGATGTGGGCTATTTGAATTTATATTTAAAGATACTTGGGTTTGTTTGGTCCAAAACCGGAAAAAAAGATTTAGCAGCTCAAAGTAGATATGCATAACCTGTATGAATACACTGTGAAATTGATTTGAAAATAAAAATTGCAGCAATTAACATTAAAATCTTTACTTTTGAATGTAGTTTTTCTCAATCTATTTAGAGCAAAGACAATCCATATTCATTTTCCAATCAACAATGCAGAGTTGAGCAGACTGGACACAATTTTTCCTTAATTCATTCAGAACAATGTCTACATGTGCATTCAGCAGAATAAATTCTTTTTTTCAGTGTAGGAAAGGAAAAAAAAATGCTTGCATATTTGTATCTCTGGAGTTCCCATAATTTATGGTAGGACCTATTTGAAGACTGTTACTGGCATTCTACATTCATACCTTTTGACAAGTTAGATGCCTTAGAAAAGTTTAAGCAGTATGAAAGAAGGAAAATTCTTTTAAAGGAATAACACTGGTATATTTTATTTTCAATATTACTCATTATCGCTATATCTGAGTGTCTAGAGAAAACAGTGAGAAAATTGCAATTGTGAGTTGCAGATAATATTTGACATATTTTATTTTCCATTTTGGTAAAGATGTTCCCCCCTAAACAGGTTCCTTAAAAAATTGGGATAAAAAGAAAATTGCTCCACTCAGGAAGATTCATCAGTTTATAAACTTGAATGGAACAAGATACAACCCAAGTCCCGGGTTAACATTTTGTGCAATGGACCTGTACAAGCAGGAGGATGACATGTTGCCCAACCTCAATGACAGACATACAGTAGTGTTGCTATCACTGCAACTGTATGTAGTGTTAACCAGGAGTCAAGCTTCAAATTCCCCAGAAAAACTTTGCTTAACTATCACAGTGGAGGAAAATACTGTTTTACCACCAGCATAAATACATACATTTGCTACTAATTCAATGTATATTTTAAAATTAACTTCAAAGAAACCTTTGTTTTAAGCTGGAAGTGACAGTAATTGTCAAAGAGGTTAATCCAGACTTTTGAACATTTTCTCCAGAATTCTGTCTCAAGGATACAGTTAAAATACCAAGCTCACCACAAAATAGTTAAAAAATCAGAAGTCAAACCACAGAAATTATAAATATGATAAAAAGCTCCAGTACTGTTTTAGAACATATTTATTTTATTTACTTACCATATTGGGTCACAGGTCATGTGTTCAAGGTCAGTTTTCCTGAACATAAAATGTTGAGAAGGCAGGTTTTATTTTCCTATTGGCTTGCTTTAAATAGAAGGTTAAATTCTCATGAATTTCTAATGCAGTAAGCCATATGTGCATGTCTGTGCATATTGTGTGCATATATATGTATATATGTACATACAACAATCAATCAAAAGGTGTATTAGAAAATTAGAGATTATCATATTAGAAGCATTAACTGCAAATGTCTTTGACAAAGTCTGACATACTTTTTCTTTAGTGTCCAAAGAGTTGTATACAAAACCAATAAGAAGGGCAAATTCTGCATTAAATTAGGACAAAACCACAGGGTTAGATGATATATAACTACACCTTTCATATGGGAAGAGGTCATGTAGGTGAACATCTCTCAAATACTAGCAATAACTCTACTAGAAATAATCAATTAACATTTTCTCCTGTGTATCTATTTTTATACAATGTTTATCTTAAAGCCATCAGTTAAACTCCATAATGGCTTAAGTTTACACTGTAAACATCCCATTGTTACTGGCTTAGAAACTGGCAGTTAATGCGCAGCAATCAATGTCCAAAGTAGAGCCTTGCTACAAATAATGTTGTGCCTACATTTTTCAGATACTTTCATATCAATATATTGAGGTGAATAGAAGTGTGTGGAATTTTCTAATAAGCAAGCTGTCTTCATGTCTTTGCTTTGGGAATATGTTTGCAGAAATTAAATTCGTCTCTTTTGAGACCTTCAGAAATAAAAGATTATTTAAAGGCACCTATATAGGCAAAATTCTGTACTCTTGCAGAAAGAGACATTTGGTAAGTGAATCCATTTTCTGTATGTAGTCTTTGAAGGGGATAGCATTTTCTTCTAACATGTGAATGAAAAAACAAAGCATGCCAGAACTTTCCCAGGCACAAATTCCACCACAGCACTTTGCATCACTAATTGGTCACTAGTGGAAAGAAGTAGACATTCAAACTCCTTCCCTGGAGGCTGTAGAGAGTTATCACTATTTAAAATTCAGTCATGGCCTCAGAGCAATATTCAGTCCTGTATCAGAACCTTACAACAATGAAAATTAGGCGGCAGAAACACTGACCATCAATGAGATTAAATGAAAAAAGTCTTCATTCACAGTTTTCAGACATTAAATTAATTGCTGATGATTAAATAAAAAGTGTCTAACAACAATCTTCTAACATATTTCAGAATGGAAATCCACTAGCCTTGAAGCTGGCAACAGTAAAGGCTCAGCTTTGCCCTGTTTGTCTTAGTACAATGAGCTCAAGTGAAGGGCATCACCGGTATCCGTACTTCAGGGGGTAGGTTTCTTCTGTCTAGATTAGAAAATTACAGAGAATCATTTACTGTATAAAATACAGTTTAGGGGGTTCACACTGGGTCACTAAATCCCCCTAAAACAGATGTAATGGGCACTGTAATTATCACAGAGTGTTAGAAACTTAAAATGGGGTGGTACAGACCTCTGCTTTTGAGAATCACCAGATTCACAGTTCTAGCCATTGCCACAGTGAGGGTGAGCATACAGGGCATAGGAACTCACCAAGCACAGACAAATCCACATACAAGACATAAAACCTCTACCACAGATGTCCCCAGTCCTTGATAAAGGACTATGCATTACTGCATCTGGCAGCACGCCTTCTACTGGGGCTTCAGAGGATAAGAATTTTAAATTTAGAATAAACTCCTTAGCCTTTGTCTGGGTTTGCTCCATGTGACTGGCACCCCTTCTGCAGGCTAGGTGATCTTCAACTTCTGATTGAAGTATCTTTATACTAGTGGTTGCTTATACAACCTTTACCATGAAATCAAATAAATAGCGGCTTTACTGCCTTTTTCTTCTTTATTTTTTTTATATTACTTTATTTTTTTCTTTTTTTGCCAGCTTTCTACTTTTGCTCCCTTATATGATATAGATGAAGAGGGAAAACAAGAGTTCTAATTCCCAAAATCAAATGTCAGAGCAAAATATGTTTCCAGCTGAATTCACTCTAATTCTTAGCAATTTAAAATTATTCCAGTTTACTTAAATTCCAAACCATTTCTTCCTGTTTGTATTTTTTTAACTGCTTTTAACACAATGTCACTGCACAATTGTTTCTGTCTCTCACACACACAGACACACAGACAAGCATCACTGACTATAAACTGTGCGCAATAAAGATGTAATAAAGACAAATGTAAATTAATTTTCCATGTTATCTTTTATTTTTCCAGAAGACTTGTCCGCTGACACAGACTTACTAAGACATTTTATTTGAAATTATATATAACTTGTATTCACTGATCTAAATTAAATTAATATTGTAGAGATACTGCTATAAGTAAAAATATAATAAAGATAATGAAGGTTGAACAAAACAAGTTTGAAATACTTATCATACAAAGGAATTATCACTCCATTTTACATTCTTAGAGTAACTGACAAAAAAAAAGCTTTTGTGAGTTGTGCTTAGAAAATAAAATCTTCAAATCAATGTTGAAACTATTTCTGTTACCACTCAAAGGTTACATGATATGCAAAAAGTGTATTCTGCTATGGATGTAACAACAATATCAATTAATTTCATGTTTTTTTTCATTGCCCTTTACATGATCCTGAACCATTGACTAAACCAGACCTATTTGATTCCCAAGAAGAGCTGAGAAAGCATGAAAGGCTGGATGACTCCATTACCCAGTGGTGAATTTGAAAATTACTTGGTAGCCCGAGTCAGAAGCTTTCACTGTTATCAGCTCTTTACAGCTATTTTGAGCCTATTATGGAACAAAGGTACTGCAAATGCAAACAGTTTTTTGAGCTCATGAGCAGAACAATTTAGGTGAACAAACAGGGCACAAACATTAACTAATTTTGAAGAGATGTAAGTCGACATCTTAGATAGACCTGAAGGCCAAAGCATCCCTGTTCTGCAGGATTACATAGCACACTGCCTTTTTCTCTTACATCTCTCTTTTATCTTTATCTCTGATATGATTCCTCCTCAGCCCCTGATCCTTCAGCCTAATTTGTTCGTCCTACTCCCTGATTAACCATTAGGGTGAGAAGCAGTCCAAGTGCCAAGTAGGACCACCAAGGCAGTTCTGGTGCCACTGCTGCATTCTGGTGGGGACTCACAACAGCAAGGCAAGCAGCACAAGTCTCCAAACTGTCATCCTTTGAAAGCCCTCTCCCCAGGGCTTATTATCGGCAAAGCAACAGCAAGTCAACCACAAAACACATGGCAATGATCCCCAGAGGCTTTCTGAGCTCCAGTCAGCCAGAACGGAGGGTCACGCTCTCCATTCTGATTACAGTCTTGTTTTTCTCTCTTGCTCCAGAAGCCATATGACCAGCCAGGATCATTTTAAAACCTTACTGGCTGTGTTTACCTTTCACTACCATATCACGCAATATTTGGATATAAACTCAACAGGAGGAAATTGAAGCTCAGTGGAATTTCTGATAGTGAAAACAATTTTTTCAGCACTAGAGGTTCATGGCAAACATTTTAATGTCCATAAAATTAGGGCCTTTGTTCCCATTGATATAATAGAATATCAATGCAAAGGTTTTTCCCAAGACAATAACTGAAAACATTTTCTATCTGGGTATTCTGTATGCTGGCTGACTTATGAGGATACTTTACACAATCCCTGGCAATGTTTATCTGATTGGATCACTGCCAAAAAAAATAAAACAATTTGGAATTGAGCACTCAGAACAACCCACTTTTCTCTCTATTGCTATGCAACCTCCCATTGTAAGCATGGGAAAAAAAAATGAGGCTTATCTGTATCACAGGACTTCTTATTTCCCCTTTAATTTTTTTTAAGCAGTCACCCATTTAGGACCACCCCTTGGATCTGGCCCAGAGCCACATGACTCAGAAAACAGGATTTACAAATGCTATAAGAGTTTCAGCACAAAATTGCAGTAGAAAAATAATCCCATTTCACATTCTGTAAAGGTTCTCCCTTTGGTTTGAACTTCTATGCCTACATTAGCCCAGCAACACAGTCCTGAGAGTTTCCTTACTTGTGACTACTCTAGAATAAAATAAGTAGGCAAATTACACAACAACAAATCCCTTTGTGTTGCAATATTCCTCTGGTATCCTGTCAGAAGGCACTGAGATCACACAGAAATGAGTGCTCAGCTAAAACGAAGAGGTAGGTGGTGCTTATTTCTACATCAGACTGGCTATGATACAGAGTTCACACCAAATTGGAACAGAGGCAAGCCCACTCTCAGAGACGCAAGCAAGGCAAGTATAACAGTATAGGAATAGTCAATCATGCATGCAAATTACAACCGAGCCTCAAGGGCAGCATACTAAACCACACAATCATGTAACTTATAGGCTACAGAAATATCTTGCAGAGTAATAATTCTTGCATCCATACAAGTAAAGCAAATCAAAAACTTGTTATTAGTCTAGTTTACAGTGACTTCTAACCTAATTATTATAGTTTATTCCTCATAATGACAAAATTGAAGCTGATACACACAAATTTTTCTGTTTCTCTGGTGTTTTTCTCTGACTTGCTATGTGTTAGTACTGTGATTCACCAACCCCTAAATCATTTCATGACTCAAAGTATGGTGGTTGTCTATGAAGTTTTGCCTTTGGAGGGTCTAAACTGCCAGGGCCTATGTATCTAATACACTTAACTCCAGCAGATCAAGGTGCAGTGAACTCAAATCAGCTGAAAGGCTGGTAGACCAAACAATCCCACACTACGAGTTTAGCGCAAAACACAGCCTTTATATAATTACATTAAAGCACCTCTAAAGAGAAGCTTAACCACCTGGTTATACAGCCATCATTTCATTGTAGGTAGTATCCAGCCTGGAATTATGAGTTCAAGAGTCGTATTCTCCAAATGTCAAAAACATTGTTTTTTAGCTGAGATACCAGCAAGCAAATAATAATAAAGAGGGTTGTCAAGTATATAAACATGACCCACACTGAAGACTGGAGTCCTAGAAATCAGGGCTCAACAGTTGCTAGGTTTATTTTCAGGAATGAATCAAGAATATCCTTAAGTATGAGTCAGGAATATGGAAGGATCATTAAATGTTTTGATATTTTACCTTATTGGGTTTGTTGTGCACCGGCTTGACCTTACTTTTATGGCTGCTCTAAATTTCATTGCCCATCGAAGGTTTCTAAGGTGCTACTACAGATATTGAGAAGGACCATCCATATATAAACACAGAATGCTTTAGGTTGGAAGGACCTTTAAAAATAATCTAGTCCAACCCTCTCTGCCATAGGCAGGGTCATCGTCCACTATATCAGGTTCCTAAAAGCCCTGCCCAACTTGACCTTGAACAATTCCAATAATGTGGCATCCACAACCTCTCTGAGCAATCTGTTTCAGGGTCTCCCTACCCTCGCAGTAAAAAATTTCTTCCTTATGTTCAATCTACACCTATTTGTATTGTGTTTCCCCAGCTGCTCTTGCCCACAGCATCATCAGAATGAAGAATTGTCCCTAGCTGCTTTATCTGCTCCCTCCCCATCAAAGAAAATATGTAGAGGATGTAGTTTTGCAACAAGCTATTTGTGTACTTTCATCTAGCAATGCGGCACCAACAAGGAAAGTTCCAATTGGACTACCTGTGCATACATTTATTCTCATGCAATATTCATGGCTAGCAGCAGACAGCTAACAGAGCAGACAGGCTATGATTACACTGAAACTGGAAATCTCTGCCAGGTACAAAGAGCTTACTTAAGCCATCACTCCAAAGAAAGTTGGAAAGGTCAAGCTGGTGCTGAGACAGCTTGCCTTACTGGGAACAGCCTCTTCTTTGTGTAACTGGTAATGGAGAAGAGTCACCACATTCAGTCTGTAGGAAATCACTTATTAAATGGGTCAGAGGACACATATTTCAGAAGTTAGACTGGTGGCTATAAAGGGTGCATTTTCATTCTAATAAACACAAGCTTGATGTTCACAGAAATAACACACCAATCGTTCCTGTGGCTAAGTACTTCCCTTCCCTTCCCTTCCCTTCCCTTCCCTTCCCTTCCCTTCCCTTCCCTTCCCTTCCCTTCCCTTCCCTTCCCTTCCCTTCCCTTCCCTTCCCTTCCCTTCCCTTCCCTTCCCTTCCCTTCCCTTCCCGAGATGCTATGGCATAGGACACAGCACAGTAGGCCACATCATTGACTGAACAGTCCTGACTATTTTGTGGCTGTGTTTGAGGCTCTGCCATAGCCCTATGTTTGGCTCTTCAGGCACTGTGGAAAGAAAACTCAAAAAGTAGTGCTCTCTTTGAGAAGTAGGACCTTACAGGTCAAGGTCAAGGATGTCTTTCCCAAGTTGCTTTGGAAGGTTAACCAACATTGTTCTGCACAGAAAGTTGTTCCTCTACAGAAGAGAGCTGGCCCTGAAATCTGTGTCCTTATGATGACAAATGCCATTGAAACATAACATCTCTGGGGACAAGAAAACTGCTGATATCCTCCAAATCCCAGAGAAGTGTAAAAATTGTTGCACCCTTTGAAAATAAGTGTATCCTAGACAGCCATCTTTCTTTTCTCTATACATCCATTTCTAAGCTATTATGGGACATTACTAGGAAATTTAAGAGCAATCTGGCTTGGTTCAATCTGGTTCTATTGGTTGAGATGGAAAAATGGTCACTGAAAAAAGATATACAGGAGAAAAAGCAGGAAAACCAGCGCCTACTGAAGTGAAACAGCAGCAGTTAACTTACAGTTAAGGCTACTGCAACAGAAGAGGGAGCAACAGCAATCAAAGATTGCTGAGATCTCTGGAAAAAGCAGAGATATCAGCCATGCAAAGCCATATTTAGTTTTGAGTAGACTTTGATACTTTGATTGGCTGTTTGCTTGTCTCCCCACTTACGCCACGTGTTGTGTACCACCACAACCTTTATTGCTACTGTGTTACAAGTTGGACAAGTCACACAGCTGCCTCTTCCACAAATGAAAACACCTTACACTTACATAGTCTATTAAGATTGAAAGTGTCTTGCGTAAACTGTTACTTTATGAACTAATTCACACAGGATAGCACTTAGGCACTAGCAGAGTATGCCTCTCCAAAGACACAGGGAAAAAGATTATAAAAAGCTCTTTTTTGTTTTTGTTTGTTTGTTTGTGTTTGTTTGTTTTTAAGAATATAAAAATATTTTTGTTAAACCAGCAAAGTGGAATTGAGGTTCAAAGCATTTTACAAACAATTAAAATATGACCTTGATCCTCAGTGGTACTCAGACATGCATCTTCCACTGGCAGTCCAAATTACTATGTGGTAGCTTTATTAGAAAAACAACACTGCTCACAAATTACCAAACATGTATCTCTGAATACCTTTTAAAATTAGCTTTCATGCTTGAGTGAACTATGCAATAGTTGATTTTATAAGAAATATAAAGCTATTCCTGAAAACTGCTGAACCTTTTAAATTCCACCAGCCAATACACTACAAGCAGCACACTATATGACAATGATTGCAGTTTGTATTACATAGAAGAACCAACTCCTGTAAGCAAAATAATTGGGGAGTGAAGAAATACCTGTGCAATTACAAAAATACATTTATTTTGTCTCAAGGACCTAATCCTGGCAACAGTCATACACAGGAGTAGTTTTGTACCAGCCTGAGCAGAGACAACAAATAAATTAACTACAGCAAAAAATTCCTGTGCAAGTGTTTCCAGGATCAGTTCCCAAATGTAAAAAGAAAACAGGTTAAGAGCTCAGGTAAAGTTGTTTTCTACATCTATACTTTACATTTGAATAAAATTACATTAAAATTACATAAAAAATATATTAAAATTATATTTAAACTACATAAAATGCATAATTTAATGTTAAAGATATATGAAGAAATTGAAAGAATTGCTTGGTTTCCCCCTCCTCCATCAGCTATCAAAAAAAGCAATTAGAAATTGAATAAAAGGGGAGATATTATCTGAACTGTAGGTGTTGTGAAAACCATGCGGTGAAAATGAAAATACTAGTTTGTGCTGCAGCCATAAATTACTAAACTAATTCTCTAGTAGCAGGCATAACTGAATCATTCAAAGGGGTAATTAGCAATCACACATAATGAGTACTGCTACTATTTCTTGTCATACTGTATTTAGCTTCTGTGCAGCCTAGAGGAACTGAATTATTTCCTACCCTCCTCAGAGGGCATTACTGCTATATTGAGTGCATCAGCCCATATTATTACTCCCAGTAGCTTAATTCTTCAGTGGATTGCACACTTCTGATTTGTCCTGTCAAAGTTTTGCCTGAGCTCCTGGGTCCTTCTAAGGAGGTATCATCTTTACAGTTTCTCCCTTGGCCTTAGCATAAATGCAAACTTCAACATAATCAAATTACATGGCTTTTTTACTATTTCGACTGCATTCCTCTCCATGAACATATGCTGCATCTTACAGATAGTTCCTGTTTTCTACAGAACTTGGGCATCATACACAGTGTAAAATGGAGGAATTGCATAAAACAGTGGATCTAGAGACCATACAGGAGAGTGAGACTGTTGATGTTGACTTTTCAGATTAGAAGGTGCAAACCCACATATGCTGTTGATCAAAGGTAGCTTGGAGAAAACACATTTTTATTCCAGTGAGTTCAACACCCACACTTCACAACAAGGAAGAAAAACTACAAAAAACAAGCAAGTGCTGCTATCATTTGGAAAAAAAAAATGATAGCTCAGAGAATCCAGATTTCTTGGTTAATATAATCTCTTTGGGGCCTGTTTTAACTTCATCTTAAGATTTTTCTCAGCCAATGTCTTATTGCTATAAGCTTTAGTTTACTGACAGCATCTTATTGTACATGCACATGCTCAAGAATGTATATACGCCACAGAATTTAGTAGAACATCCCTTTATGAATGCCAGATTCAACTGATATTCTTGCATTTTTACAGCATAGTTCAAAGACCATCTAGTATTATGCTCTCTGTTTAAAACCATGTTAACAAGAAAGAATTAGTAAACGATTGGGTTAAGGCAGATGTCCAGAAACAAGTTTCAAATGAATCACAAATCAAATTTGTGACTTCGCCTGTGCCAGTTCTCCCCACTGGAATTTTTTTTTTAATTTGTGCAGCCATGAAAGTCAAGCCCTTATTCTCACTGCAATTTCATTTTTATGTAATCATTCCATGGAATGATTTATATCATTCTTCTTTGATGTCAAGTGGTCACTTTGAAAGCTAATATTCTTTCAGGAAATATGAAGCTCCCTGTTTTCTGTTTTCTTCACCTCTTCCACTTCATCCTGCCTTCTGTTTTTTGTTATGAAAAGGAGAATTAGGGCATTTTGATTCAAAATGCACATCACACAGATGGGTTAAAGCTTTTCCACTTTGATCTCCTAAAAAACTCTCAAAACCCTTGATCAGAAACTTCCTATGATCCGAGCTCTGCAAATATCAGCTGTTTCCCTGAAATTGGTGAGAATAGGACCATTCCCAGGAGCATATCTTGCAAGGCAGGCCTTGAGGAAATGGAGGTAGTGTGTTAACATTCAGTAACTGCATTCAGATCTTCTCTTTCTTGGCAGTTGATGGTTCCTCATTATCAACTCTTCCATATCTCTGGCAACTGATGTGTTTCTACTATTTAAAATCTACACGTGTTCACATTCAGTGAGTATAAGATTTATTCAGTCCATATCTTCCTTTATTGTACATGTTTTCTATTAAAATTATTTTCATTTTGATCAAACGATCCTAGATTTCGTACTTGACAGCTACATCATAAACCACTGCAATTCAATAGCTATTTTCCCTCATTTGAACTTATTTATTTGAAAACATGAGTCTTGATCGTGCTAAGAAGAAACACAATTTAAAATTGGACAAATAGTATCCTAAAAAACAAAAGGTGTTACATACACACTTATTTACAAGATGTCTGCACACAAACACACACCCACCAAAATCCACCAAAGTTAACAAAGTTTGCATGTGTCATGGGTTCAGCACAAACCACCACACTTAAACCATGACAGTATGCTTTAACCATCTTGAATCTTAGCAGAAGCAAGTTAATACAGAAATATTCTAGAATGTGGATATATATATGAGCTCTAGTTCTATTCCTCTGGTTTCACCAGAACTGTGTGAGGCTTGACCAACACCTCTGCATCCAGTCTGGTCCTGCTGGCAGGATACTCTCCCTTAATTGTTCTGCTGCCTATGGCTTCTCTTAATTCTGGAAAGTAAGAAATTACGATGGGTTATTGCACTCTGGATGCATTTTTGTATAAAGTAGCTAGAGAGCACATAAATGGAAGTACATGTTTGTTCTTAAATATTGTTCCTAAGTGTGAACTCCATTTTATATACTTTCATTTAAAGCACAGCTGTAACCTTTATTCAATCATCAAATTGAACTCTGAGATTCATTAAGATCAATGAACAAGATAAATGCCTCTTGCTGTTTCCACAATACTAGCAGTTGCGCTTCTAACCTAACATAGAACTGGGCAAAATTCCATGTTGGACCGATGGGTTCTCTTACCCGTATTCTATGCCACCTCAATGACAGCAAAATACCACAGTGACAAAACTTGGTGTCTTGATTGCCAAGGTTATAATCTGATCAGTCATTAAATATTATTCCAATCATCACTGACCACACAGGTCTGTTGGTAACAATTTTCTCATATTTTTCCATCCATTTAATTATTTTTTACAGAACTATATAAACCTCAGGTGATAAGGTACTCAAAACAAACCTGATCTTTTTGGGTGTTTCGACATCCAAGAGTTTTGGATACATAAAAACTGCAATTTGATTGCTTTAAGAACAACATACCATAACTTGGAAGTGTAATTCCTAGTACACGAAGTTCCAACTGAGTTTTAAATCTTTGGGTGGGAGAAAAAAACAACAAAGCAGAACTGATACCTTTTCAGATGTATCTAGTTCTGTCCCATTGCTTTCTGGGAGAGGAAAAAAAAAAAACATTCTTCTTTGAAGGGGATGGAAACATTTTGGAGATAGAGTTCTTGAGTTATCCTATACTGAGTCTTGAAGCATATATTATACACATTTACAGGAAAAGGTTCCTATGGAACAGAGGTCAGATAAAAGGACCACAAATTTACGCTTTGAGTTTAAAATGACTGACAGAAAACAATGTTAATTTGGAAAAGTTAACTTGAATACCTTGATGGCAGATTTTAGGACACATTTTCTGAGTTACAGAGTTACTGTAATATAGAAATATTTTCTAAATGTCATCAGGTTTTATTCTTTGTCTGAAACTGGTACATGTCACATATGGTTTATCTCCCAGCACAGAAAAATAATGAGAGGAACAACAAAAGGCACTTTTAGAAGCACACTTTTGAAAAGTATCTGAATTCCTAAGGTCCATCCTGGACTAATCTGAGCTACACAACTGCAGCTGAAATCAGAATTCCTTCTAGGTTTTAAATATGTAATTCTAGTGACAAATACTTAAGGCAAAAATTCTGCCCTCAGGTGCACTTCAGCAGCTGGAGTCCAGTACGTGTTTCGAAAGCAGACTTTGTCCTTAAGATGTAAAATAAAGGACAGTCTCATAACCTTCAAGGGGGTCACACTCCCTTGTTTAGCATAACACCAAGGGGTCATGGTAAGAAAGCTGAGAGAGCAGCAGCTGTTTCTAGCAGATTAGAATCCAGCTTGTTAAAGTAAAATATTTTTAAGATAAATATATAGTGCATGTAACATAAAATTCAACAAAAGCTTTTCTCCAGTTCTTCAGATAAAGCTGATAAATTTCCTTTCCTATACTGGAGGTAAACAGAACTTATTTTATCCATTTTGCACTGCTTATACTTTCTGTGTTAGTAAAAAATATTATGAATCACATTTTTAGCTATGAAGTACATTAACTTTTAAATCTATAGCAATTAACCACTGTTCTTAATGCTATTTTTACTTTGAAAATGTGTAAGTGGCTTAAAACATGGGTTTTTCTTTTCCACAATGTTTTGTTTTGGAATAACTTAATGAGGCCGTTCTCCTGAAGTGGTCTAGAAATTACCACCAACCCACTAAACTTTCATATTCTCAGCATCAGAATACAAAAATTTGTTATGAAAAATCTCTGAAGTTTCTAACTTCATGTTCCTTCCAGCACTGTAAATGGGCCCTTTTCTAGTCTGGTTTTATAATCTTAATACATAGATATCATCTATTGTATTTAGAAATGAATACTCGCACATATTCCATATAAAATCTCATTTGATTTGATTTCAAGTCCTGCTTAAACAAAATATACCGATTTATTTGCTATTTATATTTTAATCTGCAGAAAGAAACAGAAAAGCTTGTGTGAAGACTCCATTTATTATCATCTTATGATAAACACTACATTTACTTTAGAACATGCCTACACCTAACTCTGAACTCAATTACTGTTATTATTCCAAACATCATGATGGCAGCATTGCTTCAAATACTGACATCTACTTTCTCAAGTTTAGCATTTGAACTTGAGCAACTATCTTTCAAAAGCTGTAATGTATCCATTTTCTAATGACAACATGCAGAAGTATCAGGCACTGCAGGAAAGCCCACTCACTATTCTTTGAATTGTTTTTTTTTCAGCACCATTTCCAGTTTCAAAATACTTTAATGAAAATGTCTTGGCGTACCTGCTCCATTTCAATATAGCCAATCACAGTAAAAAGAGACAAAAGTGCTTTTATCTCTTAGATTAAATCTGATTAACATCTGATTTCACAGCTTTTTTTTTTCAGGTTTCAGAAAGTAAATACTCACTTCATAGGTATTTGTACGAAATACAAAGCAAAAATGCAGAAACAAAGTTAGTAAGGCTTCTAAATACAAATAATTATTCTATATTTGGTCAGTAGAACCGCAGATGCCCATTGTCCTAGTAAAAACATAAGCAAAATTATACTGTAAAACCTAGAGAGTAGTAACATTGTTTTGATGGGGTTTTTGTTGTGGGTTTGTTTTTGTTTAGTTGGTTGGTTGGTTTGTCTTGTTTTTTATTTGTTTGGGTTTTTTTTTTTTAGCATATTCCGTAGAAGAAAAGACAGAATTGCAGTTAAAGTAGAGCACATGCCCCTAAACTGAGAACTGTTCACAGTTAACTCTACTAGTTTAAAAAAATTATTATGATCAGGACAAGAACTATCAAGCCTTTTGTGCTAGGGATTTTTGACAAAAACCTATTTCAAATGGTTAGACAAAACCAGAACAATATTCACAGAAACACCATTGAATAGCTTTGACCTACTCATGTACTGACATTCAGCACACTACTGTATTTCAGTGCCCACCTGCCTTGATGGGATCTATGGCTTCCCTGTTTAGGTTTAGCACAAACTTATCAGAAATTTGCAACATCAGAATACCACTGTACAATTTCTTCCCAGTATCTCTGCTTTCCTTTTACATTAAAAGTGCTCCACAGAGGGTCAAGGCTTGCACAAGCAAACTATTTTCAGAGAAGCTAGTTTGACATAAATCAAGGAAGCAGTCTCTAAGACAGTAAGGCTCGCTGGCAGAGACAGCAGTCTCATATCCAGTATAACATGTCTACCATGGGCAAACATGGTGTTAAAGCTTTTGGAGGCAAGTTTTATAATGGCTGTCTGCAGCACTGCATGCTGACAAGAAAAAAAAAAAAAAACAAAAAAAAAAACAAACCAGAAAAAAACAAAAGGAAGAAAAATTCAAATATTTTCCTAAGTAATTAAAGTAAAAAATCAACAGCAGGCAATTATACTTTTATTAATGGAGTTAGACTATCTTAAACACTAGAAAACTTCTCTCTTGGAAAGATATATTGCAAGCTCACTTCTGATAAGGGGAAAAGTGTTCAGATGTCTTCCCCAAAGGAAAAAAGCATTTGTATACAACTTGACCTATCCAAAGTTTTGAAAATGACGGATTGTACTTGATTATAACCTCAGAATCCTGTCTATAGTGGACATTTCAATGTTCATAACAATAACCCTTAGATTAGATTTTAAAAAAGAATATCTAAGGAGTAGCTATTGCTAGAACTTAGGTTTAATATTGCAGAAGTGTTCAAGTACCAGATTCAACAAGCTGAGAAAGATGCTTCATTACAAAGTCCAGGCCATTGCATTTGGTAGTTATGGAATAAAACAGTATGGATGAAAAATCAACTGATACATCAGTGTGAGTTTGGTTTATAAGAAGTGAATGAAAGTAAAAACTTCATATATCTATGACCTTTAATTAGACAACTGGGAATTGGTATGCTCGAAAGATAAGACACGCAAGACAGCATTCTGCATTCCATCCCCACATACACAAACAAACGTGTATGCAGAGAAACTTAATACTGCAGCATTCTACAGAACTACATTGAAGTTTCTGGGGTTTTTTGTTTGTTGTATGGCTGATTGCTTGTTTGTTTGTTTTTTTTATTAATAACTAACTTTATAATATATAAGGGAAGTTTCAAAGGAGTAGATAACATGACTAAGGCTGAAAATCAAATGAAGAATTGTTCTCCAAAACAAATTAACTGCTTTCATTTTCCATCTCTGACCAAATCACTACAGTTTAATTGAAAAAAATGGAAAAATAGAAAGAGGAGGAATATTTGTAAAAATTAATATACTAACCACGATTCTCAGAAGTTTACCACTCAGTAATATGCAAATCACATGATATTGTATACACACAGTTTATTGGAAAATTATGACATTTGCATTATTGAAATTTTCCTCCCTTCATGAGCCATTGACAATCACAGGTTTTTTAAACAAAAATCTTTCTGATGTTTTTATGACTCATGGCTAAAAGGAAATATCTACAAGTTGAAACTTTGAAAAAGCAGCAGTTTAGTGTTTCACAATTTGAGAAACACTAATATTTTTTGTGCTGAAGTCCGTAAAGAATGCAGTTTTGCCTCATACTAATTATTTTTTTCTAGTTTTATGTTAAACAGAGAATACACATCAGTCATGAAGGTGAATATTCATATCTGACTCCTGTTTGGGATGACCTACAGAGTTCTTTTTCTCCCTGTTTGGTTTTATTCATAACTGTACACAAAATATGCAGAAGATTCATCTTTCCCCACCTAGCATTTCTAGTCATATGTTAAAACAAACAGAAAGCTTTATGGCACTAGGTAACATTCAATTTACAAACTACTGCTATTTCTGTTTACTGAGAGGGTTTATCCATTACTTTGAACAGGAAAATCCCACCAGATTATATTTCTGATGCATGTTTCATGTGGCATTTAAGTTACAGGCTTCCTCCAGAACTACACTAGCAGAACTTCAGCAATCTAAAGTCCAAGGGGTAGTTTGTAACTGAATAAAAATTATACCTATGTTTTAAACACTCAACGAGCTTATGAGAATATAGATTAGTTAAGAAATACCATATGCCAACTACAAAGCAGTTTGCAAAGAAGGCCACTGTGATTATTCTTAATAGTAGTATTTTGAAATCATGCAGTAGAAGAACATGTAGGTCAGTATCACATAGCAGAAACTAACACAGTCTTAGAAGAAATTGGCCTCCTTACAAAGGGGACAATTCTGAAATCACATACTGCAAACATCACTGTAGTTACAGCTGAAAGGCATATGTGGATTTTTCCACTCAGAGTAAGTGCAACACTCTGAAAAGTGTGAAACAAGTACTTTGAGAAGGGTAAGATGTCACTCATTTAATACTTCTAGAATCACTAAGCAGGGAAGAGTAAATATTACAGGATAAGTTTTAAATCTGTTAGCTTTTTGACTGTTCTAACAATGATTACTACTCCCAGGTTACTTAAGGACTTAGAATAGCTGCACTTTTCCAGAAACAAGTCAGTGGGTTAAATTTACCATTAAATAACAGACCAAGAATGTGCAAATAGTTCATTGCATTATTTCAGCTGACTTTCTTTTGCTCCCTTTTATATGAAGACAGCTCCTCCCCTCCACCCCACCCCCAGCAGAAGATATACCAAATCCTCAGAACAGTAAAAATTAGCAGTTTCCCAGCCTCATATACCTATTGTATACCTATTAGCTAGAGCTCATTTGTAACCAATACAGTGGCTTGCTTTTCTAGAAAACTTGTGCAGCTATTCACGATATACACTGTCAGCTACTCACACAACCCCAGAAGGTACCAGTGAGGACTGCAGAAAAATTGTTCTATTTTCTATGGGATTAATGCCAAGTATATGACCTAATGCCCACTAGTAGATAGACTGACACTCGCTTTTTTCCCTCTTCCCAGCTCCAGATACTTAAATACAGAATATCAAAATAATATTTGTTACTTCTATACATTAACACTTACTTCTTAATTCAGCCTTTTTTGATCATAACACAGATGGATTTTTTTTTTTTTAAGGATTATTTAGGGAATGGGATGGACCAGCTAAGTAAAGCATTATAATGAGGATACACTAGAGTATTATTGGCAGTAGGCCCAAAATCTTTATATTGAAAAAATTAGAAACTATGAAGTAATGTCTGACAGCTTTGTTCCCTTGAGATCAACACAAAGGCCTCAGCTAAGATGGAAATGAATATTCAAATAAGAACCAAGCATCGAAATCTTAACATCTGAAACTAATTATTAGGAAGTTTTTGCTATGGATTATTAGGAGGCGATCCTGCTCCTCTACTTTGCTCTTGTGAGACCTCACTTGGAGGACTGTGTGCAATTCTGGTGTCCTCAACATAAAAAGGACATGGAACTGTTGGAACAAGTCCAGAGGGCCACGAGGATGATCAGGGGACTGGAGCACCTCCTGTATGAAGACAGGCTGAGAAAGTTGGGTCTGTTCAGCCCGGAGAAGAGAAGGCTGCGTGGAGACCTCATAGCAGCCTTCCAGTATCTGAAGGGGGCCTATAGGGATGCTGGGGAGGGACTCTTCATTAGGAACTGTAGTGATAGGACAAGGGGTAATGGGTCCAAACTTAAATGGGGAAGTTTAGATTGGATATGAGGAAGAAATTCTTTACTGTAAGGGTGGTGAGGCACTGGCATGGGTTGCCCAGGGAAGTTGTGAATGCTCCATTGCTGGTGGTGTTCAAGGCCAGGTTGGGCAGAGCCTTGGTGACATGGTTTAGCGTGCGGTGTCCCTTCCCATAGGCAGGGGGGTTGGAACTAGATGATCTTAAGGTCCTTTCCTAACCTAACTATTCTATGATTCTATGATTATAACAGAGTTGGAACCCGTAATAGAAGCTCTAAACCCCCCAATATTAATATATCAAGCAATATTTTCCAAGTTACATCCTTAGAACTTAAAAGTCTGATGATATCATTACTATTCACATCAGAACTAGAGACTATCTAAAACCTATAAATGACCAAATAGGCCCCACTGAGAATGAAATAATTTTGTAAATATAAAACAGCTCAGATGAATGCCTGTGCTCTCTTTAAATCATGGTTTGAAAAGGACTTCTGAAAATGTGCAGAAGTGTCAGGTACTTTAAAGTTTCAGAGGAGTTCTGTTTGGTTTGCTTTATTTTAAAGGGAAACTTCTTATAAATATACAGAATCATTTATTAAGATGTAAACCAAGAGAGCAAGTATGTTTCAGTAATGAAAAACGAGCATAGAATAGGATTCCTTCATGCATTTTCTGATCTGTATTAAAAGTTTATTTCATGTGCGCTTTTTACTGATAATATGTATCAGAAATTCAAGTTATTTTTATATTTCTTATTTGAAGGCACATGAAATAATTTAGTAATTCAATTGTTTGTATTGAATCAAAGCAATTTTCTAGCACATTCTTGAAAACTTGATACCCTCAAAGTATCCAAAGTTCTTTAAATCCTGGATGAAACACTATACATTAAGTCATATATATGAAGTTCCATATATAAGTAAATAAATTCAAACCAAGAAACAAAATCTGCAAAATCACACTTGTTGAACAATCAAGTAGCAAACTCATATAAAAATAGTACCTTGAAGTTATTAACAATCTGTGCTCAGGAGCCAAGTTCAAGTTCAGTGGAGGGCTGGGGTAAAAATTCAAACAACCTTCTCTTATACCTTCCTCTGCCTCCCAGAAGAAACAAGGGCATTTACAGTCAAAATATTTTCGAGTGAACTTTAGCAAGTTTTAACAACACTTCAGCAAAGTTATTGTTAATTTCTACATATTCCATTTCATAAAAGAAACACTGCCTACAAAGTAAGTCTGTTCCTTCAAGCCCTCCTCCTTTCTGTACTCCTTCACACCATGCCAGTGGATACTACTGGCAAGTCTGAGAAGCTACTGCAGCAATATTGGTTTCCCTACTGTACTTTATATACTTCAAGACTGTTCAGGATAATGACCTGCTATACACTGCCCCTTGCTCATGCATACCTATTTCTTTCTCACACTGGGCATACAACAGAATGAGCCTAAACACTGTACTGAATACTTTTTCACTTTTTTGGACTTATAATACTTTTCACCATCCCCCAAAGTCCCTCGGCTGCAGGCCCAGACTTTGATTACCTGTTCACAAGAACACAGAACACTTGAAAAAAAGTGTTTATCAGGTCAGTGATGTAGCTAGACTTCTCCCTAATTTGCCAAAATTGAGTGGATACACTAAACACTCACACTAAAGACAGCAAACCCTGGCCAAATGGAATTTCCATAAGGAGACTACTTTCTAATTCTCAACACCATCTTAATCTAAGTAACTGAAACATTCTCAGAAAGAATGTACATCATTATCATATTTATGGCTTCTAGAAAAAATATGCAGTGGCACCTCTCAGAGTTGTAACATCACAAAAGCTTCTTAGCATATAGGAAAGGAGCAACAAACAAACAAAAACAAACAAACAAAAAAAAACCAAACAAAAAACAAACAAACAAAACAACAAAAAAAAAATAAACCCACCAAACAAGCATCTGAAGCCCACAGAGATACCTAGATGCATCCTTTCAAAGAATATGAAAAGTATGAGTCATAAATATCTGGATTTTACACAACAGACACTCATATTCTAGAGAGATGGTTGCTCCCACAACCCACCAGGAGCACTTGCTACTTAATGTATTCCATCTCCTCACACAGGAAAGGAAGAGACAGCTTCCAAAAGAACAACTAAATTACAGAGTTCTGCTTAAAACATAGCAAATGTATGCTAAGGTATGAGTCTACTCTTTTTATAGCATCACAATTTAAAAAGAAAAAGAAACCCAAACAAACCAAAACACCTTCAAGAAGCTAGTTCAGCATCCTAAGGACATCAAGATTGTTTTAATTCCTGTTAGACCTGAGATACGAGCATACCATCCTCTGCTGCTATTCCCGATCTTAAATACCCCACAACCTAACCCATTAAAAAAATCAGCTGCTCATTTACTGCTGTTATTTTTCACTTATTCCAGTCAACCTAAGATACTTCACTACAGCTGAAGCATAGCTGACTTTCAGTCCTCCTCTCCAAATTCTAAACTTAACCACCACACTGTTCGTAATTGCAGCAGATGGTTATAGGCTTAATATGCACATGTGAACTTTATAAGGTCTGGTCTTATTTCCAGAGAAGAGACATGGAAATGTATCAAGGTCACTGAAGCCTTTCCATTGCTCTCTAACTGAAGGTGGGGGGAAGAGAAGGCAAAGAGAAAGGCTGGAGGCAGAAAAAAGAAAAACATCCTTGCCATGGTGGCCCAGGCTTTCTATACTGCTAAGTCTGTGTGGGTATCTAATGCAAACCGAGACATTCTGCAGGTTTCAGTATGTTGTCTTATATTTATTTATTTTAAAGGCTACTCCACTTCTCCCTCTATGATAAGCAGTTTCTTAATTTCATCATAAGTTTAGTAATAATAAAATACAAGTTTAAAGCAGGTGATTTTCTCAAATATCTTTACAACACGTGTAAAAGAAGACCGTACAGCTGTGATGTGCAATGGCATAGACACAAGAAGCAGAATCATAGAAGAGGGGATTGGCAATGTTGATTGTATCAATGGTATATGAAGTGTGGTTATCCTCTTTTCAACATTGGCTAATATTAGCTGCTTCCAGGCAAGTTTTGAACTGCTGTAGCAGACAGTTTTATGGAAAAAAACACTTATTAAGTAAGTGCATTCCTAATCCTGCAAAGTAACTGAATGCCAGGAAGCATGACAGCAGATATTTCTTTCAGTTTTTTAATCCAATTTGGAACAGCTAAAATCAGCTTAAAGGTATGAGTTACTAGAAAACAAGAGAAAAATTATGTTGAATTTCAGTATAAATATCCTGTTAAAATAGAAATTAAAAGGGGGAAACAAATGAGGAAAAATTCATCACACAAAAAATCAATGTGTTAAGGAGAGCCTAATATATAGGAAGTAAGTAGGTTTTAAACTCTGGGAGGAGAGCAAATAGAAACAACACAAGGAACTTCTGTCCCACTGAAGCAAAGTGCAAACTAAAAGCACTGTTCAAAAATTTGAAGCTGAAGAGCAGTTCTATTTCTCTTCAGGTAAAGGAAAAAAAAATATGGACAGATTCTATGATTCCATGATACACAAATATTTGCAGAACAAGATCTAGGCAGCAGGAAACAAAACAAAAAATAAGACAACTTTGCAAGTTCAGGCAGACAGAAAAAAACAAATATGAACAAAATATTGTCACTGTTTCCTCTTCTTTGATCTACCATCTACAAAGTCTCCTTCATAACTCTGCCACTGGTGAAGGGCCAAGTTAACAGGGCTGCTCCCCAGAATCAAATTTCAATGTTGTTGTGGCAGCTAGTCTGGTGAAAATAAATCCAGGATGATGACAGAAAACAGAAACTAAAAGAACCCACACCCCAGGAGGTAAACAAAAAACTCTAAGCTCAGTCTACAATGTCATTATTTCTTTTGGTCCTCTGACTGGTAGACACAGCAGCGATGGAGAAATTTTCCTCACCACGCTTGAGCATGAGTTGCAACACTGCTGTGAAACACTCAGTTGTATGGGCATAGCAACAACTGCCTGGAGCTAGAGTCCTGCAGGATCCTTTAGACAGGACTATGTTTAGAGACTTCTACACCTGAAACTTCATCATTTATGTGAGGATTTTTCTTGCTTAAATATTAAACCGCACAGAGAATACACTGCATCAGCCATGGCCACTCTTGTGGAAGCTGCCAGTAACAACTCCAAGAGACCTTCAGATTAAAGTTTTCTTTGAACTCGACCGCCCCTCCAGTCTGTCCCTCCTGACAGCTTTACCATCCTATCAGCTGGTGTTTTCAAGGACTAAATGGACACTGAAAAGGTCAATTTAGGCTATCATGGTTTTTAGGAAAGCAGCTTCTAGCAGACAGAATATAAACAGCTTACATGTTTAGATGAACTTCTGTCACCCTTTACCAGATCCAATGCCTTATGCAAAATTTCCACTCTTACTCAGCTGAACCTAGCAGCCTCCCCAAATGCGCATTCTCACCCCTTCCCTTGTGAAATGCTGATACTCATGTAGTTGCATACAAGGAAATTTCAGAAGCTAATTCAAGGAAAAGATGATTTGAACTTTTGATGGTATCTTTCTGAAGTAGCTCATTGCTCGATGATGCAAAAACAGCATCTGTACAAACAAAAAAACCTGAAATGCCTGAGTGGGAGCAGCAGAAAGAGTGGAATTACAGCAGTTCCAGGTTCAGTGAGTTTGTGCTAATGGATAACCATACCTTGTACCCTACCTTGCGCACAGACCACGGCAGTGAGAAAGCCCTTGCCGCTACTCTTTTTGCCATACAAAGGAAGCTTAAATGACCCGAGCACCCTGGACCTAGGTACCATAATTCAGTGTCTGGGTGAAAATTGCTCATCATTAGTGGCACTGCGTGCTTCGATGTTTTATAACAGATCTGTGTCATAAGCAGGGCGAGATGTCTCCACAGTGCTGTCATTAATAGCTGTGACTCAGTGATATTTTTTTAGACTCCTCAAATGATATAGCTCAAACCCATTTAGAGACTTCATTTTTCATGAAGTCTAGTGTCTTATCATTTCAACAGGCCATAAAATATCTTTATGAAGTTTGGCAACAGTGTTATACACAAACTGAAAGCTAGAGAGTTTCACTTTGTCAGATTCAGTGATGTGGCAGATTTATGGATAGAAGTTAAAAAAGCACAGCTGCTAGCTTCCTCTCCACATAATATTGTTTATTAAATGATATCAACACATGTGCATAAAGTCCCCTCAATAGCCAGCTTGCATTACTCTCTGACTCAGAGGAAAAATAAAGTCTATGTATATGGACTTGGAAATGAGACTTTTCTCATCCCCGCAATAACTTAATTCATCTTATATCTTCTTGCTCCTTTTTTTATATATGATAGAAGGTGGGAATTTAGGCGGAACATAACTGAGCTCTATGCCCTCATATTGCATTAAAATATACTTGGTTTATTTCATTGCAACCTTAAAAACCTTGAAAAAAAAATCTTTGTGTTACAATTTATCATAGTCACGAGATAGAGAAGAAGTCAAATGCATGCAAAAAGTAAGCTAATCTGAAGGACATCAGTTCTCACTTCGCTTCTATATTTCAGTGTTCTAATTAAATTGCTGTATTGATTTAGATTGGCTTGTCTATGCCAGTAGCCAAGACTAGCTAATAGCAGATGTTTCTGAAACAGACTAAAAGACATCATTATAGTAGGTTACTCGTATTTCCATTTAAATGAGTAGTTCCAGAAAATACACTAGTTGGAAATATTTTCAGTATCCCTAAACCTGTCCCATGTCTTTAACCTGGAATCCTTCCTGATCAGACTTATATATTGCGAAGGAAAAAAAAAAATCAGTTTAAAAGAAAATGTTATATGAAATAAAATTTATGAATCTCATTTTCTCCCCTTACTTTTAAACTGAAAGTCACAGAATGGCGGAGGGTGGAAATGGCCTTTGGAGGTCATCTTGTTCAAGCCCCCAATATCAGATCATAAAACAGTGAAAAAAAAGGTTGTTTTTTCTTCATTTATTTATTTTTCCTCTTTTTCTCCCTTATCTCCCTTGTCTCCCATGAAGCGAGAAAAACATCAAAACATAGTAACATCTTTTCTTCCTCTGTCTTAGATAAAGTTAAATACTTCCTACGATAAATACCATGGCTTCATGACAATTTAAGCTCAAGGTCCTCTGTTGTTCCTCCTCCTGTGCAAGGAATATTCATCTCTCTTATGACTGTTTTGAGCTGGGCCTGTTCAGCCTAGAGAAGACTTGGGAGATCTGATCAATATGTATAACTATCTGAAGAGAAGGGGTCACAAGGATGGGGCCAGACTTTTCTCAGTGGTGACAAGCAAGAAGACAAGAGGCAACAGGCATAAACTATAGCACTGGAAGTTCCACTTGAACATGAGGAAGAACTTTACTGGTAGGGTGACTGAGCATTGGAATAGGTTGCCCAGGGTAGCTGTGGAGTCTCCTTCCCTGTGGAAATTCAAGAGCTGTCTGGACACAATCCTGAGCAGTGAGCCGTAGATGACCCCACTTGAGCAGGGAGGTTGGACTAGATAGCCCCCGGTGGTACTTTCCAGCCTCACTGTTCTCTGATTCTGTGTGATTCTGTTTCAGTAACACCCATGCTGACTATAAATTATTATTCAAAGGCTAAGACTTTTCCAAGAGTATCTTTCTAAAACCCTTGACTTTTTCTGCTTAATAGCAATCATCCTCCAAATATACTGAACATAATTAGGATCAATAAAATTAAGATATAAACATAAGAGCTGGTTTTGATATTAATTTCTCTCCTCCTGCTCTAGAACTGGTTAATCATAGAAACAGGAAATAAACAAAAATACCTAAGGCACTAGTTACACTGACTGTGTGGAAATTAGGTAATTTGTTAATACCATTACATGGGTTTCTTCCTACTCTGTACTGCATAGGAAGGCTGAGACTAGTCATGCTCCTTCTATTCCTAGAGTCTGAATAAATATATAACATACATATTTATGCAATTAATCTTGTAGCATGGAGAAAAATATACAACCTTTTGAAAGTATTTCAGGATGAAACTTTTATTCCATCATGCTTCCTTTTTTGGTTTGAGAGCAGCAGATAAAAGTGCAAAGTGTCTGGGAAATACAATTTATTCCTTACATTTCTGGTCCAGACATCACACAGAAGGCATGCAAGACAGATTTATGCTGAAATTCAGCTTCTCCTTCTTTCTTGGCACAGTTTGACATCTAACTATTGCGTTTTATAATTTTTCTTTTTTTTTTTCCCCCCTTTGTGCAAGAGCACTTGGATCCCTGAAGAAGTAAACAATTTCCTAGAACCATTTTGCAGTAACAGATTTTCTCAATTATGCTTGATGAACAGGAAGACATTTGGTTTTAAATAAAAAGCAGTAAATTATCAGGAAATTAAAAATTTACTTGGCATGGGATAATTCATTTTTCTTATGCTTCTGTTCTTATGCTTTTATTCTTTTGTATGAACAGGTTGCTAATTTTCTTTTCCACGAGGGGTCTGTGACAATACACAAGGTTTCCTTTAAGCTATGAGAAACTATATCTTTCCCCTTTTCTGTTAGTACAGGTTATAACAATAAAATGGAGATTCTATTTGAAAATTTGCCACAGGCAGGTGTTGGTCTGACAGTGATTTTACCTTCTCAATAGTTGTGTTTTTCCATCTTCTATAATCTACACACCACCTTATTAGGCTGGTCTAGTTTAAAAGACTAGTTTAATAGACTTTAACATTTTCAAGTTTTTTTATTTTCTCTTATTAATGAACATGAATTCAGTAAGGCCAGGTCGAAGACCTAAGTGAGGTCAATAAGACATTTGTATGTTTCACAGTATTTTTCGTGCAAGAGGTGGGGAGTTTTAAAATTCTTCTAAAGAGGTAAAAAACCAGCAGTGACCACAGGTATCTAGAATTACTTTTTTAGCACACTAAGAAAGTAAATCCCTAAATCAAACTTTCACCAGTTTCTATTCATTTGGAGGAAGAAATAACTGCATTAACCTCTTTGTGAACTATACAACATGGACAAGACTATCAAGGTAACAAGCAGAACAGCAGCCATAGCTGCTAGTTTATCAGCCTGTATGGATGAACTCCCTCAATGTATTGTGTTTTATGAGGGTGATGATGGTTATTGGTTTTGCACTGCATTATACTTTTAGCAAATACTTTGAAAGTGATTACAGAGTTATGAGCTTCCTAAAATATCTGTTGTTCTTGAACTACCCATTCACATAATGGAAGACTGCTTGATTAAGGTACAAAAGTCTAAAGAAAAAAACACAACCAAACAACAAAACACACAAAAAAACAAACATCAGGAAAACCCCCAATAATTTCTATTTGAACAGGACCTCATGATCTAAAAATGTGCAAACATGCATTTCCACAAGGACAGATACAGAAATCAATAGAAGCTACCAATCTATACATAAGAAAATATCAGTCACAATTTACTTCCTAAGTCTGAAAGATAAATAAACCAAAACATAGATGATGACCTTGACAAGGATATTTAAGCAAGTATTGCATTTTTTGCAGTGTAGAAAAAGGAACATGCCCTGGCCGATCTTCCCTGTACGTGTTCTGAAAGCCTGCTTCCCTGAAGAATATACTCTGGTCACTCTCTGGCCTGCACATACTTGCACGCACTTACACTATGACATTTGTGCTATTGACATCCAAACAACAGTATGAGCAATTCTTCATAGGCTTTGGCCTCCTAATAGCTGACTACACCTAAAAATCTGTGATTAATAGGTGAATAATTAAATTCTGTTTTCGTAATGATTATGTGTTCAGGTTATGGCTTGATTGTGGCAGAACAGCCTGGGAGGGGTCATCCAAAACAATGGCTGCTAATATCTTATTGGTTAAAATGTCATTAACCAGCAATGTCTTATACAAATGTTTAAGGATGATATTTAATTTCATCTAACCTTTGTGGCCACCAGAGTATGCAGAATTGCACTAATGTTGTACTCAGTTACCTCAGAATGAGCTATGGGGGGATGGTGCATGAGTTAAAACCAAACACACACATGCAAAAAAACCCCAAAACTCACAAAAAAAGTAAAAAAAAGAAAAAAAGTGTAAAATCCCACTATTACAAAAAAAAAAAAATCTACTATTTAGATTTATTTGCTTATTTTCCAAGCCTATGCCATTTAAAGACTATATTCTAATTTCTCTAGGTCAGCCGCCTAAATGTTTACTTTCTCCACTGCAATGACAAGCAGTCTGGGGGAAGTAGTTTAGTGTACAGAACAGCCTGTCTCTGGAAGATCATACTGTGACACAGAAAAAGGTCATTCACACAGATCCAAAAATGTCTGTTACTGTATAAGGAAGTCCCTCCTATACAGCTCAGGTATGACCTCACTGAGAAGCACTTGTTCTCCTGTTCCAAATCCATGCATGCAGGCCTAGAGGTTGGGCCTATAGCTGTAGCACTTCAGTCAGAAGCTTTGATAGCAGACAGCTCATTTCCAATTTCCAGAGGGAGATGTCCCTGCCCACGGCAAGGGAGCTGGAACTAGATGATCTTAAGGTCCTTTCCAACCCTAACTATTCTATGATTCCATGATTCTGTGTCAGAGAGCTCACAAAAGCCATGAGGTCCAAGTGGCTCCCAGGTAGCAGAGGTCTATTTCTGCTAACAGAAACAGCCCAATGCATGTGTGGGTTTTTTTCTTAAAGCATAGCAAGATGCTTAAAGAACCAGAGAAGCCTCGGTTAGATGTGAATGTATTGTCCAGTTGCCATTTTACCTCCCAAACGTGTTTGAATGAGTTGTTCTGAGATACCCAACTGTAATGAATAGCTGGGATCATTTATTTGCCCCTATTTGACAGTTTATGCCAATACTTATTACTGCTATTTTTGGAGTGTTACTTTCTTTAGTAAAAGTTTCATGAGTGAAGGAGAAAAAAGATGGTAAATTTCAGAACCAGATTTGTGTATGTAGATTTTTTTTCTTTTATTGAGGAAAGTCTGTATTGTATTTTTAAAGCTCGTTTCTGCCAATTGAAACCTACAGTCAAAGAAAGTCACACTGAGCAAAGTGGCATATCATCAATGCTCAAAGTTCAGAGAAAGGCACTGTGCAAGTCAAAGGACTATTTATTTTAACAGCTTACAGTGTGATGGTCCAAGGTCATCTAACCTAAAATGGGAAATAGGTACAGGTATGTTTAAAAACAAGCAGGAAAATTATGAGATCCTGGAAGAAATAGCCCACAGCTATAAGACCTTGAGCTGTGAGCAAATTAGATTTCAGTTAGGAGGCAGACACGATCAATACTTGAATGACAGACCAACATGAAAAATTATTTGGGTGTTTCAGAAGTGTGCTGGAGCTTCAACAAGCAGCTTGGGGTCCTCAGATGAGTTTTAAAATAACAGATTATAAAACAGAACATATCATAATTTAAAACAGATATTCTCATCTTTTGCCCTCCTCTATAAGTGATCATACCACCCTCTTCATTCCAAAGATCATTAATAGCTGTCTTCAGATAACTTGAAAATGATATTTTATACTTAAACCTCGAAGACTGACAGATTTCAGGTCTAATACCTGAAGAGTACTGGAAGAAATGTATACCATTGGTATGGCAAGGTGTAGATTCCCAGCAGAAGTAACTTCTGCATCAACTTTCCCTAGAGCAGTCAGTACTAAAAACAATAAATCACATAATAGTCTTAAATTTAAAAAAAAAAAAACCAAACAAAAAAACCCAAAACAAAAGAAAAACCAAAACCAAACCAAACAAACAAACAAAACCACAAGGAAAAAACCACACAACCATAATTTAGACAATTTCTTTAGACTTAAGATCATGTTTTATTTTCCAGAAGCTTGAACTTACTTACAAAATCTTAATTATTCTAACAAGCTCACAGGGACAGAAAGTATGCCACTTTTTATACTTTTTAATTTTGGCGTCTAAGTACATGATAACAAAGGTAACACAGAGTAGACATAACAGACTACTAATAAAGAACTTTCAGCCTTAAACAACAGCTTATGCTAATGCAGATACAGCTGCCACATAATAGGGGCCAGATCTCATGAGTACAGCAGCTTATGCTCCACAAAGGTTTATCAGAAATCACAAAGCAGTAAATTTATTCAGTTTACCTTGTACCAATTAAGATTATGTGGTGAGTCCAATAAAAGTAAGGCAGACCAATGAACCTCCTTACAAGGACATAGGCTATTATATTTTGCACACACAAAATTTAAGACACAAATGTGGCACACATTTGCAAGAATTAATATTTTTTTATGTTTATAAGGCTTCAACCAGAGATGGTTCTTATCTAGGGTACAGTGGTTTCAATCTCCCTTAAAACTTCATAAACCCTACTAAAAGTTGTTCTGCAGAATGATAAAAAATAGCCATTACCTTGAAAGGACCTTGCAACTTTCTGTTACTTGTCTCCAGAAATAATTTTGAAAAGCAAGTGTCGTAACACACAACAAGTTACATACTTGAATTTAATAAAACTGAGCAGTAGCCTTCAGGGGTGGTTTTACTGGATGTAGCCACATATGTAGAAACAGGCATGTGGCAAATGAGACTAGCTTGGAAGGAAACATATTAGAGAAAACTACCAGGTATTGATCATTTTTCATCTTTGCCTACATACAGCACTTACTTGTTCTACATTAGTTAGTTTTAGCTTCATAATGAATAGCATATGCTATTCCTTTTTTTGTACAATACTGATCTTTTAAGCATCCATTGCGTTATACATATTTGCATACGCACATCTACCATAACATTTTCTGTTGATGGGTCTGCGACCTAAAGAGCATCAAAGCTGCCACTGGCTTGAACACAATTCATTAATTCCATTGTTCTACTAAACAAGTACAAGGAAGTAAATCAGATGCTTTGAGGTAACGTTGCAATGTCTGTTAACATGACAATGCTGCAAAATGATATAATGTAATTCAAGAAGACAGAAAACACAAATGATAAAAACACCAGCTACTGGCTGATAAAAATATGTAAATACTCTCTTCATACTGACAGCCCACAAAACTGCCTTATAGTTAACTGCGAGGTAAAGCTTAGGTCTCAGACATTTGACATATGACAAACTTTCTTAAATTCTTCTGATCTGAGCCCTGCAATGATTCCCTTAAGGTTGCAGGTTTATACCTGATAGATCATCGTTTTACAGTTTAAACTTTTTCCTCCAGCAAAGCAGTGCATAAACAAGTGCTTTAGCAATTAAACAGATGTTGCAGGGGCATATGATGGCACCCATACCTCATTTCTATGAGCTTGGTTATCTATATAATAGAGTTAATTGCTCCCACAGTGAGGGACAGTATGGACTTCTGCCAGCCCTATTTAAAGGAGCCTTCTACTGTGTGTGACCAGCATGAAACCCAAACTAATCTGCTGTTGGAATAGCTCTGTCCCCAGAAAGGGTGAAATTGGAAGAGTGGTATCTGGCCCACCACAAGAGGTGGCTGGAATAAGTAAGTTTATGAAAGCCAGGCTCCTCTATGTTTTTCTTGATAAATTCACAGGACTTAGAGTCCTGCATCAAGAAACTTTCCTAAACTCAGACATTTTTCCCTTCCTCCATGAGGCTAGAAACCAGCTGCAGCCGGGAAAGACTGCAAAAGACAATATACATGGACAAAAGAAATTCAGTCCCCTGCATGACTGGAATCCTGAATAAATCAAAACTTCCTGAGCAAAAACACATACTAATTTTAGCAGCTTTGTTAGCTAGCTAAAAGTGTTATAAGAACTGGTTCTTACAGCAGCAGCAAGAAACTAGACTTGGTTAGCCCAGAGATCCTTCTATTTCTGTGTTTCTAAGCTGACAAAGTGCATAGAAATTATTTTTAATAATAATTTAGGGGAAAAAACAAAAAGGATCTAATAATTAAGGTAATTTCAAGCAAAAAAGGAATGAAAAGTAATGAGTTAGAGAAGTGCCAGGCACCTCTGTGGTCAATAGCATCAGACAATGAGAATGTGCCTTAGAGCTATGTGGGGATTTCAGTGGAATTTCATCAGGTTGATAGACAAAATATGGGAGCGGAAGGGTAGTATTTAAGCAAGAAGGGTAGCTTCCATCCCTGGAAATAAAAAATGCTCATCCAGTCTCTATCATTCCAGTGCAAAAAAGATATTGTTATTGCTTAAGGTATGAAACTTCTGTTAATCATACATTTCAGGAAATTGGAAAAATTAACATTTAAACTCAATTATGGGCATATGGAAGTACAAGTTCTTAGATTTGAATGCTTCAGTACCAGAAGACAAAGAAGATTGTAGAAAAAAAGAGGACCGTCTAAATAAAAAAATGAATAGCAATCTTAAACTGCATGAGTAGAAGACATTAGTGAATAGGCAGTTATCAAAGCATCTATCCTTAACTTTAGCATATATTAGTTGGGACAGAACTGGCAGTAAAAACCATCTGTGATTTCTGGAATATCAGTAAGGAAACAGCAATAGTTTGTGCAATGGCTCCCTCCTCTCCTGCCATACTCAGAGAAGTAAAAAAGTGCCCTTTTTTTTTTGTCTTCTCAGAAAGTTTGCTTAGAAACTACCAGCCACTCACATGCTAGTAGCTCTCAGGCCTTCTTCTTTAGATGACTTCATCATACATTTGAGGAATAGAAAGAAGAAAGGAGATTTCAGTTTGGACCATGATGTCTTTTGGACAACACTAAGTTAACATTGAGATAGCAGCCACAGGTCCCCAGCCAAATAGAAACTAGACTCCTGAAAATTATATGAAAGCATTCAAGTAAAACATATATACATACATATACATGTTTATATGTGAATACATATGCATCTCTACATAAACATATACACATACATACATTTCAGAGAGCGTGGAAGGGAACAGCATGTTACCTAATTTGGACATATAAAGAAATTTAAAGAGATAATTGGAGGTGGACATTTTCTTTTCTGAGCTTTCTATTCTACAGTATGTACCATGTGGAGTCTGTTGATTCAAGCGTGGCCTGAGTGTCTCAGTGAAGGCTGGGGGACTGCAGTAGTGTGATGCTTACATAAAACATTCTTTTATTATACCAATCAACTTTTATTACAGAACAAAATCAGTTAAGTCACAAAAAACATTTGGTGTGTCAGCAAAATAATTTTCTGCTCAGCCTTTAAGTTTTCCAAAGAAAGGGCAGTCAACTTGTTTCTTGCCAGCAAATCAAAATGAAAAGCCATAATTTTATAGCAGGTTCAAAGGCAAACTGCCGTAAAAGATTTTAAGCAAAGTTCCTGAAATCTGTTTTTGTGTTGTTAGAACAGGCTACTGTTTGAGAAGTATAAGCTCAGCAAACAGCAATATTCCTGTGGGCTACAAAACAATGAGCACTCCAATGACATTAGTATATCAAATCTACCAGTAACTTCTAGATACATAAACAGTTAATTCTAAAGGGGTTTTTTTATTAATGAAAATGTTTGATCACTATTTCCAGTAGAAAAGTACCATTAAAAATAAGAACTGAGCTCTTTTAACAATTAAGAGTCTAGAAATTGTGGGAAGGAGAAGAGTAGAGATAAAGATCGTGAACCTGCTCATCAGTGCTTTGCAAACTGCTGAGAAGCAGCCTAGGCAGCATGCATGATGCATATGAAAATACAACTCAGCACAGGATTACTTCATAATGTTTACTACACTATGGTGCAGAGATGCCCTGAGATGAGGTGTGATAGCGTTCCTGGGGAGCCTGGGAAGCCATCCCTTTTTCTGCAGTGACACTCACACCCAGAACAGCACATCAGCCTTAGGACCATACACAACTAAATTAAATGATGACTCCTATCAGTATAAATTATCAGTAGGAATTGGGCACTGTACTGTGCTGAAGGGAAAACAGTCCTTAACCAGGGAGGTCTATCAGTGGGATGTTGCCCAGCCCTGCACTCCACTGCAGGAACTTTAACTTCTGACAGTACGTCCAATTGGCTTTACTTGAGCTTCCCTCTAGTGAACATTGTCTCAACAGAAAGCTGCTGCAACAACAGCTAACATGATTCCTCAATACAAAGAACAGAAATTTTTCAGGCAGTATGAGTCCATGTACAACAGTGAGAAAATGGTCTCTTCTGTATTCAATTTTTACACTTAAAAAATGGAAAAGGTGAAAGGAATTAACTTGTTATGTATAAATATTTGATTTTGACCTGACAAAAAATTTCCAAGTGACATGAATATGGTAAACACTAGTATACAGAAGAGTGCTGCTTGAAACTAGATTAGACTACTTTTCTTATGTCTAAGAAACAACTATGAAAGTCATGAGTACGAGTCAGACTCTCAGCTGGACACTTGATAAACATTTAATCAATGAAGGTTAAAGGATGTGGAAAACTCTCCACTGCTAGTTGTACTGTTTCCTGTAAATTGATCTAGGATACCTTTTAATCACAGCTTACTTGGCTGCATAGAGGAATGGCTGAGAAAGTAATTCCATGAGCTGTTATATGGGGCTGCACCAGAAATATAAATAGTCCCTCTGACATTCAGGTACATGAATTTCTGAAGAGATCTTAAAATGTCAGCAGGACATAATAATTTCTCTTTTCCATAAAGAAAGGTTGTCCTGGCCATGAAATCCACATAGTTTTGCTGCACCAGGAGCGTGGTTTATAAACCTTACAGGGAAGGTAATGCTGGTAACAAGAATTGAAAGCACTGCATGGGATGAGATATGGCTGAAGAGACAACGCTCAGAAGAATGCATGCTGACAGAAAGGAGCCAGGAGGAAAAAAAAGATTTGATGAGCCTGACATGGCCCAAGGGAAACATAAGCAGCCAGGAAAGCCTTGTGGACCAAATGAAGTCAATGTCACTAAGCTAGTTCAGGTACTCAGCTCTCAGCATGCTGCATGGGACCCAGAAACTGAAATGTAAAGGATGGGAAATAGGGAAAAGCAGCCTGTGTATGGATAAAATATTTTTAGAAGTAAAAATCACATGCAGAAAATTAAAAAAAGAAAGTCTGCCTACTGTTAGGCAGATTCATATGACCCAAAATAGAGATGAGCAAATTTCTGCCTCTGGAACACTGTAGTTATTCTCTAAGGCAGTAAAAGATTCAGTATCACTTGTGTGTTTCTCCAAAAAGCTAGTCAGTGCACAGGAGGGGATTTGAATAATTTACAGTGGAATGTCATTAATCCTGTCTCTCTAGGACCTTATCAAAGTGCAGATTAATGAGAGGTCATATAATTTCAGTGTGCTACTGCTAGCACTAGAGATCATTCTGCTGCTGAACGATCATACTTTCTTACTGAGCATGAGCACTTTCATGAAAACAACAACTAAGTGTCTGTATAGGAAAAGAAGCTTTCCAGCTGTGACTTAACTTTGGGATACACCATTTAGATTAGTTAGATCTGGAACATTAATGTTCCACATTATGAAAGTTAAGAAGCAGCATTAAATAAATACATTACATAAACACAGAAAATAAATAAATTCATTAAATAAACAAATCTGACAACACCATCCTCAGTGATCTCCTGCCTTTAAAGAAGTCACCATTCCACAGACTAAAGAACTGAAAATGCAACCTGTATTGCTCCAAAGTGAGTGGTAATACCTTGAATTGAATGAATCTAGCCCTTTTCCCTCTACCCAAACTGACTGGTGTGGCAGAGAGGTCCTAAAACCACTGCACTAGTATGGGGTTTTAGTACATAGCACAGAAGTAGATTGGTATTAACATATCTAGCTGAATTGGGGTTACTGTCAGTTAGTGGAGAGGAACTGGTTGTTTCATAACACCAAATCCATCACTGCGTATTAGAAGCTGAACAGTGCATGCAATCTGTGCTGCCGGACAGAAAAACAAAGTGATTTGAATGGACTTCATTAATGCTAACAATTCCACCTGGAAAAACACTGTAAGGTCAACTAACTGCACAACTGTATCTCCTGACTAAAGTCTCTATAACACTATATATAGCAATATGCAAGAAACAAAATGCTCTCTGATGGTTAAAACAGTCAGTGCAAGAACAGAAACTGAGATTCAATGAACTGACACCCAATGATATGTAGAGTTTCTGAACTGACACTTTGTATTTTGGCTAGCTGCCCAGATGAAAGAAGGTAATCAGCATTTAAGGGTGCGCTTTGCTGTGCTGAGCTAATATTGACTACTGGACTGCAGACATATGGTAAAAACCGCCACATGGTAAACTGCTGCTCTTCCATTTTAGTTTTGTCCATAAGGTAACACAGACATGACACTACACAGAAGTGGGCAAAGTAGACAAAACACAGAGAGCATCTTTTGGTACAGCAGCCAAATAAGGCTAGCTTGCCCAGCCTGCTAGTAGGAAAAGCCTGTATTCCTCTTTATGTGAGGAGAATTAATAAAATTAATTTTGCTGAAACTGTATCTCTTCTAGATGATTGAAGCTAAAGCTCATTCCAGTGACATCGCCACAAATTTGAAGAAAAACATTAGGAACTATTCGGGGAGGTATACAAAATTACAGAAAATAACGATGATTAATAACATAATGACAGGGTCAAATATAAAGGGAAGCTTTAAAGCTTGTAGAAACAAAAGCATTCTGCTAGCTCAGAAGTGGATTAGAGTGTTCAAAGTGCTTCAGGACTCGACACCATGTAAAGGCTGATTTATTCTCCAGGCATCATAATGCCTACCTACTTCAGAATGACAAATAGCACCGTGCTGAGATCTCAATGCAGCCCCAGAACACTAACGGCAAATGTCTTCCATCTTAATAGCTAAGCTTCTGCAATTCTCCTCACTTAAAATTCTGTGTGTTTAACACCTCTTGTTGCATCTAAATCCAGATACAAAAACCTTCAAATCAAACTATTTACCTCAAGTAAAATCTATCCTGAATAATTCATAAGCAGCAAGAAGGCTGGAATTGAAGGAGCTAAAGAGTGTTTTAATGAAGTCTGGAGTTTAAAATATAATGGTATAAAAGCTATTATGTATCTTTTCTAACCTTATAAGAAAGAATATCAGTCTCTGTAACAATGAAAGATCCCAATGAACAGAAAAAGAAACACAGTTCAGGTGTCTTGTTGTCAGCGACTGATGCTAACAGAATCACACAGATTACTGCAGAGAAGGGGCTGCTATTTGAAGCAATTCCTGACAAAGGTTCTGAAGTGTTCGGATTGATTCCTATTCATCCTGCCTCTGTGAAGGAGTATTGATCCTTATAATAGGTATTATAAGCTGCAATTCAATTAGAATAAAGTATGAAAGTCAAGAAAATGCACAGAAATGGAGGGCTAGTGTTATGATAGCACTTGTCTAATAAGAATTTTTCAGCTCTAAAAGACCAGGCAAAAATCACTTACTATGTATCACAGCTAGTCAATTCACTGTGGGAATCGAGGTTTTGTGCTTTCCTGTTTCATCAAAACCTCTTTTTAAAATAGATACTACTAAAATGCATTGTTGATTTTTCTGGGATATCGGTGACAAGCCAGCACTGTCATCAAATAGCATCTGCCTTCTAAGCCAGCAGCTGAGTTCTGAATTTAGTTCATTTTAGCCACTTATCCAGAAAGTGAAGAGGAGAGAGTGGTTATGAATTAAAAAATCATGAATACCATTAACTTTCAGATTTTTAGGACAAAAGTGTCTTCACTCAAAGTTTTGCATTGCTGGTAAACAGTAAGTTCATTCTTCTGTGTTACTGATTAACAACATCAGTGAATGAGCTATCCGAGTACTTTAATGGCATTAAGTCATTTAAGCTTTATGGTATAGGGCCCCATATTTAAGATGGTCTACGCAGTAATTTTTTTCTTCTTTTTTTTTTTTTTTTCTGTTTTACACAATGAAGTCCCAGCCTTCCTTCATAAATTTGACTGCTGAAAAAAAGAACTTTTCTATCTCAATAATAAGAACATAAATCTTACTTTTGCAGAGCAGTATACCTGTGAAAAAAGTCTCTTAGAAACAGGTATTCTCCTAGACAACACTAATGAAGGTGCAAATATATAGTACTACTTACTACAAAGGCACACCAGAGAAAAATTCTGGAGTTTTGAAGTACATATTATCTGACTCTGACTCAACTGTTGCAAATCAGTTAACACTTTTGTATAAATTTAGAGTATTACTGTATGAAAACTGTTCACTGATTAGTGTTGCAATTTGAAGCTGAAGTCTGCTTCATTCCGGAGAAAGAGGACAGATTCCTGAGTAAGAATTCTCAGGTTTAGGATATTTACATTAAGTTTTCAGATCAAAGTCTTCCATAAGGTAAGCCACGTTTTGGTTTTTTTGGTAGTTTCCCCCCCCCCCGGTCTTATTTCCACACTCCTGTGTGTATTCCTCAGGATGGTGAAAGGATAAAGTCTTCCTATACCTCAATTAATATGAACTACAGATGCATTTGAGAATAATTCACATGGCTTCCACAGTAAATAATGCTGTTCACAGACAAGCATTTTAGACAAAGGAAGACTATAAAATTATTCAGTACTAGGTAACAATAATTTTTTTTAAGCGTTCCTTTCTAGCATCAAGATGATATTTTGTAATATTGGAAGGACTACACCTTTGTTCTGCTTATTATACTATCCTGAAGGAGTCATATTACCACCATTCCCTTTCCCACCTTCCATGATTAGCTCCCAAGACAAAAGGATTCCTAGCAGCAGCCAAATCTAACGCAGCAGATAGTCAGAATATCACAAAGAGGGCAGGGGATGAATGATGTCATCCTTAGACTTTGCTTGGTAGAAGGAAATTCTGACTACTTTCTGGCAATTATAACTTCTAATTTGATATCCCCACCTGCTCCCTCAACACACACCACTTTTTTACTTAAAATAAAATTGTAGCCACTCAAATTATCCACCCTGTGCTAATAATTTCTATCTATCTCTTATGGCAGAGTGACAAAGGGGCGCATTTGTGAATCTTACCTTGCATTCTAGTAGAACATGCTCACTAATGTACCCTTCATAAGCCAATTCAGAAAATGCTCTGGTTATGGTTACTTTTCCCTCCTTCCTATCCAGTTTGTGGAACAGGAAGGATATGGGAAGTTTCTTATGCACTGGACTGAACTCTTGCAAATGGACATTCTTAACACATCTTGCTCTGGACAGAGGGGCAAGCAAAACTCACCAAATACTATGCTTTAAAGGCCAAGCGCATCAAGCTACCTAAAAAGACTATTGTGCTCAAAACTCTGCTAGACAACACAAAAAATCTTCAGTGAACAACGACAAGCCTAAGTGAACAAAACCAGAATGGTGCCATCCAACTTCTATTCATAACTCTTTTTCTTCTGGGAAACTACAGCTTTTATTTATTTATTATCTTTTTTTTAAAAGCTTTCCTACTACTGCAAGTGTTGATCCTGTACTTTCGCAATCAGAGTAATTCATTAAAGAAAGTTTAAAAATTTTACTTAGCCATCTACTAACAAAGTAGGAGCCTTTCCAAATGAAAGATAAATAATTTTGCAGACTGCAAGATTTTAATGTTAACTCTTTTTTATCATACTGCTTTTTCTGTAGATACATCATTAAAGATTGCCTGGTGGTCACAACGCACTTTCTTTCTTAATGCCTTAAGTGAACATTGAAATGCATTTCAAGATTTGGTTTCTGCAACTGCAGTCCATGTTATTAAACAAATTAAAAAAAATGGGTGAGAAATAACTTCAGAAAATTTCAGGTAAGTCACCTACATGAATAAATGGAGTCATCTAATATCTGTGCAATAGGTACAAACTCCACACTCCTCCCTGATTATGAATTGCATACATTTCACATCAAGAGCATAAATAACAATTGTCCTTTTGTGGACACCCAGTTTATCAGCCTGTTTTGCCTGCAATCAGTGGCCAGTTTTATCACCTTTGCACCCCTTGCTTATGGAAACCACTTCCAAAACTCTTTTCCACATGGAGACGCTTTTGCAACTGCAGCTGCAGTTTAAGCAAAGTACAGAAGGCATCTGCTGAGCTTCACAGCAACACTCAAGGAACAGCATGGCAGGAAAACACTATTTTTATGCCAGTTCACCGGCACAGACTGTTTTAATGCCTAGAAAAATCAACAAAGCATGCAAAAATCCTATTCCAGATTCAATAAGGCAAAGCAAACATCAACACCTAAAAGGATTAGAATACCAAATAAAATTACCTTAGAAACAAAGACCACTCTCAAGCGGATAACAGTATAATCCATTTATGAAAGTGCTTCAACACAAAGCACTTTCCCCATATGAAACATTCTTCCTTCCCCCCCCCAATATTGCACATGAATGACTCATGCTGCAAAGCCCTTCAGGGCAGGAGTCTTCTATCCATACATATAGGTGTGCAACACAAAGCAAGAGATGCTAATTTATATGTCCTGATTTCATGCAAATCTGAGAGGATTTAAAAGAGAGCAAGGTCTGGAACTCCCACTCTCTTGACCTCAGAGCTACCATTTTGAAACAAATTCCGGTAATGATAATGACATTGTATCTCTCCATTCAACTTTAATCATGATTTTACAAAACTAGGCTTTCTAAAAATAACTTGATCTTTTACTGACCCAACCAAAGCATACTGCTTAAATATTACAGTCCCTGTGTATTTCATGCAGGGACTTAATCATTTAGAAGATTTAACTCCATATATAGATGAATAACTATTTGTCTCATCAACTGTTGTTTCAGAAGATCCATAAGAACTATTTTTCCAATCATATGTATTGGGAAAACTACAATTCACTGTGAGACACTGATTTTGAGATGCCTTAAAGTGAGCTGTTAATTCTTCTAATGTAAAACTATATGTACCTTTTACCTTCTTAGATTTTATTATTCTCTAAGGATCTAAATAAATTATGCATGATTCATGTGATATCTCTTAAATTCAGTATCACTGAAAATTTGAGCTTACAGGTGTTATTAATTCTACCAGTTTCAGGGTGATTTGCCTCATTAATCCATTCTGTCTGTTCATCTGTATTCATGATGTATGGAGTTTGGAAAATTGAAGATTTTTCATATGATAAACTGTAAAACAGAAAACCCTTACAATCATGGAAATACTGCTTTCTGAAGATGTGAACTTCGCTAATGTTCTTATATTTATCTAATACATGTTTTTTATAACAACTTTTTAGCTAATTTTGGTAAGGGAAAATTAGATCATTGTTATTTCATTCATTCCTTGATATTGTTAAAATTAGAATCTAACCTCATAGGCATGAAGAGCCCAAGTATCTGTAAAGTCTTAGATTTCATTGATCGTGCTGCTTAGTTATATTTTGGACCAGAACACTAACAAATCCATCTGTTTGTCAGTCTAATGACTAGAAAACCTGCAGAGTTTTTTCCATCCCTTATAATGTTTTATTTTTGCCCTTTAAGTTTGAAGTATACTCTATTTTTTTTAAAGGATGCCCCTTTGTCTTTGATAGCGTTTTCAACCAACTTTTGTGTCATGGAAATTTAGAAATTTCCTACATGCTGATCAGTATCCAGCAGCTTTGGAGTGCATAGTATTTAGTGGGAGAGAAGGATTTAGGATGAAATGATGGATAGAGCAGACATACAAAGCTTCTCACTCACTTTGCCACAGAATACATTACGTTTCCCTGCCAAAATATAAAGATTACGATCACAACTATAGTATTATGTTTGCGTGAAGAAGACTTATACATTCATTGTGTCTGCTTACTTCAGGCTTTTAGATGATATTTCAAATTATGAGTTAAAACAGGTTTCATATAGAACTACAAGTACAGTTAGTTCAGTAACTTATATGAAAGGATTTAATCAATAAAATGGACTTCTCTCTTCATCCTAAAGTTTAAATAGTCTAAAAATTAAATAATAAGAATTATCGTAATACATATAAAAAAAAAAAACAAACCCTGAAGTTTAATAGTTTAAATAACAACTGCTAGGTGAAATAGACATTGTCATTTTCTCTCCTCTCCAAAAGATGTACATATTTTCTAAGACTGTTTAGTTATGTTAAATAGCTCCAGATTTGTCTTTCTGTTTTCAAACACAGTGATTTTGCAACCATCCTGATCAAGTAAGGCTATCCATGTAGTAAGAACTTTATAATGCCAGCCAGAATATTTTTCCTAGGAAATATCAGCATTTATTAAAACTTAATCCATGACATTTCATTGAAAGACGGAACATTCTCATGCCTATCATATCCCATCAGTTTTCATAGCCTCAGAATTATCTGATGAGTGCTTTTGGAGGTATTTTTATTTTTACTTCTTATTCCTCCTTACATAGGTTTTTTTTTGATTGCGTTTTTTTTTAGAGTCCTCAGACTGGTGGACTAAATATATTACACACCTTACCGTGCCTCTAGCAAGAACACTATCAAGTTATGAGGATAGCACACTCCTCACTTTCCACCATACCCTTCAGTATATTTATAAGGAAGCTCAGAGACAATAAGTAACAAGCCATTGTTTGCAGTCAGATCCTATGTGCTTTTCTGTAGAGGAAAGTTGGGATGCAAATAACTATTGCTGTGTAAGATTTCACTTTCAGGAGAAGGCTTTTGAGAGAACAGCTGTTGGAAGATGCAAGACTAACATTAGTCAACAAGGAAGATAAGTAAGCCAATGGCTAACAATTAAAATTGGAATACAGGCTCTTTACACTGCAGCATAGGAAATAATTTAATACTTGCAAAAGAATTTATCCAATATTCCTTCATATATAGAGGGATGCACAGAACTGAAAAATGCATCACATCTAATGTTGCAGTGTCATGGGTTCAGCAGCAGCAGTCATTTTTCTCCTTGGTAGCTGGTGCAGCACTGCGTTTTTAATTTCGTGCCCAGGAGCAGCGCTGATAACACCAGTGTTTTCAGTTACTGCTTGGCAATGTTTTGGTCTGGCCAAGGACTTTGAGTCTCATGCTATGCCGGGGAGGAGGGGGAGCCGAGAGGAAGCAGAGACAGGGCGCCTGACACAAACTGACCAAAGAGCTATTCCATGCCACAGCACGTCATGTACAGGATGTAAAATACTGGGGGCAGGAACGCAGAAGTGGCTCTCTATCTCTCTCGGCTTGGTCGGGCGGCGAGCGGTTGTATCCTTTTCCCTTGTATTTGCCTTGTCATTATTATTATTATTGGCAGTAGCAGTAGTGATTTGTATTATATCTCAGTTACTGGACTGCTCTTATCTCAACCCGTGGGAGTTACATTCTTTCGGTTCTTCTCCCCATTTCCCCCCCCCACTGGAGGGGGGGGGGGGGAAGGGAGGGAGAAGTGAAATTTACAGCTTAAACCACGACAGTTCTTTTTGGCGCTCAACGTGGGGCACTTAAGGGTTGAGATAAATGGCAAGGATTAATAGTCACTCGTCACAATGCTGATTTATTGGCTCTCAAAGTTGCTGCTCTGGTTCTCACAGGTTCAGTGTATGATACTTTACTTACAGCCGGTTCTTCTTATCTTAATGTTTTTCAGATCTGGGTTTTGGGTTAAGGCTCTTGTTACATTATACTGTATTGCCCTGATTGTTAATACAATAGACTCAGTGATCATGAAACTGACCCCGTTTGTGTTTCCAGTGTGGTCACCAACTCTATACTTTGGGAGGTATATAATGGAAGTTCTTAGCAATTACACATCTCTTTTCACCTCCTCGGGTGGTCAGTCTGTGAAGGAGACATTCCTTTGTGCTCCCAGCCCCCCCACCAGACTGTTTACAGCACCATTTGAGAATTTTGAAGGTTTTGAATGGCCTTTAGATATCCTTGAGACCTGCCTGCTAGTGGTGACGGGAATTATCATGTTGGCACACATACTGAATATGTTGTACTCACAGCTATTTAGTCTGGTCCGGAGAGTTAAGCAGAGTGGGGTGTGGGCCATGTCTGGGGTTAGACTACAATCCAGGATGGCCGAGAGATTTTCCCCAAGGCTGGACAGTCATGAGTGGCAGGGTGTGTGGGATAATATGGGCAAGTATCTAGGCCAGTGGGCCCCTCCAGTGCTTTGGAACTTCACCAATGAACAAATGCAAAACCTAGAAAAATTAGTAAAACATTTAAAGGAGGTGTGTGGTCATTTTGGTCACACCAGAGATGGGCAAATCATGGCAATGTGCTGGGGCTTGGCTTATGCCTACAGAGCCCTGTTTAACACCATCCAGCATCTTCAAGAGGAAGAAAATGTCTCTGGATCTGAGGGCGAAGTAATGGACAGTGCAGCTACTCCAGCTCCAAGCACAGCAACTACACCACCCCCACGGACAAGCACAGCAGCTACTCAAACTCCAACTGTAACGGACAGCGCAGTTAATCCAGCTCCAAGTACAGCAGCTACATCACCACCAGCGACAGGTACAGCCACGACTCAAACCCCAGTGACAAGTATGGCAGCTACCCAAACCACAGTGATAATCACTGCAGCTAAACCAGAGGACCAACTCATACCAATATCAGTTGCCCCTGTATGCAAGAAGAAAAGCAAAAAAGAGGCAAGAAAGATGAAGCAAGATGAAGAAACAACCTCACTACTTGGGACAGCATTTGACCAGGAGTTATTACCACATGATGAAGAAGAAGAGGTGACTTCCTGATCTTGGACCTCAACCGAGCTACGGAATATGTGAAAAGACTTTACCTGTCAGCCAGGGGAGCACATCACCTGGCTGCTCCGATGCTGGGACAATGGGGCCGAAGGTCATGAACTAGAAGGTAGTGAAGCCAAACAGCTGGGATCACTTGCCAGGGAAGGGGGAATTGACAAAGCAATTGCAAGAGAGAAAAAGTCCCTCAGCCTTTGGAAGTGGCTCTTGGCAGCTGTGAAAGATAAGTTTTCGTACAAGGATGATGTTATGAGTCGTTCGGCCAAGTGGACTACTCTAGAGAAAGGCATCCAGTCTCTGAGGGAATCAGCCATTGTAGAGATGATCTACACTATCAAGCCGAATGTTGGGGATATACCCATAGATCCAGATGAAGTCGAATGTACACGACCCATGTGGTGGAAATTTACACGGAATGCACCCTCATCATATGCCCATTCATTGGCAACAGTAAACTGGAATGACGCAATACCACCAACAGTGGATGAAATGATTCATGAACTCCCAAGAGTTTGAAGATAATCTCACCCCTTCCATCATCTCAGCTGTGGAAAAACTGTCCCAGAACCTCCAACAATTGAGAGACGATCTATCCAGCTCCTCACGTGTACCAACACACGTCTCAGCTATTAACAGAAGGCGTCCCACTGTTCGAGAGAGAAGATATAGAAGTTATACACCATGGGCCACCCTATGGTTTTACCTGCAGGATCATGGAGAAGATATGATGGAGTAGGATGGAAAGCCTACTTCAGTTCTGGAGGAGCAGGTGTGAGAACTGAAGAGGAGAGCAAAGGTCAAGTCTGATCACCCCATGAAGGCTGCGGCTTCAGTTTCTGGTGAGCAGGTTCCCAGATAGAGTGGAAGAGCCGATTTTACTTCAGCTCCTGTGATAAAGAAGAATAATCCATTTCTACAAGACGTGAGTGACCAATGTGATGACTACTAGAGGGGCCCCCCCTCCAGCCAGGTGGAGGTAGTGGACAATCGGATTTACTGGACTGTGTGGATCAGATGGCCTGGCACATCAGTCCCACAGAAGTATAAGGCTCTAGTAGACACCGGTGCACAGTGTACTCTGATGCCATCAAGCTGTCAAGGGGTGGAACCTATTTCTATTTCTGGAGTGACAGGAGGATCCCAAGAGTTGACTCTACTGGAGGCTGAAATCAGCCTGACTGGGAGGGAATGGCAAAAACACCCCATTGTGACTAGACCAGAGGCTCCATGTATCCTTGGCATAGATTACCTCAGGAGAGGGTACTTCAAAAACCCAAAAGGGTACTGATGGGCTTTTGGTATTGCTGCTTTGGAGACAGAGGAAATTGAGCAGCTGTCCACCTTGCCTGGCCTCTCAGAGAATCCTTCTGCTGTGGGCTTGCTGAAGGTCGAAGAACAACAAGTGCCAGACGCGACCGCAACAGTGCACTGGCGGCAATATCGCACCAACCGAGACTCCCTGATTCCCATCCGTAAGCTGATCCGTAGATTAGAGAGTCAAGGAGTGATCAGTAGGACCCACTCACCCTTTAATAGCCCCATATGGCCAGTGCGAAAGTCTAATGGAGAGTGAAGACTAACAGTAGACTATCGTGGCCTGAACGAAGTTACCCCATCCTTGAGTGCTGCCGTACCGGACATGCTAGAGCTTCAGTATGAACTGGAGTCAAAGGCAGTCAAGTGGAATGCCACGACTGATATTGCCAATGCCTTTTTCTTAATTCTCTCTCTCTCTCGGCTCGGTCAGGCGGCGAGCGGTTGTATCCTTTTCCCTTGTATTTGCCTTGTCATTATTATTATTATTGGCAGTAGCAGTAGTGATCTGTATTGTATCTTAGTTACTGGACTGTTCTTATCTCAACCAGTGGGAGTTAACATTCTTTCGGTTCTTCTCCCCATTTCCACCCCCATCGGAGTGGGGGGGGGGGGGGAAGGGAGGGAGAAGTGAAATTTACAGCTTAAACCATGACATGCAGGAAAAAATTGCATACAGAAATTCTTTTAGATGTTTTAGGAGATTTGGAAGAAGCTATTCCTTCCACTATAAAACTCAGTAGTTGCACAAAATCCTTGATTTAAAGTGTGAAATACAGATCTACATGGATTTCTTTTTTATATAAGTTAAAAAATCCACTGGTACCCCTTTGTGTTTGGCATCCCTTACAAACTGAGGTCCGGCAACAAATGCTGTTGATTACGAAGTTCACTACGTGGCTCATTCGATGGGCTTACACTGTAAGATAAACAGAAAGTGTATAAAACTTTTAGTACTCTGAGGTTCAGTTGGAACAATTTTCCCAAAGCCATGACACTTTCACTGAAAGTACTGTTGAATTTTTTAAAAGCCATCCATTTACAGTTAATATGGAAAATTTCACAATCATTTTCTTAAATGGATCTTAATAGCAGCTTCCAAGAAAGGGCTTAGTTCCAGACAGCAATTAGTCAATTTATCCCTAAAACAAAAGAATTAGGAAATTTTTGGCTCCAGTGCATCATTAGTTGTCCTAGTTCCTGGCCTACTCTTTAAGCCACTAATTTATAGGTATTCGAAGCTCTTCTTTCTGCCTTCCACACCTATCCTTCTACCATCTGCCTATCCACCAGTCAACTGCTGCAGGAATGTTAAGTATTAAAATATAAACACATATATGCCTATGTATATATACCTATATACACATTCACACATATGTGTATCTTTTAATTCCAGGGTGCTTCCAGGATATTTTCTTCCTAATGGAGATTTGCCCAAACGAAGCTTTCCACCTTCTGGCCGGGAATATGAGGATGAAGGGAATGACAGGATAAAGTACAGGGAAGATAGATAGACTAGCATGGAGAATTCTGCAGTGTAGTGGGAGATATCACAGCAAGAAAGGCTAAAAGCATTAGAATAAACCCCTCTCCAGCATTTGTGGCCGAAGCATAAAGTGATAAGCTACACATTCTTTCTTAAAATTCCTTATTGCACAAACCATAGGGCATACTGGTATCCAAGCCAGAGGATGCTGATCTCATTCCTTTTTGTCATATAGCTTCCAGTTGCTTCTCAGCCATCTTATTCAGAAATAAAAAAAAAAAAAAAAAATCACTTTACTTTGTATCATAGAGTAAATCCCCAAAACTTTATTTTCTTGACATGATTTCTTCAGACTGGTGGTATCTTACTGGAGTTACTTTAATAGTTACATACCACCAAAACCTTCTCCTTCTTTAAAGAACTAGAGACTTTACTAAGTGGAGATAATTGCAATATCATGATTCTGTGCACTTTTTAAAAAATTCTCCCATTCAAGTCATTATTATTACTAGAGTAGACCAAACTGAATGCTGGACAATAAAAGATAGATTAAAATTCAAGAAGGTGCATACCACCTGATAAACAAAGATGGGTATTTACAAGTAAGTGAAGTTAATTTATGTTGTTTGCACAGTATTAGCATATTTTTTTTACACAAAACACCTAACTAGATCTGAATAACATGACACGTAAGTGCCAGTAAAGAAGGAATTTTATGCATATAACAGGGACTGGAATCCAGTCACCAAATATGAATGGAACTGGAACAGACTGTCTATGACATTGATACCTCGTTTTGCTGTATTTCATATTGGCCAAACTGACATATACCCAAGATCATAGGAAAAATATTAAGACCTAACACTTTTGATTAAAAAAAAACAAAAAAAAAACAAACCCAAAGGCTTATTATATATATATATTAAACAATCATAATTTTTGAGTATAATTTCTCTGTGATTCAGAAAAAATAAAAATAATTTTTAAAAATTAATCCACCTAATGAAATTTGCATTGACTCAAGGGTTTTTTTAACAATTCCATGAATTTTTAAAGGATAACAGGAAGCCATTGGGGTAAATCAAAATTAGGAGATTTTCCTTTAAAATCTTTATGGTTCTGATGAGATTGAAAGACAGTGAAATCAAAAATCTTGTAACTGCAATCTATTTAATTGGCTGGGTTTACTGTTATTTAGTTTTTGATAAATGGGTGCACAACATTTTATGCCTTCACACATACATGCATTATACATATATGGGACAACACAGAAACTAATTCTCTGTTTCCAGGGGCTCAAGGGCCTTCAATTTTTTGTTTGTATTATTCTGGACCTGTTGGGTTTTTCTTTGGAAAAGAAAACACACCATGAACAGACTCGTATTTATCATATGTTGGCTTTTTAAAAATATCTGTACAGTAAAGTTCTTTACTAAGTATTATAATTCCAGTGCATTTATTTAATGCATTTCTAATTCAAATTAATTTTGAGATAAATTATTTGCTTTAAGTGCATCATACAAATTACTACTCACTAAAGTGAAACCCAGCATCTCTTTCCTTACTGTTTTACATTTTCTGAATATCTGGCCTATTTTCATTAATCTAAATTTTCTCTCTAAAATGCACACCATGGCAAAGAATGTCAAGAAGTGAAGGGGAAATCTGATCACTTGTGGTTATCAAAAAGTTAAATGCCTGGCTCGTTTTTAGAGATGGGCAAAGTGTTTGTTCTTGTCTGTAGTAGCATATTCAGCAACAGGCTGAATCGGTATGTACTTTGCACAATGATTTCTGTTATTCAAGTGTTCCAAATAGATGAGACAGCTTTCTCTAAGAATTATTTTGAAACAGCAGCAGAATGATATATGTTAATATTCTGTAAGAACATGACTAGGTGGAAATGATTATACATTAACAAACATCCAACTCTGCTTTAAATAAATCTTATTAAAATGGTCTTCAGAAATCCCACCTGAAATAGTGCAGGTCAAGTGCTTACACCTTAGTTATATGGACAATAGTATTATTTTTTTAACTAACTAAAATGCTGGAAATGCCAACATAGAACACTTTATATGCATCTATACCACTGATACAACTAAGGCAAGTGTTTTGGGAAAATATCAGTGTTCTCCAAAAGGATTTAAGCACTGGCCCTGACATCTGAGCTGACTGCAACACTTATAAACTTGTATTTCCCATAGAGAGAGTGATGATTTTTTACATCTGAAAATAAAAAGGTTAAAAAAGAGTATATGTTTATGCATGTGTGTCCAATGTGAGAATGCATGTGGTGGCACATGAAAGCTTCAGCTTATATACTTTTAGTTTCAGTTTAGCTGGCATGTGATGGAAGACTAGCTTCTTCATCTGAAAGTGTTTATTCCACCTGCATTACATTATCTTTTCCTGGCCATACGAAAGCAGCAACATATCATGCTATAATAGACTGTTTTAAAACAGGGTGTGTTTTTGTAGCTATTTAAGAAAAATAACCGGGGGTATAAAACATTAAAAATCAAATTATTTAATGTAAGATGTATTGAATTCTGATTTAAATTAGTGCTTAACACTGGAAATGTAAAATGGAAATGTAAAATATAAAGCATAGCCCCACAGGCACATAAAAAGTTAATCTTTGGACACACAGAGGTCCTGTGTCCACTTTTGGAGCTGGCCAGAAGCAAAGCAACTAAATTCCAAAGGCAGCTCTGCCCTGAATACCCTACTAACATGGGAGAGTACAGCTCTCTGCTGAGCTTATGGACCTACTTCAGGTTTGGCAGTGCCTCCTATCTAGCCAATACAGACAGCAGGGCAATATTTGCTCATCCTGCACCATTCACCCAGAGCTACCAGAAATACAGCAGGAAATCAGAGAAACTCAGTGCTACCATGACATCCCTGAAGCAGAATCAAGGGAAAAGACACATCAAAATAGCCTATTTCTTCAGTGTAATCTTATGCACACTGCAATAAGGTCACACAACTTTGTAACTTAGTAGTACATCTCATTCGTGTTCTTCTCAAAGCTTAATGTGAAAAACTCAGAAGTTCTGTCGTAATCACATAAAAGCCATTTGAACAGATCTAAAATTATAAATGAAATGAACTGAAAATGGGGTACCTACATTTCCTTGAATCTCAGGAATTAAAAGCATTTTAAGATAAAACAAGACATGACATCACTGAAGTTATCATACTTCGCAATTTATCACAAGCTTTAGCTTACTGCATTGATGTTAAGATTTTGTGTTCTTAAACAATTTATGAATTAGAAAGAGGAGAGGCTGGGTACAAAACCTTCAGCAAATTATGGATTCTGTCAGGACAGAAGTGAATCTCTCTATCCTTCTGGTTAAAGCTCTGATACTAGAATTTCGTTGTAATTTATGGAATAATTTATCATCTAAGAAGGAAAAAAGATTCATAACAACTGGAGAAAGGAGCACAGATTTCCTTTGGACACCAGCTTAACATGACAAGTGCTCTTACCTGTTAATATTTAAGACAGAGCTTTATTAAAACAAATTTCATTTTCATCAATGACTCATGCAGAACTGAATTCATCCCTAATGAACAACACAGGCTCTTCTGTGGAAATAATTAACGGGAACAGAACCTGCGTCTTATTCATGGTGGCGCTGAAAGTGTTACAGAAACTGTCAGTTCAAGGTTGTAAACTGTCAATCTACATCAAATCTTCTAAAAAATTCAATGAAAAAATAAACTGTCATAATTAAGATTATTGAATCAGCAATGAACAGTCCTTTGTAGAAAACTGCTGCAATAGCAGCCAGTTAAGAAAGACAAGCTGTAGGAACTAGTTTTGCCCACTGCCATTACTTGAAGTTTTTCCTGCATCACCTAGTTAGGCACAAAACCCTAAAATATTCATTTTTTTCTTGGGAGAAAAAAAATCCTTGAAAATAAAAATTTATTTTTGATGAATAATTTCAAAATACATCTTCCCCACATTTTAGAGACATTCTCCACATATGTAAGTTTTATGAATAAAAAATAGTTAGCTCCAAATAGACTACTCCTATAAGACAGTTGCATGTGCACCCAATTAATTATTGCTAATCACATGTTCTTCAAATTAAGTTCTACCTCACCTCATTCCCTGAAAAAAACCCAAACACAAAACCAAAAAAACACCACCACCAACAACAAAACACAACAAAACAAAACCCCAACAAAACTCCACAAAAAAAACCCAACAAACCAAACCAAACCACACCACCGAAAAAAACAAAACTACAATAACTGGGAATTCCACCTTTCTTTTAGATGTCTTTTATATGAGGCACTCTATTTTGTTGTTCCAGACTGGGTTCAAGCCTGTTAAATTAGACAGTTACAGTAACTGCTTTGGCCCTGAAGACTTAAACTTGGTAATCTCTATAAAATAGGGGGTAGTGTACCTAGGGTATGCAAAGATGATGATTCAAGGATGTGTATAGTGCCCAAGGCACAGATTCTTCCTTCAAGCAAGATTAGACCACCCAGATTGTTGTGGGGTAGTCTTTGCTGCATGTCCAGCAGACTGTATTTTGGTATACAAATACAGACCCATGATTGTGATGTGGAACTTGGAGTAAGAACGTGAAAGGAAGAGAAGGATAAATTCCTCCATTCAGTCAGTCACTGGCTTATGGTGATGTCTTTTGGAGACAAACCTTATGGCAAGTAAACTTCCTGTGTTCCCTCCTTGACTCTGCAATCCCAAACCAGTACTATCCAAAACTCAACCTTCCAACACTGAAGCACCTTCTCTTCAGCTACATTCATGGTAAAGCTGCTGCATGAGCAGTAGAGGCCAACAGGTATTACACACTGCACAGTCATTTTACCTTCAAGTGTATCAAGCCTTTTCCAGTCATTCCTTTGATATACTGTTCATCAAAACCCTCTAGTTTTAGAATTAAGTTATACTTTCAAAATCTTACCATTCTGAAGAAAAGTATTGCAAGTTATTATCAAATTATTACTGATTTTTAGCTACAGTTCTGAAGACATTCCTAAGCTCTTAGTGTTAAGACCACAGAAATAACAAAGGCAAGACCAAAGCATTCTTTTCCTAAACAAAAGTTTTTTCATGATTACTGAATTGCTTTACTATTCATAGTCCTGAATGCATTCTGAATACATAGTTATCTTGTACAACAAAAAATTACTCAGTAGAAATCATCAACACAGGTGAGAAGCAGCAGAAGGTATTCTGTCATGAACCCCAATGCTAAAAGGTATGAGGTCCAAAGTATACACTAAAAAATATACCAATTTTGGTAAGACTACTTGATTATCTGTTATTATCTATAAAGAGCTCTTCATACAGTAAACCAAAAGATTTAAGCTACTTATAGAAGTAAAGCAGTATTTAAGATACAATCGTTGGTCTAACAAAAGCAAAAGGAGTCAGAAGAGTTAACAAAAATATTCATGAGAATGACAAGAGTCAACAGAGAACAAACACTAGCTACGTGGGGAGTTAGCAGGTCAGCACTACTAGGGGCAAATCTATAACCAACATCACGATGAAAGTCCTGCATCAGCTAAAGATCTGTTCAAAGATGTGGAGTGTTAGTAGATAGCTCCTACCTACCTAGCTCAATCCTAAAAGAACAGAGTGCTTTCTAACTGCCTTGAGCTACATGTGGTCAGAGCCAACTACGACTGCAGCAGCAGGCCTTTTTTCCCCAACAGCAACTTCTGAGATGTGCCCCTTCCAAAACCTGACCATGTCCACTTGTTTTAAGTGACTGAAACTGCTCCGCTCACAAGAATGCTTTTCAATATGCCACAATGACCATTTGAAATAATTAATAGAGAAAATTGGTATAACACCATTTATAGCACAGCATAACTGAATCTAGATATTCAGAAATGCTGTGCAGCCTGCTTTTTCATTCAGAAAATATACTTTATATTTTTCAGTATTAGATTAATACAGTATACATACTGCCAATAAATATTGTACTGAAAAGCAAATCAGCAGTATGCATTTAGGTCCTCAGCATGACTAAGTTATCAAAAAATAGAAGTAACCTCTCATAATAATTAAATGTGCAAGACCATCTGAAATTTGACAGAAGTCAATGGAAAGACTCACATTAGCATTAATGGGTCTTGGATCAGGCCCTTAAAATCAAATGCTTCTTGTAAAAGGTAATTATACCATTAGCTTGTAAGGAAAAAAGAAAAATCTCGGAGGGAATGTGAGTATATTTAATGTCTGGATTTTATGATGACTAGCTATGAACCACTTCTGGAGGTTATTGTTAAGTAACAGAAAATAGTAGAAAAATTTATAGGACTACTTGACTTCAAATAAGTTAAATTCAAATAAGAATTAGCCCTTTCTCCCTTTCTTTTGAAGGTTATGTATAGATACTTTTCTCAAAAAAAAAACAAAAAAACAAAACCAAAAACCACTTTTGTTTAAAAGCAAACCAAAAGCAATAACTTTTCAAAACCTTGTTCTTATTTTTGTTTCCACATTTATGTGTGTCCAATATCCAAAATTAATTTTGAAATCTTCATGTTATAAAAGACATACTAGCTGAAGATGTTAGTGATACTACCCAGAAACAGTCTAGGTAGAATACTAAATGCAGGTTATTTATGTAATTACTAGGGAAAAACACAATTAAGAAAAGTGTGACGTTAAGTAGTAAAATAGGTGTTAAAGGTTGATATTATGAACTGTGGAAGCCTATGTAAAGTAATTAAACTGCAGAGGATATAAGTTGACATATGTAAGTAAGTATTCCCAATGTGATAGTGAAGTCAGCTAAGCACCGAGTTGTCTTACCCCTTGAAAAATAACTTCTTGGTTATACTTATTCTGGTGCAAGGACTGAGGGTTGGGCAAGCAGGGACCACCTGAGAAAAAAGTCCTTCTACAGCAAGTAACTACACCTGCTGTACTGATACTGCCCCTTTTACCACCCTAAGTTTAGAAAGACTTTCCCATTTTAGACTTCTAACTTCTGTGGATAGTGTGTTTAACTCTAGCAATAGTTCATATGTGTAGTCACACATATTCAGCTCTCCCTCTTATTACTAATGTCTTAATCTTCCACGTAATACATTACTTTTCCCCCAAATCTCCTCAATTAAGATAAACATCTACGTCCCACAGAGAACTACTGGAGAAGGCATTCAAAACTTGCTTGTATTTGAACAGCTTGAAGTTTTGCAGTACCAGCTATAGTCACTTTCTAAAATCTTTAATTTAATAAGAAAGTGTGCAAGCCAATACATCAGTAATGACAATACTGCTGTGAGATTAAGACAAAGGTCCATATCCCTACACTTGACTGTTTTTTATTCTCCTAGGTAGAATGTTCAGTTCTTTTAGGAACAATTTCTTGGTCCACTTGAATCAGAAGTTAGCATTGCAGAACTGCAAGTATTGTTTAAGAGCCTTACCTATTTTATCCCTGATGATATTGCCACCGTATGTCATAAATTACTAATTGGTAATAACACCAGTATCAGCTGCATCCAGATTTCAGACTAGTGAAATTAAAATAGATTCCTCTTATAATTCTTGCTAAGCAGAGGGTTACATATTGAATTCATTTAACACTTCAGTTGTCTAGATAATTCATAATCTTTCTAGAGAAGAATTTATCTATTGTCTATCTCTCATTTGAAGCAGTAACTCATTGCAACTTCTTTCCATTCCTAATTGAGATAGTCAGACAATTATCATACTCTTTTCCTACCCAGAGATGGGCAAGGATATCCAGTTAAACTCAAGTATTGAATTTGGGAACAGAGTGTTTTGGGAAGCTTTGGTTGATTAGTTGGGGCTTTTTTTTTTGTTAGTTTTGTTAAAGCTAGGCATGGACAGTAATTTAGTTTCTCCTGAAAATTCCTAATCTATCTGCCTGCAAAGCTAGAAATTATTTTTGTTCCCTATATACCAAAAGATTCTATAAAACTAAAGTGGGCTGTTATTAGGTGAAGTGACTCTGAAGGTAAAACACGTTTTTAAAAAAAAAAATCTTTCTTTTCTAGAAAATCAGTAAAATAAGCATTTTAGAATATGTCCAAAACCTTTTGAACAAAATGTAATCCAGCAAAATCCATAGAAAGCCTTGAACCCAGTCCTCCTAAACTGAATTTCTCTAACCAGCGCCTATCCAGAAGTTAACTGCTCATGTGATTAGGGAGAGTCATCTAAGCTCTGTGGCTTTAGGATATCTATTCCTCAAATCTTCACAATAAATCCACACTGTACTGATATTAACTAGCTGCTTAGGGGTCCTAAGCACAGGCAAAGATACCTGGACACCTAACTTCCAAAAATGCACAGGATTACTTTATAGTCTGAAAGTATCAGACAATAAGCACAACTGAAGTAGAGGCTTCTAAAGCAAGTTTGATCCTGCATAGATCACAGCCAAGACATGCTGCCCCATATAGTCAGTATTAAAATATCTTTGGTGATGTGGAACTTGGTCTTTGTATTATCTATTTATTATTTGTTCTATTTGTATATATGCACAACTTTTTAAAACAATTTGGTGTGGTGGGGGGCTACGGCAGGCCCGTGGATTCCCTGGCTGAAGGTATGAAGTTAGAACTCAGTCTCGAAGATGTTAAAGTGTATCCTTGAGAAATGAAGTACTGAAGGCATACAAGTGGGAAAACAGAAGATATTTGAGTGGGAAAGTAGAAGGCATCCAAATGGGAAAATAAAGGGAATCTGGAAGAGCGAGTCAGATAAGGAGAGCAACTAGCAACAAAGGAAGAACTAGGCAAAACAATGGACTTACGTAATGCAGTAAACAGTTATCCAATAATGTACCATTGCTAACTAATGTTAACCAATGGCTAAAAGACGTGTGTTAGAAAAGGTATATAAGTAGTGGTTTGTAGTAACAAAGCACTTGCTATTTTTTCTTCCTACAAAGTCACTGAAGATACGTGTGTGTGTGATTTTTGGCCGTCTTGACGACAATTTGGTTATGCTGATTTTGTGAAATTATCTTTCCGCATTCACTAGGATATTACTTGTCAGCACCAACACATGGGATTTTTCTTTACGAACTTTAGTTGGTATTGCTAGCTTGAAAACTTCTGATCTCCATTTCACATGTATTTGTGTTGCACATCCTTTCCACTTTGTGTGCCTGTGTCGGATTTATCAGAAACACAGTAGCAATTTAATGATTAAAAAAAAAAAGTATATTCCCTTCTGTTTTCTTGACCAGTTACTAAATTTCAGATGACTGTCTCTTACAAGTTAGATTTTTAAAACTGGCTGCGAGTTACCTGGAAAGAGGCACAGTTCAGTACGGGACACTGAACACAGGGCAGGATCCCTGTGTACACTTTGGAAGGTGGGGACTGCTTACTCCCAAGGGTCAGGGTTAGAATTGCTGCACCCCAAGACCAGGCAAGGTCCACCTGTGCTGAGCTCTCATCTGCATATCCTTGGTAGCTAATGTGAAGTTACTTCAGATCTTCTGTCATTCACCAGCAACAGTGACAGGCACATAAACATGTCCTGAGTGCAAGGGGAGAGAGAACAGATGGATGCAGACAGGGGAACGCATGGAAATTGTAGGACCATATTGGCAGTAGTCATAACACATCACCAGGCTAACTGTCGGCATAATCCCTGTAGGCACCAGAGCAAAAGGGAGTTAAGGATGGATTTGAAGGGAATAATGAAGTAACCCAACAGGCATATATGAAAATCTCTCCTCAAACATGAAGGATAGTGCAAGAGAAAGGAGGGTTTGCTGAAGCACATAGCAGGAAGTAGGGAAGATGCTAACATCAGGAGCCATCTGGGAGCAGGCATTTGACACTGAGTGGGAAAAAAGGAGGGAGGAGTGATATTGTGAAGGGCCTTGAAAGCAGAGACAATTTAACATGGCTATGCAGAAAAGGGAAAGCAATACTGTCAGAATGTCTGGCTAGCAGAGTGTTATTTGAAGCAGCAGTCTCTATGCATATCAACACAGTAATGAAATTTGGGTAAGATCATGAAAACAGAAATCTGGATGTTTTTTTGTTGTTTTTTTTTTTTTTTTTTTTTTTTTCTGCACTGGAATTAATTTCAAAAAAAAAGAAAATACATGCATTTGTCATAAAATAGAAGCATTGCAAGACAAGCAAATACAATGATATCTAATAAGAAAACCAATTGTCAGAATCTAGCCAGTTACATTTCATTGCATAATACCACCATTCATTCTAGCAATATTACGAATGGAATAGGCTGAAACTGTCATTTCTGACAGAAAAAATATTTTGGAAGACAACCAAAACTATGATGGATGTGGGCACGCATAAATCCATCTAAATCAGTGGTGCAGCACCTGTTTCTGTCAGCTGCAACATTCTTCTGTGATGTTTCATGAAGTTTATGACAAACAAATTACAATACATGGAGAAAGCAAAACTTATTATGTAGCACACTGAGATACAAATATGGCAAAAGAGTTACTTATCAAAACATGCAAGTTCCAGTCCATATAACTTCAGTCAGGTAAGACCTCGCAGAAAAAGCTGTACTAAGATAGTACAGGCATAAAATACAAAGTTTTTGAGGAAGTTAAAAGATAAAGAACACTAGAAATAACTGATTATTTCACCCTACACTTAGATAGACACTCATAGCATTTTAACCCTCTATTATTTTGAACTAGACATTTGCAATTCAGATTCAGGCAAGAAAAGTTAGACTAGTCTCTCAAAGACTATAAAGTGGTAATTATGTAGTTTAAAAAAATTATATTTGCCCGCTTCAGTATCTAAAATAGCTTTAAGATTTTTTATCAACCTTCAGTAAATTGGCTTCTGTATAATTAAAATAATAGCCAAACAAGAAAGATAATTCTTTCTCAATAAGAATTCTTTACAGTGAACAAGCTCTTCTGAAACACAATGAAAAATGTAGGAGCTAAGTAACAACCACATTTGTTAGAATAAAAGTCCAACCAAACACAGGAGAAAATTAACTAGCAATTGCCATATTTTTCGCCAGTATCACTTGGGATCTATTTATGGATCTGCGAGCATAATTACTAGTAAAATTGGCTCAGATTCCCAATAAGTTTCATGTAAGACCTCAACTTCTCATTTTCAGATCTTTTCCCAAAATGATACATTCAATGTTGACAGGTTGTTTTTCTCTTATCCTAATTTCCTAGAAGTCAAAGCAAACAAACTTTAATTTCAGGGAGTAAAAAGAGCCACTGAAAAATTACTTAACTGCCTAATGGGAAAAGAATTTGATTTTCATGTGACTTTTCCCCATCACACCACAATTTCTGACCATTTTTGGAAGGCTTTCTCCCTCTTTGCTATAGCATAAGACTTAAAAAAAAAAAGAAAAATTCCATAAAAAAACCCCAGTGAGTCTTTTGGTGACATCTAAATAGGGATGCAAAATGGTTTATAATCTTTTCCTTGGCCAAAGGGAAGGAGTCACAGCTCTATAGAAAAAGAAGGGTCAAGAACTGCCTCCTATTCAAAGCAGTAACAGAATTTCCTTTAAAAACCCAGAAGCCCACCTCTTACATTAAAACTCCTTCTATCCCTATTCCAATAGATTGACTTTGGCTTCAACAGTGCTGACAAGAAAAGAAGCACAATTCCAATTGCAAGGTACAGCTCAATGCACAGTACGATTTCATTCATCCCCCAAACTCAACCCTTGCTATGAAATCTTTTATTATGCATATGGTTTTAGAGAAATACATTAAATTTTAATAAACTCAAGGATGAAGACAGCTCATATTTGAGTCAAATATTTAATACACCCTATTAGTATATCCACTTTTATTAATGACTGTCAAGTAATTTAATATTCTGGAGCTCTGATCCAGCATCATAGGGACTGCAAAGCACCATCTGAGCTGAAGAAACAGCTTATCTATTTACTGCTTTCTCAAGTTCCCAGGCACGAGATAGATATATAAATACGGTAGTTTCCACAGATCTACTAAAGCAGGTAATTAGGCAAAATTCTGAAGCAATCAGAAATACTGTTACAATTAGAAGCAAACAAATGCTATAGTTCGACACCTAGAAAAATTAAAATCTCTGGGTGAAGGTAACAACATTAAGAATTTATAAGCTTTTGATGCACATTTCAGATATACATTGTATTTTATTATAATTAGAATAAATGTACTTTCACACTGCCCTATAGTGGGATTTATGTATTTAAGCATGTTTTCTGCAAGAGATCAGGTAATATTTTTGTCCACTATAGACTATGTGAGAGCATGAGGTTAATACCTAGTTTTCATGTTTATACAGGACACAGCTGCAAGAAAGTGGTATAAATTATTGACATTTCCAATCATTATTTGCAGTGGTTTAGCAGAATTCAAAAATCTCTTCTCTGCTATTTATTTTGAATAAAAAATATTGCCTAGAAGGCATTCTGAAGAAAGTTAATGAAATAAAGGTTCTGTTGTGAAACTAGCTAGAAATAAAGCACTACCCTGCCTTTCAAAATAAACACAAAATTATGTTGTGGAACACTGAATTGGAAAAGTGGTTTACAAATATCTGAGTGTGAAAACAGCAGAGTACATATTAACTATAGCATCACAGCTTCTCACTCCATCTTCTGATTGACACAGAACAAGCTAGCCTTTAGTCATCCCCCAAAAACAGGTGTTCCGAAGGTCTGCATGACTGAATGTAGCAGGCACTCAATATTTATGCTTTCATATTACGTAATGCACACAATGAAATATATATATACCTCATAGAATCATAGAATCATAGAACAGTAAGGGTTGGAAAGGGACCTTAAGATCATCTAGTTCCAACCCCCCTGCCATAGGCACAGACACCTCCCACTAAACCATGCCACCCAAGGCTCTGTCCAACCCGCCCTTCAACACCGCCAGCAGTGGAGCAGTCACAATTTCCCTGGGCAACACATTCCAGTGTCTCACCACACTTACAGTAAAGAATTTCTTCCTCATATTTAATCTAAACGTCACCTGTTCAAGTTTGAACCCATTACCCCTTGTCTTCTCACTACAGTCCCTCATGAAGAGTCCCTCCCCCGCATCCCTATAGGCCCCCTTCAGATACTGGAAGGCTGCTCTGAGGTCTCCACGCAGCCTTCTCTTCTGCAGGCTCAACAGACCCAACCTTCTCAGCCTGCCTTCATACGGGAGGTGCTCCAGTCCCCTGATCATCCTCATGGCCCTCCTCTGGACTTGTTCCAACAGATCCATGTCCTTTTTATGTTGAGGACACCAGAATTGCACACAATCCTCCAAGTGTGGTCTCACAAGAGCAGAGTAGAGGGGCAGGATCACCTCCCTTGACCTGCTGGTCACTCCCCTTTTGAGGCAGCCCAGGATACAGTTGGCTTTCTGGGCTGCAAGTGCACACTACCAGCTCACTGCAACCAAACCTTTCCACCACCATATCCAGCTTTGTTTCCACATTATTTTATTCTTCAAGATTCCCTAGATACTCAGCTTGTCAGTTTGAAAGGACTAAGGTGTATATGACTTCTGAGGTCTTAGAAGAAGTCTGAGTCTTTCCTCTCTACGAAGAAATACAGTTAGGACATTTCAGTTCTTTAAGTGCTTACAGACCCCAGTTTCTCTTGTAGTATATTGACAGCCCTGTGGAATTGAGGAAAAGTAGATATGGCGAAGTATCAGGGCAGTTCCACTTGTTTCCTTGTAGAAGAGATCACATGAAAGCCTTGCAGCAGATTTATCCCTGCTCATTCAGCTACTTGCTGCCCCTCAGGAAGGCATAAAGTTTTTCTACTGTGGAGCTCTTCATTTCTGTCAGCATTACATAAAAATCCCCCTGGACATAACTCTGGTAACAGATACATTTCCAGGAATGGTCGCATGAATCTACCCATTGTCAGCAGCTGCCAAATTGTCAAGACCCACTTAAGGAAGACAGCTTATAGGCTTTCATACTCTGGACGTCAGTAACCATCAAGATTTTGCTCAATCCAGTATCTTAGTTCCCTATTAATTTCATGAAGTCAAAAGAATTATTGAACTGCCCCTGATTTGTACAAACAAGTTCTCTAAATATGAAAGGCTGGAGGTCTTAACATTCAAGCGATGTTTATCTCTGGTAATCATTTTTGGGAGATGAGCACTGCATCACCTGAAACCCATTTTAGAACAATACCCACACAGAGGACATCACTGGAAATACAGTAAAAAACAAGCACGTTTATTGATCATATAGAGCTAAATCCTTAAGTGTGAGTAAACTATTCCGTTCTTTGATAGCAACTATATATGAAGCATACGTATGCATACAAAGTTGTGGTTACCCATGGCACAACAGTGCCCTTTCAAATTCCTTCTTTTCCCAAACTGGTTTCAGCTTTTTGCTAGGGTTAAAAAAAAAAAAAATTAAAAAAATTATAAATCCTATTTGTGTTTGTATAGCCCTGGTGCTCTCTTCAGCTTGAAAAAACAGAACTTTTCTTCCAGTTAAGGGAACTTCTGAGCCGTATGACCAGTTCTATGGCATCTGGGCACCACAGCCCGTCTGTTCATGCATATGGGTGTAGTACAGCGACAGCTTTACTGCATATTAGTCATGCATCATGTAGCACATTTCTTGACAGAAGCAAGAGCAGTTTATGACTTGAAGCAAATCATTTTATCCCAAGGGCTTCTCAGAGCCAGGCAAAAGGCCATGGCTTAGGTCAACAACTCAGAAGTCTGACAACTATTTCCTATCATTGCTTTCTTTGCAAAGGTCTGTTACTTGATCATATTGAAGGATGTCACCTTATTGTTATGATAGAGAAGGCACTTTGAGACAAATAATCAGGAGCTGCAGTGGCCATGAGCATGGGTTATTCAATGACAGAATTACAGAATGTTGAGGTTGGAAGTGACTTTGTAAAATCATCTTGTTCATGCTCTCCTCTGCTCACACAGGGCCAGCTATGGTCAGTTGCCCAGGACTACATCCAGATGGCTTTTGAATACCTCCAAGGATGGAGACTCCACAACCTTTCTGGACAGCCTACCTGGGCAGTCTTTCACTTGCTGCTCAAGCCCCTGAGGAAAGAGGGTATCAGAAGGAGGAGACTTTACTTCAGTATGAGTTGGTGCCTATAAACCTATATAGTTTGCAGGTTAAGCAGTCTGAATGAGGTTAGCTAGCTACAAAAGCTCCTACTAACTAAGGGTAAAGGCTACTTTATGCAGTAATACAAATACGTTTTCTGCACCGAAATTATACCATGCAACAAAACAGGGTGCAGTACTCCCAAGCTAGCACCAAACAAGCTACCCCCCAGAACTGCATCACCCTGCTGTATTCCCAGGGCATATATCTCCTACACACATATATGCAACACTGTTGTCCAGACAATACACTTCCAAGCTACCTGCAGAGAGGATGATTTGGATACCAGTGAAATAAATACCTTAAAACATCACTATTCAATATAAAGATACCTCTGATTTCTTTGGCAATTTTAAAGGTAAAACAAAGTTGGCAGTTTAAAAAGAAGTTAAGCTTAGAGACTGAAAGATACGGCCCAATCTTACAATGATAGATTCCACAGTGTATTAGAAGACTGTATAATATAATAAAAAAAAAAACAACCACACACTAGCAGGTTCCAGCACATAGACACGTAATTCAGATTTTGCAGTACAAAACTCCATACCTACTCAACTGCTTCTTCACTGACAGAAATATATCATATACCACAATAGTTATGCAGATATATTAAAAATGCTTTAAAAATACTTCATTCTTCTAAGTCAAGCATTTCTTGGAGAAATAAAAAATCCTGCTAGCTTCACTCTAAAGGTCATGCTCCCTATAAAGTCTAATAAAAAATTTCCAGATGGCAGCAGCCAATTTCCAATAAGATTTAATTTGGTTAATTGACTGTCTTATTTACCAATTTATAGGAGTATGCAGTTCATTCAAATTAACCTCAATTGCTGTCATGATTCAAACAAGGTTAAACAACCTGAGACTAGAAAGAAAAAAAAAAAGTTTGTGTGAGAAATGATAAAAAAGTATATTTTTCTATTTCACATACTGGTATGGTCATTGCTATTTCAGAGGCTCTCATTTTTGTTTGGAACAAGCAGAAGTAGGAAATACTGGCTAAATTAAGTTAATACAAACTATCTAAGCATGGAAAATTCATGCTACAATTTCATTAATCATTTTTAAAAAAAACTCTGGGTGAGACAGAAAAACAAATAAGCCAGCTAATGGGAATAATTGACTGACCTCAACTTAGAGGGCTTGTACAGATAACAATTTTCCAATAGGCATGGTCCTCAGCACTTACACTATAGTACCAATTCCTCCCACGTTTGTTCTGCAGTAAGTTATTCCACAATATCAGCTGTTTAATACACAAAATCTAATTTTTCTACCATTTTTCCACACTCCCAGGAATGATAGAAGAAATGTTTTTTTAGTCCAAGCCCCAGTGACAGTTACCTACTTCTCAAAAGGAAGAAAAAGAAACAATACTAGATTGTAATAAGGTATTTGTGGATTAGCCAGTTCCGATTGCTTACAAAATTCATCTGGGAGAGTCCTTTGTTTAACCCTGAATGACCTTAGTAAGGAAGGAAAGTTTTCACTGGAGAAAAAAGTCCCTGAATATATATAAAACTTCTGGGTTCCTACAGACTGTTTTGATTGAAGATTTTGTCTGAAAACTGAAACTTTCTTCTGAGGAAATAAATCTGCAAAGACCTTAGCGAAGTGCCTTTTCTTTCTTTCTTGGAAAGGCAAGAGAGCAGTAGCATGAGAAGCCTCCAGAGATGAGGCTGAATGTGTGTCAGCTCTGGCACCCCAGGCATCTCTGTCCCACTCAGGCCACTCTGGGCTGTGGGGCAGATCAAAGCTTGGGAGAGCGTGGGAGAGAAGAGGCTGGATTATTCTCTGAATGCTTGAATGGCACAAAATTGGAGGAATAAGCTTATGTCTGTGCTTACACAATGTTGATCAGTGTTCAGTGACTATGCCCTTGCTTGCAAGGGATTTAGATTTCAGAAAGGTTTTTCATTTTATTTTTGTTTTGTTTTGCTACTGGATTTTAAGTTTCTTCTCTGCTGATTCCAATTCTCAAGAGAAGGAGCCAGGTTTTTTTTTGGAGTGAAAACTGAATAGTATGAAATAACATGAATGAAGTATCTGAAGTTTGAAGAAAAAAAATCTACAAATTGCAAACCTCTTGCTTTAAAGTCCCTGACTATGACAATTCTCAGGAATACCTATGTTGTGAAAGACCATCTACCACATAAAACATTAATAACAAAAAAAAAATCTAATACACCTGTAAACAGTACAGCTGGCTTCCCATTTAATAGAGCTTGATATATCTCCACACTAGGGAGCTGTTTCAGACAGAAATGTTTTTGTGAAATGTTGGCAAGCAACATCCATGCAACAATGAAAATGCACTGTAAGATAACTTCCTGGAAGGTCAAGCACTGATGTGACCATGCTCTGCTCACTACAGTTCTCCGGTTTTCTTGACATTCATCATCATTTGCATGCTTAAAAGGAAATCATCCCCCAAAATCAAATCTAAACTCCTCTGAATATATATAGAAAGAAGACTGTGTACCAACAATAAAGCAGGATAAGCTATCTTCACATTAGCACATCTGCTGTCAACTCAGAGTGCTATAGGTGAGGTATGACAATATTGCTAAATAGCTCATTTGTACCCGACACTGCAGAGGTACCTGGCGCTTACAAGCAGCAAAGAGCATTCTAGCATTTGAATGTCCTTTGCTCTCATAGTCTGGTAGGCCTTGTAAATGCAGTGATGATTTCAGGAAGTAATGGTTTTCTTATTTTGTGCAGTGGGAAATCTTACATAGGGGCCTGAGCTAAAATAGCCCACATAGAAGTGTTCATAATGGGCATGTAACAAAGAAATTCTGCGTACAGAATTTTGGTAGACTATTTTTCCTGCAACTTTTTATATAACCTTTTTGTTTTCAACTAATGTCACATTAGTGAGAAATGAGAATTGATCTTTTCTAAGCTACTACTCAGGGAAAGGCCTCTGCAGTGTGTTAATGCCCAAGTGGGAGAGGAACAAGTGGCTACCGTGGAAGAAGTCTCCTTCCCAGGCTTCCTGTCTGAAGCAAACACTCCCAGCTTTTGAATGAGGATTGACAGCATAGAGAAAACACCAAGAAAAGAGGTTAAGAAAAAGCAACACTTTTAGAGTAAATGTCATGCAGCTCTGTCTAAAACACATGCTTCTTCCCATCTGCTGTATACAACCTGTATGCCTCAGCTGGGCTCTGAGCACATTACTATTCCTTGGGGTATCAGTGGGAGCATTCTCACTCAGAGAATGTTGGATGTGAAATTGGTTTGGTGATACATTGAGCTAATTCAAAGTGTAGCACATTTATCTGATTAACCTGAAAAGAATCTCTGCTTTGGAGACAAAAAAGTCATTTTGCACCCTGCTGGACAGATTTTTGCATACAGAAGTAGTTTTAGACAGGTTCAGATTTCAACCTGCGCAGAACTGGCACTCTAAGCCAGACATGGCACTGAATTTTTGGGTCATTCTTCTGTTCTCATTTTACTTCCATTTATTGCCAATAATAAAAGAGGCATATTGCTTCAGGAGACAATATAGCTGAAGCTCTCTTCAGTAACTGTGAAGTAAGGAAAAGAGTCTCTCTTAACTGATCTGTAACCAAAGAAGTCGTACTCTGAAATGATGTCATTAGTTCAATAGTTAAAATATATGACCTTGAAATACGCATTTCCAGGCAAAGCAACGTAGGATTAAGAAGTGCTTTTCGTAAAGATTCTCTATTTCCTCCTAGTAGATATTTATCAAACATAAACTTTTAGGCTGGAAATCTTCCTCTTGTCTTAAACTGTCTGAATAAATGTTCAGATTGCAATATTTTTTTCAACCATCTAATTTCCTTGAACTCCAGGGGTAATTTGCTTGCTAAGACATACAAGCTAAAGTTGTCAGAGTGTTATTTGGAAAATACAGTGAAAAGATTTGATATATATCTATATGCATATATAGTGCTTACTATTAGTAAGAGGTTGTTAATGTGCATCCACTTGGACACCTTCAGAACAGTTTCAGCAGTTGTATGCTACATTTTCTTCACTGCTTTCTAAGCAGATAAGTTCTACAGTTTTTGTGATTTTATGTGGGTTGATTTGTTGAGGTTTTTTGGGGGGGTTGTTTGTTTTTTGGTTTTGGCTTATTTTGTTTTGGTTTTGTTTATTGGTTTTGGTTTGGGTTTTTTTTCTTTTATCATTTTATAGTTGGAGGTTTTTTTCTACTATTTGTAGTGGTAGTTTCCCATTTGTTAATTTTGATTCCATCTGCTTCTGTCAGTCGTGTTATTTATATATTTGGGATCCATATGAGCTGAAATCATGCTATTAATTAACTATTTACTACTTAATATGGAAAAGCACATATATAAAAATTAAAAGCTATGCCAAAAAACCAACTAGTTTTCTGATAGCCTTTCTGTAAATACACCAGAGTCTTCTGTTCTTGTCAATGATAATTTCCTTATTGACTTGTTCCATTTTCATCTATTCACTTCAGATGTGCTCATTCTCCTACTGTGGTCAGCACCTTCTTCAGCTAATTTGTTCTCTTACCCTACCTCACCTCTCCACAGATGTCCTCAGGTCCTAACTTCTTTACATATATTCCCACTTCAGGTAGCTATAATGCTTCCCTTCCCTTTTCTTCTTAGCCAAGAAAGGGAAGCATAGGTTCTTCAGAAGTATCCGTTATTCCTTGTTTGCTTATATCCTCTGCTGCTTTTCCTAGACTCTTACAAACTCTGTGAGTGGAACACTAGATACAAAGTATTTACCCATACCATCTACTGTTGCCCCAGAAAAGTTTGAGAATAAAAATGACTCTATGCACTCCCTTTAGGGTTTCTTTCAGTCTCTTCGATATTATTTTTAATATTATTTTTACCTGTGGCAAACAACAAACTTGCATGAAAGTGTCCTATAGAAGAGTACCTGCAAGTGAATTATTTGCCTATCATCTTTTTATGTTGCTATGTAAATCAGTAATAAATTTGAACTTCATATGTATCAGAAATTGACCTCATGAGCCAACTTGAATTAAATACATTTTTTGTATGTTAGCTCTAATTTTAACATTAGCTATTTATGATCATTTTCACAAAAGTATAATACACAGATAAATGCATTTTAAAAGTTTACTGTACCCCTTACAGCGATTCTTGAGTTTGGTTGATCTGATCAAGTAGAATAAAGGCCTTATTTACGTCTTCAGTCCAAGCACTGTGTGCTTTTTTAAGCACAATTAAATCTGTAACTTTTTTATATCCTGTCTTAAGTCAGACTCCTTACTAGTATTTGTGGTACAGACCTTTGGTATTATCTTGACTGTAAGCTTTTATCTCAAACCTACAGCAAACTACTCAAAATCTTCATAGCAGCCTATGCTACTACAGCAATTAGCCTCCCCTTTGCAAAACAGTGATGTTAGTATAGTCTTTGCTCCCATATGAATCTGTTATGAATCCTGATACCAGAGGTTCACAGTAAGCCATCTTGCATTCACCTAATTCTCAGCAGTCTAGCCTACTTCTGTGTAATCTGCTACAGTTGGTCTTCTGCAACTTAATAAAAGACTTATCAAATCTCATAGTAATTTTACACTGAATTTCATTATTTTTGACTCAGCATCAGTCTTTCTCATCAGTATAAACCAGCTATGCATAGAGAAGTAGGCAAAACAAATATCAGGAATCAAATTAAATCTTGGATCTTCTTTTTACAGCTTCAGAATGAGAATATTCTAAATGCTTTGAATATATACCCTGACTGAAATACATGCACTACTTGTAAGTAGAAATGCAACTTTCAAATGTCAGTGTACACCCGGGATGTTTATTGATACATAAACAGAATCAGTACATATAGCCAACCAATAACAGTACTTCAGCAAGCACATTTTACTCATGAGACTATGCCTTGAAAAGAATGTATTATCACATGCCCCTTCTAGATATTGATTCTTCTCCCTGTGCAGCTGTCTAGGCACAAAAAGAATGTGGTGCTTCTGAGAGGAACAGCAATATTGCTGATCTGAGTATGAAACTACTAAGCCTTGAAATATGTATATTCTACTATGATGTGTTTGAAAGAGGAAGGATGTTACGTGATAAGAAAAGAATTTACTCTTCTCCATATCTTCTTTATAATTTGACTTGCAATCATTTAAGCTATTTAAGAATAGGGTGATGCCTTCTTATACTTCTAAAAAGAGAAAAAATACCAACACTGAACTATATCAGCATTGCCTTTTCAGTTAAAAGACGGAACTCTAAAAGGTTTAAGGATGTAATTTCCATTCTCTGAAAGTCAAAGTAAAGGTTTATTTTTCATAACAGAAGATTTTGTCTGAACATTTAATAATATTTATTTCTGGAGGAACTTTAAACAACTGATAGCTAAAGAACAATAATTGTTATCTCACGTTCAAAATTAGTTCATCTAACCTCACAAATCAGTAACTGGGAAGATGGTGCTGAGCAGGATATGATGAAGACGCAGTTAGCATGTTAAGACTGCAACAGCAAATAAAATATTTCATATTTTTAGATTTTATTAGAGAAAAATTGTTGGAAGCAGTCAGAAAAAAAATCTACATTGTAAACAGATTAATAATATAAAGCTTATTCTTATGGTACTATATTTATGAATATATCAAGAAAAAAAGAAGACTGGACATCTAGTTTTTAAGGCAATGAGTAGAAAAAGCCACACTGTTAAAAAGACTGTTTAGTTTCTGCATATGAAAAATCCTTTTCTAACCCGCATTTATGCCTGTCAGAAATCAGCTCTCTTGACCGGCAGTTAGATGTTCTAGCAGTAGTCCATCTGGTTGGAAACCCTGAGGATGATCTATGTTTTTGCAGATAAAACAGGCAGGACTGTGGTCAAGTTAATAGACTCAGGAAAAATGACATAGTGAACTATCACTTTTAAATAATGAGCTATGACATAAAGACATGGAAAGTACAACACAGAGGAAAAAATAAAGGATTCTGTTAATTCTATTTGAGGATGTCTATTTCAGCATACAAATAAATTAGAATGCAATAAAAATTATTGCCATAAAATTTAAGAGAGTATAACTCTGAAATGACAATTTGACCATAAGAAGTAATCCAAACACCAGTATTTGTTTGGTTCTAACTATGACCTCATTGAAAGGTGAGTGCTAATGTGCTATTCAGGATCATATATATATATATATATATATATATATATATATATGTTTTTTTCATCTGCATAAGTCATATGAAATTACTGACTAGCTAGGGGATGATTTACAAGGTTTTAGTGTTATGTAGAATGCCATCATCAGTTTCACTGACTAATGCATCCGCAGAAGAAAAAGTTGGTGGGTGTACAATGAAAGCATATCAAATTGCTTTTAAAAATTTTGGAAATCATCTTTCATTTCCACCCTTACAAAATTTGATATGATAGAATGGTTTGGGTTCGAAAGGACCTTAAGATCATCTAGCTCCAAGCCTCCTGCCATGGGCAGGGACACCTCACACTAGACAATGATGCCCAAGGCTCTGTCCAGCCTGGCCTTGAACCCTGCCAGGGATGGTGCATTTACCACTTCTTTGGGCAGCCTGTTCCAGCGCCTCATCACCCTCACAGTAAAGAACTTCTTCCTTATATCTAACCTGAACTTCATCCATGTAAGTTTAAACCCTTTACCCACTGTCCTTTTGATACAGTCCCTGATGAAGTGTCCCTCTCCAGTTTCCTTGTAGGCCCCTTTCAGATATTGGAAAGCTGCTATGAGATCTCCACGCAGCCTTCTCTTCTCCAGGCTGAACAGCCACAAATTTCTTAGCCTGTCTCCACATGGGAGGTGCTTATATGTGCCTTCCGTATATGTGTCTTCCTAACAGGATTCACAAAATTGCAGGTTATGGGACTGAGACATTCTTTCTCTGTGTGTACTGCTGTAACTCTTAAGATACTTCTGTTAAAAAGCATAAGAGCTATAGAGGGAGGCTACAAAATTGTTTAACATTTTTCACAGGAACACTGTGGAAATATATAATTTTCCTGTAGGACAAAATGATGAGTATTACAGTTCTTACAACTACAGACAAAATATGTTGGGATCACACAGTCTTTCTGAACACAGCATAACATTTTCAGCTAGATGTTTCACATTTCTAAGATTTATAAAGCATAACAGCTGAAAGTTTGACATTTACCAATAAGAAATTTCCAAATTCACACAATGCATTTTAAATAGCATAGACTTTGTTCCTGGATAAAGAAATTGTTCTGAATACAATTACAATCTACATGATTTCAAATTGAGACTCTTCTCTGTCTTCCTACTGAAATTATCTTTAGAAAGAGACCAATTCCAAAAGAGAAGCCCATGTACTGCTAAATATATTAAGTTTCTGAGTGTAATCAAAATAAATTATTTCTGTATAACGTTTCTTCAAGATCCTTTTGTAAAAATCTTTTTAAAAAGACCTTTTAGTCAATTTCAATCATTAGTCTATTTGTTGCTATCATCATTAAAATTCACAACATGCTCTGAAAATATTTCCACTTTCGTAGTTTCAATCTTTGCTTTACAAAACAATAAATCAAAGTACCACCAAAAACATTAGTTATTTATTTGTATGTACAACCACAAAGCATTTTGCTACAACATGGTTCCAAACTTACTGTGATGAAGCCAAAATGCAATCACAGACTGCGCTCATCTGGAGGCTCCAGCCTCCTAAAGTGAAAATAATCCCAAACACTGCAGCATTGCCATATGACTTAATTTTATGATGCGTCTCGCAATATATGATATTTTTATAAATAGGTCACAAAGATCTGCAAATTACTAGACTATTTGGTTTTCAATTTGAGTAGGTTGTATGTCCGAAGTTTATGATCACAGACTCATAGAATAGCAAGGGTTGGAAAGGACCTTAAGATCATCTACGTTAAACATCCCTGCCATGGGCACAGACACCTCCCACTAAACCATGTCACCCAAGGCTCTGTCCAACCCACCCTTCAACACCGCCAGCAGTGGAGCAGTCACAATTTCCCTGGGCAACCCATGCCAGTGTCTCACCACCCTTACAGTAAATAATTTCTTCCTCATATCCAATCTAAACGTCACCTGTTCAAGTTTGAACCCATTACCACTTGTCTTCTCACTACAGTCCCTCATGAAGAGTCCCTCCCCCGCATCCCTATAGGCCCCCTTCAGATACTGAAGGCTGCTCTGAGGTCTCCACGCAGCCTTCTCTTCTCCAGGCTCAACAGACCCAACCTTCTCAGCCTGCCTTCATATGGGAGGTGCTCCAGTCCCCTGATCATCCTCATGGCCCTCCTCTGGACTTGTTCCAACAGTTCCATGTCCTTTTTATGTTGAGGACACCAGAATTGCACACAATCCTCCAAGTGAGGTCTCACAAGAGCAGAGTAGATGGGCAGGATCACCTCCTTTGACCTGCTGGTCACTCTCCTTTTGCTGCAGCCCAGGATACGGTTGGCTTTCTGGGCTGCCAGTGCACCCTGAAGCCGGTTCATGTTCATTTTTTCAATGACCAACACCACTAAGTCCTTCTCCACAGGGCTGCTCTGAATCTCTTCTCTGCCCAACCTGTATGTGTGCCTGGGATGGCTCCCACCCAGCTCTAGGACCTTGCACTTGGCATGGCTAAACTTCATCAGGTTGGCATCAGCCCACCTCACAAGCGTGTCAAGGTCCCTCTGGATGGCATTCCTTCCCTCCAGCGTATCAACCGAAACACACAGCTTGGTGTCATCAGCAAAGTTGCTGAGGGCACACTCAATCCCACTGTCCATGTCACCGACAAGGATGTTGAACAAGACCGATCCCAACACCCATCCCTGAGGGACACCACTCCTTACTGGTCTCCACCTGGACACTGAGTCATTGAGCACAGCACTCTGCGTGCGCAGCCATCCAGCCAGTTCTTTATCCACCGAGTGGTCCACCTATCAAATTGATGTCTCTCCATTTAGAGACTAGGATGTCATGTGGGACAGTGTCGAAGGCTTTGCACAAGTCCAGGTAGATGACATCCACTGCTCTACCCCTGTCCATCAGTTCCGTAGCCCATCCTAGAAGGCCACGAGATTGGTCAGGCAGGATTTCCCCTTAGTGAAGCCATGCTGGCTGTCACCAACCACCTTGTTGTTTTTCATGTGCCTCAGCGTGCCTTCCAGGAGAATCTGCTCCAAGATTTTGCCAGGCACAGAGGTGAGGCTGACTTGTTTGTAGGTCCCCAGTTCATCCATTTTCCCCTTCTTGAAAATGGGGGTTATATTTCCCTTTCTCCTGTCACAGGGAACCTCACCTGGCTGCCGTTATTTTTCAAATATGATGGGCAGTGGCCTAGCAACTTCATTTGCCAGCTCCTTCAGTACCCGCGGATGGATTTCATCAGGTCGCATGGACTTGTATATGTTCAGGTTCTTAAGATGGTCTTGAACCATCCTCTCCTACAGTGGGCCTAAGCTTTTCATTTTCACTGTCCCTGCATCTGCCTTCCAAGACTTGTGGTCATTAATGTGGCTGAGCTATAAGCAAAATATATTCTACAAACTCACATCAGAAGACCAATCAAAACACACAATATTTACCTTCTTAAAAAAAAAAATATATATATATATATATGGCTTTGGAGGCTTGATTTGTGTTTTTATTTTAAACCCCACAGGTTTAGAAATTTTATTACAACCAAGACAATGCTACAGCATATTCTTAGGATTCATCAACACTCATATTTCACCTTTCAGTCTGCAGCTGTGTTCTGTAACCTGCTGAGGTCCTTCAAACCAGTGTTCAGAAACAGGATAATTATTGCTTCTACGTATTTAGCTGCATTCATTTGAGGAGCAGAATCAAATACTTATGCTCCTTACATCTTGATAAAATAGAGCTATTGATACAGTAATTAAAATTGCATTTTTAATTTTTACTGTGTTTTCTATATTTATAGCAGAAACCTGTAAAATCTTCATAGTTTTACCATTTGTTTTAAAAATGAACCTGTGTTTGATGAGTGTAATATTTGAAGAGATGTTAGATTTGGAAAATAATTACCTGCACTCATCAATTCCTGTAGATGTTTACTAAAACCTATCTTCATAGGTGGATTTAAGTTAGATCTCCATGGGGTGGAGCTGTGCCCATTAATCAAACCTATTTAAAAATGCAATAAACTTTCAGATGGTGTCTCTGTTCCTTGCAAGGAAGCTCTCAGTCTTACAAATTAAATTCAGTATTGTGGTATTAAGAAATCATTTTTATTGTTATCCTTTTCTGATTTTTCAAAGATGAATAAAGGTCACCAGCGCCTTTTGCTGTGCTTAACACCTTTTTGAGCATGTGGAAGGTGAGAGAAATTCACCTAAACTGAGACCAAGACAATTTAATCAATCATTCGGATTTTTTTATCATTTCAGATGAGAGAGAATCATTTATCATTTCAGATTTTTAGAACCGAGATCAGTAGTAAGCATGTTTAAAACATAGAATCATAGAAGGGTTTGGGTTGGAAAGGACCTTAAGTTCATCTAGTTCCAAGCCTCCTGCTGTGGGCAGGGACACCTCACACTAGACCACGTCACCCAAGGCTCTGTCCAACCCAGCCTTGAACACTGCCAGCGATGGAGCATTTACCACTTCTTCAGGCAACCTGCTCCAGTGCCTCACCACCCACACAGTAAAGAACATACGTGATTTCTCGTTATTGCTACTAGGTCCTACTGAGAAATGAGATCTTGAGAGCTTACATTGACTTATTTATCAAATTCTTATGTTGTTCTAGTTTCATTCACAGACTGATGACTATTAAGGTACTATCCTGTTTTCAAGACTTTTCAGTTTCTGTCCCATGACTCTTTCAAGATCCAGCATTTTGTTTCCTATCTATTATCTTGGATATTCATACAATGGGGTTACTGTAAATAAGGTCACTGCCTGAAACAACAAGGAAGACTTCCCAGTTCTATTTCATTGTGTGGGAATTTCATATTTTTCCAGAAAAAATATTTAAAAAGCTGTATAAGTGAGAACAAATTTTGTGTAATGTTATTTTCCAGAGATTTTAGGTTTAGGTCCTTTTTTTTTTTTCAAATATTATTGATAAAAAAGAACAGATGTTACAGAATAACAGGACTGTGCTGCTGACCTGCAGTACTGAATACAAGAAATTTAGAAGACAAAGTTGGAATGACTATACAAAGAGCTTGTATCAGCCAACAGTATAAGTTCATCAATACCAAATGCATTTTCTTTCTCCATATTCTGTAACGCGTTTTCTTTTCTTTCTTTCTTTTTTTTTTCCTGTGCAAATATCCTTGCAATGAAGAGCGCTAAAACTGAAAGGATTTTCTGGATGATAAAATTCAGTATGCTCTGCTGTCACCAGCAGCCAGCAGCCCCTTTCTTAGCATGTTCAGGATCCTCCTAACTCCTCTGGGGAAGCTAACCCAAAACCTGACTGTAGTAACATTTAGGAAACTACTTCCAATATCTCTGCAGAACTAACTGTTTTTTTATATTGTCATGGTTTAAGCTGTAAATCACTTCTACTGCTGAACACATGACATATATGTACCAGCACTGCTGCTAAAGATATTTTTAATTCCTTGATGCATATATGGAGAATAGGATCAGATCTTACTGAGACTAAAATCCATGAGATAATTTTTCTGTATACTTGTACTGGTTTGAATACCTACAGTTTAAACTTGGGTATCTGGAATCTGACACATATATTTTAAAACAGATGCGTCACCAAGGATGGCGGGGGGGGGGGGGGGGGGAGAGAAGTAAAAACAGAAAAAAACTCCAGTGTTCAAGGTCATCCAGTTTTTCCTATATATCTGAGTCCCTGCATTTTTACAGAACCTCCTAGCTTTTGTTTTCAGCAGATGAATCCCTTTAGCACAATTTGGGTTTCATTTACAGTTCTCCAAATAATTGCATTGCAACAAATACTTTCCTGTGTAAGATTTCTATGTAACATTATAGGTAGATGAGAAGTACAATTATTTTGTCTAGAAAACCAAAGCTAGTTCTTCAAAATGTCTTTGGTTTATTCCATTGGAATTTGGTACTGTGGAATTTCAAACCTAGCAGTTAGTTATTTACCAGTTCTCTACTGTGACCATCACTCACCATACAGTACTCACAAATTCATTTGGTAGAATGCGAATACCTGAACATTATTATGTTTTTACATTGGAAGTCTGAAACATGATATTGTCACCAAATTTTTACTTTTCAGTCTTCAATGGCAGTCTTGATAAATCAATTTACAAATTGATGAATAAATACCTAGTCTTTTCTCCTATTGTGATTTTTCTAGACTGTTTTGCAGACTCACCACTAGAAAAAGTAATTCAAAGTCTTAGGCCCCTGGTACAGGTAAGGATGGCAAGATTAATTCTACATGTGTGCGTGCAACCACGACACATCATAAAAAAACAAAACAAAACAAACATTTAAAAAAACCACCAAGAACTGCAATGCTGAGACATGAGATGTCACTCACTGGCCTTATGCAGATCATGTCAAAATGTATGCATCTAACTGAGGCAGCAATGGATGGGTTTATAATCATCTCCCTAGATGTGAGTATGAACAGTCATAGTTTCTTCATGTTCCTTTCACAGTGTAATCAAAGGCACTAATCCTCCTTATGTGGGGGAATAATGTTAAATATTTGAATAATCTGACTTCTCTCTGAAACTTCTAATGAGCCAACAGCTACTTTCATGTATCATCATGGCTTGTTTTTTCAGTAATGACAATACAGACCCTAGAAAATAAATATGGCAGCAAAATGTTTTGCAGAAGAGGAAATCCTAGTTATTCAGTAAATGTAAATGTTCATAAATTCTTGAATACATTCCAGCTTGACTCATTCTTTTTAAGATGTGTATTTTATTTCCTATTCCTTTGGAGAAAATACTCAAGTTTTGTATTATTTTGAATAGATTTTTTTATTTACTGTTACCTATGGGTTTTTTTTATCTATTTTATTTATATGTACCTATATATTTCTTTGCACTGCTTCATAATGCATGGCTGAAGTGGGTCACTAGCAGGAAATAAAACCAATAATTTTTTCTCCTTTTCACAGGTAAATGTATCCTGTAAGTGTTCTGAGAAACGTATCACGTGTTCACCAAAAAACTAAGAACTGTCAATTTTATGCAGTACAACTCACATCTCATTAATGTTGAGCACAGAAGCAATATTCCACATCAAGAATGACTTCTAAAATATTCGCAATTACCAGCTGTTCAGCATCCATTTTATACAGATAAAAACCATGTCAAATTTAATTTATCAGATGTTTTCTGCTGTCATACATTTTTTTTTCATCCAATGTACTTAAAAGTTATCAAAAAGCCCTCTCTTATTCTAGACAGGTATCAGAAAGGAAAAAAGAACAATATAAATGTTATGTATCCAGGTATAATAGCTACATTAATGGATAAAGAGTTTTCTCACTTTAAAAGCTGCATGAACTATTCTATCTCTAAATGTCTTTTCTGGAAGCAAGGTCAAAGTTGTATTAGTTTTAGTTTGTTCATTTTGGATACAGCTACCATTGGCAAAATAAATAAAGAATTAATAATATCTCAGTATATATTATTTCACACTTTTCGTGGAAAAAAAATAATAAAGAGAGATTTCTTTTAAACAGAAGATAAAATTCATACACTTATTTGAGTATATGGGGCAGCATTGGGAGTGCTTATTTAGATCTTCAATGATCTAAATAAGATTGTTGTGGGGAGAAGTTGACTTCTTAATCTTGAACAGATCACAGAGGAAGAGAGAGCCTGAAGCATTCTGAAGGCAAACACTGGCAGGGTTTTTTTTTTCTTAAAGTATTTAATGAATAGGTGAGGAGTGTTTTCATTGCATTTTGAAGACCTCTAGCAGTCTGGGAACTACTTAAATTGCACACCAGTAGCCAAGCTGCAACAAAGTTAAACCAGCTCAGATAAGGCCCTTTACATTAATGCTTTACGTTAATGTCTGGGGGAGGTAAAGGTATTCCCCTTTATTCTGTGCTTGTGAAGCTGTATATGGAGTACCATGTTTAACTTGCGAGCAGAAAAGCTGGAATGAGCCTAGTGAAGAGCTACAGGGATGGTTTAGGGCAATTTGAGAGTCTGAAGGACCTTGATTTTTTCATCCTGAAGAGATGTCTGTAATCTTGTAGGTCTGTAGTTGCCCATCTGACACCATCTACTAAGGGTCCTCAAACCCACTACAGCTATGTATCTAGACTCATCTATACCACAGCAGTATAGCTCAGATGACACTGCCACTGCACCCCTAAAGGATGAAGTAAAATTCTCTGATTTTGGAAATGCAACATTTTCAAGTAACCTGCTTTAGAAAGTAAAATATAACATTTAAACTGAGACTGGATTAAAGAACTAATATTCTAAATCAAAACTTCTTTTATTTTGTTTTGGTTTTTGTTTTTTTTTTTTTTAGCCAGTTCGCATGAAAAGTATTTTATTATTTTGCCCTGTCTGATAGATGGGAATACAAAGGAAAAACCAAATGCTCAGGAAACTACAAGGCAGTTAATAAATCTCCTTTATTTGTCAGTATCCTCGGCTATTATTTCCCAAATCCATTTTCTTTTCTTTTCCATCAATAAGGTTGTAGTTCCATACTGAGAGCTCACAAGAGGAGAAATCATAAGCTTTCATGAGTGCCCAGTAGAGATATTCAGTTTTTCCAGGTTTCCAAGTGAAGGTTGAAGCACATTTATTGATTAAATTTATAGGGGATCCTCTAGATATTCTCAGCATAGCCCTTTCTGTTACTGACTCCTAGCAGAAAGGTTATAGTTTATTTTGATTTTATAAACCAAAATACACATAAATGGGGACTCTCCACCATCACTCTATTTTAAACCAGCTCTGGTGGGAACTTCAGTCCTGTGTGCAGACTATTTTATTAAATACTCTAATGTAGACTGTTGCAACTAAACCAAATATCAGCTCAGCAAGTGTCAGGTTTCTTGCAAGTTAATTTGTTAGATATCTCTTGAAATAAAATAATTAAATTGTTTCTTTGAAAATGTCTCCATTGGCTATAAACTAGATTTCAAATGTTTAGCATTTTCTCTTTATTTTAGGTTTAACTGCAGTGTAAAGCTGGTGATATATCTATAAATATGCCACCAATACGATTTGTGACTTCAGATCTGTCCTGTGCTTCAGTATTCATGTTTCACCATGAGAACTCATCTTTCTGTAAATAAAGACTATGTTGCAAAAAGATGTTTCTCTACAGCTTTGCAATTGATTTTGTCCCTCTTTTTACTCTTGATTACTATTATAATTGATTTAGTATTAACAGTGTCTATATACTTGCAATGTGAGAAAAAAAATTTGACCTAGAAAGACTTCAGTCTAAATTGCAAAGCGCATTTAATTATGCATAAAGAAATGGAAAAATATTTCAATCTATGAGGCCTTTCAATGTCATTCAGTGCAGCTTTTTGTTGGTCATTAACTTGTGGGATTGGTCTCCTTAGGCACACAGCACTGTTTGTGCCTTTATTGGATGATTAAAACTGTTTAAAAAGAATGACAAATGATGAACAATGGATAGTAAATATGCTTGTTCTCTCTAATGCATGTGTTTGCATGCACATAAGGTTACTAATTCAAACAGACTTTCCCAAGAAGCATATGCAATGTAAATCACATTCAGAGAGATGCTCATAAATACTGAGCACACTGATGAGTATTGAATCAGCTCATATTCTGAACTTTAACAAATGCTTACAAACAGTGTTTTGGCAGTATCTTATATATACCAAGACGGTATGAGACTGGAAGACTTTTTCCTTTACTTTAAATCGACATGTAGCATCACCTATTACTACTTTAATTCTTGTAAAAAGCCTCAGCTGGACATAGCTTACTTTGAATAAACAGAAAAAAAACCTTAAACATTTCTTTCTCTGCTCCTAATAAAGGCCCTTCTTGTCTTTTTTTTTTTTTTTTTTTTTTTATTCCTCAAGTAATTGAAGAAAATATTCCATGTTCTAAACATTACATAATATATTTCCTGCCTGTGGTGAAACCTTGCTCCATTTACCAGTTCTACCAACATCGATGTCTAAGAGTCAAGGCAGATGTAGTTCACAAGCCACATTATGTCTCAATTGCTTGCTTTGTACTGGGTGGGATGTGAGCATACTGTATGCTCCTGTTAGCATGTTGGGTTTCTTTCCTGCATTGTACCTGGGTTTTCTTCCTCTGAAATTCAGGGATATGAACTCAGTACATAATATGGGTCTAACAGCCTATGCAAACTAGACCCCAACATAATAATTTTTTCTGTTGCAACTATTCCAAATATCAGCACAGAGACAGTTCTAGCTATGGTATCAAAGAATGAAGATTCATGGAAAAAAAATCCATGATCTTGACATTCCCCTACTTTAGAAGCCAAGTCAGCTGCCTCAGATGTCACTGTACACCATTCTCTCTTTCTCCTTTTCTCCATGATTCTAGCCTGAGCTCTGCATCATGCTTGAATTAAATGGTCCCAGAAGTCTGGAGAGGAGTGCGTGATTACTCTCCTGAGCTCCCATTTCCAGAATGGATAACTGTGGTGGGTCTCCTCTACATTCAACTACACAGATAAGCAATTTTTAACTAAAAGCAAAACCTGTTAAGAATTTGATGAGTCTTGGTGTCCTCTGCATAGGTATTTCCCATAGGAAAAACCATCTAACCCTCAATTCTTCAGAGCTAACTAATAGAATAAATAAACTAGAAAAAAAAGTAATATTCAAGATGTCTGGCTTAAGTGTTTTTGTTCCAGATAATTTTCTGCTGATGTGAAATGTACTTAACACACCCAGGTATCCTGCACCCTCTTTATGGTTAATAGACACAAGATATAAAAATTCTGCAGTTCCATAATACACTCTGCATATTTAAAATAGCATTTGCAAAAACACAGCCTCAGGCAGAATCAGGATCGCAAAATCAGAAACTTGCACTGCATTTTCAATTTCTGACAGTCTTCAAAATGAAAATAAGCAAGAAAAGCTAAGATTTATTAAATTCCTGGGTCATGGGGACTCTTGCTAAATATTTTATAAAAATTGTTACTGTCTAGACAGAAATCTGATGTAGGGGTTGCATACCAGTAGCCACAAATAATCAATATGACAATTTTGGCATGGAAGCATAAAGTTGGCTGCAACAAAATCAATAACAGCATGAATCATCATGTCCTGGTAAGCTAATTATGCTTCTAACTTTAATCATTAGTACCTGAATAAAATATAAGTTAAGAATACATCCTCTACAGCTGTCATTAGTAGTTAAGTGCTGACAACTAATTATCAACCTTTTCTGAAAGTGCTAGATGTTTTATTAATGTGAACTGCATCAGTAGATTACATGAGTAGATAAAAAGTAAATCTCTTTTTTTAAAAAAAATATCCTTTCATAACTTTGAATCTGATAAGGTCTAACAATGAACTTCTATATATTTATGTACTTTAAGCAGCTTATACAAGAAGGTTGCTACCCATTATAGCTTAATCAATATTCTGTAATTCAGATCGTTGTCAGCTTGATACATTTCAGTAAAAGTTACTGAATATATATCTGAATATATATTACTGAATACATCATGCAAGAAACTATTCAGACAGCCTTTTCCAGTTGCCCAAATAACCACTGATAGCGTAGGGGCAGACAAAGACAAATAAGTAATTTATGCTCCTCTTTATGTAGTTACTATTAGAGTAAAATAGTCTAGGAACAAAAAAAATCTCTGGAAAATCTAGGTAATAGAAAATAAAGTTTCCACTGGTGATGTATAATGTGTTCTCCCAGCTGCTGAAAGAGTTCATAATCTCTCTCATAATTATGAGTTTCATAATCTCACCATTTGTGATTTTGAATATGCTATGGTTCAAAAGCAAATTTTCCCTATGGCTCTTCCTAGAGTTCTAGCCTGAATTCAGAGTATGCAAGAAAAAAAAATACTGTATGCAGTCTCATAAATATTATCACATATATTTTAAAAAGTCATAATTTACATTATTAGAAGATAGTAACTATGGTTCAAGACAGTTCTGGTAGCCTGAAGCAAGTTTGACTTACAGATTATTTTATTTTTTTTAATTGTCAAGACTTACTTGTTTTCCTCTGTTTCAGGGACAGTGTCTTAGGTCTATAACTACTGATGCTTTAACTTCTTGAGACCTCCTATGCAGTGCAAGTGTTTGAGCTGAACAGAAACAAAAGATCAGCTCTATGCAGCAGATAAGAAAATATTTGGAGAAAAGTACATGCAGCAATGCAGCATAAAATGACCTAGAAGTTATACTGGCCCACCAGCTCCATACTGGACAAACAATGTGCTATTGCTTCAAGAGAGATCAATATTACTCTGACCCGTTTAAAAAGGAGTACTTTATAAGGAACAGAGAGGCGCTGTATCTTTCTGTTAGATGTTGGTGAAGTTTCAGAGAGACAATGGGTCCCAATACACCAAAACACAAATTGGAGGGATCTAGGAGGTTAATACTAACCACAGGTATGTGAAATTATCAGATGCTTATAAAACATGACTAGTGTAGAAAAATTGAAGAAACTGGAAATGTCCACTGTGAAGGAGACAAAGTGGTGACATGACATCAGTCTTCCAGCATGCAAAATTCTATGACATCAAAATACTGATCAGTTCTTCTCTATTATATCCACTAGGAATAGAACAAGAATATTTCTAATTTGAAAAGGTATAAAATATGAGAAAAGGCTTTCTGCCCATAAAAATAATAAAACGCTTCATCAAAATAACTTGAGACACTGTTGGTTCATTTTCACTTCATTTTTTAACAATATTTATGTATGTTTGCCATGGATGATGAAGACACTCTTGATCTATATTGATTGCACCTATAATAAATGCTTGGAGCAATGTAGAGATATTCCAGCCGCTCCAGCCAATGAGCTGGCTTCATTTGGAGCTCAGCTCAGATGCCTCTATACGAACACCTGTAGCACACCTGTAGCATGGGGAACAAATAAGAGGCAGCAGATATGTGCACACGTCTACGGGGGTATGATATAATAGGAATCATAGAAATATGGTGGGATGGCTGCTATGACTGGAGTTTTGGAATGAAAGATTGCAGGCACTTCAGAAAAGATAGGCCTGGCAGGCGGGGAGGGCTATGTATGTCAGGGATAGGCTGGAGAGTATGGAGATCTGTCTGGGGACAGCTGAGCAGTCAATAGAGAGTTTGTGGGTCAGGGTTAAAGGGAGAACAGCGATGGGAGACATTATTGTGGGGATCTGTTATAGACCTCCTGATCAAGAGGACTGGGTGGATGAAGCACTCTATAATAGACAGGTAGGAACAGTCTCATGCTCGCAGGCCCTTGTTCTCATGGGGGAATTCAACCACGCTGATATCTGTTGGAGGGATGATACAGCTCGGCACAAGCAATCCAGAAGGTTCCTCGATTGCGTGGAAGACAACTTCCTGCTGCAAGTAATTGAGGAGCCAACAAGGAGAGGTGCTATGCTTGACCTCATCCTCACCAACAGGGAAGGGCTGCTTGGAAATGTGACAATCCAGGGCAGCCTTCGTTCCAGCGATCATGAGATGGTTGAGTTCGAGATCCTCAGGACAGTGAGAAGAGCGTGCAGCAATCTCACTGCCCTGGACTTCATTCAAGAGAGCAGACTTTGGCCTCTTCAGGAACCTGCTTAGGAAGGTTCCGTGGCATACAGCCCTAAAGGACAGGGCAGGCCAAGACTGTTGGATGATATTCAAGGATCACCTACTACAAGCTCAGGAGTGTTGCATCCCAATCAGAAGGAAGTGCTGCAGGACAGCCAGGAGACCTCCTTGGATGGATAAGGAGCTGCTGAGGAAAACTGGAAGGAAAAAAGAGGCTTATAAAAGGTGGAAGCAAGGACAGGTGGCCTGGGAAGAATACAGGGATGTTGTCCGGGAAGCTAGGGACTAGGTTAGGAAAGCTAAGGCCCACTTAGAATTAAACTTGGCTAGGGATGTTAAAGATAACAGGAAGGGATTCTATAGGTACATAGCAAATAAAAGACAGACTAGGGACAACATGGGCCCCCACCGGAAGCTATCAAGAGGACTGGCTACCCTGCATTTGGAGAAGGCTGCTGTTCTTAATGACTTCTTTGCCTTGATCTTCACTGGCAAACACACTGACAATACCACCCAAGTCTTGGAAGGCAGACTCAGGGACTGTGAGAATTAAGACCTTAGGCCCACTGTAGGAAAGGATCTGGTTCGAGACCATCTTAAGAACCTGAACTTGCAGAAGTCCATGGAATGGGATGAAATCCATCCGCGGGTACTGAAGGAGCTGGCAAATGAAGTTGCTAGGCCACTGCCCATCATATTTGAAAAATAACGGCAGCCAGGTGAGGTTCCCTATGACAGGAGAAAGGGAAATATAACCCCCATTTTCAAGAAGGGGAAAATGGATGAACTGGGGACCTACAAACAAGTCAGCCTCACCTCTGTGCCTGGCAAAATCTTGGAGCAGATTCTCCTGGAAGGCACGCTGAGGCACATGAAAAACAACAAGGTGGTTGGTGACAGCCAGCATGGCTTCACTAAGGGGAAATCCTGCCTGACCAATCTCGTGGCCTTCTAGGATGGGCTATGGAACTGATGGACAGGGGTAGAGCAGTGGATGTCATCTACCTGGACTTGTGCAAAGCCTTCGACACTGTCCCACATGACATCCTTGTCTCTAAATGGAGAGACATCAATTTGATAGGTGGACCACTCGGTGGATAAAGAACTGGCTGGATGGCCGCACGCAGAGTGCTGTGCTCAATGACTCAGTGTCCAGGTGGAGACCAGTAAGGAGTGGTGTCCCTCAGGGATGGGTGTTGGGATCGGTCTTGTTCAACATCCTTGTCGGTGACATGGACAGTGGGATTGAGTGTGCCCTCAGCAACTTTGCTGATGACACCAAGCTGTGTGTTTCGGTTGATACGCTGGAGGGAAGGAATGCCATCCAGAGGGACCTTGACATGCTTGTGAGGTGGGCTGATGCCAACCTGATGAAGTTTAGCCATGCCAAGTGCAAGGTCCTAGAGCTGGGTGGGAGCCATCCCAGGCACACATACAGGTTGGGCAGAGAAGAGATTCAGAGCAGCCCTGTGGAGAAAGACTTAGTGGTGTTGGTCATTGAAAAAATGAACATGAACCGGCTTCAGTGTGCACTGGCAGCCCAGAAAGCCAACCATATCCTTGGCTGCATCATAAAGACCGTGACCAGCAGGTCGAAGGAGGTGATCCTGCCCCTCTACTCTGCTCTTGTGAGACCTCACTTGGAGGATTGTGTGCAATTCTGGTGTCCTCAACATAAAAAGGACATGGAACTGTTGGAACAAGTCCAGAGGAGGGCCCTGAGGATGATCAGGGGACTGGAGCACCTCCCTTATGAAGATAGGATGAGCAAGTTGGGTCTGTTGAGCCTGGAGAAGAGAAGGCTGCATGGAGACCTCATAGCAGCCTTCCAGTATCTGAAGGGAGCCTGTAGGGGTGCTGGGGAGGGACTCTTCATTAGGACTGTAGTGAGAGGACAAGTGGTAATGGGTTCAAACTTGAACAGGTGACGTTTAGATTGGATATGAGGAAGAAATTCTTTACTGTAAGTGTGTTGAAGTGCTGGCATGGGTTGCCCAGGGAAGTTGTGAATGCTCCATCGCTGGCGGTGTTCAAAGCCAGGTTGGACAGAGCCTTGAGTGGCATGGTTTAGTGGGAGGTGTCTGTGTCCATGTCATGGGTGTTGGGACTAGATGATCTTAAGGTCCTTTCCAACCCTAACTAGTCTATGATTCTATAATTCGAAGATCTGACTTCATAAGTAATGAAAATTAGAAAGATCTAAAAAAATATCATGCCAAATCTGTGGTCTGAGGCATGCTTTAGACTCTGAAAATTACACAGGATCCACAGCTAACAGGTGCTGAGCATCTCTATGATGAAATACATCAGTGATGGCATTGGCACTGGAAATTTTTACCAAAATTATAGCAATTGAGGCAGTTTTGCAGAAAGGTGTATCTTCAAAAAGGCATATTAGTGAGTAGGTCTTTTAACATATTGGAGTGAAATAAATATCTACAAATATGTCTAGATTTGTTCCAAATCACCAACATACATCTGTATGTCTTGTTGGTTAAGAAATAATAATCCCAAATCTGTCAGCTAGTGTGATAAACATATACACATAAAAGTATAATGGACTGTCCATTTTGTTCATGTAGCTAAGCTAAAGGGCCTCCAACAAATTCTTGAAGCTCTTGAAGTAAATAAAATCCTAATACTACGAAGGCATTATCCTTCAAGTACGTATTTGTTAAGAGTAACCTTTTTCCATACCTGCAATTATCTTACTCTAAACTGATTGTTGTTGACATATGTAATTAATGCTTACAAAAGGAAAAACCAGGAATTAAGGCAGGCAGCAATTATTTGAAGTGTAATGTCTGCCAGATTAATGTTGCTGTAATGAATGTTCATTGTGTATTAAAATTACATGACAACTATGAGAAGAGCCCTTGAAAAGCTGGTTCAGAGGAAAAAAAAATTAAGATTATTTACATCTAATAAAAAATCAAACTGAAGAGGCTGCAACCCACAAGTTAATTTTTAATTCTTGTCTAAGGATTAATTGGACCATGTATATGAAAATGTCTCTTTGCCAACAGATTTTTTCAATTTGCTTAGATTCTGCTGCACCAGGACATGACCTGTGATGAAAAAAGTCAGAGAAAGGACTCGACTTTCTTTTACTGAACAGAATTTAGACTTACACTCCTAGTAGACTCTTGCTGGGTATATAGAAAATTATGGTGTGTATGTTTACCTGATTTTTGTTTGGCTTCATGAACATCCTAGCTCTTATTACTGGGGCTTTCCTTTTGGACAGGATTCTGAGAAGCTAAAAAAAAGATGCTTTCAATTGACAAGCAAATATTTAGCAGTTAACTTATACCTCCCCTCTTCTGTGCTTCAAAATCAAAATTAGAATAGAAATAAACCCAAACAAAATATTCTGAAATATATAGAATTTTCTTTAAAATTAAATATATGCAATAGAACTACCAGCTAGCTAGAGGAAAAAAAAAAAATCACCAGATTGTGTATATCTTTAAAGGAGTAAAGAAAGCTAAGAAAAAGGATAAATACATTGTATTAATGACTGATAAATACTTCTGAGCATAAGAAGAAAACACAAATACTAATATGGTTCAACGAAAATTGCTTCAGGTCATTGATACATGTGAACAGTTCATAAAAGTTGCTAACATCCACCCCTCTGCCTGTGGGCACAGGGGTTTTGATCAAGCTCATGCATGGACCTGCAAACCTGCCTTGAGATAAATTGTAGGTATCCCTGAGCCTAGGCCTGTCTCCTGCTGTCCTGGTTGTGGGTTGCCTTGTTTCCTGCCATGCCTCCTGCCATTCCTAAAGGGATCCCTGGGCTCACCTTGGACTTGATACCTCACCTTGGCTAGGACTGGAGATGGATCTTGTCTCTCACACCACCCTGTCCTGATGTATGTACTGCTCTATCTGTGTCACACCTGCTCACAACTCCTTCCTGGTTTATCTTCTCTCAGTGATTAACTGGCCTTTTGCTGTGAACCAACAAAACCATGCATTGTGGGTGCCTTTTAAAAACTGCTAACCTCAGATTCATATTGTTTGTCATCACCTTGCACTCCTATCAATGAACTTTCCACAAAAATACAGCTACATATCTCAGCTACTTGCAAAGTCCACAGAGGGATGTGGCTTCATAAGGAAGCAAGTTTTCAGATGTGACTAGAATGGAAATAAGTTGAAATATATGCTGCATGGTTGTTGTAGTGCAGCAGTTCCACACAAGTACTCATTGAAATATTTCATATACTAGAAGCTACACAGCTTAAGGCTGGTTTATCATAGCATGGAATTCGAGTTCTTCATGATACTCTAAAATCACAGAATTGCTGAAGTAGAAGGAATCTCTTGAGATTATCTAGTACATACTCTCTGCTCAAGCAGGGTCAGCTAGACCATTTGCCCAGATCCATGTCCAGATGGCTTTTGAACATCTGCAAGGATAGAGAATCCAGTTTCTCCAGTCAACCTTTGCTAGTGTTTGACAGCCTTCACAGTAGAATTTTTTTTTCTTGTGTTCACATGGAATTTAACCTTTCTCAGTTTGTGCTGATTTATTTTGTCCTGTTTGTGGGCATCACTGAGAAGAGTGGTATGAATGAGGGATGCAGCATGCCATGAAGGTAGTATGAATGCTAAAATTCTTTTAAAAGGAGCCCAAGCAAAACTGCTGTGAGCATGACAGGTAATTTTTTCCACAAGCAGAGACTAAGGAACGAACTTTCTGGAACTTTAAATTGCTTGTTCTTATGCTGTTGCTCTAAAAAAAAAAACCCAAAAAAACCCAAAAAAAAACCAAAACCAAAACCAAAACCAAAACAAAACAAAACAACAAAAAAAACCACCACCCCCCAAAAAACATAAAAGCCCCCCAAAACCAAAAACCAACCCAAAACCCCAAAACATGCTGTCAAGAAGCTTGGATGTTAGTTTGACTCCATGGGAACCAAAAAGCTTTTTAAAAATCAGGGAGTATAATACACAGAGAAGTAGTTTACTGACAAGTAAAAAAGATCAAATACATTAATTAGTTCAGTGTATTTAAAGTTTTGAGTATCATCAGTGCTGGAACTTGAAACAGCGAATGATTGTCTATAGTCAATACTAAGAATACAGTACCCAACAGAAATATTTCTTTAAGCTACTTACTGTGAAACTAAAACTCTCAAAATGATAATTATTAAAGTGGAAACACCAATTATATCAGCCTCCCATATTCACACTGTTCTTCACCATTTAAGACTGTGATAATTTGTTATGTAGCACTGATCTGACACAGTATCTTTGATGCAACTGCAAGCTCCATGCTGTTCCCTCTTAACAGACCTTAGAAGCGTCTCCATGGGTATTCAGCTGAGCTTTCTCAGCGTAATGGAGGGCAAGGTTTTAACAGCCAAAAATCAGTTTTTCTCTGCAGCATCATATTTAGCACAACTCAGTGCATGGTGACTGAGCTAAAGTTAATGCTGCTGTCCTGGGTTCAGCAGTAGCAGTTCTTTTTCTTCTTCTTGCTAGCTGGTGCAGCGCTGTGTTTCTGATTTTGGGCCTGGGAACAGCGCTGATAACACCAGTGTTTTCAGTTGCTGCTTGGTAGTGTTTTGATCTGGCCAAGGACTTTCTGAGTCTCATGCTATGCCAGGGAGGAGGGGGAGTCAGGAGGAAGCAGAGAGAGGACACCTGACCGAGACTGACCAAAGAGGTTATTCCATACCACAGCACGTCATGCCCAGGATGTGAAAATGGAGAGCAGAGACCCAGAAGGGTGTAGTGGTGAATTGGGGGGTTCGCTGCTGGGGGGTGCACTGGCTGGGTCGGGCTTGGTAAGCAATTGTATTCTCTTTCCTTGTATTTCTCTTGTATTATTACTGGTGGTAGCAGCAGTGATCTGTGTTATACCTTAGCTACTAAACTGTTCTTATCTCAACCTGTGCGAGTTGAATTCGATTCTCCTCCCCATTCCCCTGGGACTGGGGGAAGAAAGAGGGGGAGGGAGGGAGGGAGTGACTTCAGTGAGTTTTAGAGATTTAAACTACAATAGCTGCTTAAGCAGCATTAACGATGTGTTGTGAAATTCTTTAAGCAGCAGCTGTTGAGTAGTCCTGAAGTTGGACTGGAACAGCCTCAGGACCACCGGTACACCAAGAGCTAATTCTGCTGTCCCTGCAATTCTTGTTGAGGAGACTGGAGAGGGGAATGAGATTTTTCCGTTTGATTTTTATGCTTTAGTGTTTTTCTCTGACCTACCCAGCAACACATGAAATTGCATTAAGCATACAGACCATTAAGGAGCCTGACCTTTTTTATATATTTTATAGTTTGACTATAGGAACAGGTTGTTACTTTTCTCTTTCTGAACATATATTTTATACCATAATTGAAGCTTAAACAGTTACATAAACGACTGGTAACATTTATGGTTCCAGGCATGACAAGCCGGACAGTTCAGTACTAGAACAACAGGGAACAGTTCTCAGTAAAGTTGTGCTTTGTTGCTTTGTTGCTGTTGTTGGTGGTTTTTTTTATGAGATTTCTTTCTTAACTAGGTAAATGCACCTGTGATGCATATGCATAAAAGGAAAACCAATTAGACTCCAGTAAAAAAAAACAGGATTTTTACATACTGTCAGAAAAGGTGGATTTGGTATGAGAACAATTTCTGTTTCATCAGAACCAAAGGAGATCTCTAAGTACATGCACCACTGTAGGAAGTAAAAAGAAAAAGAAAGTTTGGTATTTTAAAGAAACCACATTATGATGGTGCTGTTATTATTATCTGGTATTTTTAAATTTTTCATTCTACTCTTCCTCGGTATTAAATCTTCGCAAAAACAAGCCCAAATTGCAAATAGATGTCCATCTTGTGGCTTTATAAAAATTCCATTGAACAAAGAAATTTATTTGAATACTTAAAATACAGTAGTTTGAGGAGTTAGAAGGACATTATTAACTTGTTCAGGCATAGACTGTAGAATTTTAATTTATCAAGTCTAATAAATTTTTAAGTCATCTGCTTTTAGTAGGTCATTTTTACCTTAAATAAAAGATATCATGCTTTTCCAGAGGCTATGGAGTTAACAGTAACTATCATGCTGAGAAAAGCCATTCAGCAATATATCCATTTTTGCAATTAAAACCAGGTGTACCTGAATTCACCCTTGCAGAGCTATCTATGCATTCATCCACTATCAGGAACAGTGTCTTGGTTTAAGCAGTAAATTTCACTTCTCCCTCCTTTCCCCCCTCCCCCCCTCGTCCGACGGGGGGGGAAATGGGGAGAAGAACCGAAGAAAATGTAACTCCCACAGGTTGAGATAAGAACAGTCCAGTAACTAAGATACAATACAAATCACTACTGCCACCACCAATAACAATAATAATGACAAAGTAAATACAAAGGGAGAGGATACAACCGTTTCACCGCCCGACTGAGCTGAGAGACCGCGCGGGAAAACCCCAGCGAGAGCCCGCCAAAACCCCCCACTTCCCGGTTCCTCCTCCCCGTATTCTACATCCTGGGCATGACGTGCTGTGGTACAGAATAACCTCATTGGTCAGCTCGGGTCAGGCGCCCTGTCTGCCTCCTCCCAGCTCTCCCCTCCTTCCCGGCGTAACATGAGACTTGGGGAAGCCGAACCCATAACAGCGCCCTGTCCCGCCTCTTCTCAGTTCTCCCCTCCTCCCCGGCGTAACATGAGACTCGGAGAAGCCGAACCCATGACAAACAGGAATCCTGGGGTATATTTGAAATTAAACTATGCAATGCTAGAAGACTTTTTGTAAAGTGGGGGCTTGCAGTGTTGGCAATCAACTAATCCTGACACTTGCAAGGATATGGAACATCATTTCTCTAAATGACCTTGGCAAACGGAGGGAGGCAATGCTACCCTGCTACTGCCTATGCTGCTAGAGACTCCAGGAACTGTTTGTTCTTGGCTGTTCCTACTATTTCCTGAAGCACTCCTGCTATTGTCACCTCTGCGTGATTGCTTGTGTGGCACTAGGACAGCAGAAAGTCATTGACTCCTCAACCCTCTTTACACATGTCCTAGGAATGTAGTTGGCTTAAGGTTGGAAAAAAAGTTTGATTATCAGTTTAAGATTATTTCGGGCTGACTATAATTAAATGTTGTAATTTTATTAAGTAAGTCATTTATTTGTCCATTTTATCCTGGTAGTTTCGAAGAGCTTCAACTAAGTTAAGTGAACTAATCGCATGTTCCTTTAGACAACACTGAGGATCTTAGGCTAGTATTTAAACAAACATTTTATTTTTCAAGTTTTCAGAATATCACTTAGTGTGTGATCTCATTGCATCAAGAAATGAGGTGTATAGCAAGTAATTTTTGAAAAGCAATGTGCTGGCTAGGTGTCTTTCTAGAAAACAGCCTTTGAGCCATAGCAATAATACGATCAAATGTTCATGCACATCCCAGTTGTTACTTCGAATTTTTCTAAATTCCCCTTGTCTCTAGGTTTGTTTTATTAAGAGTTGGGACCTGGTGTTGACTATAAACAGACTTATTAAATTCCTCCTTTTGATTCAATGGCTACTGGAGAGCCTAATGCGAATATGTAATCTCTTACTGTGTTGTGAAATCTCTTGGTGTTGACAGTAAATGATGATTTGGATGCACTGTGTACTCAGGAGAACAAATGAGTGTCACAAGTCATTTTTATTCCTTTGGACTACAGTCAGGGTTTGCAAGAGAATTATAATGATACTGCACCATTGTATTATACATCTCCTAACCACTACAAGACCTGGCTATGCAAGTCACACAAATACTAGCAAGTAAATCTTGTACTCCCCCGATTTTCTGATCCTATTACTAGTTATTCTTAAGTTTCCACAGCTACTCTTTTTCTTTGTCATACCACAATGACATCACAATTTTGTGTTCTCTGTGTTCCAGTTACCTTAGAAGGCACACTGTACACTTTCTGAGGAAAAAAAAAAAAAAAAAAAAAAAGACATATTTTGGGTTTCTTCTGGTGATGCTTAATTTTCAGTTTCTCCAAAGATACTATTGTAACCACATTCTTTCTCTAGTTCTACTAATCAGAATCATGATTTTTTGACATAAAGAAGAAATAGCAAATAAAAAGCATAGTGGTAATATTTTCTGAGGCTTTTTGTTGTTGTTGTTGTTCTGTGTCCTACAGTCACTTATATATATTTGAATGTAAGTTCACAATATTTATGGAATTATTATTTCTGCTAACACTGAAGTAGAAATAGATGAAGAAATAAAACCAGTAGAGGTACTCACTGGAAGCATCCTAACTTGACTTGTGTTTATGTAGGTAAATGGAAATTACCAAGCATTTTCATTCTAGCAGCTGCTGAATTCAATCTAATGAAATTTTCATCTGATATCTGATTTCAAAAAATAAAATAATGCCTAGATGCGTAAAATCATAAAATTGTCCATGTATGGAAGTTACCCATCCTGGGTATGTCCTAAATGCAAACACTTATACAAAAAAGCATTGCTACCCAAGTTAAGAAGTTTCAAAATCATTAATTATCTTGATATTATGACTGATTTCAGAACTTTAGGCAAGATACTATTGAGTGATAACTAGCAGGTAGAGCCTTTTTTAAGCACTAGCTTCAGACATGCTCTCTCGCAAATTTTATTCTTTTTTTTTTAATGGTGATTGATATAGGAATCAGTATTTTAATGATAATGCACTATTACTAAATAATGCAAAGATGACCTTGCAAACATGCTGCATTCTGAAAAAAAAAATTTGATGCATCTGTGTAAGTTAATCATCGGCTGATATATTTGTAGAGAATGTATGGATATTCTGACAACAGTTAAGATGTTCCTGATTTCAGAATCTCACTAGTGACAAATTATTTTTACTACAGATTTTTAGGAATTAATTTAATTTTCCTTTTTTTTTTTTTTTTTCATTTCACTTCACTTCTTTCCTCCACTGACCTCTATTAAAGTTCTGTCTTGGTTCAGTGTCCTTTGAGTTTACATGTGAGATTGATTGCTAAGCAAATCTTCACATCTCTCCTGCCTACAGATATAATAGGAGCCTTGAACACCATTGCTCTGCCTCTTACTAAACAGCTGCAGGTATCATGGCAAAGCAGTTTCTTAAATAATAAAGACATACTTCTGAATATTCGACACTTCAGCCTATATTGGGAAAAGTACTAGAAAACATGTTAAACTGACAGATCTCTGCTGATGTGCAGTGCTTTCCCAATCATCTGTCAGAAAAGGAACTGTAAGAAGTACACTCAACCTCTGGTAAAACTATCGGAGGCCACTGGAAAACATGATTTCTTTGTAAACAGTTGTGCAGCACCAGAGGCTCTTTCCTATATTAACATCAAATACTGTATTAAAAAATGAGAAAAATTGTTTTCTGAATGGGCCTCATCATCCCTTTTATGAGGATAAAACTGGAAAAGCATGTTTTTTTAGATTTTAACAGTGTGGGAAATATTTAGTAATCCCTAATATTCTAATATTATAAATATTCCATATTTATAATGGAATATCCTTAGTTCAATGCTTAGACAGATGGATTATTCTTATGCATGGTATTAATATTATTATGGGTGCTGTGTGCTGCCTTTTACACCAAGCACTTTGTTTTATAAAGCAGATTCAATAAGCCCAAATAATGTGAATGTTGTGCTGAACTATTTATTAAGGAATACAGCCTCCCAGAAAAATCTTTAAACATAATATCAAGCTTTTAATCCAAAAACATCCACATATTTTAGTTTGAAACTGTTTATCTTCTCAATATTTTCTGTAATTATATTCAATAAACATTGAATACCACTTCAAAAGAGCCAATTTAATCCACAGAATTTTGCTTTCATCAAACAAAAGATTGTGCTAGTTTACACTGACTTTTTTAAATTTCCGAGACAGATACCACCACACACAGTCCATTTTTTACCCAGCTTCACTAGCGATGTATAATGTTTCCTACTAAGAATGTTGACATTTATTTAACTTTATTTCTGTGACAGAGAAATCCCTAGTGGCTGTTATTGTGAGCAAACTCTTCTTATTCTGACTATTAGAGGCTACATTTAGCAAACAATAGTGTAGAATGAAGAGGAAAAAATACCTTTGCACTAGCATTTGGAAAGCCAAGAAAGACTTCTTTCCAGTTACTTTTTTGAAGAATGAGTCAGCATACCAGCTTCCCCAAAATTAATACATTATATTGCTACATCAACATTGTACCCTATACCACAATTCAAACTAGTTCAGTTTAGTGGGATTAATTTATTTCTTCAAATCACACAGCTGCTCCACCATTTTGTGCTCAGAATAAGACACAGCAAGAAATGCTTAAACACTTGCATCTGTCCCTGATTAGCTATCTTGGAAACTAATTAAGCAATCAATAAACAGAGCAAGTACAAGTCAATGGTATCTCTGATAAGCATGCATGATCTTAAACATAAAGCAACATAGTTGTCAGCAATTACAAGAAAAGCTATACCATCCTAAGGTTCATTAAGATACACTTGTACAGCTATTAAATGTCCATCTAGTAATAGATTTTGTGGAATACATAAGACAGGGTGGGGTTTGCCTTTAGCTTCACTGGCGTATAGAGTAAATTTCGCTTGATCATTAATAAGAAATATAAGATGTACTTGCACATATATACAAGAAGTATAAACTTCTTTTTTTTTCTTAAGAATTATTGAACATTCCTGTTTAAATTTATGTCAGCAATTCTCAAGGCTTGGACTTGATGTATTTATTGTGTTACTATGGAAGCATTATGTCTCTTTCCATTTTAAAAATTATATGCCTGAACATGAAACAGAATCTGACTTGTTTCAATCTTTGAAGTCCTGACACAAGTTTAATTATGAGATTTAAAATTATCTGCTTATCTAATAAAACCATGCACCACTTAAGCTAAGCAAAAATGCAGAAGTTATCACAGCAATTAATCTTATCCAATATGTTATCTGTACAAGGCAAAATAAGCTAAAACCAGTCCTTTCCTAATTGGAATCCTATTAACTAAAATAATGGCAATGATCTAGCTGTATTTTGATATTCTTCCTGCAGGATCCCAGGGTGCTTTCATGAACCATTGTAGATACTGCTTCTTGGGCTTTGGGATTGCTGGAGCTGTACATTACAAAATTGCCTTGCACATATGTATTACCCTTACCACTGACATTCACTTAATTACTTGAAAAGACTTAGGTTCTGTTTCAATATGACTGTCTTTAAAAGGAGTTCAAGAAGTTGTAATCACTTGACTTTGCAATTGAAGTATTTGAGAAAGGGTTCAACTTCATTCTAAATCTGTTCCAGCTTCAGTGTTGGCAGAAGATCAATTAAGTCATTTGAGCTTTTGAAATTCTCATCCTTCCTCCTTATAAATAATAAATGCAATTTGTATATCTGCAGCTCAAAGCTGATGGGGATTTGCAGATGCAAAAGTACATGTGCAAGAACTCAACTGTTTAAAGGAAGAGCATCATATGTATGTGCTTAAATGTGTTTCACAGCATATAAAAGTGTACCGACACAGAGGTTTCATTAATACAAGAAACCTAGTGTGTCACTTACTAGCTTCTGGAATTCTGATCTGGATGATAAGTGTAATACATTCTTGTATTTTATACAGAAGTTGAATTGCCACCCCGTGATTAAAAATGGCATACTCCTACAATAGACTTAATAAATGGATCAAGGTGACAATTCAGCAAGGTAGATAAGTATGTGATGGATTTAGTACCACACTCCAGGTTAGACACATGCCTAATATCTAGGACAGCAAGTAAAAAATGGGACTTGCTTTTTGAAATAGAAGAGGCAATTGTCAGGCAGAATTTCATTTTCCACATTGGAATTTGGCCAGCACAGTGGGTGCTCTACAGAGCAACTCTTCCAAAAAGCATCTTCTGCTCTTTAATGACTACAAGCAGTCAGAAGGTTGGTTTTATATCTCATCTGAAATCTGGCAGAAAGATCATATGAGCTCTCATCCAAAACATTACAATCTTTCTGAAAGCTTCAAATCACCTAGATGTCCTTGTAATGAATCATCTTTAATTACAAAGATTATTATTATCAATCATTAACATCACATATTATTATTATTAACATCAATAATAATAATAATAATAATAGTAGTTGCTGTTGTTGCTATATTGCCAAATAGTTAGCCTTTAAAATAGTGCTTTTGCCGAGGAAATATCATGATTGATATTCTACCATTTATTTGCAATTGTGATTTTTTAAAAATCCCTCCTTTTGTTATTGGTAGTGCATTACCCTAAGGTTATTTTCAAGGTATACTGAAATGCAACATTATTATTTCATTATTTGACTTTAAGGACATCAGCTGTAATTGCCAACACTGTAAGTAAGTTGAACGGTGACAGTAAATTTTTTTTATATTTCAGATTTGCCTTTCATGTTTTGTTTAATTATAATGAAATATAAACAAATGATTAAAAAAAAAAGGCAATAAAAAAAAAAAACCAAAACAAAGCACAAAAATCCAAACCAAGCTAAATTGAAAGGTGATCACTACAGATCTCATCTTTGTTCTACTCCTCTTTCCCATGTTTATGTTCTTCCCTTTCTTACCCGTCTCCTCTTCTGTTTATTGATTTTCCTCATAATTTTCTTATTCATTCCAGATCCTTTTTCCCTGCATCTCTGCTCTGATTTTCTTTTCCTCATTCTCTTCCTCACCTACTTTCTATGACATTTTCAAGTTCCTTTTTATGGTTACTAAGAACCTTCTGCTAATCCAAAGAGCAAATGAAGTAGTTAAAATCAAAACCGGTAATTCTGTGGTTTCTGTGTGATTTTTTTATTAGACTAGATGACTGAGTTTTTTGTTAAAAACCTATTATGTTTTCTGTTTGCACGGCACCCAGAAAAAATGCTGAAAACCATGCCCTTTTTGTTTACACAACTGCAAAGCAGAAGTAGCTCCACCATTGATATGAATGGAATAGCGCTGGTGAAAAATTGGAATAAACACCAAAGTTCTGCTATTACAATATGATCTGTAAAGATCTTGCAATCTCATGTGAACTCTCAGAAAAGATTACAAATGCATGTGCCTACTCACATGGGAAGTCAAATTAACTTAATTTGGCTGCTGGCATTTGTAAAGCTGCTCACCTGTGTAAATGTTTGACTGATCAGGATTTAATGCATGAAGACATAGCATGTTGACATGGGCTAAGGAAATAGAAGGGGACAGCATCAAGTAGGGATATTATTGCAAAATAAAGACCATTTAGAGGCCGAACTCTCATCTGTCCCCAACTTGATAAACTGGTTCTTTTGGTTTTGACATGTAGAACACTACACTTCTCAGTGACTTTTAAATATAACATTAAAACCAAAATTTATTGAACTTTATTCCCCCAAATTTCCTGAATTTTCTTACCTTCAGCAAATTGCTTTTCTATGTGGCCTTAACATTAAAATTCTTTATTAATTTGGCAACTAATGGTAAAGCAGATCCTTGAAAATAAATATTTTAACACCAGCATGTTAAGACCTAATATGTAGGTCCTGCTCCCATACTCTATAATGGCATAACCTAGATAACTAAGTATCTATAATAGCAAAGTAGAAAGTGGCAGCTCATGAGCTCAAGCATCATCCTACAATTGCCTGTACTAAGTATTAGCACATGCCCTGATATGGCTTTGGGTTGGCAAATTAGCACTTTCCCAAAAAAGCCAAACATGGTTTGGGAGATATATATTGAAAGAACCAGTCAGTATAGATGAGATAGATGAGACCTGTTTGAGGACAAAGCTTAGGCCTATTTCAGGGGAAAATCTAGCCCTGGAGATGCAAACCTTGCTGATCTGTGCTGAGTGCCTATCAGCTCAGACAAATTTACCAGAATTAGCAAATCTTCAGACTACTACAGAGAACGTGGGGAGTTCAGCTTCCAGGACTCAGCCAGCTGAATGCTGAATGCTGGGATGTTGACCCAAAAGGATAGGAAGTTCACACAAATTCTTTCATTCTGAACAATGTTAAAGTGCAAAGTGTCAATGGCTTTGAAACTCCTTTCAGGTCCATAATTCTGTTTCTGCTAACAAACTGCTCTTCCTCCACAAAAGACAGACCTTACAGAGCAGTATCACACTTGCTGCCATCTAGGAAGGAAAAAATAGCATCACATTTTCTCTGCAGCCAGGAAGAGATTTCAAGTCATATCTCTGTTTTCAAAAGAATGCCTTAGCAATCATCTATAGGTTGTTCCAGAAATGGAAAGGTAGATGGAAAGGATTTCTCTTCCATTAAGGATTCACTGTCCATGCTGTAGTTAAAGATTCATTGTGCCAGAAAGAACAAGAAGGAAAAATAACTGTGGTATGCTGGTTAGGACTTCACCTTCAGAGTTAAAAACAGTCATAAGTTGTAACACAAATCCAAGCCTTGTTTCAAATGGTCCTAAAACCTGGGACAATAATTCAGGGTTTGCCCCTTTGCAAGCGCCCCAAGCACTGAGCTGAAGGACCATGGTCACAGGGAAAGATATTCCTCCTGTATCTGGGTACCTGCTTTTTGAACTGCAACCGCATTTTTATCATGCATATTCACCATACAATCTGTTATTAATTTTAATTATTTTGAGTATTAAAGGACCATGACACTATTAGCTGACCATTAAAAGTCATCTATAACTCATTATCAGTGATTAATCACCTGCTGTCTTATAATTAATGTTTATTAGGGGAACAGCAGTTTAATAGCTGTTCCATATTTTCTGTGCTAGTCAAGAAAACTTAAAAGGGAGCTATAGTGGCCTCTCAAAAATTTAAACTGGAATTTTTTTGACATTGACTATTACATCTCAGGAAATAAACTGTCATTGAGAAGTAAATTTATTAGAAAAAAAAGATATAAAGAAGAACTATATTGAAGAAGTAGAACTACATTACAGTGACTAATGATAATCCACTGAAATCTTAATGGTCTATTTTCCCTTTGTTGAGACTAGTTACAATTTCCAGATATGTGAGTTTGACCCTGCCTGGGTCAACTTGCCATATTTGGCTAATAGGCATGTGTCATAGAATCATAGAATAGCTAGGGCTGGAAAGGACCTTAAGATCATCTAGTTCCAACACCCCTGACATGGGCACAGACACCTCCCACTAAACCATGTCACCCAAGGCTTTGTCCAACCTGGCCTTGAACACCGCCAGCAATGAAGCATTCACAGCTTCCCTGGGCAACCCATGCCAGCACTTCACCACCCTTACAGTAAAGAATTTCTTCCTCATATCCAATCTAAACTTCCCCTGTTCAAGTTTGAACCCGTTACCCCTTGTCCGATCACTATGGTCCCTAATGAAGAGTCCCTCCCCAGCATCCCTATAGGCCCGTTCAGATATTGGAAGCCTTCTATGAGGTCTCCATGCAGCCTTCTCTTCTCCAGGCTCAACAGACCCAACTTGCTCATCCTATCTTCATAAGGGAGGTGCTCCAGTCCCCTGATCATCCTCGTGGCCCTCCTCTGGACTTTTTTCAACAGTTCCATGTCCTTTTTATGTTGAGGACACCAGAATTGCACACAATCCTCCAAGCAAGGTCTCACAAGAGCAGAGTAGAGGGGTAGGATCACTTCCTTCGACCTGCTGGTCACGCTCCTTTTGATGCAGCCAAGGATACGGTTGGCTTTCTGGGCTGCAGGTGCACACTGAAGCCAGCTTATATTAATTTTTTCATCAACCAACACCCCCAAGTCCTTCTCCACAGGGCTGCTCTGAATCTTCTCTGCTCAATCTGTATGTGTGCCTGAGATTGCTCCCACCCAGCTGTAGGACCTTGCACTTGGCATGGCTGAACTTCATCAGTTTGGCATCAGCCCACCTCACAAGCGTGTCAAGGTCCCTCTGGATGGTATCCCTTCCCTCCAGCCTATCAACCGAAACACACAGCTTGGTGTCATCAGCAAAGTTGCTGAGGGCACACTCAATCCCACATGTCTATGTCACTTGACAAAGATGTTGAACAAGACCAGTCCCAACACATCCCTGAGGGACACCACTCGTTACTGGTCTCCAGTTGGACATTGAGCCAATGACCACAACTCTTTGCACGCAGCCATCCAGCCTGTTCTTTATCCACCAAATGGTCCACCTATCAAGTTGATGTCTCTCCAACTTAAAGACTAGGATGTCATGTGGGACAGTGTCAAAAGCTTTGCACAAGTCCAGGTAGGTGACATCCACTGCTCTACCCCTGTCCATCAGTTCCGTAGCCCCATCATGGAAGGCCACGAGATTGGTCAGGCAGGATTTCCCCTTAGTGAAGCCATGCTGGCTGTCACCAACCACCTTGCTGTTTTTCATGTGCCTTGTGTGTTCTCTTTTGTTACACATCTTGCTGGAGAAGCCACTTTGAGATTGTAAGTCTTGATTAAAAAATTAGACTTATCTTTCAGTCATTTTTTTTCTGGTTTTATTTCGAACTCTTCAGTCATACTTATATCTGAAAATGGGTGCTTCTAATTATGTCATAGACGGAAAAAAAAAAAAAAAATCCTACCTAACCCTAACCCCAAAACACTGAAGTAAAGGAGTAAAGGAATTAAATATCACTTCACAGTTTTATTTATAGAAGTAGCTCTTCAAATGTAGGCTAAGTTCAGTATTGGACATTTTAAGAAATTTTGAAAACACTGATTTTAAAATTCAGCAGTATTTTCAGTGCAGTTATGAATCTTGTTAGGTATAAAAGGGCCATGATAAGTAATGTGCCTCCATGTAGTCTCCATCTGCTGCCTTGAATCTCTGGGATTTGGGAAATCAGTATGCCACCACCTATGATAGCAGATGTTTAACTTTGGAGGACTTCAGAACACACTGGAGCAGGGCAGTATCACCAGCTTGCAAAATATTACGAAAATAATCTATGTTTGATACTATGAGGAAAACAGAAGAAATTTCAGCATTAACCTTTTTGATCTTCACAGAAACTTCTTCTCAATCCCTGTAAAAACGTAGATGTAACTCTCCCAAGTAACACATAATATACTGATTCTGTCTCCTGCTGATGAATTCTCCACCTACTTGTTCCTACATTGAGATGAAAATGACTGAGACCCAGCTTCCTGGAAGCACACCCAGCTTTCTGCTAGTCACAAGAAAAAATAAGTGCCATGTCTTGCAGGTGCCAGCTCTAGCACTGTGAGAGTAATTAGGATTTCTTTAATTCTACTGCTACTGGAGAGTGTTTCCAGAACCACAATGCTTCAATGATGCAGAATCCCACGTCCCATCAGAATTTAAACTGTGCCACTCCAGATACATTTGTTCCACTGCCCAGATTAAATTGCATTTCAGATATTTTGTTGGTTCGGGTGTTTGGGTTTTTTTGTATATTTCACTTAGAGTTTACTTGTAGTCTTGTACTTACAACAATTTTCTCCCTTCTTACCTTCCAAGTTTGTCAGACTAAATGCACCAATCCTTTTCACACTCATCTCATATCATAGGTTTGGTCTCCTTATCATCAGCCCTTCTCTACTGTTATTCCCACTTTAAATTGTATTTTCTAAGCAAAAGTATTTTATTGAAGACAAGGCCTTGATGGTGTCCAGTCAGCAGTTACACACTTGCTCTGTTAAAAACTGTCCGTTAAATGCTAGTTACATACTTGTCTTTCCCATGGCTGAAAAATATTTGCTCCTGATAGTATTTCTGGAATGACCTTGAGGCCCCTCTCTTTCTTAGTGATCTATTACTGATAAACACCAAATTTATAATTAGAGGCTTCATTAAATAACTACACATTCCTGGCCCTCCTTACACTATTATACTTTTTACTACTTAAGTTTTTGATGTTAGTAATTTCATTTATTATGTATTCCTTTGATAAAATGATAAAAGTTAAATGATAAAGCATAGCCTTATGGTATTAGCAATCTCTATCAGATCTCAGCTTTTGTAGAAAGGTTGTGGACTGGAACATTAATTAAAACTGACTCTGAAGAACATCCCGTGGTTCACTCTTTGGCACAACTGCTTCCTTTCCTGCATTGTTGTACCACTGTTCTGTTCATCTTACCTTGGAAATACTAGTCTTCTTTTTCTATCACTAATATTTTTCACCAGCAACTTCAGCAAGCACCCAAATTCCGTAACACATATTCAATATGGTTGTAGTATGCACACACTGAAAGGATTTTTCTCATTTGGAGCAGAGCCCAAATTACTACACTATAATGATGGAATTCTCATTGTTTCAGTAGTTTTGGGGATAAATCTTCAGGGACCCGTGTTGAAGATCCTCATAACTATCATGTGCAAGAACGCTTAGCCACCAAATGTACACTGAACTATACCCTGCTCTAATGGCTTTTTCTCAGTTCAAAGCTTAAGTAAGAGCACTCATTGACATACTTACTTTAGGTCAAAGAAAGGAGGACTACCGCTTCTTAAATTTTCTCAAGACTCGAGTCAGTTATTAGTTGCTGATTAGTTATTAGCTGCATTTCAACAGACATACAATTTAAATGGCAATATTATCACCTTGGATACCAAAAAAGCAACTTGTATTTTACAAATATGTACATAAAAATCTACCATTTTGGTATTGATTGACAGTTTTGAAATCAATCAGTAAGAATGAAATCCTAATGTATTTAGAAAGAATTAATATCACTGGTTTTCTACTTTAATTATAGAAAGTCTTAGGCTGATCTAATGAAATGAGTGATCTGAGACTTGTGACTTCTGCTGACTGATATGTACACAACAAATTGTATGAATATTTGCTTGGAATATGGTCTATGGGTCACATGGGTGATATTCCTTAATGCAGTAATATATATCTAACAAAGGCCTTCATATAAGTATGAATATCTGGTTCTCTCTAAATAATTTGTTAGTAAGATTATTGACTCTGGCTGCCACACTTATTATCTCTCTTCATTACAACAGTGATCTGGAAAGTGTGAAGTAAGGATCTTTTCTGAATCAGCAGAGGAATTTCAGCTAACATAGCACAAGAGCATGGTTTGGCAAGTCCCTTTGGTGTTTGTCAGGCTTCTATCAAATGCAATTGTTACCTTTCAGAGGCAGGAAGCAAACTTAAAGCCACCCGCAACCTCCAGCTCCCACAAAGCAGACAAAGGTAAAAATAAAAGGGGAAGAAATCATTAGGCTTTATTATTATACTTTTCATCTTTCATTCCTTCTGTTTTCTCTGCACAGAAAATGGTCAGCTAAAGTCAGAAACTTTTATAGCTAGCTGAAGCCTGAAGTTGAGGATAAGGTTGGGAGACATCTGAGGTTTCCAAGCTTTGCCCCACTGACTTTTTCCTTTGAAGTAAACGCAAGGCAAGATGAGAAATATCAGGTGGTTCCCAAAGGTTACTTTTGCTATGAAATCCTAAACATTGTGGGGGTGTTTCATCACAACCCCCTATTGCTTCTATAAGGAGGTTTAATAACAGAATTAAAAATTTGTGCAGGACTATCAATTTATGTGAAGCTATAAACGTACAAATATGTCTACATTGCATTGTTTTCCCTGTGATATTGTGTTTGAATTTTATTTATCTTTAAATAAAAAGGAATTGTTAGCCCCAGTAGAAAGGAGGTTCTGCTTCATTTTGAGCATAAAGGGAGGTCTAAAGTTTTAATAGAGATGACGCAGTTATTTGGGAGCTAATGCTGCTCCCAAGTCAGTGTTAAGAACATTTTGACTCCAGGAGTAAGCCCCAGGAAAGCTCTGTGCTGACACACAACCAGAAAGTTGAAGGGAAACTATTGTCTGTCTCACTTCAATTAGAAAAAGAGTTTAAATCTAGGTACCTATGTATATTTATGAGGCAGGTAAAGAACACTGTTATGGCTTCTAAAGTTATAATAGCATGAATTAATGCCATAATACATATATCACACAAATTGCATTTGATAATTATTAGTAGGGAGGATAAGAGAACAATGTGTTATACAACAAATAACAAGAACAAAAACTTTTTATTTTCATAGTCCTTTAGCTGTTCAGAGTTTTGTTATTTCTAGTTGTCATTATTGTGACAGTTTTAAGGAGGATAAATAAAGATCATGTCCTCAGTGTAAAAATAGTGAAACTGAGACAGAGGAATGCTATTACTTCTGACTTCCACAGAAACAATTCTCATGCTACGTGAGCCCAGTTAAGACCAATTTTTAAGTTGCATATCTGAGCACTTAAGTACCCTATCATTTTCTTTACTTGTTACATTGGAATAATGGCTGACATATTTTGCCTTGCTGTCCTAATAAGAACAGTGGCAAGATGAGGAGCAGAATTAACCCATCTTCCATTTTCTGTGCTCTGCTATTCCTGTGTGCAGTGGGCTCCTTGCAATGGACACATTGCTATTATTATCCTGAAGAGATTTTAGGTCTAAAAAGTCAGAGCTGGCAAAAAAAGTTTCCTTGGTGATTTTTCTGCTCTGATGCACCCTTCTTGTCCACTTTGACCAGCTCTTGAAGACGGTTATTAACAAGCAAGTCTATTCACCTTTTCAAGGTGATGTTCTAGTTTCAGAACCACTTTCATTTCATGACAGAAATATAAACAATTCCAAGGGCTTCAAATAACCTGGCAGTAAATCTCCATGTTAAAATACTGTGCTCTCCATAGAAGAGAAGTCCTATTTTAGGAATGAAAATTCCAGCAAGTGCCAAACAGGGTCAGTGAAAAAAACAAAACAAAACAGAAAAATACACCAAAATAACCCAACAAACCAAAGCCTTAAAAATATAAATTTCTTAAAAAAAAACAAATCCCAGACTTTCTTTATCCAATTAATTATATTAAGGATTGACTCTGTGTTGAATAAAAAGACAATGATTAAAATTCTACGCTTCTCATTAACGTTTGCATCAGCCCATTCTTTATTACCAAATGAGTTGAACATATCATCTATCATAAGTTCACATATTTTCTACAATTGAAAGAACTTACATATGTAGAATTTATTTTTCATGCTCAGCATGTGACTGCCAGTCATGTTTTGCAACACAGGTTTCTGGGATTTCAATTAATTTCCAGAGAAAGTAAAAATTCAACACTAGAATTGAAAAAATCTAAATGAGTGCAGATTCAATATCAGTCTTTAATCTGCCATCTAAACTATTCTGGTTTTAAGAGCTTTTGAAGACCTTTAAATTTGGATATCTATGGCTTATAAAATCTTATAATGTTAGAAAAGAACTGCCTCCACCTGAGCAGCCCCTGCCATATTTTGGAAAGAAAAGCACTGGCCAACATGGCATCAGTATTCCAGTCAGCGAAGTCATCAGAAAGTGGTAACTGAAGCTTTTTTACAAATATTTTCTTCAACTGTCTGGTTTGTATTTCTAAGATTTTTTCTTTTTTTTTTTTTTAATTATATGTTTTTAAAACTTGTGTGATGTGGGCATTTTTTTTTTTTTATTTCAGAACAAGAGAAGGAAAGAGTGGGATTGAAAATCAGAATGAATTATGAAAAGGAAAACCTAAGTAATTTTTATAGCATTATCCAGAGGTACAGTAATATTTAAATGAAAAGCAGTTAAAACCAGAACTAATACATCCACACACGAAACAAGTCACCCTGCTTTTCCATCTCCATGTTTTCCTGTAAATATATGAACTTTATAACCAACAGGAGACAATATGATTATCGGATATTGCATAACTGAGCATATTTGATTTTTTTTATAAAACATTATTTGGAAATTAATGACTGCATATTAAAAATGACTCTTTGAAATGATAACATTAAAAGCGAATGCGTAAAAGAAACTGGCCCAGGCTTCTATGTGCTCTCCTTGAGATTCATCTTCCTGTGTCTTAATAAATCTACCATAGGATGTGTACACAGGTACTGTACTGAGCCTGAAGCCACACTACCCAAGATTCACTTGGCCTGCACAGCATGAGAAAAGAAAATTGTTACTAAAGATAAGGCCAATGAGCAGTGATTCAGTAGGGTGAACAAAGCAGCTCTGCTGCTATAAATGTTACCCTTTGGGTATGATTTAGAGGTGTTTGCCAGACCAAGGGGAAACAGGAAGAGCCCAGGTCATTTTTGCCACCTGTCACTTTGAATGCCCACCCTAGTTTCAATGGAATATGACTTTCAGCTCTAGTTTTCTAGCTCCAAAGCAAAAGGAGAAATAGGATGAGCTAGTGAGAAAAAGCATCTCAAAACAGATACTGTCTTGCTGTTCAGTGGGAAACCCAAACTCAGGTGTCTTGACCTCATCATTCTAAGGTAGCCACAAACATAAATTTTGATTTGTGACATTCAAGGATACTACCCTCAGCCCTGTGACAAATGTCAGCTCCTCTCCCTTTCATCCAGTGAATATTAGAGTTATGAAGTATAACAGATTTCAAAAGAAGAAAAGGAGAATGAAAATGTATATCCACCACAAAGATGTTTTATTAATGTAAGATTGTGCTACAGTGGCAAATTGTTCTTCTTGAATTGCATTTTGGATCAACTGTACTTTGCTTTTCTATTAAAAAAAAAGGCTTTTGGTGCAATTTAGATACTGATATTTTCTTGCACAGGTGTATTGGTATGATATCATGCAATCAGTTCTCCATATGGACTAGAACAGAAATTTAGGATAGAGCTGAGACCTAAGTAAAAATCACTTGCTCTGCAACTTAAGGGTCAAATCACTGATCTGTGACATGAGATGCCCTAGAACTCTGCCTATCTGCAGAATATCTGGAATGGAAAATGAGAGGCTGAACTGAGCAGCTCTGAAATATTCACTTAATCCTTCTGTATTTAATGTCAAATGAAACTTTCCAACCAGTTGACTGGGGTCTCTTGTGCATTTCATAAATGATAGAAATTTCCTGACATCATTTTTTATAAAAATCATTACTTTCTGAGTCATTAGAGATAAACCTATGATAAAAGCACAACTCACTGCATGAGACTACATAAAGCCCTTTGTACATTCAAAGGCCTGTAAGTAGCAAAGAAACATGGTGTACTTTCTTGTACAGACGAATGTGTTTCAGGTTGGGGAATTTATTTTTTTTTTTTTTTTTTTTGCTATGCACTGTTGAATATAGGGTATTTAAAAAAAGTTTTTATTTGTTTTTGAATGATTTATTTTTCTTGGGTTTTTTTACATATTTATATGGCTTGTAATAGTTCAGGTGTTTATAAGGAGGGCATGGTGTTTCAACATCATTGCTGTAAAATCTTTAACATTTATTTCAACTGCTTGAAAAAAGGTAGAGAGCTTCTATGGATCTGAAATTCCTAGTGGCTGTATGTAATGTTATACTTCAAACTCCATTTAGAGAACAGAAAAACACAGGAAATTAGAGTCCTCTTTACTGGTCCCTAAGTATTTCTTAAACATTTTTTTCCTAATCTGAACAGTTCATTTAGTTTGTTATTTTTTTTTTTTTATTTTTAAATAGGGGTCTGTTTTACAAAATGCCTAGATCAGTATTATAATAAGAAATTAGTTTTACTGCTTCTAACACCATTTACTTCCTCCTGTATGGCAGAGAATATGACATTATACAACAGCAACAACAAAATCTCATTCAAACAGACATTTTCTGCTTTAATGCTTGACTTTCTGTGAATAAGTAACCTTTCACACTGAGAAGATTTTTTTTTGACAAATTATCTCTCTAAATAGAATTCATACATACTACATGTCATGCTACAAAAGCAGAAGTGAATAAGAGGGATAGAGATTGCAACCTATCTTGTAATGGTTTATCAGTAGGGGAAAAAAAATCATTTATTTGTTATTGCAGTTCATTATCACTGCTGTATTACCAGTGGTGAATGTTGTTATACATTAAACATTAAAGTCTGGAGATTGTCTTTCTATTAATTTAAGATACCATTGAATCTCTTTTGAAGTGTTAACCTTGCCTTCTGTATCTGGAATGTATTTTCATATTGCTTGAAAGCTCAGCAGAATTTATTTTTTTTTTTTGCTTATGCAGAGCAGTATCTGCAGGGATGAATTTCCCATGCTTAGGTAGAGAGCTATGGCAGCGCACATGCTCCATGCCAGAGAATACCAGCCTAAGATCTGTGGAACACTACTACTTGTGAAACACTACTGCATGTAGAACACTACCACTTGTGGAACACTACCCAAGACAATATTGACATCAAATGCCTCATACGATTAAAAAGAAAATTAGACATTCACAATTCAAAATGAAACTGAAATGCCAGCTGTGGTATGCTTTGAAAGCAACACTCCTTATGTTCAGCCTGGGTTTTCAAAGTTTCTTGGCCTCCACATCAGTAGTTTCTTAAACTGAGGTAAAACATTAAAGAAAAACAAGGTACAGGCAGACTACAGTTCTCCAGCCACCCACAGATGAAGTCAGATATATAATAGCACATTAGGGTAAGCTGACATAGATTGAACACAAGTAGAAATTAGAAATGTAATATAATCAGATATTTCAAGCATTCTGCTATTGGTCTCACTTTGTCTAAGTACTTTAAAAATGAAGTCCTTGAATATTTTTAATCTAAATTGCATTTGCCAGATCCATAAGAGGACTTACAATGTAAATATGACAGAATACAGGTATCTATACTCAAAGCAGTTATCAAGTCTTGATTGCTGCTTCACAGTTACACAAGAACTCCTGTAACTAGATCTGGCTATGAAAACCACCATAAACACCTACAGCTCTCATACACCCCCCCCCCCCCCATGCAGCCAAGAAGCACAGTTCCCCTTTTTCCCAGAAACTGTATCAAAAGTAAATCCTGTATTTCAGAAGCATGAGGAATGAAATTCTTCAAATTCTTCAACAAAAACACATCAACAATAATATGGGCTTAATAATAATTATTATTGCCATGTACATACGGCCAGCGCCCTTAGATAGGATGAGGTAAGCATGAATTCCCTGCCAGGATCGGGCCAATATTTAGGCCCCCTTTCCCACAAAAGCTTGGACCAGAAGATCTTTTGAAGTACCTTCCAAACTGACCTATTCCATTCTGAATTGAAGGGCCTGAAAGCTGAGGAACTGGAACCATAAACAACAAATAAAAAAAAGTAACACATAACTGTTGGTAGTAAAATACAAGAACAGAACCCTAACTATTAAACCTCATAAAGTTATTTCAGGTATTGCTCTTTTTGCTCTTCACAGCATCAGTTAAATGGTAAGGAACTTCTTAAAAAAAAAAAAAAATTATTATTTTTTCCTGCAGAATGCTTTTCAATTTCCAAGATATCTTAAATACCTTCAAGTTGTAAATTCCTAATCATTGAAACCAATATTTTTCAATCATAATCTTAAATAAGAACTCAGATTATTTTGGTGGTTCTAATATTCTGTTATGCAGGGAACATAATTATAGAACCATAGAATAGTTAGGGTTGGAAAAGACCTTAAGATCACCCAGTTCCAACCTCCCTGTCACGGGCAGGGACAAAAGGTATACTCTTACTCTGGGTCTGAATTTTAATAAATGTTTTCAACAGTTTATTGAAATACTGAATATACCCGACATTAGGCCAAAAATGTTAATTGCTCAGCAAACTAAGCCCAGTGTTCTACAAATTTCTATTTATAAACAGAATCCCGTAGATTTATCTACTTTAATCTGATCACATAAGCACACTAGAGGAGAGAGCCACATAATTAAGGTGACTTTTACCGTGTGCAGATAGGGTGAGAGAGTTGGGGCTGTTCAGCCTGGAGAAGAGAAGGCTGTGTGGAAACCTCATAGCAGCCTTCCAGTATCTGAAGGGGGCCTATAGAGATGCTGGGGAGGGACATCTTCATTAGGGACTGTAGTGAGAAGACAAGGGGTAACGGGGTTCAAACTTAAACAGGGAAGTTTAGACTGTATATGAGGAAGAAATTCTCTACTGTAAGGGTGGTGAGGCACTGGAATGTGTTGCCCAGGGAAGTGGTGAATGCTCCATCGCTGACGGTGTTCAAGGCTGGGTTGGACAGAGCCTTGGGTGACATGGTTTAGTGGGAGGTGTCCCTGGCCATGGCAGGGGGCTTGCAACTAGATGATGTTAAGGTCCTTTCCAACCCTAACTGTTCTATGATTCTATGATTGTTGCTGTAAAATTATAATTTTAGTTGTAAAATTATAATTTTGCCTCTCTATTAATATACTAGGCAGCAATAGCTCCCACAAATGTTCTAACTAAAAGCAAACATTTTATAGAACCACAAAAATTTAGAAGAATATAAATTATAACATAATTATGTAACAAATTGGTAATATAAAAAAGAACCTTCATACCTAAATTTGTTACATTATGTTCTATACTATACAATAACTTGACATACAGGCCACAACATGAATTTGCTCTTCAATGTTTTTATCTACCCCGTAGAAATCTTACATCCACAGGCATCGAAAAGCTGTAATAATATAAGAGTATGTTGTATCTGTGTGATTTTTAAGTAGAATTCTGAACACATTTATTCATGTGTCAAACTTCTAAAAACTTACTAGAATGTTATTGAAAATTAAGCACACAAATAGTCTTACTGATCAGCAAAATTATATGTTCAAAGTTCAGTACATGAAGACAGTTTCCAGAATGTCAAAATGTTTTTTGTAGGCTTGGAATCCTATTTTCTCATAGATTCAGAGCTCTGTGAATATAATATAATTTAGTGCAATTCTATACAAAAATCACAGCAACCATTTGCTGTCTTTGGCTTAGGCTTTGCTTAATTTTGATCCTTCATCACATATTTTTACTTTATTATTAATTAGATTCTGTTGAAGTAAATTGCTTTCATTGCTGTTTTATATGTAAGTTACACCATTATGTATCATCATTGCTTCTATGAAAATTATCAATAAACAAATACTATTTAATTGGTGACCACCCACATTTTTCAAGTAATATTGTAAAGATGTCATAATGGTGAAGTTGTATTGCTGGACTGCACTAGCTTTCTTTACAGAAAAATAATTGGAGTGTTTGATACATGTTAAGTAGATTAAAGAAGTCACTTTGATGGTCCTCAACCATTTCTAATCAGTCTGTGCTATTAACTAGAACTTAATGACCTGAATCATTCTGTTATTGACAAAACATGGTTTATAATTACACAGAAATTTAAATAACATGTCTAACGTAATGTTAGAAGGGCAAAACCTCAACAATTTTCTTACAGAATTAAGTAAGTTTAATTCATAGCTAAGCTTGTCCTTTTAATTAATAAATAACTTGGAAAGTTTTCTCTGTCCTTGATGAACTCAATAATTTTACCTACTTTTTTAAATAAATCCAGCAGAAATACTCAGTAGGAATTTCAGTCCTATACATTGCAGATACAATGGAAAGTGTTTTATAAGTAAATGTTTAAAGGGCTACCACATCATAAATTTCAATTCAATTTGCTTTTTAATCTAACATATTAAGTCTTGCAGGTCTAGTATTAATGTGCAATAATGTAATTCTTCTACATATCAATTATATTGTTTCTATTAAAGAAAAACAGAAGATATTGCCCTTGAAATCATCTGTTTGGCACTATTCTAGATTACAGTGTACTGCTTAAGTCAAGATTTTTTTATAGTCCTACCCTGTACCTGAATAATGAGACTTTTTTTTTTTCCATCATGTTCTGCATTTTTACTACAGAACACGCTCAGGGTCTACTCCTACAATGTGTGAAGAGACAAACTGAGAAGGGTTCAGGGCTCCTACCTATGACCTATTCTTCTCCTGTAACTTAGTTATTGCTCCTCTCTTTGAGAAGCTACCTCTTACAGGAAAGACAGAGGAACTGATCATAATGCTTTCCCCTGGGGGAACAGGTTTGGGCAGGGGCACAGGTGCCCAGCAAGGCTCTCCTGGCTCTATCCTCGGAGGTTTCCAAGCCCTGACAGAGCACAGCCCTGAGCAGCCTGGTCTGAGCTCGAAGCTCTGAAAAACAGTTTGGACTGAGTGATTTTCTGAGCTTCTTTCTTGGAATGGTTGGGTGCTAATAGGTTCCATCTTCTTCCGCCTTTTTTTGCTGTTGTTTGGATGGTTTTGTTTTCAAAACTATATATATATATTAAAAAAAAACCCAAAATCTTTCCTTTCTCCCTCTATTTGTCCTTCAGCTTCCAATGAATGAATCTAAATAAAAAAAATTTTCTTTCATCTTACTGATCAGATAAATCCAAGCCAGTGCAGAAACAGAAGTTTCACTGAAGAAAGATTAATTTTAAATTGCATATATTTATTACTGTATACATAGGATGCTGATTAAAAGAAACAAAAAGACAAAACCTATCACCTTTTAAAACCTTGGCTTCAGGGAAAAAGACTTACTAGAGCTAGGAGCTGTGTCTTGAGCAAGACTGTCAGCACTACTGAAATAAATACTGCTTAACTGCTACCAAAGATTTCACAATTTTTAAACCATGTTTTCCTTGCAAATTGCAATCCCAATGTTAGTACTTGGCCTACGCTGACTCTTGCTGCAGTTCCAACTGGACATACTACATTTTCTTCCTATTACAGACTTGTTCAAAGTTAACTCTACCTGTTTAGTTAGTGATGACACTTCAGATTAAGGTGCACTTCTATGACTGGTGAAATCATTCTTGTCTGTGGCATGTGGCTTTTGAAATATTTCTGGCAAAACTGATGTGGCAATATTGAGTACTATTTTAGGGCTACATTTCTGTTGACAGCACCACTTTTGAGGAAAACCATTTGACAGTGGTATGCAATTGTAACTGTCTGTCGACTTCTTGCCTCACTTTCTGCTCTTTCTTGTAGGTTTCACAAATGGAACATGAAAAGATGACGCTGAAGGCTGCGAGGAGACCTCAAAGCAGCCTTCCAGTATCTGAACGGGCCTATAGGGATGCTGGGGGGGGACTCTTCATTAGGGACCATTGTGATCGGACAAGGGGTAACGGCTTCAAACTTAAACAGGGGAAGTTTAGATTGGATATGAGGAAGAAATTCTTTACTGTAAGGGTGGTGAGGCACTGGAATGGATTGCCCAGGGAAGCTGTGAATGCTCCATCTCTGGCAGTGTTCAAGGCCAGGTTGGACAGAGCCTTGGGTGAAATGGTTTAGTGGGAGGTCTCTGCGCCCATTGTAGGGGGGTTGGAACTAGATGATATTAAGGTCCTTTCCAACCCTAACTATTATATGATTCTATGATTCATTACTTTATATTGACAGAGTGCAACTAAAATCTGTACAACTCCTCAGGTCCCACACAAATCATAAAACCAAGAAAGTTTGTAAAAATTTCCAGCAAGGGAAAATCTGAAATTACAAATTTATACACAAGAAACCATGAAAAGAAAAACAATTATTAATAACTAGAACAATGAGACACATAAGAAGATATTTTTTTAATCAACCAACAGAAAAAATTGCAAAACTGTTACAATTTTTTTTTTCACCAATTACATCTGTCCAAAAAACTTCATTATATAGGTAGTTCCTATGGGGATATTTTATCATTTATTTGTTGGTCTTCGACAAAATAATGACTTAAAACATTCTTCCAACAATCCACTTTCATAAGATAAGGTGGTTTGTTTTTTGTTTTCATTAATATGAATAGCAAAACTAAGAATAGAACCCCCACATTAAAACTTTTCCTTCCTCTTCATTAAAAAAAAAATTAAATTACATTGTTCATTGCTCTAAGTGCTGCTATTCATCTATGGTCAATTTTATTAATTATTGTGCTTTACGGCAATAAAATATAAATTATGATAGAATAATCTTCAGAGGATGCAATACATTTTTAAGCGTATATGGGCAAAATATTATTAATGTGTTAATAACTAACAACCCTCAATAAAAATATACACATTGGAAGTGAAAAATAAAGCCACTGTAAATACCATTTAATTTAATTTCTAATGTCAGCATTTTTAATTTATTCAGTTAGAAAGTGTTCTCTCAAGATATGTAAGAAATGCAGAAGTATCTGTATGATAGCAGCACTGTATACCTGACAGTTTTAATCATGTAGCCCATACATTATAAGTAATCCCTTGTTAAAGAAATATTAAAATAAATATAAAATTTTCTATTGTACAATCCAGTTATATTTGACCTTGAGAAATACTCAGCTTCTTATTAATGCTTACAAAACATTTATCCTAAGTTTCAAGAAAAATATTTATCCAAAGTTCCAAGCTCCTTTCCTTAAAACACATTAGAAATTTGAGTATGGAGTGTGGTGGAACCTTCCTAATACTTTAAGAGTATCAAACATTTCCAAGTCATTAAGTGAAAGTAATGAATCAATAAATGTTCTGGCATTGCTCATTAATACATCACTGAAGTGGAGATTTATCCTTACATTGTAGGGCCTAGAATAGAAATATCCTTCATAATTAATTAATTGAAAGACATATGCTGTTGGATTGTTAATCTGCATATAACAGTTATACTCAATAAAGTTTTTTTTAATTGGGTCAGAAATGCAAACTGAATCTGCTGGCCAAGGTGACCTATTTTTCCCTGTAACCACAATGGAGTTACTTTCTTTCCTTGGCATGTAGTTTCAATTAATTGTTTTAATGACGCAGTTAATTTTGCTTCTATCTCCATGCATATTTATGTGCTGAAAAAATGGGATGCTAGAACAGAAGAGAGGCTACCCAACCTCTCTGAAGGGCTGGACTCTTGAAATCACTCCTATAGCAGGAAGCTGCAGCCTTGTCTAGCACACAGCAGAGGGTCATCCTGGAGGTTTTTTTTTTTTAAATCAGCATTTATTAAGTTTTTTAAATTAAATATCCAGGCAGCTGACAGGAAGCTCAAAATGTGTAAAAATCGAGGCAAGGTATTCAGCTTAGTGATGTCAATTTTCTCCCTCCCAGAGCCTCAGAGGAAGAAATTGTCACTGATTGGCATTACCTGCTAGCTATAGAAGACGGGTTCAAAACACCTTTACATTTTCTTTGGAGATTTTTTTTTTTTTTGTTATTTTTATCCCAAGCATTTAATTGACTTTGAGTGCATATGAAAATCCCACTGGGAGAAATCTCTGCTGCAGAGACATTTCAAATAGCTTTGACATTTCCCAGTTCTGTAGTTCAAATGCAAGATGAAGGAGGTAATCCTGCCCCTCTACTCTGCTCTTGTGAGACCTCACTTGGAGTACTGTGAACAGTTCTGGTGTCCTCAACATAAAAAGGACATGGAACTGTTGGAACAAGTCCAAAGGAGGGCCATGAGGATGATCAGGGGACTGGAGCACCTCCCATATGAAGATAGGATGAGAAAGTTGGGGCTGTTCAGCCTGGAGAAGGCTGCATGGAGACCTCATAGCAGCCTTCCAATATCTGAAGGGGGCCCACAGGGGTGCTGGGGAGGCACTCTTCATTAGGGACTGCAGTGATAGGAAAAGGGGTAACGGGTTCAAACTTGAACAGGGGAAGTTTAGATTGGATATGAGGAAGAAATTCTTTACCGTAAGGGTGGTGAGGCACGGGAATGGGTTGCCCAGGGAAGTTGTGAATGCTCCACCTTTGGTGGTGTTCAAGGCCAGGCTGGACATAGGCTTGGGTGGCATGCTTTAGTGGGAGGTGTCCCTGCCCATGGCAGGGGGGTTGGACGTAGATGATCTTATGGTCCTTTCCAACCCTAACTATTCTATGATTGCGTGAAATTTTGCATTAACATCAGAGAGAAGTGATGTCAGAGCTTCATTGTAAACAAGAAACATTCAAAATTTTTCCACAAAGACAGTGGAAATTTTAAACCGGGGACTTGCAACAGGACAGAAACTAATCTTGGGGCATTCATTATTACTTATTCACAGGTTGCTCTGCCAAAATTCTGATCTATGTTCCTGAAAGGTGGCGAGGCTCAGAGATACAAGAATTATTTTAGGCGAGGCTCTATTACAAGAATTCATAGTAGGCATCAGAAAATTCTATTTGGGTATATGAGCACTGAGTATCTGGATGATTATATATACATATTTCTAGTACCACCAGCAGAAGAAAGTTTGTATTCTGCAGTTATCAGTTTAAGATTGCAAAGACTGCATGAGATGAAGCAGAATTCATCGCATTTTGAAGTCAGAGATGCCCTGTATAATCAAATCAAACTATTTTGTAATGTCAGTTATTATACAGAAATAATTCTTCTTCTCACCCACATTATCATATTTCTGTCAATTTAAACAAAGTATTATTATCCAAATCTTAACCAGAAATCTCAACTACAGAAAAAATTATTGACATTTGCTAAGAACAAAGAGTTGTCCTTTTATGACTGTTGTATCCCCCCTAACATTTTTGCTAGTACTTATATATGACTGAAAAATACAACATACAAAAATCATATTCCCAGGTTACTAAAATGGACATTCCATTCATTCTGAGGTCTGTAAAAGAGAGGATAATATTATTACTGCCTTGACTGTCAGCTTTTTCTTTCACGAGTTTCCTTTGGAAAATTAATGGTGACTTCCAAGAAACACAAAGCATGCCTTATCTGCAGCAATTTTCATGCTGTTTCTCAAGAAACAGTTAGGCAAATCAGAGAATATGTCTTTATGACCAACTTCCTTGCTTTCTCTTTAGAAAATCCCACTCAAGATTATTTTTCTTAGCACAATAACTAGATCTCTTGAATATTTCTTTCAAAACAATCAGGTTCCACTCATCCAAAATAATTTTCTCATTTTATGCACAATTCTTACTAATTGGATATGAATTATTGGATATAAATTATCCAATTATTTCAAGAAATAGTTTCAAGACATATAATTGTCCAAGTGATGACAAATAATTATGCTTAATTATCCTTCTGTTCCTCTTGATTATTCCTCTCTATTTCCCAGCTTACCCTACCTCTTCTCCTATGTGATCAACTGTGATTTTTCCTTCTTAGCCCTGAGTAGACAAAAGGAGTCCTAAAGCAGCAGAGACAACTTTCTGTTGACCTAGACAAGGAGAGTTGTTTTCAGAAACTCAGCTGATGTGTCCATCTGAGATCCACAGGAAAACAGCATCTTCCATCATCATGAAATGCCTTTGTAACTTCCAGAACATTTCATGAAAGAAGACATGCTGCTTTCATCCAAAAATGTTTTCTAGAATATATATTAAGATTTATGATTCATATAGATATTTGAATGTATAGTTCTCTTCTACAGAGAAATAAGGCGGGGACCTTATTTATCAATTGACTAGCTTTTCCTGTTCACATTATCGTTTCTTTATCACTTCCAAAGGTCGCTCCATCTCAACAGCCTTGCAAATTCTTTCTCTAGTATTTTGTTAAATGAACCTCACCTCAGCTTACCAGGTTTTTCTTTCTCTTGCAGTACATGAGTTAGTTTCTCTCTTGTGAATGTGAAGAATACAGCTGTTAAGGCTTACAAGCAAAAGGAAGGTTATGGGTCCAGAGACCTATAAACTCTTTCAGTATAAATATAATTTAGATCAATCTTGTCTATTATCTACCTCATGATAAGTTTTAGGATTTTCCCTAGTTCTACACCTTCAGGGGTCTCGTCTCATTTCAGTATTATTGCCTTGTTATGTGCCTTTATGCTGGGCCCAACTAGATTAAATTAATCAGAATCCTAGGGGCCTGCTGTCTTTGGGCAGGCACAACCTTCAACTTCATCCTCTTATGGAAAAATGAAACTGCCTTACTGATCAGTGAGCGCCAGAAGAATTTAAAAGCAGCTTCTGTTTGGAGCATGGTGACTATAGACTTTGTTGTGGAGAGAACTCTAGTGCTTTTCCTGAGCTGCGTCAACACCTGGCACTTGTCCTGTGTGATCAAGATTAAGGGGGAAAAGCTTTTTTCTTTAGCATGTCTGCAACTCAGCTGTACTTGCAATAACATTGATACCAAAGATTTTTTAAAGCATACATATGAAAATACTAATAAATTTATAGTCTTCCTGAGCTATTAAAGAGTTCCATGAACTGTCTCTTTCCAGATATTTCTGCAGGCACTCCATAACATGATTATTTGCAAAATATGCATCTTGCTATAGAAAAATGCAAAATCAAATGAGTTAAACATTTCAACAGAGAGAATTTGGAAGCTACTACTATTCACAAATTCTACCCTTCCATAAAAGTTTAAAATAATTCAGTTACTAATGTGATAAATGGGAATTAGTTCTAATCTGGCTCTGGTTTGAAGGTTTTTAATACTAGATCGTATTAGTATATGCAATAGAGAGAGAGCCTAGGCAGAGATGTATTAGATTTATACATATCTTTCCTTCATCTGAGTTTAACCCCAAAACCAAGCAATGAAAGTATCTGAAGGGAGCCTACTAGGGATGCTGGGGAGGGACTCTTCATTAGGGACTGTAGTGAGAGGACAAGGGGTAACAGGTTCAAACTTCAACAGGGGAAGTTTAGATTGGATATGAGGAAGAAATTCTTTACTGTAAGGGTGGTGAGGCACAGGAATGGGTTGCTCAAGGAAGTTGTGAATGCTCCGTTCCTGGTGGTGTTGAAGGGCGGGTTGGACAGAGCCTTAGGTGGCATGGTTTAATGGGAGATGTCCTGTGCCCATGGTAGGGGGGTTGGAAGTAGATGATGTTAAGGTCCTTTCCAACCCTAATTATTCTATGATTCTATGATTCTATGTTGAAACTAGGAATGACATGAGTTGATGTGATGAAGACAGAGTGCAACTATTTAAAGATGCTTGTAGAAAGAACTGCTGTCACTTTAATATTCTTTTACTATAACAGACACAACATTTCTACTTTATAACAAACTACTAGAAGGGTTACCTAATTATGAATTATTATAACTTTCATTTTATTAATGTGGATGGCCGTAATATGTATGACGATTTGCTAAAAATGTTGATTTATTTGATTTTTGGCATGGACACTGATGTCTATGGGCTGCATTCTAGAAATAAGGTTTTAGAAGTGTATGGTTTTCAATCAAATACTTGCCCTGGCTGGGAACAGGCATTATTACAATCTCAGCTGCGATTATAATTGTTTCATTTACTGGGAGAAAATCTTTTTTGCAAAACATCTTTTCCAACAATATTTATAATGGAGCACTCAGTGAGATATTTCAGTGCCTGTGAGTTGATCCCTTCTAGAAAAAAGGCTTTGGACTGCTTCAGCTATAAGTAGTGTAACATGCAAAACCTCTGTAGGCTCTTCACATAGATTTTCTGTGTAGAAACACAGCTGTATGGGGCAACATTTCCAATATCATCACACACCTCATGCTTTCCATTACATGGTTCTTCATCCTGCTCTTACCAGCAGACACAGACCAGCACATGCAGCTAAATAACCAGCGACAACCATCTCACATTGTTGAGGATGATCTGGCCCTACAACAACAGGACTAGATAAAAACCCCAAACAATCCACAACCAAAACCAAAGCATACAGAGTAGAATTGAGTTCAAAATATGTTGATATAATGTGTTTTCAGTGCTTTGGCGATTTTGATGTCATTAATGAAGTCAGTGAAATATTCATAATTGTGTAGTTCCATTTACATACACAGTTGCATATAATTCTTCTTCTTTGTAATATTTTAGTAACATAGTAAAAGAGATACAGAATCATTTATCACTATATTTACCTTCTATGCCTTACAAAGTAATACCTCTTTTTTTTTTTTCCAAATCCAGTGGCAGAAAACAGGATAATGCTGTACTTGATCAATGACATTTATCAAAAGTGATTATGCAGCAAGGTAGGCATATAATTGTGTTTTCACACACAGACCTTAAGATGTGAGCAAGAAAAAGCCTCTCTATGAAAACCTTTTTACTGAAAACTAATTGTAAGTCTTTAATCCCCCCCAACATGAAGCAGACATGCAGTCCTAGTCCTCAGGAAGGATGTGACAAGGGTAGGAAAGAAGCCCTTTTGCCCTGTAAAGATCCAAAGGTGAATGGAAAAATAGAATGGAAAAAAGCATGTAGTGGTAGTGGAATTAAAGGCTTGATCAAATTAAACATATGCCTGGTGTGATAATTCAAATTGCCTGAGTAACCTGAGGTGTTGTATAGTTTCTGGGGTTCAGAGGCAGTGTAATAATAAGAGTTTATAAAAATTAACCATTCAAAGCTGCTGAAAGAAGCCGATCCCTTGGGTACTCAGCAAGTATATAGTCATGCTGAAGTTTCTCCAAGTACTTGAGCCAGTGATGACAGAGGTAACACTGTTAGCCTCCGGCTGGTCTTATCCTTCAAGGTGTGAAGGCATGCTTAAATTTCTCTGCTATGTTCTAAATATGGGAAAGCAAACATTCAGGAATGATGGAATTCTATACTTCTATACCTTAAAAAAAAAAGAAGTATATTCTGAGGTTTTAAAACACTTCTGTACCAAGTTCCCTGTGAGTCTTTCCCTTACCCTGGCCTCCTGTGCAGTTCCTTTCCCACTGTAGCTCCCAAAGTCCTGTTTACTCAGCTGACTCCTATCTCCCTTTTCCTGCCTGAGCGTTTTACTTCCCTCTCTTTCCCTAAGCATAACTGCCTTTATTCCCCGCTGCTGCTATTCAATTTCTCATATCTTTCCTGGGAATGTTGATTTCTCTTCTCTCTGTATTCTTCCCCTTAACATCTTTCTTAACCGTGGTCCCTCTTGCTCCTGTCCTGTCTGGCCATTTCCTTTCTCCTGTTAATTCCTTCTACATGGCAAGAGAAGGCAAGGCAAGGTGGGGACAGAGTTTGTATTCTTAGCTTTCCTAAGAAAGAGCTTATTTTAATCAAAACCGTAACAAAGTATCTCAGGGATATATTCAGCATAGAGTATTAAAGCCACAATGCTTTACATTTGCAGAGCTATCAGCAGCTGAAAAGAGAGGCTTATGATTGAAAACTTCTGGCAGACTCACTTATTGGTATCACAGCTCTGCCACCTATTACAACATGCTGTTTATTTAACAGTTTCTGTTAAATTAAATTACTTTAATCATGGCAGATATATTTATATCTATTTTAAATAGGTTTCCAAATGTTTCTTTTAATTCTTGCACATAAAGTCTAGTGTAATGAGGTAATGCTGCTGCATTTTCATGAGCATAATAAACCTCTTATAGGCCCAAGCTGTATTTATCAGGGATGAGAAAAAGGGAGGAGTTGGTCTAATAAAATATTAGGTCACATTTAATACATTAAGTTTTATAAAGCACCAAGGAAGTCCACAATGTGAGGAGTATGAAAATGATGTGGAAAAGAACAGTTTCTTCATTTGTACAGATATTAAAATATAGGCTTTGTGAGTCTGGTTCTGATGATATTTGTCCTGGTGAGTTTTGTTTATTCTCCATGTAGAAGGAGTAGTGAAATCAATAAAACAGAAAGAGAGAAACAGATGTAACACTGGAATCAAACCCCCATAAATATAAATGAACAGTGTACAAAAAGAAAGATGATCTTTTGGGCAGTCCAGGGATGCTTCCATAGGAAAGCTCCCATCATAAAAAGTTAATGATGGTTAAGGATTTAGAAATTATTGGAAGGGTAAAATACTAAAAGTAATAGTTGAGATTAGTTTCTACCTGTAATTGCTGCTTTGCAAATGACACAAGTATGGACAGTAATACTTTAATATCTTACATAAGATTCTACTGGCAAAGAGTTACATTTGACTGGGACAATATTAAGATCAACTTCAATTAAAAACACCATCTATATTTTATCAGGGTTTCTTTCTTTTTTTTAGTTTCAAATACAGAGTAATTACCCACACACTGCTGCCTCGAACTATTAGTGATTCATAGAAACATGAGCAGTATGAAGGAAGACTAGAAGCAAAAAGGTTAACTATAAAATCATGCAATAAAAGTCCCAGCACTTGTAGGTTTTTTTATTAGGTGCATAACATGGCTCTGTATAAAATGCTTTTTCTTTACTCTCTTACCAACATTGTTCATGTGAATATGAAGGTCTTACAGGCTGAATCCTACTGACAATAAGTTTAATAGCTCTGCTGTATAGCTTCTTTCTTCCTGAAATGATTTTCACTGCAAATTTATGAGTTTTTCAATATATAAAGACTCTCATCTTTATTGTTCTTTAAATAAAGATTATAAATCAAATTAAATGCTGGAAAGTGAAACGGAGGATAAGTGAGAGCAATCATTTTTCAAAATGTGTTTTTGGTATATTTCCTTCCACTGACCAAAAAGTCATGACACCTGGAATTGAATTATACAGTAACTTGAGGGTGAAAAAATACCAGAAGACTACAGAGTAGTGCGTGTCTTAAGACTGCTTCCTAACAGTTCAATATATCTATTATTTTTTGTACTCCTTCCCATCAGGAAGACCAATGAAAGGCTTACAGAAGACCTCAGTATTTGCTCAGTCATTTGGTCCCATATGCATCCAAGCAGATGCCTCTGGGCGGTAAGCATCCCAGCACCTGCCAATAGTCCTGAATGAAACAAAGTATCTGCCTCTGCCTAGCCACGGCTCTGCTCACCTCTCCAGCAGCAATTACAGGTTGGCTTTTTTTGTGAGTGTATAGGTCAGTGAAGGGGCATTGCTCCAGTCAATTACACAGGGGCAATTGTTATACACAATTTGCTCTGTCACATGATAAACCCTCGACTACTGCACTATAGGAAAAAAATGATTTATTTGAGGTGCAAAATGTCTCTCCCTTAGCTTCTCAGGAAGACCACAGCAGAGAATCTGCATCTGGATGAGGCCAATAATTAGAAGTAATATGTCTAAGATAGATATTAGAGAAAAAGTTCTTTAACCTAAGCACATGACAAAGAACAAAATTAATTTTTCAGTAAAGCAGTGCCACTAAAATGATAGCATCTTGCCACAGTCTTTTTATGCTAAATTTAAATCTTTCTTGCAATTATCCTGCTTGATACTTTCTTTGCTCATAAGTGATTAAAAAAAAATCCAGCCTTTTTTGTTTCTAAAGCAATTATTTGTCATGTTAGAGATGTAATGAATATAGATTGAGGCTGATAACTAGCATAGCAGTGCTGCTGCAATCCTTCTGTCAAGCGTTCCTAACATCAGCAATTATTTCAACTGATGGGCCAATTCAGTGATGCTGAGGTGTTACTCCCTTATATTTTATCCCCATCCTATTCCTGTATTATTCCAACAGCAGTTCCCTGACAAAGACATTAAGCTAATTAAAATAATAAAGCCCCCCCTTAGCTGAAAAAAAAAAAAAAGACTGTACCGAAAATTCTCAAGAGCAGAGGCAAATGAGCTCACTTACAGATGTTTTGCCTTACCTATCACTTTCCTTGTACATATTTGGAATGTCATAGTCACCCCTGCTGTTCACTGAAACTTATGATTTATAGTGTATTTTCCCATCTCCACTCACATTGTCAAATGTCTTGTTAACATCTTGGAATATTTGTACCATGTTTATCAAATAAGTTGAGAGGAAAAAAAAAAAAAGGTGGTATTTCCTCAGAACAAATTCTAAAATAGATTCCATTATATGTGATCAGCCACTTAATTAAATCAAGCATTCTTGAAATGAAATCTTAATAACTGAAACCTATATAAGTGCTTAGCACTGCTAGATTATAAATGGCATGCATCTGTATCACAGGCACATTAAATGATAGCTAACTCTTCTGGGAGATTCATTCAACAGTCAAGAGCTGATCAGACATTAGGCAAAAATCTATCCTCTCTGTTCTGTCTCATAAACAGCAGATGCATTGAAAGACTCTTGTAACCCATGCATTTTTTTTTGCAAAAATATTGGAAACATCAGCATTTTTAGCATATGTCAGTTTAAATAACATATTAATTGAAAATTTTCAAAGGAAAATAAAAGCCCGTTAATCTTGCTGCCAAATTCAATTTTAAGGAAAATTTCTTGGTTGAAGAAAACTAAATAAAGTTCTATTCGAATATATAATTATAGAAAGATGGCTTCAGACCTGAAAAAGTTTATTTTTTTTGTAAATTAGAATCATATATGATAATAGAATATCCAATATCAGCCAAAGATGCAACCCAACCTAAGGAAATGAGATTTCAAAAAAAGTAAGGAAACAAGACACAAATTTATTTTTAGCAGTTTGTTTTTTTCAGTATACCTGAAATGTCTAGGATACATGTAAATATTATACCCCACTTCATTTTCTCATCCACTAAATATTACAGATATGGCACTAAGCTGCATTAACAATGGAGGTAAAAAATTCATTTTAATTGATAAGCTTCAGGCTATCTTAACTGCAAAGTCAGTGAGGCAAAATCTCTCAAAACAATCACCTCAGCTAACAGTCTTTTTATTATATAAGGTCTGTGACCTTATTAGATAGCAAGAGTGGATGCTCAGAGAGCATGAATGTAGTTTATTAACAAAACATCAATGAAACATGATAATCAGAGTATGAGAACAAAGATGGCAAATAGACTATACTTATAGTCTTACAGATATATTGGCAGAGGTCTTATAGATATGTTGGTCTTACAGATATATTGGCAGAGGATAGAATTACTGTCTTCTGAAGAAAATCAAGGGAAATATACCACTCAAAACCAAAAGAAAAACATTAACTGTTGAAAGAAAACACTTATTTAAAGAAAATACAAGGGCAAAAGACAAAATACAGTATTTGGGGAATTGACTGTTATCGATAGTTATAATTTCTAGCAGCTAAAAACACTACTTTCAGACTGTCACTATGCTATGCTAAATACTATATAATGCATTTTTCCCTATTCCTGCTATATTACAGATGCCAGACCCTTCTCTTGATTTATCCTCTTTGAGAATACAGGTGGTAGATGGAGAGAAGATTGATTAGTTCTCCATATCGTGGATAACCCCTAATGTGTGGTCTCAATTATGGATGAGAATGCATTGTACCTGCTTGAAACACTAGTGGCTGGCAGTGTGATCACCCCTCCAGTACTGTACCAGTAGCACTTCATGCTGCTGAGCTCTGAGAATGGCATGCAGGATCCACTGGAGAACCAAAAGTGAACTCATAGGTATAAGGCTTAAGTTCACCTCTGTAACGGCCTTGGGAACCCTCCCAGGGATGCTGGAGTTTGGCTTATATAGTCAGCTCACTCTGTAATGCCCCTGTTGATAAACTCTTTTAGCAGCTTAGCTGAAAAGATTGATGCCTAACCTTCCTTAGTTTCCTTCCTTAGATCAGCTGGCATGTTTGTTTGTTTGTTTGCTTGTTTGCTTGTTTGTTTTTCTGCAGCAACATCCTAAAACATGGTAGGTAAACTCATCAGCAAGAAAAATTGCAATCATTGCTATTATTGCTAGTCTTTGACATACAGATTTCTCTAGCTCTGGCTTATTAACTCCGCACAAGCGGATTTAGAGTGTATGTACAGAAGGAGACACAGGTACTAGACAGAAAGTCCACCAGGACTTTGCATGCCAGAAAAGGAGTGGGCTAGTGTTTTTGATAAAGCTGACTCCCAAGGAAATTGTGGATATGGACTGCATACGAAGTACTAATTTTTTTCAGAGCCAATGTGAAAGCTGCCTTTTAACTGGACTAAATTAGGTCTTTCATGGAAGAGCAGCAAATCAGAGCAAATTGCTCAACAGTATCCCTCTTAAAATGTCAAAAGTACTTTGTCAAGCAGAATCATTATTTATATTACACAGACTTCCTGCATCTGCTTTTTCTCTTATTATGGTCCAGTTCAAAAGTATTCACAAAAAGCATTACCTACAAAGAAATAAAGATAAATGGCGTAGTTCACAAAACAGAACAACATCATTCCATCAGAAACTTAAATTTTGCAGAGCTCCGTGTTTTTACTCAGCTCAGATTCCTCGCTATGAAAGATTAAACCTATGGAGAGCTACTGAATCTGCTGCTTGCCGGCAGAAATTTCTTTCTATTTTATCTAAGGGAGTGCGATAGTCAGGAGAAATCATTATTACAAATCCCTGGAACACTCTATTTTTTTTCAGATGTTCTCACTATTTCTAAATCTGCTTTCATTTTGCATGAGGAGCTTTTCACATTTCAAGGAAGATTAGACTTTGGAGGAGAGGGGAGGAAATGCTTTTCTTTTCCTGTTTTCCTATTTTATTCAGATTTTGTGCTTGTGTAAATCAACATAATTACTCTGATTTCAATAGGACTTCAATAATTACCCTGTTTGAAAACATGGACCTTAGAGAAAACAAAGAACTTTCTGTAGCGAGCTCTATTCTCTATGAAATCTGGATGCTTTAATTTTATGCTTATTGTCCAATTTGTCCATGCTGCTATAACACCTTTCTTTCTGATTACTTTGTTTGTCCATCTTGCTTTCATATCCGTTTATCCTCCATGATAATGAGGAATTCAGTATGTGATAAAACGCTTCAAAATCCTTGAGCACAACCACCTCCTCTGTTGTCTAATTAACATTCTGCTTCCACTGAAGGTGGGCAGTGCAAAGGAGGTGGCAGGAGGAGGCATTAATGGACGTCTCATCAGTCCCCATTTCCTCATTCATCCCCAGATGTAACGTTGGCAATCACTCCTGCATACAACTGTGTTGTACTCAGGCCTTCCTTATGGTGCTCCTGCCAGGCATAATTAATCAGCCCTTATAGTGACTGTATTTTGTATGCTGGCTTTTAGACAAGAAAAAAATACACTGAATCTCTCCTGAATGGTGCCGTAATCCTAGTCCCACACAAAGCCCACTTCCATTGCGTTAAAAGGTAAGATATCCTAGATGTTCAGCATATAATGCTTCCAGGGCCGGTCAGGGTGCTTTCCCATCTCCAACCTTTTGAATGCACGGCTGCATGTGCCTTATTCAGAGAAAGCTCTGCATGCTACATCAAAAAATCTACAGGTGGATATAGTAACAGAACTAATATCAATACGCTGTGCTTCAAAAAGCACTCCACACAGTTGAGGTTCTTAGCTTGTAGTCACCTCAGTCTGACACCTAGATTTTCCAAATTATCTTATTATTGACACATTCACCCATATTTTCTACAGGCATAAGGCTCAAGCCATAACTCTGATAATGCTAAAGCATTTCTTAATTGCTTTTAACTTCTATAGTTACTACACAGCATGCCTTTTTACTACGAATTTTGCTTTTTTCGGAGGAGGAAGCAGATCAAAATTTAAAAAGGGAAATGAGTTACCATGTGGATCAGTTGTCTCTAGCGCAAGGTGAAGGAAAAAGAATAAGAGAACAGACCTTGACCTCCGAAGTGCTTCAATGAGGCAGTGCAGCCAACACAACATGAAAGGCTGGCCACAGTGATACTTCTGGGTCCTTTCCAGAGTTCCTGTGCTCAGTCATTGGAGAATGGTCACATGAGGGACAGTTTCTGCTAGCCCTTTGCCACCAGCTATTAAAAAGCTAGTACAAGACAAACATAAAGAGAAGGCTGCAGGCAAAGAGACCCACAGCCAAAACGGAACTTGCACCCTATCACCACTGCTTGTGAAGAGCTCACCTACAAGGATATACAAACAGCAACAAAATTTCTAGTTATCATAATTTGTTGCTGAGCAGTTCCCCCTCCCCCCCCCAAAAAAAAAAAAAAGAAAAAAAAGTTGCTTTTTTAAGCTCCTTAATTAAAACTTAATGTGTATTGGTGTATTGGAGAGCTATTTCATGGCCCTATCCATGCCTTACACCTTGTGTTAAAGATTTTAATAGATCATTATGAATGTATGGGGATTTGCATGTAGCTACCAGCTTTTTCATTTGATTAGCCATTCAATATTATGAGAATGGTAACAAGTTACTAAAGAGGTAAAAACCTGTAACCTGTAAGGCATTAGCTTTTGTTTTTAAAAGGATATCCTTTTGTTCTAATGCTAATTTCTATAGATAAAAATAAAACAAGCAAATTATTAAATCATTTATATTGGCCAGAATCCATAAAACACAGGTTCACTAAAGTCTGACTGTACACTGCAATTAAACTGTCAAAATATTTCTATTAAACAATTAAATGCAGTATCAAACCCAGCATTAAGAAATTGGGTGCATCGTGTCTCTTCCTGGACAATTTGACTGAGAATGCTCTGAACCATGCTTTCTATTTCTCTTATTCAATGAACTAGTTTTGCTTCTCATCCAATCATCATATGAATTAGTATTATTAGTTCAGATGGTAAACTACATATATATAGTAATATGACTTTTCAGCTATTGTCAGTCATGAAGATAAGCTTGCAACACTTCTGATTTGATCCACATCTTAGCATTAAAAGCTCAATACAAATCTGATGAAAGATTTATCAGTAGATCAGTGTTTTTCAGTTTGCATATCAACATATTATGTTAACTGAAAATGTATAAGCAACTGGAGTCAAAAAATGGTAGTTGCTATCACAAATAGTATAACAGAAATATGATCACAAAGTCAATGCTTCAAGAGTAGCTTCAATTTCTAAAGAAGTTACTACAATTTTTCTACACAGCCCTGCTGCTTCACATGCACTACATCTATGAGGAACCAATGCCACAGGAAACCCCGAAGAACTAGAAAAAAGAAAGCAACAAAAAAATAAGACCCATTCGTAAACACCCAGATTACATACTGTATTTTTTAAGAAATTAAGATGGTCCTTTCATCTACAAGTACTAAACAGGTCCTGGTGGGCATCTTTCCGCTGTATATGCTGGTTTACTGGAGTGAATTAGGCCAACCACCAGAGGAAGGAACCGTGGATCTGCTTCTGGGAACAACCTCATGCGCTGGGTCTTCTGCTCAGTGAATACATTCAGCCTGGCTGGTGACTATAGCCCACGGACTGTATCATCATCCCCTGAACAGACCTGACCAGTAGCTCTTGCTACGTGGATTGCATTTAAAGAGTATATCCTGGCAGCATCCTGTCTCTGTTGCTAGCTACTTACGTACACACATGCTCCAGCTTCACAGGCCTGCTTTCACTGAGAACATGCTTTTGCTGATGTTGTGTAACATTCTTCACAACACAAATACATCTGCACATCACTGACATCAGAGCCTCAATAGCTGGTGTGAGGCTGCTTTTGTTTGCTTCACACAAACGCTGTGTGAAGACAGGACAAGGGGCAATGGTTTTATTCTGGAAGAAGGTAGATTTAGATTAGATATTAGGGAAAAAAGTCTTTACTGTGAGGGTGATGAGGCACTGGAACAGGTTCCCTGAGAAACTGTGGCTGCCCCACCCCTGACAGTGTTCAAGGCCAGGTTGGATAGGGCTTTCAGCAGCCTGGTCTAGTGGCAGGTGCCCCTGCCCATGGCGGGCGGGGGTGGAACTAGATGATCTTTAAGGTCCCTTTGAACCCAAACCATTCTGTGATCCTATGATTCTATGATTTAAACTTCTAAGACATAGAGCCACCAGCTTCTATGCGATACTGAGTAATTGTAATTTCTATTGTTATACACTGCAAATTCTCAAAGCTGCATATTCAGTAATATTTCAGCAAACACAGAGCTCTGCTTCTGTCCTTGCAAAACCTGATCAATACACTGGACCTACGCTGCCAGAAAACAATTTATGTGTTGGAATAATCATTCAAATTATTTTGCTAATCACAGAAATGCCTATTTAGATAAAAAATAACTCAGCACTTCTGATTTGTACAACCAAAAAAAGTCATAATTAGTGCAGGAAACTTTGCCATGTTAAGCCCTACATTTCTTTGACCAGATCAGTGAAATATCAGGATTTGCATCAAATCCACAAACAGAATTCGCAATATCTTACAGTGCTCAGGGGTTTAATAAAGCCATTTCTGTAGACTGTCTGAGGATTCCACTTAATTAATTAACTTAAATAATAATGCTATATTGAAGACTTCCTGGGAGAACATGCACCCTGGTTAATTTGTTAGGCCACAGATAAAGTTGCCAATCTGAAAGAAATTCTACAGTATTTAGGAAAAGAGCACCTCTGGTAACAGCCAGCTTGAACTGATCTGGAATTCCAGAGGTCTCCCCAGCTTCCAGCTGTAGTACGAATGAGCACAGAAGAACCATATTACCTCCCTAATTGTTTCTGCTGCTTCCATAGAAGTGAAGTACAGCTAAAATCTTAACAACGTCAAAGTAAATTTGCACAGCACTTTCCTGTCAGTCCAACTTGTTCTGCTTATGCCAACACTATTCGGACACAAATCAGTTTTGAACAAGGCCATAGTTGTCTTTTCTAAAGCAATAGCTAAGCTCAACTTAGTGCCATATTAGAGAAAACACCCAAGTTAGTTAACATTTTTAGTATAATCAGTCCTCTGTTATAGAAGAGATGTCCATGTCGAACACTCTTCAGCTCTCAGAGATCAAAACATTTTAACCATACTTTGGACAGTATTTGATGTTCTCCCTCAAGTGCTCATAATTTAAAAAAATGTTCATGTGTACAAATATACATTACTATAACTGATTAAGATGCAATATTACAAGCAAATAGGTGAGAAAGGTCTCAAGCAGAGCGTTAAAGAGCAATGATATATATTCATGTACCTAAATGTAGTTGTCACTTCATAATTTTTAAGACACCTACCTATCCAGGAGTCAAGAAAACATTGTTTTTTTCTTTTCGGATGGATTCTGAAATATATGTAAACCAGTTAAAAAAAAAAAAAAGAAAATTTGAAAATGGAATATGCAATTGTTCTTTTTATTACTGCGTTTGGGAGATACACATATAAATACATACATATCCTTTTGGTACACAGGATTTCTAGAATTATTACTTGCATTTTAATATGTTATAATAAATTGCATTATATTTCCCCTACAAGATTAACTTATGAAACCATATTGTGGTTGATGGTGGCAGCTGAACTCCTCAATGGAATTAATTAAAGGATAATCTCTATTGCTTTGTAGCATACAAACCAATAAATGGCTGCTGAGATTAATAGCTGAAGCAAAGCTAACGTGTTTAAGGAATTTCAAACCCCATTTATTATACACACCCTACAAAGCACGAGAGATTATAGCTAAACAGCAAAGCAGAACATCAAAAAAGCCAAAAACAAAACCAAAAAGAAGCCCACACAAGGAAAACATCATTTCCTTCCCTTGTGAATATCTGAAAGTGATGCTTCTTTGTTCAACAATTCTGTGGCGTACAGATGAACTCAGCTAGAATGAAAAAGAAACAGGATGAAGCTAAATACGTGTGCTGTCTTTTTTGATCATCTAAAGGAAGGAAGAATGAGGGAAAACACTTAAAAAAATCAGACTGCTATTATTGATGAACATAAATGTAGATTTTTATAAAGAGAGTTTGTTTGTGAAAGCTTATATTTTTATATTCAAGAGAGCGTCTCCCAAACGCAAACTGGGAAATGATAAGGCTTTCAAGATGTTTGGAGAATGCTTTCTTTAGAGCAGTGACTGTGGCATCCTTTAGATGCAATTGCTTCTGCATTCTCTCTTTAGCTGACAGAAATGAGCTTTGTGTGATATTCAGGCCTCCTTTTGGCTTTGGTAGGAGTAAATGAAGTGCAGGTGTGTGCTACAGCAGACAGCATGTTGTGCTTTGAAAGTTTCCCCAAGAGAGGATTTTTTTAATGTAATTTTCAAAGGAGTTGTGTAAACATCCTTTGACAGCAAACACTCATTCTGTTTTTTATTAAGTGAATTGAAGGCTGTTTTTAAGTACAAAACCAAAGTACTTTATCTCATTCCCTTAGCATCAAATACTATTCTGAGATTTGATTTCTTCCTGAATGTAAGTCTAATAAGCACTCTCTGTAAGCATTTTATTTAGTTATTATTTTCATTTTATTCTTCCACAAAAAAAGCAAGCAAATTTTGAAATTTCCACTTTGAAAGGGGTTTTCACTTTTCCTGGCCATAGAAAATTAATGAAGTTCAAAATTAATGAGGTATAAAGTATAGGTTAAACTCACCCTATCCACTCAGCATCTTTAAAGCTGGTGATGTCTCAGCTTTCTACACAAAATTACTAATTGTCATCTGAAGACAAAGACTGGTTTCAGGATAACAAGTGTGTTTAATAGAAAGGGGGAAAAAAAGTGAAGTATATACATCACTGCCTGGCCTGCTAGCATCTGCTCTTGTTTCATGTCTGCATGAGAAACCCGTCTCAAGAGCAGCTCTCTGTCCCTCAATCCATCTGTGGAAGAAGGAAAGGGAAAGAAGCAGAAACCTCCCAGGACGTGTGGGGATTTTATCACTCCTGAGCTTAACTCTTTGGAGAGGAATAGGAAACACCAAGTCTGGAATGGAAGTGGCAGAATACGAAGAATCTCACTTCTGTTAGCCAGTAATGTTTGAAGGTAATAGTTATGCTAATTCACTGAGTTCGAATTATAACTGATTACGTTAGGTCCAACAATACATTTGTAATAATGAGCTGAAAAGGTCATCATTACATTCTCTTTAATATTGCTTTCTCAGCATTAAATTCAGGAGTAAATTTACTTAAGCTTCTTTTTCTATAGTCTTTAATTACACATGGGGAATTTTACTGCATTACTGCAAATTATTCTCAGACTTTAAGTAGAAATATTCTTCTTGGTCTTCCTTTAGATTTCCTTAAATCCACATTGTTTTAACCTGTTTTTATAAGCCTTTTTTGTATAAAAGCCTACCACAATGCAAATAATTTGACAAACAGAAATATACAACTACACCAGGAAACATAAAGATGAAAAGCACCAAACTGCTTAAAAAGCCACAAAAAATGTTCAGGTTCAGGGTGTTTTCTTTGTTAGCTGGAACCTAAATTAGTCTGAAGAGTGAAAAAAAAAAAATCAAATTTCTTTTTAAACAAATGTCAGCATTCTTACAGATTTTAATTTCTGCAGAAATATTATTTCTAAAGTCAAACCCTACATTAAAATGAATATTTTAAAATACTGTCTTGTCAACCCAGAGCCTTGAACATTAGAGTTAAATCTGGTGAGGCACCAAGAGTTTCTACCTCTTTCAGCAGAGCTGGGGACTCTTTCCTACTTTACTGAATGAGGTCTTTCTACTTCTAAAGATTATATTTTGTCCATAATTCTCACATAAATTTCAGTTTATCCACTAACCAACATGACTGACATTGACTCATATGAAAGGTCTGATTTTCATCCCTATTGATAACAGTCTGTAAAGCATTTTTTGGCAGCTCAGCTGAAGTATATCAGGTGTTATATACTACTATACTTCTTCTATGAACATGTATAATACCTGTTAGCATCTGTATTTTATCATTATATTTTGAGCCCAAACTCTAGGAAGTTCCTTCCACTGGCATAAATACACAATCTTTTTGATCTGAAGACTGTTCATCTCTGACACAAGCATTTCCCTATATCTTTTTAGGCATATCCCTTTGATGTATTGCTAATACGTGACAGAGCACAGCTGAGAAGTTTTCTGTTCATTAGATGAATATAATATAGCTTACTTGCAGCATGACTTTGCACAGTCCCCATGCTCATTCCGATGTTGTGCACTGCTTCTGAGCCAAGAAGGATTCATCCCAGTTTTGCCATTTGTTGGACAAGGATTTTTATCTAAACTTGACTGAAATTCAAACTTGAGAAAGACCAGTTATCTCTGAACATCTTTTGAACGTACCTAAGAAAGGCTCTGAAATTAAGACAGAGACCTGAGCATTTAAAATAAAACTTGATGAACAAACTACCTACAGACTCTTTCCAATTTAAATTTTATTTGGTCTTCTGGTGAGCATAGCAGGAAAATGGCCACGAAAACAGGCTGCACAGGGCTAACCTGTTGCAAGCGAGATAGATAGCGAGATAGAAAAAATAAACCTCTTCCGTAGCAGGGACTTGTGTAACTGGTCAGCAGTAGGAGCCCCTACAGTAGCACGCATCTCTCTGCACATGCTCCCAACTTCCCATTCCCTTGGATCAGTGTATTACAGCAGCAAAAGGACCTGCCATCTACCTGCTGCTACTTAAGAGCACAGACTTATTCCTTCATGTTCATGTGTCGCTAAGTAGAAAGCTTTCACTGATTTCTGTGCATTTTTATATTCCAAATCAAAATCACAGTGACCTTTCTGGAAAATGTGATGCAGAGCCTTCTCTTTCTTGACTATTTGAGCTTATAGCTTCTGTTTGACCTACTACTCTTTCTCAGACGATTTTATAGTTTAGCACCTGTAATATACTTAGGTGAATTGTCTTTAGCAAACAAGATTGCTGGTTCCACCTCTGAGTGCTGAACAAGGATCGGGTGATCCCTAATGTTAAAACAATTTTCTATAGTGAAATTTTACCAAGAAGCACCATTTCTGGGAGACTGAGGCAGTTTCTCAACAGAGCTTCAACAGTGATGTCCAACCAGACAAAATAATAAAAAATAGTAGGGGAAAAAGTACTTTGAATATTTTAATACATTATTTGTGTTTGGTGCTTCTATTTCATAATAATTACATAAACATGTAGGGCAGATTACTTGATTCTGATAGACACTGCAAACCCCTGTAGTTCCAAATGCGGTTTTTTCCATGCAAAAATCCCCTTAGTGGCCAATAACAAAATAATATAAAAAGGGTTTACACATTTACAGGACTTTTCATCCAAAAGTCTCCAAGGGGCCGCAGAGATAAGCTCGTTGCAGCATTTTTCCTTTTACAGCTAAAGAAATCAAAGACTAGCAAGATTAAAGGCCAAACTTTTAAAGATGCCTTTGGAATTAATTGGCACCTTGAAAACCTTTCAGGATCTGCATTTAAGTGACTTGCCAAAGGATGCACCCTGCACACAACTGGAAAATAAAAGAGGTGTCATGAATTCCTTTTCCGTGATTTCAAGGTCACCAAAGAGGAATTACATACACAGAACAGGAATAGCTAATTGACCTTGAGGAATTCATAAAAGAGAGATTACTTCATCAAAAATAGTCCCACAGTACTCCTATAATGCTCCAAATAAGCTTGTTGCCTCATAGTGCCTCAAGTATAAACCATTAATGTATATAAATATATACATTCTAAGGTGTAATGCACAGTCTTGTCATCCATTGCATTTGGAGAGACCTCTAAACACGCAGGAATTCTCAGCATAGGTTATGCAAGCGTGCATGCACACATGCATTCAGCCCCAGTGGGTTATTTGCATAGTGGGGGGGGAGTTAGGTTATGAAGATTTTGACAATTTAAGTTTAGAAAACTAGTTTTTCTATCTAGACAGCAAAAGGGCTACTTCTTTCAAAAGTAATCAAAGTCCTGAAAATAACTGTCTGAAGCTGGATGATGTGAATATATCCCTCAAGAGATCCACATCCTGAATCAGATCCAGCTGTTTAGATGCTTCATTTATGTTCCATGCTTACACATGTATCAGCAAAAAGGGAAGGGAAGAAGGAATCAGGTCTGAGTAAGATAACTTTTTTCCAGAATTTTACAGAACTTTAGAAAACCTCTCTACTTCATAACATGCTGACATGGTTTCTGCCAATGGCACTGACTAAGATGTGATCCTTCTTCTGTTGAAAGCATCACTATTTTTAATGGCATAATATCATACTTTAAAGGCATTTATGTATTTTACCTAACATTCTGGTATTAAATATTCTGCTAATCAAGTCAAACACTCATAAGATGAATTAAATTTACATTCAACATTTATAGTCCTCTTTGTACTTTTTTCATGTATTTTACATACACAATAAACACATGTTGCAATATCGAATTTTACCCTATAGCATTCAGTAAAAATATTTTTAATATTAATTGCCTGCATTTGGAAAAGCTAACATTCCTCAGCTTGGTGTTTTGAAGAAAATATTGACCCAAAACACTACAGCATGCTTTGTAAATTACAGGTATGAAGAAAATTGGAAAGAAAAAGAAACCTCCTGGGTGAGATTATTCACCAGAAAACAGGGAAACATTAAAATTTTTGAAAGAGGAAGAACCCTGGAGCAGGTGAGATTTGCATATTAATTAGAGACAAAGTTTATTCAGGCTCACAGGACAATCCATCTCTCATCACAAGACAGCATCTGTTTCAGAAGATTCAAATCCTTTTAGTTTGGTTGTTGCTGTTATAAAGATGAAATATTTTTCAGCTTTCATTATGTATTTTTGCTTTTGGGGGGGTACAATTCATTGAGTATCACTTTTTTCATGTTTAAGATAATTCTGCTTCAAAGTGATTTTTATTAAAAAAATAATTCCACCACTTTCCAGTTGTGTTAAAAAAAAAAAAATATAAAAAATAAAGTGTGTCTAAGGGATGCGATTTGCAAAATAGTTAAAAATCAACCAGAGGTAAAAATCAACAAAATACAGACTACCCAAAATTGATCTGAACATGAGCCAGCAGTGTGAGCTTGCAGCCCAGAAAGCCAACTGTATCCTGGGCCGCATCAAAAGGACCGCGACCAGCAGGTTGAGGGAGGTGATCCTGCCTCTCTACTCTGCTGTCATGACACCTCACTTGGAGCATTGTGTGCAGTTCTGGTGTCTTCAACATACAAAGGGCATGGAACTGTTGGAACAAGTCCAGAGGAGGCCACAAGGATGTTCAGGGGACTGGAGCACCTCCCGTATGAAGACAGGATGAGCAAGTTGGGGCTGTTCATTCTGGAGAAGAGAAGGCTGACTGGAGACCTCATAGCAGCCCTCTAGTATCTGAAGGGGGCCTATAGACATGCTGGGGAGGGACTCTTCATTAGGGACTGCAGTGACAGGACAAGGGGTAATGGGTTCAAACTTAAACAGGAGAAGTTTAGATTGGATATGAGGAAGAAATTCTTTACTGTAAGGGTGGTGAGGCACTGGAATGGGCTGCCCAGGAAGCTGTGAATGCTGCGTCCCTGGTGGTGTTCAAGGCTGGGTTGGACAGAGCCTTGGGTGAAATGGTTTAGTGTGCTGTGTCCCTGCCCATGGCTTGGGGATTGGAACAAGATGATCTTAAGGTCCTTTCCAACCCTAACTATTCTATGATTCTACGATATGAACGAAAATACCTAGGACAGAAAGGGATCTGAGCTGAGAACTCACCATCAGCTGAGAACTGATGCTAATAAGTGACACCCACTTAATACTTAATTGTATTAATATTACACCAATCCTAAAGGCTATTTGCCTTCTCCTGTAACATTTAGATCAAAAGATGGTTTTAAATGCTTCAAAATGAATATGTAAAAAACCTGAGGCATCCGGTACCTTGTGAACTCAGTTTAAAACTCGTCAAGGAAGAAACTGAATCAAAAAATTCAAAAGAATGAAAGGAATTATGTTATTAGTTAATTTATCATTTTAATTCATATTAAAATGAAATTTTACATACAGGAATATTATACTACTAGCATGGGTTCCCTTCCCAGACGACATTATTATATTATGAAAAAATACTGGTAATTCTTTCTTACTCAGAAAGCACTTTTACTGAGAAAGTTAGTTTTTGTCAGTCACATACATATACGTACAAGATCCACCTTAAACATTTGTCTGATCAGTGCTCCAATTTTAAACAAACACGTTGCTTAGGTCTATCATGCTGCTGTTTCTCCCAGCTGGGCTTTCTGTTTCTACCTGATTTTTTTTCCCAATGATGTTTGAAGGCTGTGGCCTTCATTCACAGTTTCCATCTGTTCCCTCACAGACACATGACAGCTCTAATTTGAGCATATTTGGGAAATTTACTTGTCTCCTGCACACTTCCTTGGAAACAATGATCACTCTCTTACACACAGCCTTAGTAAACATGGCCTTCTCACCTGCTGCTGAGAAAGAAAAACACCTACCCTTGTGTCTATAAAAGAAGAAATTATAGCAAGGCTACTGTAATCTCATATTCTGTGAAAGCAGTTGTTGCCTTTACTGGGTTTGTATTCTGACCCAGAAAAGCAATAGCAATAATGGGTTTGGTGGTGCCAATCAACCTGTCACCTTACCTTGCCTTTATATAGCTGACTTTATGGCCAAAAAAACAACTCTCTTCTATCTGATCCGTCCCTTCTCAAAGAGCAGTTTCATTTCATTCATCAGTCAAATCTCTATTTAAAGCTAAAGGGAGCTTCACTTGAGTAAGACTTGAGAGCTAAGTCGTCCTCATCTACTGAAATGCAATCCTGTATTATTGCACCAGTTATTAAAAGACCATGACAACAATGCTGTGCTTCAGAATACACAGATCTGAGCAAGATAATAGAAGGTTTTATAGCACTAAAGAGAATTAGCTCAAGTACAGCTAATGTGAAAAATGTTCCCTTTTTACAAAGCCACGTTTTGAGACAGCTGTAGCAACTCATCTTGAGACTTGATGCCCTTTCCAAAACTTCTGCTTGTAGGAGGCTTTACAGATCTTGTTTACTTTAGTTTTGCATAAGAAAAACAAATTTGGCCAATGGATCTGTCACTACATAGTTTGATCCCAATATACGTCTGTCTAGAAAAGAAGCAGCTTCAGGCACGAAGATCACTGCAATGCAGCCAAGACAAAGTCATGGGCTCTCAGATGTTAATGGAAACTTTGCCTTTAACTACCACTGAATGAGGATTTCACTCCATCTCTCAGGTTTAACACTTGTCTCTACAAGGCTTATTTTACAACTGTGAATAAATGTTCACCTCTATCCAACAGACAGGCTTCAGAGCACTGCAGTTGCTTCACAGCGTGCTAACGGCAGAAAGCAGAATGCAGGGGTGATGAGCACAGCGTGGAGAGATCCTGCAGCAATGTGGAGCCACTGAAATGGGGGACACATAATTTTCCTTCCTCACAACTAGTACAGAGAATGGCCAGGGGAAATAGGACAGGACTCAGCCTTCCCAGCAGTCTCTGAATGTGGCAATAACTCCTTGGCTACTAGCAGCAAACGGATTTTTTGAGCAGCCCTCCAGCACAGAAAACTACTTTAAGGAGTGCAAAGATAACTCTATGCCCTTTTACACAAATAATGTCACACACGCTGTTGTGAATAAATGCCAGGTAGGAAGCAAAATGGTTTTCTTATGGCTGCATATCATGTCTTCCTCAGTTTTCAAAGTCTGTTTTTAACAGAGTTTTTTCCAGTCACTGTATAATCTTCATGAGATAATCAAAAAGAAACTGTTTCCCCTTTTGATGTACTCAAATATATTATTGGTTACAAGTTCAGTTATTTCAAATGGAAAACTATACACTGCAAATTTTAAATATAATTAACTGCAAAATGCCTGCTCATGATATATATATTCATTTATTTCATAACACTGCAATGGTGTTCAAAGGCGTAACTGAATTAAACATTGCCACGAACACTGAACTTCAGGACTTTTAATCACAAACTAAATTTTTCTTGCTGAGAACTACTCATCTTCTTGATGGCAAAATTAAATTAATGTTGACTTAAGTTCCTGAGTGTAATATTGGTTGGTATTGTGCTGTTATGAAGTGAAAAATCTAACATTGATAACATTCTGTATTTCCAATCTTTTACAAAAGACTGCAACTGTAAAAGGGCAGAAGAGCAAAATATTCAAAATAGACAAATATACAACAGACAAAATATAAACATGGTCATAAAATTTTGAATTTTAACGGGGGCTGCCTATAATATTTCACAAATATGAAAATGCATTGTATTATTCATTACTTTAATTACAGAACCATGAAAGTGAATTAGAGGAGACCACAAAAAGTCGTCCAGTCCATGCCTTGATATGTGATGTCTGGTCTGTGGAGTAGTATCAATATGTAATCAAACAGCTTTGCAAACTGAAGTATGGACATAATTTTTCTTATATTGCCAATAAAAATCTGTCTCAAAAGTGTGATAAAAACCAACACAGGACAACTTTGTATTTTAAGTATGGAAACCCATGTTAACTACTTGTGTACAAACAGCAGCTGGCCACAATTCATAACTCCTTTTTATACAGGATACCTTGCTTCATTATTTCTCACCCAACGGTATAAACTGCTGCATAACCTAATTAATACATTCTTTACAATAATAGGCCTAGACATTAAATATAGCAATTTTTAACGAGGTATGTGTCACACATAGAAAGCAAATTAAATAGAAAACAGTGTAACAATTAGAGAAATGACAATAGTCAGGTTACTTATCTTAGAAATGTGTGTTCTAAAAGGCAGTCTCCATTTTTTTTACTTGGCTGGAAATTATGAGTGAGCTTAATGGATATTTTTCATGAGGATTGAGCTGATTGATATTAAATGAGGGCAATTACCTTGACGAAATATTAAGTAAAGAATTTCAAAAGCACAATGTCAGGAATTGAGAAAATGTGTGCACAATAATATTACCATAATCATTTTTATAATGTAACATATTTTAATTTTCAGTTATTTCCTGATTTTTTAGAGATAATAAGCTGCAAATCAAAAACATCATAGTTATAATTTCTGAAAAACTGACTCTTCACCCATAGCAAGGAATTTACTCCGTGGTTAATTCTACGCCCAGTACTGCAATCCACACCATTTGCATCACCTAGTAATCCCAGAGCTGCAATAAAATGTGTGGATAAGAACAACACATACCAAATTAGCCTTAAGAATCAATTTCTAAATGGCATCCCCTATTTGTGGCCAGTGTTTTGATAACAAAGAGATGTACTGATATCTACTCATATTTCTGAACTTTACTAAGATACACTTAGAAAATATTTATATCTGAAAAGTCTATATCAAATCAATGCAGAAAGTATATTTCTGAAAGATGTGCTACAATTTTTATTTATAATCTGTAATTCACAAAGGTTGTCCTAATCATTCATTTAAATTAGCAGTTGTAATCAGGGGCGCAACTTTAGAAACAAACTTGTTTTATAAATTACACAAAATGAAAGGGATAACTCAATCCTGAGCTTAGAAATCTCAAGAGAAATTTTGTTGCATGTCAGAAACAATGCACATTCTATGTATGTAAAGAATTTTATATCAACATCATCAGGAATCTGTGTTGGGACCGGTCTTGTTTAACATATTTGTCAGTGGCATGGACAGTGGGATTGACTGCACTCTCAGCAAGTTTGCCGATGACGCCAAGTTGTGTGGTTCAGTTGATATACTGGAGGGAAGGAATGCCATCCAGAGGGACCTTGACACGCTTGTGAGGTGAGCTGATGCCAAACTTATGAAGTCAACCAAGCCAAGTGCAAGGTCCTACACCTGTGTCAGAGCAATCCCAGGCACAGCTACAGCTTGGGCAGAGAAGAGATTCAGAGCAGCCTTGTGGAGAAAGACTTGGGGGTGGTGGTCGATGAGAAACTTCAGCAGGTCGAAGGAGATGATCCTGCCTCTCTACTGTGCTCTCGTGAAACTTCACTTGGAGTATTGTGCACAGTTCTGGTGTCCTCAACATAAAATGGACATGAAACTGTTGGAACAAGTCCAGAGGAGAGCCATGAGGACGACCAGGGGACTGGAGCACCTCCCGTATGAAGACAGGGTGAGAAAGTTGGGGCTGTTCAGCCTGGAGAAGGCTGACTGGAGACCTCATAGAAGCCTTCCAATATCTGAAGGGGGATTGTAAGGATGCTGGGGTGGGACTCTTCATTAGGGACTGTAGTGATAGGACACAAGGGTAATGGGTTCAAACTTACACAGGTGACGTTTAGATTGGATATATTCTTTACTGTGAGGGTGGTGAGGCACTGGAATGGGTTGCTCAAGGAAGCTGTGAATGCTCCATCACTGGCAGTGTTCAAGGCCGGGTTGGACAAGAGCCTTGGGTGATATGGTTTAGTGGGAGATGTCCCTGCCCATGGTAGGGGGGCTGGAACTTGATTTTAAGGTCCTTTCCAACCCTAACTATTCTATGATTCTATAAGTTTAGCATCTGTGGTTGTGGAAAATGCAATGTTGTTCGATACTGATAAATAAATACATTAAAAAATACATTACTATTAAACTTAGTTTCTACAGTGGGCCAGATCTAGCACAGGAGCAAATCAGTAGAGCTCCATAGAAACTAAACTGTTCCTGACAATTTGCTCTGGATCTGGCCATCTATGTATCACTGAAACAATTTTTTTAAATGATTAAGTAAAGTACTGCACATACAAGACATCAATTTTTCTCATTGATTTTGTCCTGGTATTTGAGCCAAGCCTCAAAAAGCTTGAGCATTTTATGTATTTACAGCTCTCTGTTCACAAGGAATAATTCATTCACTCCAAACAAAATATGTTCCTGAAGCTTATAAACCCAGCGTTTTTCTAGATTAGATTTACAAATAGCTTCTTTGAATAAAAAGTTAGAAAATGTACTTTAAATCACTGAAACAAAACCAGAAGTCTGTTTCTTGATACTTTTTTTTTTTTGGCTTGTCAAACAAATAAGACAGATATAGATTATATTTTCCTCCCAAGAGAGCTGTTCCATCAGCACAGAGCAAAGATCAATGATGAATCATCATCTCGTAACAAAATATTTCCAGTGACAAAATGAAGAATATTGTTTTGGCTAAACATGTATGTAAGAAAATTCTGGTTTCCTGTTGATGTGCTTTTTTCTAACCAGAGAAATTGATTCAATCATTTCACAGGGAGAGCAGCCCTTCCTTTTTGGCTGATCAGAGGCAATTTCATACACAGGTCCAGCATGAGCAGAACCTACCTCTGATTCATTTCAAAGCCTCTCTTGTGTCACATTCTAACACAACGATAAAGAGCTATTACCTATATAGAAGAAAAATGTCACCCTCTCAGAGACCACTGCCTATTTGTTTAAACTGCTCACCTCCCTCGATTTCAACTGGTTAATAAAAAACTTCTTTCCCCTTTCTCTCAGAACATGTGTAGTTAAAGCTACCATACTGCTAGCTACAAGTGCTTTGCCAAAAAGCAAACAAGGCAGTTACTCCTCACTTTCCAGCCATGAATTTTTTCTTTTTACCAGACTGAGTGGCCTTTGGCTGAGCACAACATCCAGAATAGATTGTAGGTTTACTGGTATTGGGGGCTACCTTTTCAACATATCTATAGAGAACTTTGTGACACTGGTTAAAAACACAGCTGATAAAATATTTGCTGTAAAATCTTACAGAGTGATGGATAACTTAATATGTGAAACACCAACAATAATTTTGACAATGGAGGGGTTTATTCCCATTTTAATGATGAGGAAAAAATGAGAAAGAGAAGACACAGTTCAAAAGCATGAGAACGACTCAGAGAGTGAATAGATGTAGACTGAGTTGCAAACCTAGCTCTGTCCCCAGTGAAAACTAATGGTATTTAGGAAACATGAATGGGGTTTGTGTTCAAGTTTTAGAGGGACTACAAACTCGAGAAAACAGGCTTTAAAGGCACTGTTCACAGAAGTTCTCAGAGATGAAATCACCAAACACAAATCTCAAATCCCTCTGCCAGGTGTCTCTTCACTGGCAAGGCAACTAAGCAGTAGTCACTGGAACCATGTGACAAGGACTTCTTGTCAAAATAATGACATTTGGAACACCGTTTATTTCTGAATCAACTCACAGAGGCATATTCAGTCATTAGATTTTCCTATTACCACATTAACAAAGCTTCTGCAAATTCCCTTCATAAAAATTTCATATTTTTGTTTGACCGTTTTCGGGGATGTTACAATATCATCTCCAAGATCCGTATTTATCAGCCTTGAAAAAGCTGACAGCAGTGTGGGCATTCCCTAAGGAAGTGCAAGGCATCCGTCTTAATATCTTTTCTTGCTGCACAGCTCCACATTTATAATTGCGGTTTCCCTATTAGGATCATAGAAACATAGAATAGTTAGGGTTGGAAAGGACCTTAAGATCATCAAGTTCCAACCCCCTCTGCCATGGGCAGGGACACCTCCCACTAAACCATGCCACCCAAGGCTCTGTCCAATCTGGCCTTGAACAGCGCCACAGATGGAGCATTCACAACTTGCCTCACCAACACATGCCAGTACCTCACCACCCTCACATTATGCCCATTCATTTACATCAACAAGAATGCATATGATTCCAACTAGCAAAATACTTTGAAAAACAAGAATGAAGAGGTGTCTTAGAAAGGTTAGGGAATACACTCACCACAAGGTGAGTAGCAAAATCAAATCTGCCTACTGTCCTATCTTATACTTTATCCATGAGGTAACATCTGAGGCTCAAGTATCACGAATATAGTTCCAGGTTTTCTCCCTTGTATATATTAACTCTCCTGCCCCCCCTTTTCATTCTGAAATCTTGAGTTTCAGAGAGATTAAGCTAAGTAGCATATATTAACTATATAGCTCATTACACATACCAATGGAAAAAAAAAAATATTGGTTCTGAAACACAGAAGAGAAAAAAAAATAAGCTACGATAATGACTCAACTTATGGGCACCTTATTTCTTTCTACCAAAAGAGAAGGAGCCCTTTAAAAAAAAAAACAAAAAAAAACATCTCATCTTACAGTTAACACTGCAACTTGCATAGCATGATCCTTTAACCCCCCTCAGCCATACTGGCTCCAAAGCATACTTCCCAAACTAAATTGCAATTCTTCATATAAAGCAAAACAATCAGAATATTTTTTTTTTGAAAGCTGAACATTCTATGGCTGTATCACTTGAACCCTTCTGTTATTTAACCCTTGTCAAGATTTAACATAACATGCTCCATTATAGCTCTAATAATCAATACAAAAATTGGGTTATTGAATGATTCCATAGTTATCCTTTACATTTAAGATCACAGAGGGCATAATCAATGACAAAATTTCTAGGATTCATTAACAGACTCTCTTTGTCAATGCAGTTTTTGCTAAGTAGGGTATACCTTAGTCTATGTAAAATGTGATTGATTATAATAAGTACAGTGTTCGAGGCACAAACCAGATTTTTTTCTGCAGTAGTGTTTAAGACAAAATGGCTAAAAACTTGTGCTCACCACCCTCCATCAGAAACAACTGACTTTCTAACTATGCTTTTGCTATGAATAATGCATTCTTCTAAATCCTCCCAAAATGCAAAGGAGAGGCCCTAGAACTAAATAGCTTTCTCCGAAAAGTTTGTAACTTCTGCGCTCAGGTTTCATGTTCACCTCATTTTACCCCACCCTCCACATAGAGCACACACATGCATTACCTCAACTTTTTTAAAGCTTCATTAGCCATTCTGTAATAAGACTGAAATTATCTTCCCAATATAGAATTAATCATCCAATTTTCCACAATATATCACTAAAGAAAGTAAATCCCATTACATTTGCTATGAAGAAGTTGTAAGCATAGAAACCTTAGCAACTATCCATTGATTTAATGGAAACATCCTACCAATTTATACCAGCTGTGAATATTGGTTACTGTGTCTAAAAGTGTCCAGGCTGCACTTGCAGCGGATTCTCCTGGAAGGCATGCTGAGGCACATGAAAAACAGCAAGGTGGTTGGTGACAGCCAGCATGGCTTCACTAAGGGGAAATCCTGCCTGACCAATCTCGTGGCCTCCTATGATAGGGCTACGGAACTGACAGACAGGGGTAGAGAAGTTGATGTCATCTACCTGGACTTGTGCAAAGCCTGCGACACTGTCCCACATGATATCCTTGTCTCTAAGTTGGAGAGACATCAATTTGATAGGTGGATCACTCAGTGGATAATGAACTGGCTGGGTGGTCGCATGCGAAGAGTTGTGCTCAATGGCTCAATGTCCAGCTGGAGACCAGTAAGGAGTGGTGTCCCTCAGGGATCTGTGTTGGGACCAGTTTTGTTCAACATCTTTGTCAGTGACATGGACAGTGCGATTGAGTGAGCCCTCAGCAACTTTGCAAATGACACTAAGCTGTGTGGTTTTGTTGATACGTTGGAGGGAAGGAATGCCATCCAGAGGGACCTTGACACGCTTGTGAGGTGGGCTGATGCCAACCTGATGAAGTTTAGCCATGCCAACTGCAAGGTCTTACAGCTAGGTTGGAGCAATCCCAGGCACAGCTACAGCTTGGGCAGAGAAGAGATTCAGAGCAGCCTTGTGGAGAAAGACTTGGTGGTGTTGGTTGATGAGAAAATGAACATGAGCTGGCAGTGTGCACTGGCAGCCCAGAAAGCCAACCGTATCCTGGGATGCATCAAAAGGACCCTGACCAGCAGGTCGAAGGAAGTGATCCTGCCCCTCTACTCTGCTCTCGTGAAACCTCACTTGGAGGATTGTGTGCAATTCTGGTGTCCTCAACATAAAAAGGACATGGAACTGTTGGAACAAGTCCAGAGGAGGGCCCTGAGGATGATCAGGGGACTGGAGCACCTCCTTTATGAAGATAGGCTGAGAAAGTTGGGTCTGTTTAGCCTGGAGAAGAGAAGGCTGCATGGAGACCTCATAGCAACCTTCCAGTATCTGAAGGGAGCCTGTAGGGATGCTGGGGAGGGAGTATTCATTAGGACTGTAGTGAGAGGACAAGTGGTAATGGGTTCAAACTTGAACAGGTGACGTTTAGATTGGATATGAGGAAGAAATTCTTTACTGTAAGGGTGGTGAGGCACTGGCATGGGTTGCCCAGGGAAGTTGTGAATGCTCCATCGCTGGCGGTGTTCAAGGCCATGTTGGACAGAGCCTTGGGTGACATGGTTTAGTGGGAGGTGTTTGTGCCCATGGCAGGGGTGTTGGAATTCGATGATCTTAAGGTCCTTTCCAACCCTAACTATTCTATGATTCTTTGATTCTTTAAATTTCTGCTTAACTTAAAAAAAAAAAACCATATTTGGTAGCTTACTTGCCTTTTAGTACTTGCTTATGTGATTATTTGCATTTCATTTTACAGGATTAGTATAAAGATTTCAGATATATTAGTAGCTCTGTAGAGGGACACTTCCATCCAATTGACAGAAGGGGCTTCCATGTGAAACTGAAATCCCAAAGAAGGAAGGAGGAGAATAAATGGGAATCATCCAGGCACTGTTTCTGCTGTGCATACATAACCTTCTGTTAGATACTATGCTCCTCCCACTGTCCAGTACCTTCGCAGTTTCCACATTTGTCTGGTGTTTTTACACCATTCTCTTCTCATCTGCAGGACACATCTCTGATGTGTCCCATAAGACGTGAATATACTCTCATTGGTGGTTAAAGTTTGAAATCCATTAATTAACTGGATTATTTTGTTTAGATGAAAGAATTTCAACTGCAGTGTATGTATGTAGAAGAAATTACACATGATTAATGGACAATTTACATCAACAGGAAAATTATTTTCATAGTCTCACCTTTATATAAAGAAAATATGATACCCCAGATCTGCACTCCAATTATTTCTTATCTCTGTGCTTTTAAACAAATATGAAAGAAAACATTAATACCACTGCTTGTTTTCAAAATATAATCAGTATCTCCTTCAGTCCTAATGATCATAGGAAAGAGACTAATCAGGAATCCCTATTAGATGAATTGATATATGCTTAGTAAAAGAAAGAGGTGTTGCTGGACTAGTCTTCCATTTTCTAGCAAATGCTCTTCATTCTAGTTCAATGGACAAGGAAATTATTGTTGTGCTGTAACTTCCTATTGGAAAAATTGTGCCTACAGCCCAAAATACTGATCCTCTGCAAAGGTTTTAAGGAGCGCTTGTCTAGACAGATTTTACATAGGACTGAACTGAAAAGACAAGTTTGAGCTGTGGGTTTCGAGGCCACATAAACTCCACACTAAGTTTGATCTAATAAACAATACCCGGAGTCTTCTAAATGCCACTAAACTCTACAAGATCTTACAAACGCTGAAGCTGGAGCAGGCAGAGGGACTGCATATGTCTACACCGTAGATGTGTCCTCAGAAAAATGCTGAGGAAAAGATTCTGGGGAAATGTACTGCCTAAAAAGAACCTGAGTGGCAAAGTTCTCTCCCATTGCCTTCCTTCTGCTGTGTACCATAAACTTCCCATTGTTCATTTTTCTAAATAAACAGAACTTCATAAAAATAATCCGTTCCATTAAGAATATTATCTAAAACCAGAAATAACCTATGTAACCCCAAATATTCAAATGGAGGAGGGCTTTTTAATATGTTTTTGAACATTACTGGATTATGGCCCTTTTCTATACACTATACACATAATATCACCACAAAACAAAGTATGCTAATTTATAAACAGTTTTTATAGTAAGATGGGGAAAATTGCTTGTATTGGGATTTGGCAACAGACAAGTGTTTTACATTAATAAAAAATCGGATTATGGCAACATTCTTTCAAGTCTTTGAGGAAAGAAAAAAAAAATCTGGCTTAATTTGTTTTGCAACAAGATTTCATTTTAAACTGCACCTTAAACTAAAATATTGGCTATGCCTGACATACAATAAAAAAAAAAAAGATTTTGTAAAATACAAAAAGGTAGATGCCCTTCTATAGCAGCCAGTTGAATCTAGAATCTCAAAGAAATCTTATTAGCAAGTAAAATCTGACTTTAGTAATTGGATGAGAATCAGACTGCAGAAAACATCAATACTGATTTACAAATCACACTTTATCTTATCTGATACTACAGCAATGTTCAATATAGTATTGCAGATTAAAGCATTATGAAGGGAATTTTCCCCCAAGACACAACACTTGCATTTGAACTGCACAGTAATTTCTGCCCACAAAATATCTATTCCTAAACAAACTGAGTTGTAGGATTTGACCGTATTTAATTATGTAAAGTATAAACTTACAATGTGAATCCTTAAGAGATGCGCACATCTGGTGGTTAGCAGGAGAGAAGTCCTTACTTGCACAGCCAATGGGAATCCTAACCAAAGCCAAAAGCTTCCTGCCCCACCACAGACCTTGCAGGATTTGCATCAGTTAGATGTAGACTAAACATGAAAAAGAAACCATGTGTTTAAGAAAATGATTAGTTCGTACAATATCTTTCCATCAATTCCTATCAATTAATATTTAGTTCCACAGAAAGAAAATATTTTCTTTCAGTCTTGCTTCTGTAAACAACTATATTCCTTTTTAACGATTCAGTTTCGGTCTAATACAGGGCGCCTGAAAACAAATCTTAACTTTATACCATCTCAAAAAAGTTCATGTAAGATCTAGGAGATATATATATGTATCTTATAATATATATCAAGAAACAACTTCACTTTAATTGTTGGAACATAACTACTACCATGAAAGTCAGATCATATAAAAATCTATTAGCGGCATGTCTTTTTAAAACTTTGCCTAGAAAATGGCTGTAGGATTTTCTGAAGATTTCACTGTGATGATATCACTATTTATTAACTTGCCTTTGATGTCTTTTTCTTCACCACATGCTCTGAAATACGCCATTATTATTCTATTAATAAAGACCCATTTTTTGTCCAATTTTTAGGCTGAGCATTGTTAAAAGGTGTCAAGAAAGATAATAACATTAAAAATATCTCCAAGTGAAAGAACTGTCTGGGGAGTTATAAAAAAGATACAACAACAATGATATTCAGGTGTAACAGAAGTCTTATATACAAAATATTATAGCATGAGAGAAAACTTACTAATAGTAAGAAAGAACATTTTTAAATGGGTATTTTCACTGATGCATTTTCAATATACTGCTGGCGAGAGGTTGTGACTGAATGAGTTCTCAGAAATAAAATATGCAAATACTTCAGATGATTTTACATTCAAAAGAATTTAAATATTTACACTGTGTGATTATTTTGAAAAAACAATTGTTATTATTGAATCCATACTCTATTGCAGAATCCTGAGCACATGGTGGGTTGCAAGCTGCACATGAATCACATGGGTTTGAGTCTGGAGCTCACCCTCTATTTTTTTAATAAGCTGCTAGTCTTGTTCCATGGCTAGGTTCCTATGTGCACTGAAAACACAAATCAATACAGTTTTCTTATATGATGATTTTTTTAATTATAAGCATTGTAAAGCACAAAGGCTTTAAAATTCTTAGATGAAATTTGACTAATAAGGTAGTCCTTAATGAAATGTTACTGTTCTAATAGATTAATATGCATGGGAAGCTGAAGTTCACAAAAAACATAGTACTTCTCCCAGAGTTTCTGCATACCAATATAACCAAGCTTGAGCGGTCTGCTCTGATCATTAAAGCATGCTTCTACTTTACAGTCTTACCGTTTTAATTCCTCATGGAATGATGCAAATAGAAAAAATGGGAAACTTTTGAATTTTTAGCTTTGATAAGAAGCTACAAGTCAATACGACAATTTTCATAAATGCCTTTTTATGCTACCGTTATTATATATTTCATAATGAAACTTCCAACGTATACAGACATGTAATCTTCCTCAATATAGTAAATATAGATTGCATACATAATACAAACACATTCAAAAACCACTATATTGAAAAAAGTTAAGTAGGTCAGCAAAGTCAAAGAATACAAATTCAGGAAATGCCAGAATTTTTAAATTCGAACTCCTACTATTTGAACTTACTTCAGGAGTTTTACCTGAGCTGCAATACTGATTTAATAATATATTCCTACTTCATCATCTTGCCAAAACATTTCAAATGACTTCTATATATTTTTTAAATTTTTAAAACTGTTTCTGCTTTAAGCATGTTTTCCACTGTATATTTTAAGGTTTTGTTTTCCTATGGGATATGAAGTTGCTTTCAATTTATATGATTGCTAATAGGTACTGTATTTACTTTCATAAGATAGTGTGATCTGTCTTGATGAATATCTAATTGTACAAAGTATACATTTATGTATCTATTTATTCATATTCATAAACTCTAAAATAAACTATAAATAAGCCATAGCCAGTATAGTTTATTCTTGCATTATTTTCCTGGTATTCTATGTACTCTACTAAAAAGTAGAGTCCTGTAAGAATACAATTCTTTTTCTCACTTTTGACTACCAGCAGAAATAGAATAATGAGCTAGCTCGACCTTAAGTTTGATCCACTGCATCACCTCTTTCTCACTTTCAATATACCAGAAAAATATATACCCACTCATTTATTTGGAAAAATAACATCTCATTTTTTATACTAAATCTAACTTTTATTATGCTATCTTCAGACCCAGGTAGCAGACTGTCCATTTTATTGAGTTAATACCCTGTTCCACATTTATATCAGAAACACAGCCTACTATATCAAAAACAGAAGCCTGATATTGCTCCCAGTCCAATCAATAGCAAATTTGTTATAGACTTAATTACAGGATGGGGAGTATCTTTGGATAGCTACATAGGTACATCTACATAATCATGGCACTCTCTGCACTATTCAAAATAAACAAGACTGGGAAAGAGACTTTTATGAGAAAATATCATGCATAATTTACCATCTTTAATATAAAAAATCAAACCAAGAAACTATGTCCTCGGATAAATCTCTGCAGAGCAATTCAAATGGACTCATGTCCAAAGTGTTACAAATCTGCAGGTGAGAGCAGTGCCTGAGTCCAAGTCTCTACATGGGCTTCCTCTTGCTACAAACTATGTGTAGAAAGCTACTTATTTTATGAGCAAAGTATACATGGTATGTCTTGCCTTTGGCATATTTTCTTAAAATATCTTTCATATATGAAATATCGTATTCAGCTTTGTTTCCACCACAATTCTGTATTCTAGGCCAAATAGAGATTGATGTCATATACACTAATCTACATTCTACACATAGTGTATCTTCCACAGTGATGCTGAGGTCAGGCCTCTAACTTTGTAGAGCAGCGATGGCCAAAATTCTGATTTTCAAAAGTACTTAGGTTTGCTGCTATGTCTAGAGTAGCAGTTAATAGGCAAGTATCATAATTTAGAAATCTTGGTTTGAATTTCACAGATGAAGTCTAATACCAGAAGACTACTGTAATTTATTTCAAAATTTACATTTTATATGTAGCATCCAATACCATGAGAAAATTTTATATCACATTCCAGAAGTCACAAAGTATTTGATTTGTAAGAGGCAGATTGTCAACATATGTAAGGAGCACTACCCTTTCACGAAAGGATCAAAGCGTTCGAAGTTTTCATTAGAAAGTTCCTAGCTTCAAAGGTGCCAAGTCTATTATGCCAGTTCTATAAAGATACTTTACTGATGCACTGCAAGGCTGTAAAACATAACAGCAAACAGCTGGTCATAAAAGAAATTTATGATTATGGATTATACTGTGGTTACATTTTGAAGTAAAATGGCGACTGCTTATGAAATCAATTCTGTCACACTTTGAAGAAGACAAAAGTTGTAAAGCAAACTAAAAAGTTGAAATATATAATATTTGTGTCAGAGATGACGGAGTGGTAGGCCAGTAAAGGCAAAGGATTCAAGTCAGTCCAAGTAAGCCACCATCACTCCACTCCTGATTTAAAAATTATTTGCCTCAGACCCATTTTCACAGCTCCTTCTTTGTTCGTCTTGTGTTGTCAGTTTTACTGACTTCACCAACACCAGAGTCTTCAAAATATCTACTTACAGAAGCAAGAAAGTCCGATTTCTTCCATTTGCAAATGACTAAATTCTGAAGTATGGGATGCATTGCATCACATTTCAACTGCAGTCGAAGTCAAATTTCAAATTGCCTAACTTGTTTTATTGCTGTATTGTTAACTAAAGTTACCTGAAGTTAAGGTAGGGTTCCCTCAATTGACCTTAAATAACACTTAAGGCTGGAAAATAGTCTAAATCTCAAAGAGGTATGCAGTTTGCCTGCACCAGTGCAGGTGCTGCCTTAAAAAAATAAGCTCTTCCTCAGACCATAAGCTCCTGAAGGCCTTGAGGTCTTCTGTGAAACTTCCCCCTTTAACAAATCCCAGGGGAGCGATGTACAAAAAGTACTTCACTGGTTGAAGCAGGGGGATGGACATACTCCCCGCCAAGCATGTCCTGGTGCATGCAGTAACTCCTGTTCATCCTACGGGACAGCCACAGCTCTCTGCATGGTTCTCCAGGGAATCTGAGTATCTCAACGAGTTGACTCAAAGGGCTCTTTCAGGATGCCTGTATTTTGTAGAGACTGCCCAGAGATCCAGCATACAAAGTGCAGGGGCTCCGAGTGCCCTGCTGAAATCAGAAACCTCCTATTCAATGTGTGACTCAAGTAGGTTTGGCACAAACAATCAAAATCTAAACAAACTGCAAGAAAAATACATCAGGCAGACTTCAATACCAACTGAAGTTTAAAGTTTCTAGTCAGGTAATGAGGCAACATTCAGTCGCATCAGTTACAGTGATTCTTTTAAGTAAAATTAAGTTCTCCTAAATGTGACTAAAATTTAACATATCTTTAAACACAAAAATCCCTGAAAAAAAAGTCATTGTTTTCTTGCAGTTTTATGTACTGTATTTCTCTTTAATAGCATGTTTGCATTTGATCTATTGTATTTAGATATACATAACACCTAACAGTTTTGTCTACAGCAATTTGGTTTTTTTAAAGACTTTTTAGGATATAAAATTTATTTCAACCTTTTGAACCTGATCATTCTGCTCTGGACCTGTTCCACCAGCGTCTGTAAGGAATATCTGTTCCATCCGGAATCTACTGAAATCTAACACCTTTCTTCACTCAGTTACCATAATTGATTATAGTATATGATAAACAATTGGAATCCTCAGTAATTGCCATTTAAAGAATTAAGCCTGCAAATTTGCAGCTGTGCTTTGTTTTGTACTGCCTTAGTGGCTATCCTTTGGCTTTTTTGTATCAGGCGGATTAGTATAGAGGAGCCATAGGACCAATTTAAGCTCTAGATTGAGGAAATACCTTCTGAGAAAGACACATTACCAGATATACCCTTTCTATCAGCACTCCCAAAACAATTATGTCAGGTAGAAGGAATTCCTGGTGGGAACAGCTGTGAAGAGGCAAGTACATAGAAGGAATGAAAAGAGGTTTGGCCAGAGTGTCCTTTTAACCCGAGCACTCCTCAACCTTCAGAGTGGCCCCCTTCCAGCTGGGAAGACAGGCCAAATGCCAGGACCAAGGTCTGCGCCAGACCAGCACTGAGCAGGGGGTCTCTATTTCCTGTTTGTCTGGGTCACACTACACAGCATAAAATCAGATTGCATTTTTCACTCTGGTGGAAGTATTTGGCCTAGAAAGGTGAATAATACACTACAAATTTTAAACTAACTGAAAGAATTAGGAATAGTTTTAAATTATTCTCTTACTAAGATGATGAGGACCAGAAGGACCCCTAGGAGTAAAGCTTTGAAAGAAGGGAATGTAAAAAATAAACAAGACTAGTAGAAAGTCTGCTTTTGGATCTAAATAAATAAAACTGAAACACAGTGAGGCGCATGCTGTTTTAAAGGACTCATCTGGGGTATAAAAGGAATAAGAAACCTAAATTGTTATTATGTCTCACTCATGAAGTACGAAAACATTCCACACTTTCACAGTTAGAGACATGAGTCTACTTCTCTAAGAGGAAAATAACCCTACTTCAAGAAACAGTTACATGAATAGTGTCATGTTATAATTTGTGAGAAGAGGGATGTATTTTTGTTGTTTGCAAGACTTTACTTGTTCTGGTTTTGTTTTTTAATAAAAAATGGAATTGAGGAGTGAAATATCTGCTGTGCTGATGAAAGCTAAGGTGGTGGAGAAGGAGAGGGTACCCCTGAGCCCAAGGGGCAGGTGACGAGGAGCAAGGACTGCAAACATTCCCATTGTCTGGAACTCTAACTGAACCACTAGAGATTTTTTTCTCCATTTCTATTGTTGCCCCTCCTCCTTCTCTTTCTACTTCTCTCCTCTCTTCCACCCTATTGCCTCCTTTTCTTTCATCCTTCTGAGGTGTGCCAACACCAGGGGAGAGGTCCAGAGCAGGACGGAAGGTTCAGCAAGTCTGAAATAAAAAAACATTACAAATAAAAGATAAAAAGGATCTAGGAATTCAAATGAACACACCCAACTCTTTAAAATAGGCTTTTCTCTGTTTGCCACTGCAGACTAGTGTGACACAGGTCTCTCTGACAGGGCTGATTTTGATCTTAAAAGATCTAAAAGTACAAAATAGCCAGTCTTATTCTGACTATGATGAATATTTACAACAATCATTAATATTTGTGACCAAGTATCAAGAATTTCTGAACCTATTTTAAAATCTAAGATAAAATGTCACATTGTATAGGATTTTAACTTGTGCATCAAATAAAAATACCAATAATTAAAAAATAGCATTCCTGAAATAGCTTATTTCCTCAAACTAATTATTTTTCTTGTAATCTTTCACAAGAATGCCCCAGAACATAATCTTCATACAGGGTCGGAGGACCACCTACTCAGCCAGAGCATCTGGCAGAGTAAGACCCAGACACATAACATAGAGAGCTTGGCTTACATGCCCCACCTGTATGGAGAAATTCAGTTTGTCCTCATCTGTACGCTAACAATCTATGATCATGAGACCATGGTCATACTCCTGTGACAACACTGTGCTCCTAACTCTGAGGCAAGACACATGACTGAAAAAGGAAACATTATGGTGCTTAAATGAAACAACAAAAAAAGGCAAAAATTTCATGAAGTCATTGAAGGCTTTTATCCCTGTTTTATGTGGATACTGATCAGACAATGTATTTTTGAGAGACAGTACAAAAACCTAAGGTAGAAATACGGACACATTGCAAGGAACAAAGGCGAAGAGCAAAAGGTGGTGAAGGAAGCTACAGACATAGTAGCTGCAGCTAACAGTTTACAGTCCCCAGAGCATATTACTGCGCTTATTTGAAACAGTTATTTCAAAGTGATGAGAACTCCAACTTCTTAATTCATCTCAAATCTGACAAGCCCGTAAGATTTCCAAATCTGTGTAAACCATTATAATGTGGCTGTTAGAGCTCACAGCTGCATCTTACTTTATTACAGTAGTAATGCTATTGGGCAACTAACTCTTGCTATGCTGACTTTTGTGCTTATTCCTATAATACCAAACAGTTCATTTCTAATTTGGATTCAGCTTTTGATCCATTTCATACTACGCTGTCAGTGAAAAACACAGCCTGTGAGAACAGTTCATGATATTTGTACCCACAATCAGAGAATGCCATTCTGAGAATAAGACAAACCCTATGGTGAAAACACGTACTCTGCATTCATATATTTCCGTACCTGTACAAAATCGTACAGAAAGCCCAAACACATACTGAAAAAAATTCATAACTTGTGAAGAAAAAGAATGTTACATCATACTAGTCAATGGCGCAAATTAGCCAGTGGTTTTCATCCTGCTATTCACAGTGCCTTGGGACAGTTCCAAAGCAAGTCACTGAAACAAACTTTTTCTTATGAGGTGATTTATACAAAGGTTAACACTTGGGCTTATAAAATTCCAATCTTCTCTAGAAAATTACTGGACACAAGAAAAAATATCTATCTGGGTAGTAAAAAATAGAGGTTTTACTGGAATCTTTTATAACAAACATGCATGCAATGATACTAGCAGGATGCCATCAATAGCTAAATATTTAACTTACGTTAACTGGATCACCTAGTTCACAAACAGCTCAAGCCCATGGATTTTAGAATAGGAGTCTGTGAGGAGTACTCAATGAAGCATCGGGTTGTAGAATTACATTATATGCAGTCAGAAAACTGGGTGAAGCTATATAAAAAAGGTGTGAAATTATGGGCCCAACAGAAATCTCAGAAATCTTTGGGAATTTTGTCACAGTCTAGAACCAGTTCAAAGTGTTTAGTAATACATCTGCATTTCTGCTAAAAAATTACTGCAAAAGTTGAAAAAAAAACCAAAAACCTTAAAGCTATGAAGATTCATTCCAAAATAAGCTTTCAACCATATATTTCCGTAAGAAATTAGCATTTCAACAGATGAGGTGGTCGTGGGGATGCATGAGATGCATCTCCTCTAAGTTCATCCATCAAAAAGTTAGGAATCTAGTTTAAATGTCCCACTTAGGTTCTCTTTCATCTGTAAAGAAAGAGAGATATTTCAGAAAGGTTGTTCATCTCAGCTATCCATAGATGCCACTCTTGGGATGTAATCTATGATTCTCTTGAGGTGCCTATACATCTCCATTGACTACAAAGCCTTGAGCAACCGTGTTAGACTTCAGTGACTAAATTTAGATGGCTAAAATGATGACTAGCTTAGCTCTGAAAACCTATTTCTTAAACAGCAAGGTTAAGTGAGATAAATTGAGCCTTTTGCGTGAATCACTTTATCAAAAATCTACAGAAAGAAATGTTTTGGCATGAAATTTTGACCAGCAGATGTATGGCTGGTTTTCATAGGACCAGGGTTTGATTCTGCACCTTCTGTTTCAGTATCACATACCAGAGCAGAGCACATGCTGATGAATGGTAACACAATATGCTTTTCTCATAAAATATAAACAACAAAAATTGCATCAGTGTCCTGATGAGCTATCCCCCTAAAGCAAAAGTGACATAACATCAAAATTTAAATGTAGTTTGTCTTTTTATTGTGCATAATGTACACTAATTGTCTACAACTTACAAGTGATCAACTAGAAGATGTTAATCTCTTCAGTGCCAGTCTTGCAATTGTCCCATTCACAGAATTCCCATTTAACTGGAAGTTGTATATGCAGGAAGAAAACATAATTACATCCTTCTTGCTCTGCAGTTTGGGGGGGAGGAGGGGGAAGTGGATGTGAAATTATGCAGTAGAGAGAACATCAGAAAATTGACCTACTGTGCAACATCGCACTGTGAAATCAGTGGTAAATACAAGACGAGAAATGAGATAATAGCACTGATATTTTTGTTACTTAGAATACAGTATAATTAATCCCTTTTATAGGTACCCAAACAGGAAGTTTTGTTTTAATTACAGCTTCAGGGTGTCTATTTCATACACAGTGCATGACAGTTTGTACAGCAGATTTTCAAATGTTCTGCAACTTCTATCCTCATATTTATCAGGAGAAGGATCTTTTGATAAAATATTGTAACTAGGTAGAATGCCTTTTTTATAAAAAGTAACTCTGAATTACAGATCAAGCACAGAAGCATGATGCTGCAAATGCTAAAAGCAGTGTTTCCTTATAAAAAGGCAGTGAGTTACTACAAATCCCTCTACCCATAAGAAGAGCTGTTAGCATTCAGTAACCCTTGCAGACCCGGTGTGAAAAATGCACAAAACTGTCTTTGTTACATTAATGCATTTTTTTTTTATTTATTCATATTGCTCTAATAAAGAGGATGACAAGGGTGCTGCAAACATTTTAGTATCTCTGAACTGTATTATAACACAACCAAACAGAAAGAAGGACCAGCACTCTCAATAACACACAAATTTAATTCTTTGAGACTGTACAATTCTTAAGCCAGCTTAAAAATACTGCATGTAAGGTATATATGTGCTGTGCATCTTCCAAATTGTAAAGTTACCACTGTTTAACAAGATTTGTCTTGTATCTATTTGGCATAGGTGCTGTTCAGCCTCTATGTAAAATTCTCAGCAAAACCAGACACTGACCCTTTACTGAATGAGCTGTGCTTGTGCAATGTTTTTCTACAGAACAAATTCAGCTTTGCTTCAGTCAGGTGAAGAACACCATTAATATTTGATTCATGCCAGATAGCCTCTTTTTCCTGACCCTGCACAACACAAAGCACATGCCTGACTCAAGGGAGATCTTGATGAAAGCAACTGACGTGACTGAGCAGGCTATAATGCAGTTGGTATGAGGCACAGCTGGAAGACTGGGACCTGACTTTCACCAAGATGTTTAATAATTAGCTAAGTCCAATACTTATCATTGAATTCTGCATGATTTCTCATTCTTTAAATAATAAGAATGTCCTGTACTAACTTTTATAAGCTTTAGCTGTCCAACAGACTAATAGCAGTTCTCAGAGGACCACGTACTTGCTCATGTAAAGTTTCAGCTGTTTTCAGAGCTCCATATCGACTTGGTTGCTCAGAGACTGCATGTCAGTCACTGATATCACAAGACCACCTGGGAAGGGCCATGAATTTAATCCAAATTTAATCAGAGTTTTGGGCATTTAGGACGAAAACTCACGAGTGTGCAAAGGAAAAATAAAGAGCCTGGGGACTGTCATTCGTATTCCTCCATCTTCATACCCATTGTTGGTCATCACCCATATGAAACTCACCTCTTGTTTTTCAAACCTCTACGAGCCAAGTCCTAGTAGAAATCACATTTACCACCATAAACATGAAGAAATTACACCAGAGCAAAAAGCTTTGTTTCAGAGATTGAAATGCAACTGCAGAATGGTTGAGCTCTGACATTCTGGCAGGACAGCTGGCACACAAGGAGCCTGCACTGGATGCTGGGGAGGCACATGAAGGAGTACCGCAGAGGCAATTTAACTCTGCAGCTTCTGTCAAGCAGTAGTAGATAATGTCAGTGTGTATAAATTTATTACACAGAGAAAGTTAAACTATTTTTTCTTAAACAAAAGCATTGGTTAAGCCCTAAAGGATAATTAAATAATATAAGATTTCTGTTAATTTTCCATCATGCTTAATATATATCTAAAAATATCTATATGATTCTATTTGCCTACCTTTTTATTCCAGAATATCACAATGATAAAAATAAATTAATTGTATTCACACTAAGCAACCTGAGATTTACTTAGTAATTTGAATACCTACTTGATTGCTTGTTTTAATTGTTGATAAATGATTGAGATGGAAAAATCATAATTCATTGCGTAAAAATAAACTTCCTTAAAAAATACTTCCAAAAACATAGTATAAATGCTTTTGAAGGATTAAATACATTATAGAGATTAAAGTGTCATTCTGAAATAGCAAAGAGTAAAGACAAAAAAATAAGTTACAAATAAATGTGTGTAAATGCAAAACAATAATCTCCAAGCCATTTTACTCTGGTAATTGTTCAAAGATCATAAAATAAAATCGGCAAATTAACAAAGGTGAAAATGTTATACTGTAACCTTCAAACTGTTTAAAAGTAGCATTTTGTTTCCTTGTGTCAGACTGGATCTGAGTACAGGGAAGCTACAAACTGGATGACTATGTAGACATATATTTAATAATTTTCATCAGGAAATACTAATCTTTAGCCTGCTGTTCAGAAATTCTGTAAGTACTTAAACATGAAGGATTTAGCTCTAGAATTTGACAGAGCACTGCTTCCTGTAAGAACGCCAAGGGAAGTTAAAAACATTAATCTGAGGGCAGCCTATCAGTCTTTACCATTCTACACTTCAAACACTATTAAGCTTTTTTATCTTTTTATCTTTGAAACCCACAATGCAGGTAATGATGAAAACGGGGGGGGGGGGGGGGGGGGGGGGAGACACCAAAACCAACAAAACCAAAACACTAAAAGATAAATAATCTGCTTTTAGAATAATGCTTTAGAAGACTAAAGAGCAAAGATATAAACAACCTGGGAAGAAATTAATACAGAAAATATATTTTTAAAAGCACTGTAACCAACTTTCACATTTATTCCCAATGGAAGACAGTCCCTGATACAGCATTGGCTCAAGCCCATGCAGGTTCCACTAGATGGTATGAATACAAAATACCAAAACAGTAAGCTGAAGATTCTTGGGAGTCAGAGTGTGTCAGGAGAAATTCCTGAGGGTCCTTTGCTGTTACATTCTAGCCAGAGAAATTCAGACAGGTTAGGCAGAGCAAAGGGAAGGTCCTCACAGCATAAAGCCTGTTTCAACAGAAGGCGGCTCATCTGCAAGCGCAGCTCCACATGGAAACATTCAGGCTGATGTGAAAGCCGAGAGACTGGACTGCCATGCTTGCAGCAGAACAGACCAGCTTGGGCAATGGACCAGAATGCTGCCCTGCTTCTGCTGCAGCATGACTTGGGTCAGTCAGTCTCAGCATCCCTCCCCAGCACTGGACACGCTACCAGCAACCTCTCCCCAGTATGCCCAGCAAACATGAGTGTAAAGGGGCTGTGATTGCTCTTTAGAAATATACTCTGAAGAGGAGCAGAGATGTGGAGAAGGAACCTTACTGTTTCAGGACAGCACTGGCACAAACATAAAGGAGCATAAACTGTCCGAGAACAAATTTTGGACATGAATGAGCTTTCTAACAGCCTAGAGAGTGAGGCTCTGCCCAGCCTTTGAAAAGGTGCAGTAGGAGTGATGCCCCAGGTAAATTTAAACTGGAGCTTGCTGACTCTGCACAAATTAAGACCTGCCTAATATCACAGCAAAACAGAGCTGAAGACTCCACAGGCCTCTCTAGTCCTACCTCCTACGCAGAAAGATGTGAGAAGATAATGCTTCTGTTGCCAATTCAGGCCACTACAGTGGCTAAAACCATGTATTTATGAGTCAGTGCTATGGACACTACACAGTAACTTCTGTTCACCTGTTCATTTTTATTTGCTAGTAAGTGCTGCTAATAATAGTAATGGAAGAAGTAAAAAAAAAAAACAAAACAAAAAAAACACAAAACAAACAAAAAACCCCCAACTTTCCAAAGCTTTTAGTTAACATATCTTTATTAAAGGTATCTTAAATACTTGAGCTGTCCTGAATATCAAAACAGATATAAAGAAAAAGAGAAGATGTCATTTAAGCCTGGACACTCATCACTTCCAGGAGTTAGGACAGTACAAGTACATCTCATACTAAATATAAGGTAAGTAATTATCACTTGTAAAAACAAAGCTTCAATTCTTAGACAAAATTTTTATTCATCAAAAGTATAATTGTCTCTTACACTAACTATAGCTTTCTAAACATGCTTTCAACAGCATTAGTCATAGTATAACTATGGAAACACCAAGCTAGAACCAATTCCACCACCCCAAATCCTACTGTGCCCACATACTGCAGGAGGTAGAATTATCCTCTTTTGAACTTAGCTCCTCTATTCCTATTTTAAAGTTCCTATGCTATTTGATATATCATGCAACCTCAGACTGCACCAAATGAAATGCATGTATATTAATTACCATGCAACTCAGACAACAGGTGCTCTGCAGATGAAGTCTGGGTGCTGACCATAGAAAGTTTTAAGAATGGTCTTTCTCAGACTTCAAGATAAGACTAGGTGAGCAGGATTAGATCTTCAGTCAGCATCTATCTGTACAAAATTACTCACACAACATACCTGCATATTAGAAGAAAGGACGAAAGAACATCATTCTGGAAACTGCTAGCCCAGTTGCTTTATTTGACTGCTTCAGCAAATCAAAAACATTTTGCTTACTGGTAGTTCCACATAATTTAAAGAAAAATTTAAAAATAAGGAGGGATGAAAATAAAAATGGATGGAGGATAAAGTTTCAATCACCCAATGGATTGCTTTCAAATTAAATCATGAAAAAATAAGCAGGTTGAGTCTTCTTAAAATGAGGAGTACTGACCTAAAAAAATCATAACCATTTTGGAGAAGTCATCATAATCTATCATGCAAATACCTAGACAGTGGTTTTTAGACACACGGGTTATTGACCCCAATATACTGCCAAAAGTATTCCATCAAGTCAGAGCAGAAGCCATGCATGAGTATGCGCTACATATTTTTTATTACATTTAAGCTGGAAAAGGCCACTGTAAATATCTAACAGATATGTTTCTACAAAGACAAATTAATTTATTTTTCAGCAAGACTAATTGCACCAGAGGATGCTGAAGACTTGTTATATACACTACTTTAAAGGAAGCTGTTAAGTTACAAGAATGTAAATGCGTTAGCAGTCTCAAACTTCTGAACCATTTGTAGTCCTAAGAATTATTTTTGCTTATACCACAGTGAGAAAAAAAAAGTATCACCTGCAACTTAGTTTCCATATTTGAATACACAGCATATCTTTATAGTTATAGATCCCTAAAAGCTTTTTTGTAAAATACGCTAAGCAATCCCATCATAATGAAGTGAACAACAGAGAACACTGCAGATCCAAGCATTCAGCACTTCAACTTCAGCATAATATTGCACTATATCACTTTAGGGGGGGGGGATAATAAAAGAGAAAAAGAACCATCACCAAGAACCCCTGTCATCATCTGGAAAAATCTTTCAAATTGTATTGTAGAGAACCTATTATCCTATGGCTACATCAGGGGCAGCTTCTGTTAAGCATTTAAGTGCTCTCAATGAAAAGGAACAGTTTCTTCTCCAATCCTGAACTCTCAGTGACTGTCACGGAAAGTAACATTCCTTGTCGCCAGCAGCATTAATAATAATCACAACAAAATGAAACACCTTCAAGCAAGTATCTGCTTCTGATTAATCTCCATCTCAATGAATTAAATTCATAAGAGGCAACCTGCTGCCTTGTTTACGCCTTTTTAATATGAGAAGCAGAAGTCGGATATAAGGGGTTTGCTGCCCTTAAGGCTAAGAAATATGCCTCATGTGGCAGTGAGCCAGCTCTCTGAGGCAGCCTCCTTTTCTGCTTCTGTCACAGCTATTTTCTAATGGATAATTTTTAAACAGACGCATACACAAACACACAAGTCACCATAATACAGGGCCAGGGGTTTTGTTTTTGTCTAAAGTCCTGTAAGCATACCACTGTACTCCTTTAGAGGATCTTAAGGCTTCATCCAGTTTCTGTTTGTGGTTTCGTTTTGGGGTTTGTTGTTTGGTTTTTGTTTGGTTTTTAAAGGAAAAAGGGGGGTTCTGGATTCCCTCCCCTTCCCCTCTCTACAGCACAGCACAGCACAGCACACAGAACTCCTCTCTTCAAGCTTAACTGACCTAGGCTCAATTAGTTCAACATCTTACACATTCATCCAAGCAATCACAAAGCAGAGATATTTAGTTCAGTCCTCATGTGTACTGCACAGAAACCTTTACTTAGGGGTGGAAACAGATTTCTTAAAAAAATAAAAAAATAAAAATCCCACAATGTAATTTACACAGCGTGGTAACGCCTACAAGGAGATGAAGTACCTGCACTGGGGAGATGTTCAGTTGTTCACTTCATCTTCTGTTGACAAGGAAACCAAACTGCACTTCATTCTCCAGGAAAACCTTCCACTGCCATCATTTGAAAATGTATTTATTTGTATATATGGATATATCTATCATCATCATGATAATAATAACCATCATAAAATACTGCCGGCAAAAGAATAAAAAAGTCAAGGTACAAAATTTGCAAAAGTAAGGATCATCGGTTTGGCGTTCTGGTTTGCTTTGTTATCTTTAAGGAGGAAAAAAAAGTATTTAAAAATTATAACTGTAACACACTGCAAGAAAAGTTTCACATTATAAACAGGAATCAAAAACTGAAGAAGGAAAAAAAAAACACCCCTGCTAATTGCACTGTCAATAAAAAAGAAACAATAGCAAAAAATTATAAAATTAATATCTTGCTCTGTGGCTTCCACGAGTATTGCAAGATTACAAACTCTGGGTAAACACTGCTGCAAAATGCACTTGCAATTCCCATCTCTTTATGAAAAAAACCCTTAAAAATCACCCAAAAATAAAAATAAAACACCAGAGAAAATGCTCTGCAAAAAGAGTTAGAAACATACCTTTCCTCTTATCTTTAAAAAATAAGCATCATATTTCACATCGCTTTTCTGTGCCACAACAAAACCAGTTGCATATATAGATATATAGCTACTAAATGTATACCAGTTGTTGCTGGACTGGCAAGTCTGTATTATTAATATTATCATTTTTCATTCCCAGTGACTCCCGGCCCCAGCAGCACCTTTTGCTCACAGTTTAGTAACCATCGCATGCTAGGAAAAAAAAAAAAAAAAAGAGGAAAAAAAAAAAAAACAACAAAAAAACTTGTCATCAGCAAAAGATCAAATCCATTTAAACAATAATCAAAGAGGAAGGGAAAAAAAAAAAAAGAATTAAAAAAAAGGAAAAAAAAAAAACAGGACAAAAAAAGGACGACAAGAATGTCAGCGGAAAGGTACTCACCGAGCGCGAGTAAAAGGGAGGAATAAAAATGAGAGTTACTATAAAATACAGTATGGCGGTGGAAGAAGGAATGAGGCGCTTTTTTTTTCCTCTCCTCTCTAGTCTCTGCCTCCGGCAATCGCCACGTGATGCGCAGCCGGGCGGACTCGCACCGGGAGAGCGCAGCAGCGGCGGCAGCGGGCGCGGACCCAACCCGGACCCGGCCCGCCCCGAGCGGCTCCCGCCGCGCCCTGCGCTCTGCTCCGCACCCGCGCCTTTCCTCGGCAGGTGCCGCTTGTTCCAAGCTCGCTCCGTCGCTCTCTGGCTCGCTCGCATACGCACGCCCTCGATACACACACTCCCACTCCCACCGAGGCGCTGGTACGCAGCCGGTTGCGCGGGCAAGGTGCGGAGGCGGGCGCGTCTTGCGCGGCAGCGCAACTTCCTCGCCGGCGCTGCGCGAAGTTGCCGTCCGCCGCCGTCAGCTCGCCTGTTGCCCTTCGGCCGCCGCCGTTCTGTGCCCTGCCGGTGCGGTGCCGCTCCCCGCGGGACTGGGACAGGCAGCGGGCGGAGCGCAAAGCGGAGCGGGATTTGCCCGGGAGGGGGGTGCCGTACCCCGGCGGCGGCTGCAGTCCAGTGTGTGCGCTCGGGTTACCCCTCCTGCCGCTCCGGCGGGGGCTGGAGACGGGGTGCTGTGCACGGGGGTGACGTGTGTGCGCCCACCAGCTCGCTGTCTGCTCGGGGTGCCCGCCCTGATCTCCGCAAGTGCGCAGGGTGCCCCTCCAGCTCGGCGGGCGTGCGCCGGGGTACCCTGGCAGGCAGGACGCACTGGGGGGTACCCCATGCTTCCACACCAGTTCAGGGGCTGTGCAGAGGAGCCCAGCTCCTGTGGCTGCTGCTGGGGCGGGGGGAGTACAGGGGATTGCCCTGCTGCTACTCTTGCTTCGGGTGTGTGTACAGTGCAGGGTGGTTCCATTCCGTGAGCGGGGGTTGCAGTTGCTGTGCCACCCAGTAGTGTCTGGGCTGTGCTGCTCCGTCTCCTTCCAGAAACCGTTTCACGTGCAGCTGAGGAGAGAAGAAAAGGTACCAGCAGCCCCGTCTGTTGGGTGCTTTAGTCTGTTGGCAGCTACCCTGCTTCGTGGCCTCTCCTTCCTCCCATCTTTGCAGTGGCAGGGCTGTTGCATCCCATAGCAAAGTTACTGGCAGAGATGGGAAGGAAGCAAGTGTTTTCAGAGGGGGTCACTCGCTGGGGGTGCCTACCTAGAGCAACCCAGAGTCCCAAGCAGTGTGACCCCAGGTGGACATCCCACAGGGCATGGCAGGCAGCTGCCTTCTCCCATCATGGTGCCAGTGTTTGGGTTTGGGCCCTAAAGAACATGGAGCAGCCTTGAACCAGCTCTGTGGTTGTCCCGATTGCAGCTCTGTCCCCTTCCCGTTGTCAGACAAGAAATACATACTGTGTGCTACTGTTGCTGAGAATTTCTTCAAGATGCTTGCTGATCCCTTTTTAGCTTTCTTTTCTTGTCTCCTCATTAACAAACACAGCAGTTGCAGAGAGCAGCGTCTGGGGCTGGGCGTAGCTTTGCTCTGGCTCCTGCTGAAGCAAGACTTAGTGCAGCCCTGCCAAGCCCCAGCCCACTGTCTCAGCTCGGCCACAGGGGTCGTATCCTCTCTTCACTGGCCCCCAAAATATTGAGCGATAACAATCTCCCTGCAAACTTACTTAATTACTCCTTCAGCAGTAGAAGGAAGAGCAGTAACAGACATCTGTATGAGATAAATTAACAGAGAAATAGAAATGTGCATCTATAAGCCAGGCACTGTAATGGTGAGTGATGCAGATAATATTTCCCCCTTTCTTCCTCCCCCTTCTTCCTCACTTACTTTCTTTTTTAAAGCCCCTCTTTTTTTCATCCAGGTGAGGAGGCAGGAGATACTGTCAGGTTATTACTCCATAAAAATTACTGTGGCCAGTGAGAGGATGCCCTGCTATATAAAGGACTGGTGAGGGCACCAGCCTGCCTTCTTCACATCCTCACACAAAGCTTTTTTCCCCTTGTCCTGACTATTCCTTTCTTTCTTTCTTGTCCTGCATTTCTTCCCCAGTGTTTGCTGAAAATGAAAAGAAATGCTCCCTTTCTTCTTTGCTCTCAGCTTCTTTTATGAAGTATAGAAAGAACACTGGCCAAAGTTTAAAAATATATTTAAACAGTTACGTTTTCTTCCTTTTTTATTTTTTTTAATTTGTTTTTTATTTTGGCACTGGCCTTGTTCTGGCATTTCATACTATTCCTAGTTGTTCTCCCCCTGCTAAATCTGGCTCTCAGGGGTAGAGCTGTACATCTGAGAAGGTTTAAAACAAACCTTCTGAGGACTACCTAAAAGGAAGTCCTTAAAGGTACTACAAAAATCTACAATAAATTGAAATGATTTATATGAAAGCTAGCTGTACAATGTTTCACATACCTTTGACAATGACCTCAATTATATTGTCATAACAGTATCACAGAATATCACATCTTGAGTCTTCAGGTGTGGGAGATGTATTTCTTTGGATGGTGCACTCCAGTTAAATAGCATTAGGTCTGCATGCAGAAATACGGTTCAATGGCTGAAGTGGTTTTGAAATTATACTTAACATCAAAACATGTTTGCAGAACTGAGGGCTAAGTAACAATCCTGTTTTGTTGTTCCTTGTCAGTTTCTATTACTGTTTATGTAATTCTGAGCACATATGTCTTCCTGAAATAACAACAACAACAAAAGTTGAAGGATGGTGTTTTAATAATCCAGAGTTGTATAGTAGATCTAGTAGTAAATTTGGATATTGTTGGCACATATATAGGAAACTGGATACATACATTTCAGGCAGTATATGTTATCTATGGTTTACTCAGTTGATTCCAACAACTAGTAGTAAGGTAAACATGCAAATATATATCTTTTCAATGTGTATATATTGATTTGTTATACTATATAAGAGTTAAAAAAGTCAGTACAAAACATTGGGTAAATTTGGATGCAAACACTTAAAGGGACAGGGCTTAGGGGTGACTTTAAGCCCCAGGGAGTGCAGTTAGCTATTCCAGACCAAGTCTATAGAGATAAATCTAAGGGGGATCCAGGCTCAGAAGTAGTGCAAAAGGACTTCCTGCTACAGTTAGCATTGTAAATATTGTGTAAATGAACTGGTTCCTCTGGACTTAACCTTAGTTTTACCTAAGGAATTGCTCAAGTATAATCCTGTTACTTTTCTGCTTACAATCTATTAAGGTGAAGTAAGCATTAGGGAGTAAGAGCTGCAGGAAGTTTGGGCAAGATTATGTGTTTATAGGTTAAAGCAACCAAGTAAGAGCTTGGGAGAATGCTGTTTTCACAGAACCCCAGGAAGCCTTTATTGCTTCAGTGTCTTCTTTCTGATTACTCCTGCTGGAAGTTTCATCCAAGAGCAGTTGTACTTGATTCTGGACCAAAATGGGGGAAAGTTCAGCATATTGCACGCACTGTAGCTTGGTTATGTGCAGTGCTAACAGAGGTCCAGTAAAAGAATGCAGTTGAAAAAGAAGGAAAAGGAGTGTTGCTTTGATAATTTCCAGGGCATAAATGTTCATGTGAAATCCAATGCAGGCAAATAATGCAAAAAATGCCTGATGGCATTTTTTAGGATTTCAACTTTTACTTCTGCAGGACATCAACTGAGCTCCGTTGCAACATGGCTAATAGTTATCCTTAAAAGTAAACAAGAATTCTGGACAAAAAGTCAATGAACCAGCATGTCTGTGCCTCTGCTTTGGCTACCAGCACACAAATGCTTCCTGAGGTTCCCAAAATATTGTACTTCACAGCCAGTAGTCTGTGGCATATGCTGGACTTGCCATTCTTGTTAGTTATGCCATGCAATGCTAGTTTTTCACATCTTTTCCTTGCGTCTCTTCAGTGCCACTCCCTTCACCGTTCCTGCCCTCTCGCAGGAGCAAAAATAAGCACATACTAAAATTACCTCATTGCCTATAACCTATTTTTCTTGATTGCCTCTATACCCTCATCACAGGGCTACTGCTGTATATACACCTGTATATGCTTAGGCAATTTTCTTCTCTTTCTACTGATGCTAGTATTGGAGAAGCAGACTTTTTTTTCTTTTTTCTTCTTTATCATCACTTTCACTGCACTTGCACTTTCCTAAAATAAAGAAGCTTCTCTTTGCAGGTAGTAAGCAATTAGTTGGAACCCAGCACTAACATACTGGCTTTGCACAGATCCATCAGCATGAGTCAGCAGCCTGCAAGACTGAGCTCCAGTTGCCAGCAGTTACTACTAGTCTCCTACTGTACTGGCAGAACTCAGCTAAAATAATACCAGATGCAAAAATAGCAACAGTAATAATAACAATAATGATAAAATAATTAGTTGTCTTTGCAGAGACATCTGACTGTGCTTTAATGGCTAATTTGTATGTAAACCCTTCGAGACCATGTCGTGTAAATATAGACTTACGAGGTAGTGGGATTTTTTGGTTTGTACCATAACAACAGGAAAGGGAAGATTAGCTGACTGGCAATAAATGCCAAATGAAAATATTACTTGAAGTTAGCCAAGGTGTTACACTGTTAAAGTGTTGAAGAGAAAACTCTCAATTTCTCAAACTTTCAAATTAATACAGAGCTAGCTGTTGTTATTTAAATCTGTTTATGTCTTGGTTTGGTTTTGATTAAATTACTATACCTTAGAGAATATCAGACTGAACTACTTAATGTTTTTAAAATCAACTTAAGTCAGTGTTTGTAAATATGGGATATTACTTTAGACTGAAACATATTTTTTAAAGACTTTTCCTTCATCTGTTTTTCTCTGAATGTTAGCACTGTTGTTCTTGCTTTTTTTCTACAGAATCATTGCTAATTTTTCACTAAATTTTGCACTTTTTCTACTTGTCTTACAGAGGTTTTAAGACACTGTATTTATCTGTGTAGCAAAGCTAACTCACTTCTATTGCCACCTGCTCAGCTGAAATTTCCAAATGGCAGAGCACAGTGCAGCACAATGGATAATAAATGGCAGAAGAAATAAAAGCAAGCCAGCTCTATTTTAAGGAGGGCAAATAGAGTACCTGAATGTTGCACCTAATATGTAGGAGAATGGAATAAAAACCCCCAGAAATCTTTAACATTTTCATGGCACCCTTTTTAACTTCTTTTGTTAGATTAGAGAGGTTTTCAAGAAGGGGGAGTTTTTAACTATTGAATGCTTTGTACTCTGGAAAGTTTGATCTTTCAGTGCTGGTGTAGTATGCTTTTTGAAACAATCATGATCAGAGCACACGGCATACAAGCTTTGTGTCCTCAGAATTACTGTTTTCACATTCTATTTTTTATAATAAAAGTGGCATCTACACTGAAAATCAGTGAGAATCTGATGTACCCCAGACATCTTTCTAGTTTCAAAATTTTTCTCATTTGCTCTTTTAATTTGTTATTTTCTCAAAAGGTTTATTAACAAGTACCACTTATAACGAGCGTGTCTCAGTTTGTGAGTTTTGCAATAAATAAGTCTGGGAACAGTGTGAGGTGAGGCAGCTTATGATCAAATTTGGTGTTCTGCACCGTCTGTTCTTATGCATTAATTTTCTATATGACAATCTTTCCATAGAATGAGAATTCAAAGCATACTTTATGGCTGGTGACTGGCATTTATAGTTGAACATACCAACACTGAAAGCTGAGAGATTGCATTTATAGGGTTAATCAGACACAATACCGGAAATTGTGCCTTTGCAAGATCAAGTAGTGACTTAAGAAGAGAAGAATATGTGGTGCAGGAAGATTTAAAAGAGAAAGGAAAAAATTTAAAAATTCTGGCAATTTGAGAAATGGAGTCAGAGAGATTTTTAAAAAGGACATCTAAACTGAGAAACCTGATTTGGTAGAAACAATGGGAAGGAAGAGCTTTGTCCTCTGTGCATCAGATCCCACGTTCTCAAGTCGGACACCCATAATATGAACACAGAGATGTTTATCCCTCTATGCTGAGTTTAAGTGATTCAGCAACCAAAACAGGCTTCCGTGTCAGTTCATCTCCCTAAACTTACAATGATTGTTGTTCTTCTTGCCTTCAGCTGCTTTAGTTTCCAGAGATGTGAAAGCAACATGACCTACACACCATGTCCTCCTTTACTACAGGGCATAGTTTTGCGTTCTGAGTACCATTCGTGTGTATTGCATAAAGCAAGGGTAGATGAAGAAATAAATATGTGACTATACAGCTGGTCTTTATTATAATGGTGTGCACTAAGAGGTGAAATAAGGTTGCATGGCAATTCTAATCCAAGATTTTCCTGAAAATATAATTGTTATTAGAATTCCCCTATTCATAAACACATTTTTGTATGCAAGGAATGCACATATATCCATGCATAGGTGCACCTGCTTCACATAACCTGTTCTACCATTTTCTGGTTTTGACCCTGCATACTAGATATGAACAAGAACTTATCTTATCTAGCTAATGAGATCTGACATGATTGCAGTCCATAGCAGTATGGCTGGAGGCTAGAAGATTTTTGTGTGTGTTTTATTCATGTGTTGTCCAGGAGAGGACTGGAAACATTACATAAGAGTGCTAAGCACTCAGTGTCAGCCTCTAGGCAAAATACAGGTAAAGGACTCCTATTTAACCTTTTTTTTTTTTTTTTTTTTTTTTTAGAATGGAAAGACAATTTGTAATGGAGCATGTCTATCTCTAACCTCATCTGCCCTGCGTAAACACAGAGAATGTCTAGAGAGGAGAGCAGTTACTCTATAATTATGTCAGGTAAGTTAAAGTTAGTGATTTTGAAAACATATATTGGCGTGTGGAGTAGCAGTTTTTAATTTATCATCTCTTATTTTTATCTTGAATAATACAAGTTCTTTTTCACAATTACAGTTTCTTTTCTCCATCTCCTGCTTATCAAGTGTTATGTCCTAGGACAGCATCTCCTTGTTCCTTTGAGGTAAACCAGCCTATGAAACGATCTAGAAAATCTGTGCAAGACAGACCTCCCTTTCCTCCCCTTTCTCAGTGAAGCTGCACTAAGGTTTTTCAAGTTTTGCATTTGGCTCTCTCATATAGCTAAATCTCTGCACTGCTGCGGCTCTTTGAGCGCCTTGCAGCTTGTAAATGACTCATGCGGCACACTCCCTTCCCTGTAGCCAACATGGGGAAAGCCTGGAAAACTGTGCTTGGGAGTGATCTTCCTTCTGGCTTACATCACAAATTACTTCCATTACAGGATAATGGCCAAAGGCACAATACAGCCTGAAATACATAGTCATCATGAAACGTACAAATACAGTTGCTTTTAACAGGAATTGCATACCAACAGTAATTTACAATTTTAACCCCAAACTGCTTTCAAGCCTCTACCTTCGCAAACTTCAAAAAATTGATTTCTTTTGCCTATAGTTATAACTGGCAGTTATTATGTTTGATGTGAATGGACTATGTTTCAAGCAAACAGACAAGATATACAAAGGCATCCAAACTAATCCCATTATTTTCTGAGATTAGAGCAGCAGTTTGAGCACAAATGAATCTTGGAATATACGAAGATTCTTCAAATTAGCCAGCAACTTTAGGTAGGTAATTGTTGTAAAGTATTGTTGCACTGATACTCAGTTCAGTCTAAATTCCACTTACCAACTGTTGCCCAAACATCATCTCACTCAAAAGAAATCTGCAAATTTGCAATGTGTGTTCCAGTATAAAAATAATAACAAAAAAAGAAAATCCTAAATTGTCCATGAAATCACCATTTATGTATGAACCTCATGTAATCTGATCTTTAGAAACTCTAAGTGACCATGAAATTGTTGTTATGGGTTGTACCCAACCCTTCTGACAATCAAGCCCGTGATGCTCAAGAGCATTATCAATTTAGATACAAAAAAAACCTTCCTCTTTTCTGTTAAAATACACCTCACTGTGAAAGAGGAACAAGTTGTGCTCACCCTGTAATGGGCAACTTTGATATTGTAATAACAGCCAGAGAAACAAGCAGTTGCCATCTAATGTTTGAGCACACTTACTTTGATGTAAACAGTTCTCATGCCAGAGAACATTTCTTCTAGAGCATGTATCATACCTGTGAAAAAAGTGGACTGAAGTAGCTCACATCTGTATTAAAAGCTTCACTTTTCCCCACCAACCCAGCAAATTTAGTATCTGTTTATTTTCCACATGCTAAACGATTTCCCCATCTGCACCTACTGAAATCTGCTAAATAAAATACTTTATCACATCAAAGAAATAATAGAGAATCAAGTATTCAGGTAAATGCTGTCTGCACCCTACAACTCTTGGTGCATGACAGGGGCTCAAGAGCTAAGTCTCTTGAGAAAGGAAACAATGCTAGGAAATATTTATAGCTCAAACACATATTGTTAAATTATTAGAAGTTTAGATTAGATATAAGGAAGAAGTATTTTACTGTGAGGATGGTGAGGCAGTGGAATGAGTTTCCAGAGAAAGCTGTGAACGCTCCATCCCTGGTGATGTTCAAGGCCAGGTTGGACAGAGCCTTGGGTGACATGGTTTAGTGGGGGGTGTCCCTGCCTGTGGCAGGGAGGTTGGAACTAGATGATCTCAAGGGCCTTTCCAATGTCAACTATTCTATGATTCTGTGATTAGCCTATGTTTTGGCTCACACTAGGCAAACACTTCCAAACAACTCCCAAACAGTCTGGAGACCTTGTTCTAGGGCACCTTTAGTCGAACAGAATGCCTGAAGACAAGGACAATATTAATCTAGTACAGGCAGTGATTTGTACCTGCAGAGAAAAGCAAGGGTGTAAGGTGGAATAGGCTATATCTCTGCTACTGCTTGCACAGACCAAACAGCACTGGACACTGTTTCAGTCTTGTTACTGCAGTGTTATCAGAAGCGCAGTCTCCAACATCTCACGAAGCGTCACATGCTGAGGGAACATGATTCTATGCTCTTTGCCTTCCAGCTTCCTCAGTTTTTACAGAACTTCTGTTACATGGAAATCCTTGAACAAAAAAAAGTAATTATATAAACCAAGTCAGAAAAGCCTGCATGCAAGCACTTAACTCATTAGGGTATCAGAAGCCTATTGCTAGTGACGTGATATTCATTGCTAGTAAATTTTGAAGCCCATATTTTCCTAATTAAATTTGGAAATGCCTTGCAACTTTAACAGAAAATTTTAGATATTTTTCATTTTTCTATTAGAATACTGTCGTGGTTTAAGCCTCACCCAGGCTAAGAACTCATGAAGTTTTACTCTCTCACTCATTCCCCTCTTTCTTCCCCCAGTCCCGGGGGATGGGGAGGAGAATTAAACGAATGCAACTCGCACAGGTTGAGATAAGAAGAGTTTAGTAACTAAGGTATAACACAAATCACTACTGCTACCACCAGTAATAATACAAGAGAAATACAAAGAAAGAGAATACAACTGCTCACCAAGCCTGACCCAGCCAGTGCACCCCCCAGCAGCGAACCCCCCAGTACCAAAAAACCCGACCATGCCGTGCACCCCCAGTCCACTCCCACCGCCTTCCGGGTCTCCGCCCCCCTGACTTCACATCCTGGACATGACATGTTGTGGTATGGAATAACCTCTTTGGTCAGTTTGGGGCGGGTGTCCTGTCTCTGCTTCCTCCTGGCTCCCCTCCTCCCTGGCATAGTATGAAACTCAAAGTCCTTGGCCAGGCCAAAACATTGTCAAGCAGAAACTATAAACACTGGTGTTATCAGCGCTGCTCCCAGGCCCAAAATCAAAAACACAGTGCTGTACCAGCTACCAAGAGGGAGAGAAAACGACTGCTACTGCTGAACCCATGACAAATACAAAACAGAACGTGAGTACAAAGGGAGAAACTTCACAGGTTGTTTCTAGAGAAGATAGATACTGTTCTTCACTAGAACTTCATTTAAAGAAATATTCTACCTTCTACAGCCTTTGAATCTCTTAACATGCAACTTTTTTTTCAGCAGCAGGTGTCAAGGACAAAGGAATGTCTATCAGAAAAGTCTGGAAGATGACACTAGGAGAACTTTTTTTCTTAATTTCTGATTATATTAATGGGAAATACAACTACAAGCATCAAGGTAACTTTGGAGGAAACAACTGTTGATGGCTTTAGTGGTTTTTAAGAGGAAGAAATATTACCTCTTAAGGTAGAATTATAGATTTTTACAGGAATGCTGGTTCTTAGCCAACATCTACATATCAAGAAAGTCATCTGCAATGAAATTAGGAATACTGATAACAGCAATGCCACTGTAAAACATTAAATCATTACCAAGAAAATGGTAATCAGGTGATATTAAGTATACAGAGGGAAGGTAGAAGTAAGAAAGTAGGCTAGCAATATTTTTTTTCTTTTACCTTCTCATACTTGCCTGATATTTCTTCCCTCTGTACTCTACAACATGACTGCAAGTTGGAATAAATTGCATTTCTATTCATATATTTCTCTCTCATCTACGGACTATCTTACTTATCTGTTGAAAAAAGAAGTATATATTCTTGGTTTATAGTGTTGCTGATAGGGAGTTGCACTGCAGCTGAGAAAGGATAATATAAACACAGTAGAAACCGTGGATCCTGGTGACCATTTTTATGAATGAGAATGAAAAAAATAGAGGTAGGAGAAAATTGGGACAAAATAAGCCAGTCTGAAGATTGCCAAATGCAATACTGTTGTTAATGTAAGCAACCTGCTAGAAATACTAATTTTTGATGATTTCTAGAATCATAAACATTAATATAACTTTTAGCAAGAAAGAAATCTTCTCTGTAAATATGATGTTCATTTATCACAACATAACATTTCCACCCCGTCTACACGTTGTAATTGTCTGCATACAAGAAGCATATTATGTGACTGTTATCTGACATTAAAATCTTCCAATTATAAAAAACTGTACATCACTATGAAAAACAATTTAACATTGAGTATAAACAGTACATACATTTTATATGTCCATTTTCCTTTTCCAAGTTAAAATAATGTGCATACACATAATACAGAGAAGGAAGCCATGCTATTTAAATAAATCTGTGGGAAACCCAGATTCTTAAAAATGACAAGAGTCTCTGCATTGCAAGCATTCATTTAAGTGATCTTCATACAAGTAGCATTACATGATTTGAAGTGAATGTTTTTGTGGATAAACACTACTTATACTATTAAAAAAAATACAGGAAATGTTTCCAACTCAGTGGTAATCTCCTTTGGCTCCAACACCACTTCAAGCTGTGGGGGGAATTTTTACTACATGGATTGTAACCTTTTTAAAGCTGAAAATATTCTTGTAGCTTCATCAATATATAAGTTCCCTCACTTAAAAGGAGTTTGAAGTTTCAGGAGTAAGTAATGAGCAGCAGAAGGATAAAGAACTGAGCAAAGACTTTATAACAATACATTTTGTTTATCCATCCTTTTTTTATATAGTTTTGTTTCTTTGGGTGTGAGGCTGGGAGTTAAAGAATTAGGCTACTATTAGCCATGCCACTCTGAATTCAGCCTAAGCAGGGAAACCAGCCTACCCTCATGGCTTTATCTCTGCTTCTCCACCTCTCTCCTGCTGGAGGTTCCTCAGATAGAATGACATAACTGCATATGCAGTCGATCTGGTTTTGTCAAAATGACCTAGATTTTTTAAAAAAGATCCACTCTCAAAGTGATTAAGTGGGTGAGGATCACTAAATGCTAGCTATATATGGTGATATGCTGGGAAGTCTGAGGTGCTGGTATCATTTGGAAAGGATTAACAGTGAAATGCAGTCATCTTTTAGATGGCTACCTTCTAATTGTGAAGGCCGATCAGCATATTGAATTCACATTGTAAACAAAAAAAATTAAAAAATCCCCAAACATAGTGGAAGATTTATCTTCATACGGGAGGTGCTCCAGTCCCCTGATCATCCTCGTGGCCCTGCTCTGGACTTGTTCCAACAGTTCCATGTCCTTTTTATGTTGAGGACACCAGAACTGTTCACAATACTCCAAGCGAGGTCTCACAAGAGCAGAGTAGAGGGGCAGGATCACCTCCTTCGACCTGCTGGTCATGGTCCTTTTGATGCAGCCCAGGATACGGTTGGCTTTCGTGTCCACGACAGGGCACACTGCCTGCTCATGTTCATTTTCTCATTGACCAGCACCACCAAGTCTTTCTCCTTAGGGCTGCTCTGAATCTCTTCTCTGCCCAGCCTGGAGCTGTGCCTGGGATTGTTCCGACCTAGACTTGTGAAAAGCGTTTGACACTGTCCCCCATGACATCCTTGTCTCTAAGTTGGACAGACATCAATTTGATAGGTGGACCACTTGATAAAGATAAAGATACTGGCTGGATGGCCACACGCAAAGTTTTGTGCTTAATGACTCAATGTCCAGCTGGAGACCAGTAATGAGTAGTGTCCCTCAGGGATCTGTGTTGGGACCGGTCTCATTCAACATCTTTGTCAGTAGCATGGACAGTGTGATTGAGTGTGAAAGTTGGGGCTGTTCAGCCTGGAGAAGAGAAGGCTGCGTGGAGACCTCATAGCAGCCTTCCAGTATCTGAAGGGGGCCCACAGGGATGCTGGGGAGGGACTCTTCATTAGGGACCTATAGTGATCAGACAAGGGGTAACGGGTTCAAGCTTAAACAGGGGAAGTTTAGATTGAATGTGAAGAAGAAGTTCTTTACTGTAAGGGTGGTGAGGCACTGGAATGGGTTGCCCAGGGAAGTTGTGAATGCTCCACTTGCTGGTGGTGTTCAAGGCCAGGCTGGACAGAGCCTTAGGTGGCATGGTTTAGTGGGAGGTGTCCCTGCCTGTGGCAGGGGGGTTGGAACTAGATGATCTTAAGGTCCTTTCCAACCGTAACTATTGTATGATTTTATGTAGACTCAGAAAATCTGAAGAAAAACTGGAGAAGGTTGAGGACTTGGTTTGGGGTTGAGGAAGATGTTTGAATTTGGGTAATATGCCAGCAAATAACCTACAAAACAGTTTAGAAGCTAAGTAAGCTGTAATTTTTTTCAACCTCTTTTTGAACATTCACGAGAGAAAGAAAATAAACCAAGTAATAGAGGTTAGAGAGAAGCTGCTGGAGATATAGGTGAAATCTGTAAGAATTGTAGGAAAAGGGGTAGGGAATTAAAGCCAGGAGGAAGTCATGAATGCAATTATTGAAGATGCACTTGAGAATGTAAAAGGAGTAAAAAAATTAGTGCTTGGGCTAGAAATTGCCTGAAGTAGGAGAAGTGAAATATTTTAGGTTAGGCCACAGGCAGTTCTAGTAAAGTGAGTGTGGAAAGGAATTTTTGAATACAAAATTACAGTAACATAAAAAAGTTGGTAATCACAGAAACTATGTGAAAGTTTTAAGAAGATAAGCAATGCTGTGGAGGATGTTGACCTGAGAATAAAAATGGAGTGTGCCTCACAGCAGTAATATTCCTCTTGATAATTTCCCAGAGATTGCCTGTTGGCATTTTTGGAAAGGTAAAATAGAAAGTCATAGGTTGTGAGGTATTCATCTGTGTCTGCTGAGATTTTATACTGTTTCAGAATGTTCACAGTGCTTAATAGACTTGGTCAGGAGACAGGACAGTTGGCAAGAGAATAGAAGTTCAGGAACACAAGTTGCCTCAGTAATGTCTGTGTTGTGTAGCTGTAAGTTATTGAATTGGCAAATGAAAGAGTAAAAGGAATTTTTTATTTGATTTATGAGTCAGTAACTCCTTACCGTGGCAGCTGAATATTTAGATTTGCTTTTGTAATCTCCTCAAAGACTAAAACCCTCTATTGTCTCTCCTTTTCCAAAGACAGGGAACAATCATAAAGTATGTCTCAATAGTACCTATAATTCCCAGTGTTTGAGCTTGCATGAATGAGGGTAAAAAGCTTTCTTCAGTTTGATAGAATCACCTCTGAATTCATTGGCTGACTGCAGAGTAAGTGTGCATGGAGAAGGACCACTCTAACTGTTTCAGTAAGAGTTGGGTTCTGGCTCACACATCTATTGGCTTCACATGTAATTTTAGCTAGATGTATACATATTTACAGAGAAAGAGAAATTTACAGTGCATGTCTTTGCTGCTGATGCCTTGGAAGTGTGGACATTCAATAGCTCCTCTTTGATAGTATGTAATTCTTTGAGTGTTTACTGTAATTAGTCCTGTACAAATCTTCATTTTGCATAAAAGTAAGCAATACTTTTCTATAACCTGTCAATCCATTGTAGTAACTGTTAGTTGCATCAGAAGATTATTAGATCATTTGAACAGGATGAAGAATATAGCATGGAGTTGATGTTCTGGTGCTTCTCTCTGTTTCCACATACCAATTTTCCTTAGTCAAATGAGGTGTAATCTCTCCTGTAAGAAACATACACATTGGTTGCAACAACTGTGGTCAATAGAAACAGCACCTTCAGTGTTTTCTACTTTGACTAACACAGATATGTTACAATGAAATTTTTTTTCTATGGCATTTTTCTACTAAGTAGATTTGGCTGGCATGTGGTAATATGCGCTGATGGAAAGCAGGAGCTATCCAGCCCTTCAAATTGTTTACTTCCCCGGGGATAATTAAGGGACCTTGAGACTAGTAGCTTTTATGTTTGCATATAGGACTCTTCAATATATATCTAAATGAGAGATCTACAGATAGTATGGTGATTCTTTTCACAGATGCAAACAGCCACGTTTTCTAAATTATAAATATTGAAGGTACTGTTGCTCTACAGTCTTTATTTGGAAATGGATCCTATAAAATAGGCAGCATTACATTGTTCCTTGCGATGTCATGAACATTGTCTAGGGACTCTCAAAGATTATAGGAACTACAGCCTTTATTTACTATTGTATGTTAATTAATATACTATACAAAGTAAATTAATGTACCATGTCAAAGATATTAAATACATACAAAGCATGTCAATATCATGCCTTAAAGCACCATCTGTACTGGCAGTACACTGGTTTCCCCTTTATGTGAAATGGTGTTGGGATAAGCTGGAGTCAAGAGGAGTTTGACAGACTCCAGGACGCATCTTGTGTCTTCCCTCCAGAAAGGGGATGCAATAAACAAGCAACACTCTACTATGTATTTCTTTTCCTTGAAGAGCAGAGGAAATAAAAGATTATGAACTGTTAGTTGCCTGAGAAACCCCCCTATGATACTTCCCTTGAGCAAGGAAAGGTAAGACTGCATGTGAGGTATAGTCAATGTCTTTGGAGACAGACTTTTTTGGAGTTCCAGTCTTATTAATGGGAGAACACACCCTGGTAAACATTGTGCCTCTGCAAGGACGTATAAAGGGAATAGACTTTTCAACCAGACCTTTAATTCTTATTGAAATCTTGCTGGGTATTTTTGTCAGCCTGTGTAGTTCATCAGTTATGTATAGCACTACATCAATGTTTTTCTTTTAATCAGTGGAAGGGATGCTGCCTGTCTTTGGGAGCCCTCCCTGTATGAGCTAACTGCACCTCTCCTTTATACAAACTTGTTCAGCTGAGCCATCATAATGACAGCTTCTACAGAAGGGCAGAGGGAAAGGCGTCATATCCGACTCCACATTTGTCCAAAAGTGCTGTCAAAACTTAGAATTTAATCTTTGAGATTAGTGCTTAAAACTCAGAGCTCTAGAGCCAGGATTTTGGCTTCATTAAAGTCAAGCTGTATAGTTATTTGAAAGCTCAGTGGTCAAACCCAAGAACCTCAGACTTCAGCTTAGTGCAGCTTTCAATAATATTAGTTTGGTTTTTTTTATAAATGTACAATAACATGTATCTATAGTATAGTACAGTTACTGACCAAATGGGGTTTAATTCCTGATGATAAGAACAGACAAATCAGCTAAATGCATTAACAGGGTATATAAAACTTCTGAATGTTGTTATTCATGTGGCAACCGCCTGGCTTCTGTGTGCAGAATATGCTTGTGACAAGAAGGAATGATCAAAGACAACTCAGATATGTATAGATCAATGCTTGAAGTTCCCAACTGTAGTGAGTGGTCTGAGAAACTGAGCACTCTTCAGGGAATCAATGAGTTCAGGCTTATTTATGTGTGAGTTTTTAAAAGTTTTAATGAAAGTTTTGTTTGGATGCCTTTCTTCTTTAAGTTTTATTAGGAGTTTTAATAAGCATACATTTATTCTCTTTTCAGAAAAGAAGCAACAGCTTGTGCTCCTTGATTGGCACAGTTTTTAAAATGGAATGTGAAAATTGATAATAATTTCTCTAAATGTGTTTATCAAGTCTTTACAGATACTTTTTTTTTCGACACCTTGTAGTGTGAAAATAAAGCTGAGTGTCTGAAAGTGACAGTAAACCTCTGCTTCTTGTAGGATGTAATTTTGTTGACTGAATTTTGTTGTGGTGTACTGACTCAGTGATGATAGGCATAGGTATTCAAACAACTGAAATTGAATGTCTTGAAAATTATAATTGCATAAAGCCACTAGACTATATGAATAAATAATTTGAACTTTTTTTCAATATATTACTTCTACAAAACTTTGCAGCCACTGATTAGGTCTTAAATCCAAGGAAAAAAGATTGATTTGGTTCTATACAGTCACTTGTTTACTTATACCAATTTTTTATTCCCTTTATCTTATCTTTCTGCATACAATAGCTGCTGATTCATATAATACCATATGTGCAAACTTCATCTTTGTCTTTATTACTGCTTCTGCAAAATGTGATGTTGAATATTTGGCTATTCTGTGTTTTGGTAAATAGTATAGAAGCAGCTTTTCACCATAATTGAAATTGTATTTGGTCTGGTTTAAATGAAAGTAGAATCTGGGTTGTTTCATTCAAATAAATATCTTGTTTTCTAGTGTTTAACTGATCTATTAAGCCTATATAAAGTATTTGCTGTCTTTTATACTGAGTTCACTTTCACAGACTATTAGTTTCTCACACACTACTAATTCTTAGATCTTGGCGTTCATGATGACATTACCGTATTTAAGAGGGGAAAATATTAGGAAAGAAGGAAGTGAACCATGACTTTTCCATTGTGTGGAACTTTTTTGTTGGATGGGGGGCTGATGTGTCTCATGGCTACATGAAGATCTTTTAAAGTAGGAGATTTTATATATTAGGCTTCCTACATGCACATGCACATTTAGGTACTTGAATAAGTGAAATGAACTGCTGACTACTTTTGAGTTTGTTCAATTCACCTCATTCTAGTGGAAACAGAATTCAGTCAACTGAAGTTCTGTATTTCTGTCCAAAGTTTTTTTTTTTTCTTTCTTTTTTTTTTTGCTTATGGAAAGATGCAACAGTGCAAATACAATATAGTCAAAACTACTTTGTTCTATGGAAAGGGCAAGTTTTATTTAAAGTATTCTCATTTAAAAGATTCTCACTATAGTTATTTCCTCTCTTCTACTCAAAGTCTGAATTAAAATAGAGTAGACCTAACTTACATAAGCAAGGCTTACTGGATCACTCCATTATTTTCTTGTTGTAGTACCTCTTGTTTCTCACTGTAACTTAATGGTAACATTAATGGCATGTCAATGTCTATAAAATCACACAGATGGTGATCAAAACCAGTTAAGTTTTGTGACTTAAGCTGTTGAAGTTCGAGTTAGGTTCTTTGTGACTACTGTGATAGGCTGTCTAGTTCATCAATACTTAAACAGTAGAGAAGTGAGAGAATAGATTACAACAGGACAAGTTGCTGGAACATTAAAAAGAATAAAACCAAAACAAACAAAAAATCCAAAAGCTGAAAAGAGTTGGAGAGGAGTCTTTAGAAGTGGGGTTTAGTTTATTTTTTTTTAGCTGTAAGTTAAAACACAAGTACTTACATTGCTGACTGCAAGACAGGATTTACTATGGTGCTCTTAAGAAGAATTTTCCTAGAGCAAAACTGTCCTCGAATAGTTGTGATTAAAAATAATTGTTTATTATATATTCTTTCTTCATATAATTTTTCTTAACGTGAAGTGATTTAGAAAAGCAATATTCTTCAGATGCTGTGGCTTAGAGGAGACTGCAAAGAGTATGTCTGAGTGAAATGAGGTTTTGATTTTCAAAAGAAATCTATATATATATATATGAGATGATGATGATGGGATTTAGGATTATAGTAGATGGGATGGGATTTAGGATGTGTATAGTATATAGGATGGAATTGAGGACTATAGTAGGTCCTTTAAAGAAGAGACCACAGTACATAGTGCTCTTAATACGAGTTTGACAGTGTTTCCATGAAGTCAGTGGTATAACTAGAAAGGAGGAACCTATCATGAAAAAAGATTGAAGTTAACATAGAAATCCTTTTGGGTAGGAATAGCTTACTGAATAGCATGTGAACAACTGTTTCTCTTTTACACCCCTGCATACTGTTGGGGAAAAGTCTGTATGCTTTACTTTCCAGCTGGCCAGTCCGTGTTCATTTGGCCAGTCCCTGCTAGATCCCTGTCAAGATGAACAACAATGTTCATGCTTTTCTAAAAGAGCCGTGGCTGTCTAATTCCTAACAAGCTTTCATATACTGCTCCTTTGTCTTCCAAATCCAAATAGATTCCAACAGTTAAGAGAGGGACAGAAAATAAGATTTAAAATAGCAGATGTTAAACGGATACAGCAGAAATGAGGTTTCCTTATTGTTACATGATGGGTATCACATAAAAATTCAATCCCTTACTTTTTTATTTTATCTCATGACGAACCCTGGCCATAACAGAAGACACAGCAGTAATGCAACCAGGAAAAATGATTTGTGCTGAAAATTCATTTTGAAGAGAGAAGGTGAAACTTGTGAATTATTGAGAAGGGCAGAGTGATCAAACACACCATTTCTAAGGAACTCCTATCACTTCTGTTCTATTTTCAGAGCCTCATTTATTTCATCATGAGTACTTTGCATTTATAAAGTGCCTACCACTGTGGTATGTGAAGCCATGAAAACAGCAATTGGATTAAAGCTGTGAAAGTCCTAGGCAAATCAAAGAGTTTAAGTAACATGATTCATATACCCAAACTCAAGACACTGTTTCTCAAGGAATAATATTATGCGAGCACTAAATTATTTACATAATTTCTCTGTTTCTGATTTTGCCTGTGTGTCCTGGGGGGTGTCTGAAGCCATCGAGCATTAGATAGACATCAGGTAGCTTGAGTCTTGCTATAGATACAGTACTAGTAAGTTGAGGGAAATCTGTGCCTTCTGCTTCCCCTATCTTCATTTTCTTCAGCTCTGTGGGACAAGTCCTCTCATAATCCTCCTCTTCACAAATTCATTGCTCAGTGCCCCCATTCAACACGATCTCCTCAGCCACACATCTGCTCACTACCTGGAGTGAGACACAGTCAAAGCACTGTTGGCCTATTTCCTCTCTATAGGATAAACAGAAGAGAAGAAGGTCCAGGGGGTGGTGAAAGCAATAGAAAAGGCCCAGCTCCGTCTAGTGCTGCAATTGCAGAGAGATAAAAAGATCTGCATGCTCACTCACAGCTCTCAAAGTCTCACTGAGTCCTCACCATTCTGAGAAATATTGATATAATATCATGATACGTGATGATACTGTACTTTTGGGTATCGCAGCATGAAAGATTCAAACAGTAGCATCCGGAAATGCTAACGATAAAAGTGCTTGTGAATCCCTCAGGTTCTTTGTTTGGCCTTGAAAGCAAACTGTGTGAGAACATTTATGGCATTAGTTCCCAAAACAAAGTAATCTCAAATACTGGCTCCAGTATTTCAATTTGCCCATTGGGGAAGCAGTGATCTCCTAACAGAAATTTGTTCAGTGAAGCTATAAGTCAGCATAATATCATCATTTCTTATTTATTCAGATCCATGATTAACATACAGAATATAGGAAAAGAAGTAAAGAATTGTGAATATAAGCGAGACTAAGGAATGGAATCTACCTTGACGTTGCTGACTCTAGGGCTCCTTCAAGAAAACTTTACAATAGCTGTTAACTTCATTTGATTAAAAATGGACTTAATGAGAGTAACTGCACAAAAATTTGAGGGCAAAGTTAAGCCTTAAGTAAGAGGATGCATTTTCAAAAAATGGAGATTACAAATGCAAAATAAATATTGATTTTAGTTTGACATAATGTCCTGGGTTCAGCAGTAGCAGTCATTTTTCTCCTTCTTGGAAGCAGGTGCAGCGCTGACTTTCAGCCTAGGAACAGTGCTGATAACACTGATGTTTTTAGTTACTGCTCAAATATTTAGTTTGACCAAGGACTTTCTGAGTCTTATGCTCTGCCAGGGAGGAGGGGAAGCCGGGAGGAAGCAGAGAAAGGACGCTTGACCCAAACTAGCTAAAGAGGTATTCCATACCACAGCACGTCATGCCCAGGATGTAAAAACTGGGGTCAGGGACCTGGAAGAGTTGGTTCACTGCTCGGCTGGCTTGGTATCAGTCGGCAGGTGGTGAACGGTTGTACTCTCTTCCCTTGTTGTTTCCCTTGTCATTATTATTATTGGTGGTAGCAGTAGTGCTTTGTGTTATACTTTAGTTACTGGACTGTTCTTATCTCAGCCCGTGGGAGTTACATTCTCTCAATTCTCCTCCCCATCCCTCCGTGAGTGGGGGGAGAAAAAGGGGGGACCTAATGAGCTGTGTGACTGATATATGGCGGGGTTTAAACCATGACATATAAAAAGTCCATGTTAAACAGATGTTAGTAATCAGGAAATGTGAGAAAAAAGCTGAAAATTAATTTGAACAAGCCTAATCATAGAAGCATGGAATACTTAGGGTTGGAAAGGACCTTAAGATCATCTAATTCCAACCCCCCTGCCATGGGCAGGGACACCTCACAATAAAGCAAGCCACCCAAGGCTCTGTCCAATCCAGCCTTGAACAGCGCCACAGATGGAGCATTCACAACTTCCTGGGCAACCCATTCCAGTGCCTCACCACCCTTACAGGTAAGAATTTCTTCCTCATATCCAATCTAAACTTCCCCCGTTTAAGTTGGAACCCATTTCCACTTGTCCTGTCACTACAGTCCCTCATGAAGAGTCCCTCCCCAGCATCCCTAGTAGGCCCCCTTCAGATACTGGAAGGCTGCTATGAGGTCTCCAGTCAGCCTTCTCTTCTCCAGGCTGAACAGACCCAATCTTCTCATCCTATCCTCATATGGGAGGTGCTCCAGTCCCCTGTACATCCTCGTGGCCTCCTCTGGACTTGTTCCAACAGTTCCATGTCCTTTTTACATTGAGGACACCAGAACTGCGCACAATCCTCCAAGTGTGGTCTCACAAAAGCAGAGTAGAGGGGCAGGATTACCTCCCTCGACCTGCTGGTCACACTCCTTTTGATGCAGCCCAGGATACAGTTGGCCTTCTGGGCTGCCAGTGCACACTGCCAGCTCATGGTCATTTCCAGCATCAACCAACACCCCCATGTCCTTCTCCACAGGGCTGCTCTGAATCTCTTCTCTTCCCAATCTGTATGTGTGCCTAGGTATGGTTCCCACCCAGCTGTAGGACCTTGCAGTTGGCACGGTTGAACTTCATCAGGTTGGCATCAGCGCACCTCACAAGCATGTCAAGGTCTCTCTGGATGGCATTCCTTCCCTTCAGCATATCAACCAAACCACACAGCTTGGTGTCACCGGCAAACTTGCTGAGGGTGCACTCAATCCCACTGTCCATTTCACTGACAAAGATGTAGAAAAAGACCAGTCCCAACACCGATCCCTGAGGGACACCACTCGTTACTGGTCTCCAGCTGGACATTGAGCCATCGAGCACAACTTTTTGCGTGCGGCCATCCAGCCAGTTCTTTATCCACCCAGTGATCCACCTATCAAATTGATGTCTCTCCAACTTAGAGACAAGGATGTCATGTGGGACAGTAATTAAGAAAAGAAGCTTAGAAGAAATCCCTTCAACTCACTCACAATGAACAAAGAAAACAATTGCTCTTTCCAGGTATGTCAGCTGTGTTTTTTACACTTTTAAATTATCTTGTTTCAGAAATGCAGACACAAACAGTTTTATTTTTTCTAAAGTTCTGATGTATTGTATTATATAGGTAAATTCCTCCTCTGAGTATAAAGGTGAAGTAATCTCTCCATATTCATTCCTTCCTCACTTTTCTTATGTATTTATTTAGTTTTGTGATTGCCAGTTTGAACTCTGGGAAGGGAATTAGGGGCATGACCACATGACTGGAAATGCATCCTTCTGTTCTGCAGTTCCCACCATACTGTTTGTGATTAATTCATTGCAGAGGGTGAGGGAAGCATAAGGAGATTCTGGAATCTTATAAAGAGAGCAAGTTTTGCAAAAACATTCTTGGAGCATTAAATTAAAATTAAGCTCAAAATTCTTAGTTTTGGGAAAGTTGTTCCCAGAAGTCTCTTGCCTAAAGTCAGTTGGACTCTAATGGCAGAATTTCATTATAACTAGTTTAATCTTGATGAATATCTTATGACAGGCATATCCAGGCTTACCCACTGGAAACATATTTCCTTGTATACAGGGAACGTTTCACAACAAATAGAAAAGTAGGAAATTCTTGAATGTGTAGTTCTAAACATTTCAAAGTGCTTGCTATGAGTCTTTAGAAGACAGCAGGAATAAACGTAATCGTGTTAAAAGTTCCTTTCTGGAGCAAAGGACAGGGGAATTTCAGTTCACTTCATTGCTTGCAGTCAAACCTGGGGAATGCATATCATTATTATTCGTAAATTCAATTTCTGCTAGAACATGAAAGTACAAAACAGGTTCATTCTGGCACATTTATGAGGTATCTTCTATGTATATTCATTTTTTTTTCATTTCTTCAAGCCTTAGGTAATGAATTACTATTTTCATTAGTATGATAAAAATACTTCAGACAAAGCGTAGGCCAAAATACATTTCTTTCTATGACTTGCCGTAAAAGCATTTGCTTTTGTGTTTTGTAGATGAGTTACATGGTGATATTGACAAATTTTAAAATAATCTTCTTATGATGAAGAATATTCCCCAAGCCACTACTTTTTTAATTCAATGCATAATATTTTGTGGGTAGAAATTAAGAAGACAATAACAAGTTGAGTACAGAATTTTGAATAAACTTTGATAAAAAGTAAATCTAGAACATCAAAACACTAAATGTTTATTCCAGTATTTTCAGATGGAGAATACATCTTCACACACACACAAAGTCTTTGTTGTGATTATTTCACATTTCCTTCATTTATTGTAATTGTTTTTCTTTTCAGTTACAGTTTGTTGGTCTGCCAGTTTCCTGTTTCCCTTAATTCCTATGCTGGACTTTGAGTAATACTAAAAAAAGTTAGAATGGTCATGCTGCAACAGATCAAATGCCTAATTAGTTCATAATGTTTCTGAAAGTGCTCAAAATCAAGTGTAAAGATGAGAGTGTAAGAACATAAGACCTAGACAAGAATGTATGATACCTTCTCTTACAGTAGTCTTTTAACCTCCAGGCACTTTCATGTCAGAAACTTCCAGAGCTGAATATACTTTCTGTCTAATTAGTAGCCCTCAGCAGATCAGTCCTTGCCTTGAGCTTATGTAAAGTGTTAACATTCTTTCACAAAATATTTCATAGCTCAGGTACATTTTGCCCAAAAAATCACGTCATGGCGTTTGTTTTGAATTTATTTAGCATCCTTATACCATCATCCAGTCCCCTTCATAGTAAAGTCTTAGAATAGCACATGTTGTCTCAAAAACATGCACTTCAAAACTGGGGTTGCCCAGAGTGCCAATAAGTACTATGGAAGCTTACAGAGTACTTCAGCCTGTATCTTATAAAACTGCTTACATGAAGACGTTCGGTAGTTGCTATTTTTCATACAGGAACCTGATAGCATTATAAGAAATTCAGGAGTAGCTGATTCTACTCTGGCAGTATTAGCTGCAAATTTTTTCTTACTTCTTGCACCCTTCATAAAAAGCTGGGTGTGTATGCTGGACTGCCTCACTGGTGAAGTCTGTGGGTCTTTTCTTCCCTCCTTTGCTAGACATACATCTATCCTTCTAATATTTTATTCCTCTTATCTATTTCGCTTTGTTATAAGGCCTGGAATTTGTGACTGTTAGAATACTTCTTTAGTCCAAAGCACTTCTAACTGCTCATTTCTGGACCAGTGTAAGGTCAATTTTAATATAGGACCCTGACTGTCTTTCAAAATAGATAACATGATCCTAAGAAAACTTTGAGCAGATGCCTTCTAATTTAATAAAGTTTGTCAGTCTTTTGAAGTCCTCTGATCTGTTCTTTTCCTTGAAGAAAAATCTGTTGACATTAACATTTTCTTTTCTGGATCTTTGGGAAGTATGTGAGAAGAAATTATAGAATGGTAAAAGTTAAATTAATTTTCTTGTTTGGTTATCTTTTGTTGTGGGAGTTAAAATTAATTTGTTGGTTTTATAATTAATACATGATTGCTTATTAAATATATGGCAAGGATGCCTAGAGCTTGAGATAACAGCTTTTGAATATTATGTATAAATCAAAAGCAAACAAACTAATCAAATTAAACAAAACCAAGAAAATAAGGCCCCTGCTAGAGGACTGGAAGTAAAACAAGTTTTATTGCCTCCAAAACTAGCTTCTAGATTATGTGGCAGTTATTTTTTCTTTCTTTTAAATGTGAAACCTAGGGGTTACAATATGTGAATCAAATGCCAGGAACCAAAGAACCCTCATATTTTAACTTGGGGATATTTGCAAGTTTTCCTTTAGGGAGATTACCTTGGAATATCTGAGGGGATTTAGTTTATTTAGCTGCTTAGTACTGGTAAGCCACATTGCTCTCATCTGGTGCAGCAGAAAAGTAGTGTGCAGACAGGGTACTGGTAGGGCTCTTAGCAACACCTCATGAGATTTTCCTGTTTTCCCAGGCCTGCTTGGGAAGTGCTGCCTCATTCAGGGTAAGCTACTTCTCTGGGTATCTCAGGTTTCCCTAGCTATGAGATAGAACTAGTAATATTAGTATTGACAAATCTGTTTTAAAAAAGGCTAAATTCAACAGAAATATGCAGATTCAGAAGACTTCAACTACAAGCTTGGGTAGAATTCAGCTAAGTATAAGCCAAACCAACATTTTACATGATAAAAACCAAACCAATATATTATTAAAAAATGAACCAATGTAAATCAGCAGTTGACTGCAATCATAGCAAGGCATATCATATCATAGCATATCATAGTAATCAGAGCAAGGCATAGCATGCCTGCATTTACAATGAAATTGTAGATTCCAGTTTGACACAAAATTTAATTGTTTGTGCTTTGTTTTGCTGTTTGGGGTTTACTTACCTCCTCTTTCCTTGAATTTTGGTTCAGCAATTAAACAAAACCATCTGTTATTCCTTGAAGTACTAACTAAATTATTTTGCAAAGGAGGTAATTATTGAGATTCTTCTTACTGATATTTTGCATGGGAAACAAATGTGTTAGCATTACTGCCTCCTGAACTGGAACTGGGGACAGACTTTATGGGGTAAGTGGGGAGAGTGGGGAATGAAATGTCCCTGTCTCTAGCAGGGTTCTTTATCTCCCCAGTATATGACATTTCAGGTTAGGATATTCTCAAGGCTTAGACTTTTCACTAAAATTTAGCAGACGTCTTGGTTGCAGGATGTTAACGAATATTAGGTCCTTTTTTAGAATGTGAGTTGACCTTTTAGGCATGCAGGTCATTGAGAACCCCACATAAGAAGGGGTACATAAAGGAGTAAGATGGTAAACCAAGTAAGAAGGACTAAACACTGACTGACAACTTGAAATGCATTGTCATGCTGTCTCGTTTTTTAATTCCTAACTGCTTATTTACTAGCTTCAGTGCAGTAGCACTTGCAGAGTTTGAAACGAGTTATTGAAGAAATAACAATGGATGAACTAAATCCTGAAATCCTATTCAATTTTATGACAGAATTAGCAGATGGAACTCCTACACTAGCTTGATTTTTATACAATATCTGCGCTTTGTCAGCAATAGATTTGCCATATCTGTTGATAACAGCTTTTTGTAACTTTGTAGTTGTTATTGTTCTAGAAGTATATGTTACTCATTAGTAATCTTTAAATGGTTAAACTGCTTTTTATTGCATAGCTTAATTTAAAAATTCTTTGAACATGTTCAGTTATTTACTTTTATCCAGCAAGGGGAGCATTTCTTACACAAAATAAAATGTTCTTATAAATAACTATTCATTTCCTTGGAGAATAGTCTTTGCTCAGACTTCTGTTCCTTTGATTTTTCTCCTTGTATGATCTAATAGATGCTTCTCTCCTTACTATTAAAAATGATCAGTGTAGTTGGAACCATTAGCATATTTTTCTATGTGGCAGTAGAAAGTGTTTTCTACTTTTCTTCAGGACTTAAGTTCATTTATTACATTGCTTAATATTTACAAGGCAGTAGCAGCTCTGAGTGATCGTTACAAATCAACTGATAATGTTGCATGGTAAGTTCTTGGAGTATGGAAGTGAACCCCATTAAAGAAAGGTGAAAAATCAATAAAAGTACTATGACTGTTCTGTGAAATTTTTAGATTATCTCACTGCAAATAGCTACAGTGTCAATTTCTAACTACAATGAAAAACTGATGTAAATTTATGGATACTTAATTTCAATGTCAGATTACAAAGAAAAATAGGTGTGATCTGACATCTATAAAGGCAACACCACAAGCGCAAAACATGTTTAGTGTAACTATACTAAGTGCATTTTATGACCACTGATAGTTCCAGGCTGGAACATAGAAATGGGTTACATCATTTGTGGTACAAGAACTGAAGCAGCGACCACCACATGGGTAACAAAGCCCACCCTTGTACCAACCAGGGTACCACACAGGTGGAAAAACACTGAAAAACGCATAAAAATAATTTTTCTGAAGACAGCCAGAAGAAAAAATTTAAACCATACTGTAGCCAGTGCAGTTCAGTTACAATTGTGGTCTTGAGAAGAACAGTACTGGATAATCTGAGGAAGAATGTCTAAGTCCTTCTGACATCTCAGCAGAATCCTTTGCCCTTTTCCCAGACTATCAGGAATTCATTTGGTAATATACAGACATCCAGTTCTGAGGCAATCGCTACAGACTCCTTCTACGACTAATAAAACTTTGACTGCTGAGTCAGTGAAGCCATAAGCACAATTCAAGCAATTCTATTTCTTCTTTGGGTGGTAAGAAAACCATAGCACACCCACCTCAAAAATTAGAAAATTTTGGTGCCTGAGAACTGGGGATTGAGTGTAATTATTAAGGAAATCTTTGGGGAAACACAGTAAAGAAAAGCTGTCCTCAAATGTTTGATGAAATACACGAACTTTCAGTGATCAACAAATATAGTCACAATTTATTCTAAGGTTTGTCTGCTTAGTTTCATACTCAGACTGCTGTAAACACTAAGTGCAAATACCTCCATATTTGTGGCAAAGTGCTCTTCCTGTTATAAATTCACATCCTATGTCTGGTTTCTGTTTGTTAATTATTAATATCCAGCAACTGAAGATAGCTTGCATCATTGCCTTTTAATTGAAAGATTCAAATGTCTGAGACTTGAAACAAGCAATGCAGAATTAAAATATAAATCTTTCTCTTTATTAAAGCTGAAGCATGTCCAACTAAAGTATTTCTATTGTAATGCTGGGTATTTATACATATTGACATTTTTACAGAATACTTATCCATACAAAGAGATTCATTACCATGAAAATCTGTTTCCCCTATTACAGAGGGAATAATATATATTACATATACAGTATAAAATGTGTATATATAAAGCATACCAACAAATACCTTCTCTGCTGTGTTGAAAATCCTCTTTGAAAATAAAAGGCTATTTTGTGTGATTTCTGTAGTACATTGTTGGCATGATAATTTCCATGATATGCTAAGCAGATTTTTTTTTCTTTATTGGAAACCCTTAAATATTTAATTAACAAAAAAATTGCTTTTTAATTTTGCTAAAGAGGATTCAAGAACATTGAGGAAACCGTGAGCAATTTAGTCACGGGTGCACTTTTTGTTTTGCAGAAAAGAGGTGGTTGGTTCATGTATTTAATCAGAGTATTTTCTCCTTAACTTGCTAAATTAGGAAGCCTTGAATTTCATCCATTTTGCAGAAAATATTGGTAGGTGTTCCACGCTATCAGAAACAGCTTATTGGTGTTAAGATATCACTATTTTTTTCCCTGAATTTCAAAAGGATTATTCAAATACCTTTATTAATTGTAACACATTTTAGAAGGGCAATAGGAAAAATACCGTATTAAAGAAAGAAATATTTTGCAAAATTAAATACAGAGTTTTCACTATTCTATTTTTAAAAAGTTTTGCTTCTTTTGGTTATGGACTTTAGATTTTTTATTTTTTTTTTTGAAAGACAGAACACTTTGTGAAATCTCTGTCACTGTGCTCCTCATTGCCATCTCAAATCCTGTCACTCATAATAGGTCTGACTCTGAAGCATCCTAAGTTCTACAGGACTATAGCTTCCTATTAATTTTTAATGTTTGTCTGGTACAGTGACTCACCCTTGCTGTCTAAGAATGTCATATTATCTCTGAGTTTAATAGCATAACCTTTGAAAAATCTGCCTCAATATCTTATGGGGGTAGGGGTGTTTGTGTATGTGTGTGACTCAACAAAGTAACAAAAAAAATCCAGAACTTTGGAAGTCATCTTTCAACCCTTGTTCTTAAAATTAAGTGCATAAAACTGTAACTAAAGTCTAAAGTATTTCAGATAGTTGGAAGATAATGTTTATTCTTTTGGATGAGGACATCAGTTTACCAAACTGAAGCAACTTGCAAAAAAATTCTCTTTGCAAAATAAGAAGCATACATCATAAAAGAATCTCAAAACTGGATTCCAGGACTTTTAAAGTGGAAATTTAGTTTTACTTTTAACATGGGATATTGGAAAGTTAAAAAAAGCCCAGAGAGCTTCTGTAATGCTGTAGTAAATTAGTAATAGCAACACTGAAAGAAATAACTGTTTTGGTTATATTGCAAATGTTTTTTTGTTGTGGTTTTTTTTTTTTGTTTTTGTATTTGTTTGTTTTTTTTTTGTTTGATTTTTTTTACAGACACTTTGCGCAAGTAGGACTTTTTATTTTAATTTTTAGACCTTAAAATCCAAAAAGCAACTCTGCAGTGCTTTCATGAGGCTCTACTGAACACAAGTGAGATATTTGCTAAAGGGAATGAAGCCCATAACTCCTACTGCCTAAAAGTTGGAACGTTATTAAAATTGAATGATACTTCTTAAAAACTGTGATTCTCTGGAACAATGTTATCAGTTCGTACTCTGAGAAATCACTCTGTCAGATGCTATAGGAGGAGAAAACTTTCTGGGAAAAGGCTTCCTAAAAACGCAAATGGCTTAAGAACTTCTGTATCATGGTAAAGAGGGATGTGTTCAGCTTTCAGAAGTATGAAAATTTGGCACTTACCTGATATCTCAAGAATCTTTGGAATTCTGGAACATATTTTTTGTTTCATATTATTATTTACATTTCCAGTCTGGCATAATGGTCTACACAGCTGCCACACAGTCAGAAATAAATAAGGCAAGCTGAAACAGATTTATAAAGTAGTGCTTTTCTTTTTTTGGGACAAGGATGGAATATTGCATTTCTTGCATTACTTATAACTAGAGAGAGCCCTAAATGAGAACTATAGATATGATTTCCTAAAAACTGTAAGAAGTTGGACTGAGATGGGAACTTTGTTGCTGTTCCCTCCCAGTACTAGCATGTGTCTGTAAGTAAATGCTACCTACCACATAACAGAGTCTTAAAATACTTCAGTATTTTATTCAAAACGCATAGGCAGATCATTTTCCTCTTATGTCTTCCACCTCTGCTCTAGTGGGACTGAACTTCTTCAGGCTTGTTGCTATTCTGGGAAGCCTGACTGAAGGAATATGCTTTATCTACTTCTCTGTGCTGCTGACGTTCACAATCATGCTGCTCAAAGCCATTCCTGTGACTGCTGAGTATTCCTATTGTGTATTTGTAAGTCTGTCTTTGCTACTGAAGCACCTATGGGATGCTGAAGTATGTAAGAAAGGGCAGACCAGGAGATAATTTCAGCCAATCAGGCTGTCAAGAAGGGTGAAATCTTGCAGCTATTTTTTCCCCCCCAAGGAGAAGAGCATGAAGACTGGAGCTAATCTATTCTATTTATTTTTGCATTTATATTCTGTTTCACCTATAGCTACTTAGAGTGAATGAATCAACTAATTTTAGGCCTTCATTTTGCAACTAATATGTACCTGTATTACATTACAGAATCATAGAATGTTTAGGGTTGGAAAGGACCTTAACACCATCCAGATCCAGCCCCCCTGCCACAGGCAGGGATACCTCGCACTAGACTATGTCGCCCAACACTCTGTCCAACCTGGAGGAAAAAATATTTACACAAATAGAAGCTGTGAATTTTTGTTTTGACTGCAAGACACAATGATGCTTCTGTAGCTAATGGGTATTTTGGTATAATCTGTAGTTATTTGTATGACCCCCACTTACTAATACCATCATATTCTTGAAAGCTGTCCTTTTCCATAAGACTTTCACACTCCCTGTCCATTTCAAAATGTGTGGTGTTGTTTCTTCAGCTCATACTTCCTAATCACTTCCAAGACTTAGGTATCTTTCAACATATTAACATTTTATTTATATTAATGGAGATACGGAAATGTTATATTAAACAGTGACTGACTCCTGTTATTTCAGAAAGACCCATAATGTATTTCATATACCTGGATGGGGCAGCAAATTTCTCATTTTGCTTTCTTTCATTTGTATCAGATTAATTTTCACCAAACCTATTCCAGATTCTTTTTTTTTTTGTTCTTAGAGATATTGGTAGACACTCTTAAACTTTTTGATTCCACTTTTGGATTTAACAGTTTTAATGACAAAACATGATTGATAGAGTGCAGTGCAAAGAGAGACAGAAACAGTTTGTTAGCTATACACAATTTAATACTTGAACACTTGCATTTTCAGTTGATCGTCATAAAACTAGTGCATACATTTATTGTATTTTTTAAAATTGAGAAAATTCTGTGTCAAATGCTGGAAGACTCTGAAAGTTGGTAGTATTAAATATATTGAGATCCTAAATATCTAGAAAAAGCAGATGATATAGAAACTGATAATTTTTCATTGGACTTTTCTCTAAATGTTTTTCACTCTTCCTTATTTGTATAGGTTTGCTTTTATATCATATAATTATATACCAGTTTAAAAATACATTTTTACTATGTTACTTTTCAACTGCAGATGTTATGCATGCCATATTGTGACTATGCCCAAATTGTCATGGGTACACATGAGGATATGAACACTAAAATACCCTATTTCTATTCAAGGGAATTCTGATACTACAATCTATATAGATACAGCAATAATATACAACATTGCTACACTTCTTAATTTGGCATTTTTTAAAACAGTAGAGACTCTTTGTTGGCTGTTCTATTGGAATTCAATGATCCCAGTTAGAGATCTAATTCTAATTGGGTGACTGGTTCAGAATTAAGTCTGTTGGTGTATGGCACTTTTGCAGCCCTTCAGTTAGGAGTCAATGCAAAGCCTTTTCATTTTTGGCATGAAATCTATGATACAGCAGCAAGTCTGATCTATTTGACACTATTAAGCTGACATCCACAATTGTTTTTCTGCTTCAAACTGCCTTGCAGTTAACTTTTATTTCTTCATTTATATATTGCATATTTGGAGTAAGTGCTGTTTTCTTTTCTGTTTGTCTAACATTGTCTACAGTGGTGTTTAGGTCTCTGACTCGGTAGATGTCACAGCAGAAAACAGCAATGAAATCTCAAAGCATGTTCTACCATATGGAGCTGATTAGAGCACAATATCTTTCTACCCATGAGCACACTATATCAGTTTGTGAAGTTGATTGCAACAGTCCAAAGTCACCTGCAGATTCCCAGGCAAAAATGAAATTTCTTTAACAAGTGAAACAAAAAACATGAAAAAAAAAAAAAAAGCATGCTGCTTCTGCTTGCCTAAATAAAGAATAATACAAAAAAGTCTGGCTGTATTATTGACAGTTTCATATACTCTGCGAAAGAGTTAATAATTTTTGATTTTTCACTTACTGATCTGTGTGGATATATTTCACATGCTGTTCTCAGTTCAGTTCATCTTTGACTAGTTCTTAGTCAGGTTTCCTTTATTAAATTTGTGTAAGTTTAAAGGATCTAAACCGCTGTTTTAAATCCAGCACTTTAACGATACTGATATTGTACCAGTTTATTATACCAATCCTGTTCTATACCCAATCTTTTTTACATCTTGAAAATAAGAACATATTAATCAAAAACATTTCAGTGAAAAGAGAGTAAAATCTCAGTGGTACTAACTCTATGTGAACCACATGATCATGATCCATCTTATAGAATTATAGAATCATACAATAGTTACGGTTTGAAAGGACCTTAAGATCATCTAATTCCAAACCCCCTGCCATGGGAAGGGACAACTCACAATAAACCATGCCACCCAAGGCTCTGTCCAACCTGGCCTTGAACACTGCCAGCGATGGAGCATTCACAACTTCCCTGGACAACCCATTCCAGTGCCTCACCACCCTTACGGTAAAGAATTTCTTCCTCATATCCAGTCTAAACTTCCCCTGTTTAAGTTTGAACCTGTTACCCCTTGTCCTATCACTTCAGTCCCTAATGAAGAGTCCCTCCCCAGCATCCCTACAGGCCCCCTTCAGATACTGGAAGGCTGCTATGAGGTCTCCACGCAGCCTTCTCTTCTCCAGGCTCAACAGACCAAACTTTCTCATTCTATCTTCATATGGGAGGTGCTCCAGACACCCGATCATCCTCGTGGCCCTCCTGTGGAAGTGTTCCAACAGTTCCATGTCCTTTTTATGTTGAGGACACCAGAACTGCACACAATCCTCCAAGTGAGGTCTCATGAGAGCAGAGTAGAGGGGCAGGATCAGGATCACCTCCCTCGACCTGCTGGTCACACTCCTTTTGATGCAGCCCAGGATATGCGATCGGCTTTCTGGGCTGCGAGCACACACTGAAGCCGGCTCATGTTCATTTTTTTCATCAACCAACACCACCAAGCCCTTCTCCACAGGGCTGCTCTTAATCTCTCCTCTGCACAATCTGTATGTGTGCCTGGGATGGCTCCCACCCAGCTGCAGGACCTTGCAGTTGGCACGGTTGAACTTCATCAGGTTGGCATCAGCCCACCTCACAAGCACGTCAAGGTCCTTCTGGATGGCATTCCTTCCCTTCAGCATATCAACCAAACCACACAGCTTGGCGTCATCGGCAAACTTGCTGAGGGTGCACTCAATCCCACTGTCCATTTCACTGACAAAGATGTGGAAAAAGACCAGTCCCAACACCGATCCCTGAGGGACACCACTCGTTACTGGTCTCCAGCTGGACATTGAGCCATCAAGCACAACTCTTTGCGTGTGGCCATCCAGCCAGTTCAGACCACTGAGTGGTCCACCTATCAAATTGATGTCACTCCGATTTAGGGACAAGGATGTCATGTGGGACAGTGTCAGACGCTTTGCACAAGTCCAGGTAGATGACATCAACTACTCTAATCCTCTCCATCAGTTCTCTAGCCCCATCATAAAAGGCCACAAGAGTGGTCAGGCAGGATTGCCCCTTAGTGAAGCCATGCTGGCTGTCACCAAGCCCCTTGTTGTTTTTCATGTGCCTTAGTATGCCTTCCAGGAGAATCTGCTCCAAGATTTTGCCAGGCACAGAGGTGAGACTGATTGGTCTATAGTCCCCCAGACCATCCAGTTACCCCTTTTTGAAAATGATGATTATATTTCCCTTTTTCCAGTCATCGGGGACTTCACCTGACTGACATGATTTTTCAAATATGATGGACAGTGGCTCAGCAGCTTCATTTGCCAGCTCCTTCAGGACCCGTGGATGGATTTCATCAGGTGCCATGGACTTGTGTATGTTCAGGTTCCTAAGATGGTCTCAAACCATATCCTCTCCTACAGCAGGCCTAAGGTCTTCATTCTCACAGTCCCTGCATCTGCCTTCCAAGACTTTGGTGGTGTTTTCAGAGCATTTGCAGTGAAGACTGAGGCAAAGAAGTCATGAAGAACCCCTGCCTTCTCCAAATCCAGGGTAGCCAGTTCTTCTGATAGCTTCTCAAGAGGGCCCACGTTGTCCCTAGCCTGTCTTTTATTTGCAATGTACCTATAGAATCCTTTCCTGTTATCCTTAACATCTCTAGCCAATTTTAATTCTAAGTGGGCCTTAGCTTACCTAACCTGGTCCCTAGGTTTCTGGACAACTTCCCTGTATTCTTCCCAGGCAGCCTGTCCTTGCTTCCACCTTTTATAAGACCCTTTTTTCTTTTGAATTTTCCTCAGCAGCTCCTTATCCATCCAAGAAGGTGTCCTGGCCCTCCTACTGCACTTCCTTCTAGTTGGGATGTATTGCTCCTAACTAGCAGCAGGTGATCCTTGAATATCATCCAACAGTCTTTACACCCCTCCCCTCTAGTGCTATATCCCATGGAATCTTACTAAGCAGGTTCCTGAAGAGGCCAAAGTCTGCTCTCTTGAAGTCCAGGGCAGTGAGCTTGCTGCATGCTCTTCTCACTGTCCTGAGGATCTCAAATTCAACCACCTTATGATCACTGGAACCAAGGCTGCCCTGGAGCGTTACATTTCCAACCAGCCCTTCCCTGTTGGTGAGGACGAGGTCAAGCATGGCACCTCTCCTTGTGACCTCCTCTATTACTTGCAGAAGGAAGTTGTCTTCCACACAATCGAGGAACTTCCTGGGTTGCTTGTGCTGGGCCGTACCAACCCGCCAGCAGATATCAGGGTGTTTGAATCCCCCCATGAGAACAAGGGCCTGAAACATATGAGGCTGTTCCTATCTGTTTATAGTCTGCTTCATCCTTATCTTGCATTGCATATCCTAGGAAAAAATGAATCTTTTTTTTCTGAAAATATAAGAAGCCTGGAGATGTACTCAAATTATGTAATCTATGTAACATACTTACAATAAAATTGCTATGGATTAAAGCATGTGTTAGGTTAGTCTTTACTAAGTTTGGATTCTAATTTTACATTGGGCAAAAAAAATATACAATTTTTATTGCAATGCAATCTCTCTGGCTGGCATTCATGTCATTTTGGTAACTAGATTGAAGTAGGTAGCAATTTTGGGAAGAAGAAAATTACTGCCAGTCTTTTTTCTCAACAAGAGTGGTAGCCATGTTTTCAAACTTTCTCTATACATATAGTTTGCAGTTGGATAATATGGTAGCAGAATCGGAACTATTGCAAGACTACTTGTGTCTGAGAAGCAAATGTTGTAAATAGATGTGATTTGACTTATTCTTAAAATTTCCGTACAGCAGCACAATAGATTTTAAGCAACAAACAACAAAGCAAATGACATAACTGTCTGAAAAAAGATGGTTCAAAAGATACTTGTGATGACATCTTTAAACGGCCTCTGTCAGGATGACAATTTCCATCTCATGGCACCATTTGCAGTTTCAAAACTTGCTTTGGTTACATGCAAGAATATAGAAAAGTTGGGGTTCTTTTTGAAACTTTTCAAAATATCTGAGTTTTTATATGTGGAGAATATATATCAGCCTACTTTCTAAAGAATATGTTCAAGGCTCTCAAGCATCCTAATTCATTAATTCATGTAGGATTCAAGTCTCTTTCACACACGGAATATTCCTATGAAACTTTATCAAAATGATATATTAACAATGTAGCAGAAAAGCCCTTTGTCTGAAAATTCATAATTGAAAAAAAAAATATATCAAACAGCTCTAGTCATAAAGCATTTTAGAGTGATTGACTCTTCAATTTAACAGGACCTGTGATATTGTTGTGGATTAGTGTTCACGTTGGTACTTTAAAGAATATACTAATGGAAGATATGCTACAGATCATAAGTTTGGAAGACAGTTCAAGATGAACAGCTCTTTAAATTTCTATCCATATTACATTCAGAGTTATGTATTTTATATTTTATCAGGGTAGCTCAAAAGATAAAGTGCTATTATTTATTTAAACCATATTTGAATTTTCTTAAAAAGAAAACAAAGTGTATCAATGCCAATTCAAACACTAGAAGGTCTCATTGATTGCTGCACTAAAACTGATGTTTTGCTTGTATGTTCATTTTTTATGGTAAGTGAAAATGTAGCATAGTCTCAGCCTATAGTGAATATCTTGCTACTCTTAAAGGGTCAGTTTCCTGATGCTGAAACCCATCAGCTACAGAATTGGGTGGGAAGAATGTTAATGATGAGGGAGAATGTGAAGACATTTTATTAGATGCCACCCATCCCTCATAAAACACACAATTATGATTTCACAGAAGATGTCTCTTTTGTTTTAAAGCTATCTCTGCTAGGAGAGAAAGCAGTCATTAAAAACTGAACAAAAATAACAAATGGAAGAATATCTGGGAGTGTAAGAAGTCAGTTAAAAGTGCTCATGAAAACCAGTCTATGGTCAGGACCTATTTCCTTTACCAAGAACATGGATACAGTACAGACACATGAAATTCTAACAATTTTATCACTATTAACATAGATAAAGCTGTTAGTTTACAATAATTCAGAACAGTCTTAAGTAGTCAAAATAAATTCCCACTTACTATTTGGAAAGAAGAGCAGATACAGTAGTTACCAGTGGATTCATAGAGGAACAACTGCTAAATTTTTATAACATAAAATTCAAGGATTACCAGAAGTGAAAACAACTGAAATATCTGTTACTGAGTCTGATAATCTCTCTGAAACCATGAGGATTATTTATCATCATCAAGTAGCAAGATCGTAAGTTGTCTGAGGCTGTATCTAAGAAATAAAATACCCTGTACAGGTACTTGAATAAAAATACAGATCTGGAGGATGTAATTAACTTCAGGATGGTTACCGACAGCTGAACAGTGCAAAAAGTGAAGCAAGAAGCAATAAAGACAGTGTCGTGGTTTAAGCCCAGCCAGTAACTCAGTACCATGCAGCAGTTAACTCACTCCACCCCTTCCTCCCCCTGCTCACAGAGGGATGAGGAGGAAAATCGAAAGAATGTAACTCCCAGGGGTTGAGATAAGAACAGGCCAGTAACCAAGGTATAACACAAACCACTGCTGCTACCACCAAGAATAATAATGGCAAGCGAAACAACAAGGGAAGAGAATACAACTGCTTACCACTCACTGCCGATATCAAGCCCAGCCGAGCAGTGATCTAAACCTTCTGGATAACTGCCCCCAGTTTTTTCATCCTGGGCATGACGCGTTGTGGTACGGAATACCTCTTTGCCTAGTTTGGGTCAGGTGTCCTGTCTCTGCTTCTTCCCGGCTTCCCCTCCTCCCTGGCAGAGCATGAGGCTCAGAAAGTCCTTGGTCAAACTAAAACATTCTAAGCAGTAACTAAAAACATCGGTGTTATCAGCGCTGTTCCCAGGCCGAAAGTCAAAAACACAGTGCTGCACCAGCTACTAAGAAGGAGAAAAATGACTGCTACTTCTGAACCCAGGACAGGCAGAATTAAAAGAACGCAATCAAATTGATTCTAAACAGCGTAGTTTATGGTCAATAGGAGAGTAAAAAACCCAATACACTTTAAAAATGAAATTATGGGTTTAGTTGATAAGTATATTCAATCAAAGTTTGTTTAGTATTACCATTGAAAATAGAAACACAATTAAAAACAAAATAAATATAGCCTAAATTAAATTAATTTTAAAAAAATATCGATGAAAAAAATGTTTAGAAATGGGAAAACTATGTTATAAAGAGGAAGCATGACACATAGTTCTAATATTACCCTGAATTATAGCTATTGATAATTTGTGGAAAAATTTAAAATCACTGCTTACAATAATTTCAGATCATATTTAAATACAGTGTTTGAAGGCATAAAGAGTTTTTGAGCCTGTCATTTACACCGAATAATTAGATTTGAGCCTTTTTTCTATTTGTAACCTTCCCAAATCAGCAAAGGAAAGTTTCAAGTACACAAAATTTACTGTAATCCTGGAAAGACAACTTTGTTCTTCAAGCTTATGCACAATGCACAGTATGTTTTTCTGTTGCCAATGAAGGTAACTGTGCTTATGCTCCTTCTCTACCATTTTCTCATTACATTCCTATAGATTTTAAAATATATTGTTATAATCAGATTTTAAAGCAGTGAGTGATGTAGGCCCTCTGAATAACAGCCATTTAACTCAAGGGTAAATAACATATAATGTGAGCTCTAAGTGAAGTTCACCAAACAGCCCAAATAACATAACAGTAACCAAACTGTAACTCAGGCAATCACAGCTTGATTTTTATATTTCAGAATGAAAAGAAGCCCTAAAGCTTTTGCCTCTATGCTAGTTTAATTGTGACAGCCACCGCCTGTGATATGAATATTGTCCTCTGCATTTGCAGGTTACTATGGTAGGAGAAGAGTAGTAGTAGTGTTCCACACCTAAAGAAAGCAGACTTTGACTGTGACTTATGATCCATCCATCAGTGAACTCCCATTTGTCTGATTGATAGAGTCAGTTAAGAAGGAGATAATGCCATGTGCTAGAACAAAGAAAAAAAAGATGACACTGTTGTTACAGTGAACTTCTGGATGTGCAGCTTGCAATCCCTGGGTCTCTTTCTAGCTAAGAAACAAAAGAAATTTTGACTTACGAAGCAACTGATGCAGTTCCTATACTCAGCCTAGGTCTGTCTATTATTGGTTTTAGCTACATGATTTTTAAGTATTGGAAGTCAGAATGTCTAGTAAATTTTTCTGAGAGTTAGAAAGTCAAGCTGTAATACCTCTTTTTCATTCATACTAGTTTTGATTGATAAGTCAGTTAATTTTCCCCTGCCTCACTTCTTATTTGCTTATCATGGCTAAGTATCATACCATAGTATTGTAAAAAGGTTTTTGCACGAAATTTATGAATTATAGTTCTTAAAGTACAAATAAAACAAACAAAAAAAAACACTAAAAAAACACAAACAAAAAAAAAAGCACTAAAATTTCAGAGGCTTATAGAAGATGAGTTTTAATATTTTTATTTCATTTTATTCTTTTCTATGAGTCTGAATAATACTAGATTTATCTATCAGTTACTAGTGATTAGTTTTCAGTTCCTTAGAAGGCTATAATGCCACTGAAATACAGTTCTTAATGTGTTTATGTAGAATTGTCTTCAAATTTATGGTCTATAAACAGGCACAACCATTTCAGTTTAACAATTGCTTTAATCAGTATTTCAGAATGACAACTTAGAATTATCCTATTAACTTTGTTATTGCAGCATTTATAGTCTTTGCAGTAGATAGCCATTTGGATGCTATCACTGTATAACTTCATTTGAAGAAAAGAGTGAAAGGAGATAAATGCAGAGCTTTAGTTTGTGGTGCAAAAATGTCCTTTATATCTTACAAATGTCAGTATTTGTAGGTCATTACTTAATAATGCAGCTAGTTGGAGAATGCCGAATAATCTGCTTGTGTTCTTGGACATATTACTATGCTACCATTAACCATAAAAAGGTGATTTTTTTTTATAGTAATACAATTTTAAGTCTTTATTTTTTCAACTAAATAAAACTGTCCTATAAATTCAGAAGAAGAGCCAGAAAGATATTTTTCCATTATTCCCTCCTTACGACCTTTATACAGCTATGTCTTGGCTATAAAAGCAGTGTCACGAAGAAAAATCAATACATTGGACTTGTGATACACCTTATCAAAATGTAAGATAACAATGTAAAGAAATTACAATCTCTAGACAGATCATTTAAGTAAATACCTTTCAGTAGCACCTTTAAGTGCTGTTATTTGGTGGTGTGTGCATGAGAAAACGAATGGTATCATAGTTTAAGGATCCGTATACATGGCTGCACTTTGAAATTCCAGGTGATAAAGGAAATCCCTTTTCAGCTAAAGTAAAAGCTAGTTGAACCACCACAGAAAATTAACTTTTAAGATGTGGATCCTTTCTCTCTGCTGCCTATCTCACTGGTCTTGCTCTTTCATGTGATGTATTTAATAATCATTTTTCAATAAATTTTGGATTTCTTAAAAAGTAATAGTTTTGTAGCTAATGTCTTTAGTCTCACCCACATACCTAACAAAGCATAGTAAAAAACTGCCAAGGCCAATTGAAAGTAAGCTGTTTCCTATTGGAGACAGAAAGAAAAAAAGTATAATTTTTAGCCAGAGAGGCCTTATCTGTACTTTCCAGACTTTAATACGTAAACTGATGTTAATTTAGTTGTGTTTCAGTTCAGCATCATTGTGCATGTAGAACTCACCTTGCCCAATGTGTTGTTTGGAATTCAGGTTGCTTATTCTTCATTAATTTGGTCCCTTTGTTTATGTTCATGATGTTTCTGTGTAACCATGTAATTGAACATCTATCCATATTTGTACTATTTCTGAATTCCTTTTGCCAGGGAGTAATCAAGTTCCCACCTTTCAATCCTATTCTTCAGTTAGACTCTACCTCACCACCCTATTTATGTTTTTCTGTATTTTTCTGCCTGTTTCCTTTCTGCCTCCCAAGTTCTTTCCCACCTCTGTCCTCTACCAGATCTGTCAGCTGCTCTACCAGCATGCAGAATGAATGAATTTCTCTATTATGAATGGGAAGTGAAAGACTTGTAAGGTTCTTCATCTGGTGATTGGGCCAGTATGAATTTGTGCAGGATTTGTAGAGAAAAATTTAAGAATCTGAGACCAAAATATAGAACCATAGAACAGCTTCAGTTGGAAGGGACCTTAAAGATGATGTAGTTCCAAATGCCTTGCTGTGAGCAAGGACACCTTTCACTAGACCAGGTTGCTGAAAGCCTCATCCAGCCTGGATTTCAGCAAGTATCCTCAAAAGTGTTAGCTTCAGGATTTTAACATGTAGCAACAGTTTATTTGTTTGGGATTCTTCTACTCCAAATGGAAGAGAATTCATCACATTAAGATGTATTTTCGTGGAAAAAGAAAAAGGCAAAGTGTTGAGATGTGGTTATCTTGACTGAGCATCAGGATGTTGGCCAAATAAAAGTACAAAGCTAAATAAAGAAAATAAGCACAGAAATATGTCTTTGGAGGTACTTCAGGATTATGGAAAATTACTGACTAGATAAACCTGTTAGAGAATTGCTCATTGTTGCTCATCTGCTTTGTAAATAAAAGTACACCATACTCCATTCCTTATAAAATTAAGATTAACTTGGTCTGGGAAAAAGCAAATACTGCATTTTCTAGAAGAACAATCATGTTATGCCAACATATGTTATGCCAACATGTGTTATATTTGTCTTCAAATCCCAGAAGACATTCACTCTTCTTTGACAAGAAGCTTATACCCTTCAGACTTTTTTTAGCAGATAGCAAAAAAACTAGTCAGGTCATTAAATTTTGAAATAAACAAAGGATCACCTAGTTAATCTACATAATGATACTCTCCATATGTCATGGTTTAAACCCAACTGGTAACTCAGTACCACACAGCCATTCACTCACAGCCCTCTTTTCCCCTCCCCAGGAAGGGTGGAGAGGAGAATTGAAAGAATGTAAACCCCATGAGCTGAAATAAGACCAGCATAATAACTAAAGTACAGTATAATACAAATGCTAACATTAATAAAAATAATAAGGGAAATAATAAGGAGAGAGATATAAAACTGAAAGACAAAGGAAAAAACAATAAACACAAGTGATGCACAAAACAACTGCTCACCACCAACTGACCAATGCCCATCCTGACCCAGGCAGCAATTGATCCTTTCTGGGTGACTCCCCCCAGTTTATATACTGTGCATGATGTGCTATGGTATAGAATACCCCTTTGGCTAGTTTGGGTCAGGTGTCCTGTCTCTGCTCCCTACTGGCTTCTTAAAATTATAGAATCATAGAATAGGGTTGGAAAGGACCTTAAGATCATCTAGTTCCAAACCCCCTGCCATGGGGGGTACACTAAACCACACACTAAACCATGTTACCCAAGGACTGTCCAAACTGGCCTTAAACTCTGCCAGGGATGGAGCATTTACAACTTCTTTGGGCAACCCATTCCAGTGCCTCACCACCCTTACGGTAAAGAATTTCTTCCTCATATCCAATCTAAACTTCCCCTGTTTAAGTTTGAACCCATTACCCCTTGTTCTATTACTACAGTCCCCCCCCAGCATCCTTGTAGGCCCCCTTCAGACACTGGAAGGCTGCTCTGAGGTCTCCACGCAGCTTCTCTTCTGCTGCTGAGCAGCCCCAACTTTCTCAGCCTGTCTTCTTCTTGCACCCCTCCTCACTGGCAGAGCATGAGAGACTGAAAAGTCCTTCATCAGGGTAAGTGCTACTTAGCAACAACTAAAACATCGGTGCATTATCAGCATTATTTTCAGACTAAAGCCAAATCACACCACTACATCAGCTACTAGAAATAAAATTAACTCTATCTCAGCTGAAACCAGCATGCTAGGAAAAAGAACGACTCAGTAAAATTCTGCCTATTGAATCACTAAACAGTAAAAATCTTAGTAAGACTAAGCAAACTGGTTTTGAACTCTAAATCACATGAAGAAAAAAGAGGTCTTTAAAGCTAATGTGCTCAAGATCTAGGATCAGAAAGAGGCTATCAACCTGTTACCAGACTAGAACATTCACTGGCTGAACAGGGAATGCTAAAAATTAATTTCTAAAGCGCTCGGTTGAATTGTATCTGTATCTCAAAAAAAAAAAAAAAAAAGTGATTGCAAGATCTGTAGTGACAATTATAGCTTTAGATAGATTAGCTAGCTTGATTCACTTAAGTAGTGAGTGGTCTGTATGACAAACGTAGAGAATCTTTAGTCTTCGTGAAGGAGCTAAAAGCAGTCATCATTGCTAAAATCCTGAAAGGGTATAAAAATAAGAGGAAAGATAAGCAAGCAGATATGACTTAGTTCTTAACAGCAGTACATTTTAGAGTATATGTGAAAAATATGGCACATAGAATAACGGCACCAACAGGCTCCAAATTTGCTTGAACAGTCTCACAGCAACCTGAAACTTCACGACAGCCACTCTGCTATAAAATACTTGCTCAGATATAAGAAGCTGCTGATGGATTTTTAGATGTAAATTAGAAACCAGAAAAATTAGTAATTAAAAAAAAAAAGGTGAATATTTAAGTTATTAGCAACCAGGCATATCCTGTGCTCTTCAGACTTTGGAAACATCTCAAATACTGACATTACAGAGAAGTTGCTTTTAAATTTTATTCTTATTATCCATTTTAATGTGCTGAAAATGTGAGAGACGTCTTCTGCATTTTGAATCTTTAGAGTTTATTTCCACTTCCATTTAAATATAGTTTTGCTAATACCCATGAAAAAATCCCCCCATTGCCAACAGTGCCACAAAAACTTTTTAAAGAAGGATTTGCAAACAATAATCATAGAATCATAGAATCAGAATAGTTAGTGTTGGAAAGGACCTTGAGATCATCTAGTTCCAACCCCCCTGCCATGGACAGGGACACACTTGAAGGCTTCCAGTTAGACTTATTGCTAGCTCTTCCTCTGTCCTAAAACAATATAAGCTAATAATTTAGAACAATGCAAAATAACTAAAACACCTAGAAGGTGATCACTACCTCTCTTAATTTGTGTGGTCTGACTGCGCAGTAGAGTTCAGCCCCCAGCTAGACACTTAGGTAGATATGTCCTGTAGTCTTGAAAAAGAGGTATGAACTTCTACAGCCATTTGGGAAACTCTTACACTGAACTAGTTAACTATAGCTAACCAAGATGAAGAACTGAATACAGGTAATGTCTTAATTTTTTAATTTTCCATAACTAAGTAAAAAAAGAAGAGTATATTTTTGAAAGGTCTTATAAGACCTTTCAAAGTATGTGTTGGGAGAATTTTGAATACAGTTACTGCATCAAGATCCTAAAAATTGTAGGCTCTACTTCACTTTATAACTCCAGTTACCCATAGGCAGGAGCAGTGTGGGAGTGGTACAGCATTTGTTTAAGTAAAACTAGAAGGTGTCTCCTAGGTTAGTAGAACAATTATTTCTTTGGGATATATTTTGGGTGCAGCTGACAGGCCTGTAATTCTGACTTAAAGATGTTTGTTTACCTTGTAGATATCAACAACTGAACTAGTTTGTTAGTCATTGTGCAGCTGGTGGAGAGGCAGTTACCTATTTTTTTCAGATATCTCTTTTAACATAAAATGAACTGCACCCTAGTAGCTGGCTATAGAGAAATGGATAAGCAGGTGAATAACTGAGGATTAAGGAATATCACAGAATGAAAAGATTAATTACTCACTTAAGGCCATATGCTTATAGCCATAAACCCTATTTTGGATATAAACCTGAAACACTTCAGGTAGTTTTTTTTACAGTGTTTTACAGAACAGCATCTTCATCATGGAAAGATCAAAACAAAATGAAATGCGACTGATGGTTACCAAATATGGTCAATTATTTGTTTTATAGAGTGCTCTCTTTTTCAATCAAAACCAAACTTCTAATTATAATCCAGCTACTAAGATAATTTATCAGACTGTCAGCAGTGTTTTTTACCCACATAAGTAGGGGAAAACTATGACTGCTACCATTTTTATCAGTCTTTTTGGCTTCATCTTTCTTACTGTATTCAATTACCTGCTGGTGGCATATTCCTTTCTGTTCATGCCCTGCAAAGAAAATCACACTTCATTTCCTGTGTATGTGTAGTGGATAAAGTCCATCTCTATTCTCACTTCCATCCTGACAAATAGGAGATAACCTCAGATACTCGCAGGTATAAAACTTGATTTCAAGTTGCTCATACTCTTGGTCCATGGAAGGACCTCTAAGAATTAATTTATAAATAAAAGTGCATCTCTAAATCCATTTTCTTTCCTCCAAACTTCTCTCCTTCTCTCTCTCCTCTCTCTTCTTCCCCAAAGGAGATCTACTTAAAGCAGTTTCACAAATCTAGGTCAAATCCAGTTTTGTGATGAAAGAGACAGCAGTTCTTCAGCAAAGTTATTTACCATGCCTTTCTTGACTGCTTGAAAATGATAGCATAATTTGGCTTCATATTTATATATAAGGTAAAGACTGAAACAGTTAATGTTTCCATTTTTAATTTGATGACGTGTAATTCTGCCCCTAATTCTTGACAGTGTAAATTAATTAAGGCATCTCACCACACTAAAGTGGCTATACTGATTCTAATACTTAAACTATCATTTTATAAGATAGTGTGGATTATCTCTGCTTGGCACTCCTTTGTTCTGTGTCAAAGAGCACATTTCTCCCAAACCTATCGGGCACTGCAGAAATAAAGCTGCTGTATGCCTCAGACCAAAACAAAATTATCGTATCTCCTCTGAAGGGTGGCTAAACAGAAGATAAAATGTGTTTTGAAATAGTCATTAATAGTATATTTATTCCTGAACTGATGAAATTGCTGAAACGTATGCTATTAGCATGATTTTCAGCAATTGAGCTGGTGTGAATTGTTAGTAAATCAGGCCTGTAATCTTCAAACATACTCCCTAGGCCTTGAATCTAAAACCATCTGGACAGTGTGACAGTGTTCTATTTGTTACATACAACTGCTTGGATACTGCCAATGCATAAACAGTAATTAAGCACACAAGCCAGCCATGCATGCCAGATTTGCTAGAACTATCCTTTGAGTATCTTAGAGTTTCCATGCCAGTGAGTTTATTGAGGCATTGGCTGGTGATTAAACATTAATGATTTATGGTGCAAGCAGGGCTCATTTACTGCTTACTGAAATATACTTGACAGTATTTTTGTGATTTTTTTCAGAATAATGCTTTCAAAGATATTTTTCCTAATTAATTTTATGTACTGTTTTTAGTAAGAATGTGATACAAAATTTCAATGGATAGTTGCTTGTATGTTTGGCTCTCTTGCTGTTATATACTTTGCAGCAAGAAAATAGATTAAATGCAGTAGGAATTGGTAACTGCAATAAAATGCTATTTTTTCCTCAGTTTGCTTTTTAAAAATTAATTCCAAAGTCCAATACTGCAAACTCTTAATATTGAACCATACATCAATACAGATGGATTTTTTCACTGGTGTTTTGCTCATTCAAGCTCCAGTACTCATCCAAGCTCATCCAGTGCTCCCCAAAACTTGCATTTGGGGTCCAACACACTTTTCACAGGGATATTAAAGATTGTATGTGTTGGTAGTGTGCATAGGAGTCTTAAGAAAAGCCTAACACAAGCCAGGGGCCAAATGTTCAATTGAACAGGAGAAAATACCCTGTACTGCAAGTGAGAGATTAGTGGAAGATCATCATTAACGAGCTATCTGTCATTATCCAATGCCAAGGACCACTGTCTAATGTATCATGTTTATGTGCATAGGAAAATCTTGTTGTAAAGGCCGAAGTATTTTTTGGTGACCACAACCAACTGAAACTGTACTTGTGATGTTTGTCTGGAAATTATACAGGACTATAGACTTGTTATTGTACAGTTTCAGCAGTTATACTAGTAGACAACTACTCAGATGTTTCCCCCTTCACCACACCAATCCTGATTTACTAGTATTTCAAATTCCTCTAGGGAGATTGGAAAGCTAATTTCAAACTTACACACCTAATCATGGAAAGAGAGGTATGATTCACTGGCTTGACAACACATACAAGAATTCTGATCAGAGATTCCTGGGGTTTTAATTTTAACTCTGGCATCAAACAGATCTTGGACCTGAATTAAAGCCCTAACTTTCCAACTGAACAAGTAGTTTGTAAGAATCCTTTCATGCATCTTTTGGTAAGTTCTGTGGTTGTACTGAGTAAGGTACAGTTTAGTGCCAGTTACTGTTGTATTAGTCATTGATTTCAGAATCACTGGTAGGGAGAGGTTAGTACAATAAAAAATAAAAAACACAGAGTTTTGTAAGGCTTTTACTTTCCAGTAATGCCCTACAGTCTGAGTCTAGGTACAGATGATGACTTTCCATTTGGATTACCTGCAAGTTTCATTACCCAAGCAGGAAGATTACAAGAAAAACTGAACCCCCAAAATAAGGTCGTATGGCAGCTTTCCACAATGTGGACAGGCTAACATGAGTTAAGAAATTAAGCCTACATAGGACTGAACCTGTCAAATAAACAGAAGGTTATGTTGGCTTTCTTAGACATAAGGTCCCAGATGCAAACTGTAGAAAGATTCCTGAAACAGCTCAGCAACATTTAGCTCAGAAATTGGAAGCAATACAGCAATGGTAGTGTCATGCCCCAGATAATTATCTCTGCTGAGAGACAAGGGTAAATCAACCTGGAAACAGGATCAAATTAATGCGGATACCGCTTCCAGGATGCAAGCAAACATTTTCTTTCAATGTTGCATTTTGCCACATGAATACACAAACTCTTTCACCACTACGTAAGGTAACTTTTTTGTGGGACACCATTTACCCTGTGTAACTGTGTAACTCTGCACCCCTGCTTACAATACATGGCTATCCTACTGGCCTAGAGCGGGAGATAAAGGGTGATCTTCCCACATGCTCAGTAATTCTGTCAATGACATTTCTTTACCTCCTAATTCCATACTGAAAAATATTTTAATTTTACAGAAACCACTACAAAAGGTTGCACCTGAAACAATTGCCCCAGAATTTTCTCTTGTAATTAGATTTATTAGTATAATTTGGTTATTTGAAGAATAAAAGACAATTGTCTGCAACCACATAGCAACAGAAGTCCTGACTCCCCCATGGTTTTCATTCTAGGACATTCCCCCTAGCTTTATTCTAGGACTTGGAGGAACTTACCTTGAAAAGTAGGATATAAACTGCTTGTTGCAGTTGTGAACCCCATGCCTTATATACTGATGCCACACCAGAAAACTGTAGGTGAGGAGTCAGTCTGTGAAGCATATACTCAACTACAAATGCATGGGATAGGAATTGTCAGCTTATTTTCCCCTTCAGGCTTGTAGATAGCCTCTGGCAAGCTATCCATTAGTTATTAGCTGCAGGCTAGAACCTTGTGTGATCATCTGTGTGGGACTTACTTTGCTCTTTGTTTTAATCAGTTTGAAGTTTTGTCCTTCTCTGTTCATGGTATTTAAGGACACCTTCAAACACTGTCAATTTTTCTTTTGGGTTTTCCACGGTTAATATTATCTTTAAAGAAAATATATCTGCACAGAGTTGAGAGGTGCAGAATCACTAAGCAAATGGAATTCAATTATGCTGATCTCTTTTTAACAGGGTTCTCTCCTTTCTGCCCACCTCATCCTCTGCTGGCAGGGTGTTCAGTAAATATTTTCTCTGCAGGTCCATGAGTCATCCTCATAGCAAGTCACAGCCAGAGACTCAGGAATAACTGGGAATTGGGTCAGTGCACTAGTCTTTTCTCTGGGCATGAGGGACAAAAATTTCACCCAGAGCATAAGTCTATTGGTGTTGTATGTGTTACCATGTGGTTACACCCCTGAACTGTCACACTGGTACTTTCTGTAAGGAAAATCAGTCTCTCAATCCTTTGGAGTTTGACGAATGCCTGCCTGCACAGTACACTCAGAAAAATGATGGACATTGATTCTTAGGTAGATTGTGTTTATCTTTAACACAGAAGTCTCAGTGTTTGAATAAATAAGATATCTGTAGATAGAGTCTCCTCTGGAGGTCAGCTGGTCCAACATCCTGCTGCAAGCAGGAGTTACTGATCTGACTTATGTAAGAGTTATGCTGGGTAGCTCAGGGCCCCGTCTGGATGCTTTCTGAACAAATAATCATAGAATTGTTTAGGTTGGAAAAAAACTTCAAGGTTATTGAGTCCAACCATTAACCTAGCACTGCTAAGTCCGGCCGTGAGATTATTGAGTCCAACCATTAACCTAGCACTGCTAAGTCCACCACTAAACCATGTCCTTAAGTGTCACAGCTACATATCTTTTAAATAACTCCAAGTATAGTGACTCTGTCATTTCACTGGGATTCATATGAAGCTAATGCTTCACAACCCTTTCAGTGAAGAATCTTTTCCTAATGTCCTGGCACAACTTGAGGCCATTATCTCTTGTCCTACTGCTTGTTAGTTGGGAAAAGAGACCAGCACCCACCTTGCTACAGCCTCCTTTCAGGTAGTTGTAGAGAGCGATAAGGTCCACCCAAGCCTTCTCTTCTCCAGACAACCCCAGTTCCCTCAGCTACTCCTCCTAAGACTTGTGCTCTAGACCCTTCACCACCTTAGTTGCCTTTCCCTGGTCCCACTCCAGCAGCTCGATATCTCTTCTGTGGCAAGAGGCTCAGAATTGAACACAGTCTACAAGGTGCACCCTCACCAGTGCTGGGTAGAGGGGGGTGATCACTTCCCTATTTCTGCTGGCCACACTATTTTTGATACAAGCTAGGACACCATTGGCCTTCTTGGACACTTGGGCACATTGCTGGCTCATGTTCAGCAGGCTGTTGACAAACATCCCCAGGTCCCTTCCCACCAGGCAGCTTTCCAGCCACTCATCTCCAGCATGGGATTGTTGTAGCCCAAGTGCATATCAAGGTGGAGGATCCACTGCCTCTCCAAGTGACCTGTTCCGCTTTTTCTCCATCCTCATCATAAAGAATTTGTTCATTTTATCTAATTGGAATATCCCTTACTGCAATCTGTGTCTACTGACTCTTGTCCTTTTGCTGTGAACCTGAAGAAATTGAGCCCTGCTTCTCTACTCATGATGTAGTGTCCTGGGTTCAGAAGTAGCAGTCATTTTTCTCCTCCTTAGTAGCTGGTGCAGCGTTGTGTTTTTCACTTTCAGCCTGGGAACAGCGCTGATAACACCAGTGTTTTTAGTTACTGCTTAGAATGTTTTAGTTTGACCAAGGACTTTCTGAGTCTCAGGCTCTGCCAGGGAGGAGGGGAAGCCAGGAGGAAGCAGAGACAGGACACCTGACCCAAACTGACCAAAGAGGTTATTTCATACCACAGCACATCATGCCCAGGATGAAAAAACTGAGGGCAGAGACCCGGAAGGGTGGGGTTCCTGCTGGGCTGGGCTTGGTATTGGGTGGTGAGCAGTTGTATTATCTTTCTTTGTATTTCTCTTGTCATTATTATTCTTGGTGGTAGCAGTAGTGATTTGTGTTATACCTTAGTTACTGGACTGTTCTTATCTCAACCTGTGGGAGTTGCATTCTTCTGATTCTCCTCCCCATCCCCCCCGGGAGCTGGGGGGAAGAAAGAGGGGGGAGTGAGTGAGCAAACTGGGTGAGTTATAGTGGCTTAAACCACAGCAGGTAGTTAAAGAAAACAATTAGACTCTATCCCTTTTCCCTTCTCTTCTTCATGCCGTACATTTTCATTACATTCCAGCTTTGCTTTGTTAAATTCACGTTAATTTGTTATTAATGAACAAGATATATACTATTTTTGCAAGATAAAACACTAACAACTGCTTCCCCACATGAAAAATAGCTGTCTTTTCCCTCTAGTCTAAGGAAATATTACTGCCTTTTTTCAGGACACAGTTTTATTAACATTACTCATGTCTGGCAGGAAAGTAGGTGACCATTTGTAATACATTACTTTTAGTGTCTCTTCCCCTCCAGTCCCTCTAATTTCTGAAGACGTCCATATCACAGCAGCCACCATCCTTACCCTCAGCAGGGTGCAGATTTTTTCCCTAGTAAACCATTTAACCAGCATAAAGCAGCTTCCCATGTCGTACGCATCTCTTGCACATAGCCTTCGCAAAACTCTTTCCATGAAGGACTTTTATTACCTCTTTCTCTAGCAAGAGTTGTTCTTCATCCTGGTGTAAACTGCTTTATTTTCATGCAGCATGGTTTGAGGCAAACATAGATCTATCCCAACCCTTTTGTGATATTTTATTTCAATCTTCCCACTATATTTCTGCGCCACAGCATAAATAAATCATCTCATACTTACTGTTAAAATTTGAGCATTGGGGTGGTCTGGGCATTCAACTTCAACATTTTAGATATCTTCTTTCCTGTGTGACCATCAAAAGAAATAGAAAAACCTCCTGTTACTAGTATAATACCCCTCTTTTTCCCATTTTGAAAAGGCCACACTTTTTTTTTTTAGTTTCAGGTGACCGTCTTCATTGCTCCAAATTTGAATCAATATAGTTACCCTTCCCAGAGCAACATTAAGCACTGCAATGATGGATTAAACCTTTTTTTCAATGCAAAATTCAGCCTAAAGAAATTTAATCTTTTAGTACATTTTACTAAAGAGATAAGAAGAAAAAAAAAGGAAAAAATAGTTTTTTCTTTTATGTTCTCCTAGTGTCCTGCACTAGTTTGCAAAGTTCAGATAAAATTAATGGATATGACTTTGTATTTTGGATGGCATGCTGAAGTGATCTGTTTCCTAAAGGCCTTATTCACCTTCAGTTCAAATAAACAAATGATATATAAATAATAAAAGTCATAGGATTTTTATGGCAATATAAGTCAGAAATGCTTCTGCTATACTGTATGCTTTATTTCAAAGTTTCCATGAATACTGCATGTGTGGTTATCCAGGGTTCAGCTGTAACAGTTGATTTTCTCCTTCTTAGTACCTGGTGCAGTCCTGTTTTGGCTTTAGTCTGAGAACAATGCCAATAACACACCAATGTTTTAGTTATTGCTAAGTGATGCTTACTCCAATCAAGGACTTTCTCAGTCTCATGCTCTGCCAGTGAGGAGGGACACAAGAAGCCAGGAGGAAGCAGAGACAGGGCACCTGACCCAAACTAGCCAAGGGGGAATTCCGTCCGACAGCATGTCATGCCCAGTATATAAACTGGAGGGAATCACCTGGAAGGCCCAGATCACTGTTTGGGTTGGGCTGGGTATCAGTCAGCAAGTGATGAGCAGTTGTATTGTACATCACTTGTGCTTATGATTGGTGTTTTTCCTTTTTGCCAGTTTAGTTTTATATTCTCTCCCCTTGTTATCTCCCTTATCATTATTACTATGTAGGTAACAGTAGTGGTCTTGTGTTATACCTGGACTGTTCTTACCTCAGCCCTAGGGCGTTACACTATTTTGATTCTCCTCCCCATCCCTCTGGGAGTAGGGATAAGGGGGAAATGAGTGAGTGGCTGCATGATTCTGAGTTACTGGCTGTCTTTAAACCATAACAGCGGTTCAGCTTTAAAGTGGTAGAAGAAGAAGTGTCATTACACTATCTTTCAAGCTAGAGGCTTTTCAAGACGCTTCTGGAAATATTTACCCAAAGTCAGCAGCCTGTAAGTACAGGAAGACTAAAATCTCTAAAAGAGTTTTATTTCATAACACTGTTGAAGAGCTTTGGAGCTATGAGAAAACCAGACAAGTAGTTGTTGAAGTGTAAGAGACAGGTGAAGTGGAAAATGGCTTTAAAAGTCTGTGATACTCATGATATAATATGCTACTGTTTGAAATCCAAGGAACTAGGCCAGGATGAGATGGGGAAACAAGAACAATCAAGAGAAGGTCTTTTACTCCTGAGACTTCTTCAAGTTCTAAATGGATGACTAAACTTGAGATATCTTTGCTATCTTGTCTTCACATTCTCCCCGAAATCTGGTTATTGGAATCAAGCCCTATATATTTGATCTTAAAATAGTCATCTGAGTGTTGATAGTGCTTTTAAAACAAAAATATTTTAATTTTCCTTCAGATATATCTGAAATGTATTTCAGAATATCCAGCATACAACAAAAAAAAAAAACAGTGCAGTGAGGGCTACTTTCTGAACTCAGGTTTTTATTATTTGAAAGGGATTTTTGTATGTGTATCCCTCATAACTATATATTGGTTTCAAGGAACATAGAACCTGGAATTGGTTGATCTAGGATGCAGCAGGTTCGAAGCAGGCAGAATGATCATATTATTTTGCATTTTTTAGCTGTTGGCTATATTCTCCCAAATATTGTTACTGTGTGATGGTAACAATCTTAAAACTTATTTTGGCAAAGAACTGTAGATCAACAATGACTGTGATGTTGAGCTCGTAGAAGGGCATACTCAGCAAGGAGTATTCTTCCATTCTTACTCAAGGTTAGTGTAACCTTACACATAATTTAATTCATGTCAGTGGAGATGTTAATGAAATTTTGCTCTGTTGCATAAAGATAGTCTATCTTTTGATGATTCTATTTTAAAATCACTAAAAAATTCATTAGACCCTATAAAAATTGGCATAAAGGAAAGCATGCACACATGCACAAATTAAAAAAAATGTAGAAATCACTGTTAAAAATAGACAGCTCCAAAATCTACAAATTCTCTAAGTAAAGATCATCAATTATCTTTACTTGGCAAATGAAAGGCAATAACAGTAAAATGCACATGAGCGCCAACTGTGATGTGAAATCTAAGGCTCTAAAACTTCATTAAAATCAGACTGGTAATGATGTACCATATGCACGGGGCTGCATTTGCCTAAGGATCTCCAACCTGTGGCTCATTTCTTCTGTCACAGCACCTCTTTATAAGAATGACTCAGAATGCTTTGTTGAAGTGCTTAGGGGCTGACAAGCAAGGTAGGTGTTTCAGAAATAATCATTTGCTTCATTATATGCTGGTGGATTATAGACATTTTCTGTTTATAGGAGAATGTTAGGCTTTCATTTATAAAGTTAACTGAAGGCATGAAACAAGGCTGTTAACAAGTATTCTGACAATTTATGCTTTCTGAATAGGCAACTGTTTTGGGGTTTTTTTACAGCGAGTAAAAGAGGTTTTTTAATAGCCTTTTACAGAAATAACTGATAATGAATTTGGATAGTACATTTCAGAGGGATTGCAGAAATATATTAATCAGATAAGACAGATGGGTAGACATCATTGGTGAAGGACTGCATATTTCATTACCAGCTCTCGCGCTATTTAGTCCCAGTGTGCTTATTTTATTGTTCTGGTACTCTAGTCACTTATTTGTAGCTTAGCTTTATAAATTATTCAGGGCCTTTTTCTTTTTCAATACCTTCATATAGAGCTCCCATTAATGCCACAGCAAGCTATAGCTATATGTGGAAAGTAAATAAGTGCATTTATATGAACCTTCATCTTACTATGATTGAAGATAGAAGAAAACCCATGCCAAATCAACATTAAGCTAAATTCTTCTTAAGAAAGAAGAAAAATGTGATAGCATGTGAGAGATACTAATTAAGCTGAAATTAATTTAATACCTGGTCATACCCTAGGCATTAAAAGTTAAACTTCTGAACATGTGTGGAATCACCCCTACACACTGACATTTGGCACAGGTGTCCAAGTTCTCACAAGACAGTCAGGTGGGGATGCATGTATTTGCCATGTCTATCAGTCACATACTCAGAAATGGAAACAAAAGAAAGCAGCAGCAGTTCCTGGGTTGTCTGGTTGGTTCATTTGCTTTCAGTATAAGAAACCTGCTGACCAGGCTATTTACACAGAGTAGGAAAGCCTGTGTTTAATTCCATTTTCTGAACAAGAAAGTGCCTTAGCCACTTAAAGAAAAGCCTGGGAAGTGTGCATGCTACTGGCCTTATAGTGTAGTAAGGGGAAAAAAATGTGACCTTAACAGCTAACACACTCACTTAGGAAAGTATAAAGCCTCACTGGACACAGGACCATCTATGAGATCACCTTTCCTTTTAGATTTAGATTCTTTCATTGGGAAAACATTAAGGATGCTGAAATTCTAGATTCCACTGTCAATTACCAGCTGATATCTAGGTGTAGGAAGAAACCACTGCAGCTGTAAATGTTCTATGGGCTAATATTTATGTAGCATAAGGTTAAGTGTTGATGTAGTTGACTTGATCAAGATCATCATCCTCTGCTGCCACTTGAGTTCCCTGTATTAAGCACATACAAATTGATGACTGGTTGTTTTCAAGATGCAACAACATTTATAGACGGTTTTTATGTCCTTTAGAAAGCAAAGTGGCTGACATCAATTTCCCAGTATACTGAAAGCTGAAGAAGAGAATAGCCCCAATTTGTTTGATGCTCCATTTTTATCCAACACTGTGTCTTTTTAAACTTGCACACTCTTCCTATGAAATGTAGTTTCGTATTAAGTAACTTGAAATCAAGAATAATAGTTCTTTTTTTAATCAAGATCATTTAGTAGTCTTATTTGACTATAGTTTCACCTTTGTTCTGTTCTGCATTTCCAAATTTAAAAAAAAATTAAAAAAGATTTCTTATATTTTTTTTCATCCAGTGTTGATTCCACAAGCCTGGTAAACATTTGGCACTGAGTTTTGTTTGAGATAAGATGTCAGAATAGCTGGTCTAGAGTAATGAGTATTTTGTTTCAGGGCTCAAGTAAGCATCATATAAAACTGCACCTCTAAGAGCATTAGTTGACATTATTTCCAGCAGGGAAAAAAAAAAAAAAAGAAAAGGTTCAAAGAGTTCAAATAAGAGTGAAGCTACAATTTTTACATAAATGCATACCTGTATTTGGTTTTCCTTAATGTCTTTAATAGGGTTGCTTAGTTATAAAGAAACATAATCCTTCTAAATGTATTATTTTATATGTTATTTTCATAATAATTTAATAACATTGTTCAGTTGCTAATAGACAGCATCATGACATAGCTTCTATATGTATTAAAATCCCCTGGTAATGTACACTGCATACATATAATGGCTTAATTGACAACATCTTAAATAGAAAATTACTGGAGGCAAATTTTAACAACGTCTCATGGCAGGGTTTTCCATTCCTTATAGTATATCCATCATTTTACTAACTGCATAGGAAATATTCATTAATTCTTCAATTTTATTCATCATTTTTTTCAAAAATTTATTCAATTCCATTTTATTTTTAAAGTTTGAGGGAGTCATGGGTAGCTCTGAAGTAGCATAAATATGACAAGAAATGTGACAGACCTCCTCATCCAGGCAAAGGTCGGCTCAGCTCTCCTGGATCTCTGAATGAGGTCAGCACTGTACACAGATAAACAAAAAAACAGCAAAGCCTAATATTTTTTTCTAGGCAACGGTTTTCTTACTATCTTCTTGCAACAGCTGTGATCAGTTTAACACAGTAGAAGAGGCTTAGATAAGCAATTTCTTAGGAAAGCCATGAATATTATTCTTGGGGAATAAACCCCCAAAACATAAATGTTTACAACTGCCCTATTTTTGTGCTAATTTTTGCATCAATATAGCATAAACCTCTCTGTTTTCTAAAGCAAAAATGTTAGAATCTACTTTTTCTCCCAGGATCCACTGCATTCTTTATTGGATAATATAGACAAGTGAATGCAATTTGCTTTTGAAAAGATTGATATATACTTTCATTTTATATTTTTTCATTGTATTGCAAGTAACCTCTAACCAGTATAAAGAAAATCCCAGGTTTTCATAACATGCCTTTCCCAACTTCAGTTTCCCTATGCATTTATCCTAAAATTCCTAAATAATAATGTAAAGTACTTAGGCAACCTGAAGATTAACAGGAAAAAAAGAAAAAAAGGAAAAAAACCTTCTTAGATTTTGTCATGGGTTCAGCAGCAGCAGTCATTTTTCTCCTTTGTAGTAGCTGGTGCAGCGCTGTGTTTTTGACTTTTGGCCTGGGAACAGTGCTGACAATACCAGTGTTTTCAGTTACTGCTTGGTAATGTTTTAGTCAGACCAAGGACTTTCTGAGTCTCATGCTCTGCCAGGAAGGAGGGGGAGCCGGGAGGAAGCAGAGACAGGACACCTGACCCAAACTGACCAAATTGGTTATTCCATACCACAACATGTCATGCCCAGGATGTAAAAACGGAGGGCAGAGACCCGGAGGTGGGCGTGCACTGCGGGGTTGGGCTTGATGTTGGGTGGTGAGCAGTTGTATTCTGTTTCCTTGTATTTCTCTTGTATTATTCTTGGTGGTAGCAGTAGTGATTTGTGTTATACCTTAGTTACTAAACTGTTCTTATCTCAACCCTGTGCGAGTTGCATTCTTTCAATTCTCCTCCCCATCCTCCAGGGACTGGGGGAAGAAAGAGAGGTGAGTGAGTGAGTGAGTGAGTGAGTGAGTGAGTGAGTGAGAAAACTGCGTGGCTTAGAGGCTTAAACCATGACAGACTTTTTTTTTCCAAAAGCATACAAATGAAAGTAACTTTTGTAGACTAGCTTTTCTTTCATTTTCCAGTACAATCTGAATGACATGATCATAAACATTTTTAAAAGCTTTATTGTTTATTTGTGTCTAGGCTGTCTCTAAATGGATCATTTCTATCTGTATAGGTACTAGAGATAACACAGAGAATGAGAGCAACATGGGGAATTAAAATTGTTCATTTATCATTAAACCAAGTTTCATTATATACTGTTCCATCCTTTGGATGAACTCATGCATTGGCTTTCATTGTACAAAATTATCTGAACACTGTACAGCAAACTAACTAAACAACCCACATAGACACCCACAGGCAAGATTAATAATATCTCCCCCAACCTTATAGTCTTTCTGAGAGAATCTAAAGAAAAAATGCTAGATATTCTTCAATGATGAGAGCCTCACGGAAAATTATTCAGTCTGAGAGAGGGTGAACAAGCTATTGAAGACTTTCTACTTTCTCAGTTGTAACAGCTGAAGCACATGTAAAAGGCCTGATAACCAAACTCATCCATTTCATATTGTATTTGTAAAACCCATGTGTTTGGTGAAAAAAGAAGTGGCACAATTTAACACACACACACACACACACACACACACGGGTGTTTGTGTGGGCGTTGCTATATCCTGTTGAAGTAGACATCAGACCATTGGCTGATTACTGAAGCCAATCTTAAAGTCAAAATATAACTTCTGTAAAACTCCTGGTTTCTTCCATTTCATTTTATATGGATCTATGTATTATTTAACTTTTTGGCAGCTCTAAGTAGTCAAATTTATATTTTGATCTAATTTCTATGTGCTCAAAGGCTGATCAAATTAATTGCCTTTTTAAAAGCAAATTTTACAGATGATACCTTAAATTCAAATCTAAGATTCAACTACAAAACACTGCAAAAAAGACAATTTAATTATTCCTCTAATTAAGGAGGAAAGGTATCAGTTTTGGAGGGGAAACTTGGAGAGCTCTATAAATGTTGGATGTACTAGGTCAGTTGTCAGTTGGCATGTCAGAAGCAATTAAGAGAGAAGTGGGGGAAGGAGCTGTAAATTAGAGACAAGAATGAGATTAGTTTCACAGTACAGATAGCTGAAAAAAGTTAGTGTGCTTTAAGCTGCAATAGCTCTGATCCCAGTACTTTTGGTTTTCTTGGAAATAAATGTACTATACATTTAATGGGAAGGCGATCCTGCTCCTGAAGATACTCAGGTACCTAGCTGTGAGTACATGACAACTCTGTGATCCTAGACCCCTTAAACAGGATGATCTTAAATCCCATATTCCTTCATATAAAAACAAACAAGCAAACAAAATTTCTTTAATTCACTTAGAAAATAAAAAAAAAGGCACATTCTAGGTTTATGGAAAATGAGTTAGCTGCCTAGGGTGACATGGCAAAGTTTAACAAATAATCCTGGTCTTTGATCTTTTCTCTGTCATGGAAGTAAAAATGCACAGTGCTGATGGAGAAGGATACAGGTAGGTAATCCAGGAAACAATCGTTGACATCCTTTGCTTTTCCTTGCACATCTAACAGAAAGCCTATCCTTTGCAGACCTCCACAATCCTTTCTCTGGTCTTTCTGTTCCAATTTTACTCCTTTTGCCTCTCCATGGTAGCAGCAGTCAGGCTCTCATCCTTATCCAAGGGAAGGTTAAATTAGCCTATCTGGCTAAGAAGTCTCAGGCAAGCCCTGATGGAAGTTGCATGTTCTAGTACAACTCAACATCAAAACACCATGCCCATTATTTTCTCTTATGCTACAACTGTATTGTCTCATCTGAGCCTAAGGAAATATTTTCTTGAAATCCCATGAAAAATGAGCAACCAAAATTGTCAGAGAAACTGATCATACTGTGAGTGGCCAAGAGTAATTTCATAGAATCATAGAATAGTTAGGGTTGAAAAGGACCTTGAAATCATCTAGTTCCAACCCCCCTGCCATGGGCAGGGACACCTCACACTAAACCATGCCATCCAAGGCTCTGTCCAATCCGGCATTGAACACAGCCAGCAATGGAGCATTCACCAGCAATAGAGGATTCACAACTACCCTGGGCAACCCTTTCCAGGGCCTCACCACACACACAGTAAAGAATTTCTTCCTCATATCCAATCTAAACTTCCCCTGTTTAAGTTGGAACCCGTTACCCCTTGTCTTCTCACTACAGTCCCTCATGAAGAGTCACTCCCCCACATCCCTATAGGCCCCCTTCAGATACTGGAAGGCTGCTATGAGATCTCCATGCAGCCTTCTCTTCTCCAGGCTCAACAGCCCCAACTTTCTCAGCCTATCTTCATATGGGAGGTGCTCCAGTCCCCTGATCAACCTTGTGGCCTTCCTTTGGACTTGTTCCAACAGTTCCATGTACTTTTTATGTTGAGGACACCAGAACTGCACACAATACTCCAAGTGAGGTCTCACATCATTGTTTTATAACATAATTTTGCTTTATAGCATATAATAGCTTGTTGTGCTTTACTAAAACAAGTATTCAGATTAAAAAGAGGATATAATAGTGTCTATGCTTACACTAGGCTGGATAAAATTTGAGGGTTATCAAACTTCCTTCTAGGAGATACACAGTGATAACCCCCTACCATCAAGCACAGATGCTGAAACAAAAAATCACACATTGCAGTATCTGAGGAATTGTGCATCCGTGGTGAAAGTGAACAGGATGTGCTCTGAATGCATGAGTTCCTATACACACCAAGTACACTTTGTGGTGAAGCATTCTGCCCCGGTTCCTCTAAGGGAAAAAAAATCAGCTTATGAAGAGCACACTGACACATACTGTGCTTTCATATTTCTAGATTTAAGTTCCCTTTATAATGCTATGATATCCTACTCCTCATTTTATTCAGAAATGCTAGCTTAAAGTTGCTGCAGGCGTGAGACTTAACAGGCTGTTCATAATGACTGACAAGTTCCAGCTGGAACACAGAAAAAGGTAACGATGCACAAAAATAACAAGCCTTAAGTAACGAAATGACTGTTGAAATTAGAGCGGGTGAGATGGTTAGTGCTGTGGAAATGAGAATATTAATATAAAATGGACTATTATGATATTTTTTATTTTGTTTTTCATTACAGGACAGAAAAAGCAATAAATATATCAATATGAATCTTTCATTTGGTCACTAGCAACTAAATGTGAACTTTGAACTCTAAAGGAAAGAAACATACATTCCTGTCAAGGATAACTGCCATTGAAATTAATTTTTTCAGATTTAAGTCTGTATCTCTTCCTTAGCAAATGTAACATCACCCTTACTTCTGTTACATTTTTTTCATGAAAAGCCACTTCTTATATTTACAGTCCTTTGCAAACAAAAGAACTTTCAGTTCTTATAAATCTGATGACTGCTTTTATCCTCTTCATCCAGATTTTTCTGAAGGAAGTTAATAGAGGTCATCTAGATAAATTATTATCCTGTAGAATTGGAAGACCTTTTGATCAGTAAATAAAGGTGCAGAGAGAGATATGTTATGGGGTATTGTAGACAGATTATGGAACTATTATCAGGAGACAACACCCTGCGTAGCTCAAGTTTCAACCATAGATTTGCTACAAATATTGTGTGAAAACAATGCAAAGATGACTTACTCAAGGTTCTTATTGTGGCACATAATTGCTGTAATATAGATAAAAATCATATGGCATGTAGTTTACTTGTAGTTTTTTGTTCTATAACTTATGGTAGTAACTAGAAAGCAAAACCCCATTTTACTAAACCCTATAAAAAGTGACAAGTAAGGAACCTATTTGTATGATTCTGACTCATCTCAAAAGAAGAAATGGGCATTAATGGGAAATATTTTTTGAAAAAATATTAAAAAGTACTTATATACATCGTGAAAGATGTTTCCACACAACCAATTAATTTTAGAAGTTTAGAAATTCCCAATATATTTTTCCTTTCTTAATCATCACATTGCTTTATTTTTCTAATTCTTTTGCTTTGAATGACACTTTTGTCATTATGAGATCAAACATAGGCTACTTAACTTTAACAACCATTCAGTGACTAGCTGGTAAGTCCTAATCAATATCAAAAAGTCATTTCTCCATAAAGTTGTCTGATGGTGATGGCCACCTTCATTCACTAATCAAGTTTCAAAGCCTGAGCCTTCATGCTTTCTTCATCAGCACCTAGTTGTCTCCTCCCAGATCTTTTTTAACTCATATGATGTTCCTTCATGCTATATTGTCTCTTTGTCCCTCAGTAGCAATGTTTGCATTTGAGATTGCATTCACAGTGCCTTGCTTTCCAAGTAATCCTCTACCTGAATGGCTATCAGCTCTTTGATGGAGAGATGTTCTGCATTTGTACAGTGTTATGATCATAAAATAGAAAAGAAGAAAGCTAATGGAGCTGCCACAAATATGCTCAGTGGAATAAATCAGGACAACAGAACTTCCAGATACATTTTGCATAAGATAAATGATACAACATGCAGATTATCCAGACCAAAGAAGGAAAAGGCATCAATAGTCAAGATATCTGACAATGTATAGTTCTTTATAATTGTTTGGTAAAATACTACTTTTTAACATTTTCATTATTTCTACAAGCCAGCACATAAATGGATGTGTGATTCTTTTGCTTCGTGCCTGCTCTTGTTGTGTATGCTGTGCTTCCTGAACATACCACATTTAAACCATAGATTTGCAGCAAAATCTGTGTAAAAAAAAGTGTATAGATTAACTACTTCAGGAACACATAATAGATTTAACTGAAAGTACAAGAGCCACCTAATTTCTTTTAGCTAGAAAGATAAGACCTTACAGCTGCATACTTACAATTTAACATGCCTTCAAAATATGAATGCAGACTACTCCTAGTTTCTTTGCCTGAATCTTAACCAAGTAGTATTTCAAAAGCAAGGTGTTCAGAGCATGCTGGTCAAGGGAAAAAGAAACCCTGAAACCTCACCAAAGGTAACTTTTTTTAATGTTAATTTTGTAAAATAAAAAAATAGAAGCAAACATGTTTAATAAAGTCTGAAGCATGTGCATGGGTCAGGAAAAGAAGAGAAAGAAAACAGATAACCAAACCAAAATATTAGTCAGGTAAATAACACATTATTGGAAAATGCTTAGACACAGTCATAGAATCATAGAATCATAGAATAGTTAGGGTTGGAAAGGACCTTAAGATCATCTAGTTCCAACCCCCCTACCACAGGCAGGGACACCTCACACTAAACCATGCCATCCAAGGCTCTGTCCAACCTGGCGCTGAACACCGCCAGCGATGGAGGATTCACAACTACCCTGGGCAACCCTTTCCAGGGCCTCACCACACACACAGTAAAGAATTTCTTCCTCATATCCTATTTAAACTTCCCCTGTTTAAGTTGGAACCCGTTACCCCTTGTCTTCTCACTACAGTCCCTCATGAAGAGTCACTCCCCCACATCCCTATAGGCCCCCTTCAGATACTGGAAGGCTGCTATGAGGTCTCCAGTCAGCCTTCTCTTCTCCTAGGATGAACAGCCCCAACTTTCTCAGCCTGTCTTCATATGGGAGGTGCTTCAGTCCCCTGATCAGCCTTGTGGCCTTCCTCTGGACTTGTTCCAACAGTTCCATGTCCTTTTTATGTTGAGGACGCCAGAACTGCACACAATACTCCAAGTGAGGTCTCACAATGCATGTTAAGACCCCTTTTCTACTAAGTGGCTCCAAACAGATAATAGGACAGCTTTATTCAGAGAGGTGACATATTTCCATCTTGTCTTGTGTATTCATTCATTGAAGTCTCAATGAAATGCTCAAATGGTTTCAGGCACTATGAAGAGTATTTCATAGCTACTAGTTCTGATGAAATTACATTCATTTTGAAGGTACTGCTTTTAGAACTATGTGCTGTATCCCAAATGTATATCCCTCTGTACTGCAGGTTTAGAATTATTTATCTACAGTTCTATACAGAGTGGCAGACATCTCATGTTATAAGAATGAGAAAGGCAGTTCTTTCACTTGGCTTGGAAAATGCTTCATTCTGTTCTTGGCATTTCAGTACAAGGATGTGAAGACACTGGTAGAATTTCAGAGGAAAACAAATATGAATAAGGGGTTTCCTCATTTCCAGTGAGAAAATACTAGAGGTAAGTGTGTCTAATTTTGTCAAATGAAGACACAGTTGAAGAACATCTTAATTGTGTTTAATTTTTTGAATTAGAGATTCCAATTGGAAAGAAAAACTGCCTAAAATATTAGAAGGGAAACAAAGTAACTAAGGTTATTGGGTTGTCAATAAGTAAAGAAAAATTTGGGAAAAAATATTAAATATAAAGATACATTTCACTAAAAAATTTCACTGGATTGCAGAATTATGACCTTATAGAGCAAAGTTAGTATCTATAATTAAGATTGAAAGAAAAATTTCCACAAAGGTACAAAAATTATTGCTATTTGGAGTTTATTTTACTTTAAAAAATTAAAAGTCAAAATGGTTATTAATATTTTTCCTTAGCTTTCTTCAAAACTTGTTACCTATTGTATTACTTTTGAAATGTGGTAATGAGAAAGGGGTTTTATTATTTGAACAGCCAGATTTTTAATCACCAACATTTGTGCATTTTTAAGAAACAGAGGCTGCTGAATTTCAGTCCACTTTTGGTGCCTGTTAGTGGTGCTTTCATGTCTATGGACAATCTGAAACTAATAAGCTATGAAGACAAGAAAGAAATAGTGGAAAAGTACAAATGAAGGTTGAGGATTTCACACGCAACATCACTGACAGCTCTGAACTGTTAAAGGAAATGATAAGATACATTATTAGCTTCCACAAAATTTTATGAAACATGTAATGTGCAGGTGTGATGTTGTTCCTTCTCTAGGGCTTTGACATATGTAAAATTGTTACACAGAAGCATATTTCTCTCTTTTTAGGAGTGCTAAAATCAGATGGTCTGGACTGGAACACTGATAAAATGAAGCTCTGTTTTTTCAGAAAGAGACGTGCTGCATATGGACATATACAGATTACTCAGAAAAAACTTTGCTATCAAAAGTAGTTCCATGCCTTGTTCCCCATTTGAGCAATATCTGAAGGATGAAATCCCGACTTATGGAAGTTTTGTCTTTTAAAAGTAGAGGTTTAGCTGCCGTTCTAGAGCAGAGCTTTAGTTAAAGGCATACAAAACTATGCAGTACTGCAAAATATATGCATCCCACAGAACACGTTGCAGGGTAACAATACTTGAATATTAGGAGCAACCTAGTTGCAGTAATACAGGTCCCTGTGAGAGTAAAATTGTCTTACAGATAAATTAACTGTTACAGAAAGCATCACAATCACTGCAAACTTTAGAGAGATGTGCTACCTAGGTGTGATTGAACTTAATCTATGCCTGAATGAAAAATGGGAATATTCTTAATTTTTTGAGACAGATATTTGAGAACATTTTCCTTGTCTTTTCACAGCAGGAATGTCTTGTTTGGGTGGTGTTTTTTTGTGTGTGTGGAAAAGTTTCAGATCCATGGTATTGATTCATCTACTTGCTTTGAAATACAGGCTAACAAAATGGGGTAAAAGATGCCTTAAAACACCGACTCTTGCCCTAAGCATATAGGGCTCAAACAAGATTGAACTTGTATTCAGATATTGGTATAAATATAAATATACTAATTAGAATTTCACGTGCCTAATTATCTTCTGTCCTTTTTCATAGAGTATTGATATGTCAAAAAAAAAAATCAACAGATTTTAACATGGACTGATGGATAACAGGAATTCCATTACCTAGTCATTCACTTTTCTATAGCCCTCAACTTGTTCGAAGTCGTGCATTTCAGTGCCCAGAATATACACACTTTGTAGGCAATCCCTACATCTTTCCATCACAGATTCACTCTGAATTTGTTCTCTGGCTAACTATAACAAGCAGTCATTGTACAGTCATGAAGTATGGGGTCTTCCGCATCCTTTCACCTCACAGGAGTAGAAGAGACCAAGAATTAGAAGCATGACAGCTTTTTATCCAAATTCCCTCCAGTAGCATTTATCCTTAAAAAAAAAAAAAAAAAGGGAAAGATCTTCTGGTCTTTCAGTCAAAAGACCGCAATATAATGATACCTGAATTGACAGTGGGTGTTAGTCATGGCAGACAAACTGCAACCAGCCACACTCTACATTCCTATCTTCCCTGCCAGCCCCAGAAAAACACAGAAGCTTTGAAAGCTCCTTGTTGTGTAACACTGCAGGCTGCAGCTTCAGGACATTTCAGGTAGTCCACTTGTAGTCAGGAGTCTCAGCTAATGCAAGCAACTTCAAAATAGACCCCATAGGCACTAAAAATTGTATACTGCCCTGTTATGCACACTCCAAGTTCCACTTCATAAGAAAAACAATCTGTTAGGGGCAGGAGAAATATGTAATTACTGTACCTCTCAAAAGTGACGTACAGAATGAATGAGTAGCATGCCTAGCACATGTCCACAGAGGGCTTACATTCCGAAGTAAAACTCTAGCCATGCTCTTCATCTGATAATTCAGTAGTTTTGAAAATGGAAAAAAAAAAAACAACCCAAAACAAAACAGGAAGCTGAATGACCCTGAGAAAAGGGGAACAAGAAGACTGGAGAAAGAAGAGTCTGAAGCACTGTCCAGGGAAAGAAACACTACATGTTTTACAGAAGACCAGATTTTCCTTTGAAAACAAGGAAGAAAATAATTAATGATACCGGTGTTTTATTTCCTTTCAATTCAAAATGTAAGGTTTCTTTCAAAATATAATGGTTGGCTTTATGTTTGAAGGTCCTCACACACCCCTAGGAAAGCCATTTAAAAGTTCTAAATATTGAGAGAAAGTTCTCATAAGTTAGGTTAATGACCACAATACACTGCTTTTGAATGTGACATAGGGCAAACTGCAACACAAAGATCAACATCTAACTCAACCATGGGACATATTTGTTTCTTATGCCAAGAATTTGCTCCTCAAACTGAAGCACAAAGACTCTCCCCTACTAAGAAAAAATGATAAAAATCCACCCCTATTTCTATAGCAAATTATCTTCCTCGACAGGACTTGCCCAGGAGCCGGCAGCTCAGCTGACACACAGAAGCTGACTCACAGGGGCGGCGCCAGGAGAGGAGGAGGCAGATTTAAACCGGGCATCAACGACCACTGCCAGTCAATTGCTGAGGTGAGCAGCTCGAGAGAGGATGCCTTCAGCACCTGAGCAGGGGGAAGCTCAGCGTCCAGGAGCCTCAATTAAGAGCAGTGAGAGCCAGCGGGGGAGCCTCAAGTCCTTGACAGGACTTTCCCAGCTGCCGGCAGCTCAATGGACACGAGAAGCTGACTCACAGTGGGCGGCTCCAGGAGGAGCAGCACCAGCCCTGACTGGGTAAAAACTTACCCCAGGGAGCGTGAGTGACCAGGAGCACGGCGAACAGGGCGGGTTCAAGGCAGTTTGAGCAGTGGTTCACGCAGGCAGGCTAGTGGGATGGTGAGCACTCGCAGTATGATCAGGGCCTGGTTTGGGAGCTCTGCTCTGGCTGCCCCGGCGGTGGCCAGCGTAGCCACCCAGACAGAGCCAATGAGAGGAGACGCTGCAGCACAGAGCTCAGAGCATAGAGAGCGCCTGCACTGCTCTCCTGAGGTGAGGGTGCACAATGGGCAGGGCTGCACTCCGTGCTCCCTGGTGGAGGCCTTCCTGAAGCAGGTGCCTGAGCTGCAGGATGCTGTTACTAGGCTGAAAGATGTCAGAGATGCTGAGAGGAAGCAGCACGACTTACTCCAGGACCAGACTCTGCAGGGGCCTCAAGCATCCCCTGTAGTTCATGCAGGCAAGAAGGAGGCCACTAACCCAGGAAGCTGGGAAACAGTAACAACAACAACAACAACAACAACAACAAAAAGAAAAAAAAAAGGGAGGAAGAGGACAATTAAAAGGAAGGGGCTTCCTCCTAAATCTGTTGTCCCCACCCAGAACCGCTTTGCTGTCCTGCAGGGGGCTAATGAGGAAACACGTTCACACCAGGAGCAACCGGCTGATGCACTGGCAAAGATTACTACTGGTGCTGTCAGGAAAAAGCAACGGGTTGTAGCTGTAGGAGACTGTCGCAGTTGAGGCGGACAAACGACATGTGACATGCTTCTTTGGTGATTAAGTTCTCCTTTACTATTACAAACCCTTACTTACAGTTTCTAGCATATATGCGTCTTTTAGTCATTGATTACATCAGTTAGCAACAGCACATTATTGGATGACCCTTTACCGCATTACTAAAGTCTATTACTTTGCCAAGTTCTTGTTCTGCAGTTAGTTACTCCCTTTGACCTGCTCGCTCCTCCGGATGTCTTCTGCTTTCTCATCCAGATACATTTGGTGCCTCATTCTTCATGGATAAGCTTTGATATCTTCAAAGCTAAGTTCTAACTTCATGCCCTCAGTCACGTAGTCCCCCACAATTCCCCCTTTTTTTTTTTTTTAACAAAAAGGCCGTGTTTATCATCTGCTGCAGGGCCCTTTGCAGACAGGATAACAAGCATGGTACCACAGGCATAGTGCAGAGAAGAACAAACAGCATCATAAGTCCATCTTTTATCAAAGATACAACCCAGCCTTCCAGTCCCCAGGAGCTCAACCACTTTCCCAGTCCAAATAAATCCATCATCTTCCTGCAATTTCTGAGTTTGGTCCATCAATTTCTGAATGCTAGCATGAATGGATTGAGAGTGATCTGGCAAGTTCATGCAACACATTCCATCAAATTCTTGACAACCATCTCCATGTGCTAACAATAAAAAATCAATGGCTGTTCTATCTTGAAGAGTAGCATGTGTTACAGAGTTAATATCTATTGCTAAGGCACTTAAGATTTTTGCCATTTCAGTAGTTTGTTTTCCTAACCAGCAAGCAAGCTTATTTAATTGTGCTATTGCTCTAGCAGCAGCAACTCCCTGTGTAAGAAAGCTAGTTGCAATAATTTCCCCTCTATTCCAGTGATCAACATTATCATCACAATTGGAGTCAAGTGTTGCTTGTTTTTGGTGACCTCTGTGTAACTGTGTGTGATTTAAGATCATACTTATGTTGGGTGTAAGCCATGATAGCCATCCCAACTTACACAGACCTCCTCTTGGTTTCCATGGAATACTGGGATATGCTTTGTCAGCAAACGATAAGAATATACCTCTAGGCAATGCTCTTGGTAAGCTATCGATAGTAGTTTCATTAACAACTGAACACCATGAACTATTATTTGCTGTCATATTATGAAACAGAGGACTTCTTGGTCGGGCATCAGTAAAATTGTGATAACGCTTCAGGTCCGACCACAGAGACTCTAACCCACCTTGGCCTGATCATGTCATGGCCATGGTACATCGCATTCTTTTCCAGCCAAAACACCAACATTGAGGGGCATTCACCATGCCTACAATAGCTATCTCTCCTGGATCTCTCGTTATGATGGGCAACGCTTGAACCCAATCAGAAATAGATGCATTGTTTACTACCCCTTGTACTGGCAGGCCAACAAGATATGTATGGAAAGGCTGGTCTGCCGTATGTATCAAAGCACGAAAGGTCGTTTGATTCAGTGTCCTGGCTAAGGTCACCCAGATGTTAGAGCTGTTCCACAGCATCAGTGAGGGTAGATGCAGATTTCCGTTTCTTGAAGTTGGAATCCAAAACAGAACACAGACACCAAGCAAAAATCCAGCGGGTGCCTCTATCTGTAGAAATGCAAGCATATCCTCTTCCCCAAGTTAGTAGCTCTTGAGGACCATGCCATTTTCTCGTAACTAAATCCCTTACCATTACTTAAACTCCACGGCCCACCCCGTCTCTGTCTACTAACAAATTGAAATGCTGAAGGATGGGTGGTGTCTGGATGTCATCAGAAGTCTGCAAAAAATTTAACACATACATGACTTTGGCTAATCATGCCTCAGGTGGCTCACCTGGCATTCCTCCTTTTTGTTTTTGAAGAGCGTATTACGCTTATATTTGAGTGTATTACAGGTTCGTTCTACAATGTCTTGACCTGTTGGAGAATGGGGGACACCAATACCATGAGAAACTCCCCAAGCTCGCAAAAAGGATATGACCTTCATCGACACATAAGCAGGGCCATTGTCTGTTTTTATCCACTGTGGAACCCCTAAGGTTGCAAAATGCACGTTGTCAATGGCGAATGACATCCTGGGCAGATTCACCAGTATGAGCGGTGGCCACAATAGCAGAAGAAAATGTATCTATGGAAACATGCACATATTTCTGCCTGCCAAATTCAGTAACGTGTAACATCTGTTTGCCAAATCTGTAAGGCTTGTAAACCCTGAGGATTAGTACCAAAATAGGTAGGAACATGCTGACTTTGACAGTCAGGGCAGGCAGCAACAATGGCTCGTGCTTCACTATTGGAAATTTTAAACTGTCACTGTAGAGCACAAGAGCCTTGGTGGAAAAATTGATGACATGCCTGCGCTTGTTGTTTTATATTGGGAACAGGTCCAAGGGCAACTGCAGATACTGATGCATCTGCCTTTGCATTACCCTCCACTGTAAAAGCTGGGAGGGTGGTGTGACTCTTAACATGCATAATATAATAGTGATGTCTCTGTTTTTGTATTGTTAGCCATACTAATTTTAGAACCCCAAACAGTTTTTCATTGGACACTTGTCCCAAAACTGCTTTGTCTAATTGCTGTACCAACCCAGCTACTTAAGCAGAGTCAGTAACAATGTTAACCGGGCCAGGAAAATGTTGAAAATCCATTGCTATTGCTCTAAGCTCTACTATTAGGGGTGATCCTTCTTGATATTCTATTCGGTGCTGCCAGTGAAAGTTTTTTTTTTCACACAATAACAGCTTTTCCGGTTTTCCCTGAGCCATCTGTAAACACTGTTGGCTCTTCCACTGAATGGCTCTCTGATAACAGGGGAGGTCATCCCTCACATCAAGGTCTGGCCTGGCATTTGTCTCCACCGCTCAACACCTGCTGGGTTGCAGCCAACAGCGGAGCTAAAGGTTCTTCTTGGTGGCAAATACAGAGGCCAACCCAGTCTTGCCCTTGACTGTGGTAGGAGGCATTTGGCCAACCTCAGTCCTGGCCCCTCATTGTCAATGCAGAGTTTCACCTGCTTCATCTGGTAACAAATCGCTACTGTGGCAAAGCACATACAGATTTACTTTAGCAGTATGTATACTACAGGGTGCAGCAGTGTGTTGAAGATAGTAGTGGCAGTGAGGGACCAGACAAAGAAATTTCTTACCAGTGGAGTTCTCTTACCTTCTTAATTTGTTCCGTTGCCTGCTTTATAACACTATCATTGTATTAGAACCTTTCTAGCTTCTGCCTTAGCATTTTTTAGCAGCTGCTGCATATTTGCATGCTCTAACATCTGTTTTACAAGTGACAAATCCACACAATACAAGGTGTAGTTTCTTGTTACCAACTGGCTAGTAAGTACAGGTGGTTTTATACACAAAATCATAGCCTCTAATAATAGCTACTTTACAAGCACACATATTCAAGCTGTTACTTTTCAGTTGCCCCCAAGTGATGTTTTGCAATCATTCATTTTTCTCTTCCTCTGTCTCATTCTGCTCGGGGTCTTCACAGTCAGCTCTTATAGCTGAGGCATCGGGTTCTTCCACTCGTCTGTCCAGCTCATGGCAAGGCTTGACAAAATTTGCAGGCAGCCACCATGGACCTATAGGTAGAAGGACACAAATATACCCCCTCCCCCAGGTTATCAGTTCTTGAGAAGAAAACAGGTTAAAGTGATTCCTTAAAGCAGAGGCATTCTGATGAAAAAGGAATGTGAAGCAGCTGCAGAAGTAAACTGCACAGTGTTAACAGTCAAGGAGTTTGCTGTGTCATTACCCATTTTTTTCTTCTTTCTCTGCCACCCTGATGCTGCTTGGGTGGCAGCTGATAAAGCTTGTGGTTGCACTACCCCTCTTGCTTTTTCAGTTAGCAGTTCTTGTTTCAACCAATCTATCTTTTCCTCCAAGTCTTGGATTCACCCCCAGGTTACCTTAAACAGGACTCCTCCCCTGTGCCCAGTGTGTTGCCGGCCTCCTTAGCCTTTGTTTGCGGTGTCTCTACAAACTGCTCCAATACTTCAATAAATTGAGAGGGTTTTTGGTGGGCTTTTTCCTTCACTCCATGGCTCCAGAGCCCATCTTGGCTGTTCCACTGGTGGAGCCCTAGGAGCCGAGTTAGAGGACAGCTTCTTTTGAACATGGTTACCGAGCTCTAGCAGGTAACGTGGGGTTTTTTGTTGTTTCTTTTTTTTTTTCCCAAGGTCGCTCACCCCCCTTTGCACAGCTACAAATGACAGCCTGCTCCGGCAGCAGCTATAAATGCTTGCCTGCTCAGCAACAGCTACAGCTGCTTGCCTGAGCTTCCTGCCTGACCAGCCACAGCCATAAATACCTGCCAGCAACCGCCCTCTTGCATTAACTATTTCTTGCACGAAATGTTAATCTGCTACTGTCATGGGTTTTCAGTAACATTTTCAGTTCCTGCTTAGAATGTTTTGGTCTGACCAAGGACTTTCTGAGTCTCATGCTCTGCCAGGGAGGAGGGGAAGCCAGGAGGAAGCAGAGACAGGACACCTGACCCAAACTGATCAAAGAGGTATTCCATACCATAGCACGTCATGTCCAGGATGCAAGAAACTGAGGGCAGAGACCCGGAAGAGGTGGGATCGCTGCTGTGTCAGGCTTGGTATCGTGTGGTGAGCAGTTGTATTCTCTTTCCTTGTATTTCCCTTGTCATTATTGTTCTTGGTGGTAGCAGTAGTGATTTGTGTTATACCTTAGTTACTAAACTGTTCTTATCTCAACCTGTGTGAGTTGCATTCTTTCGATTCTCCTTCCCATTCCTCCGGGAGCGGGGGGAAGAAAGAGGGGAGAGTGAGTGAGCAAACTGCATGGCTGACAGGACTTATACCACAACAGCTAGCCATTAAAAACTTTTATGCGAACCCAATAGCAAAAAATGCACAGAGCACCGTCTGCCCTCAACACACACACACATATATGCATGGGATCCCACAAGCACACTCCACACAACTACAGTATTTGAAACACAAAATCCAGACAATCATTACTCCCACTACACAGGCCCACGTACAGGATGTGACGCAACGATTCTGTAAAGATAAGCAGGAAGCCAGCTCTGAGCAGCATCATCGCAGTGCAAGGTGGCAGGCTCAATCTCAGGGGGTATCCCCGCAGAGGCTCTGCCTCCCCCCCACATCGCATGAGGCTTGGGCTTTCACACTGACCAAAATGCACACTTATTCCGAGGCAGGTGGCCAGCCTAAATCGGAAGAAGCACATGGAACTGTTGGAACAAGTCCACAGGAGGGCCCTGAGGATGATCAGGGGACTGAAGCACCTCCCATATGAAGATAGGATGAGAAAGGTGGGGCTGTTGAGGCTGGAGAAGAGAAGGCTGCGTGGAGACCTCATAGCAGCCTTCCAGTATCTGAAGGGGGCCTATAGGGATGCTGGGAAGGACTCTTCATGAGGGACTGTAGTGAGAAGACAAGGGGTAACGGGTTCCAACTTAAACAGGGGAAGTTTAGATTGGATATAGGGAGGAAGTTCTTTCCTGTGTGTGTGGTGAGGCACTGGAAAGGGTTGCCCAGGGAAGTTGTGAATGCACCATGGCTGGTGGTGTTCAAGACCGGGTTGGACAGAGCCTTGGATGGCATGAGGTGTCCCTGCCCACAGCAGAGAGTTGGAACTAGATGATCTTAAGGTCCTTTCTAACTCTAACTATTCTGTGATTCTATGATTTTAATAGTTTAATTATCACTCATTGTACAAATTATTTGCTTCTAAATTCCAGTTTATGTTTGAACTTTGTAATTTATTGGTTTTGAAAGGTTACTATAAATCTGTGATATTCTGTAAGAATATATTAGCTTCTTAAAATTAAGTTTTATATATACTTATTCACACTATTTACTATTTTTTTAAGAATAAATAGAAAACATTTTAGAGCATCAAGAAATTATTTTTGTTAAATTAACATTTATAATAAAATACTCCATTTCTTAGTCTTATACCTTCAGAAACTCTTCCAGTAATTTCTTAGAACAAGAGGAAAACTCATATAAGTTTCAGTTTGATTTTGGAACAAACACTTTAACTATTTTACATTTATATTAAATTTACATAAAGTAAATATTTTGAAAAATTGTATGAAAATATCTTTCTGATTAAAGCTGCCTACAGGAAGTATTTGAAAACCAGTGCATTTAGAGAACTGATTTTTAACAGCCCATAAAGATTATTAAACTGCAAAAAGCTCCACTGGTGTTTGGGAAAAGCTGCTTCTTGACTTACAAAATGACAATTTTTTCCCTCTGGTGTGCTGATATTATATGAAATTAACTTAAGTTTGCCAAAAGTTCTGCAACTCATGTCCTAAAATACATCTAAAAATTATTCTACTACTGATTTCTTGTGCTTTAGACCAATTTACCACAGCACTGAATTAAACATAACAGGTTTTATTGCATATTTTCTGTTTTTTTTTCTCATATAAAAATTAAACTGGCCAGCTTGGGGCTAGTCTGCAGTGGAGATGATATGAAACATTAATGGGAATCAGTGAAGGGCATGATAATACACTCTATATGTTAGTTAGGTTAACACTATCACTTCCAACCACATGAATACTTTTAGTTAGAAAATGTCATTTAAGGGTACTGTGTCTTAATTATACTGTTCTGTTTAGGAGCCTGTGTGTGTGTGTACAGAAAGGTTTAATTTCATTTCCAAGAATATTTTATTTCATTTAATTTCCTTGAACAGTCAAATCCGAAATTCATTTTTTAAAAAAACAAAAACAAAAACAAAAACAAAACCAAACAAGGCTGTCTATTCTGTGACATTTAAAATTTTCTATTTGCAAAAGCAGACTCCACTGGAAAAAAAAACAGATTAAAATTCTATCCATCACAACTGATTAATGGCTGGAATATAAATATGTTGCTTATGTGTGTTCCTTGCAGTCCTTTGAAGAGTAATGTAAAGCTGCCATCATGCTTGTATTCTAGAGGTTTATTCACAAACCTATGGAGAAGATTGAATCAAGATCCTCAATAAAATTTTTTTTCCAATAAATTTGCATTTACAAGTAAACAAAGTAATTTTAAATGGAACACCATTACAAAAATATTTGTTTCCTTCTTCTCAATAAATTGATTTCTCTGTTTCAAGATTCATATATTTAAAATGGAAAGTGAAATGTAGCTGATTAAGATTTTATTGAATTGGGAAAACTGACAATGACCTACCGCCCTATTATTTAGAGACAACTCTCTGGCTGGCAATTACTTTCCAATACAGTTTTCTTTTTGTGGTAAATGGAATATAAACATTTAATAAAAAATAAGTGGGTGAGCATGACAACTGAAGTTGAAGTGTGAATATATGCACATCATAAGGTAAGATAAAGTATTTTTCTTGTGGATATAGAAGTAGCATGCATAAAAATAGAGGAATTTATTAGTTAACAGTCTAGATATGCTGTCTGTTGTTATCAATTTCTATGCAAATGCTTGCATAAAAGCAAGAATAAGTAGGGTATTTGGGGATAAATCTTACACTTACTGCATTTCATAAGAAAACTTACATTAATTTCAATAAAAGCAAGATCAGACTCCAGAAACATAGCAGTAAAGCATCCAGCATGACCAGCCAGACAAAGGTTATTGAGCTGAAGGAGAATCTGAAAGTTTCTGAGAAGCCAATTTATGAAGGTATATACCATAAATTCCAGTACTTGAGGTCTGATTCATCTATCCTCTAAATACCTTCCCAGAGAGCATTAACAAAGCTTTCTTAGTATCTGCTAATGTCACATGAGCTTTTTGTGGAAATAGGAATGACAGGACAGGGAGAGAGTTACCAGCAGCCCTGTGATGAAGTGGTGGACAGGGTTGATGAGGAAAGGATCTGGAGTGATGAGAACAAAAAGAAGCACAAAATCAATAAAACAGGGCTTAAGCAGGGTAACCTCAAGCTTTTATGTGTAAGCAAGAAAGTGCCTACTAGGCACCATTATAAAAAACACACCCAGATAATCTGGGAAACGAACATGCTGGAGTGCCTCACTGAAGTGACTGTACACTGATGCACACAGTGAGCGGAATTGTCAGGGTTTAAACCCAGCAATAAATCAGCCACACAGTTTGCTCATTCACTCCCTCCTCTTTCTCCTGGTCATGGTTTAAGCCTCTAAAACTCACGAAGTTTTACTTACTCACTCACTCTCCACTTTTTCTTCCCCCAGTCCCGGGGGAATGGGGAGGAGAATCGAAAAAAAAAAAATGCAACTCGCACAGGTTGAGATAAGAACAGTTTAGTAACTAAGGTATAACACAAATCACTACTGCTACCATCAATAATAATACAAGAGAAATACAAGGAAAGAAAATACAACTGCTCACCAAGCCTAACCCAGCCACTGCATTCCCCAGCAGCGACCCCCGATACACCACCACACCCTTCCGGGTCTCTGCTCTCCATTTTCACATGCTGGACATGACGTGCTGTGGTATGGAATAACCTCTTTGGTCAGTTTGGGTCAGGTGTCCTGTCTCTGCTTCCTCCCGGCTTCCCCTCCTCCCCGGCAGAGCATGAGACTCAGAAAGTCCTTGGCCAGACAAAACACTACCAAGCAGTAACTGAAAACACTGGTGTTATCAGCGCTGTTCGCAGGCCCAAAATCAAAACCACAGTGCTGCACCAGCTACCAAGAAGGAGAAAAAATGACTGCTGCTGCTGAACCCATGACACTCCCCCTCCAAACCCCTCTCCCGGGGAGATGGGGAGGAGAATCGAAAGAATGTAACTCCCAAGGGCTGAGATAAGAACAGTTGTAGCTAAGTAACTAAGGTATAACACAAAACCACTGCTGCTGCCACCAATAAGAATAATGACGAGGGAAATAACAAGGGAAGAGGATACAACCGCTCACCACCTGCCAACCGATACCCAGCCCAACTGAGCAGTGATATAACCCTTCCAGGTGACTGACTGCCCCTGTTATATATAGTGGGCATGATGTACTGTGGCATGGAATAGCTCTTTGGTCAGTTTGGGTCAGATGTCCTGTCTCTGCTTCCTCCCAGTTTCCCCTCCTCCCGGGCAGAACATGAAACACAGAAATGCTTTGTTCAGACTAAACATTTGAGCAGTAACTAAAAACGTTGGTGTTATCAGCGCTGTTCCCAGGCCGACAGTCAAAAACAGAGCACTGAACCAGCTACTAAGAAGGACTAAAAATGACTGCTACTGCTGAACCCAGGACAGAAATGAACAAGAGTAATTACAGATCTCCGTACAGTACTAGGGCTACAATCTTGTAGGGATCACAGAGACATAGCAGGATGGCTTGCATATCAGTTTGGAGTGCTGCAGTGACAGCATGCCATACAGGCTCTTTAGGAAAGATAGGCTGGAAAGGTGAGAAAGTGAAGTGTCATGGGTTCAGCAGTAGCAGTCATTTTTCTCCTTCTTGGTAGCTGGTGCAGTGCTGTGGTTTTGATTTTGGGCCTGCGAACAGCGCTGATAACACCAGTGTTTTCAGTTACTGCTTGGTAATGTTTTGGTCAGACCAAGGACTTTCTGAGCCTCATGCTCTGCCAGGAAGGAGGGGAAGCTGGGAGGAAGCAGAGACAGGACACCTGACCCAAACTGACCAAAGAGGTTATTCCATACCACAGCACGTCATGTCCAGCATGTGAAAACGGAGAGCAGAGACCCAGAAGGGTGTGGTGGTGTATCGGGGGTCACTGCTGGGGAATGCAGTGGCTGGGTTGGGCTTGGTGAGCAGTTGTATTCTTTTTCCTTGTATTTCTCTTGTATTATTACTTGATGGTAGCAGTAGTGATTTGTGTTATACCTTAGTTACTAAACTGTTCTTATCTCAACCCTGTGGGAGTTGCATTCTTTTGATTCTCCTCCCCACCCCTCCAGGACTGGGGGAAGAAAGAGGAGAGTGTGAGTGAGTGAGAAAACTGCGTGGGGTGGGTTAGGGGCTTAAACCACGACATGAAGTTGCCCTTTATGTGATAAAACAGCTAGACTGCATGGAGCTCCACCTGGGAATGGATAATGAACCAGGTGGGAGCTTACGGGTAAGGATTTAAAAAAAAGACCAGTGTGGGTGATGGTGTGGTAGGTGTTTACTTTCGGTCATTTGATGAGACAGTGGAGGAGGTTTTCTGTGGAAAAGTAGAAGCTGCCTCTTTTTGTAGGTTCCAATTCTCATAAGGGACTTCAGCCGCTGCAATATTTGCCAGAAGAACAGCATAGAAGGACATAAGCAATACAGGGGATTCCTGGAGAGAATAAATCATAATTTCCTCACCTAGGAGACAGAGGAACCAACAAGATGATGACTTTTTCTGCAGTGTTCACAGGCGTGGTTAGGAAAGCCAAAGCCCAATTGAAATTTAATCTGATGAGAGATGTCAAAAGCAACAAGATCAGCTTTTTTAAGTATATCAGTGGCAATAGGAACATTAGAGAAAATGTTTTCCAGTTGCTGAATGGCATAGTGGCCTTGCTGACAGAAGAAATCGAAAAAGCTGAGATACTGACGGGCTTTTTCACCTCTACTAGTAAGATTAGCCTTCAGAAATTCAAGGATGCAGAAGCCAGGGAGAAAATCTGGAGCAATGAAGACATATTATAGAATAGAATCATATAACAGCTAGGGTTAGAAAACACATTAAGATCATACAGTTCCAACCCCCCTGCCATAGGTACAGACACCTCCCACTAAAACATGCCATCCAAGGCTCTGTCCAACCCAGCATTGAACACCGCCACTGAATGGAGCATTCACAACTACACTGGGCAACCCATTCCAGTGCCTCACCACCCTCACAGTAAAGAATTTCTTCCTCATATCCAATCTAAACTTCCCCTGTTTAAGTTTGAACCTGTTACTCCTTGTCCTCTCACTACAGACTCTCAGGAAGAGTCCACTCTCAGCATCCCTGTAGCCCCCCTTCAGATACTGGAAGGCTGCTATGAGGTCTTCACACAGCCTTCTCTTCTGCAGGCTGAACAGCCCCACCTTTCTCATCCTATCTTCATATGGGAGGTGCTCCAGTCCCCTCAGCATCCTCATGGGCCTCCTCGGGATTTGCCCTTTTTACGTTGAGGACACCAGAATTGCACACAATACTCCAAGTGAGGTCTCATGAGAGCAGAGTAGAGGGGCAGGATCGCCTCCCTCAACCTGCTGGTCACACTCCTTTTGATGCAGCCCAGGATATGGTTGGCTTTCTGGGCTGCAAGCACACACTGATACCGGCTCATGTTCATTTTTTCACCGACCAGCACCACCAAGTCCTTCTCCACAGGGCTGCTCTGCATCTCTTCTCTGCCCAACCTCGAGCTGTGCCTGGGATTGCTCCCACCCAGCTGTAGCACCTTTCAGTTGTCATGGTTAGACTTCATCAGGTTGGCATCAGTGCACCTCACAAGCGTGTCAAGGTCCCTCTGGATGGCATTCCTTCCCTCCAGCGTATCAACCGAACAGGTGTCATTGGCAAAGTTGCTAAGGCGCACTCAATCCCACCTGTCCATGTTACCAACAACGATGTTGAACAAGACCAGTCCCAACACCCATCCCTGAGGGACACCACTTGTTAGTGGTCTCCACCTAGACATTGAGCCATTGAGCACAACTCTTTGCGTGTGGCCTATCCAGCCAGATCTTTATCCACTGAGTGGTCCACCTATCAAATTGATGTCTCTCCGATTTAGGGACAAGGATGTCATGTGGGACAGTGTCAGACGCTTTGCACAAGTCCAGGTAGATGACATCAACTACTCTAATCCTCTCCATCAGTTCTCTAGCCCCATCATAAAAGGCCACAAGAGTGGTCAGGCAGGATTGCCCCTTAGTGAAGCCATGCTGGCTGTCACCAAGCCCCTTGTTGTTTTTCATGTGCCTTAGTATGCCTTCCAGGAGAATCTGCTCCAAGATTTTGCCAGGCACAGAGGTGAGACTGATTGGTCTATAGTCCCCCAGACCATCCAGTTACCCCTTTTTGAAAATGATGATTATATTTCCCTTTTTCCAGTCATCGGGGACTTCACCTGATTGACATGATTTTTCAAATATGATGGACAGTGGCTCAGCAACTTCATTTGCCAGCTCCTTCAGGACCCGTGGATGGATTTCATCAGGTGCCATGGACTTGTGTATGTTCAGGTTCCTAAGATGGTCTCAAACCAGATCCTCTCCTACAGCAGGCCTAAGGTCTTCATTCTCACAGTCCCTGCATCTGCCTTCCAAGACTTTGGTGGTGTTTTCAGAGCGTTTGCCAGTGTCGTGGTTTAAGCTGTAAATCTCACGCAGCCTGTTAACTCACTTCTCCCTCTCTCTCCCCCCCTCCACTCCAATGTGGAGAGGGAATGGGGAGAAGAATTGAAAGAATGTAACTCCCACGGGTTGAGATAAGAACAGTCCAGTAACTGAGGTATAATACAAATCACTACTGCTACCACCAATAATAATAATGACAAGGCAAATACAAGTGAAGAGGATACAACTGCTCACCACCCGACCGAGTCGAGAGAGAGAGATTTCCGGGTTACTGCCCCCAGTATTTTACATCCTGGGCACGATGTGCTGTGATATGGAATACCTCTTTGGTCAGTTTGGGTCAGATGTTCTGTCTCTGCTTCCTCCCGGCTTCCCCTCCTCCCCAGCAGAGCATGAGACTCAGAAAGTCCTTGGTGAGACCAAAACATTACCAAGCAGTAACTGAAAACACTGGTGTTATCAGTGCTGTTCCAGCTAACAAGAAGGAGAAAAATGACTGCTGCTGCTGAACCCAGGACAGCCAGTGAAGACCGAGGCAAAGAATTCATTAAGAACCTCAGCCTTCTCCAAATCCAGGGTAGCCAGTTCTCCTGATAGCTTCTCAAGAGGGCCCATGTTTTCCCTAGCCTGTCTTTTATTTGCAATGTACCTATAGAATCCCTTCCTGTTATCCTTAACATCTCTAGCCAAGTTTAATTCCAAGTGGGCCTTAGCTTTCCTAACCTGGTCCCTCGCTTCCCGGACAACATCCCTGTATTCTTCTCAGGCCACCTGTCCTTGCTTCCACCTTTTATAAGACTCTTTTTTCCTTCCAATTTTCCTCAGCAGCTCCTTATCCATCCAAGAAGGTGTCCTGGCCCTCCTACTGCACTTCCTTCTAGTTGTGACGCAACACTTCTGAGCTTATAGCAGGTGATCCTTGAATATCAACCAACAGTCTTGGGGCTCCCTGTGCTCTAAGTCTATATCCCATGGAATCTCTCTGAGCAGGTTCCTGAAGAGGCCAAAGTCTGCTCTCTTGAAGTCCAGGGCAGCGAGCTTGCTGCACACTCTTCTCACCGTTCTGAGGATCTTGAAATCGACCATCTCATGATCACTTCAACCAAGGCTGCCCTTGGAGCATCACTTTTCCAAGCAGCCATTCCCTGTTGGTGAGCACAAGGTCATACATGGCACCTCTTCTTGTTGGCCCCTCTATTACTTGCAGAAGGAAGCTGTCTTCCACAGCAATTGAGGAATTTCATGGATTGCTTGTGCTGGGCCATACCATCCCTCAAACAGATATCAGGGTGGTTGAAGTCTCCCCTGAGATGAAGGGCCTGCGAGCATGAGGCTATTCCTATCTGTCTATAGAGTGCTTCATCCCCCGAGTCCTCTTGGTCAGCTGGTCTGTAACAGACCCCCACAGTAATGTCTCCCATCTCTGTTCTCCCTTTAACCCTGACCCACAAACTCTCTGTTGACTGCTCACCTGTCCCCAGACAGAGTTCCACACTCTCCAGCCTATCTGTAACATAAATTGCAACTGCCCCTCCCTGTCTGCCGGGCCTGTCTTTCCTAAAGAGCCTGTAACCTTCCATTCCAACACTCCAGTCATAGGAGCCATCCCACCATGTTTCTGTGATACCTATGATATCATACCCCTATAGATGTGCACACATCTCTAATTCCTCTTATTTGTTCCCCATGCTACAGGCATTTGTATAGAGGCGTCTGAGCCGAGCTCCAATTGAAGCTGACTCATTAGCTGGAGCAGCTGCAATACCTCTACATTGCTCCGAGCATTTATTATAGGTGCTGGCCAGTGACTGGGTGTGTTGGGATGGAATGATGCCCCCTCCCCCAACATATCTAGTTTAAAAGCATCCTTGACTAGTCTGGCAAGCCTGTTACCAAATCCACTCTTCCCCTTCATTGTCAGACCAGCTTCACCAGCCCCCAGTAGACCTGGCGTACTAAATTGAGTCCTGTGTTCAAGGTATCTGAACCCCTGACTATGGACACCACCCTTCTAACCATTTATTAAACTGGCTAATCCTCCTGGTCTTTTTAAGGTCCTGCCCTGTATCCTGGAGAATTGAGGAAAAGACAATCTGAGCTCCAGAGCCCCTAACCACCTCTCCCAGGGCTCTGTAGTCCTTCTTTATGTTCTCCAGGCTACTGCTATTCTATATCGCTACCACCCACATGGATCATTAGAAGTGGGTAATAGCCAATGGGACTGACTAGAGTAGAGAGCTTCTCTGCAACATCCCTTATCTGAGCTCCTGGTAGGCAGCACAGCTCCCTTGAGATTGGGTCAGGCTGACAGACGGGTGCCTTTGTTCCTTTCAAAGTAGAGTCCTCTACTACTACAACCCTTCGCTTTTTCCTGGCAGCACCAGTAGTGGTCTTCTTTACCAGTGCATAAGCCGGTTGGTTGTGGTGCGAGGGTGTTTCCTCATTAGCCCCCTGCAGAACTGCAAATCGGTTCTGAGTGGGGACAACAGATTTAGGAGGAAACCCTATGCTTTTAATTGTCCTCTTCCTCCTTTTTTGTTGTTTTTGTTTTGTTTTGTTTTTTTCTACTGTTTCCCAGCTGCCTGGGTTAGCAGGCCTCCTTCTTCCTTCCATGAGCTACAGGGGACACTTGAGGCCCCTGCACAGTGTGGTCCTGGAGCAAGCAGTGCTGCTTTCTCTCAGCATCCCTAATCTCTTTCAGCCCAGGTACAGCGTCCACAGCTCAGTCATCTGCTGCGGGAAGACCTCCACCAGGGAGCACCGAGTGCAGCCCCGCCCATTGTGCATCCTCACCTCAGGAGAGCAATGCAGGCATTCTCTACACCCCGAGCTCTGCACTGCAGCCTCTCCTCTCATTGGCTCTGTCTGGGTGCCCCGTCTGGGGCAGCTGGAGCAGAGCTCCCACACCGGGCCCATCGCCTGCTCACAAGAACTGCCGCTACCCACAGATTAAGACCTTAACCAGTCAGGGCTGTTGCTGCCCCTCCTGGCACCGCCCCTCCTGGTGCCGCCCACTGTGACCGAGCTGCTCGTGTCCGCTGAGCTGCCAGCCTCTGAGCAAGTCCTGTCGAGGACTTGAGGATCCCTCGGTGGCTCTTGCTGTTCTGAGTTAAGGCTCCTGGATGCCGAGGTTCCCCCACTCAGGTGTTGAAGGCGTCCTCTCTCGAGCTACTCACCTCAGCAATATTGTTGCAAGAGAACCAGGTCAGGGAATATTTAAGCAAGCTTGTCATACGTAAGTCCATGGGCCCTCATGGGGTACACCTGTAAGTGCTGAGGGAGTTGGCTGATGTAATTGTGAGGCGACTTTTGATGATCTTTGAAGAAACAAGGAAATTGGAGGAAGAGGTGCTGAAAACTGGAGGAATGAAAATGTCACTCCTATCTTCAAAAAGGCCAGTCAGCCCTGCCTCAGTCTCTGCAGACGTGATGGAACTTTTTTCGGGTACACTAAGGACAAGAAAGTGACTGGGAATGGTCGGAACAGATTCACAAAGGGGAAGTAGTTTCTGAGCAGTTTGATAACCCTCTGTGATAAAATGACTGGCCTGGTAGATGAGGGGAGAGCAATGGATATTCTCTACCTTGACTTCAGGAAGGCTTTTAACACTCACTTAGGATCCTCATGGGAAAGCTGTTGAAGTAAGGGCTGGATGAGCAGGCAGTGAAGTGGGTTGATAACCTGGCTAAAAGGCCAGGCCCAGATAGTAGTGATCAGTGGTATGAAGTTTTCTTGGAGGCTAGTAACTCGTAGTGTAACCCAAAGCCAATTCTTGGTCCAAGCCCTTTCAATATCTTAATTATGTGGAAGACGAAAAGCAATGGGTTGAAACTGAAACACAAAAGGTTCCATCTGAACATCAGGAAACATTTTATCACTGCGAGTGTGACCAAGTGCTGACATAGAATCACAGGTTGTGGGTCTCTGTTCTTGGAGATATCAAAAGCTATCTGGTTGTGGTTCTGTGCAATTGACACTGTATGGCCCTGCTTGAGCAGGGGCTTTGTACCAGATGAGCTTCAGAGGTCTCTTCCAACCTCAATTTTTCTGTGATTCTGTCATGCTTTTCCTGACAGTCAAGAGCATCTCTACAGCCAGAGATACAGGGACAAGGTGTGGCCCTTAACAACCACTGAGGTGGTGTGGCACTGGCTGTATGTTGAGAGATGTATTAAAAAATGATTAGTCAGAATAGTCAATGAAGTATTTGGTCCAAATTTGTGACAGTTGAATCTGTAAGGAATAGCTATATTGTATAGTAATCGTACTAGGATATATAAGGTAAACTTCACTATTTAAATCAGTAAATAAACAAGCAGACCACTTGAAATGATTACTAAATTAAAGATAAAACCAATCTTTATACCATCACTAAAGCATGATCTAAGAATTTTTTTTTTTTTTTTCGAAGTTCCAACACATTACTAAAAGAAATTTTGGCATAAGAGTTGGACATCAGAATGAAATGGTGCAAAATATTAGGTGAGGAGAGAATGAAGGAAACTGATGCAAGGTAGCTACAAAGGTGTGCATACATATAAAGTAATATATGCAATACAGAAAGATTAAAATGTGCCAGATAATGTGACCAAAAGAAAACAGAAAAGATTGTCTTTACATATTCAGAAGAAAAACAGCTTTGGGAAAAGACAGAGCTCTAGGAAAATGCAGTAGGTAGGAATTAAATAAAAAAAAAAACCTCAAAGGACTGAATTTTTAAAGAGCTATTTTGATTTGTTTTTCTCTTTTAAAATTATGAAGAAATGGGAGAATATTATGCAAGAAGCAGAAAGGGTGATTAATGACAATAGCTGGAGAGGCTGACCAAAGAATAACCAGAGTATCTGACCACATGCTCTTTGGACAGTAAATAACTCATAGCAAACAATCAGGATCCCACTGCTGTGAAAATTATTCTGGGATCTACCTCTTGCAGAAGGATACTGCCCTAGTACCTAATTTTAAAAGTTAAGCTTACAGTTCTCTTGGACAGAAGAAATGTCAGAAACCAGTGTAAAAGAAATACAACAAGTGATAAAATTACAGGACCAGTAGGCTTTTGAGGTGTAAATTGCCCTGCTCCTCACACCTTTCAGAGAACTCTGAAAACTAAGCCAGGTTTGTTAAACATCAGCTCTTAACTATTCAAATATTAAAGTTTTTGAAGTTTCCTTTAGTTGAGATATACAATTAATGTTACTACTAGTTTCTGAAACATTTGGCCAAGAGGTCATCAGCAACTAAACCTTCAACTTTCCCATCATAATTGATCTATGAAAAAAATGTTTGTTGTGTGGCAGATACAAAGAAAGAAGGTGGAACTGAAGCCAAATCTATGTGACAAATTTCTATGGCATAGTTTTTTGAAGAGTAGTACATGAATATAAGACATCTTTCAGAAAGTCTTCATGTAACTTTTCCTATACATACAGACATATGCATTTGTATGTGTACATTCACATTTATTCTTAGTTACTGTTTTTGCTTCCATGTTAGCAAAAGTTGTATTATTGTATATTGTAATATAATATAATAGAATGTAATATAATATAATTATTGTAATACTTATTGTAAAGTTTTACTAGCAAAGTTATCCAGCTATAGGTCTGCTTTGACTAATGCCATTAAAACGTAAAAGAGTCTAGCTTTTATTAGAACACACAGCTATAGTTCAGGAGTCATGAAAACCTTTAAACAAAACAATCCCACTCTGTCATTCAGTAAGGTGACTCATAAAAAAACCCAGAGTCCTAAGTTTATTGGTTTCAGTAGTGCCTGCATCTCTTGTTAGAGAAGCATTCCTTTTTGGTTTATTCCTTTATGTATGGTAGCCTTTTTATAGGGGATCCTTTACTTCAAAATCTAAACAATAAGGAGAGATGATGAATAGGAATCTCTGTTGTTGCATTATATGAGGTCTACTGTCTTCCAGGATAATGTGAAATGTTAATTTACAATTCACTGAGCTTATGTATTAGTGAATAAACCCAGCAACTATGCAGTGTTTCAATAGCGTGGTGGATGATTAACATTTAATCTAATCTCATTTTAGATCATTGATATAGATTAGTTTCTATGAGATCCATTCACCTGCCCTTATGCTAGTCACTTTAAAAATAACTCGCTGCTTGTTGCTCTGCTAACTAATGAATTCTCATCAGTTCTGTATTCCTTTGAGAGCTATTTTGAAATGCAATCTGTTATGTGAAATACATGTTCCTGACTGAAAAAAATAATTGCACATGAGAATATAAATTCTAAAATCATGGTGACAGTTTTTAGATTCAAGCCTGTCCTGGATTCAGCAGTAGCAGTCATTTTTTCTCCTTCTTAGTAGCTGGTGCAGCGCTCTGTTTTTGACTTCAGCCTGGGAACAGCGCTGATAATACCTATGTTTTTGGTTACTGCTCAGATATTTAGTCTGACCAAGGACTTTCTGAGTCTCATGCTCTGCCGGGGAGGAGGGGAAGCTGGGAGGAAGCAGAGACAGGACACCTGACCCAAACTAGCCAAAGAGGTATTCCATACCACAGCACATCATGCCCAGGATGCAAAAACTGGGGTCAGGGACCCTGAAGAGTTGGTTCACTGCTTGGTTGGGCTGGGTATTGGTTGGCAGGTGGTGAGCGGTGGTATTCTCTTCCCTCGTTGTTTCCCTTATCATTATTATTATTGGTAGTGATTTGTGTTATACCTTAGTGGGCTGTTCTTGTCTCAGCCCTTGGGAGTTACATTCTTTCGAATTCTCCTCCCCATCCCTCTGGGAGATGGGGGGAGGAAGGCAGGGGGGAGCAAGAGAGCGACTGTGTGACTTATAGCTGGGCTTAAACCAAGACAAAGCCTTACAAAAATTTTCCTGCCAGCAGTGAGTAGTCATCTGGATTTCCCAAGACTTTTTTGTGGTCCCTGCCTGCTTTCCTGGATCTCTTGCCAGGTACCTGCCAACAGGTGGCTCAAACATATTTCCTCTTTGTTTGATGCCCTCTTTCCCCCCATCACTTAGCCCTTGCTACATGTGGCCCTGAACATATTTTGTCTGACAACAAAGCTATACATCTTAAAGATGCTCCAGGTGTTACAGACCCAGGATAGTGCTCCTTCAGAAGACAAAGTATCCTGGGTTTGTTCGTGTCATTACTAACCCTGCTTTTCATTGAAAACAGACTCATTGAGATATTTTATAATCTTTTATTTTATGGCCTGAAATGCAAAGAATTGGACAGTCGTTTAATAATTTGGAAATTCCAGTGTAGAGAAGGACACAGTCAGTTAGATGCCAAGGTTTCCAACATGACCAGTGGAAATGTGAGAGTCTCGCTCATTTTTCAGGCTTCACCTGTATTGGCTGTCAATTGTAAAATGGACAAACAATTGATAAGCTGCCTGCAGAAAACAAGAGGCAGATGAGCACATCAAACTCTGGTGCATTCTGGAAGGAATAAAAAAAAAATAAGTCAGAATTTAGTAGTTTATTTTTCAACTTTGCCATTGTTAGAAACAGGGAAAAGCTCTTTAAACAGCTATGTCTTATTATAAATTGTCAGGCCTAAGTTTAGTTCAGGCATCAGTAAATCTGATTCCGAAATGTCTAAAGAAAACAGATGTTTCAGTGTCCCAGGTAAAATCTTGGTATTGTGCTAAGAGAACAAAGGATTCTTCTAATTAAAAGTGTACTAAAAATCAGAATGCTGAAGCTGTGAACAGTTGCTTTTCTTATAGTCCAGAATCACAGATGCTTTACGAAGATAGCAGATCTACAGGGCCTTTTAGCAAACTCTTTCTTTAAATAATTTAATTAATTCTTATTTTTATTTGGATCAGTCCTAGCCTACCCTTTTCCACTTTTTGTTTCCCTCTATATTTCAATCTCCAAGTCAGACTCCTGCTAATCACACAGAGGAGGGTTGCAGCTGACCTAAATTAATATGCATTTACTGAAGGTAGCACAGGTATGTTACTTTGCATCAATTACAGGTCAGATCTTGTGTTCAGAAGACAGTGAATATGCACTCATTCATGAAATTGCCTTCAATGTATTAACATAAATGCAATTGCCTGGGAGGCAAGTACAGTTCTGAGCACTCAGTGTAGCCCTCCCTATCTACTCTTGATTTCTCATGCCTGCTCATTCTGGGTTTTATATTGGTTTAAGCTGAGACTTCTTAGCAATCTGTTCTTTTCCTGCCCTTATGGCTTCATCTTTAATTATGGGTCCTTAATATTTTCTGTATGTAATCTGAACTGTTTATTTGACCCATTTGTGAAGCTCATTACAAGAAAAGAGGGAATTAATCTGGCAACAAAACAAGTGAGTGTATTTCTACTGGCACAGTAAGCTGAGCACACTCAGCAAAGGGTGAGAGATGCTCTGGTGTTGACACAAAAAAGGAAGAAAATGTTTAGGGAGAGAACACAGCATTATCATATCCTAAGCTTATAGTGCGTCAATATATGTATTTTTTCTTTATTACTCTATATAAAGATTAGCTAAATATAACCAAATATAACCAAATGCAAATGCATTTCACATAACCATTTCAAGTTCTTAGTGATTAATTTGTTCATTAATTTAATACTTTGTACTTTCTACATGTAGTCATCCTAATTTTGTTGGGTATTTTTACCTGTGTGATGATCATATTCAGAGAGAAGGCATTTTGGTGGAAACAGAGAGTTTAATAGAGTTTGTCATAAATTTACAATAAAAAAATTACCATGCTGCCAATATCAATACCTGAGTAGCCTATATGTCTGCTATACACACAGTAGGCAAATCTGTGTGTCAAATATGTCAAATTTGGAGATGTTTACACTTGCATTGGTAAAACATGCCTTAGATTGGTGAAAGTCTTGTGTTTGATAAATGTTGTTTTCATGTAAATTTTCACAGGAGAGTTACATGACATTTTTGTCTTTACGGTGGCAAACACCAAAGCATCAACGCAAGAAAATCAGTGATAATTTTTTTTATTGTTATTTATTTTTAAGGAACAAAGTATTTGACAGACTGAAATCAATATTTCATAAAATGCTTTTACATACAGAAAAAAATAATTTGCTTTTGAGAATTTGAGCCTCATGTCTTTTTTTGGGTTTGCTTTTTTTTTTTTGGAGGGGGTGATGTTTCAGGATTTTAATTGTGGGTTTGGGTTTTCTTTTTCATAAAGACAACTCATTTATAGTAAATTAGGTTTAATCTTCATATTTGTTCTGATTCAGCCATTAAAGTAATTTGAAGCATCAGAAACAAAGATTTTGTGCCCAAGTTCTGACCTTCTTAATGTTCTGATGAGCTTAATCTTAAATGGAGGAGCTGTACTGCTGCAATCACACCATATGTACAGCAAAGTCTACTGAATCCATACCCCATACGTTATATTTTTATGGCTAGGATATATAGCTTTTTTTCTTGGCCAAGTGTCTCAAATATTATTTGAAATAATTTTTTCCTACATATACATATTAAAAAAACAAAATGAATATAATTTAATTAATTGGATATAAAAAGTAAAAACAGAAAAAAATTGATGAATTATTTCATAATTTCTAACTTTTACTCCAAGAATTAAAATCATAGCTTTGAATTAAAAGGTAAAAAGCACAAACGGAAAGACAAGTGGATGTTTCAGATAAACATCCACAACTGGCTTTACACTATAGATCATCTGCTTGAATGTTGGCTACTGGCTCCTGTAACGTTGAGCTGGATTAAACCTCTCATTGAATCAGGACAACTATTTTTATATCTTAGAAGAGAAGTTTATTTCAGCTTTCTCAGTAGACAGCACCAGGAGTTCAAATAGTTACCCTTACTAAAAATAAACCTCAAAAGATCTTACAATGAAAGATGTGTCTGTCACAGGTACAATTTTATGAGCAAGAAGTTGAAAAGAAGACAATGCTTAGGTATGTTTTATTATCAGAAACAATCAGAATTCAATTGCTGATGTACTCTCATCATACAGCAAGGGTTGGTTAATATTGGTGAAGATATGCAATGAACAGAGCGCAAACATCCGACATCTGTACCAGTGCAGGTCATATGGCACTGTTCTGAACCTGTAAATAGCTACTGTCTCTGAGCTCACTGATATTTGCCCAACATTATAATCTTAGAATCATAGAATAATTAGGGTTGGAAGGACCTTAAGATCATCTAGTTCCAACCCCCCTGGCATGGGCAGAGATACCTCACACTAAACCATGCCACACAAGGCTTCTGAACACCGCCAATGATGGAACATTCACAACCTCCCTGGGCAACCCATGCCAGTGTCTCACCACCATAACAGTAAAAAATTTCTTCCTTATATCCAATCTAAACTTCTCCTGTTTAAGTTTTAATCCGTTATCCCCCCTTGTCCTATCCCTGCAGTCCCTCATGAAGAGTCCCTCCCCAGCATCCCTATAGGGCCCCTTCAGATACTGGAAGGCTGCTATGAGGTCTCCACGCAGCCTTCTCTTCTCCTAGGCTGAACAGCCTCAATCTTCTCATCCTATCCTCATATGAGAGGTGCTCCAGTCCCCTCATCATCCTCGTGGCCCTCCTCTGGACTTGTTCCAACAGTTCCATGTCCTTTTTATGTTGAGGACACCAGAACTGCACACAATACTCCAAGTGAGGTCTCACGAAGAGCAGAGTAGAGGGGCAGGATCACCTCCCTCAACCTTCTGGTCACTCTCCTTTTGAGGCAGCCCAGTATAATGTTGGCTTTCTGGGCTGTGAGTGCACGCTAAAGCTGGCTCATGTTCATTTTTCATCGACCAACACCACCAAGCCCTTCTCCACAGGGCTGCTCTGAATCTCTTCTCTGCCCAGCCTGTATGTGTGCCTGGGATTGCTCCTACCCAGCTGTAGGACCTTGCACTTGGCATGGTTAAACTTCATCAGGTTGGCATCAGCCCACCTCACAAGTGTGTCAAGGTCCCTCTGGATGGCATCCTTTCCCTTCAGCATGTCAACCGAACCACACAGCTTGGTGTCATCAGCAAAGTTGCTGAGTGCTCACTCAATCCTACTCCCCATGTCACCGACAAAGATGTTGAACAAGACCGGTCCCAACACTGATCCCTGAGGGACACCACTCGTTACTGGATTCAAGCTGGACATTGAGCCATTGACCACAACTCTTTGCGTGCAACCATCCAGCTAGTTCTTTATCCACCGAGTGGTCCATCTATCAAATTGATGTCTCTCCAATTTAGATAGAAGGATGTCATGTGGGACAGTGTTGAATGCTTTTTTTTTTATATCAGCAAGGTCTAGTAAAGTTTATTTCTTAAGACTGACAAAAAGAAAATAAGAAAATTAAGGTTTTAAACTCATCAATGTATCTGAAACCTGTAGCCCTGACATATGAAACAAAAACTTAGTTCAGAATCTGCCAGTTGAACAACCAATATGTTCAGAAAATGACCAGCATAAAATAAACCAAGAGTACAAAACAATCAACAGTCAGACTTTGTTACTAGTCTGATCACATTCTATTATCCTCTGTTCTTACAAACTAGGGATCCTCCTGCAGTGCACTTCTACAAGACTGCTACGAAAAATTATTTAATATGGGCTAATGAAAACAGGAATAGATATTAAAGAATGCTGTCGTCAAAGGATTAATTTTATTGCCACAAAACAAAAGCACACCTGCCCCAACAAATAAAATATATTTAATTTTGAATTTTAACTGGAAGATTAGCACTGCAGGTAGAACGTTTTGCTGAAGAAGCCATTAGCTGAACACATCAGATTTCAATTGCCCTAAGAAAGTCAAGTCAAAATAAAAAATAAATATGAATAAACCTAAGTTTTGATAGCTTTATGTTGTACAGAAAAGTAAATTCTTGTTTTTCTGGTTTTCATGGCTGCTTATCTAAAGAATCCAGATGATCCACACTGTCCTAAAAGTGTCCAGTTATACATAACCTAGAAACAAAAGGTAAAATCACCTTCATCTGAGAAGCCATAATCAAGAATTCTGCAAATGCACAGTTAAGTTGAAAAACCAGATAACAAAAAAAATAGGGCTCAGTTCTCCTAGTGCTAGCTTCTCTCAGTTTCCTTCAATTTAATTCATGTCTATATCAGCAGTACCCCAAAAAGCCAAATATAAGGAATAAACTATTTGCTCACCATATTCAATAGAAAGTGAGGCTAGGATTTTCTGAGCACAATTTCATACAGAATTACACAACAGAATTACACATCACTCTACATTAACACTCTCTGACTTGAGTTAGCATCAGGATCACAGTGCCAGAAAAGTGATTTAACATCTAAATCCGAGAAGTCCTCAAACTTACCTCTGTCTTGACTGATATTGCACCCAGAAGTGACAGTATTTTGAAATTCATATTTAACTACTTTAAACTGTATACAAAAGTGAGCAAATGGGTGCAAATGCTGGAAAAAAGGGTGCTTGAGGGCCTTTCCTGCTACTGCTGGGACAGCTGGAATTTGGCTGATGTACAAAGGGACTGTGTCTGGATTAAACTAAGACCAGTATCACAGCCCCTTTCTACTAAGATTGAGTCTTCCGTTTTTGAAGGGCTCTTAGTATAACTAAAACCTGCAATGCAACAAGGTCTGTGCTGTTTCTCCATCAGTCTATTCTCCTGGATAACTGAAGCATAGGCAATCTATTTCATGACAGTTACAGTGGCCTATGTTCACATGCCATGACCACACCTTGCTCTCCCCCAGCTTTCCCATCCATAGCTGTGAATCCAGGATTACTGTCAATACAAGCATGAGGTGAGGTGTTCAGGGAGCTGGACTGAAAAACTGAAATCTCACAAAATGTTCTCTTAAAATTTCTGAAGAGAAGTTTTTGAAGCCACTAGCTTATGCAAATATGATTTTTGCCTGCTACAAGAATTTAAACTGTGACATATCTTGTTCAATGATTTTGTTTTTCATGCATCTGTACTGCAAATACAATAGAAAATGGTAAATGCAAAATGTCCTATAACTCAGATAGATTGCCATAGGCTGCCTGCTCAGCTTTCCCCTGACCTGGGACAGGACATAGTAAAAGGGAAGATCTGTTCCCTCTGGTAAGGAAATCATAGTAGTGTGCTAGTAAGTTGAGAAATCAGTTCATTTTAAATGTCTAACTGTCCTTTTTGACACTTATGAATGCTGTTCTTTTGCTATAGAAATCTCTTTTTTTTCCCGCCCACTGACCAGAACTAGTCTTCCTGTAAGGTGGAATGCTCCTTACAATATTTGGGAAGAAAGAAAAAGATACTGTATTTTGGATGAGTTGTTGCAATATGAAATTAGACAGTCTGGTATGTCTGATGGTTCTAACTTCCTTTAACAGGAGTGGCCTCTTTGTTGGTCCTGCCATTTCTCTTTTCTTAGTGGCAGCATGACCTTTCTGCTGAGGAGTCTGGCTTCCCACACACTGGTTTCTGTGACCTTTATGGGAGCCTCAGTAGAATGACTTAGAGGCATAATCAGAATACTTCACTCTTATACTCAGATATATAGCAAAACATTTTTGTAAAACACTTCGGTGTATTTCCAGCAATAAAATAAGTACAGCAATAAGTAAAACTAGGGATTGTTTCTAAGTGGAAAATCCAAAATAAAGCCAACTTTAATAAAAATACATACAATAAAGTCACTAAAGTTATAATAAAAGTTACTTTGCGATCAATGGAGGGTTCCAAAACATTTTTCTTTCCTTATTTGGTACCAGGCTATTTGATTTTCCCTATGGCTATTAACCATGCACTCTCCCATCTTCCTCGCCAACTACCAAGATTTGACTAGGACTTCCTTTCACCTTGCAACATGCTAGTATAAATTCAAGACTTGTTTTTCTAGTAGACTACACTGAGAAGCACTAAAAATTGCTTTCTGGCTCATCAGAGACAAATTGAACATAAGGAAAAGTTTTCTCCATTTTTCTTCTCTAGCTATGATTCTTTTTAATTTCATTTATTTATTATTGCAAGTGGGCTTTTACCTAAAGGTAATTAAAAACAATGTCACAGGACAGTAAAGAAATGTCAATGTTTATTTTTTAAGGTAAAATAACCTCAAAAATTCAAATATATAGAAACCTGATGGAAATCTTTTGTTAATGTCAGATACAGAAGCCAAGGAAGAACTGAAATGAATGTTGGAGAAAGATACTGAAACTCATTGAAGACACACAGATTGTTAGACATTTGGTCAAAATGACAAGTTATTCATATAGCTACCTTTTTGTTTAAACTAAAATAATGCTTGTAGCTCCTGAAAATAATAAGAATGCAGTGGCTAAAACTCTTAATTTTAATGTGCATTGTATATAGGAATTGTTAAAAAATTAGTTGTGTTGGAAGCAACAAACTTAGTCTTAGGCTCTTGTAGATTCAGAACACTCAGTTTCTTTATTTCTCTGAAAAAAGTCTGATTTAATCATTCTACAGACTTGTTTATAAAGATATATGTTTACAGAAATATGACACAAAATATTTCTAAAAAGAGACTTCAAAAAATAAAAAGCTTGTAATCAAGATTTTTAAACTTTCAAATTTTCTTAAAACAATTCTGCAAAAATCTGCTTTTCAATTTCTCATGTTCATGAATGTTTTTTAAGATATGCCATATTGGGTGAAATAATAGTAATTTAATAGTGGATAATGAAATGTTCAGCTTAAGTTCAAAGGAAAGGAACAAGTGAATCAATAAAAGTAGAATAACTCTTAAACCCACAGTACAATATGAAAGAACATTAGCAAATAAAATAACAAATAGGCTTATTAAAAAGAAAAAAAAAAGAACAAATATAAATAGTATTTGCTACCAAGTGGGATTTTCAAAAGCAGGCTCCATGCAGGCTTTATTGTGCTTACCAGTGAAGCTAGTAATAAGACTCCCACTGAATTAACAGAGAACAGATCTAAGCCAACATTGATCACTTTCAAGATTCCACTACTAACTGTACACCAAACCATCAAATGATGAAAGAAAGCTTTCATATTCCTTCAGATAGAAAATAATAATCTTACTACATTATTTTCTGAGAACATAGAAAGGTCAGACACTACTTCAAGCATACTTAATAAACAGAGCAGCAATGTTCAGTATGCTCTGTAGTAGATTTCCTGTGTATTGTTAAAATTAATGGCCCACAGGGTAACCATGAAAACACTTTTGAGACTGAAGTCAAGCAATATGGCTAGCATAAACATCATCATCAGCTATCATGATAGACAAGGTGGCATGGATTATGTCTCAACTTTTTATGAAAGAATACTAGGAGAACCACAAGCTACCTAAGAGTTGGATTCCAGCCCCTCTTTGAGAATTGGTAACATCAGTCAACTATTTGGAAGACAGCTGTCTAGAACACTACTCCTTTGGCAGAAAAAATTTTGAGTGTCTTTGTTTCAAGTAGTTTGTTGCAAGAGAGAAATGTAGTGTCCTAAAAACAGTGAAGAAGATCATGCTTGCCCATCTGGGCTTTGGCAAGCAAGGGCCTGAACGTATCTCAAAACTAATACCTTTACAACATGGACACAACTCTCTCTCTCTCAGCCTCCTTACTGGAGCTGTTCTGCTTTATATAAATCAATAATTATAAATGAAATAAGAAAAGATTCTAGTTGAAAATTACTGGCCTTCCAGTATGTTTCTACAAAACATCAGCCAATACTGAGAAGACATGAAATAATAGGAGTAACATGACAGAGATTACATTCTCTCTTGTGTTAACTGGTTACCTTGGAGAGGTTCAAGGATAGATCTACCAAGTGTCGATTGATGCATAGGCAGGAAAGAAAAGCTATGTGTTGAAAGGACCTAGATGTTTGATCACCAACTTGAAACCTTGACGGGCTGGGAAAGTTGGTTGTCAGCCCCTCATGAAGTTCAACAAAGAAAACTGCAAAGTTCTGCACCTGTGGAGGAACATTATCCTGCACCAGTATATGCTGGGAGCCACCCAGCTGGAAAGCAGCTTTGCAGAAAAGGCCATGTGGGTCCTGGTGGACATCAAGTTGAACTTGAGCCAGCAATGTACCCTTGCAGAAAAGGTCATCAACATCCAGGGCTTTGTTAAACAGAATTCTTCAAGCAGCTCCTTCTCATCTGCTCAGTCCTTGTGAGGCACACTTGGGGCACTGTGTCCAGTTCTGGAATCCCTAGTACAAAAGTCAATGATATCTTCATATAGAAGAACTTTGGTGTAGAGGGAGGGAGGTATTCTAAGAATTAGGAACATTTAAACAATAAATTAATAGCAAGTAGAAAAATCTACATCTGCAAATAAAGAACACTTTACATGAAGTAAATTCAAAGTTTTGGTGTTTTGTGTGGTTTTTTTTTTTTGTTTGTTTTGGGTTTTTTTTTTGTTTTGTTTTGTTTTGTTTTGTTTTTTAAAGATAGGCCAATCTGTTTAATTTTGATGCAAATTTAAACCTGGAGAACTAATTTACAGAATACATAATTAGAATATGTAGGTAACGGCTATGAGATATTATCTAATCCTGAGATTAATAGGATTAATAAAAATGAAAAACATGAATGTGCACAACTAGGGTAGATAGCACAGGGTATAACAGTAATAGGTATCCCTTGTGGTGAGTTAAAATTAAGAAACACGATCAGTCAGGTTCCAGAAAAATGCATTCCAATAACTATACAAGAAGTGACAAATGTTTCTGAAGCACCTGACACTTTTTGTCAGCTGCCTGGGATTTTTGTCTGACTAGTCATAAAGCTGCCCCCCCCCCCCCCCCCCCGCCCCCCGATGTAGTCAGTCCCTAGGAAGGAAACTCAGTCATTTCCACTATACACTCATTTCAGCTGATCTCACTCCTCCTTGGACAGTTATCTGTATTTGTACACCAAAAATGTGAAGATCTGATTCCCTGGTCTGGAGTATATATTTGGAAACCTTTGGTATATTATAATATTATCACTGAAAAATTAATAGATGCAGGTTGCTCCAATATGGATTTACATTGTAAATCAATCCACCACTATTGGGCAGCTTGCCATTCAAAATAATGCTGGCATATTAACCATCTCTGAAGCAGTAACTTCTGTAACTTCGATTTAATACTGTATCAGAGCAATTTTTCATCCCAAATGGTCTATGCACTGAAAAGTATAAAATAATGAATTCTGAAAAATGATCACATAGATGTAGTGAAACCAGTTCAAATTGATTGACAGAACTTGTGCTATATAAAAATCAAGATGAGAATTACATTCAAGATGATATAGAATAACAGACAAAGAATGTTGCCACTTGCTTCTTCAGTATTCAAAGGCAGAGTATTTATCAAGGAATGAATAGAAGAGGAGGTTTAGAAGCTGAAGAAGCATGAGAACAAGTAAGTCTATAGTAAAACACTTATAGGACATTATACCTGAAGCATACATTTGCAAAAGCTAAATGTAATAAGGATGCAAATTGCAGAATTAATTAAGTAATTTTAAATAGCAGATTTCAGGCCTAACCTTCCAGAGGGTATTTTCTTATATAAAAGATCAGTTTGATAGTGGTGTAGGTAAAAAGCAAAATCAATATTCAAACTACACATTTAGTGTAGATTAGGTAAATTAAGTTACTAAGATTTGCCATGGTATTTAGCCTATTAAATGTATTTTCAGCCAGTAGAGACTTCAACTTTGCAGTTTTTAAAATGAATTTTTCAGATTCAAAGCTCACCTGAAGGTCTCAGGAAGTAGAAATCTTTGCTTATATCTCTTTCAGAACTCACTAAACAACTTTCGGTTCTGGCTTAAAATCATGCCATAAATTATGATTGGTGATCATGATCTGCCTCTGGCTTAGAAAGTACTTGTCAAGTTAAGGCATGCACTCATTTTTGTAGACATCAGCATGCAGTGGAGTGATTTAGCTATTATTTTTCAGATACTATTACTCTTCAGTGAAAACAGCCAAGCGTGGTTAACGTGTTTGGACTTTCAAGCATATGAAAGTGATCAAATATGCTGGAAATAATTTAAAAACCAATCAGAGGTATTTTTATTAAGCTGTAGCTCACAAACTGAAAGACAGATCATCTTTAACTTGTAGAAGACCATCTCTCTGTACCAAACATAATTTATCATTTTTTCCGCAATCAGCAAACCGATGAGAGAAGACTACAGTGCAGAGGCAAGAAAGAGAGCATGAGCTAAACAAAAATAAACACAGCCCCAAAAAATAAATCAAATAAAAAAGGTAAACCGAGAGCAACATAACTGCCAGCAAAATACTTTTCACTTTATGTAACTTCATTTAAATTACAGTATCTGATATTAGCCACCAGAGTAGCAAGCAGTGGTGGGTGCCGCTACATAAGCATTCAAGTTTCCAAACTGTTCAATCACAGTTTAAAATATATTCATTAGCAGATCAAGCCCTGTCCCATGGAAACCCTGCTCAGTTCACATAGTTTGCACTCAGGATTGAAATGGTTTAACTGATTTATTAATGAGGTGTAATTAACTGAAAATCAGTGATCTATATAATCAGGATCAATAGAATCATGGCATCATAGAAAATAATAGCAATACAACAGACAAACCACAATACAAAGCATTTTCTACATATCTTCTATAACCCAAAGAAATCTTAACCCCTCATTTTATCTTCAACACAGAGATAAATGCACATGCACCCCTTCAGAGGCCATGTGGTGCAGGCCCCCCTCATTTAGGCATCCTGCCTGCCCCCCCTCCCCCACTCTAGAGATATGAGGGCGTACTCTGACCCCATCCTTCCAGAGGTGGGTGACTCCACACCCTGAGGGTTTGAGTCTCTGAATGCCACCATTTTGGCTGTGGATGAGCTGGAGGTAGTGGCTGAGAGCAGAGGCAGTGACCCATGGGGGTTACATGCTGCCAGGCCCAGGCAGAGCCACATCTGTCATGGTAATGACAGCACCATCGCTGCCCTGTTTCCCCCTTTTCCTGTCTGCTACAAAGTTTTGTGCTTCACTTGTGTATTTGTTTAAATTGTCTTCTTTTTTTCACAGAGCTTTCTTAATTCCGCAGTTATTGTTTATTTGGGCTGATGGTTGTCTTCCCCTCTACCAAGATCAGTTTTGGGAAAATGCCCACTCAGAGAATTTGGGCATCCCATTCATGCACACTCTTACATGCACATTCCTGTTTTGAAATGCTCTTATTCTGAACTCTATGTCAAGGCTGGGCCCACCAAGTGCTGGTAACACATCAAGCTGTTAATATATCAAAACATATCATGAAGATTAGAAGTGGAAAGGAGACAGAGCTGCTATGTATCTATAATTTCTATGCTACTGTCATATTTGAACAAATAAATTCCATGCCTGCACCTGCAGAAAAGAAACAGTAAATCTTGTTTCTAAAATACATTATCTGTTTTTTTCTATCTTGCTATGACAAAGGGTTCTTGAACAAATATCAGTAGTGATGGCTGACCTTTACGTTCTGAAAGCAAGTGATTTTTTAAATTTTTTTTAATGGACATTTTTCTGTCATTTTATGAATTTTTTTCACAGTTCTGGCGGAAAACTGAAATGACACTTTTTGAATAGAAAAGAGTATGACTGCATGCCATGGGTTCAGCAGTAGCAGTCATTTTTCTCCTTTGTAGTAGCTGGTGCAGCGCTGTGGTTTTGACTTTCGGCCTGGGAACAGCACTGATAACACCAGTGTTTTCAGTTACTGCTTGGTAATGTTTTGGTCTGACCAAGGACTTTCTGAACCTCATGCTCTGCCAGGGAGGAGGGGAAGCCAGAAGGAAGCAGAGACAGGACACCTGACCCAAACTGACCAAAGAGGTATTCCATGCCACAGCACATCATGCCCAGGATGTAAAAACGGAGGGCAGAGACCCAGAAGGGTAGGGGTTTGCTGCTGGGTCGGGCTTGATATCGGGTGGTGAGCTGATTGTATTCTTTTCCCTTGTATTTTTCTTGTCATTATTATTATTGGTGGTAGCAATAGTGGTTTGTGTTATACCTTAGTTACTAAACTGTTCTTATCTCAACCTGTGGAAGTTGCATTCTTTCGATTCTCCTCCTCATCCCGCTGGGACCTGGGGGGAAGAAAGAGGAGGGAGTGAGTGAGAGAACTGGTTGAATTATAGTGGCTTAAACCATGACACTGCACAAATTCAGAAAATATTTGCAGCTGTACTGAAATCTTAAAGGTAAAGAGAAGTTACACATTTGAGACTGCAGAAGAAAGGCTGCAGATTTGATGTCACTACAAAGAAAAGTTTAACAGTTTAGTTATTATCAAAGAGAAACTGACAATTCCTTCCTTTTGTACAAGCCCTGGTGGAGAATCAGTAAACACTCTGTGCTTTGTTAACAGCTGTATAAATTTGTTGTGCTTCTGCAAAATTCTAAACCACCCATATTAAAGGTAGCTTGATGCATGTGAGCACCTGTGTTAAGGAAAAAAATGCCATTGAAAGCAAACCATTATTTTTCAGGATGGTTTGGTTTTAATGACAAAAAGCAATTTTTGCTTCACTGGGCAGAACGTCTGCGTTCTTGCCCTCTTAGCTCAGAAACCATTTGACTCTGAAAGCAACAATGGAAGAATGTGACAGCCTAAAACAAACCTAGTGACACTGTTGATTCACTTCTTGCTTGATAAACTGAGTAATCACAATCACATGTGCATCAGAATAGAATATACCTGTACCTTTTAGCATATGCATGGTTAAGCAAAGTAGTCTTATAAATTTAAACTGTAGTTACATGTGCATGGTAAGTGAGCAATCTAATAAATATTAGAATGCAAAGAATCAAATTAATAAACAGTTACTGCTGGATAATTCTGCACTTACACCATCTCATAGCCAGAAACATTATGCTATATTTACCTCCAGTGTTAATAATTTTCTCCCCAATTTCAAGCACATTTCATTAAAATAATATGCATTCCCACAAAACAAACAAACAAAAAAACCAAACAAAACAGAAACCTCAGCTTATATATCCTGACATATTATTCTTAAAAGCATTTTTTAAAACCTTGAATTTTAAATGTTGTCTTTAGACTTTCAACATTATACTTGCAATCACAATTCCAGTACACCTGTGCTTACCAACTTTCCACCTGATGGGGTTCGCTCTAATTTTCTGCCTCACAAAATTTAAAATGGTATTTGTGTATTTATGAATATTAAACATATTCAAGGTATTCGAACCATGTATTTAGTACAAAAAAATTCTTTTTTTCACTAGGTAGGTGTCAGGGCAAATTGCAGGGAAAGTTGGTAGATGTATCCATCTATCCACTCTCAGTAATTTCTAGCAGCAGAAATTTCATAGATGACTGATGGCCAATTGCTTCTCATGTATTTTTTTCCAAGCTGTCAGAGAAACATAAGAAAGCATCCAAGGTGCTGTTCTGCTATATTAACTGGGAGACAGTAGTGGGAGTGAGTGTGGGGACTTTCCTTGTCATCCCTCTAATGAATGCAGGAAGCACTGGATAAAGTTATATACAGTAACTTTCCTTTCTGTATTTACCTATAATTCACATATGTTAACATCTGTTGGGCTTGCTTATAATTTTCCAGTATCTGCTTCTGATCAGGCTAGCTCTGTAGCTCCAGAGTATATGCCTACTTGCAGAGGAAGACTGAAGTCCCACTACTCAAGATAAAATTACAATAAGCGAAATATTTGAGTGTAGACCATACTTAGAAGATAATATGGTTCAGCACAACAGTTCCAGATCAATATTTTGCTGGTACTAAACTAGCTAACAGACATGCAGAGACGGAAGTAAAGAAATTACAAAGGAGATATTTTAACATCAACTTGGAGAGGTTTTGAAACCCTAAGACTGATGTGGAAGAAACGCATGACAAAAACAGCCTGATTATGGGTTGTCAGTGTGGGTCAGGAAAGGACTAAGATCATGCCTGACTAGGTTGTTGAAATCCTTTGAAATGATTACCACCAAGGTAGACAAGGTGACACAGTGGGAGCTCTCATCCCAAGCTTCTCAGTAAAAGCTCTGCAGCTACTTCAAAGCAGTCCTGTTAAACAATATGTGTTTTAAAATTGAAACCAGACATAGAAACAAGTCTAGTGAAGAACTTGATTAGCAGGAAGAAAAAAAAAGCAAGAAACATTTATGCTATTGTATTGGTAGCTCACACCATGTTTAGCCCTGAGATTTGCCAGGTTTGCTGCCACCATATAAGTCCAGGGTCTGGACTGACAGCTCCTGAGAAGCTAACAAGCAGCCAAGTACTGCATGCTGCTCCAGAGGATCAAAGACTCCAGGGAACTATGTGTTGCTGGCCCTTCTACCCTCCAAAGGGCAACTTATTGCCGATTCACCTCTGCAAATGGACAGTAAGCTGTTTTAGAAGGGATACATCTTGTTGTATAGGGTATAAACAGCAGGGTGGTGGCAGTGAGGACCTGGATGTCAACCTTTGTGAGGAGAAGCTGGGGCTGCCCCGTGTGGGACACACCCAATTTGGTACAGTTCCAGCCAGTGCCAATAGGACACAGCTGAACCACTCAGTCTGGAGAGAGGTGCCTCTGGGAAAATGTCTTTAAGAAAGGACAGTAAAACTGAAACAAAAAGAACCAATGATAGGAGAGCATATGAGGTGCTCCATGGTGGAGCTGTCAATGCCTGCAGAGCTGGTGCAGAGTATGGAGGCCTTATACCGGAGAGGAGGAAACAAGCATGGAGGAAGGAGTAATGGCAGAGTAAGGAACAAGGAGCAACTGGAGGCACTGCTGTGCCCTGGACCCTACCCTGTGTGTCGCCTCACTGAAGGGTCTCAGTGTGACCTGGGATAGTAACAAGGTGGGGAGGAGATGCCTGCAGGGAAGGTGAACTGGGGAAAGGAGAAGGAAAGGTATTTTCTCTAAGTCTTTAAATGTTTGTCTTCCTTGTTTCCCAATACCCAAACCAGTAATTAAAATGTAAGTTAAATTCCCCAGACTGAAGCAGAGTTGACCTTGTTTTGCTTGTGATAGTAATTCTGTTGTGATTTACTGCTTCTATTTTGACCCGTAGGCTTTCTCACTCATGTTCTTACCCATTCTGCTTGTGGAGCAGAGAGGGGTGAGCCAGCAGCTGTGTGGTGCTCAGCTGCCAACCAGGACCAACTCACCGTTCACACAGCCTCAGACAACTGAAATTTTGCTTACCTAGTCACCTCAACTACTTCCATAAGAATAGCGACTCACAGAGAGATTCATGCCATTTAAGATAATGATCAGGAAAGTGGCCACAGCATTTTAAGAAGGTACTAGTTTACACCTCTTTCCTTTGCTAGGCAGCTATCTAGCTGGCTTGATACAGTGTGTTTTGTGAAAGCATAGGTTTCATAATCTGCTGTCCAATAATAAGAACTATCCTCATGTAGCAGGAAGAGTAGTCTCTCAAAACTTTGTATATTTTAATATTTAATAACTCAAGCTTAGCCCTGAAATATGTCCAAGATTGGCAATTTGGGGTAAGCAGAAAAACAGACCTAAAAGTGCATGTTAATATTAAATGCATTAGTAAAATCTTGGCAACACCATATGCATGGATTTGTAAATTATCCTCTTCAATGGGCATGCATCCTATTTTCAATACCTGCATAATTTATGCATGAGGATATAGAACTCAAGCTCACAGCAAGAATGTGTATCCTTGCATATGGAAATTGAGGTGTTGGGGTTATCATACAAAATCAGACACTTAAATTCTGTACCTCCTTGTCAGTATTTTCATGTGAGCCATATGCCTAAACTTACATTGTATTTGATGTGGTCAATATAGTCTATAGAGATAGTCAGCTGAACAAGAATTGGGAATCTACTGTAGGGTGAATAGTTTTCCATACTCTTTTTACTATATTGACCATATATTCATTGATTAGAAGGGGAGATTAGGCAGTAAGTGCTTGATTCAGGTGTTCAAACATAGCAAATGCCATTTAAGCTACTAGGGGATGTTAACTTCCCCATAGAGTTGATAGACACTATATTTGGGACTCACACCCGTACTTATGCTCTTCAAGAGGAGCAACTAAACACCAGTAGGGACAGCAGGCTATCCTACTATCTCAAATGGCAGAAGATACCTGCATTGGGGCATCTTAATTGAGCTCTTGTTGACATGGAGATGAACAAAGGTGTCATTAGCAGGTGCTGGATCCTATCTTGCACAACTATAGTCAAGAATGGACATATCTCTAAAACAAATGGATATGGAGGAAAAGCCTGCATAATCATGCAGTCATGCTGTACTGTGTAGTAACATGCGATGTACCAGCCATGTGATTTGAGAGATGAATAGAAATTTGCCTGACTTAAATAGAAATTAAAGCCTGTCCTGGTAAATCTGCATCTGTTCATAATGATATAGTCAGTAATATGGAGTCATTTGCCTTTGAAAATTTGGTTTATGTCTTTTAGAGGATTTAAGAACTTATTTCTTGGTCAGTTGTTTTCAAAGCTAAAATAACAGTTGAATTTAATATGTGCAATGGAAAGTAAGAAACAAGTATGTACACATTAAGCAAAGGCTGAAAATATACTACTTTTTGAGGGAGTGCTGCAAGGGAGATAGATAGCATAACAACTGAATATTCCATCAATATTTGAAAAGCTGTTGTGCTGTGCATAGTTTTCAAGATAGCAATGAGATAAATATGCAAGAAAAGCTGTTTGTGCTTGTGATACGAAGCAGTCCTGCTATAGATCCAGCCTGAGAGCATCTGAAAAGCAGGCCCAGGGGAATGCTGCAGGCAGCTAGCTGATAAAAGACTGTCAAAATTCAAGGACTTTCAGGGTATTTTCTTAAATGAGAAAGAGGCTGAAATTTGCAAATTTAGTTCTTTGAAGCACTTCTGTTTCATCTGTAGTGATTACTAGGATGTTTTGCTTTGCCCGAAGTTTACTTTGAACTTAAAATAGCAGAGACTAAATTCTTCCTCTCCTGTTTAGACATGAAGTACTTACATATCCTTACAGTAAATGGACAACTATTAGGGAGGATATGCAGAAAATAAAATCTTTTTTCATATTTTAGTTTTAAAGGTATGCTGGTTCAAAGTTGCCATGGTTTAAGCCGTAAATTTCACTTCTCCCTCATTTCCCCCCCCCCCCCCCCATGGGGGAAATGGGGAGAGGAACCAAAGAAAATGTAACTCCCACGGGTTGAGATAAGAACAGTCCAGTAACTAAGGTACAATACAAATCACTACTGCCACCATCAATAACAATAATAATGACAAAGTAAATACAAAGGGAGACGATACAACCGTTTCGCCACCTGACTGAGCCGAGAGACCGCAAGGGAAAACCCCAGAGAGAGCCCGCCCCCAAACCACACACTTCCCTGTTCCTCCCCCCCCCCCCGTATTCCACATCCTGGGCATGACGTGCTGTGGCATGGAATAACCTCATTGGTCAGCCCGGGTCAGGCACCCTGTCTCTGCCTCCTCCCCGGCATAGCATGAGACTAGAAAAAAAAAAACGAACCCATGACAACCCACCCCTTATTCCATACCATTCACATCATGCTCAGATCCCACATTTTCAATATACCATCACATACACATACATATATACATACACACACACACACAGATGGAGAGATATAATCCCTTCGTGCATGGACCAATCCCTATAAAGCTGCTGAGTCCATCCAGTCCGTGATGTCAGGCTCCATCTTTTGTAACAGTCTCTCAGAGCAGGGGAGGCTGTGTGCAGTGTTGGATCGTTGCCTGTTGGTGCTGATTTTTCCTTTACTTCGGAACTTGTCTGGTTTCATCAAAGTTTGTTCTTTGTTGGGATGATGGCCTGAGGGCCAGTCGTGGATGACTTGAAGACATCTAGTTGATGGGCTATAAAAAAACAAATTACATAGCAGGCAACAGCATGCAATTGAGTTCATTGGCTGTTTTCTCCTAAAATCAAATCTCCTTGAGGTACACATCGGACTTCCCCATCTTCCCGCATTACCCACCAAGTATATCCGGGTCCCTGAGCAAAAGCAATCCTACCAGTGGGTTTGCCTTTACCTGAAGCAGGAATAACCCAGACTGTCTTCCCCAGCAAATTCTTTATGTGCACCACAGGAACGTTGTCCCCCTCTACAGTATGTAGAAGTTCTGACTGGGCTGGACCAGCTCTGTTGGCAGATCCTCTGGTGTTGACCAACCAGGCGGCCTTTGGTAAATGTGTATCCCAATGTTTGAAAGTCCCACCACCCATTGCTCTCAGTGTAGTTTTTAATAGCCCATTGTACCGTTTGATTTTCCCAGAGGCTGGTGCATGGTAGGGGATGTGATATACCCATTCAATGCCATGCTCTTTGGCCCAAGTATCTATCAGGCTGTTCCGGAAATGAGTCCTATTGTCTGACTCAGTTCTCTCTGGGGTGCCGTGTTGCCACAAAATCTGTTTCTCAAGGCCCAGGATAGTGTTCTGGGCAGTGGCGTGGGGCACAGCGTATGTTTCCAACCATCCGGTGGTTGCTTCCACCATGGTAAGCACATGACGTTTGCCTTGGCGGGTTGGCGAGAGTGTAATATAATCAATCTGCCAAGCCTCCCCATATTTGTACTTCAGCCATCGTCCCCCATACCAAAGAGGCTTTAACCGTTTAGCCTGCTTAATTGCAGCACATGTTTCACAGTCATGAATAACCTGGGCAATCGTATCCATTGTTAAGTCCACCCCTCGATCACAAGCCCATCTGTATGTTGCATCTCTGCCCTGATGGTCTGAAGTGTCGTGGGCCCACCAGGCCAAAAATAATTCACCCTTATGTTGCCAATCTAAGTCCATCTGAGCCACTTCAATTTTAGCAGCTTGATCCACTTGTTGATTGTTCTGGTGTTCCTCAGTAGCCCGACTCTTGGGTACATGAGCATCTACGTGGCGTACTTTGACCACCACGGTTTGCACTCGGGCAGCGATGTCTTGCCACAGTGCAGCAGCCTAGATGGGTTTACCTCTGCGTTGCCAGTTGCTCTGCTTCCATTGCTGCAACCACCCCCACAGGGCATTTGCCACCACCCATGAGTCAGTATAGAGATAAAGTACTGGCCACTTTTCTTGTTCAGCAGTGTCCAAGGCCAGCTGGATGGCTTTCACTTCTGCAAACTGACTCGATTCACCCTCCCCCTCAGCAGTTTCTGCAACTTGTTGTTGAGGACTCCATACTTCTGCCTTCCATCTACGGTGCTTTCCCACAATGCGACAAGACCCATCAGTAAATAAGGCATATTGCTTTTCACTTTCTGACAGTTCATTATATGGTGGGGCCTCTTCAGCACGCATCACTCCTTCCTCCTCTGGTGACCTTCCAGAATCTTTACCCTCTGGCCAGTCCATGATGACTTCTAGAATTCCCGGACGACTGGGATTTCCTATTCGGGCTCGTTGTGTAATTAATGGGGCCCACTTACTCCATGTAGCATCAGTTGCATGATGTGTAAAGGAGACCCTGCCTTTGAACATCCAGCCCAGCATGGGCAACCGGGGTGCCAGGAGGAGCTGTGCTTCAGTGCCAATCACTTCCGAAGCAGCTCGAACCCCTTCATAGGCTGCCAATATCTCTTTTTCAGTTGGGGTGTAGCTGGCCTCAGATCCTTTGTATCCCCGACTCCAAAAGCCGAGGGGTCGACCTCGAGTTTCCCCTGGAGCTTTCTGCCAGAGGCTCCAGGTAGGACCATTCTCCCCAGCTGCGGTGTACAGTACATTTTTAACATCTGTCCCAGTCCGGACTGGTCCGAGGGCTACTGCACGAACTATCTCACATTTAAGTTGCTCAAAGGCTTGTTGTTGCTCAGGGCCCCATTTAAAATCATTTTTCTTCCGGGTCACATAATAGAGAGGGCTTACAATCAAGCTGTAATTCGGGATGTGCATCCTCCAGAACCCATCATCACCCAAGAAAGCTTGTGTTTCTTTCTTATTAGTTGGTGGCGACGTTGCTGTTATCTTGTTGATCACATCTGTGGGGATCTGGCGGCGTCCATTTTGCCATTTTGTTCCCCAAAATTGAATCTCCTGTGCAGGTCCCTTGACCTTACTCCGTTTTATGGCAAAACCGGCTGTCAGCAGGATTTGGATTATTTTCCTCCCTTTCTCAAAGACTTCTTCTGCTGTATTACCCCACACAATGATGTCATCGATGTATTGCAGGTGTTCTGGAGCTTGCCCCTGTACCAGTGCAGTCTGGATCAGTCCATGGCAGATGGTAGGGCTGTGTTTCCACCCCTGGGGCAGTCAGTTCCAAGTTTACTGGGCGCCCCTCCAAGTAAAAGCGAACTGTGGCCTGCGCTCTGCTGCCAGAGGAATTGAGAAAAAAGCATTGGCAATGTCAGTCGTGGCATACCACTTGGCTGCCTTTGACTCCAGTTCATACTGAAGCTCTAGCATGTCCGGTACGGCAGCACTCAAGGATGGGGTAACTTCGTTCAGGCCACGATAGTCTACTGTTAGTCTTCACTCTCCATTAGACTTTTGCACTGGCCATATGGGGCTATTAAAGGGTGAGTGGGTCCTACTGATCACTCCTTGACTCTCTAATCTACGGATCAGCTTATGGATGGGAATCAGGGAGTCTCGGTTGGTGCGATATTGCCGCCGGTGCACTGTTGCGGTCGCGTCTGGCACTTGTTGTTCTTCGACCTTCAGCAAGCCCACAGCAGAAGGATCCTCTGAGAGACCAGGCAAGGTGGACAGCTGCTCCACTTCCTCTGTCTCCAAAGCAGCAATACTGAAAGCCCATCGGTACCCTTTTGGGTCTCTGAAGTACCCTCTCCTGAGGTAATCTATGCCAAGGATACATGGAGCCTCTGGACCAGTCACAATGGGGTGGTTTTGCCATTCCCTCCCAGTCAGGCTGATTTCAGCCTCCAGTAGAGTCAGCTCTTGGGATCCTCCTGTCACTCCAGAAATAGAAATAGGTTCCACCCCTTGACAGCTTGATGGCATCAGAGTACACTGTGCACCGGTATCTACTAGAGCCTTATACTTCTGTGGGACTGATGTGCCAGGCCATCTGATCCACACAGTCTAGTAAATCCGATTGTCCACTACCTCCACCTGGCTGGAGGGGGGGCCCCTCTAGTAGTCATCACATTGGTCACTCACGTCTTGTAGAGATGGATTATTCTTCTTCATCACAGGAGCTGAGGTAAAATCTGCTCTTCCACTCCATCTGGGAACCTGCTCACCAGAAACTGAAGCCGCAGCCTTCATGGGGTGATCAGACTTGACCTTTGCTCTCTTTTTCAGTTCTCGCACCCGCTCCTCCAAAACTGAAGTAGGCTTTCCATCCCACTCCATCATATCTTCTCCATGATCTTGCAGGTAAAACCGTAGGGTGGCCCATGGTGTATAACTTCTATATCTTCTCTCTCGAACAGTGGGACGCCCTCTGTTAATAGCTGAGACGTGTGTTGGTACACGTGAGGAGCTGGATAGATTGTCTCTCAATTGTTGGAGGTTCTGGGACAGTTTTTCCACAGCTGAGATGATGGAAGGGGTAAGATTGTCTTCAAACTCTTGGGAGTTCATGAATCATTGCATCCACTGTTGGTGGTATTGCGTCATTCCAGTTTACTGTTGCCAATGAATGGGCATATGATGAGGGTGCATTCCGTGTAAATTTCCGCCACATGGGTCGTGTACATTCGACTTCATCTGGATCTATGGGTATATCCCCAACATTCGGCTTGATAGTGTAGATCATCTCTGCAATGGCTGATTCTCTCAGAGACTGGATGCCTTTCTCTAGAGTAGTCCACTTGACCGAACGACTCATAACATCATCCTTGTATGGAAACCTATCTTTCACAGCTGCCAAGAGCCGCTTCCAAAGGTTGAGGGACTTTTTCTCTCTTGCAATTGCTTTGTCAATTCTCCCTTCCCTGGCAAGTGATCCCAGCTGTTTGGCTTCACTACCTTCTAGTTCATGACCTTCGGCCCCATTGTCCCAGCATCGGAGCAGCCAGGTGACGATGTGCTCCCCTGGCTGAGGGGTAAAGTCTTTTCGCATATTCCGTAGCTCGGTTGAGGTCCGAGATCGAGAAGTCACCTCTTCCTTTGCTTCTTCTTCATCATGTGGTAATAACTCCTGGTCAGATGCTGTCCCAGGTGGTGACATATCTTTGTCTTGTGTCATCTTTCCTGCCTCTTCTTTGTTTTTCCTCTTGCATACAGGGGCAACCGATATGGGTATGAGTTGGTCCTCTGGTTTAGCTGCAGTGATTATTACTGTGGTTTGGGTAGCTGCTGTACTTGTCACTGGGGCTTGAGCCGTGGCTGTACCTGTCGCTGGTGGTGATGTAGCTGCTGTACTTGGAGCTGGATTAACTGCGCTGTCCATTACTCCGCCCTCAGATCCAGAGACGTTTTTTTCCTTTTGAAGATGCTGGACAGTGTTAAACAGGGCTCTGTAAGCATAAGCCAAGCCCCAGCACGTTGCCATGATTTGTCCATCTCTGGTGTGACCAGAATGATCACACACCTCCTTTAAATGTTTTACTAATTTTTCTGGGTTTTGCATTTGTTCACTTGGTGAAGTTCCAAAGCACTGGAGGGGCCCACTGGCCTAGATACTTGCCCATACTATCCCACACACCCTGCCACTCATGACTGTCCAGCCTTGGGGAAAATCTCTCAGGCCATCCTAGATTGTGGTCTAACCCCAGACATGGTCCCACACCCCACTCTGCTTAACTCTCCGGACCAGACTAAATAGCTGTGAGTACAACATATTCAGTATGTGTGCCAACAGGATAATTCCCGTCACCACCAGCAGGCAGATCTCAAGGGTATCTAAAGGCCATTCAAAACCTTCCGAATTCTCAAATAGTGTTGTAAACGGCCTGGTGGGGGCGCTGGGAGCACAAAAGAATGTCTCCTTCACAGGCTGACCACCCGAGGAGGTGAAAGGAGACGTGTAACTGCTAAGAACTTCCATTATATACCTCCCAAAGTATAGAGTTGGTGGCCACACTGGAAACACAAACGGGGTCAGTTTCATGATCACTGAGTCTATTGTATTAACAATCAGGGCAATACAGTATAATGTAACAAGAATCTTAACCCAAAACCCAGATCTGAAAAACGTTAAGATAAGAAGAACCGGCTGTAAGTAAAGTATCATACACTGAACCTGTGAGAACCAGAGCAACAACTTTGATAGCCAGTAAATCAGCATTGTGACGAGTGACTATTAATTCTTGCCATTTATCTCAACCCTTAAGTGCCCCACCTTGGGCGCCAAAAAGAACTGTCGTGGTTTAAGCTGTAAATTTCACTTCTCCCTCATTTCCCCCCCCCCCCCCCCCCATGGGGGGAAATGGGGAGAGGAACCAAAGAAAATGTAACTCCCACGGGTTGAGATAAGAACAGTCCAGTAACTAAGATACAATACAAATCACTGCTGCCACCATCAATAACAATAATAATGACAAAGTAAATACAAAGGGAGAGGATACAACTGTTTCGCCACCTGACCGAGCCAAGAGATCGCACAGGAAAACCCCAGAGGGAGCCTGCCCCCAAACCACACACTTCCCAGTTCCTCCCCCCCCCCGTATTTCACATCCTGGGCATGACATGCTGTGGTATGGAATAACCTCATTGGTCAGCCCGGGTCAGGCGCCCTGTCTCTGCCTCCTCCCCGGCATAGCATGAGACTAGAAAAAAAAAAAAAAAAACGAACCCATGACACTGCTGTCAATCCTCTGTCCTGGGCAACATGGTTTTATTGGTTTTTTTCTGTCAGTGTAGTTTCTACAAAACCACTGTTTTAAGCAGCCAGCCTGTTCAACTGATTTTCACTTCTGGACTGGCGTATCTAGGCAGAGGTCAGATCTCTCGTTAGAAAAGCCAGAATACAGCAAAGAATCTTGATACAGACTTTATTGTTTCCTAAAAATCTTTGTTACTTCAAGCACTGTGAAATTCTCATTGGGCATTCAATAGTCATTAGTTCTACATGATCCATCTTAATAAGCTATAAAAGGGCAAGATTTTAATTGCTAAATAGCAATAAACATTGATTTTTTTGCCTTACTTCTCTCCCCAGTACAAGCCGCAATGGCTCTTTTGCCTGGACTGTCAGGTTTTAATTTCTAGTTGTTTCAGCTGTTATCTCCTTCCCTGTTCTTACATTTTTTGTCATCACCCAGGTCTTGTTACAACCTCCAGTTATAAACTGGAAACTTCCAACACTGAAATGCATATGAAGAGAAAAAGCTGCAATGGGGACAGGAAGAATGGAGGCTGAAGTTGAAATCAACGATTGTCGTGGTTTGAGCCTCTAACCCCCCCCATGCAGTTTTCTCACTCGCTCACTTTACTCTCTTTCTTCCCCTAGTCCTGGGGGAATGGGAAGGAGAATCGAAAGAATGCAACTTCCACAGGCTGAGATAAGAACAGTTTAGTAACTAAGGTATAACACAAATCACTACTGCTACCACCAATAATAATACAAGAGAAGTACAAAGAAAGAGAATACAACTGCTCACCAAGCCCGACCCAGCCAGTGCACCCCCCGGCAGCGAGGCCCAGTGCCCCACCACCACACCCTTCCAGGTCTCTCTCCATTTTCACATGCTGGACATGACGTGCTGTGGTATGGAATAACCTCTTTGGTCAGTTTGGGTCAGGTGTCCTGTCTCTACTTCCTCCTGGCTTCCCCTCCTCCCTGGCATAGCATGAGGCTCAGGAAGTCCTTGGTCAGACCAAAACATTACCAAGCAGTAACTGAAAACACTGGTGTTATCAGCGCTGTTTGCAGGCCCAAAATTAAAACCACAGCGCTGCACCAGCTACTACAAAGGAGAAAAATGACTGCTGCTGCTGAACCCATGACAAGGATTAATGAATGATGTGCTAATAAAATTCAGCCTTGATTTTTAACAAATAATTTTCAATAAAAAAATAAATGTTGAACATTGGTTACATATTCACGCCAATGCCAACTTTCAGAAATGTATTATACACATCATGTATCATTCCATCACACTTCTTTCTAGAATAGACATAAGAATTCTTTACAGTGCAATACAATACTAAAGCATTGTATAATATTTTCGGTTACAAAATGATAATTTAGCTATATTAGATGTATAAGAGCTAGTTGTTATCTAGTCTTCATTGGAGCAAAGTGTTCATAACCCTGAGATTCACGTTTTTCAGCTTTTTTTTGATAGATGGCCCTTTCCACACTATCTGAACAATACTGCATGAAATTGCAAAGTCTCAGGTGTGTATTGTGGCAACTAGAGGCTTTGCTCTATAATACTATGCACAACCTGTAATACTATAAATAGTTAATTACACAGCAATAACTGATTCGGCATAAAAGGAAATATGAGTTGGCAAAAAAAGATAATGATTAGCCAACAAAGATAAGAAATGTACAAAGATGTGAATAGTACAATATGTCCATTTGTCCAGCAATTACCAAGGAATTCTCTGGATAGAAATAGCATTAAATGCTAAATTTTCTGACTAACATCAAGACACAGAACTTGTAATGGAACTTTAATTTTACAATGCTTTTTTAAATTAAACCAAAAAATATTGCTTCTCTTCACATTTAAAATCACATTATTTTCAACTAAGTGCCCATGGAAATGAAATATTTTCTTCTCTAGATGATTTCTTTCTTACTTTTAAAAAACACCAAAATTATTTAAAGTACATGCAAATATGTGATAGTAGTAAACCATTGCTACTGCACAGAATATTTTTGTTACAGATGTGTCAAAAATAATAGTATCATAAGATAGCCACCTTTAAAATAAAGACAAGTTACAAGATAAAAAAGTAAAATTAAATTAAATATTTATACTTTAACATATATTTGAGATTTAGGTAAATATGTACTTTTTAAATTCTGTTTTTCTTCTACTTTCAGAAACCAAACCATGACTTAGGTCAAAACTGGAAATAATGTTTCAAATTATCAACATTTCCAGCAAAATACAAATACTGACTTTTAACCCACTTTACCAAGCTCTTCCTGCATTCTGTTTAAGAAGCCTTTGTCCCATCTCAGTCCCTTATCTTGGGCAAATAATTTTGTGTTTCTCAGATGACCCTTTTTTAAAGTGGGTAAAATATTTACATCCTGTTTAACTCCCAAAGGCCTTTCTGTGGGTTAATTAGTTATTGCTTGTATAGCACTTTGAGAATCTAAAGCATTATATTAGTGCCAAAAATTATTATTATTATGAAACCCATAAAAAAGGCACAATACATGATCAAATAGTTTAGATCAAAGGACATGTAGCTGGAAAGGATCTAATTAAAAGTCAATAAATAGAATTATTGAAAGCAGATGAACATTTGTACTACCTCACCCTCCACATGCACAAAGACCTGTTAGTCACCACCACGTTCTGTATTCCTCATGTCACAGACCAAACAGCTAGAGGTTTAAAAAAGCCAATATTTTCTGTATTTTTTTAAGAGCTTCTTAAGCAGACTGAAAACTCCTGCTCTACAGTATCTAAAAGCCTTTACTTAAAATGCTGTACAGATGTGGCTAAAAAAATAGGAGGAAATGCCTCTGAAATGCATTAATGTCAGGTATAACTGATATTTTAATTAATATGAAGGCCATGCTATTATCTCTAATTCCAAAGCCTAAAGGTGGTGACCTGGAAATTTAGTGACAGAGCCACCATAGAAGCTCACACAATAATGTAGCATTTGCGATACTACTGTCAGAAAACTTTCATTGTCTAAATCAGGTCTTTCTTTTATTTCAGCGCTGACAGCATGGCATATTCACCTATTTTTATGAAGCTGAGAAAAGACAACAGTATCTTTTAGCATTCTTCGTCACACTGATTTGTTGGCACAAAATGAAGGGATGAAGGATTCCAGTCATAAATACATATCTGTTCACATTTTGAACTGCTTCTATATACCTCTCTAGCTCTTGGCAGTTTCTTCATATGTCAGGATTCGTATTAGTCAGTTTGAATCCTAGCAAAATATAAATATTTTAAAAAAGTTAAAAATTACAGCTACAGAAATAAAACCAAAGTATAACTTTCCAATATCTGAAGGGGGCCTATAGGGATGCTGGGGCGGGACCCTTCACTAGGGACTGTAGTGATAGCACAAGGGGTAATGGATTCAAACTTAAACAGGGGAAGTTTAGATTGGATATGAGGAAGAAATTCTTTACTGTGAGGGTGGTGAGACACTGGAATGGGTTGCCCAGGGAAGTTGTGAGTGCTCCATCCCTGATGGTGTTCAAGGCCAGGTTGGACAGAGCCTTGGATAGCATGGTTTAGTGTGAGGTGTCCCTGCCCATGTCAGGGGGGTTGGAACTAGATGATCTTAAGGTCCTTTCCAACCCTAACTATTCTATGATTCTATGATTCTATGATACTGAGGTTCATATTGTCCTTTTTCACTTGTCATGTTTATGATTTGACCCTTGATTTTTTTAATTCTCTTTCATTAAAATTCATTGAACTTGCTTTATTTTCTTTCTCACATCTTTATGAATATTCCTTATAGCTCTGGATATCATATAATATTGTATTTTAAAATTAACTTCTGTGAAGTTAATTAATTTATTAAGATATTTTGACAGTGATCTTATTGGAGTATTTTCAGTGCAAGATCTTCAGAGATGTGAAATAATGGTTGTTGTAAAACTGGTCTTCTTTGGGCTGTTTGGAGGACTACACCATACCACTGTTAAACATGTAGGAAGACAGCAATAGTAACCCTGGTAGCCCATGCTCTCCTGGACATTTTAACTGTAGGTTAATATATTTTTCCTCATCAAATGTTATTCTCCAGAATGAGAGAAGGCAATTTTTTTTTCTCTAGCTAGATGAAATCTTTGAGCAGTAAATAAATTGCACAGGCTGTTGAGATAACATACGCTGATAAGTAGAACTATCAACTGTAGAACTGCGAAGTTCATGAATTGTCAAGATACTGACTTTTTGCAGCTTTGCTGGAGGTCATCTATTACATTAAAAATGTAGTAAATTTTAACAAGAACGTAGAAAATTTTGTAATATCTGTGGTATGTCATGATCTATATTTCTTATGTCATTTATCAAAATGCAAATAAGCATATTTAATCGAAATTATTAGGATCCTGGAATAAAAAAAGCACTCTCTAAAATCCAGAATGTGTTCACAGAAAGATTCAAATTCATAATGATTATAAACTGAAATAACCCTGGTTAAAGCACCAAATTTGTTATGCTGCTAATGCAGATTTTTATTCTCACTTTTAGTCAGTTTTCAATAGAATCATAGAATAGGGTTGGAAAGGACCTTAAGATCATCCAACCTCCCTTAAGTTCCAACCCCCCTGCCATGGGTTGGGGCACCTCACGCTAAACCATGCCACCCAAGGCTCTGTCCAGCCTGGCCTTGAACACCGCCAGCGATGGAGCACTCACAACTTCCCCGGGCAACCCATTCCAGTGCCTCACCACCCTCACAGTAAAGAATTTCTTCCTCATATCCAATCTAAACTTCTCCTGTTTAAGTTTGAACCCATTACCCCTTGTCCTACCACTACAGTCTCTCATAAAGAGTCCCTCCCCAGCATCCCTATAGGCCCCCTTCAGATATTGGAAGGCTGCTATAAGGTCTCCGAGCAACCTTCTCTTCTCCAGGCTGAACAGCTCCAACTTTCTCCTGTCCAGTAGAAAAGACTCTAGTACTATAGTCTTTTTTCATCATTTCACATGGATAACTGTATAAAAACAACTCCACATAAAAACCACACAAGACAATTGTGATTTTTTTGCCAACATCTCCAACCCATAATGTCATACTGAGATTTTATCAGAATTGGGAAAAGATAAAGAAGATAGAAAAATTGCCAATGGAATTTTGAAATGTCTGAATATGAATTTCTAGTTTATAGTCAGAAATCCTCACTCAGTTTTATTTTAAATGACAGCAGTTCTAGAGGAAATACTCTTTTAAGCAGTGCTAAATTTCTGCGTATCTATCTGCAGCTAGTAAGAAGTCTATTCAAACCATGCAGTAATAACCATTCTACAGTGTATGTCTGGTGCCCCATTAAAATGCAGAATCAGGGTTTTAGGCAAGCTGCTGTCATCATTCTGCTGTCTGTGTTCCAGGTTAATGGAATCTTCTGACAGACTGAGCAACAGATGAAAATGACCCCGATAATTTTTTCTTCTATCATTTTAACATCTATTTAAAAGTTTAAAGCTATCTATTCCTTTTAATACATTTTGATATTCTAACTGAAATCTAGTTTGCATTTTGTCTCACTCAAAGTACAAATTATCACTTTTGGGACTATTATCCAGAGATACAGAAAGAATAAATCTAGACACCACCAACACCCACCCCCCCCTTTTCTTTTTTTTCTTCTTTCCTTTCTTGAAATTTTTATCATAAATTATGAAACACTAGGTTTCCCGGTTCAGGTTGAATTCAGATAACAGCAACTCTACATTTAAGATTCTTTGCATATTAGTATTTCCCTAGGTGTCATAACAAAAAATATTTTTCATAGCTTTTGTCATACAGAAAATCCATAGTGGGTTTGATAAAGATGCACAGTTGTCTAAATTGTTATATCCTATTTAGTCTAGCTATAGAGAAAGATAGGGAGCTATACTTCATTCACATTTACTGCACTCTTTATATCTAAACCTAATAGACAGCTTTTTCATATTCTAGAGCACTTTATATTTATGAACTCCAATTTAACTCTTCCCTTCTATACTCCATTACACTGGAAAAAGTTTCTCTAAAATCAGAAGTCTTAGCACTGAATGCTGTGTAACATTTATTGTCAATGAAGAAGCACACCTTCACTTTATTATTTTACTTTATCTTTAAAACAAGGTTAACTTTTATTTTAAAAAACTTAAGACAATTTGTTGTTTCCGGTCTTCTAGACATGTGTATCACTGTTGTGTTGTATAATATATCCCTTTCAGGGTTTCAGTTCTGCAAAAATGTGACTCATTACAAAGATATGTAATGTCCTTAAGCAGTGTCTGCGCATTCTTACTCAAAGTATGTGAGCATTATGGTCTACACTTGTGGCAACCTATAGCAATGGCCCTCTGACTGTGTTTTTGCAATATATTTGGGCAGCCCTGTTCAGCCATCTCTAGGAAAGGAGGATTTCATCATGCACCATGATTACTTGGGAAGACAAATCCCATCACCTCAAATGTCCCTCCTTCCTTCTTCTCCCCTGCAGCTTTTATTGCTGAGTGTGATGTCATACAATATGGAATGTCCTTTTGGCCTACCCTTTGGCCTATTCTGTTAAGGTAGTTTAAGCAGCAGGGAAAGCCTTGATGCTATGAAAACACTGTTCAGTGGTAGGTAAAACATCAGTGTACTATCAACACCGTTTTTATAACAAATCCAAAATTCCAATAGCACTATATGAGTTACAATGAAGAAAATTATCTCTATCCAAGCCAATATCAGTACCAGTTATTCTGTCCCAGCTACAGGTCTTAGTACTTGGCTTTGTTAAACCTCATACTGCTCTTGCTTGCCTACTCTTCTGTCTCTATGGGTGTCTCTTTAAGATGGCCTTCCCTTCTGATGTGTTCACCTCACTGCCTAATTTAGTGTCACCAGCAAACTTGATGAGGGTGCTTTCAATCCCATCACTCAGCTATTTTCAGCTCATTTATGAAGATGTTGAACAGTGTGGGGCCCCGTATTATTCCTTGGGACACTCTACTTGTGACAGACTGCCAGTCTGAGTAAAAAAAACGTTGATCGCCACCCTCTGAATGCAGTCTGTTAGCCAATTTTTTCACCTGTATTGTAAACCACCCATCCAGTCTGAATCCTGCCAGTTTGTCCAAGCAGAAGGATGTGGGTGGGAAACTGTGACAAATGCTTTGTGGAAGTCCAGGTAAATAACACCCACTGTTCTCTCCATGTTAACAGAAGGTGTTATTTTATTGTAGAATGTGATCAAGTTAGATTGGCATGATTTACCCTTGGTAAATCTGTGCTAGCATTTTCAAATTATTCACTTAATTTGGTTTTTAGAAGGACTCAAACTGCTTATTTTCTGGGATTGAAGTAAGACTAATGAGTCCTCTTTTGTGCCCTTCTTATAGCTGGGTATGGTATTTCCCCCTTCCAGTCATCAGGGATGCCCCCTGATCTCAAAAAATTTTCAAAGGTTATAGGCAATGGGCTTACAAAAATGTCAGCCACTTCTCTTATCCCGGGGTGGATCTCATTTGAGCTTGATTTATGTGGGTTGAGATCTTTGTAAGAAGCCTCAGACCAGCCCTTTCTCCACTACTGCTGGGTTGACACTCATCATAGCTACTTGAGTCTGTGATCTGGGATCCAGCTACAACTGTAAAGGCAGAGGCAAAGAAGGTATTGAGAAATCTGCCCTGTCAGCATTATTAGTAATTTCCCTGGTTAGTAATAGGCCTGTGTTTTCCCTGTTTTCCTGCTTGTTGCTCATGTATCTAAAGAATCTTTTCCTTTCATTGTCATCTCATCATAGCTGGTCATGAAATAAAGCTTTATCATACAGAGTGAGCAATTCAGGCACACACCTTCATGCTTTTATATCATTTAGGATATTTCCAAGATGCAGATTAGTAGTCATGTTTAAAGCCTGGAATTCTCCTTTTTGTTTGGGGTTCTTCATTGTAAATGAAATCTAGATGTACTTTTCTTCTAGGCAAATCAGCTCTTTGTATTAACAATAATTAATTGAGCCTCCCTATATCTTTCTGTGATATTCTGTAAACCAATGTTGATAAAAAAGCCTAGGTAATTGACTGTAAATCAAGAGTTTTTTATCCTATAAATACAGCTTTTAAAAAGTGTGTGTGTCTATATATATGAACACATTGAGGTTTTTTTAATTCAGGGGAAAACCAATTAAGCCTGCTACATAATGAGCAAACATGACAACAGCAAATTTCCATATAATTTGTATGATGCAATATTATGAATTCTATAAGCCGGATCAATAATTGGCAGTAAAATATCAAGCTATAACTCTCCAGCTTCCATGGCTAGACTACACATATTTATGTAAAAATAGAACTGAATTTTTCATTTACTGACTGCACAAGCTAATATTCTACATCAGAAAAAAGGTCAAAGGCCTGGACACAGTACAATTTAAAAGAAAACCTAGAAAGCTTTTTGAGTGGGATGAACATAAGCATTTAGTGCAATTTTAGGAAACCAATGGTACCCCACCTGTTTTACATCACCACCAGAATTGCACAGACCAAATGAAAATTGTCAGTCTGACAGATCCATAAAACAATTATGGCTGATTGCAATAAGGCATTGGAAAAGGAAATAGATTCCTTTGTTGTGGTGGGTACATGCCATAATCCACTACTGAATACCTAAGAAAGTTCTGTGGTGGAGCACAGATTCACAAGAGAAGAACAGATAGGAGAGTATAAATGTAGAATAAAATAATCTGATCTTCATTCTGAAATCCTGTAAAGTGGAAAATCTAGTATGAAGTGATATCTTACTTTCTTTTTCTACATATTTACTGAACTACCTTTCCCTACAATCCAAAATATTCCTGTTAAATGTAATTAATTTACATTTCACAATCGTTGCTTTCTTTGTAATATTTTTAATTCTTTCAAATAAGACAACATATAGAGTAGATTGCTCTTAGTAGATGAAAGTCAAATTTCATCTTGTAATAGAGGTTTTTAAAATTCTATCTAAATCACTGTGAAATTATTTTGTCTGGAATATTATTAGTAAGCTATTTATTCACCATATAAGTACTTTAAAGTCATGATGATTTCTAGTTGTACTGGATAAGATTCACCTCTTTATTAGACAAGGATCATGCTGACGATGTGATACAAATGATACAATGGATGTTATTGTCACAGGGATAAGCTTCATTCATTACATTAATAAATGTTATTTTTCAAGTAATATCTCAAATGTTTTTACTTGTCCAGGTGCTGAAATCCACAAAGCAAGTGGAAAATGCTACATAAAATGGGGTTGCAGAAAAATGAAAGTGAGTTAATAAGCAGATAAAATTTCTATTGATGTCAGAATAATACATATTTCTATGCACAGACAAACAGTCCAAGGTTAGTATTTAGTAATAAAAATGGAAATATTATTTTAACAAAACATCTGTTAGCTTATCAAGTTTTTATTAATATCACTTTTTACATTTGATCAATTCCTTTGATCAATGAATTCCAGTAAGAAAAAACCTTTCATTCCTAAAAATTGCTTTTGATTACCATACTGTTGATATGAAATGGACTTTTCTCTTTCTCTGGCTTCTCAGAATAACTTAATGACAAATTAAGCACATAATATATCATAACTGTCAGAAAAATAAATGTAAAAACAGATTGCAAACTGTCACATGAGGGGAAGTCTGCCTAAAACAGTATTGCCTGTGCAGTCTCCAAGTTTAGGGCTAGTATATATCAGAATTTTTCTCCACACCTTTAAATTTTGTCAAATTCATTTTTTTTTAAACTGTTATATAGTACCACAGTCAGAGCTATGAAACTGATTCTGACTAAGCTGTCATACTTTTGGAAAATTTTGCCATACACAGTGCTGAAAAGCAGAGTACAAGCGCAGCAATTTTGACCCTTCCCGAAAACATCTGATTTTTTTTTCCCCACGAGTGTTGGTTTACACACATACAGTAAATATAACATTTTTAGGAAATATCACACTTACTTACAGCAAATTCACCACAGTTACTCTTATTACATTCTGGCAGAAAAAAAATCTGGCATCCTAATCCAAGAAGATAGGGATTATGGCAGACAGGGAGCAGGGGAATAAATTAAAATACCGATCATTAAATATCCTTATCTGCTTATACACAGGGAAAAGAAAATCTGTTATGAAATAAGACTACTCTCTGTAGTTTTCAGATACAGGCAAGTCTGTGCTCTGAGTCGTCTTGAAAGTTCATGGTGATAGAATAAGAGGCAATGAACACGTGTTGGAACAAGAAAACTGCCATCTTTGGTGGTGTCCGAGGTTCAATCGAACACAGCCCTGGGCAATGAATTCCAATTAGACTTCCTCTGAGCAGTGGGCTGGGACTAGATGACCTTCATGAATCTCTTCTAACTGGAGTTGTACCATGAATCTCCGGTAAGATTTATTTTCCATTATAGAGTCATAGAATCAACCAAGTTGGAAAGGACCTTTAAGATCATCAAGTCCAACCATTCCCCAGCACTGCCAAGGCCACCACTAACCCATATCAAGATATTTTTCTGAATTAATTATAGAGAAAAAACTGGAGAAGAATAGGAAAGGTAATCAGTCATGAAATGTCACTCATCTTCACATCCATTTCTCACTGCCAATTGCAGGAGAGAGAGGTCTTTCTTTGCTTATGTTCAGAAGAGGGTAAATGAACAGGTTTACAAAGTCTGATATGGCATATACAGAAAATGCTATGAAAACTTTAAGACAACAAATGAAACAGACTGTACAAAATTATCCTTAAAATAATAAACATTTCTTTTATTAATAAAAAGCATACTTATTTTTTCCAGTTTAAGGATACATACTCTTAGGCATAAAAGTAAAAAAAAAAAAATTACTTTTGGTAAGAGAAATGAACAAAATGGCTATGGGAAGTTCAAATATTACCTGCCTTGACTCTTTCACCTGAATATCACAGCTCACAGAATTTATAACAAAAAAAAAAGTAACGATAAATTGAAAGACAAAGCAATAAAAACTTTTTTTTATAGCCTTTTACATTCATGTTTAACATTAATTCCTAGTAGCATTTCAGTTACAACTGTAAGAAGAGTCATAGAATTATAGAATTGTTTAGGTTGGAAAAGACCTTCAAAGTCATTGAGTCCAACCTTTGGCCAGGCATTACCAAGACCACCACTAAACCATGTCCCTCACTGCCACATTTACGCCTCTATAAAATGCCTCCAGTGATGGCGACCCCATCACTTCCCTGGTCAGCTTGTTCCAACACTTGACAAGCCTTTCAGTGAAGAATTTTTTCCTAATATCCAATTTAAACCTCCCCTGGTGCAACTTGAAGTCATTTTCCTCTTGCCCTGTTGCTTATTACTTGGGAGAAGAGACCAACCGCCACCTCACTACAACCTCCTTTCAGGTAGCTCTAAAGAGCAATAAGGTCTCCCCTCAATAATTAACTATTCCAGGTCCTTAACTCAAAGATTGAAAAGACTCCTAGACATTTTAAGAATAGCCACCTTATTTGTAAAATACAGGTAAATCAAGACTGGGAAATCCTGATTTATTTTTTTTTTATTTTATTTTAAGATGAGATTCAAGAGTAACTGTTTGCTCTTCACAGTACGCTTTTTTTGTGTGGTTTTTTTTTTTTTACAGGAGAAGAAAATAGTACCTTTTTTTTCCCCCTTAATAAATCATTTGTTCCTACGCAATAGCTTAGCAGTTTCTAAGGGAAATAGGCAAGAAGCTAAATTCATTTATAAGCGGAAATGATCTATTACGACAGACATTCACAGCCAGTGGGCAAACAGACAGATTTTGTTATTCTAGGTATGAATAACAGTAATGGTAGGTAAAACTGAAATTCTCCTGACCTACACATTGAGTAATAAATAGGATACTAAGTACGTTGTTTTACATATTATCTATATCTATATTGGACTAAACATAAAACTGATAAAGCAAATTGAATTATTTCTTTAATAATTATAATTGCTGGGAATGTAGCTAGTGCTTCATCCAAGCAGCTTAAATGAATGGTTGGCTAAGAATGTAATTTAGAAGAAAAGAAATTAAAACAGTGCGCTTGACAACATATACGGCTCAGAAAACTGGAAGAAAAAATGCTGGCGGATCTGTTTAATTCTCTGAAGGACAGACCCAGTAGAATTAAGACTACAGCCATAACTCTGATTTTAGATCCTGCATGTGAAAGCAATGCAATAGGGACACTGGATATGGTCAAATAACTGGCCCCAGCCCTTCACAGTAAATGAAATTTATATTACTTCACCTTATTTGCAGAAGACTTATCAAACCATTGTGCTTACAGCAGGATATCACATCTGCATCTCTGAAAGACATGTCTTCAGGTCAAGGTTGAGAAATGTTTCAGAGGCTTATGTTAAAAAATGTTGCGTTTGCTACGCTTGTCTTATATAAGTCTACATTGGTAAATTCCATAGGATACAAATCTGTCTAAAACAATCATTAATTTTGTTAATGTAATTAAAATGCTACTGTTCAAAAAGCCTGAAGCATCTGAGTAATTATTACTAATAATACCCCCAGTTTATCTACATGAAGAGCTGCTTTAAGTCAATGCCCTGTACAGAGACATGGTGGATGTTCAATGAAGCTGAAAGAGAGCTTATACAGCATGTATAGTGAAGACACAATGGATATTGTAGAATCTCTACTGATGAGATACCCCACTGGAGAAAGAAAAAATAACTCTTTGTTAGTGTATGGTAAAAAAACCTTCACGCAGAGGTCAGAGAAATAGCTACACTGTCCTGTGTTCAGCAGTAGCAGTCGTTTTTCTCCTTCTTGGTAGCTGGTGCCGCGCTGTGGTTTTGATTTTGGGCCTGCGAAACAGCGCTGATAACACCAGTGTTTTCAGTTACTGCTTGGTAATGTTTTGGTCTGACCAAGGACTTCCTGAGTCTCCTGCTTTGCCGGGGAGGAGGGGAAGCCAGAAGGAAGCAGAGACAGGTCACCTGACCCAAACTGACCAAAGAGGTTATTCCATACCACAGCACGTCATGTCCAGGATGTGAAAACGGAGAGCAGAGACCCGAAAGGGTGTGGTGGTGCACTGGGGGGTTTGCTGGCTGAGGGGTACACTGGCTGGGTCTGGCTTGGTGAGCAGTTGTATTCTCTCTCTTTGTACTTCTCAGTCATTATTATTATTGGTGGTAGCAGTAGTGATTTGTGTTATACCTTAGTTACTAAACTGTTCTTATCTCAACCTGTGGAAGTTGCATTCTTTCGATTCTCCTCCCCATCCCCCCAGGCCTGGGGGAAGAAAGAGAGTACAGTGAGTGAGTGAGAGAACTGGCTTAAACCGCAACACAGGAATAATGGTAGATTTATTGACAACTCACATCCCTAAGAATAATGGAGAAAAACTTCTGTATTCCAGTAATTCAATATTCATTTTTAAAAATATTGCAAGGTGGTTTATAATGGAAATTGTTTAACTGCAGAATATTATTGATGGTTAATATCAGGTAAAAATGTAACAAGTGTAAAGGTGCTTTCAGTAGACATCAAATGTGCAGTGAATGGATAAATAGGTATCATTTGTTAGGTCTCCATTGCAGACATGCAATGGAAGCTACATGTGATGGATGGAGGTCTGATTTATGCATGATCTATATTTGACTGAAAGACCAGTGTATGTTTTAACCATTTTGTATCAAGACATAGAAAACAAAATGAGGAGAGCTCCTAGTTTCACCATTATTACCTAAATAGAATCGCTATGCTTGAAATACCAGTAACACAAAATTAACAATGTGAAAACAATGCCAAGTACCTCAAAGCATACTCACTGAGTGAAATGATAACTCTGATGAAGTCAATGGCAAAACTCCTGCTACCTTCCAGGAAGCTGAGGTTTCATCTCCTACCTTTATTTGGAGTTGTATCTTCCTGGCAGCTGTCAAAATACCTGTATGGTAGCAGTTCCTGTTCTCATTTCAGGCAGCACAGGCAAGGGAGAAAGAAGCTTGTGTTGTTGCAACATGATTTTTGCAATTCACGGCATAGAATGCACAGTAACTTTCTGTTTGCAGACTGAGAGTGACACTGATGGACTGGAAAAGATGTCTTTTCTTCTGTGTGATCTCAACAGATCTGATGTAATAACCATTAAGAAAAAACATGCACTGACCACGACAGATGTACAGGTAAGCAATGCTGTATACTATGTATAGATCATGTGAAATATTGTCCTAGAAAAAACAATTTTTAGGGAAATAATTCTACTAAAAAGTTGAATAGCCCTGAGCATATTCTCACCCACCCACCCAGCCATATTAAATATTTACAGTTGTTATAAATTGCTTAGACTATGACCTTGATAATGTAAATACTTCTATGGCAGTCTGCTATCAGACTTGCATTTAATAATGCTATTTATAGAATATTTTATTAAAGATATTAAAACTTCTAACAACCAAGTGTGAAGAATGCATCGGCAAAAATTATATAATATTAACTAGAGCATTACAAAAATATACTGGAAATCCATTAATAAGGGGAATTGGTTATCTCATTAAGTAAACATTCATCTTTCTCTGTTGGTGGCAAAGGTTTATATCCAACACTAATAAGAACAGCTAAACTATCGGCCTCATCAGCTGCTTGAATAAGCTGTCATAAAATGAATTTCATGACCTCCCTTGATAGCAGCTTGCAAAACACACCTTTACAACAACATAGTCAATATTCCTCATGCCATTGATGAAATTATGGCTACTAACAGAAACTTCTGTCTAAGTAATACAGGACTCATTGGTAACAGCCTGTGAGAATTAACATGTTGTCATGGGTTCAGCAGCAGCAGTCATTTTTCTCCTTCTTGGTAGCTGGTGCAGCACTGTGTTTTTGATTTTGGGCCTGCAAACAGCACTGATAACACCAGTGTTTTCAGTTACTGCTTGGTAATGTTTTGTCTGACCAAGGACTTTCTGAGTCTCATGCTCTGCTGGGGAAGAGGGGAAGCTGGGAGGAAGCAGAGACAGGACACCTGACCCAAACTGACCAAAGAGGTTATTCCATACCACAGCACGTCATGTCCAGGATGGGAACACGGAGGGCTGAGACCCGGAAGGGTGTGATGGTGGACTGGATGTGCACGGTATGGTCAGGTCTTTTGGTACTGGGGGGTTTGCTGCCGGGGGGTGCACTGGCTGGGTCGGGCTTGGTGAGCAGTTGTATTCTTTTTCCTTGTATTTCTCTTGTATTATTACTGGTGGTAGCAGCAGTGATTTGTGTTATACCTTAGTTACTAAACTGTTCTTATCTCAACCTGTGCGAGTTGCATCTTTTGATTCTCCTCCCCATTCCCCTGGGACTGGGGGAAGAAAGAGAGGCAGAGTGAGTGAGAAAACTGCATGGGTGGGGGGCTTAAACCACAACACATGTAAACCAATGGAGATATTTATTATCACTAGCAAAACTGACTTCTTAATAGAAACTGAAAAAAGGTGATTTCTAAGTGGAGTTTTAATAGTAAAATCTGATTCAGAAAGATAATGTGGAGTACAAAATCTTGCACTACTTTGGAATATCTTTGCAGGATTGGGATTGTGCAATGAAAAGATACTGTTTTTAAGGTACATATTCTGATACACTAGAAGACCTGAAATTCCCAATGCACTATAATACCTAAGAAAATACCTTCAGAGAATTCACTGCCACACCAAGCAATGCAATACCTATGGCTTTTTATGTCTAGTTCACAAACCGTTAGTAAAAATTTATGAGAAGTTCTGACTGTTTAATAATCTTTAGCTTATTTCCTGCATCACTTAATAGCATGATAGCTTCCTGACTCACTCTGTAAGGAAGGTGATTCTCTTGAACACTTTTCTTGTATCCCAAGTGTCTTGGTCATGCCTTTCTGTTAGAGTTTCCAAGGAGCAGAAGTCCAAGTGTATGACTTTCTGAAATGCTAGCCATGTATCCACGTTACTGCATTCCAAGGCAGTTGCAGAGAAATCAGATTCTACTTCATTTCAGCCTTCTTAGCTAAAAAGAAAGTACTGCTTAGGTGTTTTTTTTTTTACTCTGTGAATTAACATTAACCCACAGGTTAGTCATTATTTTACTTTTTTGTTTTCATAAATATTTAGTCATCTCTCCCATAATATCTTTGTTAACAGCGCAAATAAGTTATCCACTATAACAGACATTATTTTACCTCTTTTGCCATTCAATAAATCTGTCCACTTCTCAGCAAATATGTCTTGGCAGCATTCCAATCATGGGAGTCACTAACAAGATGTTACACCTGAGGTCAACCAAATCATTCTTTAATACAATAATCACATCTCAGCTTAACAGTCAATCACCTATCATTCTTCCCAAATGAACAAACAGAATTGCAGGAGAAAATACTCTTGGGCAGCAGCTTGCACTGAAATGGTGGCAACAGCTGGTCCGGCAGATGTTTCTCATGTGATTCAACACCTGTGCTTTTGCATTTCTGCAGTAGACCATGTTAATATATTATTTTTTTTCAACAAGCTGAAATATGAATACATAAAATAAATGCCCCTGGGGATTTAGCAGAACACTATTTCTGCTGTTTGAAAGAAGCCATCCAGTGACAGAAAAGGGCCTCAAAAGTCTCCATTAGTATTATAGCTGTACTTCATAATTTATCTGTGATGCGGATTTGAGACACCACAGTCCTCCCAGTATCCTGTAAGACTGAAACACATATGGCAAAAAAATGCAATTAACCATACACAATATTAGGCTAAACTGATGTAGATTACATAGCTACATACATGTATTCTTTAAATTAAAACTTTTAAAGAGCTTTTGATTAGGGCACACTTAGTTATTTGCATAAGTAATTTCTTCATTCCTGAATAAGACAATGGGGTTTTTATTATCTTATATGAAGGTTAAAAAATGCAGGACGGTGACCCAGTATTCTATCAGAGGCTTGTTGGACCTGTCTATCTAGATACATGCAAAAAGTATGTGCATATAAAAATCCTTTGTCCTTAAATAGTCTTGTAAATCTTAATACTACATGGAAGCACTTTGTCATGACTAACAAATCCACCCATTTGGAAATCTAATGATTTCAAAATGTGCATTTCAGGAGCTGGACTCAACGAACCTTGTAGGTCCCTTCCAGCTCAGGATATTGAAGACTCTACATTCCATGTACTCAAATCTGCCAGGAAAAAGGAAATACAGATAAATCATACTCTTCCATTCATCAGAACTGCCTCCCACTAGAGAATCACTGGAGACAAGAGGAAAGTTGTATAACCTCACTCATCTGTATTAGAACTGCCTCTTTGCCTGTTACTGCCTACATTCCAGATGAATACTCCTGCTCATATCTCACATGGACCCTTGAAAGTTTATGTGTTTCATCACTGCTCTGGAGAGCACTTACTAGGGGATGTCTGAAGATGGAGATCAGACTGGGCAAGGTAAAGATCATGAAGAGATGGTGTCGTGGTTTAAGCCTCTCAAGCAGTTCACTCACTTACTCACCTCTCTTTCTTCCCCCCACTCCCAGAGGGATGGGAAGGAGAATCAAAAGAATACAGCTCCCACAGGTTGAGATAAGAACATTTTAGTAACTAAGGTATAACACAAACCACTACTGCTACCACCAAAAATAACAATGACAAGGGAAATACAAGGAAAGAGAATACAACTGCTTGGCACCAGATACCAAGCCCGACCCAGCAACGAACCCCGCCCTTCCAGGTCACTGCTCTCTGTTTTACATCCTGGGCATGATGTGCTGTGGTATGGAATACCTCTTTGGTCAGTTTGGGTCAGGTGTCCTGTCTCTGCTTCCTCCTGGCTTCCTCTCCTCCCTGGCAGAGCACGAGGCTCAGAAAGCCCTTGGTCAAACCAAACATTCTAAGCTGTAACTACAAACACTGGTGTTATCAGTGCTGTTCCCAGGCCGAAAGTCAAAAACACAGTGCTGCACCAGCTACCAAGAAGGAGAAAAATTACTGCTACTGCTGAACCCAGGACAGATTGTCTCTGGAATTCTTAATTTCTTATAACTGAGCTTTTTTTTTTTTTTTTTTTTCTCCCTCTGTTTTCCTCTTTCCATAAAATTTAACATCTCATGAAAATACAGGCTTGCACAGAGGTTGATGGAGTATTTAGAACTTAACCTGTGTGTTAGTGAAGCATGGAGGCTTTTTCTATATGTATAACAAATGTCTGAACTCTGATGTGCTCTAAATCAGCATTACTGTAAGCAGTGAGCTGCAAGACAAAAGGATTTAGGGCTCATTTGGCATTGTTGGTGTTTATAGCGAAACACGAGTAATACTGATTGAAAATAGAAATTTGAAACTATGATTTGAAATATCACATCCCTTTTTTTTGGGAGGGACGGGGGTTGTTTATTTGTTTGTAGGTAAAAAACGTAACTATTTGCAATATTATTCAGATAATATAAAAAGAAAAACAAAACAACACTATCTCAGAAGGGTGATACTTTTGAGAATGACTAATATGTATCTTGAAAAGGAAAAAAGTGGAATTTTTCACGACAGAAATATCTTGACATAGAGTGAAATTAAATGTCTTTCTGAAGCTCTTAATGTTAACTTCCACCTTACTATGAGAATACAATACATTACAAATGAAAAATGTAACTAAAGTGTCTAGAAAGCTGCAAAGAACTTTTAAAAATTATGAGGCCCTAAACCCCATTAAGATTGCCCATTAGTCATTTGAAGACTTCTGCTTTGAAAATATATGAACTCAATCTGTGACAGGTCTGCCTCAATCATTGCCTTCCTATCTGCTCAATCCACAAAGACACAGTGATTGCTAGTCACTACCATAGACATTTGATGACCTTTCTGTTCTACAAAGAAGTGACTTGTCAGTTCTCACATTTCTTGCTGATATTGTTAAAATAGGTAACAAAACAATTGAAGCAGCCATGAAAAGATGTGTGTCAAAGGATACATTGGCAGCTCAGTGATGTAACTATTCTAGCACTTAGAAAAAGTAAGAATAGCAGGGTTAAGGAAGGAAAAAACTTACAAAGTACTTTATGTCATAAAGTGCTTCTCATACATTTATATAGCAGATTACAATCTCAAAGGTTAGCTTTTGCCAATGTTTTTCACATTCTATTGTGAAATATTTTCTAGTATTTATAAAGAGCAGTAGCTGGTACAGCCCTACTTTGAATGGCAGCAGTATATGTTGTTTTATATAAACTAAGTCAACTATGTAACTAGTGTATTAACTAAAGATGTTGCAATATAAATAATTTCCAGTACAATGCTAATGGGAAAAGCTAAATCAAGAAATGTCTATCATTTTACATTTGTTGATAAGGTATGCCTAAAATGTACAGGAAGTTTATACAAAGAAAACCTCATTCCCTATGTAAACCATTTTTTTAATAAAAGTATAAGGTTTATGATAAAATCTTGAACAACATCAAAAAGAACCCCTTTCCTAAACCTACCAAAATACCCCAGTTACAGCATTATTCAATCACCTAAAGATGCTTTAGATACTAGGACAAATTTCAAAAGTGCTTAAGGAGGTGCCAGGTATTTATAATATCACTAAACACCTTCTGAATCTTTAAACAAATAGTTTATTCAAGCCTGACTCTAAGACTCAGATCATCAAGGAACTTAAGCATCTAAATCAATAGAATTCTTAAGTTACTTAAATACTTTGAAAATGTTTTCCTTTAACTCCCATTAATTGTTACTGATACTGGAAATTTGATTTGGATAACTTTAAAAAAAAACTAAATTTGAAGGTTTCCTAAAATGAGCCATGTATTTATTTGTCAGCAAAGCCAGCCAGGCAGAATCACTAGGGACTCCTAGAAAGTTAGGTCTTTTTTTCTTTCAATAATTGAGTCTTTACTATTAAGAGCAGGTTATCAGAGCAAATACTAAAGCCAAGCTTCTCTGGCATTAAGTCCCAAACATTAAATGAAAATCTGAATCAGAGACAATTTATTAAATTCTTTCCTTTACTACGTCTACTCATAAGATATAGCCAAATGATTCACTTTAAATTGTTTATCATGTGTATAGTAGTTCTGTTTAATTTTCAGTCAATGAGGAGTAAATTCTCTCACCTTCATATGATGCAGAAAAGTAAGAAAAAATTATAATGTTTCCTCAGAATGGGATAAAACTCACAGTGACTTAGAAGAACAGAAAAAGCACTATGAATTTCTTAAGACCTCAAATTTGATTGCAACTGCTGTCAGAGATGCTTTATGGGAGCCAGCTTCAGCAGCAGAAGTTAGCCAATGGAGGAGAGGGAGCTCAACATCTTCTTGCTACCACTTTGCAAATACAGCATACCTATGGATATCTTATGTCAGGACTATTTGGAAGACTTTTACTGACACAGCTATGTTGGTCACAGATAATTTCTGTGTAGCATAGCTTGTGATGGGAGAAGCTGCTAGCATATATTAAGATATGAAGTCTGATGATGTCTTTCATTTTGGTTGTGTTTCACTGCCTTGATATGAAATGCAGCTTTCCTTATCTAATTGTATCATACCATGAGCTCTCAGATTTTAAGTGATCCTATGTTAATATTACTTCTTTTTTTCCCTACTTGTTCCTGTTCCTCTTAAATTAAAAGTTCTTGAGAGTAAAATATTGAGAAGGAAAATTACTGAACATTTTCCTCTATTTTGCTTTAGTTTAGGTACATTATGTATGAAAATAGAAATGTCATATTTAGCATATGGAAAAATAGAATTGACAATTGCAACATAGCTTGACATTAGTTGGAGAAGATTACTTGAGATTCACTGGTTCAGCAATAAGAAAAAGCAATTTTATACTCAAAACCCTCATATTCTCTTTATCTGAATATCACGTATGAGTCTGATACCTAAGAAGTGTCATCAGAATCATATCAATACACCAGCAGTGATCTGGTACTGGATCTCACTGTTTTTGTGTATGTCTTTAATGTAGATTTCCATGCTTTAAATAAAAGGAAAAAAAAGAGTAGTGGGGTGTATCTAGTCAACAAGCACATTTTGAAACAGTTATATGGTTCGGGATTTCTGTCTCTCACTAAACATGACCAATTAAACTTCCAAAAATCTTTGCATTATTCCCTTCCTGAATACAGATATCAGGTGTCATAACTGGATCTATAAAGTTTAATAAAACAAAAATACTTCCCAAGCAGGAAAATTATCAAATAATATTCACCATTTAGGAAGAGTTTAGGAAAGAGCAATGACAATCACTGAAGTGATTAGAGGTTTAGAAAACATAGCCAGTGAGGACCAGATTTTTTAAAAATCCAAGAAAAGAGGACAGGGAATAGGTGGAAGGTAAAGATGGAAAGTATTGCAGACAACAAATACGTCACAAACAGTATAAGTTTAGTTTCTTTTTTACATCAAAGTTAGACAAAATAATAAGAAATGGCCATAGGTTGCAATAAAAAGCATCATATCTGAAATTCAAATTACAAAATGAAGCTTCCTAATGGTGAAAATAAATTAGACTGAATGGATATCCCATGACTCTCCATCATATTAAACTTTAACAATTTGGACTATCCAAGAAAGACTTTATTCTGTCATTCTAAGAAGCTACCTTGAAATTCTTACATACAAATTTACATTACCTTTTGAAAAAAGAACATGTGAAGAGGTAGGTTGATGCCTTCTCCCCACAGTTGTGGAAGATACTGTTGGCTTTCACATGCAAAGATAAACATATGCTCAGGCGGGTGTTTCTATTGTCCATTCAATTTGATCTTCAGGTAGCTTTAGAGAATCTGCATCCACCATAATTTGGGTGGCTTTAAGTAACCTAGTTTATGTAAGAATTTCCTTTGACAAGCATAGGCTTGTCTTTTCATCTTCTGTGGCTTTTTGCTGTAGGTGCCATGGTTTCATTGACCACTTCTATTCATAACACTAAAAATACCTCATACAACTGTGCTATCCAGCCCATCTGTAGTTTCTTATAATTTCTATCAGCTGTCTGGAACACAGGCAAACATCTGTTTGGAGAAAAGATTATTGCACTTGATATTATTAAATTAGGGGTGAACACTGATTTAATTGCTATCACAGATGCAGAAAAAAAGATAAAACAGAAAAGCTTTTATTAGCTTTCTGCTCACTGCTCCTTGACATTGACTTTTCCTGCTCCTGTACCTCTGAGTCACCAACACAGTCTGCCCTAGGTTTTGCGTAGGCAGACAGTGTTCTATCAAGAAAGTCCTGTGGGTTCAAACAGGTTAGCATTCAGGGTATGGATCTGAGCCAAAAGATTAACAACAAAAAACCTCCCAAACTTGATCTCTTCTGTGTCAGCCTGCTAGGACTCTCGAAATTTTCTTCAGTCTGTGAACTTCCACAGTAATGTCCCAATCCCTCTCTGCTATTAAGAAAGGAAGATGTGTTTTTCTACTACCTTCCATTGTTCATGAAGCTACCCACTTTCCTAGCATGAATCTTTTGACATAATTTTCACTGAATTATTTTAAAGCAAGTGGCATTTTTTCTTTTTTATTTAATCGACCCTTTCTTGCATTAAGATGTTCAGGTTCCAGTTAGCAAATCAATTCTTCCTTTCTTGGGTTCCGAGTCTGTTGCTATGTGCTTGTTACACCTCTGGTCCTGGAAACTGAGAAAGGACATCAGAAGCTGTTGATTTTTCTGTATTTCCCTCAAAACTCTTTCCTTACTCACCCTCACCAGGGAATTGCTGTAATACTAATCTGGATAATCCTTCTGCTAGACTTGATTTAAATATTTCATATTACTTGTTACCCTTTTTTATTTGTCATGAAACCAGGTTACAAAACCTTTAACATAAACATTGGAGAGCATAGATCATCCACTAATTCCTGTGCCTATTCATTCTTCTGCTCACTTGTGTTCCATTTTTCTAATTGCCCTGGAATAGTACAGGGCAAGATTTGACTTTGATGTCAATACCAACCTTATGGGGATGATAATATACTTAAGACAAAAAAAAAAAAAAAAAAAGGAACAGTTGAATAAGAAAGCTGGAAATTTACAACTTAGTAGGTCTTCTATGTTGGGCCATAAGAGATTGTGAGCAGCTTTGACCATGCATGCAATATGTTCACTTTCAGGTTGTTTTTCAGAATAAAATGGTAGAGATCACCTTATGTTAGGCAGCTAGGAATAAGCTGTGTCATGCTGGCCATGAAAAAATTCATAAGCAATATTATAAAAATATTAAATGCAACAATTTTTAAAATCAGATCTGTTTGCTTTAAAAAACATAGGGCAAAATTGTCTCTGAAAGTCTGAGGACATTGAAGAACAGAAGAGCCATTGGTAGTACATTAGAAAGCATGAGAAAATAAAGCTTATTTTTCTTATAAAATGAACCTGATTGTGATTAATTAATCTGTGATATTTGTGTAGCCTTAAATGCCAGTTTTAGTCATCCAAGCCTTGCATACGCGTAAAGAACATTAGGAACAATGAGCCAGAGAAGACATGATTAAGGCTTTCACAAATATTGTAAGGTTTTTCTTTGATTGGGTGTGAAGTTTTACCAAGAACAAGCTTTTTTCTTGAGAAAATGAAGAAAAATAGGCATTTGACTGGATAAGGCAAACGAAAAAGTGTCTGGACAAGATATCCATGCAAAATATATGTATGACCTCTCTGGAAAGAATTTATATTTCTGTATGTTAGGATCCTAATGTCTGGAGGTGAATCTAGCTACCATCCTAATTGGGTGCTCTCCTGAAATGCAAAAGCCATAGGTTTTAAGATGTGGGCCACAAAGGTGATTAAGGGTCGGAAACATCTCTATTATGAGGAGAGATTGCGGGAGCTGAGCCTGCTTAGTCTAGAGAACAGAACACTGAGAGGGAATCTCATTAATGAATATAAATATCTCAAAGGCCAGGAGGGTAGTGCCAGAGCTTTCAGTTGTGCCCAGCAACAGGACAAGGAGCAATGGCCATAAACAAAAGCACAAGAAATTTCACCTCAACTTCTTTATGTTGAGGGTGGGCAGAGCACTGGAACAGAATGCTCAGGGAGGATGCGGAGTCTCCCTCTCTGGAGATATTCAAAACCTGCCTGGATACATTCCTGTGTAACCTGCTTTAGGTGGCCCTGCCTTGGTAGGGGGGTTGGATTAAATATTCTCCAGAGGTTCCTTCCAATCCTATCATTTCTGTGATTCTGTGATTTTAGGCAAAGCAGACCATAGGAGGTTCACTTCCTGGACAAAGCATTTCAATAGCGAGGCTAAGATAGATAACTTCTTTTTATCCTTTAGGAGCAGCTTTTTGGAAGGAACATAAATTTGGCATATATATATATATATACACACTTAACAGTGTGTGTCAGGTATACTGATAATGTGCCACCAGCTAAGGGAGGGAGCATCATAGCTGAGATATCTGCAAACCTTTTCACAGGACCATGACCAACATAGAGTACTGACAACTTTTCAACATACTGTGTTTCTGTGCCAGCCACCCACCCCTCATATACTAACAACTTCAGATTACCTTGGCTGCTCATTACTCTTGATATAGTTATTGCTTTTTATTTCCAGTACAACGATAACAAACATGTATTTATCACAACAAAATATCTTCCCTAAGCAGCAGTGTGATTTATTTTTGGCGTTCATGACTTGAATTGCTAGGCTGATACGCAATTAAAATGTGTAGCTTGCTGTAAAGCATAGTACTGTCATTCTAGAAGAAAAACTATCGGTTGTTACCATTACCAGACAATGAAATTCATATCAAATACTTAGGTTAATCAAGAATTAAAATAAAAAAAAAAACAAATCAAAACAAATTAAAAAATACAAACTGCCTTGAGAATTACAAAATAGCATAGAGTGTTGGGTTTTTAATCAATTAATCTACTGCTTAAAAAAAAAATGAAATAAAAAAGTAGCTAACCAGAATATGGGAAAAAGTGCAAGTTATCTTACTTCAGGGATACCAATAAAATTACATTGAAATATGATACATTGACAGCAAGAAAATCAGCTTCCTGGATGCCACTATACAGTACTGCTGTGATAATAATGTGTAACTGTACAGTTTCTTGCTGACATACACATTTATGTCTACATGCAAAATTAAAATTTAAGCTATGTGCAAATCTGTACTGTTCATTTTCCGGAAATATAGCAGCATTCAAAACTTGCCAGTTGAAATTTGTTGGACAGCCCACAGCTTCTTGCTTTATGCTATGGCTTCCCTTTCTGTTTTAGAGCTTATCCTCTTTGTTACTCCTTCATTGCTCATGAAGTTATACTTTTCCTGAATCTGTTTAAAAAGCCAGTCATACAACTGTGATCTACATGTGTGTCTACCTAGTGAGGCAGCGATTATTCCAAAAGATATTTAAACTATTTTTCAAAAACATTGTTAACAGAATATCAGGAAAAAGCCTCTGACCTCTGACTGAATGACTGGGCACTACATAGCCAAGCAGTACTTCATGATGCTGCTTCTAGGTTTAGACAGCTGGAATTATAACAGAACGACACACTTCACTTCCAGAAGATTAGAAAATAAAGAACCTTGGCATTCACCTTGCTAATCACTGTTCATTTCTCAAGGAAAAAGGGAAGATCTTTATGTAAAATATTCTGAACAAAAAGTAATTGACCCTAAAGCTGGCCCACTAGAGTATGATGAAAGTGAAAGACTGAGATAAAAAGGCAAATAAAGGAGCAAAAATAAAATTAACAGGTGGCAAAAATCATACTAGAGCATGGAACATTTAATATAAATTAAAAAAGCAAGTGAGATGAGCACATAAGAATGATACATGTGCCTATAACCACAGAGGCAAGTAAGAATTTGATCTGGAGTTGGAAACAGTGACATTTTATCCCCACACAATTTTATTGATAAGGATATTTATGCTAATCATTTAATTCATTGTACATATGGTCACACTGTGTTTAATTTTTGTAAGTTTACAAAGTCTGAAACCAGCATCAATGATAACCAAAAAATTATTCTTTCTCACATTAGCTAATGCAACATATAGCTTGTGGTATAGGTCAGTGGTTTTACTTAATAAGCTCCATAATTCTTCAAGTGATTAACCTTTAAATATCTATGACTGTCATGGGTCTTTGTGGACTGCATTTGAACTCAACTAAATACTTGTGGCAAAATTGGACATTTCAATTTCCCAGCTAACATTGGGAAAACTAGTAGATTCTTAAATATGCCACCATGCTCGAGTCCTGTGGAAATCTTTTGTGTTCATTTTACTTCACTAGTTTGGTTTTTTTTCCCCTGCGATTATTACAGAAAGATGGCAGGTGAATTCAGAGATTAATCCACTAGACTGTACATTCTTCCATTCCAAAGTTTGCTAATTTTCTTTCTCCTTTGTCGGTTTTAATTTGTCACTAAAACCATGATGAAATAATTGTGCTAGTGTCTAAGTTCTGTCGCACAGTTGAGGTTTTAGTGCAGGTATAAAATTGGCTTGTGGATTCAACTGATACTAGTTAAACGATTACACAGTAGCACATGTTGAGACAAGACTCCTGACATGTCAAATTAAGTCAAAATCAAAATTGGTTCAATCACAATTTAGTGTTGGTAACGTATCTTGTAAAATACCTATAAAGCTACTGTTTGCAAAATATTGCAGTGAAATTTAATTATTGCCCTTGGAAACCAATGGGAAGGAATTATAAACAATGAACTGGTTTAGATTCAGACAGTGAGATAATTTTTCCTTCTAATCAGTCACTACCTCTCTTAAAAAGGACGTTATAAAGTACCAGTCTGTCACGTTAATATTCTATGCAATGATTAGGCACCAACACTATCAAAGTCACACTAACCTTTCTGAACTCTCTTTGGCTAGTTTCCCACATTAGTCATAAAACCAGTACAAAGTTTACTTCCATTCAGCCTTTTACAGCTATAAAAACATATTAAAAAATTTAATTCACACTCTGACATCTGTACAGAAGAGTGCAGGCAGAGACATTCTCGAGGCTTTTGTAGAGGGTCACCAGCTTGAATTCCAAGGCTAATCCATATGCATAATGAAAATAACATCTTTCTTTCCAAATGTAGCTATGAAAACGAAAGATCACATATTCATATGAATATCTTAAAATAAATGGCAAGACTCTGATACCAAATTGTACTGCTGCAAGTCTTACTGCTGCAGACAAAGACAGATTTTGAACTGAATTTAAACATGAAGACAAGGAGATTAAACCCTAATAAGACCTTTACTGAGATATCTAACCTTGACAGAAAACCGTAGAAATTAATTTTTTACTTGTTTTAGACACTTTAATAAGGTTATCTTTAATATGTTTACCTTTATGAGAATGAGTTACTCATAAAACTAGGATCTGCTGTATTAAGACTGATTTCTAACACAAAAGTGTTAGATGAATAGATAATGAATAAGATGAATTGAAGAATATTTGGGATAATAATTTATGATAAAATTTCTAGTGTCTTCAATGGAATCAAAGCTGAACCTAGAAATGAAAGCACAATGTTTGCTCTCAAAGAAGTGTTTATGATTAAAAATATTTGCCTTACTTATGAGCTGTCCAAATAAAGTTAAATGTATTGCTCCTGCTAGCTTACGATCTCTGGTCCCCCTTCAATTCATGCCTGTGTATATGCTGTGGGACAATGCTGTTCAGTGAGAAAATTCTGTCACATAGCATCACATTTCAGCAACTGGTACACTGCACAGTGGTTAAACTTTCTTTAGGTTTGGCAGGTGGTTCTTTAACACTGAATTCACCAGGAGCCAACCCAACAAAGAAAAGGAGGCATCTAACTTAATCCTCAGATTTTCTGACTTTTTTGGTGATAAAAGACCATTCTGTTGCTGAATACAGAAAAAAAAATCTCATCTATGAGATGGCACTTTATATGAACTAGATCAATATCAAAGTTATTCAAAAAATAGGGAGACTGAGGCACGAAGTCTTGAAGTTGGTGGTTCCGAATTGTTCAGGCAGCTTACAGAAAAAAGCAAATAGGGGAACGCATACTATTGTAAAGTGCCAAGTCAGCAGTTTCAAAAGCAAGCAGTCACCATTCTGAAGGAAAAAAACCCACATTGTCAGTTGTTCGAGATGTTAAAATATGTGGTAGTTCCAGCATTTTGACACAGAGTTTAAGAGATGCTCCTTTCAAATCATCTGAACTCTGGTCCCTTACAGTCATACACACAACCAAAACCTCTAGATGTATTCAAGGTACCGGAGAAATTAGGCTAAGGGTCAGATGAAATTATGAGTTTGGTATTAGTCAATCATTTTTGCCGCTAGAAAGTCCAGACACAGCAGAAATAAATTTTCAAGGTAAAAATATATTTTCAAGGGAAAATATATTCATCTCATTGAGTTTTCTTTCAGGGAGATTTCCACATGCACACAAAAATAGTTTAATGCCATTCTTTAATGATAATGCTTTGGTCTGAGTACTTTTTCCTCTGAGTGTGTATTTTCAGCCTGTGTCTGGTAGGAGTGGATTTTTTTTTTTACCTGCTTTTCTATATTTTTGTAGGTGGATCAGTATGTTACATTTCCTTGCTATAGGTAGCAATATAAATATGTTAAATGACTCCAGTGACAATAATAAAGATCGGAACAAGCGATCATGTCAAAAACCCAATTTAGCGGTTGTGTATTTTATTAAGACTCATTAAATTATTTTTTATAATCAACATACATTAGATTAATTGCATTGTGTGGTTTTGGGGTTTGACAAAAGTTTTCTCTTTCTCCTTCATGTGCATACTCTCTTTCCACTCAGCTCCAGAGGCCATACAGTGTCTTGATCTCAGCTAGGTATACCTCTGAGTCACAAGGCAAAATGAAATATTCAGGTGCATGGGAAATAAAGATTCACCACTAAGAGCTATTATTCTGAAATAATATCTATAGACATATATACTATATGCACTTTGTTAGAGAATCACTAAAAAACTATTTCTCTCTACTTTTCTATCCTTAATGAAAAATTCTACTTTAGAAGTGAATAGAAACAGTGCTAAAACATTTTCCATCCCAAAGAGACACAGGTCTCTCTAAAAAAGCATATATTAATTTCACAGGGATAAGGAAAATGAACCGTAGGTGTTTATACTGCAGTTCTGCATATCCTAATCTTTCATTTCCAGGAATTAAACCTAAAAGTTCCACAAGCAGTGAATATTTCCTACTCCAGGCTTACCAGACTGTGTTGACTTAATTTTTCTTCCTCTTGGCCTCCATCTGTCATTGAAACTTCCTCTAAGCAGCTGAGACCAGATGAGGCTTGTGTGTCACAAGTTCTGCCTACATGCACCAGATGAGAACTCTCCTCTGTTGTAGTGAGCAGCTCAGCAGATGATTTAAGTAATTTATTGACACTCTTTGCATTATAGAGCTTTATAAAAATCACACAATTTCTTTTTATTTTATGTAATTTACAAACCATAATTTAAATACAGTAAAACAATCAAGTTTATTTCTAGTGTAAAGAAAATATGCCAAATTCAGAAGTGGTAAGAAACAAAATAAATTAAATCCATATGTATACATCCAAGGATAAAAAATCTGACATTCACTCAGCTGAAATAGCTGAAGTAGCAGAAGCTTCAGTGGGGCAGCTGAGTCAGACTTTGAGGCAGAGCATCTGGTCTGTAAGAATCAGCATTCCTGGGACAAGACATCTTCAAAGATACAATTTTCAGAGACAGTTAAAAGCCTTTACAAATAGCTATTGTAGAAAGAAAATAGCTCCAGTTGTATTGTAAAAGGGTTGCTTGCAGCTGCTCGTGATATGTAAGTAGATTAAAGATATTTATTAGAATCCAGGACCTCCACAGACCTTCATTTAAGAAAAAATGAGTGGTTTAATATGCTGAACACAGTATTGTAACACTAAGATTTTTGCTAGTTAGACAGTATTAATAGTGAAGAGCTTAGCTTTCTTCCACTATGCTTTTAAACAGGTTCTACAGTTCCTTCTTCTTGGGACACAAGCCCAGATTTTCTAAGGTTAATCAGTGAGAGACAGGTGTCCATGCAACCTTACCATATGTGGTTCAGATCCTTCCTCTTTCTCTGCCTCCTGGAAGGCCTGTGTATTTTCTAACTACTGAAGTTTAGAATGGAGTTCTACACAGTTTGGTGAGTTGATTTTTACTTTTTGTTTACAGCAGTAGTAGACTCCTTCTTTACTTACAATTATGCCTAACACCAGGAAAAAAAAAAAGGCAGCAGTAACAAAAAAATATTGTTGTATGCTAGCCTAGCATGAAGAAACCAGCTTAACGGTATGAATATAATCTCAATTATATTGCACAATAGCATAGTAACACTGGGGATCTCGGACAAGATGCCTGTTAAGAGGGAATAAAACCTTGACTGCAAAGTCAGCACTCTGCTCCAAAGCAGCATACTGGATATCTGACATCTGTGTAGGGTCAGAGCACGTACATCAGTCCTCTCTCACTTTGTAGAACCTTCATTTATACTCTCTCAGAGGCACTGGGTTCACATGTGAGAATCTGTCATTAGTATGAGGGTCATTATGACTTTCTTCTATTTCAATATCTTTCCATAATAATCAACTGCAATATTTTTAATTAAGTTCCTTATCCACTCATTTTATCCCAATTTGCTTTTATGGTATATTGGGCATTTTAAAGGTTGCTATTAACCAAGGATTTTTTGTTTGATCTTCTCTGGCAAGTTGGTGAATATTAAACCAAAGGAATTAATCCTACGCTGATCACACACCTAAAATTACTCCTGTGTTGCCAGTCTTTGTAGCCATCTTTCTTTAATTATAGATAAAACTGTTGTGCATATGTAATAGATAAAGAAACACATATATTATTATACGTAATAGGCTATCATAGTTATACCAAAGATCTATGGAACTCAGTTGGAAAAAAAAATCCCAGTAAAACAGACTCAAAAATATCTTCTTATTTTCAGTCTCTAGCTTCTGATTTTCTGAGCAAATAGGGCTTCTCCAGAAAGGCTTTTTACAATAAGTCTGCAAGAACGGTGAGGAACAGAACAGGTTAAAGAGATGTGTTTCATTCTTATTTTATCTTGATTTGGTTGCTATCTAAATAAATGCTTTGGGAGTTCAGCCCAGTTTGGGCTCTTCAGTAGTGTTTATGAAACTCTGAAAATGGTGGCTCCAACCAGGGCTTCTGTCTCTCTTCATACAGAGCTGGGTAGCTGATATTCAGCTAGAAGTTTAGTTCCTGGGACCTTCAGCCCTTGGTTCAGCACCTCAGAGTGACAGGGGCTGAAGTGTTCAGACGAGCCTCTTATCAGAGGCTGAGAGGATTCATACGAAATATTTTGCAGTAAATTAGCTGTAGTTTTATTACAAATAGCTATTCCACCCTAAATATATCCTATTGTTTCTACTTAAATTATATGGAACAAAAATTAAAGCATATTAAAACACTGTGACTTCCTTCATTGAGAACTAAATGACCTTTCTTCACTAGCTCAAGGAGGATTAAGATAAAATTGCCTAAGACCACTCTATATCTGAATTAAAGTATCCGTACAAGCTTTAATGCCCTGTAGACAGTTTTTGATGGTTAATTTAAGTTCTCCTGAATGTCCTGTGACTTTTTGATATTAATGGGCTTGGTCCCCTATTACAAACCTCTTAATAAACTGCCATGATTTACCAAGGTACTTAAATATGTGGTCAATTTAAAGCACATAAGTGAGTCCATTCATTACAATGACACTTCACTTGCCCTTTAAGTTAAACATATGCTTTCTGAATTGTAGCCTGAAAGTGAGTCTGTTCACAAAAGATGTTTTGGGGACATCATAGTTCCCAATCTTGCAAGGTGCTGATCACTCTATATTCCTAACCATCACAAGAGCAATAGCAGATCCTCAAAATTTCTTAAAAGTCCTCAGCACCTTGCATCATCAGCAAAATTAAGGCCTGATTTATATGTGTCTGCCTGCCTTCACAGTTTGAGGCAATTTTGTGCTTACAAATCACTGACCTGAATTATGCACCTAAAGTGAATGTGAGCACAAATATTAGCTGTTATCTAATCACCCAAAGAATATTTGCACCTGTTATAAATTATGCATGCAAAAATTCAAGCTCAACTATTTGTATATGCAAAGTTAAGTACACAGAAAGACCGTTTCTTAAAATCTAGGACAAGATGTTAAACTCACTATAATTTATGCAACAAGTACTGACTTACTAGAATATTTAATATTTTATGTCTGGGCAAGAGCATATGCTTAAAAGTGGTAAAATATGGATTAATACAAGATTCTTCACAAAAGAACAGAATAAACTTTCTTGCCTGAACTTGGAACATTTTGAATTTATTTGGCAAATTTACTCAAAGAAGACAGTAGACTGTCAATAGAGAGGAAATTTTTTTGTAATTGTGTGTGCAAATAATTATATTTAAAAATAAGATCTTTAAAATGTCTTTTCTATCTAAGCGTGAGGAAAAGAGTCATAAATCTTTAAGAAAGCAAAACACTGAAAAGAAGCAGAAAACGTCCCTCAACTAAGGTACAGAAATTTCCAAGAGAAAGAACATTTACTAATATGAGTTTGGTCTTCTGTCTTGTCTACCTGCTACTGCAAAAGGACAGTTATTATGGCATGAAACTGCCAGGGAAGTGAGAATAATGCCTATTACTAGATAAGACAAGGGAAAATAAGTCTCTAGGACCTCATATTTTGACAGTTCAGAAGGAGAGAACAAAAGGGAAAAAGAACTGAACAAATAGGGGAGGTGGAGACTTACCAGAAATCCTACACAGTCACTCCAAAATAAAGCTATGCTTACAAAAAAAAAAAAAAACCAAAAAAAAACAAAAAAACCCAAGCAAAAAGGAAAAAAAAAACCCGCAAAAAAGAAAAAAAATACCCACAAAAAACAAAACCAACCAACCAACCAACCAAAAAAAACCAGCAACAAACAGGGATTCCACACTTCTCAAGCCATGTGGCTGAATCACTGGTGTCCTGCTTTTGCATCCCATTCAGCTCCCTGCTACAAGTGTGCAGCAAAAGGCTCTTAGTCTAAGTAACATGATGTAATTTCAGTAGTTGGAATCAATCTGGCCATTCAATTTCTGTTAATGACTAAGTAAAGAACAGTATCAAGGAAACAGTTCACTTCATTATATTCAGTCCGAAAATAGGGCTTTGACTTCAGACACGAGAGGCATAGCTGAGCAAACACAACCCAGATTCACAATTTTCTGTGTTATGAATTTTGTTTTCCTTGATGCACAGTGAGCAATCTTAGTTCTTTTAGAACATCTATTTAGTGACTTAAAACCACAGTTAAAAATATTGCAGTAAAAATATTTTTAATTATTTGCAAAAAACTGACCATCAGAAAAAGCAGTCACTATTTTAAACTTTTGTTATGGGTTCAGCTTCCCCCCACCACCACCCCTCCCCACACAGAGTCTCATGTTATGCCGGGAAAGAGAGAAAAGACAGGGGAGGAGAGACAGGGCTCCTTACTGGATCTGACCAATGAGGTTATTCCATACCACAGCATGTCATGCCCAGGAGGTAGGATTCGGGGGCGGGGCTCATGCGGCACGCGGTCTGGGGAGCGGCGCGGGGTCTCTGGAGCGGCGTGCGGTCTCTCGGCTCAGTCAGGTGGCGAAACAGTTGTATCCTCTCCCTTTGTATTTACTTTGTCATTGTTATTGTTATCGGTGGTGGCAGTAGTGATTTGTATTGTATCTTAGTTACTGGACTGTTCTTATCTCAACCCGTGGGAGTTACATTTTCTTTGGTTCCTCTCCCCATTTCCCCCCATGGGGGGGGGGGGGGGGGGGGAAATGAGGGAGAAGTGAAATTCACAGCTTAAACCACGACAGTTCTTTTTGGCGCCCAAGGTGGGGCACTTAAGGGTTGAGATAAAGGGCAAGGATTAATAGTCACTCGTCACAATGCTGATTTACTGGCTATCAAAGTTGTTGCTCTGGTTCTCACAGGTTCAGTGTATGATACTTTACTTACAGCCGGTTCTTCTTATCTTAACGTTTTTCAGATCTGGGTTTTGGGTTAAGATTCTTGTTACATTATACTGTATTGCCCTGATTGTTAATACAATAGACTCAGTGATCATGAAACTGACCCCGTTTGTGTTTCCAGTGTGGCCACCAACTCTATACTTTGGGAGGTATATAATGGAAGTTCTTAGCAATTACACGTCTCTTTCCACCTCCTCGGGTGGTCAGCCTGGGAAGAAGACATTCTTTTGTGCTCCCAGCGCCCCCACCAGGCCGTTTACAACACTATTTGAGAATTCGGAAGGTTTTGAATGGCCTTTAGATACCCTTGAGATCTGCCTGCTGGTGGTGACGGGAATTATCCTGTTGGCACACATACTGAATATGTTGTACTCACAGCTATTTAGTCTGGTCCGGAGAGTTAAGCAGAGTGGGGTGTGGACCATGTCTGGGGTTAGACCACAATCTAGGATGGCCGAGAGATTTTCCCCAAGGCTGGACAGTCATGAGTGGCAGGGTGTGTGGGATAGTATGGGCAAGTATCTAGGCCAGTGGGCCCCTCCAGTGCTTTGGAACTTCACCAGTGAACAAATGCAAAACCCAGAAAAATTATTAAAACATTTAAAGGAGGTGTGTGATCATTCTGGTCACACCAGAGATGGACAAATCATGGCAACGTGCTGGGGCTTGGCTTATGCTTACAGAGCCCTGTTTAACACTGTCCAGCATCTTCAAAAGGAAAAAAACGTCTCTGGATCTGAGGGCGGAGTAATGGACAGCGCAGTTAATCCAGCTCCAAGTACAGCAGCTACATCACCACCAGGGACAGGTACAGCCATGACTCAAACCCCAGTGACAAGTACAGCAGCTACCCAAACCACAGTAATAATCACTGCAGCTAAACCAGAGGACCAACTCATACTAATATCGGTTGCCCCTGTACACAAGAGGAAAAACAAAGTAGAGGCAGGAAAGATGACACAAGACAAAGAAATGTCACCACCTGGGACAGCATCTGACCAGGAGTTATTACCACATGATGAAGAAGAAGAAGCAAAGGAAGAGGTGACTTCTCGATCTCGGACCTCAACCGAGCTACAGAATATGCGAAAAGACTTTACCCCTCAGCCAGGGGAGCACATCGTCACCTGGCTGCTCCGATGCTGGGACAATGGGGCCGACGGTCATGAACTAGAAGGTAGTGAAGCCAAACAGCTGGGATCACTTGCCAGGGAAGGGGGAATTGACAAAGCAATTGCAAGAGAGAAAAAGTCCCTCAGCCTTTGGAAGCGGCTCTTGGCAGCTGTGAAAGATAGGTTTCCATACAAGGATGATGTTATGAGTCGTTCGGCCAAGTGGACTACTCTAGAGAAAGGCATCCAGTCTCTGAGAGAATCAGCCATTGCAGAGATGATCTACACTATCAAGCCGAATGTTGGGGATATACCCATAGATCCAGATGAAGTCGAATGTACACGACCCATGTGGCGGAAATTTACACGGAATGCACCCTCATCATATGCCCATTCATTGGCAACAGTAAACTGGAATGACGCAATACCACCAACAGTGGATGAAATGATTCATGAACTCCCAAGAGTTTGAAGACAATCTCACCCCTTCCATCATCTCAGCTGTGGAAAAACTGTCCCAGAACCTCCAACAATTGAGAGACGATCTATCCAGCTCCTCACGTGTACCAATACACGTCTCAGCTATTAACAGAAGGCGTCCCACTGTTCGAGAGAGAAGATATAGAAGTTATACACCACGGGCCACCCTATGGTTTTACCTGCAGGATCATGGAGAAGATATGATGGAGTGGGATGGAAAGCCTACTTCAGTTTTGGAGGAGCGGGTGCGAGAACTGAAAAAGAGAGCAAAGGTCAAGTCTGATCACCCCATGAAGGCTGCGGCTTCAGTTTCTGGTGAGCAGGTTCCCAGATGGAGTGGAAGAGCAGATTTTACCTCAGCTCCTGTGATGAAGAAGAATAATCCATCTCTACAAGACGTGAGTGACCAATGTGATGACTACTAGAGGGGCCCCACCTCCAGCCAGGTGGAGGTAGGGGACAATCGAACTTATTGGACTGTATGGATCAGATGGCCTGGCACATCAGTCCCACAGAAGTATAAGGCTCTAGTAGATACCGGTGCACAGTGTACTCTGATGCCATCAAGCTGTCAAGGGGTGGAACCTATTTCTATTTCTGGAGTGACAGGAGGATCCCAAGAGCTGACTCTGCTGGAGGCTGAAATCAGCCTGACTGGGAGGGAATGGCAAAACCACCCCATTGTGACTGGTCCAGAGGCTCCATGTATCCTTGGCATAGATTACCTCAGAAGAGGGTACTTCAGAGACCCAAAAGGGTACCGATGGGCTTTCAGTATTGCTGCTTTGGAGACAGAGGAAGTGGAGCAGCTGTCCACCTTGCCTGGTCTCTCAGAGGATCCTTCTGCTGTGGGCTTGCTGAAGGTCGAAGAACAACAAGTGCCAGACGCGACCGCAACAGTGCACCGGCGGCAGTATCGCACCAACCGAGACTCCCCGATTCCCATCCATAAGCTGATCCGTAGATTAGAGAGTCAAGGAGTGATCAGTAGGACCCACTCACCCTTTAATAGCCCCATATGGCCAGTGCGAAAGTCTAATGGAGAGTGAAGACTAACAGTAGACTATCGTGGCCTGAACGAAGTTACCCCATCCTTGAGTGCTGCCGTACCGGACATGCTAGAGCTTCAGTATGAACTGGAGTCAAAGGCAGCCAAGTGGTATGCCACGACTGACATTGCCAATGCTTTTTTCTCAATTCCTCTGGCAGCAGAGTGCAGGCCACAGTTCGCTTTTACTTGGAGGGGCGCCCAGTACACTTGGAACTGACTGCCCCAGGGGTGGAAACACAGCCCTACCATCTGCCATGGACTGATCCAGACTGCGCTGGTACAGGGGCAAGCTCCAGAACACCTGCAATACATCGATGACATCATTGTGTGGGGTAATACAGCAGAAGAAGTCTTTGAGAAAGGGAGGAAAATAATCCAAATCCTGCTGACAGCCGGTTTTGCCATAAAACGGAGTAAGGTCAAGGGACCTGCACAGGAGATTCAATTTTGGGGAACAAAATGGCAAAATGGACGCCGCCAGATCCCCACAGATGTGATCAACAAGATAACAGCAACGTCGCCACCAACTAATAAGAAAGAAACACAAGCTTTCTTGGGTGATGATGGGTTCTGGAGGATGCACATCCCGAATTACAGCTTGATTGTAAGCCCTCTCTATTATGTAACCCGGAAGAAAAATGATTTTAAATGGGGCCCTGAGCAACAACAAGCCTTTGAGCAACTTAAACGTGAGATAGTTCGTGCAGTAGCCCTCGGACCAGTCCGGACTGGGACAGATGTTAAAAATGTACTGTACACCGCAGCTGGGGAGAACGGTCCTACCTGGAGCCTCTGGCAGAAAGCTCCAGGGGAAACTCGAGGTCGACCCCTCGGCTTTTGGAGTCGGGGATACAAAGGATCTGAGGCCAGCTACACCCCAACTGAAAAAGAGATATTGGCAGCCTATGAAGGGGTTCGAGCTGCTTCGGAAGTGATTGGCACTGAAGCACAGCTCCTCCTGGCACCCCGGTTGCCCATGCTGGGCTGGATGTTCAAAGGCAGGGTCTCCTCTACACATCATGCAACTGATGCTACATGGAGTAAGTGGGCTGCACTAATTACACAACGAGCTCGAATAGGAAATCCCAGCCGCCCGGGAATTCTAGAAGTTATCATGGACTGGCCAGAGGGTAAAGATTCTGGAAGGTCACCAGAGGAGGAAGGAGTGATGCGTGCTGAAGAGGCCCCACCATATAATGAACTGTCAGAAAGTGAAAAGCAATAGGCCTTATTTACTGATGGGTCTTGTCGCATTGTGGGAAAGCACCGTAGATGGAAGGCAGCAGTATGGAGTCCTCAACGACAAGTTGCAGAAACTGCTGAAGGGGAGGGTGAATCGAGTCAGTTTGCAGAAGTGAAAACCATCCAGCTGGCCTTGGACACTGCTGAACGAGAAAAGTGGCCAGTACTTTATGTCTATACTGACTCATGGGTGGTGGCGAATGCCCTGTGGGGGTGGTTGCAGCAATGGAAGCAGAGCAACTGGCAACACAGAGGTAAACCCATCTGGGCTGCTGCATTGTGGCAAGACATTGCTGCCCGAGTGCAAACCTGGTGGTCAAAGTACGCCACGTAGATGCTCATGTACCCAAGAGTCAGGCTACTGAGGAACACCAGAACAACCAACAAGTGGATCAAGCTGCTAAAATTGAAGTGGCTCAGATGGACTTAGATTGGCAACATAAGGGTGAATTATTTTTGGCCCGATGGGCCCACGACACTTCAGACCATCAGGGCAGAGATGCAACATACAGATGGGCTCGTGATCGAGGGGTGGACTTGACAATGGATACTATTGCCCAGGTTATTCATGACTGTGAAACATGCGCTGCAATTAAGCAGGCTAAACGGTTAAAGCCTCTTTGGTATGGGGGACGATGGCTGAAGTACAAATATGGGGAGGCTTGGCAGATTGATTATATTACACTCTCACCAACCCGCCAAGGCAAGCGTCATGTGCTTACCATGGTGGAAGCAACCACCGGATGGTTGGAAACATACGCTGTGCCCCACGCCACTGCCCAGAACACTATCCTGGGCCTTGAGAAACAGATTTTGTGGCAACACTGGCACCCCAGAGAGAATTGAGTCAGACAATAGGACTCATTTCTGGAACAGCCTGATAGATACTTGGGCCAAAGAGCATGGCATTGAATGGGTATATCACATCCCCTACCATGCACCAGCCTCTGGGAAAATCAAACGGTACAATGGGCTATTAAAAACTACACTGAGAGCAATGGGTGGTGGGACTTTCAAACATTGGGATACACATTTACCAAAGGCCGCCTGGTTGGTCAACACCAGAGGATCTGCCAACAGAGCTGGTCCAGCCCAGTCAGAACTTCTACATACTGTAGAGGGGGACAACGTTCCTGTGGTGCACATAAAGAATTTGCTGGGGAAGACAGTCTGGGTTATTCCTGCTTCAGGTAAAGGCAAACCCACTGGTAGGATTGCTTTTGCTCAGGGACCCGGATATACTTGGTGGGTAATGCGGGAAGATGGGGAAGTCCGATGTGTACCTCAAGGAGATTTGATTTTAGGAGAAAACAGCCAATGAACTCAATTGCATGCTGTTGCCTGCTATGTAATTTGTTTTTTTATAGCCCATCAACTAGATGTCTTCAAGTCATCCACGAACTGGCCCTCAGGCCATCATCCCAACAAAGAACGAACTTTGATGAAACCGGACGAGTTCTGCAGTAAAGGAACAATCAGCACCAACAGGCAACGATCCAACACTGCACACAGCCTCCCCTGCTCTGAAAGACTGTTACAAAAGATGGAGCCTGACATCACGGACTGGATGGACTCAGCAGCTTTATAGGGATTGGTCCATGCACGAAGGGATTATATCTCTCCATCTGTGTGTGTGTGTGGATGTATATATATATGTGTATGTGATAGCATATTGAAAATGTGGGATCTGAGCATGATGTGAATGGTATGGAATAAGGGGTGGGTTGTCATGGGTTCATTTTTTTTTTTCTAGTCTCATGCTATGCCGGGGAGGAGGCAGAGACAGGGTGCCTGACCCGGGCTGATCAATGAGGTTATTCCATGCCACAGCACGTCATGCCCAGGATGTGGAATACGGGGGGGGGGGGGAGGAACAGGGAAGTGTGTGGTTTGGGGGCGGGCTCTCTCTGGGGTTTTCCCGTGCGGTCTCTCGGCTCGGTCAGGTGGCGAAACGGTTGTATCCTCTCCCTTTGTATTTACTTTGTCATTATTATTGTTATTGATGGTGGCAGTAGTGATTTGTATTGTACCTTAGTTACTGGACTGTTCTTATCTCAACCCGTGGAAGTTACATTTTCTTTGGTTCTTCTCCCCATTTCCCCCCCATCGGAGGGGGGGGGGTGGGGGGAAAGGAGGGAGAAGTGATATTTACGGCTTAACCCACAACAAGCAGTCAAGACGGTTGAGATGGCTTAATGAAAATACTGCTGACATCTCTCCCTGGAAGTAAGAAGCATCAGTTTCAGAATATATGGTAAAAGCTTGCGGACCCTTTTTTTTGGTAGGCCTTGATTATATTTCTGTGACAGTGTAAGCACTAAAGGGAGTTTTTAATAAGTTTTGTTAATAAGCAAAATAGGCAACTAACACTTGTTACTCATATTTCCAACTCCGTACTCTTCAGGTTTTCCCATTCCATTTTATTATGGAAAACTGTTTTTCCTATCAATTTTTGTAGGAAACTATTACATGAATGATCACATTGAAGTTAAGTTGAATGTTGCTAATGCCTGGGAATGGATGGGTTTTGAGAAGGAAGAGCAAGCCATGGATGGGTTTTGAGAAGGAAGAGCAAGCCATGGATGGGTTTTGAGAAGGAGGAGCAAGCCTAACTATTAATTTTTACTTGAAATCTGTAGTGACAGTTCCAAGCATGGGTGTGTAAAGGATAAAATTCTCAAAAACCTGTTTACAAATTACAAGTTCCAATAAGTTCTAATTTCTAGCTTTCTGATGAATCTCTTTCAAATATTGATATTTCTTTTGCTCATGATTTTGACATTTGCAAAATTATTATTTTATTTACATTTCATAACTGGTTCTTGTAAAAACCTTTATTTGTAAAATGAAACAAAGGGAAGCCCTAGCGGAAATACATTAAGCTTTGTTCCCTTTGCTTAGTGTCCTATGTATTATTTCTGAATACACATTATCTGTTGTTATATTTGTCTTTGTATTTGACTCCAGGCATTCTCTAAGTTAAGGAAGAAAAATTTGTTGGCTTTTTTAGCCTGCAGCTTTATAGGATGCTGCAAGAAGAACCAAAGACAAATCACCTAGAAGTGGAAGGATCAGTTGATGGGAAGGGAATAGCTTATCTTCCACATTATCACAGACTCCCTCATTAAGCATGCTGTGGGAGAGCTGGCAGGCTGTGATGGATCAGCAGGCTCTATCATACCAAGCTGCATGGGAAATCCAGTCACTGCTGTGGTTATCATCAGCATCCACTAGATAATGTAGAGCAGGAAACAGCACAATACCATTCATCCTACATAGCCTGCAACAGCACCTCGGATTCAAATGTGCTGCTTGCTAAAGTCAGCCAACATTGACGGAGTGGAACCGAAGTGGGGCACCCAGGAAGTGAAGCCTTTCAGAAGTAAGAACTAGTAGTAAGAACAGCATTTATAATTAATAGTGTAATTCCAGTTTCTGAAGCCTTCTGCTATTTTTGCTGCACCCATGGCATAGTATTGGGTGCCTAGGAGAATATATTTTGGCCAGATCTGTGCTTGCATCTGGTTCATGACATGACCATTGAAAAAGTTATGTTAAAGTATCTAGCATGCTGACGTAGTAGAAGCAAGAGTGAAGGGGATAGATCAACTTGTACCAGTTTAAGCAGAATCACTATCAAATTAAAAGGTAACAGTGTCCTCCACCTGTACAAAAGTCCAAGGGTGTAAACTGTCCAGTTACTCAGTTATCAGCTGTGGTATAGAATTGATATCACTACCTCCTGTTCCATTTGTGCTCAGCATGTGTGGAAAGAAGAGAGATTTTTAGCTCTGATACCTTGCAGAGCAAGACAAAAAAGTCCCACAGAAGACACAAGCCAGCAAATCCTTCAGTGTTGATGCTTCTTTTGCTCAGTTATTAACATCACCAGTAGCTTAATCCTAAAGTTACAGAGCACAGTTTTGGCAGTTCAGTTGTCAAGGAGAGAGAAATATTAACTAGCTTGATCACTGGCAGCAATTACTTCATAGTATTTTTTTTTTTCTGAAAATTCATAAGGAAAAGGTGTAAGGATTATGTTATTTAAAACTGAATATAGTAAACTGAGCTAATAAAATTAAATTAATGGTAGAATAATAGAATCAGAATAGTTTTGGTTGGAAGGGACCTAAAAGCTCATAAGTTATGAGAAACTGTTTATTGAAAATATTACTGCCCGTAATTTGATGAAAATGTTCCAGTCTCATTAAGTTTGGGGTAATGCAAATTAGAATAATAATGCAATTTATTTGTGAAACTTCAGATATGCTTGATTTAATTTATTAGAAAGAAAAAATATAATCAGAACTTGTTCTAGGACTTGTGTAGATTTTTCTAATTTGATCTGGAAGTCTAGGCAGTAAGTAGAATTACAAAATGGAGGTGGGGAGAGGGAGAAGCACACACTTTATTGGGTGAAATAGCATAAGTAAATTGAAAAAAAAATAATCCTACTGGCATATCTTCCAGAAGCTTCATGAAATGACACAATTAATTTTAAAGGTAAATCACTTGCAAATACAACAATCAGTTTAAGGTAACTGAATGTTCAGTGTTTCACTTTACTGAAGACTCCTTCCTCAAACTTTCTAGAAGGATGCGCCAGCTTGGGACAGACTATTGTTTTAGGTAACACCAAGTTATATGGTGAATCAGAGAGCACACAGAAGGATGACTACAAGCAAGCTTCTTACAATCTTCTAAATTGATTAAAATAACAATCAAATCTGATAATCTTTGCATATATGTTCTCTTCGGCTTCAGAATAAATTGTCAGGGAATATGTTTATACTAGTATTTTGCAGCAGATTACCCAGCCAGCTTCTAATATCCCACAGTTTTAACTTTATTTCCATTGCACAAACCTAAAGCACTACATTTTATCTTTTTTTAAAGTTAGTACTGGAATTGATGCAGTTATCACATTTTCATTCTCATGGAAACTGACAGTGGTAAAAAAGGAAAAAGACTTATAGTTTACTACTTTCTTATTTTACCTACTTTCATACCATATTCAGACTTCTGCTGGTGGAAAAAAAAAAAAAATACATTTGGAAAGTCATTCAGAAACAAGCAGTTCCCAGCATTCACACACACATACAAACATATGCATATATAAAAATATAGATAATGTTCCTTTTGCTAGAAGATTGTTAGTATCATGGAGCTGTTTATTGCAAAATGCTATACTGATTTTAGGGTGAGCTCACAAAAACGTTAAGCCAATTCTGAAATTTATGACAGCTAAGCCAACAAGATGAGAATTTATAACAGTGTAATTAATATGGGGCACCTTTTGTACAGGACTGATATTTTGATTTCTTAGGTCCTGGAAAAATTTTCTGAAAAGTGTAGAGATCTTTCCTTTAGTTTTGCTATGCCCTTAATGAAACATCTCATAGTTTTTATGATAATTTTTTGTCTGTGATCTTGAAAACCACTGACATGCTTTATTTAATAAATAAAGAAAAACGTGATTCTCTCAGTTCTTGTCCAGCATGACAGGACAAAGCAGCACAAACACTGGGCAAGAGGAAGATTATTATGAAGTAATGCAAAATGGATCAGGAGAGTTTCATTGTTCAAGATGGATGAAATGTTAAAAGTGAATCAATAGTTTAAATAACGAAAACTAAAGCATGTTCAAAAATCTTTGTTTTACTGGTTTGTTGTGACTAATGCAAGTAAGGACTTGCTGAAATGTATACCTCTATCTTGATTGCACTCCTTTAAATTAAAAATACTGCTGCTGGTGTCAAAAGAAAAATGATGGCTAGACAGACTCTGCCAGAGAAGAAGTAAAGCTCTAAATTCAAGCTGAAATTAATAGTCTTTAAGTGAGACTGTATTTTTTGTCAGAGCCGTTTGTTGGAAATGTGATTCAAAATTCAATTGAAGAAAAGGTGCTTTCTTTCCGAAAAGGAGAGATTTATATTTCTTAATTGACGAAAAGTAAAAAATAAAAAATCTTGTTCCCAGGGAAAGGCATCAAATTTATTCAGAAAAAGAGGATCATAAATTTATAGTCTCCTAATAAATCACTAGATTGAAAGCCAAAGCTTTCTTAATATCCATTTCAATTTAATTCTTTTCTTCCCCAGCTACTTTCTGTTTTGCTCATCATCAGGAAATTTAAAAAGATGCCCTTTTGGCTCAAGGTTTTATAACATCATGTCCTTGGAAAATATACTCTGCGACAGATTTTGGCAGAACAAGTGACAGGAGTCTATGCAAAAGATGAATATCTAACATCAGATGCAAAAACTGTTGCATTGCCCATACAGCTGCAACTGTCCAGCAACAAGCAGAGTTAAGTGATTTAGTAAAAGGAGGGATGACTTTTGAAAGAGAAAGTAACCATCATCTATCAAAAAATCCGCAAGCTAAAGTATAACCCAAAACTTTCTGATTAACATTTAGTTAGACACTTTTTTTGATGTCTTAAATATATGGTTGTGATATTTAAAGGCTACACACATAGCTTGTTTCCTAGGACTAGAACAGCCTGAAGACAGTAAACAAGCCTGCTCTTCTGTTAAAATAGTCTCCAAGCTCAGAAATGTCCAAAAGAGATTAAGTGGCTATGATTGATGCTCTGATTGTCCCTACTCGGCAGGCAAAACTCACTGCATCAGCTGCTGGAACCAGCCCTTTCTCTAAAGACTGGAGATGGGCAAAAACCTCAGGCAGACATGGGTTAGGGAGTGGTACAGCCTGCCAGAAAAATATTCTTCCTTCTGTGCCCGGAAGATCATAGTGCCTTTTTCAATTAATTATGAGAAAACAGAATCACCAGTGCTCCTCTGCCTTTCCTGCTGTGTAATCCCACCATAATCCCACTTTTTACCAGTGGCACATGGGCAATGCAAAACAACAGCAGGCAGCTTTGGTTTTTAAATACCATCTTCCATTTAACTGCAGCTTACCATTCTTGGGCATCACTGCCAAATGAATGCTCCCTGGGATATGGATACATGCCATATTCATATACTTCATCATACAGTGGAGATGTTTCACTTGCACTCTAGTCTTCCTGATATGCTTTTCTCTTCTAAGGAGATTTCACCACAGGTAAAATGCCTTCCCTCCAACAAGCTCAGCTTTGTTTTTTTCCCTACTGATCCCTGCTATTGAGGGATAACATCAACTCTCAAGAGCTGGTGCTGCTTTAAAAAAGTAATAATTCAGGCACTGAGCATGGAACTTCACACATTCAGAGACAGACCTACTGTAAACATATGGGAGGTATTACATTAAATCAATCCCTTCCCTATAATTTCTCTATTAAATGCTTACTTATAAACCTATCATAACAAAAACGTCTACTGAGGTATAAAAAAAAAAATATGTTTGGGTCATAAGCGATATCTAGTATGCCTTATTAAGATAAGGTAATCCCTTACACTGTTCTTGTCACCAAAGTATCACAAAGGTACTGAGAAAAACTGCAGGAAAGAGTTTGGTATAGATTTCCAGGCCCCCACAAGATTGTATCAGGTGCTTCTCTTCTTTTCCTGTTGAGTTGTCCAGAATATCCTCTTAGTAAAGCTGTCCAATTTCTGCTCATGTTGCATTTGTCTGGGCCTAGAATGACTAGATTCTTCTTCCTCATCACTAGCTGCAGAGTGCATTCCTGCAGCCCCAGACAATAATCTCTTTTTGCTTTTTTTTCTCTCCTCATTGGTTATAAGAATATCAGAGATGATTTTTGAGGCTAGTAATTAATGCTTCTCAGTGTGGGAAAGCCAGTAGTATACTCTTTCTCTTAATAGAATTTTTCCTCTTTTGAATTTTCTCTCTTTTGAAACATATAATTATGTGTAATGTAATATAATGATATGAGGTTCAACAAGGCAAAGTGCTGGGTCTTGCACTTGACCCACAACAACCTCATGCAATGCTACAGGCTTGGGGAAGAGTGGCTGGAAAACTGCTTGGTGGAATGGGACCTGGCGGTTCTGACTGATGGACATGATTCAGCTTGTGCCCAGGCAGCCAAGAAGGCCAGCAGTATCCTGGCCTGAATCAGAAATAGCACAGCCAGCAGGGCCAGGGCAGTGATCATCTCCCTGTATCCACCACTAGTGGGGCTACACCACAAACACGGTGTTCAGTTTTGGCCTCTCACCGCAATAAAGACATTGAGGTGCTGGAGTGGGTTGAGTAAAGGGCAACAAAGCTGGTGAAGGGTCTACAGAACAAGTCTTATGAGGAATGGCTGAGGGAACTGAGGTTGTTTTGTCTGGAGAAGGGAAGGCTCAGAAGGGACCTTATCTCTCTCTAGAACTACCTGAAAAGAGACTATAGTGGGGTGTTGGTTGGTCTCTTCCAAGTTACAAGCAACGTGACAAGAAGTAAGAGCCTCAAGCTGTGCAAGGGGTGGTTTAGACTGGATATTAGGAAAAAGTTCTTCACAGAGAGGGTGATAAGTCACTGGATCAGGCTTCCCAGGGAAGAGGTGGAAGTGTTCAAATAATGTGTAGATGTGGCCCCCAGTGATATGGTTTAGTGGTGGTCTTGGCAGTCCTGGGGTGGTGGTTGGACTTGGTGATCTTAAAAGTCTTTTCCAAAACTGATTCTGTGATTCTATAGTATAATACGTAGGGGCAAACAGATGCTTGTGGGCTAGCTGCCAAACAAGAATACAGGAAAATATGCAAATAGAAAAAGAATGTGTAAAATAACAACAAAGCAGGTAAAGCAAGTAGGAAAAATGCTCAAAGAAACCAAAGGCATCCACAGAAACAAGACATTAACTTGGAGAAACAAAACAAATCCCAGTTCCTGAAACAATATGAATTATGTCAGGAGTAGATGAGATCACTTTCATTCTGTTAAGGGAGGTAAGGAGCGTAAATCCATCAGTGATGAGGATGGACAGATGAGAAAGAAAGGTTAATTTTAACTTTCTTCCTGAAAGAGCTTTCAAACCAAATCACTTTTACCTTGGCTAAGAACATCAAAGACTAGGCATCAGCAGTACGTGGCATCAGCTCCATGGTGTTATGTGTTGCAATACTGTGTTATCCTATAGTTAGAAGTACTGCAGGAAAAGATTGTTAAGGAATAATTGTCTGAATATCCAGTGATAATGACTGATAATGAGTAAGATCTCCCCATTGGCAAAATGTGCTGCTAATGAATTTCAATATGGAAAAGTGTTGCTCTGAAGATTTTTAAACACCCACTACTGTGGTCTCTAATTCACTGCATATTCCTATATATACACCCAGTTGCAAGTCTTTTAAAACATTTGGAGCTGTTCAACAGTATTAGACTTTTAAGAGAATTCTATTATCTTTATTTTTGCAGATTTTGATGACTGTAGAGCGATTGCCATTTTGACCAACAGTAGGATGTGAATTAGAAAACTTTCAGATCTAGAAGTATGAACATGAATAGCTTGCTTTACTGTGCTAGGACCTAGTGCTAAGCTCATATTCTTTGTAAATCTACCAAAGAAGGGGACATAGCATACACAAGAGGGAATTAAAATTATACTGTTCTTAACTCTGCTAATGATCTGCTACAAGGTTTGATTTCATTCATTTTACTTCTCATTATTTGTAAAACAGGCTTATTTAATCCATAAAAAACAGTACTTTCCTTAGTCTGCATTAAAGATATTATTTTTTTTAGTCAAAAATTGTATTTTGATCTGTGATCTGCTTCAGATCATCAGGTATAGAAGCCTACCAGTGGCTGTTTCTGAAAGAATCCCCAAATGTTTTACAAGCATAAAGTTGTACCATAATAATTCATTAATTCAAAATCTGAAATACTGTCTAGTAAAACACGGTGCTTACATAATGATGCATAACATTTCTGCAGAGTAACTTAGGTTAGTCAGAAAATAGACACAGAATGAATATTTCCTTATCACTTCATCAGGAAATATGAAAAGTGGTGGCTTAAATGGTTGGATCAACATGGTATTGTCAGTCAATCTGTACTATCTACACTATACTATATTCTGAATTTACAGATATATTTGCTACTGATAGTGATAGGACTAAGCCCTAAAAGAAGACAAAAACACCTACTCAATTTTGTCTTCATGTTTGGAAGGCTAAAACAATTCTGAAGATGAAATAACAAATTACAAGAATTCCCATAGAAAATTCAAGTCCATTTTAAACTTCTTAATTTTACAAACACTTGGTATACAGTCTTTCACAAAGTAAAAACTGTCTTTCATTAAGATTAATTACCACATGGTAAACTGACTGATCATTTCCCCACACTCCTTGGCCTCGCTGAATTGAGATTTTTCTCATCAGGCTGGTAATGAAGCTATGGAAAAGGACAGCAGGCAGACCACCTGTTACTGCACTGACAATGAGCAAGCTGAAAGATTATATTTCATAGAATTAAAGAATAGTTAGGGTTGGAAAGGACCTTAAGGTCATCTAGTTCCAACCCCCCTGCCATGGGCAGGGACACCTCACACTAAACCATGCCACACAAGGCTCTGTCCAACCTGGCCTTGAACACTGTCAGCGATGGAACATTCATAACTTCCCTGGGCAACACATTCCAGTGTCTCACCACCATTCTTCCTTATATCCAATCTAAACTTCTCCTGTTTAAGTTTGAACGCATTACCCCTTGTCCTCTCACTACAGTCCCTCATGAAGAGTCCCTCCCCAGCATCCCTATAGCCCCCCTTCAGATACTGGAGGGCTGCTATGAGGTCTCTACACAGCCTTCTCTTCTCCTAGGATGAACAGCCCCAACTTTCTCAGCCTATCTTCATACGGGAGGTGCTCCAGTCCCCTGAACATCCTCATGGCCCTCCTGTGGACTTGTTCCAGCAGTTCCATGTCCTTTTTATGTTGAGGACACCAGAACTGCACACAATACTCCAAGTGAGGTCTCACAAGAGCTGAGTAGAGGGGCAGGATCACCTCCATCGATCTGCTGGTCACGCTCCTCTTGATGCAGCACAGGATGCGATTGGCTTTCTGGGGTGTGAGCACACACTGAAGCCGGCTCATGTTCATTTTCTCATCAACCAACACCCCCAAGCCCTTCTCCACAGGGCTGCTCTGAATCTCTTCTCTGCCCAGCCTGTATGTGTGCCTGGGATGGCTCCCACCCAGCTCTAGGACCTTGCACTTGGCATGGTTAAACTTCATCAGGTTGGCATCAGCCCACCTCACAAGCATGTCAAGATCCCTCTGGATGGCATCCCTTCCCTTCAGCATATCAACCGAACCACACAGCTTGGTGTCATTGGCAAACTTGTTGAGGGCACACTTAATCCCACTGTCCATTTCACCAACAAAGATGTTGAACAAGACCAGTCCCAGCCCCGATCCCTGAGGGACACCACTTGTTACTGGTCTCCACCTGGACAAAAATAGTCTTGAACCAGATCCTCTCTTAGAGTGGGCCCAGGGTCTTCATTCTCACTGTCCCTGTCTCTGCCTTCTGAGACTTGGGTGGTGTGGTCAGATCATTTGCCAGTGAAGACCAAGGCAAAGAAGTCATTAAGAACCTCAGCCTTCTCCAAATCCAGGGTAGCCAGTTCTCCTTTCTTTTGAAACAAGTTTTTGATAATCTGTATATAACCTCAATACATCACTGCATTATTTTGCATCTGTGTCCTGTGTTTAGGATGGAAAAAAAAGCACAAAGATTTATAAACAAATATATATTTAATTTTTTATTTTATAGATATACATAAAATACTATTTGCACGCATTTAAATCTATTTGTCTACAGTGAAAAGCTCTTCATTTTTCTGCAAGCTTTCTTTAGAAAAGTTAGCTATTTCTTTTTGAAAGAGATGAAATTTTATGGATGTACTTCATTTGTACCAGGTTTCTTTATATTTCTCTAATATCGTAAATTGTTGCAGCAGGGACTGCATTAGGGCTGCTTGTATTCTGTGCCCTTAATAGGTGTTAACAAATGCTGTAATATTAACAGTAGAGGCAGCAACAGTGGTTCTACTATCCGAGATTCAGATCCTAGTTTACTTACACAGAAGAAGCAATATGAGTATCTAAATTAAAACATTTTTTATGTGAGTCTGTTCAAGGTGCCATGATTGTTTCTCTCCGCTGGCTGTGAAGGTTATATGGTGCATGCACATAAGCATGTAATGTTTTGAAACATTTTGACTTGAATTTTCTTTATTATCTGTGCATTTCACAAACCTACTCACACCACCACTGGGAAATAAAGATCACTTTCTGCTTTTTTACAGACAGGCCAGTGAAGAACTTATGACTTGACTTAATATTTTTCAGTTCAGTGTATAAAATTTAAAGACTTGGGTAGGCTTCCAATCAACCCCAAAGAGTTTAAATATTCAGAATCTTACTGGTGACTTATATCAGATCTAGAAATTAAACCCAGGTACATCCAGCCAAGTATCTTCCTCTTCCACAACAGGTCCTCAGTGAAACTTATTAAAACCAATATAACATTTGATTTGAATGAAAATTATTTTTGCTTTTTTTTTTAATTTACGCTAAAATTGTAAACTGTAGTGAATATATACAGAAACTGAGCTCCCCTGTGACAGGGAAAATAAGACACTTCTAAAAAGCAACTTCTTTACATACGCCTGTTTTTTAAATGATCCACCTGGAGAAGTGTACAATTTTATTTTTATTATTTTTTTTTTACTTTGCTTATGTGTGCAAATAAGCCCTATATCCCTTTCATTCTACGACAAAATACCTGACTATGACATGCATTTAAGCAATTACACTTGTAAAACACCCTTATATGTGAAAATGTGATAGTGGTTAAGATTCATTACAACGGATTTGTTACTCATGGCCTGGTTTTGCAGCTACATTTAATAATGGGATGACCTCATCAATTCTAATGATGCTACAAGAGCTAAGGGTTGTATTTTGCCAGCATTTAACGTAAGCTATAAATAAAATACATCTTTCGTCTACTTAGAAAGTGAGCCATGAAACAAAGGTGAATTCCAGGCAATTAACAGAACCAACCTGTCAGGTAGGTATATACAATATGTTTTATCTGCGTGAGCTTGTTGGTCTTGTCCAAAGATTTATTCCATTTATCATCTCCAACTCTTGCAGTTGAATAATACTGATGTTGTAGGTATTAAAGTTTAAGAGAACGCTCTTTGGTTTATACACAATAGGTATTATAAAAATCGTAAATGACCACTCAAGTATATTTTTTAACATGCAGATATCCTAGCATTCCTATGCTGATTGTAGCGTCCCTTACTGAATGCAGGGGAAACCTAACGGCAAAGGATGAGGAAAAGACTGAGGTACTTAATACCTTCTTTGCCTCACTAAGACCAATTTTTCTCTAGGTATTCAGTCACCTGAGCTGGAAGACAGGGATGGGAAGCATGACGAAGTCCCCAAAATCCAAAAGGAGTTGGTTGGCAACTTGCTACACCACTTAGGCACACACAGTTCTATGGGGTGAGATAGGATCCATCCAAGGGTACTGAGGGAACTAGCAGAAGTGCTCACCAAGCCACTTTCAATCATTTATCAGCAGTCCTATCTGAGGAAGTCCCAGTTAACTGGAGATTATCAAATGTGGAACCCATCTAAAAGAAGAGGTGGAAGGAGGATCAGGGCACTACAGCACTACAGTCTGACATTGGCATCAGGGAAGGTTATGGAGCAGACAGATCATCTTGAGTGCTATCATGTGTCACATACAGGACAACCAGGTGATCAGACACAATCATGAATCATCCTAGTTGTGGCAGTATCACAGCTGCATTGCAGATATTTCTACTTGAAGGGACTATAAAATACAATGCCACTAAAATAAAACCAAATCATATATTTGCAATTTATGGTTATATTAGTTAATATAAAGTATTGCATATAGAGTCCAAAGTGTGGATATATGTATTGCAGACAGTTCATCAGTATTTTTCTAAGATGACTTTGGTCATTTGATTTGTTTCTTCAGACATAAGAAATACATGTGTCCCATAGTCACATGGCATAGCCTTAAGAGTCACACAAGCAGATGCACTTCCCCTCAATGAGATTGGTAGTTTGAGGACAGTTAAGAACTATCGATGGAGAAATCCAGTTCAGTTTGACAGACTTATGCATTTGTACCTCTTAAAGTTTTAAAATTACAAAAATATATACACTGTGCTAAATGATTGATTTTATAAAAACATGTGATGGGAAATTCAAAGCAGATGGCTAAATTAATGCATCTCTTTTAGTTCAGCCCTTGAAACCTACTGAGGATTCAGTGCAATGAAGACTGTCAGCATCACATTGTCATGCTGCTCTTCATTTGTTTTTCATATATATATGTGTATATATATATATTTATGACATATTAACACTAGTTCACTTGCCAGAATGTCTTTTGAACTTAAAGTTGAATAGATCCTGAAGCTGGAATCCTGAGGAAGACAGTTTTACTCCAGCTTGTGGCTACTAAAGAAGAGCCAATGATGTAATGGAAAGAGAGCCTTAGAGAGGAAAAGCTGTCATGTTTTTGTGCCTCCATTAAAACACGCTGCATTATTTACAGTACTTCACTAATGCAATTTAGCTTGGAACACAGTCAAAATTAAACTGTATGTTTTAGATAAAAACTTAGGTTTTGGTCATGCTCCAAGCAAAATTATATTAGTAGGGTGCTGTAAATACTGCAGTGAATTTTAAAGGAGGCACTAAAACATGATGGCTTTTAATTCTGCTCTGCCGTGAGCTGTGCTCCTCTCACCTCCTACGGCATCCTGGATTCTCCCAGCCTCTAGGTCACAGTCTGGATGAGAATGATGACATTTCAAAGGAGTTAATCAGTGGCCAAAATTTTGTTAACAAGACTACTGAGGAAAAAACTACAAAAAAATCTCTTCTTTTGTCTGAAATGTTGAATTCTAAAGGTACAAACAGTAATGAACTGATGAGGAAATCTTGCAACTTCTGAAAAAAATCTCACAGGCACCACAGACATGGCACATTGTAGGGAGATGGGAGACATAGTAATTTTCTCCTCTTTCTGTTTCCTCTTTATTTATTCCAGTAATAACAGACTGTCTGTGCAACAGTTCTGGCTTTGTCCTCTTTTCTTCACACTTCAGATAAAAGAATTAGTCTTTCATATGATAAAAGTCATAACCTGAAGTCCGATTAATCAGAAAAAAAAACCCAAACAACCCTCCCCCCCCCCCCCCCCAAAAAAAAAAATCCCCAACATTTTTAATGTTTTATTTTTTTTTTTATTATTTTATTTTTATGTAGGGTTTTCTTTTTTGGTTGTTTGTTGGGTTGAGTTGGTTTTGTTCTGTTTTGTTTCGTTTTATTTTTATACAGGATGTCAAGCAATTTCTGATTGAATGCCATGGTTCAAGCCGTAAATCACGCAGTTTGATCACTCACTCCCCCCTGTTTCTTCCCCCCCCCCCACTCCAAGGGGGGGGAATGGGGGAGAAGAATCGAAAGAATGTAAGTCCCACAGGTTGAGATAAGAACAGACCAGTAACTAAGGTATAACATAAATCACTACTGCTACCACCAATAATAATAATGACCAGAGAAATACAAGGGAAGAGAATACAACTGCACAGCACACGGTGACCGAGCCGTGAACTGAAATCTTCCGAGCTCCTGCCTGCAGTTTTTCCATCCTGGGCATTATGTGCTGTGGTATGGAATAACCTATTTGGTCAGTTTGGGTCAGGTGTCCTGTCTCTGCTTCCTCCCAGCTTCCCCTCCTCCCTGGTAGAGCATGAGGTTCAGAAAGTCCTTGATCAAACCAAACATTCTAAGCCAGAACTATAAACATCGGTGTTATCAGCATTGTTCCCAGGCTGAAAGTCAAAACACAGTGCTGCACCAGCTACTAAGAAAGAGAAAAATCACTGCTACTGCGGAACCCATGACATTGAACTAATTTAAATTTTCTTTTTCATCAAATTTTTGGTTTTGAAGTTGTCAATCTGTGAAATCACAGCAAGAGACCACAAAATATAATTTCCTTCCTTACTCCCTTTTCCTTTCATTTTATTTTTTCATTCTCTTTCCTGCTTCATTTTTGCACACCATCTCTCTCCTTTCTGTTCTCACCTGTATGCTCCTCTGAACTAATTCTCCTGTTGTTTCATATGAAAATCTTCAATAGCAGTTTGCTTTATATTAATGACAGCATATGCTGATGATATGAAATCTATTGATGTTTTTTTTCAACATCTTGGGCAAGAATAATTTAGAAAAATGGTTTTAAGTATTGACCTTTTTGAATATCAGTAAAAATTATAGCATAACAATTCTAAGAGTGTTCCCAAATATAATTATCATAGAATCATAGAATATTTGGGGTTGGAAAGGACCTTAAGATCATCTAGTTCCAGCTGCAATGCCATGGGCAGGGACATCTCACACTAAACCATGCCACACAAGGCTCTGTTCAACCCAGCCTTGAACACCGTTAGCGATGGAACATTCATAACTTCCCTGGGCAACACATTCCAGTGTCTCACCACCCTCACAGTAAAGAACTTCTTCCTTATATCCAATCTAAACTTCCCTTGTTTAAGTTTGAACACATTACCCCTTGTCCTCTCACTACAGTCCCTCATGAAGAGTCCCTCCCCAGCATCCCTATAGGCCCCCTTCAGATACTGGAGGGCTGCTATGAGGTCTCTACACAGCCTTCTCTTCTCCTAGGATGAACAGCCTCAATCTTCTCAGCCTATCTTCATACTGGGAGGTGCTCCAGTCCCCTGAACATCCTCATAGCCCTCCTGTGGACTTGTTCCAAGCAGTTCCATGTCCTTTTTATGTTGAGGACACCAGAACTGCACACAATACTCCAAGTGAGGTCTCACAAGAGCATGAGTAGAGGGGCAGGATCACCTCCCTCGATCTGCTGGTCACGCTCCTCTTGATGCAGCACAGGATGCGATTGGCTTTCTGGGGTGTGAGCACACACTGAAGCCGGCTCATGTTCATTTTCTCATCAACCAACACCCCCAAGCCCTTCTCCACAGGGCTGCTCTGAATCTCTTCTCTGCCCAGCCTGTATGTGTGCCTGGGATGGCTCCCACCCAGCTCTAGGACCTTGCACTTGGCATGGTTAAACTTCATCAGGTTGGCATCAGCCCACCTCACAAGCATGTCAAGATCCCTCTGAATGGCATTCTTTCCCTTCAGCATATTAACAGAACCACACAGTTTGGTGTCATTGGCAAACTTGTTGAGGGCGCACTTAATCCCACTGTCCATGTCACCGACGAAGATGTTGAACAAGACTAGTCCCAGCCCCGATCCCTGAGGGACACCACTTGTTACTGGTCTCCACCTAGACACTGAGCCATTGAGCACAACTCTTTGTGTGCAGCCATCCAGCCAGTTCTCTATTCACCGAGTGGTTTACCTATCAAATTGGCATCTCTCGAATTTAGAGACAGGGGTGTCATGCCGGACAATGTTGAAAGCTTTGCACAAGTCCAGGTAGATGACATCAACTGCTCTACTCCTGTCCATCAGTTCCATCACCCAGTCATAGAAAGTCACCAAGTTGGTCACGTAGGATTTCCCCTGAGTGAAGCCATGCTGGCTGTCACCAACCACATTATATTCATCCACATTATATTCATACCTCTGTTAGAGAAGAGGTTTGTATTATTTTTTTCATCTCATTTTAATATGAAACAACCTCTATCTTTTAAAGAAAATGTTTCTATGTAACTGTTATTTTTATAAATCTAGTGAAAATTTGATTGAGTTTATAGAAATTGTCAAGATCAGAGTAAAAATGCGAACATATTCTAATATAAAGTCACTCGAGTAGAGACAATTTTATTATAACGCTTTAAAAAAAATTATGAAATACTTCATACACAATTAAACCGTATGTCTGGATAGGTCTCTTATTGCTTTATAACATTTAAGTTATAGAAAACAAACCTAAAGAGATTTCCATCTCTTCCATAGTATTTCGCATTAGTAAATCAGAGTCTGCATTTACCAAAGTTGTATTCTTTGCGTTCCTTTCCCTCCCTTTCTCCTCTGGCGTCTCATAGTTTAAATTCAAGAAAAATTGTTCTGGAAGTAAGGCACTGAACACTATCAGGAGATTTTATTTCAGCTCACTTATTTCAAGACACTCCTAATGCTGACATTTCCTCAATTTCAAGTGGTGTTCAGAGTTTTAAGTTAACTTTATGAATTGCATTGAAAGGTCCAATAAAAACTTTTGTTAGTGGAAGGTCACATCTCTTTTGTAGGCACTCAATGTTATTATAATAGTTACAATTCAGGGATAATTTCTAAACCATGTTGTATTGGTCAAAAGCAAATGGTATAGCCATTAGCCAAAAAAAAAATATTATTTCTTTCTGCACCTAATCTGAAGGCCGTGTTCTTAACTTGAAGTAAATGCAAGACCTTAAATGAAGGTGCAGAATTTAATGCCATGTTGGCCTAACCAAATTTATATTTGTGCATTTTGGCAGAGGCACAGGGCAACTGTAGTATCCTGGTGCATGAGGTTGCACAGATCTTTAACACGTAGAGTGAGCAGCTGCTTGCTACCAAGAAATCATTTTGATCTGTGTAAAAATAATATTATAAATGAGATGAATAATTGCAGGGCCACCTGAAATTGTCTTCTACTCTGAAAATGAGTATTACAATTAAAGGTTAATAGTATTTTGGAAATCTTATTAAAATATGACCAACTTACGTCAAATATTTCTATAATCAAATACTAAGGACAATAATGAGTTACATGTCTCTCTCACCCACTGAACTCATCTTAGGCAAAAGCTGTAGTAGATATAAATTGTCATGTGCACATTTTTTTCAACATTAAGAACTTCTTTACTCTGATTAATGTGTTATCAATAATAAAAATAAGGCAATGTTGTGGTTTAAGCCACAATAATTCAACCAGTTCACTCACTCACTCCCCCCTTTTTCTTCCCCCAGTCCCCGGGGGAATGGGGAGGAGAATCAAAAGAACACAACTCCCACAGGTTGAGATAAAAACAGTTTAGTAACTAAGGTACAACACAAACCACTGCTGCTACCACTAGTAATAATAATGACAAGAGAAATACAAGGGAAAAGAATACAATTGCTCACCACCTATAATCAGCCCAACGAAGCAGTGCACCCCCAACAGCGAACCCCACCTCCCGGTCTCTGCTCTCTGTTCTACATCTTGGGCATGACGTGCTGTGATATGGAATAACCTCTTTGGACAGTTTGGGTCAGGTGTCTTGCCTCTGCTTCCTCCCGGCTTTCCCTTCTCCCTGGCAGAGCATGAGGCTCAGAAGGTCCTTGGTCAGACCAAAACATTGCCAAGCAGTAACTGAAAACACTGGTGTTATCAGCGCTGTTCCCAGGCCTAAAGTCAAAACCACAGTGCTGCACCAGCTACCAAGAAGGAGGAAAAAATGACTGTTACTGCTAAACCCATGACAGGCAATGATATAAAAAATGTGCATTGTAAAGCTTACTGTTCTAGCACAGTTTTAACGAATAGCACTTAAGCATTTATCTTCTTTTTTTACATGCTTTGCAGTTAAACGGGAATCTTTTATACGTCCATTAAAAATACAAACAAAACCAGAAACAAAATCAAAACTCCCAAAACAACACATTTTTTTACTCTCTCTTCATGTTTCTTGGTGAACAGACTGCAATCTGGTCATGAAAGATGCAGTAGAACAGAATAACTTCACTGGCAAAAGGAATTCCTTTAAACAAGATTAATTATTTTGGTTTTAGGAACTCATTGGAAACTAAAACAATAGACTCAGTAACTCAGTAGAAAAATAATTAAAATTACCGTAATTTGCATAGACCTTTTTATTGGCAGATGAAGGCTATTTTCCACTGTGTAAGTTCCACCGCACCAGTGGAGGAAAGTAGGTGGCCCTGCGGCCCCTAGCAATTGCCAAACTGTAGCAAGGGGTGGCTGGCAGGGCTTATCAGTGTGGATGGAGGGAATCAGCCTCTGCACCAGTGACTGCTGCAGATCTTCATGCTAGTTATTTGGGAACATTATTGTTCTAGAGAGTAGATGGACAGTCTTAGCCACAACCAAGCTAAATACAACAATCTTTATGAAATTAATGTTTCAAAATCAGTCTCATTTCCAAGAACTGTCTTTTCAGCTCAGACATCTGTGTTCAATAAGCAACTTATCTTTAATTCATCTGTCATTCTAGAGTTTTTATTCTTTAAATAACTGGATTATCTTGGTGATTTCTATGCTTCTGTTTCAGGACCGCAGTATTTGAGTTGATATAGGTATATATTTTTCAGACTTTGGTTTTTCAGTACAAAAAAGAGGAGTTATTTCATTGTAAAATTATGCCAAGTTTAGCCATCATTATGGTCTGAAGTGAATAGTAGTTAATGTTATCAACTTGACTGGGTATGAGGGAGATCCCTTAGCTTAATGAGAAAAAATAAAAATGGAGAGTAAGAAAGCAAGCATGTATATTTTAAAGGCCATGGCTAATTTCAGCCAACTTCAGCCAGCTAAAAATTGAGCAGTCTCAGTTGGTTTATTTTCCTTGTCAAGTTAAGGGAGAGAACTTACAAAAGATGCATATATATCTACATATTTGCTATCCTGGGATGGAATGACTCATCCTCTGGAATTGCCTGTTTTCTCTCTTGTCTATAATGAGAGACTAAACTACTAACTTATATTAAACCAAATTTTGAATAGCCAGATGGTGGGATAAATCCCATCCTCTGTGTGAGAATATTAGCAGATACGCATTGATACATGAATAGCCACTCTAACTTTTAACTGTTTACTATCAGGACTATTTTATGCTTACTTTGTGTTAGCCTAAGCACTTTATTTCCAATGAAATACATAATAAACATAAATACACTGCTACTTTTTTCTTCTTTTTAATAGCACATCTGCACTTTTGAATAAAGGTTGCCACATATTATTCCTTCCTTAAGTAAATTACTGTAACGTTCCCTTGACCTTTCTGCAGGAAATTTTTACTCCAGCAGGTGGGATGATAGTAAATACCAACATGGAAAATCATTTCACTGTAAGAAAAAGTTATCAACATATGCAAAAATAGTGACTCCAAATTTTTCACTTCAGTCAAGTCCACTGCTTTGTATGATAAACTTCAAGAAGAAAGTTGTCTTGTTTATGCAATTAGAAATATAATTTTCCCATATGCACAAAAAAGAACTGTGACAAGAGATTCCCTTTTGTTAACTTCTCTGAACATTCATTTGATTATATTTGATATATTGTGAAGGCTATTGTGACTAAAAATTATATAAGCAAGTACATAAAACATAAACATAAATTAAGTGCTAGGACTTGTGTGCTCAACAAGGGAGTGGTGTAGACAATGTTCGCCCCAGACCAAAAGGCGTGGACTGGTTTACAATCCCACTGATTAGGCCTAGTTACATTTTTAGTGGACTGGTTGCATCTATAACATAGCAAATTTTCTGGGGTCTTCTTTGTGACTTCTACATCTAGTTTATATGGTTTCAACATGATTTCCTCTGCTCAAATTATTTGAAGAAATGCAAATTTTATATTGCTGTTTTTATAGCATGAAATTATACTGCCAGTAGTGTGCTCTGTGGAATGGCAGGAAAACAGGTGGAACATTTGGATGTGTAAACTCTGCTGCGTGATCTGGAGGGAGGCAAACCTGACTCAGCCTCATGCTCTCTGCTCTTTGGGAGTGATTCATGCTGAAAATCTCCTAAGCAATGTTCATGTTTTGTCACTGAGGGTGAAGGCTGAAATTGTCTAAAACACAGCTAAGAGTTCAGTGACATGAACAGTCAAAAGCACAAGTTATTCATTCCCTTTTTGTCTTCTGCAGTGTAAGCACACTTAGTTCTCCTAGAGCTTGCAGAAAGAAACATTCATTGGTCCATGAAATTTCAGTTTGTTTCCATTTGGTTATTGGGGCTTCACCATCGCAAGAAGAAAATGGACAGGTCTGAGCAAGGTTTTGGTTTTTCCACAGCACCCTACTTTTCTCCAAAAGCTCCCAGACAATGTCTATGCATATTAAAAAAAGCCCTAAATAAAACCAACAACACTTTCCCTGCAGGCTACATAGATCCTTAGTTAAAGCAGATTTAGAAGCTCTTATGTGTACGCAAGCATTTCTACAAAGCTTTGGTTCAGGGTTAACCAAAACCACCAGTAAGACATAGAAACAATACATACCATTTTTAACCAGAATGTGATACTGATATTGCCTACAGTAAAGTATGAAAGAATGTCCTTTACCTAGCATTTTGGTAACCTGTTAACATAAACTACTAAGCTGCTATTATTTGATATTTGCCATATGGTTATGTCATGAACTAAGTTTGGACATAAAGTAGTGGTAATTAAATAAAATTAAATGGGAGAAAAGCTTTTTTCTTAGCTATTCATCAAAGTTGTTCACATTTTCTCAGGAGCAAGTTTTAGCAAAATACATTTTATTTTAGATCTTATTTCTGTTTAAACTGTATTTCCATATTAATATTATTTTTCATAAAATATTAAGTCCAGAATGACATTTCAATAAAAATAGTTCTAAATTAACACACAAATAATCCAGCAATTAAGACACAAGGCATAAATGTGGCACAGGATTCTGTATAAGAAGCATGGACGATCATCTCTTGCCTTTCCTGGGTCAATTTACAAATTTATGTAAATAATTAAATATTAATAAAATGACAGAAAACTGACTGGTGAATTCCTTAATCATCAAACTGAATAATAACATGAATGTTAAAAAAGAATTTTTTAGCTTGGAAAGCACAACAGATATGTATGAAATAATGTGATATAGAGAAGTGCTATGGAGAATGATTTTGTATTTTTTCCTCTGAATTAAAGCTCTTTCACATCTGTACAAATGATGTCACAACAAAAAGACTGAAGTGAATCAAAGCAGAATTCAGACCTCTGAGAAGAACGCTAGAAATTTGGGAGCACAGGTAGTACTTTCTTCAATCCTCCCAGTAATAGCGATATATAATGGCCAAAAGTTTAAATTCTCTTGTAAAATATTCCCTCCTATTGCAAAGCTTGCAATAATTGACAACAGTACCATTGACAGCAGCAAGGAATTTACCCAAGGATTCCAGAGGTCATCTTCTAGTCAGAGTTCAGTGACATCGTGAAGTGACTAACACAGATCAAAAACTTTTCACTTTAGATTTTCATACTTAAAAAAAATGGATTGCCTCTATTTTTAAAGTGATAGCTTAATTGTTATTAATAAAATGCTTTTATATACTTCACTAGGACAAATCACATGGAAAAAAAAAGTTTTGGTGATTTAATTGGAAGTGACTTATCCCTCAACAGAAAAATAAGAATGTCCCTGCCCCTTGTTGTCTTTGTTGAAATCAAAGTAATAACCTGCACATTAGGCGCCTCTGATTTTGTTTGGTCCTCATACAACTTTCCGCCTGCTCATGTATTTAAAATTTCCTACCATGTAAGAATATACTTAGGCTGCATAATACAATGTAGAGAGATCAGATACTTCCAAATCATTCACCTTGAGTACCAGAAACTGCCTAGATATATTAGCTAGTCAATGTCTTAATAATACTTTTTTTCAATGAATTCAGAATAAGTGACTAAATACACTCTGGTTTTATAATTTTTTGTATTATGTGATCAATTAGGTTTATGAAGTCGAAATTATCTTATATGTATCAATAATTCAGGTACTGCTAAGTAGACAATGAGATTTGAATATCTGTCTTATAATATAAAATGCACTAGATAGCAAACAATAATATTTTATTTTTGTTGACAAAGAGACTTGGGAAAAAATATACCTTTTTTACTATATATGCAGATGAAAGAGTTAAAAATCAATGCATATAAACTAGGCAATTTCTCTGAGATCTGCAAATCCAACAGATTTAGATATGTAAGACCAAACTTCATAGGCCTTGTATTTTGGGGGTGTTACACATCCCAAATCAGTCTTGCAAGCTTTTCTGATGACAAAGTATTAAACACTTCATTTAAAATTCACATCATTACAAGCATATGCTGCAATCAGACATTTCCTGTTAGTGAAAATACATATAATTAGAGAAAAAATGTGTTTGTCAGCTGCCAGATGTGCTATTTGCTTATGCAGTACATACTCTAGACAAGGTGGTAAGGATAAGATGTTATTTTGTCTTATACAAGCTCTCATTTTTAAGACTTTTGAAAGCAGTTGTCTTCATTATGATAACCATCTCAAAGCTGTAGGAATATACAATTCTGTATCCTCTAGTGGCTTACCTTATTACACTTTAAGTGATATGCAAAATCATCTTTGCTGCTATTTTGCAAAGAAGTTGCACAGTAGATTGTGTTCATGAAGGATTGCAGATGTCACAGCCCCTTCACCAAGGAGAAATGGATTTCACTGGTGACAGATAGGAACGGAGGAAGAGTAGTGTATATAACAGTAGCAGCAACATCAGACACAGAGCCCTTGTCCATATTGTCAGAAGCAAAATGAACTCTTTTTGATAGAAAAGGAGGTCAGACTGTGAGATATAGCTGTGACCTTTAAAATACTATGTCTCACTGGTCTGAAATGCAAAGTTGTTTTTCCCGCCTGATTTTGTTTTGACAGTGAATCTATCTTATAAGCTTTCAGTTTGGAAAACCAAGACACTTCATCCTCCTAAATTGAAACACTTTTTCCAAGTTTGGTAGTGTTTTCACAGCACCCTGCTTACCTTCTCATTTCCTTCTTCATAGGTTTCATATAAATTTTAAGCTTTAAATTCATTATTTTCCTGAAGGCTACAGTTACTGCCTCTAAGTGTTTTCTTTGCATCTTTCAGAAAGACTTCAGTGAGATAACTTGAAAGATTAACCTCAGTTATTAATTTGCATCCTGAAAGAACTTCATAATGTCTTCCATCTTCTTGTTCTCCTTTCTGATCAAGAGATCAGAGATGAGTGTGGAAAGAGACCAAGGCTGAGTGTGGAAATATCACTATCAGAAGTTGACATAGATGTCTGTTGTGGTTTAAACCCAACTGGTAACTCAGAACCAAACAAATGCTCTCTCAATCCTCCCCTTTTTCCTCCCCCCACTCCCAGAGGGATGAGGAGCAGAATCGAAAGCATGTAACTCCCACGGGTTGAGATGAGAACAGGCCAGTAACTAAGGTATAACACAAACCACTGCTGCTACCACCAATAATAATAATGTTTCGGGAAATAACAAGGGAAGACAATACAACTGCTCACCACCCACTGACAGATACCCAGCCTTACTTGAGCAGCAATCTAACTCTTCCGGGTAACTCCTTCCCCCTACCCACCCCCCCAGTTTATATATTGTGCATGATGTGCTGTGGTATGGAATACCCCTTTGGCTAGTTTGGATCAGGTGTCCTGTTTCTGCAGCCTCTCAGCTTCCCCTCCTCCCTGGCAGAGCATGAGACTCAGAAAGTCCTTGTTTGGAGTAATCGTTACTTAGTAACTGCTAAAAACATCAATGTTATCAGCGTTGTTCCCCGGCTGAAAGTCAAAAACACAGCATTGCACCAGCTGCTAAGTAGGAGAAACGTGACTGCTACTGCTGAACCCAGGACAACATCCTATTATATCCACATTTTGTCACACATAGCTATCTCCACCCTAAGCGGCAGCCAAGGGTGAAAGACACAGCTAAAAAGGAAGCAATTCACAATATTTGGAGACATTCAAAGTTCCTCAGAACTTGAAACAACTCCCAAACATCTGAAATTTGAATAACCACCTAGATAGTTAAATATTCATACCAATGTCTTGACTAAGCAGAAGCAGGGTTAAGCTTTGTTTCAGAAAAGAAGTCGTGCATGACTCTGGGAATCCCAAAACTCTGTAAACATGATGTACTTAATGGTGATGTAGATCTAATACAACAAAACAGAACTTCATGATATTCTAGACACAGGAAAAAAAAAAAGATTTTTGTCTTTCTTGAAAAAAAAAATCTCTAAATAATTTCTATGTAGAATAATGTGTGCTTCAAAATATGGCCTTTAATGGAAAAGCAGATTCAGCTGTAATTTCAGTGCTAGGCTCCTAAACGAGAATTCACAAGAGAGCATAATGGGTTTTACTAGAGAAACATCATTTGCATCAAAACATTTTGCATCAAAAGGAGCGTGACCAGCAGGTTGAAGGAGGTGATCCTGCCCCTCTACTCAGCTCTAGTGAGACCACACTTGGGAGTGTTGTGTACAGTTCTGGTGTCCTCAACATCAAAAGGACATGGAACTGTTGGAACAAGTCCAGAGGAGGGCCACGAGGATGATCAGGGGTCTGGAGCACTTCCCATACGAAGACAGGCTGAGAAAGTTGGGGCTGTTGAGGCTGGAGAAGAGAAGGCTGTGTGGAAACCTCGTAGCAGCCTTCCAGTATCTGAAGGGGGCTTATAAGTATGCTGGGGAGGTACTCTTCATTAGGGACTGCAGTGATAGGACATGGGAATGGGTTCAGACTTACACAGGGGAAGTTTAGATTTGATATAAGGAAGAAGTTCTTTGCTGTGAGGGTGGTGAGGCACTGGAATGGGTTGCCCAAGGAAGCTGTGAATGGTCCATCCCTGATGGTGTTCAAGGCCGGGTTGGACAGAGCCTTGCGTGACATGGTTTAGCGTGAGGTGTCCCTGCCCATAGCAGGGGACTGAAACTAGATGATCTTAAGGTCCTTTCCAACTCTAACTATTCTATGATTCTCTGATTCTAAACTAGGCCCAACATTTTGGGAAGACAATATCTACAAACAAAATAATCCCAACAAAAAATATAATTTCTTGATGACAAGAACTTGTTGAAGACTGTCAGATTTGCTGGTGGAGGAATAACCTCATAATAGCTTGTGTTAATTTGGGAACATCTGAATGACATTGAAAGCCATTTAAACTGCTAAAGAAATGCCATTTCCCTCCCCTACCCTATTATTTTGGCTATAGTAAGCTGTGGATTTGCAGCTCTCTGGGTGTAAAGCCATTGTGATAAGTGATTATGTAGAGAATGGTCTAGTTTACCCGTAGTGCTTACCTGCAATTTTTTGCCTTCAGTTCCCCAGTGAGCTAATTTCTTCATTTGGTAAGCTAAGATTATTTTATACACAGTTGATAAATTATATTCTATAAATTAATTTATGCCTTGACAGAAGAAGAATATTGAAATGCTACAAACAATCGTGGGATTTCCAGAACTTGCATTAGAGCATGGATCTAAGGTTTGGAAAGAACTGAGGAATGGGATCATAACACTCATTGATTTGCTTAGGCAGAAGAGCTAAAAATGTGTTTGATTGACCTTTTTCTTTCACCCCTAGAAAAACTTCTTCAACCCACCTGAATATCATATTGAACCAAATAAAACTTTTCTGGCTTGAAATGTATTTAGATATAAACAATGAGGATCTCTGTTGGTGAAAAAATATTGTGTAGGATCCATCAGCCCAAGAGGGGTGAGGTTGCAGCAGCTCCATGACCCCAGTTCCCAGCAGCAGTGGTGCTGAAGATTATTCCCAGCAGGTGCATGCACCCAGAGCATACATATACAACACATACATATATCACAGGCAGGCACTTAGATGTCTTACACAGACAACACCAGTGCCCTCATCTTGCTCTCCTCTCTGGCTGAACAGAGTGGAGATTCATTAGTGGAAATACATATACCTATGTACAAGGCAGATCAAGAGCTGTACTCAGACATTCAGTCTGTCATGTGGATGTTCTGGATCTGTTTCTAGCACTTTATGTGTACAAGCACATGCACACACATACATGGAGCTGCTTCAAGTTGCCCCAGACCCCATAGTCTATGTGCCTTTGCTCTCACCCTTAACAATATACAAGCACTCATCGCACCCTTATAGACTGACTCATCTCTCTGGTTCCCAAAGCCACTTGACCTAATCACTGGCCCTAATTTGTGGTGACCACACCTGCACTCACACACCTGCACTCACTGTAGTTGCTGCATCATGGACACACGGATCCTCTGACCCATAGTCTGGCTCCAGCTGCTGCACTCAGACTCCCACATACACAGGCACAATGAATAGAGCACCCTCACCCAGAAAAGGGTTAGAGAGGAATCTAGCAAGAGGATAGGCACAGCGCATAGCCTGTACTGACCAGCAAAATATTTACATGTAGCTGGCACTTTTTATCTCTTACTCTTCTATTTTCCATACATGGTCATCCCCAAATCACCTAAATGATTTTCCCACCTTTAGTTCCTCCCCTAAATGCTCCGTAATAAATCTTACGCAATCTCAAAAAGCTCCTTCGTGTATCCCATCATGCATCTCAGCCTTAAGCTCAAAATCCCTTTTAGTACCAGGGGTGATTTGGAGAGCTGCTTTTAATGATTCATGGTGATGGGCCCCACACCTGGACACTGGGACCCTGACAGGGACCCAGACAAGATTTTTGCTTCTCCAGAGCCCTTAACTTGGTTTTCTGCCTGCCATTATGCTCTGTGATTGGCTTCATTACCTGTCTTTGGGAATTTGAACCTAATTTCTGAAATTTCCAAACTTCCTTTCCAAGTACTAGTCTTTGTTCTTTTTTGTTTTGTAAGGGGCTTTTGTTTATTTTTTGTTTGGTAGATTTGTTGGTTGGGTTTTTTTCTCCTCAGATATTTTGGTGCTAGTAAACTTGGGAACAGCAGCAATTATGCTTATTCATTTCCATGACTTTTTTATCTTTCATTTATTTTTCAGCCAGATGAATTTAATAAATTTAACATGAATTCATGAAGATTTCAAGCTGCTCCAGAATTCCCTTTTTCATGCAATAATTTATTCATCTAGAAAACAAACAAGAAATCCTGACAGGTTTTATTTAGCAGTGTAAACCTTTCTATTTTTTTTTGCAAACTTCTGACAAGATTTTAAAAAATGCTCTGCACTGTTAAGGTCATTTTATGTCTAGTTACCTTTTACAGGAGTTAGACTTTGAGCTTTAATGAAGGTAAAATGATATCTTTTTCTTGTTAATTGATGTTATGGAGTGAAAACATAACTAGCCAAAATATTATCATAGTATAGTACAAGACCTACAAGTCCTATTTCTTCTCTTATTACGAAAAAACTTCATTCATGTTATGAAAAACATTTTAATTACTCTGAAGTGGAAGATTATGACCACAATCCCTCCGAATTCCAGGAAGGCATGTAATTATATGCAGGACTCCATTTTTTCTCCAGAAAGGCTATTATTAACCTAACTTCATCATAACATTAAGTGCACCATTAGATCATGCACATATTTTACATATAGACATGCTTAAATGTTAAACCATGTAGAAATGAGCAGCTGGGGCAAAGTCTTAACTTTGTAGTTTTAATTATCTTACACAGTCAATGCAGAACTAGGAAATGGATTACAAAACTTAAAGTAGCTATGATTTAATTAACCTTTTATGTACATCATATTTTGATGTGATCAGAAATTCTGGTTAATAAAGATACTGCTTGGTAAATTTCTGCAGGGAGAATTTTGCTAGCAGTAAATAAGGTAGAAACAGCATGCAAATAATTTTAAGTGAAGAAAACAGGATATGATTCAGTCATATGAAAAAATCTTTACATTTAAATATTTGAATTTCTTATATGCAGGGTTTCAGTATGTTACTATTAACACAGATTAACAGATGGTAGAATTTGCAGCTGGTGCTTTAAGACAAACTTGTGAGAGACTGATCTGAAATCAGACTCTACTGCCCATTGTCTCAAAGTCAGGAGAAGCTGAGATGGGACTCCACCATCCACTGCCTGAGGGATGAGTGAGAAAGAGCTACGACTCTTCCTTCCATTGTCTCAAGGATTGGTGTAAGGAATTGAAATGGGACTCCACTGACCCTTGCCTCAGAGATGAGTGAGATAAGACTCCAGTGTCCATGGCCTGGGAGAAGGGAGTGAGGAGCTGAATTGGGACTCCACTTTCCATTGCCTGAGGGATGAATGAGAAAGCTGGTAAGACTCTTCTATCCCTTACGCTAAGGATTGGTGTGAGAAATTGCTGTCTCTTATCCCAAGCATTGCTGCAGACACCTGTGTGTGTGCAGACACGTGCAGCTGGCTGCAAGACCAGGGAAACCGGTCTCCCAGGAACAGGAATATGTGACACGAAGAACGTAGATACTCTCCCCAACTCATAATAAAAGGGGGAGTAAAACATTACCAAAATGGGTACCTTTAAGGGGACTCCAGAAGGATGCCTCCACGAGGACACCCATCACTGATGGACTTTTGGGGGACACTCTGCTCGGATACCGATTATGAACCCTGAAGATCTCCCAGCACCAACAACAATGGCAACAGATACCCAGAACACTGCTGGGTCCATGGTGGTAACTCTCTCTCTCTCTGCACTCCGAATTCTTGCTTCATTTTCTACCTTTTTTTCCAATCTGTCCTATTGCTATCCCCTTTATTACAATAATTTCCTTCTTTTACAATAATTGTCTTTTTGTAATTTGTAATAACCAAACTGTCTGATTATGGTACTTGATCTCATTTGTGTCTTAATTTCAACCTTGGGATTACAAACTGAAACAGGGTCAGGCACCGGGTTTTTTCTCCAATCGGACCCTGACAAAACCTAACGGATCTTCACAGAATGTGGTGAAGTATTATATCTACTTATATTAAAAATAAAATATTTTGATATATGTATTTTTTCTGGTCTCTGTGCATAAATACAGAATGACAACATGTAATAAAATGCCTATATTTATATTTAACAGACCCTAACTTAGAGTTCTCTCTAAGAAGGAGTTTAGTATGCAATAAACACTCAAGTGTACTTTGCCATTGAATCTTGTTAAATCCCTCTTCCATTTACTATCAAACTTTTTAAAATTGTTGTTGTATACGAATAATCATATTGATATTTCTCTTTTGGAAGTGAAGTGTGTCACTTCATCCATAACACAGGTACAGAAGTAAAACCAACTGGCTTGTGCTTCCTTGGGTTTTCCTTTTTCTCTGTTTTAAAAACGAGGGTTATGTTTCCCCTTTTCCAGTCAGAGGGAATTTCACAAGACTTCTCAAATATGATGGATAGTCACTTGGCAACTTCATCCACCAGTTCACTCAGGACCCATGGGTGCATATCATGAGGTCCCATGGACCTGTGCACTTTCAGGTTCCTTAGATGGTCCTGTACCTGATCTCCTACAGTGGGCAGTTCTTCATTCTCCCAGTCCCTGCCTTTGTCTTCTGAAACTTAGTGTGGAGTACTTGCTGGTGAAGACTGAGGCAGAAAGTCACTGAATACCTCAGGCTTCTCCATATCCCAAATAACCAGGTCCACATTCCCAGGTGGACCTATATGCACTTCTCATTCTTACCTTAATTTCCAGTGAGACACTCTCATAACTCCTGAGGAATTAGTCAAGAAGACAAAGTTCGGAACACAGAGGGGATCAGCGCCCACTTGTTAGTTAGATCTGGAACTAAAATTTCAAGTTTATTTTAAAGCTGTGTTCCAGGGTAGGACTGGAAATGTATTCTAAATTATTTATTACAGTTTTATGCTATTGAATGTTTCTTTCCAATGTAAAATCAATGAAGGAAAATCTCCTTTGAAATCAGAACATTCATAACTGAATTCAAGAGCAAATAGAAGAAAAGATAATAGTTGAAAAGCTGATAATCATGGTTTGGCTCAGTTGACTTCTGCTTTTATGCGTGGGTGGTGACCTGCATTTATTCCCAGGTTCTACTGAGTGTACATAGCAGCAGTGGTTACGGAAAAGTGTCAGGAAGAGCTGTGCAAGAACACAGGAGGCTGAAATAACCAAGATTCTTGGGATCTATCAGAATGAACTGAATAATATCTGCAAAATAATTATCTGCAGTCAACTATGTACTGGAGCTGAAATGAGTATATATTTGGTTCAGGGGTGTTTTGTTTGGCTTTTTTTTGGTTTATTTTTTGTTGTTTTTTTTTGTTTGTTTGTTTGTTGTTTTTTTTTGTTGTTGTTGTTTTTGTTTTATTTTTTTTTCATTCTCTCCTTATCCCACTCCATTTTACCTGCCTTATCCTGTTAAAATAACTGGTTGCTATAGAACAATAGTCATTCAGGGATACTTTTTGGCAAATTAAACAGACCTAAATAAACATGGGTTTGCATGGCTATTTTAATTTCATTCTATTTCTCTTGCTGCAATGACATACATTACCTGGAGAACTCATTTGTCACATATCTTCATTTTTTCACATACAAGTCAAACATTTTTCATAACACTTTCATGGCAGAATCCGGGGATACCCTCTGTCACTCTTACAAAAGCCTATTGAACACCCTTATGCACTACAGTGGACACGCTGCGTTCTCTCCTGCAGGATTAAATGCTGCAGATCAGCTGGCTTTGACATTCTTCTATCATTTGTTTCAGGCAAGTGGCTTTAAATATGACAACAGAGGTTTATAGATCAGATGACCCAAAAAGGAATTGAATTGATCCAGTGGTGTTGGTAGTTTAAAAGTATATAAAGTGCACTTTATATGTTATAGCTAGTTACTCCAAAAAGCATGGGTGTAGTCAAGGAATTCTGTGGTTTTAAATTGGCTTGCTCTACCATACTGACAGTATTAAACATAAACTGTGACATTATTAAATTAACTTTTACTAATCCTACTTATGAAGAGATTTACTAGAGAGCGAATAGATCAAAAGGTTAATTTATCAGAGGAACTCACTAGCCATTTGTAAAATGTATAGGTTAGTACAATTCCAGACATAAATCAGATTTCTGTATGAAACAACACATTAGAGTATAGCAGTCCAACCTCTGCTTCCAGGGAAGACCTTCTGAGGTTGGATTATTATGCTGTAGCAATATATGATTAATCTGAATGGACTCAACAGATACTACTGATCTGAGACTGCTAAGAAATCCCTAATTTTATTAGGATCTAAGCTCCACCTCCCCACCCAATGGATTACTTATTTAAATAAATTCAAACAAAATGTAAAAATAAATAAACCAAAAGTATATGCCCAGATGCTTGTCTTGAATGATAAAGCTACTTTACATAAACACATCTGTATGATTTAGGAGTCCAGTTCTGATGAAAATTAACTGCCGAATGCTCTTAAAGCACTTACATATTTTTGAAAATATTGCTTCTCACCACTCAGATACGAATCTTCTGAGCTGATCTGCTTGTCTAGGTTACAATTCCCTACATCAAAAAGCAATTGTACTCTGTTTTTTGTAGGTATGGACTGCAATTTACAATTGCAGCAATAGTGATTGTAAATTGCAACTGACTTCAGAATGTTAATGATATGCAGTGTTCTTCCATGTTATGCTTGAATATAACTTTTCTTATGAACAAATTCTGATGATTTGTCCTTAAAGTATTTCATTCTAAAATGAATAAATGAGGGTTTTTTATAACCTAAAATAGTTCTCTATTGTGGTTTAAGCGTAGCTGGTAACTCAGAAACATGCATCCGCTCACTCATTCCCCCTTTTCTTCCCCCTCCAGCTCCCGGAGGGATGGGGAGGAGATTCGAAAGAGTGTAACTCACACGGGTTGAGATAACAACAGTCCAGTAACTAAGGTAAAATACAGAACTACTACTGCTAACACCAGTAATAGTAATGATAAGAGGAATAACAAGGGGAGGGAATATAAAACTAAAAAGTGAAAAGGAAAAGAAAACATTAAACACAAGTGACATACAATACAGTTGCTCACCACCACTGACCGATACCCAGCCCAACCTGAGCAGCTATCTGGGTCTTCCATCTAATTCTCCCCAGTTTATATACTGTGCATGATGTGCTGTGATATGGAATAACCGTTTGGCTCATTTGGGTCAGGCGTCTCTGCTTCCTCCTGGCTTCCCATGCCCCTCCTCCCTGGCAGAGCATGAGACTGAGGAAGTCCTTGATCATAGTAAACAATACTTAGCAGGAACTAAAAACATTGGTGTGTGATCAGTGCTGTTCTCAGGCTAAAACTGAAAATACAGCACTGTACGAGCACAGCTACTAAGGAGAAAAATTAATGTTATTGCTGAACCCAGGACAATTTCATATCTATATTATTGTAAATTACTTCTATCAACAAGCTGTTCCAGGAATTATCTAACAGAAAAGGCTGTTTCTACATTATTGAAATACCAAGTGGAATGTACAGGATGGCAATAATAAGTATATTTTTTAACATGGAAAATCAAGCAATTTTTTGAAATTAATACACCAAAAATATTTCTGTGTGGGTTGACTTCAGCTGTATTATGGACCTCCCGCTGTCTGGGACAGAAATCATAGTGAAGCAAGAATGACTTCTGCAACCAAAATTACCGTTTACCTGGAATGCTTACCCATAATGGAAATATGAAGCAAAAAAGTGAACTCACTCAAGCAAACACTTCAGATTATATCATTAATTCAGAAATTGCTGGTTTTATTTGGGAATGTGTATGTACTAAATTTTGAAAATATGTTAAGAATTGTTTCTTTCTTCGCTTTTAAGCAGTTGTAGGATGTAGCACATTTTGCTCCTGTGCTAGAAGAGAGCAAGAACTGAAATATCAGAATATTCTGAAATGGACATTTTGAATGGTGTTTGGCTTTACTAACTTTTAAGCAATCATTAAGGATTTTTCTTCATGGAAAAACCCTACTTGCTTCAATTAAAACAGGAAAATCAACTCTCAGAATACTCAGTTTGTTCATATTTCAGCAATTCTTAGAGGTTTCCTATGAAACTGGGGCTTGACTGGGCTTCACACTACTTGTTCACAAAGAAATAGTCTGTAACCTTAGACAGGGCAAAAAGAAAAGAGCAAAAAGGACAAACAAATCAAAGATGCAATGCATACCTTTTTTATAGAGAATCAGCTGAAGCTTAAATGACAGTATTTTCAAACACAGCAAAAGACATATTGTCAAAGGATGCATCTACCTGTGTTCATGCAGTTAGATCTGGATTCCTTGGCCTTTACCCAGAGCTGGGTGACTGTTATGACCATGCTAAAATGCAACTGTATTTCCACATATGTCCCTTAGCATAATATATTTTCATTGCATACTTTGAAGCTGGCTCTTTTTAGTCAACTCAGAAGGGGGAAGAGGAAGCTGGGTCAATTTGTATCCACCTCTGTAGACGCACACATCCAGCTTCTGAGGAACTGAATGCTAGTGCACTGTCATCATGAATTGTTAGCTTTCTGTCTCTGCATATCTATCCATAAACTCAGACTAGCTTCTGGTTAAAATAACCTACATTCCATCAAAAACATTCTAAAAAAGGAACATTCTGTTGAGCTGCTCACTGTTTCTGAATTCCAACAATTTTTTGCCATGGGTCTCTTTCTCTGTGAGGCCAGAATTAAATGGAAACAAAGTAGGCTCACATGCATAGATAAATTCTCACAGATGTATGATGTAAAATCATTTGAACAACTCACCCAACAATACAATCTTCAAAGATGAGGGTTTCATAAATTTCATCGATTTTAACAGACATACAGCAATCCATGTCCAAGTGTGAAAACAAATTGCAAAGACTCAAAAAAAAACCCAGGCAGAGTTAAAGGGCAAATTACAAGTCTCTATGCAGCACTAAGTCAAAGAACATGAAAGAAAAATAAGAAATACAATTTCTGATGAGATGACTCCTGGACAGATATCTCCTACACCACACACACCGTCACCTCCTTTCCATCAGTGAGTGACTGACAGTGGAAAGTAATCCTTCTGTAGGGTAATAACCAGTAGTAAAACAAGAAGAATGGGGCAAATATATGGTGGAAAATGGAAACAGAATAGGTTACCACAAGCATCAGTTTCTGAAGTTATTCACGTGCAAAATATTGAGCATATAAATATGTAAGCTTCTATTAATTTTGGACATGAAATGCATTTTGTAAAACACCCAATCCCTTATGATATGAACAGGAATCCATTCGCACAAAGACACATCTATGCAAGAAAAATTAAAACAGTTCTCCCAACACTTGCACTTGAGAAGGCTCTATTTATTCATTAGATTAGAAATAATGTAATGGGGAAGAGAAAGAACAAGGTAATACTTAAACACCACAATCCTGAAATAACAATAAAATAACATGTTGAAATAAAGGAAATTCAGACCATATTTACAAATCTGAGAAAAAGCACACAGAAAAACGACAAAGATCAAGCAAAAAAAGGCCCACTTTGCATCATAATATGTATAACATTGCAGTATTTGTAGAAATATGTCTCTCTTTTGAAAAAAAAAATAAAATCCTCAGTGTACAATAAGCATACAAAGGTGTAATACTTCTCAGAAAATCGATCTAAACTCAAGACAAGAAAAATTTGAACCAAGGACAACACAGAAAGAAACCAGACTCAGTGAACCTCAGGGAGATCTGAAACTGCAAGATTCAACCAGTAATAAAACTGAGCATATTTCCCCAACACACACACGGAAGTAAACATCACTGACTACCAGCAAGTGGAATAATAGAATCATAGAATAGTTAGGGTTGGAAAGGACCTTAAGATCATCTAGTTCTAATCCCGTGACATGGGCACAGACACGTCACAATAAACCATGTCACCCAAGGCTCTGTCCAACCTGGACTTGATCACCATCAAGGATGGACCATTCACAGCTTCCTTGGGCAACCCATTCCAGTGCCTCACCACCCTTACAGTAAAGAATTTCTTCCTTATATCCAATCTAAACTTCCCCTGTTTAACTTTTAACCTCTTACCCCTTGTCCTCTCACTACAGTCCCTAATGAAGAGTCCCGCCCCATAAGTATCTTATAGTAAATTTGGTCTTTACATCACATCCAAAATATTGTAATTTCCTATCTACCTGACCCATTGCAAAGTTGTGGTTGATTCCACCCGGTGCCTTTAACAGCTCATCCAGCAGGTCTGGTCTTTGACGTGGAATTTGCTATCTACTGTTCCCTTAGGTTTTCTGTGTTTGTGTCTTCAGTTTTTTGCTTATCCTGTTTCTGGTCTTAGCCTTTTAAGCAGATGCTTTTAGAAAACAGCTGTCCTACACTGCAGCTATCCCTACATAATCATGCCTAACCTTCAGCCTAATGCTATCCTTTTTCCCTGTCCCTCTCATTTTCTCTATGCATACATTCAGTCATTTGGGAAAAACTGGAAAGTAAGAAGACGACAAGAAGGAGAAGGACATAATCTGCAATGCCCATCTTGCTGCATACCTATGTCCCTTTGCTATTCATCAAATTTATTTTTCAACTTTCTCAACCTTTCAAGAGCAAAGACCACTTCAAGAAGTTGCATTAGAGAGAAATGAGTTGTGCTCTTATTCTTAATAATAAACAAAAATGCTGTTGGTGAGACAGATGATTTAAATATTGAATTCAGCTGCTTATATTTTACAAAATTATTATGAAGACTCCAGGTTTACTCAAATGCCACAGAAATTTTAGAATCTGAAAAAGAGAACTGGCTCTGTATCACATTTACCATATTGTTTGTATCACTGCATAACTTTACTTTCGTTAAAAAAATATTAAAAATAATTGCAAAACAGGAATTTTTACAAACTTTTTCCACAAATCTTATAAATTGTGTATAAGCTTTCACTTCTCAGCCGGATTATTTTTCTGTCAAACCCTTCACAGAGAAATTAAAATATTCCTTTGAGAAGCACATATATGGAAACGTGATTATCTGAGATTTCTTTTTTATTCAAATGCACTTTTACATGTCCTATGGAAACCACTTGAAATGTCTTTTTCATTTTATTAGAACTAATTGTACTGCTGCATGCTCCAGGTAAGATTTTCAAATTCTGAGCTTTTCAGTAGAGAACTCCCATGCATTTTGACAACCCCTGCATAGAAATCAAGAATGACTAAATGCTGCATTCATCTGGGAAGTATTTTTTAAAGTCTTAGTGCTATCCACTTCAGTTAATGGATTTCAACTACTGCTGTAGAACTACAAAAGAATAATCCAAACCTTTTTTCTTACAGATACTTCTGGATTTGAGCAATGATTATTTAGGTTATGTATCTGTTCACTTTCATACTTGACTTGTCATTCAGTGACCTAAAATATATGTTTGCTTATGTATTCTCAGTGTTACATTAATCTAAGCAACAGATGTTATTTTAGAATAACAAAGACTAATGAAGGAGTAAAATAGATCAGTGACTTGATAGACTCTAAAAAAACCTTTGCATTCATAATGAAATCACAAATTTTATTAAAAAAATTATATTAATATTCAAATTGTGTGTTATTATACTTACATATCATTGAAGATTATTTTAGTCAAGCTAGGACCAATTATTTTATTTCTCTGACAGTTCTTATTGTGGTAATTGTCGCTATGTGCAGTCAGGCAAATAAGTTTCTTGTTGCAACTTCAGAAAGTAGCTAAGATATGATGTTAATGACCTTGGAATGTCAGATTTGAAAACCAAGGGAACGTTGCTTTCAGTTTCACTGATATAATGAAGAGCAAAGCAACATCTTTGCATGAAAAGGTGCACAGGACATACCAGCAAGCTATGACGATATAGTGAAAAGGCAGTACGATAAGAGATTAAAGGCAATGCTTCTTGGATGATGGCAAATCATTTCCTGATGCAGCCAGCACTGAGTTAAGTTCTAGTTAAAGGTAATAAAGTAGACCTTCCTAGAAGATTATGACTTGGTTTCCAGAAAGCTGTCAAGTTCCAGATTTGTTTTATTCTGCTTTGGCACGAAAACAAAGCCTTTCAAATGCTACTTGAAAATGGAAGTGTGTAAAATAATATCTTCTTCATGTTAAAAAGGTCAAATTTTGGCACAGGCCTTTACCTCCTAAGTATTTGTCGTGGTTTAAGCCTCTAACCCCCCCACACGTAGTTTTCTCAGTCACTCACTTGACTCTCTTTCTTCCCCCAGTCCCGGTGGGATGGGGAGGAGAATCAAAAGAATGCATCTCCCACAGGCTGAGATAAGAACAGTTTAGTAACTAAGGTATAACACAAACCACTACTGCTACCACCAGTAATAATACAAGAGAAATATAAGGAAAGAGGATGCAACTGCTCACCAAGCCCGACCCAGCCAGTGCAGCCCCCGGCAGCGAACCCCCCACTGCACCACCACAACACCCTTCCAGGTCTCTGCTCTCTGTTTCACATGCTGGACATGACGTGCTGTGGTATGGAATAACCTCTTTGGTCAGTTTGGGTCAGGTGTCCTGTCTCTACTTCCTCCCGGCTTCCCCTCCTCCCTGGCATAGCATGAGGCTCAGAAAGTCCTTGGTCAGACCAAAACATTACCAAGCAGTAACTGAAAACACTGGTGTTATCAGCGCTGTTCCCAGGCCGAAAGTCAAAAACACAGTGCTGCACCAGCTACCAAGAAGGAGAAAAATGACTGCTACTGCTGAAACCGTGACAGTATTCCTTCTCAATCAAAACCTTTACAATCAAAACTTTGTCAAAATATATGCTCTGGAATGTTTCTGAAAAGTAAAAAGTGTTTCGGCTTAAACAAAACTCCTTACTCAAATGTAATTTTTCCATAAATAACAAAAACAGAGAATCCTGGTGTCCTAGAGATTTGGGGTTCCTTGCCTCTGAACTCCCTCTAATTCACCTTGCCATAATGAGTGTGCATCCGTACTAAGAGACAGAAAGCTTTGCTGGTTCATTCTAATTTTCATTCCAGTGTATATCTGCCCAGGTGACTGGTCAACTTGCTGCTACTAGGACAAATGGATAATCACAGATTTCGCACAATTTTTAATTCTGAGAACAAGGAAACCATTCTCTTTTCTTCAATAACCTATTTAGGGGGGGAGGATTAAGAGGACAAGTTTGAGTAAGGACTTATGTTTGAAATTATTTTTTGGTGGTTGTTAAGACTGTCAAGAGCTTGTTATGCATGACTGATAAACAACATGATCACACAAAAAGGTAAATTAGGGAAAAAAAGATTTGTGAAAAATATTCTATTTGCATCAGTACTAAATCCATTATTACACCTTAGCATCACGTACTAAGAAATTAATTTCATTTTATTATTATACCATTTATGCTTATATAGTCAGGTAATTTTGCAAAAGCACTCAAGAAAATTATGACTTCTGGGTTTTGCTTTGTAGGATATGTGTAATAAACATCACTTACAGTTCAGTTATGGAAAAGTTATTTGTATTTTTGTACATCTCAAAGCAGTGATATCTCTTTGCATTTTAAGGACAAGATTTGGCTCCCTGAAGAAAACAGTGAAGTGCCATAAGCACAGATATATCTATATAACTAGTCCTATCTGATGGGGCCTTTCTTATCAGTGGCTGATTGTCTCTATGCATACCAGGCATTAGACAGTATCAGAATTTCAGCTTAATGTCTCAGTGAAATCTGTCACACTGGAATGACATATACTACACACATATATTGCTTAGATTATGTAAAGCCACTGACTCTATTTAAATTATAACTCTGGCTAATCAACATCTCCGTTATGCAGTTTTTATTGCTTTACCTAACCATATAAGCTACTCTTGCTGTAGAAAAGCTTCTATTCAGTATTTTTCTTATCTCCTCAACAAACTTAATTTCAAAACTGGAATGGGGAAAAAGACCAAATAAAAAATGAGGGGCTTCTGGTCACAACAGCCAGTGGGAAAAGTGTTTTTCACTATAAGTACTTGAACCACAGTGCCTGGTATGCGTAAGCAGCACAAAAATATAATGTGTTGGCTTTTGTGCAATCAGGAAAACATTCATCAGGCAAGAGAAACAAGGAAGCTATGCCATCCAGAAGTTGGGAGGAAGATGTAAGAGACTCTGAGGGGATTTGGAAAAACTAAGTTTGTACCCTTACTTCAGTGGACGTTAATTTATTGTTGTGGTTTAAGCCCAGCCATAGATCAGCCACACAGTTCATTAGCTCACCCCCCACACCTTCCTCCCCCTTCTCCCAGAGGGATGGGCAGGAGAACTGAAAGAATGTTACTCCCACAGGCTGAGATAAGAACAGTTCAGTAACTAAGGTATAACATAAACCACTACTGCTACCACCTATAATAATAATGGTAAGGGAAATAAGGAAGGAAGAGAATGCAACTGCTCACCACCCACTGACCAATACCCAGGCCTACCCAAGCAGTGATCTAACCCTTCTGGGTCCCAGGCCCTAGTTTATATAGTCGGCATGACGTTCTGTGGCATGGAATAGCTCTTTGGCTAGTTTGGGTCAGGTGTCCTGTTTCTGCTTCCTCCCAGCTTCCCCTCCTCCCTGGCAGAGCATGAGGCTTAGAAAGTCCTTGGTCAAACTAACCATTACTGAGCAGCAACTAAAAACATAGGTTTTATCAGCGCTGTTCCCAAGCCAAAAGTCAAAAACATGGCACTGCACCAGCTACTAAGAAGGAGAAAAATGACTGCTACTGCTGAACCCAAGACACTTATTTTTCGGAAACAGATTTTCTCTAAGTAAAGATTAAGGCAATTTTGCTGGGCATGTCTACATCCCATGGAAAAGCTTGGTGGATGGGCAAGGAATAGATTTAAATAAACATCATATTTCACATCGCAAATTAATGTCCCAAGAAACCTTGCTTCTGGCTATTTTAAGAGAAAAATCTCTTTCCTCAGAAAACAGTTCCAGATTTGCCTAGGAAATAATTTCCAAATGTTTGTAGGATCAAAGGAAACATTTTCACCTAGTTCTATACATATAAACACACAGTCATGTCATTGGTAACATCTGAGATAGCAACCCACATGTCCCCTAACCAAACGCAGACGCCTCTCAGACGTAACCCCTGACAACAGAGTGATCATATTAAGGCTGTCACATCTAGAGCTCTGTGTTTCAGCTATATTTAGCACAGCACCAGTCTTGTAAGCTTTATAGATATAAAAGAAGTCTGTTTTTCTCTTGCTTATTTTCAGCACTGCATGCCACACAGCAGCAAACTAACATTTCATATAGGGATTTTGTTTTGTTGGGCCAGATGATGAAACTGCAGCATTCAGTATAAATGGAGAAGAATGGTGCATAGCTTAGATCCAGCTCAGAAACAAACAAATCATAGAGTGCTCCTTGAGTTAGTCTTCCCATGTGTTCATTTTCAGCAGATCTGTGAGGCACTGCAAGCTGACAGGGGGAATCATTTGCCTCATAGATCATGAATGGAGCTACAGTAAAGATGAATTGCATGCAAAGTAGCAGACAAAAATCAACAATACATGACATACTGAGGCAATGAGTACTCTGCAGTAGAATAGGAAATGCACGGAAAAAAAAAGAAAAAATAAAAAATACTACAGCTGTACATAGAATCAGAGAATCGTAGAAGAGTTAAAGCTGGAAAGGACCTTAAGATCATCTAGTTCCAATCCCACTGCCGTGGGCAGGGACACCTCACACTAAACCATGCCACCCAAGGCTCTGTCCAACCTGGCCTTGAACACCGTCAGGGATGGAGCGTTCACAGCTTCCCTGGGCAACCCATTCCAGTGCCTCACCACCCTCACAGTAAAGAATTTCTTCCTCATATCCAGTCTAAACTTCCCCTGTTTAAGTTTGAACCTGTTACCCCTTGTCCTATCACTACAGTCCCTAATGAAGAGTCTCTCCCCAGCATCCCTATAGGCCCCCTTCAGATACTGGAAGGCAACTATGAGGTCTCCACTCAGCCTTCTCTTCTCCAGCCTCAACAGCCCCAGCTTTCTCATCCTATCTTCATACAGGAGGTGCTCCAGTCCCCTGATCATCCTCGTGGCCCTCCTCTGGACTTGTTCCAACAGTTCCATGTCCTTTTTATGTTGAGGACACCAGAACTGCACACAATACTCCAAGTGAAGTCTCACAAGAGCAGAGTAGAGGGGCAGGATCACCTCCCTCGACCTGCTGGTCATGCTCATTTTGATGCGGCACAGGATACAGTTGGCTTTCTGGGCTGCGAGCACACACTGAAGCCAGCTCACGTTCATTTTCTCATCGACCAACACCCCAAGTCCTTCTCCACAGGGCTGCTCTGAATCTCTTCTCTGCCCAGCCTGTATGTGTGCCTGGGATTGCTCCCACCCAGCTCTAGGACCTTCCACTTGGCATAGTTAAGCTTCATCAGGTTGGCATCAGCCTACCTCACAAGCGTGTCAAGGTCCCTCTGGATGGCATTCCTTCCCTCCAGCGTATCAACCAAGCCACACAGCTTGGTGTCATCGGCAAGCTTGGTTAGGGCGCACTCAATCCCACTGTCCATGTCACTGACAAAGATATCGAACAAGACCGGTCCCAACACCCATCCCTGAGGGACACCACTCGTTACTGGTCTCCACCTGGACATTGAGCCATTGGGCGCAACTCTTTGTGTGCAGCCATCCAGCCAGTTCTTTATTCACCAAGTGGTCCACCTATCAAATTGATGTCTGTCCATTTAGAGACAAGAATGTCATGTGAGATAGTGTAGAAGGCTTTGTACAAGTCCAGGTAGATGACATCAACTGCTCTACCCCTGTCCATCAGTTCCATAGCCCCATCATAGAAGGCCACGAGATTGGTCAGGCAGGATTTCCTCTTAGCGAAGCCATGCTGGCTGTCACCAGCCACCTTCTTCTTCATGTTCCTCAGCGTGCCTTCCAGGAGAATCTGCTCCAAGTTTCTGCAAGGCACAGAGGGGAGACTGACTGGTCTGTAGTTCCCTGGGTCATTCATTTTCTCCTTCTTGAAAATGGGGGTTATATTTCCCTTTTTCCAGTCATCGGGAACTTCACCTGACTGCCATGAGTTTTTAACTATGATGGACAGTGTCTTAGCAACTTCATTTGCCAGTTCCTTCAGGACCTGCAGATGGATTTCATCAGGTCCCATGGACTTGTGTACGTTCAGGTTCCTAAGGTGGTCTTGAACCAGGTCCTCTCCTACAGTGGTCCCAAGGTCTTAATTCTCACGGTCTCTGTGTTTGCCTTCCAAGACTTGTTTGGTGTGGTCAGAGCATTTGCCGGTTAACACCGAGGCAAAGAAGTCATTAAGAACCCCTGCCTTCTCCAAATCCAGTGTTGCCAGTTCTCCTGTTAGCTTCTGGAGAGGACCCACATTGTCCCTAGTCTGTCTTTTATTTGCAGTGTACCTATAGAATCCCTTCTTCTTATCCTTAACATCCCTAGCAAAGTTTAATTCTAAGTGGGCCTTAGCTTTCCTAGCCTGGCCCCTAGCTTCCCGAACAACATCCCTGTATTCTTCTCAGGCCGCCTGTCCTTGCTTCCACCTTTTATAAGACACTTTTTTCCTTTGAGTTTTCCTCAGCAGCTCCTTATCCCTCCAAGGAGTTCTCCTGGCCCTCCTACAGCACTTCCTTCTAGTTGGGATGCATTGCTCCTGAGCTTGCAGCAGGTGATCCTTGAATATCAAGGAACAGTCTTGGGCCCCCCTGCCCTCTAGGGCTATATGTCATGGAACCTTACTGAGCAGGTTCCTGAAACGGTTAATAGTCTGCTCTCTTGAAGTCCCGGGCAGTGAGCTTGCTGCACGCTCTTCTCACTGTCCTGAGGATCTTGAATTCGACCATTTCATGATCACTACAACCAAGGCTGCCCTGGATCATCACATTTCCAAGCAGCCCTTCCCTGTTGGTGAGAACGAGGTTCCATTCAAATCAGCAGGTGGTCTGGCATATGACTTGTTACTGACCTGCTGTACTGTGTATTCATTACAGAAATCTGAGAAGCCTGCAAACAAGGAAGTGTGGCTATGGATAAAACTGACAACAAAACTTGCACATCTATCCTTTTTTTTCTTAACCCATATATAAATCTGTTTTTAAGGGTATTTCAATTCTATGATGCATGGTTAGGGCTTCTGTGAATTTATATCCAAAAGAGACAGTACAAAGTTAGGGTGGCAAGATTAGAACATTAGTCTGTAAGTTATCTAAGAAATATTTCCAGTGAATACAGATCCAAAGTCCCTGCTGCAATAAATGCTAGTCCTTCACAGATTATTAGGATTTTAATTAAAAAAAAATAATAAATGTGCAGCATTAAAAACAGACAGGTAAATCTTTGATTTTAGACCATAGCCGTTGAGAAAGTATTTAATACTGTAAGTTAGATTTATAGGAAATATATGAATAACATCAATTTCATTTTTAATGTTCTCTTTCCAGCAGTTACCAATTGATACAATTTAGAATTTATTGCCATTCAAAGCTAGATCAAAACAGCAAAAAATTTTTTTTTTCCTCATAAATATATTTAGTACTCATACATAATTCAACATGAGCTTATACTCTACCTAGTCAAGGGAACATTTCTTCTTCAACAGGACTCTGTTTATCTTGTATCATACATAGAATTCTAAAACCAGGTTATACATAAAAAAACAGAGACTTAACAGAACTCAGCCATGTGAAGAATTTATTTTCCTTCAACAGAGCCTTTAAAATCAGAGTTTGCTGATTAATTTTTATGTCTTATGAATTATTCATACTTTAATCATTTACAACCAAACACAGACAATTCTGAATCTAGACCAATATTACAGAATCCATTAACTGGTCCATCAATGCAATACAAATTCAAAGCTGCAAGAAATGAAGTAACATGTAGCGATTTCCTTGGGCTTCATCCAGTTTTCTGTTTCTGTTGGTGGGCTTGCATTATCAAAATAAATAGAAAACTTGTTATACTGCTTTGCTTTGTTACAATTGCACAGGTAATTTTTGAATCTTATGTTTCAAACTCCAACAGGCACATATTGCCTAAACTGATTCAATGACATCTTCTAAATATTTTTTATTCCATTTTTGGATATCTTGTACAACATTTCTTGCATTTAACCTCTTTTCAGATTGCTGTTTGGTAAAAATTTTTTGAGAAAGAAAATATGTCTGTCTATGAAAAAGATACACCCAGCAACAGCAGTTTTATGAAAAAAAAAAATCAGTGCTTTGATATCAGGCTTAAATGGCTTCAGGACCATTCAGTAACTCAGCAAAAGTAAGAAATCAAACTCTGATCATTTGTTCACCATTACCTTTGAGGATTTTGTATTTGAGCACTGATAAATGCTGCATGTGCCTAGACACTTTACTTACACTTTTTTTAATCAATATGTTGCCCAAAGCAGCTGTGGCTACCCCATCCCTTGCAGTGTCCAAAGCCAGGTTGGATGAGGCTTTGAGCAACCTGGTCTAGTTGGAGGTGTCCCTACCCATAGCAGGGATATTGGCACTAGATAATCTTTAAAATCACTTGCAATCCAAACCATTCTGTGATTCTATGAAGATTAAATACCAAAATCTATCAAGCAATTTTGTTTAAAAAAATAAATATATGATTCTGAAAATAGTCATTAAAACTCTTCCACAAAGTGTAGTCTAATGCTTGCATTGCCAAATGCTATCAAAGGACACACAAAGAGTTGGTTGTTTCATTATCATTTTTTTTTTTTTTTTTTGCTATGCATTTGTGCCTGCTGTTTATTTGATTACATTTGCTGAATTCATAAGATATTCCCGAGGTGTTTTTTCTCAATTTGGCAAAATAATCTTGCTTGTGACTGTGTGGGATACACTGAAACCTGGTTTTAATTAATGGACTAATTCAGAAGAATTATTTGCAGACTCTGGATACTGAATCATGAGTGTATTGAATCATAAATCTATTCTTATTTTTATGGACCAAAGACAATCTAGCAGTACAATATGCATTTCAGCATTATCTCCCCAGTCATAATCCCACTCCTAACCAGAATGATAACATCCCTTTTTGCCCCCAGCTAATTAGGAAGCATTCACCAACACTAACTGTTATTATTAATTGATCCTGTCAAACCAGAAAAGTATTTTACTTCTTGGCTCCAAAATCTAAACCTAAGCACCATAACCCTTCCTAAGTCTTATCACAGCCCTGACTGTATTCACAGCAGAGACACTGATATCTGCTCAATAAATAGCTGAATACTCTGCACTTCAATATATTGAATATGCAGCCTATCTACATATCTGACAGGATCTAGTAATGAACTATACATAACTGTCCCAAACTTTAAGTCTACACTGAAACAGAACCCTGACTTTACAACCTAGCAAGAAATGCATTTGAAGCTACCTATCCCTGTAGAGTTCTTATACTGTCCTTCAGACATTTACAGTATGGAAGAGTAAGCCTAATTCGCAAGACATTAATCGATATATATAAGGGTATAATATATAGCCACTTTTTTTTTTGCTATTAATGAAGTAATCTGCTTTTTATTGTTTTAATATTTGTCCTTTTCTTCATAGAGCATATCAGCATAATAACCACTCACTTTTTAGGCAAGACGTAAGGAATACAGCTTCAAGCATTGCTGGTTGCAAGTCTGTAAAGATGAATTCGAGAATAGGGTTTTCTATATAGCATGTATTCTCTGCTGTGTAGGACAATTGATTACCTCATCGTGTTTGCCCAGAAATTAAATCAATTTCTATGACATTCTTTTGTCAGTGGTACTTGGCTAGTAAAGGAGTGCCATAAGCTCTCCTGAGTTCTTCAATGCACTTGCTGAAAGAATCTTGAAAAAGTCAGAAGAAACTTGCTGAATCAGTATCTAAAACATAATTTGAAAGAAATACATTGGCCAAAACATATGATCTAGTATTATGGTTGCCATTTTTCTGGAGTTCCTTTTCATGTGTATCCATGAAATATTGTTGAGTTGTGTTGATAAATAAATAAAAAATAAATCTAAGATACAATTATTTAATCATAGAATCATAGAATAGTTAGGGTTGGAAAAGACCTTAAGATCATCTAGTTCCAAACCCCCTGCCATGGACACAGACACCTCATTCTAAACCATTCCACCCAACGCTCTGTCCAACCTGGCCTTGAACACCATCAGGGAATGCAGCATTCACAACTTCCCTGGGCAGAAGAATCGAAATGGGAGAAGAATGGGAGAAGAATCGAATGGGGAGAAGAATCGAAAGAATGTAACTCCCATGGGTTGACATAAGAACAGTCCAGTAACTAAGGTATAACACAAATCCCTACTGTTACCACCAATAATAATAATGATAAGGGAAGTAACAAGGGAAGAGGATACAACTGCTCACCACCCGACCGAGCCGAGAGAGAGAGAAGCTTCCAGGTTCCTGCCCCCAGTTTTTTATATCCTGGGCATGACATACTGTGGCATGGAATAACCTCTTTGGTCAGTTTGGGGCAGGTGTCCTGCTTCTGCTTCCTTCTGGCTTCCCCTCCTCCCCAGCAGAGCATGAGACTCAGAAAGTCCTTGGTCAGACCAAAACATTACCAAGCAGTAACTGAAAACACTGGGGTTATCAGCGCTGTTCCCAGGCCCAAAATCAAAACCACAGCACTGCACCAGCTACCAAGAAGGAGAAAAAAATTACTGCTACTGCTGTACTCAGGACAGTCATTTATTTTCCTCTCCTTGAAAATGGGGTTATATTTCCCTTTTTCCAGTCGCTGGGAACTTCACCTGACTGACATGATTTTTCAAATATGATGGACAGTGTCTTAGCAACTTCATTTGCCAGTTCCTTCAGGACCCGCGGATGGATTTCATCATGTCCCATGGACTTGTATACGTTCATGTTGTTAAGATGGTCTTGAACCAGATCCTCTCCTACAGCGGACCCAGGGTCTTCATTCCTACGGTCCCTGCGTTTGCCTTCCAAGACTTGTTTGTTGTGGTCAGAGCATTTGCCAGTGAAGACTGAGGCAAAGAAGTCATTAAGAACCCCTGCCTTCTCTAAATCCAGTGTTGCCAGTTTTCCCTCTATCTTCTGGATGGGACCCATGTTGTCCCTAGCCTTTTATTTTCAGTGTACCTATAGAATCCATTCCTCTTATCTTTCACATTCAATCAATGAGAATCATTTTAGTTTCCTTGAAAATTTCTTTAAAACAAAAAAATTCATGCTTTTTTTTTCAAATAGAAGAAAAAATGCAAAAGCTTTAACAGATAACTTCATGGAAAATTTGCTTCTTTTTCATGCAGATGCATGTGTATGTGAATGTGTGCACATACATAATAGATAATTAAATTTCATCTGTAAAACTGTCTCCAACAAGATTTAATAATTCTGATTTAAATTATTATATTAATTAGCATCTTTGTCCTGCTGATGCTTTCACTGATCCTCTCCTGAATTTAATTAAACATACTGCGCTATGGTTCTTCAAGCTTAAGTGACACATAAAACTAATATTAAGCAAACTGATAAACAAAAGTTCTGGTGAAAGCCTATTCTGATGAAAAGAACAACATATTAAATTATTATTATGTGATAGCACAAAGTCAGCTTGGAGGTACATTGCTTTTTCTGTCTCTGTGCTCTGAATACTTACAGAAATAACACTCACTTGATAATAATGGGGCATCATTTACACACATGCTATATCAGCTGTGAAAAGAACAGCAAAAGCCACAGAGAAGCAGCAAGAAAATTGTGGCTCAGAAGCCTCTTTAGAAACTGACAGAATGAGTACATTATTCTGAGCACACTGTTACCTTTGCAAAATTGTACATATGCAACAACTCTGTCCTTATTTACCTTGAGCACTGGAAATAGAAAATTCTTGGAAACTTGCTTTAGCATTTCTCTCAGTTTCTGTGATCTTTCTCCAGTCATCAGCTTTTTCCAACTTTCTTCCATAATGGAGAAAGACACTCAACATTTTTCTTCTTTCTAGGCAGTCACATCTCTAAGAGAAAAGATACCCAGCCTACCCTGCTCCCACACATTCCATTAGCTCTACTTCATACGCAAGAGAGGGTCAGCTATGCTCAGCAGATATGTCCCATGTGCATAAAAAATAGAATCCAAAAGGTCTGCTGAATATCAAGAAGCAAAGGCTTTGCAGTAAGCAGCTGTGTTCTGGGATATTGTGCATGGGACAGTATTTTTCTTCAATAATAGTTTAGACAGTTGTCAGGTTTTGAGGCACATACTAATTCTTCATGATTTCTGGGATGTGACAGCTGTCTTAGACCATGTTATTGAGTTTGACTCCAAAGTTTTCACTCCAATTTCTAACCTTCAATGCCCTGTATCTGTTGAACTTTGTGACGATATAGCTTGTTTTGATGCTTATGTTGGAAGGCATTATTCACTCAGTCAATGTCTCCTTGAAAGTCATGCTTGACTGCTAAGGTGATTTATGAGGGATGACGAAGATCTTAGCAGAACAGGAATAGAAATCCTAACTAGGCAATATCAAATTAAACCACACATATTTCCAAATATTATTTACAGTGCCATCTTGTGATGTTGACAAGTAGTGTCTTAAGTGAGCTCCCAAAGCTGTTAGCATTTCTGTAGGGGAGCAGAGTTCAGGTTATGGAAGTGCTGGCAATAACAAAAAAAGTGTTCAGTTGTATGCCAGGGGACTGTGCTGGTGCTTTCCTTTTTTTCTCTTTCCAGGGACAGTGGAATGTAGGTCAGATTTCTTACCCATTTCAGTGTTGCCAGTTGATACATGGGCAAGTCTGCTGTAACTGAAATGTCCCTGAAATTCAGACTTACGTTTTTGGTATTTCCATTGATTATGGAAAACCTGTTATGAAAAGCACCCTTGCTCATCAATGAAGTTTAATTACATGTTCATTTTTTACTTTCTTGAATAAACACTTTCTTGAAAGCACTAAGCATTATGCTTAAGTTGTACAGTAATCATCCTAACTCTGCATGGTGCCACATGGAGTACAATTAATCTCCAAAATGTCTGATAGGCTGGAGTTAATTAGAATGTTGGCAGTAAGGCTCATCATAAAATAGACAGCATTGCATGGCTAACTGTTTCTCAGTTAACACAAAACATTTAACAAATTTAATAGCTACGAGGAACATAGGTAGTAATAGTCATTTGAATACAATATTTTTAATTTTAACAATAATTCTTGAGAAATTAAATTTTTACAGAAATGAACTGTAAATTATTTTTTGTACATTCCCTGGTAATAAATTGTACAGCTGGTCCAAAACCTCAAAGCAATTACAAAAAGGGTTTAATGTTTGATTTGTGAAGTATTCTCTCATTTGTAGCTAATCAGCCGTGTTAGTTGAAGGCCCTTAGGTCCAAATCCACAAAGGGATGCACATGTAAGAAAGACAATTTTAAAACAAACCTAATTACACTGAATTTCAAGCTGCATACGGATTTCTTGGAAGACCACATTTGTATCATCTTCCTTTCTGCTCATCTTCATTTGGACTCCAATGGCATCAGTTCAAAACCAGGTCAGTATGCAACAAAACCTTGGAACTGATGAAAGGTATCTCCTGGGGAAACTGTCAGTGTAAACCCAGGATATCTTATCACAACTATAAGCAAGTAGAAAGATTTTTGACACTTATATTAACAAAAGGAAAGGCCTTTCAGTTCAGCCATTGTTTATATTGCCAGAAGAGTTGCAGGCTGACAGCTTACAAAATTCCATCCCAAGCGTACTGAGTGTTGGTTATTATTTAGATGTTATGATATCTTTTTAAGACATTTAAGCAGAACTGAAATTTAAAAGTATATGCAAAACAAGTACTAAAGAGACTATTTTTCTCAGAATTACTTCTTTTCTTCTTTGAGGCCTCTATGAATTTCCATTTACTAATTCATACCAGATTGTTGACATTGCTGAGAATTTTCTCAAAGAGTTTTAAGCCCAATCCAGTAAAATCTTGCTTCAGGAAACGTCATTTTTAGAAAAGGGATATATAACCTAGATAATGAAGTGTCCCGGGTTCAGCAGTAGCAGTCATTTTTCTCATTCTTAGTAGCTGGTGCAGGGCTGTGGTTTTGACTTTCAGCCTGGGAACAAAGCTGATAACTCTGATGGTTAGCACATCATGCCCCCTATATAAACTGCGAGCAGGGCCCCAGAAGGGTTAGAAGGCTGCTCAGGTAGGTCTGGGTATTGATCAGCTAGTGGTGGGTGGTTGTCTTTTCCCTTGTTATTTCCCTTACCATTATTATTATAGCTGTAGCAGTAGTGGTTTCTGTGTTATACCTTAGTTACTGGCATGTTCTTATCTCAACCCGTGGGAGTTGCATTCTTTTGATTCTCCTTCCCATCCCTCTGGGAGTGGGGAGAGGAAGTAGGGGAGAGTGAGCGAGTGGCTGCATGGTTCTGGGTTCCTGGCTTAAGATCATCTAGTTCCAGCCCCCTGCCATGGACAAGGACCGGGACACCTCCCACTAAACTATATCAACCAAGGCTCTGTCCAACCTGGCTTTGAACACCGTCAGGGATGGAGCGTTCACAACTTTCCTAGGCAGCACATTCAAGTGCCTCACCACCCTCACAGTAAAGAACTTCCCCCAATATTCAAACTAAACTTCCCCTGTGTAAGTTTTAACCTGTTACCCCTTGTCCTATCATTACAGTCCCTAATGAAGAGTCCCTCCCCAGCATCCCTATAGGCCCCCTTCAGATACTGGAAGGCAACTATGAGGTCTCCACTCAGCCTTCTCTTCTCCAGCCTCAACAGCCCCAGCTTTCTCATCCTATCTTCATGCAGAAGGTACTCCAGTCCCTGATCAGCCTCGTGATCCTCCTCTGGACTTGTTCCAACAGTTCCATGTCCTTTTTATGTTGAGGACACCAGAACTGCACACTATACTCCAAGTGAAGTCTCACAAGAGCAGAGTAGAGGGGCAGGATCACCTCCCTCGACCTGCTGGTCATGCTCATTTTGATGCGGCACAGGATATGGTTGGCTTTCTGGGCTGCGAGCACACACTGAAGCCGGCTCACGTTCATTTTCTCATCGACCAACACCCCAAGTCCTTCTCCACAGGGCTGCTCTGAATCTCTTCTCTGCCCAGCCTGTATGTGTGCCTGGGATTGCTCCCACCCAGCTCTAGGACCTTCCACTTGGCATAGTTAAGCTTCATCAGGTTGGCATCAGCCTACCTCACAAGCGTGTCAAGGTCCCTCTGGATGGCATTCCTTCCCTCCAACGTATCAACCGAGCCACACAGCTTGGTGTCATCGGCAAGCTTGGTTAGGGTGCACTCAATCCCACTGTCCATGTCACTGACAAAGATATCGAACAAGACCAGTCCCAACACCCATCCCTGAGGGACACCACTCGTTCCTGGTCTCCAGATGGACATTGAGCCATTGGGCGCAACTCTTTGTGTGCAGCCATCCAGCCAGTTCTTTATTCACCAAGTGGTCCACCTATCAAATTGATGTCTCTCCACTTAGTAACAAGAATGTCATGTGAGATAGTGTAGAAGGCTTTGCACAAGTCCAGGTAGATGACATCAACTGCTCCTCTCCTGCCCATCAGTTCCGTAGCCCTATCATAGGAGGCCACCAAGTTGGTCAGGAAGGATTTCCTCTTAGTGAAGCCATGCTGGCTGTCACCCAGTGCCATTCTGGCTGTCACCCTGCCCCATGTTATTTTTAATGTGCCTTAGCATACCTTCCAGGAGAATCTGCACAACAGATTTTGGTTGATATTCAAGGATTACTTGTCATCATCTGTCCATCATATTTGAAAAATCATGGTGGTCAAGTGAAGTTCCCGATGACTGGAAAAAGGGAAATATAACCATCATTTTCAAAAAGGGGTAAATGGATGATCTGGGGAACTACAAACCAATCAGCCTCACCTCTGTGCCTAGGAAAATCAATCAGGAGCAGATTCACCTGGAAGTCATGCTAAGGCACATGAAAAATGACAAGGTGGTTGGTGACAGACAGCATGGCTTCAGTAAGGGGAAATCCTGCCCGACCAAATTTGTGGCCTTCTATGATGGGGCTACTGAACTGATGACAGCGGTAGATCAGTTCACATCCTCTACCTGGACTTGTGTAAAGCGTTTGACACTGTCCCACACAACATCCTTGTCTCTAAGTTCGAGAGACATCAATCTGATAGGTGGACCACTCAGTGGATAAAGAACTGGCTGGATGGCTGCATGCAGACGAGTTGTGTTCAATGGCTTAATGTCCAGCTGGAGACCAGTAATGAGTAATGTCCCACAGGGATTGGTGGTGGGACAGGTCTTGTTCAACATCTTTGTCGGTGACATGGACAGTGGGATTGAGTGCACCCTAACCAAGCTTGCCGATGACACCAAGCTGTGTGGCTCGGTTGATACGGATGCCATCCAGAGGGACCTTGACATGTTTGTGAGGTGAGCTGATGCCAACCTGATGAAGCTTAACTATGCCAAGTGCAAAGTCCTAGAGCTGGGTGGGAGCAATCCCAGGCACACATACAGGCTGGGCAGAGAAGAGATTCAGAGCAGCCCTGTGGAGAAGGACTTGGGGTGTTGGTCGATGAGAAAATGAACATGAGCCGGCTCCAGTGTGTGCTCGCAGCCCAGAAAGCCAACTGTATCCTGTGCCGCATCAAAATGAGCATGACCAGCAGGTTGAGGGAGGTGATCCTGCCCCTCTACTCTGCTCTTGTGAGACTTCACTTGGAGTATTGTGTGTAGTTCTGGTGTCCTCAACATAAAAAGGACATGGAACTGTTGGAACAAGTCCAGAGGAGGATCACGAGGCTGATCAGGGACTGGAGTACCTTCTGCATGAAGATAGGATGAGAAAGCTGGGGCTGTTGAGGCTGGAGAAGAGAAGGCTGAGTGGAGACCTCATAGTTGCCTTCCAGTATTGGAAGGTTGCTTATAAGTATGCTGGTGTGGAACTCCTCATTTGGGGCTCTTCATTAGGGACTATTGTAATAGAACATGGGAATGGGGTCAGACTTACCCAGGCGTAGCTTAAATTGGATATGAGGAAGAAATTCTTTACTGTGAGGGTGGTGAGGCACTTGAATGTGCTGCCTAGGGAAGTTGCGAATGCTCCATTCTTGCCTTTGTTCAAGGGTAGGTTGGACAGAGCCTTGTTTGGCATGGTTTAGTGGGAGGTGTCCCTGCCCATTGCAGGGGGGTTGGAACTGGATGATCTTAAGGTCCTTTCCAACCCAAACTATTCTATGATTCTGTGATACCTGATGGAATTCTTATACAACAAAATCAGACTATTTCACATAACGAAATCTAGGAATAAGTCACATAATTACTGGACAGTTTGCTCCCTTACCTAAAATAAGCTGTAATAAGCTCAAGAACAGTAGAGAGAAGTCCAGAGAAAGTTCTGACAAGCTGTTAAACCTTGCATTGTTGAGTTGAGAAAAAAACCTATGGTCTGTGACCAGCAATGTTGATTACTTGCTAGCTGGGCTACAGTTGAGTCAAGATGAATTCAGAGACGAATAAGAAAAAAGATGGTGAATGAAACTACTAGGAAATCTAGGTTCTCACTGAATTGTGCATAAAACTAGGAATTAATCTCTTAACCAAATCTTCTATGTATGAGTATTTTTCTCCACTGAGATGCAAACAATTATCAACTGCAGTATTTATATTTGTACTTCATGCTCTGGGTGAAGTAGGGAAAAGATAACTTTTAACATTGGTTTGCGATGCACATTGGATCAAATTGGCCACAGTCACAATCCCATTTGAACATGAAATGGATCAACTGAACTTTTGAAGAATATCCCTTCTGGGGTATCCTAATCTCTTTGATGGGTCTGATGCTCACTCTGCTAAAATGACTCACTCTGTTAAAATGTCTGTCTCTAGATCTAAGCACTGAGCAGTGGCTACTGAACCATCCTCAGAATGAGGCTTGCATGTTTGCTTGACACGTATTCAGGATATACACAAGTTTAGGATTTTCCTGTAAACCCAAGAATTACTGCCACTAGTTGCTACTGGAAGCATTATGTCAGAAAAGGAAGGAAGATATTTCTACAAGTCCAGTAAATTCTGCTGAGTTTATTAAACCCTCTGAGTTGCAGAAATAGCATTCTTTTTCCAAATTACTGATATATTAGTATGCTTCTTAGGAAAAAATTCTGACAAGATAAATGTAGGAAGTATTTCTTTTTCTTCTTCACCTTTATCATTCAAAAAAAAAAGCATAGCATTTATTTCCTTTATAAATGTCATAAGGAGATTGGTGTTCAATTGGCAACTTCCATGGTGATTTTTCATGCCTACGCAATTGTCTTGAGCTGGATTATGAACACTGGGAAATGGAAGGTATTAGTGATCATTTTAAACTGTACTGGCACAAACATAGTGCTAGAATAAGAGATATATCCTCTATCAATTTTCTATGACAGCAACTTCAGAAACCTGAACTATTCCTTCACTTGCCAAAAGATTAGGGAAGACTTCATTATGTGCTGGATTTCAGCTCCTCTAGGTATAGAAGTTGTCATCAACTCAGCAATATTTGTGCTGATTCAGCTAAACATGCAGAGCTAGAAACATTAATTTACTTTTAAAGGTGTGCTTGAAAGCAATTCTGTTTCAGAAATAGGATCAAAGTCAGCTAAAAAACTGCAGTTAAATTCTATTTTAAAAAGAAATTAAAAAAATCAGTTTCTTGTAAATTGTTATTTATAGAAGAAAATTAGTGCTGTAATCATCCTACTCTTTTCATGATAAAACTGATTTATTTTCATGATAAAACTGATTTATTTTCATGATAAAACTGATTTAGTGTATTATTTAGCACTAATGCCTTTCAGATGAAATTATTTAAAAGTTAACCAGTTTTTTTTTGTTTGTTTTTTTTTTGTTTGTTTGTTTTTTTTGGTTGTTGGTTTTTTTAACTTGAACCCTTGGTTTCAGTCACATCCCTCAGAAGATTTGGCTGAAATACTGTAATTTTTCTGCTTATACTGTATTTTTTCTCCCCCAAAACATCTAAAAGAAAATAATGGAAAAAATGCAAAGACATTTAGAAAAATAAAATAAAATTTAAGAACCCTGTAACTTCCTTTCCTAATGAAGTCTCATCTAGTGAAAAATTCACGAATTTATTTGTCAAGCCAATTTCTTGCCAAGCTAGAGTGCTTCCCCTTTATACATTGCTTACTATCAATAGCTTCACTGTAAATTGCACCTTCTTTGTCTCACAGAATTTGTGAGTGGTTTGGAAAACTCTATACATTATGAAGTCTACATAGGCACAATTCCAGCACACTGTGCTTGTTCCAAGTTAACTGTAATGGAAGATAAGCACAGATGTGGCAGGGAAGTTTCCAAAAATAAAACCATGAGAATTGATAGTCACGCATCCCTACAGCATCATTAAAAGGTAAATTTGCCTGCCTTGTCCAGTCATGTCTGTGAAATTCCAAACTGCAATTGTGTAGAGAGTGACTACTTACTGTGATTGCAGGTACGAGTGCAGAATGCTTCAGCAAACATGAAAGACTTTAACAATTTCCCACCTCATTAATAAACAATTATTTTAATCACTGAAGAAACCTATAGGTTTGGGATACTGAAAGAAAAAGAAAGTTTTCATGGCCTTACCATTCAAGACCTATGTGAATAAGTATGTATTTTGTGACTATAAATAAAAATGATGAATGCTTACCATAAAATGATAGCCTATTAAAACACAAGTGTGTGTCCACCTTCCATAATCCAACCGCCAGGTTCATGAGATTTTAGAGTCCACACAAGGTATGTTTTTCAGATCCTCAAGGAACACACTTGTTTGAAACAAAGAATAGGGGTAAAACATGAAATCTCAATTTTTCCTGCCCTCATGAATACATTGTAAACAGAAAATGCTTTATATGTTCCCAGACCTGGATCACTCCCAGCTACTCTCATTTGCATCTCAAAGCCAATGTAGAGAAACACTGGAAGACAGCCTATCATATTTTTTCATGATTCTTCTTTCTCTGGAAGTTTCCGTTTTTATGAAATGAGTGATGCCTGAGGTCAGATATGCTGAAATCCTACAATCTAGATCTCCATCTGTGTCATCATATATAGAAAGCCATCTGCTAATTTGATGTACAATCTGTACCCTGGAATCATAGAAAGAGATCTTTATAAAAGTAGCAATCTTCTAATGCTAGGATACTTTACATTTACCAGACATTTCAGTTTTCCACCCTTAAAAAAAGAGATCAGTTCACTTTCTTCAGTGTATCAGTCACCCTATTCAAAAGGTAAAGCTTATATTCAGAAGAGGAAACAGAAGCAGTTAGGAAGTGAACTTCTGGACATTACAGACAGATGTTCCTTGTCTACAATCCTTTGAAAACTAAGAATGGGCCTACATCAGGAGAAAATTATGCAGGAAAATCGATGCCGTGATATAGTGAAAACTTCTCACTGGGAACTGGAAAACTGTTACAGGATAGACAAAAATTAGTACTTGAAAGAAACAGACAACAAAGCATTGTAGTAATGTCTTTAAAATGTTTTGCATACTGGAACCCCAAAACAGTCTTTGTTTTCAAAAGGAACTAAGTTATTTATCAAAGGCCACATAGCAGTTCAGGGTTGGAATCATGATAACAGCTTGAGAGTGAATAACCTTTCATTTTCTCTCGAGCAAGCAATACAGCTTTCTTTTGAACAGTGTCAAAGACTTTTGAGAACATGATGAATATACATGATTTTTCATGTTGCATTTTGTCATGTATGCTGCTACACTGACCTTCTTTAAATGTATACATTTTGGATTATTTTTCCCAGTGGCAATAGAGGCTAAGTCTGCTTTAAACATTCATACAACTTTTCTTTGCTTCAGCATTTCCTCTGCAAATCGTCTTTGGAAAAAAAAAATGATTCTCTACTTCACATTATTGCAGCAGAGCAAGCATTTAAAAAGTGATAGCAGTGTTTCCTACTAGGCTTTGATTTTTACCTCCATGGTAAGTGAAATTCTGAAAAAGACAATCCTAATTTATCTTAATTTCAGGGAACTGGGAGTATTAAAGTGCCTGCTATCTGCAACCCATATGAAAACCGCAAGATTTATGCATTAGTGAAAAGGTAGATAGGAAGGAAAATAATGGGAAAACCCTTTTAAATAAAGTTTTCTGAAGACTATTATCCCTTAATGTAGAGATAAACTTTTTTCCTACCAAAAAAAGAAATTTTGGGTTTAGGCCATTGCTCATGAATTTACTTTGTTTACAAATGTTGTATACATTCATAGGCTTTGCATCTTTGGAAAAAGAAAAAAATAAATAAATTGCTGATATACCACAGATACATTTTTCCCTTGAAATACTGGAAAAGGTGAAACAGGGGCCATGTTCTATATAGAGAAAAAAGTTTGGTGTTCTTACGGGAAGTTTATAACCACGTTCACCCTCTACTCCAACATCTGTGGAACTTAGGTGGTGGCTGCCTAACTACTGAGTTTAACTTGTCTAACTGTCTGCATAATTATTTCACAGCCAGGTGATTCAGTTCTGCAGCTAATCTGGGGCAGATATATTGACCTTAGAATACAAATAGATTTTTGAAAGGCTTAACTTGCCTTTCACAATTATTTAATAGGTAAGTTACTATTTCATCATAATGGCTGAAAGTCATGCAATTTATGTATGGTTTTATATAGAACTTGATAATAGCAGTCATGATAAATGATGCAACATCAAGTATAAGAACAAAACCTGATATATACTAAATATCCCAAGTGGTTAAAAGCAAAATCTGTTCTCGGTATCATTTCCTTGTTTATTTATTTGGGCTCTGACATGGCAAAAAAAATATGTATGTGAACTTTTCTAAGTTCTGGAATGCGATCTTGCCTTTTGTCATGGTTATTGTATGAATATTTTGACTTATTTTCATGTAAAAATAGGGAAAAGAAAGCAAGAGTGATGAGATGAAAAATACTCTTGAAATAAAACAATTCTTGATCATCAGAGTTTCTGAAAAGGAGAAACTTCTGATAAGTAAAAGATTTGGTAGACTAGATGGATTATGGAGTATGAAGAAGCAAGACCTGACTAACATCCTATCTGGTGCTATTAAGTCTTAAATAAAAGAGATGAGCATTTATAGACTATAATTTTAAATGTTTTATTTTCAGTGCAAGAATCCATAATAATACTTTGCCTTAAAGAAAACTTTCTCAGCATGAGATATGACTAGTCCACCAATTCATTCAGGAAAAGGAAGAGTTACCCTCAGTTCAAGAGGACTAAGGTAGGGAGCATTTAAACAAACTGGCCATGCACAAGACAAAGAATTTCTTAGGGTGGAAAAGACTTGCAAGATCATTGAGTCCAACCATAAACCTAAGATTGTCAAGTCCACCTCTAAACCATGTCTGTAAGTGCCACATCTACATGTCCTTTAAATACCTCCAGGGATAGTGACTCATCCACTTCTCTGGGCAGTCTATTCCAATGCTTGATAATCTTTTCAGTGAAGATTTTTTTCCTAATATCCAATCTAAACCTCCCCTGTCCCAAACTGAGGCAGTTTCCTATCACTTGTTGCTTGGGAAGAGAGACCAACACCCACCTTGCTACCAACAGCCCCTTGCTACAACCTCCATGGGTTCAGGGATGGGACCTGATTGGATGTACCCTTAAGTACTGAGGTAGCTGGATGATCTCATTACAAGACCACTCTTGATTATCTTTGAATGGTCATGGCAAATGGAGGAGATCCATGAGAAATGAAGGAAGGAGAATGTCACCTATCTCAAAGAAGGACAAAAAGGAAGAGATAGGAGACTACACTGTTAGTTAGCCTCACCTTTATCCCTGGGAAGGTAGCAAATCCTGGAAAACATTTCTAAAGGTTTTAAGATTAAGAAAGTAATTAAGAGTGGTCATCACTGATTTGTGAAATGAGTATCGTGCCTGTCCACCCTGATAGCATTCTACAGTGAAATAACTATCTCAATGGGTGAAAGAGATGAAGAGTAAATTATTCATCTTTACTTTAGTGAACCATTTCACACTGACCCTAATAATATATTCAGATAAACTGATGTTGTATGAACTAGATAAATAGACGCTGGGATAGACTAAAAATTGACTGAACTGCTGGGCTCAGAGTGTTGTGATCAGTGATGCAAAGTCCAGCTGGAGGCCAGTGACTGGTGGTGTACCACAGGGGTTGATACGCAGGTCAATCCTATTTAGCTTCTCCATTAATGACAAAATAGATAGAGGTGATGGGACAGAGTGCATCCTTAGCAAGTTTGTAGACTCTCAGTTCATGTAAACTGGCCTTAGACTTTAATGATACACCAGTTTATACCTCCCGGAAGCATCTCAGATACATCTATAGTTTAAAATTATTTAAAATTGAATTAACTCTTTAGGTACTTTCATAAATGATAAGAAGCTGGAGAACATATTAATGCAGATATGAATGAAGGATAGGGGAAAAATGAGACAAAAATTACTTATGAGATGAAGCTGGTATCTTAAAAAAGACTAAGTTATCTAAAGGTGAGTTATCTACATATACTGTAAAGACTCCTTGCATTACCAAGTCTTGAACTGCTGAAATATTTATTAAATCAAAGATGAATGTTAGGTTTAAGTTCATGTTTAAGAGAAGGAAATTTGTGATTAATTCAGTATAGTTACAAACAAGAGATACATGTATTTCCAGATGCTTTCCATGCTCTCATAAAAGAAAAAGAAAAAACCTCTACATTTTCTTACAGCTGACCCCCAGTTACCTCCACAGCTTTGTTTTTATGTTAACAGGAATAAATGAAGTTTAGAATAATGGAATGAACCTAAATTTACTGCAGGTGAGCTCTTTAATTATGAATGAAAAAAGAAATCTCAAGAAGTAATGAAATAAGCTTGTTACAGAAATATTAATTCCCTCTTAAATATATATTTGTCCTCACAAACTAAAAAGTACAAAATGTAATTAATATTCTTGCATTCACTTATTTTACATATAAATTTTTATTTTTGATATATCACTGTAATTTCACATGTGCTTCATATATGCATATGTAATTTCATATATGCATATACTGCATATAGCAGCAGTTTGAAAAATCTAGGCAGAAATGGCAAAGTCTACTTATCAACATTAATGAACTCATTTATGGGTACTTAATATCCCTCTCTGAATAACTTTATGGGTACTACTGTACATATCTTCAGCTTCTTTTTTGCTACTTTTCCAGAAGAGCATAGTTTTCATGGGTCTCAGGAATTGACTGTACCTGCAATACCATCAGCATGGTGCCTGAGGAAGAAATTGCTATCAACAGTTAATATTGCTTGTATTCAGTTAATCCAAAACCACTTCTGTCTGGCTTGAGCTTCCATTCTGGTGGGCAAAGCTTTCACAATCCTCTGTATGATCTTCATGCACCATGCAATGCATATAAAGAAACCAAAGAATCAGACTAGCCAAACTTGTGTGAAAGAAAAAAAGAAAACCAAGAGATGGAGGTGTTCATTGGAGATGTCAACATAGCAAGAAGTGTTGATGGATATGTACTGACTAGCCATTCTCCATGGTCGCAAGGGATAAAGCTATTTTGTTATATCCTTCTCCCTAATCTGCAAACAGCCTTGTGATCAGCATGAAACACCTCTGACAGCAAGACTACTGCTGATGCAAGACACAGCTGAGTCTGAAGCACTTGAGTTCTCTGTGGAGGAATGGCTCATATGCGGAAAGTCATACTCCAGGTCCCTTCATTCCTCAGCCACTAGTAGTTCCTGGTGCAGTGTGTATGCCTGTCAAATCTCAGACAGTGAGAGTCAGATGCAGACAATCGTCTCTGCCTCAGACACCACTGCAGCCAGGCCTCTGACTCATATATTTTCAACACAGGGCTCTGGCTGTACTCCCACCATCACTCTGTATATCAGGCATATATGTGATTAACTGGATATACATCTGACCAGTAATTTCTGTTTGCTTAGGATGAGGAGATCATTTGATGGAAAAACACTGACTTGTAAGAATTCACACTTGGCTTCACTCTTGAAGCTGCAGCTTTATTTTGTCATGTAATTTTCCCATTGTCTCCTCACATGGGTCTTCAGTTGTAAGACAAAAGGGTCTTATTACATTCACAAAGCAGAACTGGAAAGATGTCATACACAAGAGGCAATGGCCTCCACAATTCCCATTGCTCAGCATTGCTTTGTTTTCAATCCAACCTTTCTAGTTTAGTTTCAACTAAGTAAAATTCCATTCAGGTATTTTCTTTTCATTTCATATGAGTAGATAGGAAAATTATGGCTGAGTCTATAGACCTCCTGTGTTTGCCCAGCACCTGTAACATATACTGAAAAAGAATAGTCTGTGTCTGAGGCTGTTCTTACTCCAAACCATGAACACACGTATTTTCCTCTAGAAATGCAATATTGAAATAATCTGTTGCAGGATACTGCAACAGAATACTGGGCAAAATATCTATGTCATTCTTTGATCAATGTTGGAAGATCTTTGAATACTGCGTGTTTATGCATATTAATTATTAGAGAACAGAATGATACCCAATTGCATATGAAAATGATATCAAAAATCACTTCTTAGAGAGAAGGAATTGTACCAGACTGGAACTGCTTTTCTTTAAAGTAACACTGACTCTGACTCTGTCTTTAATTTGCCAAATATGGCCTTTAGACAATGTAAAACAATGCAATAAATTTTCCATTATTATTGCAGGTTGTAAAATGTTTCTCAAGGACTGTAAAGGATGTTTCCTCCTCTCTTGCTGTCAGCACTGTGCAACAGGGCTGTTCACAAAACTGAAGCACTGAGGTTAAAAAAATTTTAAGACCTAACACATTCTCAATAATAATTTAAAAACATTCAAATACCAAAACCAGGAAAAGAAAGAACATAAAAAAGCCCTGCTAAAATGCATTTGGCCATTGTGATTCATACTTTGCTTTTAAACTGTGATCATACCTGATGTCTTTCTTTCTGAATGCCTTTCAGTAAGTCATACATTTCTCATTGTTTCTCTGAGTTAAACGTTTCTTTGAAATGCCTAAATGCCCCACTAGGCTTTCTTGCACTTGTGCTGAATGAGCTGCAGAAAAAAAAAGGCTGTTATCTGCTAACCTTGTTTATTTGCAATAGCAACAGAGGCAATCTGTCACCATTTCATGTGTTGATCATGCCTTCTTTTTTCTTACTTGCTCTGATGAGAGCTAGAAAGTTAATACTAAATGTTATCATCTCTGGGCATAAAACCTACCACACATGGAGATACATGGGGCATTCATGCTTTTTTCCAGAGCCATTATTGTTGAAACAATTGTCCTAATAATGTAAGTCAAATGGATCTCAGCAACAGAACAAGAGATTAAGATTTAAAAGAAATGAAAACCCCACAGCTTTTTGAAGAATTAGAGATCTGCTGAAAAAGTTGTGCTGGTTTGAACAAAACAGATGACTTATAAAGTATGTGGAATGGCATATGAAGATTGGGGAAAATTATTAACTCTTTATGATCTGTGATACATCTTTACAACTGCTGAATGATCCTCAGAAAGTCCTGTATCTAAGTTCTCCATACTAGTACAGCCATATGCACCACTTGCATGAAATTCTGAGTGGTAAAATATTGAAATAAGTTGCTCAGAGAAGTGCAACTCTCTGAACAATTTGTTGTTGATCTTGTTGAACAAGATCAAAAGTCTTAAAATTTCAGCTGGAGCTGAGTTAAATTGAGCAACCTGACCTGACTTTGGAGAAGATTCTCCTCTCTTTCAGAGGTTCTTGCCAACCTAAATGGTTTTGTGATTCTGTCAGTAATACAATTACTATGGTTGATAAAGTGGTTAGTTAGCACAGTTACTGCTAAGAGAAACAGCTGATACAAGAGTTCTTGCAAGTTGCTGTATACATTTACTTGGTATGTAAATCTTCCTCTGAATGTAGTGTGATCACCCAACACAAAACTTCCTTACTATGTTTAATGTTTTCATTTTTTTCTTCTGAAGAACTTATCCCAAGAAGTTTTATCTCTCAATTTTCTTATAAGGGTGCAATATAATTGTTTCCTTGGCAACTTTTGATTTATTGCAGGTTTTTATCTGCTTCTCTGTAATTCTTTCTGCTAACCTTTTTACATACGCATTCTACTGAACATCAATCAGCCCTTGATATTATGATTCACCCTCCCTGAAAGACTTCCACCACCAAAGTTAGATTGTTTAGTGAGTCCTCCATGGTTTTGGTTATTACTGCTATTTCTTTTAATCTACAAAGAAAATTAACTGATAGTCATTTTGTTTGTTTGTTTCCTAAATGTAGAACATGCCCCTACATCCTGTTTAAGGATTGTGTGGTTCAAGAACTGAAAAAAACCCGAACAAGTTAGGAACAAGAGACTGAGGCAAAAGCCACAACAAACCATTATCAGAATGGGACACAAATTGTACACATTAACTGTCTGGTCTCAGAACTCTTACTTTGAAGGAATTTCTCTTGTCAAAGTCAGTGAACCTAGATAATTTCATTATAATCTCCAAGTGTTTGGCTGCTAATTTATGCAGCAAAACTGAGTTTTCCAATTACAAGTAAATTGCAAACCCTGTTTCTGCAAGGACAGATTGTCCTCTGAATCAATTTTTTAATTTCTCTATTAGGACAAAAGGTATTACAGTACCTCTAGATGCGCCATTTGTGTGACTAATAATCAAACGTCATGCCCGAGTTCCAGCTCCATTTTTTCCTGGAGAACAATAATGTACTGAATACAGTATAAAGTCAGCAGAATAATCTAAAATATTCATTCACGAAGAAAGATTGAAGGACTTCTATCCGTTCAGTTTAACAAAATTAATATTAACAGTTCATTTTCTTCTAGTTCATGCTGATGTAGAAAGCAGATAAACAACATTTTTTCTTATTTTACTTTTGCTAAAAACAAAAACTTAGAATTTGTTCTTCCACGGTTAGACTAGAAAAAAGATAAAATAAGCCATATGTGTCTATTAACCACTGCCATGACTTCCTAAGTTTCCATTGATTGCTTTAGTCATGACAATTTCTAAAAATAACTGGCATTTTTTCTAGAAAATATAGAGCTGAAAGAACAGTTTCAAAAGAAGTTGTATTGAGAGAAATTTGCATTAGATGAAATCACACAGTTTGTGGCAAACACTGATACACAATGTTTATACACTTCTAAGTGGAGAAATTTCTCTGAGCCTAGCTTGACTAAGCAGAAAGGTATGTGTATATATCAATGATATACCACTCCTGAGTTTTCATCTGAAGAACAACTGGTCTCTTCTGAAATGTTCTAACCCTCATGAAAGAAAGAATGAAGGAAAGAAATAGAAGAAATACATTTTAAAACTCTAATACTCATAAACCTTTGTTCCTTTTTTTTAATTAATTATTTACAGAACCAAATAACGAATTTAAGGCACAATTCAGGAAAAACTGTTGTGGAATGCAGATTTTTTTCAGCACTTTTTAAGGCAATGCTTCAAGACTATACACAATATAGCTGTCTGAAAATAAAGATAGAAAGCTTATCCTTAGTTTGAATGAGTTCATAATGCTTCATGAATTGTTTACACAGCACAAATTTTTACTATTATGAAATCCACAAGTATATGTTACTCATTATGCAGCTGCATTTTTTACAGGCAGGAATTAAGCCCTACTTGTTTCAGGCAGACTAAGTAAAATTAAATGAGCCTTGAAAACAGCAACATAATGAATGGTAGAAATATACCAGGTGTATATTTCACATTTGTCAATTTCACATTTGTGGGTTCATAGCCCACAGTAAACATCCACTCCAGCGTGCATCCACTGGTTATCTCCCACCTTCCTTCTGACATAATGAACTATCTGGACTAAAGCTGTCAGTTATCCATCTCAATCATGTGCCATGCTTCATATCTCTATTTCCAGCCTGGTAGCTACAATGCACATAAAAATCTATTTGATCTATTAGGAATAACCATTCATATTCCTGAGACAAACAAACATGCCCTGAAGCCTTCCTTTAAAATACTGCTTGCAATTCCCCTTTCTTTTCTGTTAATCAGTTATTTTGAAACAATATGGAAACTACCAGAATTTACCATTGTACCAGTCTTACTTCTAACAAGTATCTCAGAAGCCAAATAACAGTCAAAAGAAACAAGATAATAATATCCCCTCCAATTTTTGCTACGCTATTGATACTCTGGTACAGCATAAGAATGATCAACTACTACAAATTGGAGCTACATCCCTGACAATCAGTGGCTCAAACTGTGTTATATTTGCATTAGAGAAATTCTATCTCCCCCTTTAAGTTTTTGCTTTAACAGTATTTATCAAGTCTGAGATATTAATGAAGAACACATAACCGCCTTCTGACAAGCTTAGTGCATACTCTAACAAGGCTTGCTACTTCAGAATTAAGCAGGTTGGTGACTTGTGTCCTGTCGTATGAACCCCAAAAAATCCTTATTTTACATAGTTGACATTGTACCAGCAATAGTCTTTTCCATTCATTACTTCTGCTTGGCACTGAAAGAAATTCAAAGCAGATGGTCAGCACTGACTTAATTTATTCTTGTAGTCTTTGAGATTATTTCATTCAGCTCAAGATGTTTTCTCCCATCTTCACTTCAGAAAGAAATCGTCTTAATTCCAGACTCTACTTTGAAGAATTTTACATACTTTTGCAATACAAATTGTGTAGCCTATGAGTCCTGTATTCAGGACTTATGATATTTTGCTTACTGTAAATGTGACAAATCAATTGACTGAGATTCTTTGCAATGGGATCATCAGTAATCAAGATAACTGATTTTGCTCTTTATGCCCAGGTCTTGAGCTTTCTCTGTTTCAAACTTCTATTTATTTGTGTTTGGTCTTTTCTTAAGGGAAAAAATATAGGAGCTTTAAATTAACAAATAATTTCATATAGATGAAAGTTGAGCGTTTTGTTTGTTGTTCAAGTTTATTTTTTTATATTGTTTGATAATTTGAGGTTCTCCTACCACAGAGAAACGTTAGGTATATGTCCTCAGTAAAGTTCTGCCCAGTGTCTGAGGTATACTGAAAGTCCAAGTAACCAAGACAAAACCAGAGGTTTCTAAGTGTCAAAACCGTGTCTGCTTCAATGATCAAAGGAGATGTGAAATACCTCAGCAACCAATGCAGTAAGGTCTTCAGTAGATTTTGCTCATAGCTTCCTTAGGTACTGAGATAAGGAACCCTATACGCTCATAGACAGATATGCTCAGATCTAAAAAGTAAGATAGAAGAGTGAGAGAAATCTTTATCTATTCACTGCAGCATTTTTTTTCACAAAGATTTAATCAAATAATTTAAAGGAAATATGCTAGTGCAAGCCTCATCCTTCATGGATATTTTCAAAAATTGTATACACTTACTTGCTTTCAAGGAGTGCAATCAAATTATTGCTTTTGTTATTATATCTTGCTAACTGTACTATGGTCATTTAATGAAGTATGCAGATAGATACGTTTTGTGTTATATAAATTGTGTTTTATAGAGCTTCTCTTGGGAAACATAATCGGCCAAACACAATTTAGGTGCCATTTGTGTTTATTAGGAATAATGAAAAGGGAACAAGCTATCTCAGCAGTCAATTACCCTTCTGCAGCATTTATTTTGCAATTGTTACAATAATTGAGTCTCAAAGCATATAAACAGAAGAAAGAATTTTCAAATTTTTTGTCTTGCATAAACTTGTATATGTTTTCACAAGTACAGCCATGAAAAAATGTTTCATTCTTTTGTATACACACACACATATACATGTAGGTGTGTATGCAATATAAACACAGCTGCACATGTATAAGAATGTATTCATGCAATATTTAACACTTTGGTCCACAAAAACATAGTACCACATTCTAATAAAAAAAACCAAAAACATAACAAAAAAAATAATAGCTTGAGTGAATGTTCAAATTGATAAATTGGGAACAAAACTGCTGAAGTACATAAAGCAAAAATAAATATGCATTTTAATGTTATTGCTAAGATTTGTAATCCGCTCACATTGCAAAGAATACTTGTTGACAAGTAAGTAGCCCAAGGGCTACTCAACTATCAAAATCATTCTGACTTTACGCTGAATTTCTCTTCATAAATAACATACCCTCTTTGTTATAATCACTTATTACAAAAATGAAAAAGCAGTATCACTATTACAATAATTTTAACAATGGAATGATACATATATTAATCTTAATAATTGATATATAAAGTAATTTCATGCTATAAAAATGCATTTATAAAGACTTTTCTTACAGAAAAGGAGTTTTTAAAATGCTTTATAAGGATATCTTTCACAAGTATAATTTTGTAGACTTCAGAACCTTAGATAAGAATTCCTTTGTTTCCAGTCCAGAAAGTGTTAAAAAGCCATGCTTCACTCTAGTTAGACCGAATTAGAATTACCCAGTAAGACAAGAAAAAATGGGAAAAAAAAATATTTTAAACCCAGAAAATCTATATAAGTAATTGATTTATCTTTCTATTAATCAAATTTGCATTAGTATGCAAGTAGTATATTGTCCAATTAACACTGCAAATTATAGGTCGATATTTTAACCATGTCTCTTGATTGTTATTTATCACAACTGCAAAATCTGTCAAGTATTTTTGCAAAATGAAATATTATGCAAATCTGATAATATATGATTTATGAATAAATACTTCTGAAGAAGTAAGAAAAGGTGTTCATAGAGGTGATTTCACAGGCCAGCCGCATAGCTCAGAATACTTGGCATTCAGAGTATCTTCCTTTCAGTTGCATGACATTTGTCCTGCACAGATTTGTGTTTATTTTCAGTCCATTCTGTCTTGCAGAAACACTAAACCGTCTATCTTGAACAATATGGTTCCTACTGTCAGCCACCTCTGGTACTTAGAACTATTTTTACTGAAGTGAAACTCACCTTAAATACTATAAGAAGTGCCAGGAACTAGGATAAAAAGTAAATTGATCAATAAACACAATACATACAGTTATCTCAAGCTAGACTACATTGTTGCTTCAGACACTTTGAGCTTTACAAGTTTTGGCAGAGCACTTTTTGATACTTAAATTTCACTAGAACAATAGAAAGATTTTTTCCTTGCCCTTGACAGACAAATAAATATATAAATAAAATTTAAACCAATGTGATGTCTAAATATTAAATTCTTTCCACTTCTTCATTTAAATTCTTGGTTACATGGATCAGGATGCCAAAAGTTTCACTGGCATGAGTTCGCATTAGTAACTTCACAAAAAACATTGAGCAATTTGCTGTATGAACATGGGCTTTGGTCTTCAAGCCACTGAAAAGTAGTGGCCATGAAAGATTCCCTTTAATTTCACTGGAACTCTGAATTCATCTGATTATGCTCTACTAAAGTATGATGGTTGAGGACACAACAAAATGTTAGCTGCATATCAGCCTTGGGCTATTTGGACATGGTGGTTCTTACTAACTTTTGTGAAGGTAAGCTACAAATGAGCTCCTTTATGTCACATTAAAATTCACAGTCTGCATTTGTTTTGATTTTGTGTTTGCTCATTATCAGCTATAAGTGAAGGGCAAACTCAGCACGAAGGGTAGCTGCCAAGTGTCAATACTGAGCTGTTGTGTGAAATGTGAAACACAGCTCTATTTCATAGATAGGCTGTTTCAGCAAGACTGATGGGTGGTGATGCTGGGGTTTGTGTTTGCCTATTTGTATATGTACAAAGTGAGTATCTAAATAGACCTTGGTGAGACAGATGTATGTTAGTTTGATTGAAATATGATGTGTCAGCATATGGTTGATGTTTTGGATATCCAATAGAAGATCACTGAACAAATAAATGTCTTGCAGCTGAGGAAGGCTAACTGCACGAAAATATCGTGAAAGGAAATCTAAAGTGTTTGAATATCCCAGAAGATATTTGTAACAACTACCTCCATGAAAACCATTTGTATCCATGTGTCGTGGTTTAAGCCTCACCCAGGCTAATAACTCACAAAGTTTTACTCACTCACTCACTCCCCTCTTTCTTCCCCCAGTCCCGGGGGATGGGGAGGAGAATTAAACAAATGAAACTCGCACAGGTTGAGATAAGAACAGTTTAGTAACTAAGGTGTAACACAAATCACTACTGCTACCACCAGTAATAATACAAGAGAAATACAAGGAAAAAGAATACAACTGCTCACCAAGCCCACCCAGCCAGTGCACCCCCCAGCAGCGAACCCCCCAGTACCAAAAACCTGACCATGCCGTGCACCCCCAGTCCACTCCCACCCCTTCCGGGTCTCCACCCCCCGACTTCACATCCTGGACATGACGTGCTGTGGTATGGAATAACCTCTTTGGTCAGTTTGGGTCAGGTGTCCTGTCTCTGCTTCCTCCCGGCTCCCCTCCTCCCTGGCATAGTATGAAACTCAAAGTCCTTGGCCAGGCCAAAACATTGTCAAGCAGTAACTGAAAACACTGGTGTTATCAGCGCTGCTCCCAGGCCCAAAATCAAAACACACAGCGCTGCACCAGCTACCAAGAGGGAGAAAAAACAACTGCTACTGCTGAACCCATGACACCATGATTTTATTTTTCTTGTAAAATTCAGAAATAAAAATTAGCAGGGCTGACTGAACGACTTCCCTGTGTTGCTTATGGTATGGACCTGTTTTGAAAGAGCACTTTAAAAAGGTAAAGGCTTAGAGTGATGTGAGGGGATGATAGGGGGGAGAAAATGTATTGCAAGGAGAAATGTAAAGACCAGAAAAAAAGCCCTCCTTAATAATTTAATGTAATTTTCCAATCTTAAGAGAAAAAATACATTTTATTTCACATTTAACTATTTTTCTATGGATGCATACTTAAAGCACAGAAGCTGATTCTAAGAATTTATCACCTTATTTCTTTTAAGAAATAAACATTTGACAGACAATTATTTTGGTGTGATAGTTTTATAAATGACATTGTAGGATTACCTTAAACATCTCCCAACCCTACAATATCATTCTTCATTATGAAAATGAAATGAAAAAACAACACCTAGAATAAAAAGTCATTAATATTTATTTGCAAAAGTTTAATTTTCTTGGTGAGGAATAATACTTCACAAAACTTCTTATTCATTGGCTTGAAAAAAAGATATTATCAATAAAAACAAAGGAATCATGGCTTCACAAAGTTAAAAAGACATTCAGTTTGAAAAGCCAGGCATACAAAAGATAGAAAAGGATGAAATTTAACAATTGTAAGTAACTAGGCATGGATTTTTATTTCATGATTGCATTTTTTCTGTTTAATTCCCCAAATATTCAAACTTTTTTCATTTATTCTTTGATCTTCCGTATTTAAAGCATATTTTGTGCCTTAGTTATTCTATCCCTCCATAGTGTGAATATTGTAAGCACAAAAACAACGAATGACTGAGCTTGGAAGGGAACATAATCCAACCAGTTCAACTGTCATCTAATCCGACTCCCCTTCTCAAAGGAGGGTCAGCTGCTGCAGGTTACTCCAGAACATGTCCAGTGAGATGTTAAGCACCCACACAGATGGAGACATCAAAACCTATCTGAGCCTCTTCTTCCCACCCTCACACTTGAAAAACTATATCCTGTGTTCAAATTGAATTTTTCTGTTTTATTTTGTGTCCATTGCATCTTGTCCTGTTGATGGGCACCACTGAAAAGAGTCTGTCTCTAATTCATTCCCTTCCACCAGGTGTTTGTACACTGATGAGATCACACTTGAGATTTCTTTTCTCCAGGCTGAGCACTCTCAGGATCTCCTGTTACAGATGATACTTCAGTTCCTTCATCATTTCTGTGGCCTTTTGTTGGGCTTTCTCCAGTAAGGCAGTGTTTTGTACTGGGAAGCCCAGAACTTAACACAATACCCTGTATGTATCCCACCTGTCCTAAGTAGAGGAAAAGCATCACCTCCCTTGACCTATTGACAATGCTCCTTCTAATGCTGCCCAGCATGTTGCCAACTATTTTTGCCATGAGGGAATACTGTTGGCTCATGTTCAACTTTGCGTCCACCAGGATCTCCAGGTCTGCTTCTGCGAAGCTGCTTTCTAAGGGGTTGCCCTCCAGCATATATTCTTGGTGTTATTCCTCAAAAGGGGCAGAATTTGACATTCTGCTTGTTGAGCCAGTCTGTTTCTCAAGGTGGTCAAGGTCCCCCTGAATGGCAGCATGACCCTCTGGAGGGGGCTGGTGTCCAGCATTAGCTTTCTCATGTGTAGTTTTGGCAATGTCATTAGTGGAACATGAAAAAGTCTCAGAAATGAATAAAAGCCTAGCCTCAAAGCTGAGACATTGAGAATTTAGTTGACAACTTCTCCCAGTTTTCAACTAAGAACACAGAATCATAGAATCATAGAATAGTCAGGGTTGGAAAGGACCTTAAGATCATCGAGTTCCAACCCCCCTGCCATGGGCAGGGACACCTCTCACTAAACCATGCCACCCAAGGCTATGTCCAACCTACCCTTCAACACCGCCAGTGATGGAGCATTCACAATTTCCCTGGGCAACCCATTCCAGTGCCTCACCACCATAACAGCAAAAAATTTCCTCCTTATATCCAATCTAAACTTCCCCTGCTTAAGTTTGAACCCATTACCCTTGTCCTATCACCACAGTCCCTTATGAAGAGTCCCTCCCCAGCATTCCTATAGGCCCCCTTCAGATACTGGAAGGCTGCTATGAGGTCTTCACGCAGCCTTCTGTTTTCCAGGCTGAACAGTCCCAACTTTCTCTTCATACAAGATGCGCTCTAGTCCCCAGATCATCCTCGTGGCCCTCCTCTGGACTTATTCCAACAGTTCCATGTCCTTTTTATGTTGAGGACACCAGAACTGCACACAGTAATCCAAGTGAGATCTCACAAGAGCAGAGTAAAGGGCCAGGATCACCTCCCCCGATCTGCTGGTCAAGAAGTAAGAAAATGATGTGGTAATGGAAACCTTGTGGAAGCAAAAAGATCTTTCTATAGAAGTTTGGGGGACAAATATCTGTCTTCAGGATATATTCTATAACTCCAAATAAATGTAGCAATCAGTGTATAAATAGCATAGAAAAGTAGAATAATAGAATGGTTTGGGTTGGAAAAGACCTTAAAGATTGCTTAGTTCTAACCTGCTTGCCATGGGTAGGGATACCTTCCAGTAGACCAGGTTGCTCAAAGCCCCATACAGCCTGACCTTGGGCAACTCTGTACAGAGTAAAATAATCAATGACTTAAACCACCATTCTCACTAACAGCAGATTCACGCACACACTGATACCTATAAGTAACTTATATATTGACCAATTTTCAAGGTCTCAGCCCTTATAAAAAAGAATATAATTTTAAAAAGCAAAAAACTAAGGCAAAAATTACTACTCTGTACAAATTACTTTAAAACAAAGTCTCTGAAATGTTATCTACTTTCATATTCAACTCACTAGTCCATGAATGTCTTTGCCTTCCAAAGTATTCACATGGTTGAAAGTTAAGAGCTCTCTATTCTACCTGGCACATGTAATACAATGAGATATCAAGGCTACAAAAAGGTTTACATGATGCTAAGTAGTTGACAGCCTATATTGACTTTCATTAGAAATACTGTTTATTTTTCTGACAGACAGAACAATACTTACATCAATGAACTCAAATGCACAAGCCTTCATATGTTTTAGACCTCATCCCTTCTCTTTATACTACCAACTGGCATTATAAAGATTGTGAAAAATGTGCATCATTATCTGTTACATATGTATTCTTTAAAAAGACCTTTGTAATTAAAAAAAGTCAAAACTGACTACATCTTTCTTAACATTCACAAGGGATGCTGTCCTGAACACAAGTTGAATAAGACCTGATCCTGAAAGGCTGAAGTAGCAAATCACCTCCTCCTTTTCCCCTCCAGATGATCAAACAAGATACCTGGAGGCTTGGGAAGATTAAAGGCTCCCTTTTACCTTGAAAGCATGGTGCAAAATTTATCAATGGACATGTATAAAACACTGAACTCTACTGGGTATAACCAACAGCAGGAATTTCAGCCAAGAAAAGATCAGTTAGTCGTAAGTATATACTAGAGGGAAATAATTTTTGAGGCTACAGTAAAGCTCTGTAACAAGGATCTCAGGGGACCTCTGAATCCCATTCCTTGTAAGTCACGGAAAGGAAAGTGCATATTAGAATCCATCCAACTTTAAATGGTAGAAGCCCTACACTTTAAAGGCTCTTGGTCATCACAGTAACTCTGTGGCTTTTGTGGTTGACAGTGAAGATCAATTCTTTTTCTTTTCTGCTTTCATATACAGGGCTGAAGAAAAATTAAAAAAAAAAAAAAAAAAAGAAAGAGGGCTATTTCATTTCTCAGCTCTGGATCAATTTCCCAAGTACTGTTCTATGTCATGTTTCTCTTTTTTCAATTAGATCATGTTCCATTTTGAATATAAATCTTTGTATAGGTAAGTTTATTAAATTCACTGTTTTTTGCAAATACTGTTTGAATGAATCAATATTTTTTTAGTGCTTTGAATATTTAGCATGTCTCTAATTGTGATTAAATTACAAATTATAAAAGTTATATCTTTTATATAACACAATTTGTTCTCTATGACCCTAATTTTTTATCACATGGTAAAATAAATTTCAACTTGTGATTTACTATCATTTATGGAGAACAAGATAAGTGTATGAAATATTTAAAAAACTACAAGCGAACACTCCTAAATATTTTTTCTTCAGTTACAAATTTCACTGGCTTTAGAGTGGTTCTTTGGATTATATTTATTTTTGTTATTTAAAAACTGTCATGAAATTTAAATAAAAGAAAAAATCACAGAGAACATTGAATGAATTTTCTGCTCATCAGTGGTGATTAACACTATTGCATCAATGTGTACATGTATTTATATAGGATCCTTACATTCTCTGTCCTCCTCAGAGACTGAAAGACACAGCTCCACACATTAAGAGATTTCATTATGCCTAATTTTAGTTGCCTACAATGTAGGTGTTAGTTGTCTAAGTGACCAATGCAGATGGTAGAGATATAATCAATAGAATAAATGGTACAAAAGGTGCCATTTATCTGAACTAAATTAAATACCTTTGTGGGCTGAGACAATTCACTGCTGAAACTCTGAAACTATTGATTAGTTCTCCAGTAACTATAATAGCAGCATAGTGTATCTCTGCTCAAACATGCCAGCAGAGGGGTAGGTGTGGCTGCCCATATTCTACATGAATAAGTTTTCAAATTGATATATTAATATGTTTTCACTTTGGCCACTGTGCGTTTTAATGGAAATATATATCTGTATATATATTGCACTGGTCTGGTCTGGGATAAAGTTAATTCTCTTCACAGCAGGTACCGTGGGGTTATGTTTTGGATTTGTGCTGAAAAACTATCGTTAATGTAGGGATGTTTTGGTTACTGCTGAGCAGTGCTAACAAAGAGTCAAGGTCTTTTCTGCTCCTCACACCACCCCACCAGCTACCAGGCTTGGGGTGCAAAAGGATCTGGGAGGGGACAGCCAGGAGAGCTGACCCAAACTGACCCAAGGGATAACAGCAGATAACAGGAAGGTTAAAGATAACAGGAAGGGGTTCTATAGTTGCATTGCAAACAAAAGACAGACTAGAGACAACGTAGGCACCCACCCGAAGCTATCAGGAAAACTGGCTACCCTGCATTTGGAGAAGGCTGAGGGTCTTAATGACTTCTTTGCCTCAGTCTTTACCAGCAAATGCTCTGACCACAACACACAACTTTTGGAAAGCAGATGCAAGCACTACAAGAATAAAGACCTTAGGCCCGAGGATCTGGTTTGAGACCATCTTAGGAAACTGAATGCACACAAGTTCATGGGACCTGATGAAATCCATCTGCGGGCCCTGAAGGAGCTGGCAAAAGAAGTTGCTAAGCCACTGTCCATTATATTTGAAAACTCATGACAGTCAGGTGAAGTTCCCGAGAACTGGAAAAAGGGAAATATAACCCCATTTTCAAGAAGGAGAAAATGGATGACCTGGGGAATTACAGACCAGTCAGCCTCACCTCTGTGCCTGGCAAAATCTTGGAGCAGATTCTCCTGGAAGGTTTGCTAAGGCACATGAAAAACAACAAGGGGGTTGGTGACAGCCAGCATGGCATCGCCAAGGGGAAATCCTTCCTGACCAATCTGGTGGCCTTCTATGATGGAGCTACAGAACTGATGGACAGGGATAGAGCAGTTGATGTCATCTACCTGGACTTGTGCAAAGCGTTTGACACTGTCCCTCAAGACATCCTTGTCTCTAAATTGGAGAGATGCCAATTTGATAGGTGGATCACTCGGTGAATAAAGAAGTGGCTGGATGGCCGCACGCAAAGAGTTGTGCTCAATGGCTCAGTGTCCATCTGGAGACCAGTAACGAGTGGTGTCCCTCAGGGATCGGTGTTGGGACTGGTCTTGTTCAACATCTTTGTCAGTGACATGGACAGTGGGATTGAGTACGCCCTCAGCAACTTTGCCGATGACACCAAGCTGTGTGGTTCAGTTGATACGTTGGAGGGAAGGAATGCCATCCAGAGGGACCTTGACATGTTTGTGAGGTGAGCAGATGCCAACCTGATGAAATTTAACTATGCCAAGTGCAAGGTCCTAGAGCTGGGTGGGAGCAACCCCAGGCACAGCTACAGATGGGGCAAAGAAGAGGTTCAGAGCAGCCCTGTGGAGAAGGACTTGGGGGTGTTGGTCGATGAGAAAATGAACATGAGCCGGCTTCAGTGTGCACTCACAGGCCAGAAAGCCAACTGTATCCTGGGCTGCATCAAGAGGAGTGTGACCAGCAGGTTGACGGGGTGATCCTGCCCCTCTACTCTGCTCTCGTGAGACCTCACTTGGAGTATAGTGTGCAGTTCTGGTGTCTTCAACATAAAAAGGACATGGAACTGTTGGAATAAGTCCAGAGGAGGGCCACGAGGATGATCTGGGGACTGGGGCACCTCCCGTATGAAGGCAGGCTGAGAAAGTTGGGTCTGTTTAGCTTGGAGAAGGGAAGGCTGCGTGAAGACCTTATAGCCGCCTTCCAGTATCTGTAAGGGGGCCTGTAGGGATGCTGGAGAGGGACTCTTCCTGAGGGACTGTAGTGATAGAACAAGGGGAACTGGTTCAGACTTAAACAGGGGAAGTTTAGATTGGATATAAGGAGGAAGTTTTTTACTTCGTCCTTAGTTTTTACTTAGGGTGGTGAGGCACTGGAATGGGCTGCCCAGGGAAATTGTGAATGCTCCATCACTGGCGGTGTTCAAGTCTGGGTTGAACAGAGCCTTGGGTGACATAGGTTTAGTGGGAGGTGTCCCTGTCCATGGCAGGGGGGGTGGAATTAGACGATCTTAAGGTCCTTTCCAACCCTATCTATTCTATGTTTCTGTATCCCACACCATATGACATCATGCCCAGTATATAAAGCTAAGGGAAGAAGGAGGAAAGAAGCACATTCAGACTTAGTGTTTGTCTTCCAAACAGACATTATGCATGATGAAACCCTGTTTCTCTGGAGATGGACAAACATCTTTCTGTCGATGGGAAGTAGTGAATGAATTCCTGATTTTGTTTTGCTTATGTGTCTGTCTTCTGCTTCACCTATTAAGTTATCTTTATCTCAGTCCATGAGTTTTCTTTGTTCTTTCTAATTCTCTGCTATATCCCTCTGGGGCAGATTAAGTTAGCAGCTGGGTGGTGTTTAGCTACCTACTAGTCCACAACACATATACGCTACGTAGGCACTCACATGCATATGCATATATATTATATATGCAATATATATAAGCATGTATGTGTATATACGACACATATGTAAGCATATGTATATTTACGCTAGCAGAAAAAAAAAAATTCATGATCATGCACCGAACCAAAAACTTAAGTTTTTAAAGGCTAAAGTAGAACAATAGAGAAATGACAAAGGAGTTAAACATTTGTAAGTATATATTAAACTTCAATCTAGGTTTAGACAAATATATTCTTTCTTTAAAAAAAAATAAAAATAAAACCTCGTATTTGGACATTTGCTTAGCTATCTTCGTAACTATATTCTTCTCCTTTCATGAGCCATGCTGTTATAGACACATCAGAATTAAAATACGGGCAAGATACTACTTTGATTTTCATTCCTTCCTTCTAGGATGGATGTAGTTTTAGCACATTTTTAAATGTTTTGTTGTGTGGAGAATTAATGATAATCTGGCAGCAAAACATTTTCTTTTTTCCTCTTTTATTACTAAAGAAAGCAAGCCAGCAGTGACATGATAACTGCAGTGAATAATCTTATTTCATCATGAACTCAGATGGATGCTTTGTTCTCTTTGACAAGACATGATGATCTTTTTAATATAGTCAAGGGTTATAGTATCAGTTTTTGTGGATGGCAGCTTTGTTTTTCTGAGATGCATGACTACGTGCCGGGCCAAATGATCTTGGCAAATCAAATGTGATAGAGCATGAATCAAAAAAACACCAGATATTAGTGCTGCATTTTATCTGCTGCACAAATTCTTTTTATTTTTTGTTATTTTTTTTAACCAGATGAAGTTACTTTCTCTTTAAAAGCTGCCAAAGTATGGGGAAGTTTATGGCAGCCTTAAAAGTATACTTGCCAAACAGTTTTCTGTTACAGTAACCTTTATTTATTTATTTATTTATTTATTTATTTATTTATTTATTCTTTAACTCTCGGTGGCAAAGAAAATCAGAAAAGGAAGAACATGGGCCTGAAGACTCTGTTATACCTCTCTACAGCCATTTCCAACACATGAGGCTTAGCCATGCTATTGCCTTTTGTGGTTTTTTTTTGTCAAGCTTGCATGATAAATACTAGGATTTCAAGCTCATCTGATACATGGGAATGAAGAAGAGGGATGAAGAGTTATTCCTACAACCTGTCTTTCTTCTTAGTTTTTTGTGCTTTACCTACAATGTTTATCTCAAATCTAACAAATACTGCACTGACAATGTTTTAATTGTTCATTCGTCTTGACAAGAGAAAAAAAAAATTAAAAATTGCTGTTTATTTCATGCAGTGTACAGATGTCATAATGTCCTCAACTTTTACAACAGTTCAAGTCATTGAGTTACCCTTATATGAAACCGAATAGGTTGAGTTTGATCCATTTATGTGCACTTAGTTTGCTCATGATCTGCACTTAGCTATTAGCCTGCACTTGAGTACACTTAACATATTGGCTTCTTGGCAGTACAGAGAGATATGACACCATAAATGAATATAGTGTTCACATTTCAAAACTATAAATAGCATGTAGTAGAAATGTCCTTCTGATATTAAGTGGGAAACATCAGTATGGCAGAAAAGAATCCCTAGTGCTGTGTTTAAGATAGCACCATTGTACCATATTTATATTATGAGCTAGTTTTTACATTTGAATAATAATTAAAAACTCTTTTCCCCAAAATGAATTATTATACTGAAATTATAGTAACCTCTATATAGCAAAATAATCTGGATTTGTCTCCACAAAGTATCATCTGCTGTCCAGAACAAGACCATAATTTTTTTCCTATGTCAACCAAGTTACAAAATAAGGTAGTATCCTCTACAGCATAAAATACAAGGATCTCATATGATTTTTTGTGGATAGATTTCAACATTCATTCGAAAGAACTGGCAGAATCTATGCATTATATATTGTTAATCAGTAAAAAAAAAAACAAACCCAATAGACAGACAAACAAACAAAAACCTTTATAGTTTGAGGAAAAATATAGTTGTAAATAATACTGAAATTTAGCATTAAAATGATGCTGTTATGAACTATGTTGTTGCTGGTTTTAAATACATGCGGGCTTGACTTACAAAAGAAAGAATGTGCAAAAAGAATGCCCAGAGACTCACAGAAACAACTCAGAGTTTGGAAATAACTCTAGCTTGCTCACTTTTAAGGATGCTAGCTGCATAGGAAGTTCATTGTAGTTCAATAAACGGAAATAAAATGTTACAAAAGAAACAGCACACACATAGAGGGAAGGTGAAATACAGAGCTAATTTTGAGCAGCAGTGCTTATATGATTGCAGTTCTTGACTCCCACATGAAGCATAAAATTAAGTAATCGCTTCATTGTGAAAAAGACAAGAAGAAGCATTAATGGAAAGAAGCTTGTTATAATTATGTACTTCATTATCATCCAGACATGGTAAAATACATGAAAAGAAATCCAGGAAATTTACAACATCCTCAGTGTGTAAGTAAATCTTATTAGTGCCTACTGTTCTATTATTTTTCATGATCTGGATGAAGTGCCTCAGGCACAGTTCACAATCATGACAATGAAGCTGTCACACAGGAAGAAATCAAAGAGCTGAATATCAGAACCAGGCTTCATCACAGGCCGAAGGACAAGACTATTAATATTCCTCAGACCTTCATGTAGCCAATGCAAGCTGAAAAAAGAAACAATGCTACTAATGAATTGAGATAGCTCAGTATTACAGCCAATCTGCTCATCAGAGCCAGGGAGACGGAATTAAATGTTTTTCTAGATGTAGGAATCATAGTATCACTTCTGAAAGAATATTAAATAATAAACTAGGAATCCTCTATGTATGTTACTGAACCGATTCTTACCATTTCTCAGTTCCAGGATGTTACTAAACTCACTGAAATATTAAGCTGCAGGTTATTTTCTTTTCAATAATCCAGCAGCACAAGTTTTTTAAATGAACATTTTGATAGTATTTAGGAATTTTGGCAGGGATGGCAAGATGTTTACAGAAAACCTCTGGGCTTTATCAATCAGGAATCAGGAATCTGCTTTATGCTGAGATTTCTTCCAAGGAACAGCAATCTGAAAATCTTCTCTCTATCATTACAAATATTTCACTTTCTTCCTTATTGTAATCACTGTCATAAAATTATCTGTCAGTAATTCAGTCTCATAGATCTGTTCAATAAAAGTTTAAGGAACAGCTACTCAAAAGGCGGCAATGTGGCTTAAAGTCAAAATCCTGGTGGTTACACATCATTTGCTTGAAGTATTTATTCATATAAATGTAACATCAGTTAGATATACTATGGTACAAGCAAGGTACTCCTTTGTTACTTTTTATTGTCATCAAAATATCTGGAAAACTGACAAAAGCCTGACAAACTGTGCTATAAAAAGGAAAATGAACACAGGTTTCCAGAAACCACTAAAAGCTTACAAAACACTAAGGACTCTTGATTAATATCCAGCCACCTCTTGAGAGTCAATTCAGTTAGTCTGCTGGGCAAGTCATGTCTTGCTGGTGCAATACATTAAAAGAAAACAAAACAGGATTTCTTATTCCACAATTCAAAATGGAATTGTCTTCTATTAGGAACAGAAAAAGTCCCCTTCTTGTTCTCACTCCATTATAAAAGGTCATTCACAAACTTTTTGCATTTTCCTTTCAAAAAATCATTTTCAAATATCTTTAGAATTATGATACAATTTAGTTTTTTTTACAGATTGTGCGTCTATAGTGTTTACAACTGAGACTAAATAACAGCTGAGAAAGATTAAGTTGCTTGTGAAGAAAAAGTATTAAACATAAAATCAGCTGACGGTTCATTTTCTGGCAGGTGTATTGGCACTACAAATTTTAAAACATCACTGCCACTAAGTTACCAAGCAGTGATGAAATGTGCTATCAGAGTTTTGCTTATTGCAGTGTAGTCATCAATACTTTGATGCACCTAACTGGGAGCGTTGTTCTGGTAGTAGGAAGCACATTACAGAAGGCTCTTGTGTTGTGTATTACAAGAAAACTAAATGTTGAAGAGGAGCTGTAGTAGTTCTCTTAAAGTAGCAACTATGTTGAATAAAATGAGCAAACATAAACTTCCATGAGCTTAAATATACTTTCAAAATCTGCTTTTCTTTTTTTCTTTACTATGCATTTCTGACTGGACAACTTTAAAACATGATATGAGGGAAAGTAGCAATAGGACAAGGGGTAATGGGTTCAAACTTAAACAGGGGAAGTTCAGTCTGGATATAAGAAGTACTTTACGGTGAGTCTGGTGAGGCACCAGAAAAGGTTGCCATAAGTGGTGAATGCTCCATCCCTAGCAGTGTTCAAGGCCAGGCTGGACGGAACCTTGGGTGACATGGTGTACAGTGAGGCATCCCTGCCTATGGCAGGGGGGCTGGAACTAGGTGACCTTAGGGTCCTTTCCAACCATAACTATTCTATGATTCTATGATTTTATGATTCTATGTTAGAGTTTTCATCTTCCTTTTATAAAACCCTTGACACGTACATTCTACATAACTTTTGCAGCTGAAGTGTAGAACTGTTCACTCAAAACTTCTTTTAAAAAGCTGCTTATTTCTCAAGTGGTGGATGTGGTTAAAAATATCCCATTTTTAGTTCAGATGTGTCTTAAAAAAATATGAATGAAATTTTGTGATGATTAGTTGACTTTAAATGCCATAGAGCAGAGGAAATAAAATACTGTAAGGTAGTGTTTCTCATTAATAAAACATCAATGCTTTGAAAGGTATAAGAGAGGGGAAATACAAATCACAATCCAATTATTTATAATGTAATTCAAGGCTATGCTAAAGATCATCTCTGTCCAATCTTTCTGTGAGGGAGTTAAAGAACTCAAAATATGGTTCAATTCAAAGATGCACTTTCAGAACTTATTTTTTTACTAATAATCACAGAAGACCTTAGAGATACAAAAGAAGTTGTGAAGAATTAATAAAATTGTTCATTATGTATTAATCAGTGATTGCTATTCTCTGTTCAGAATATGTCCAGTATCTTAATGGATAGTAATGGCAAAATTTAAAATATTCAGAAAGTCCCCTTGTGCAAAAGGTTCTGTTCTTTAAACACTCTATCAGAAACATCTTGTAACGCCCATACTGAAGAATTTGCACTCACATATAGCTTAAATATATTTATCTCATTTCCATGAAAAAGAGTTTAATGCATTTTAAATAATGAAAACTTTAATTTCATTTATCCCCCTTCTAGTAATTTCTAGGCTAAACAACTTCTGTTCTTATGATCTTTTATCATAACTAATATTTTCTAAACCCTAGCTGTTCCTCTTTTTTCTCTTTCTGACACTTCCCGGTAGATCTGTGGCTTTTTTTGGAACAAGGAAGCAAGAACTTCAACTGAGACTTTATGATGAGTACTTCACATTTCTCTTATGCCTTCCTGTTCGTACAGCCCTGTGAGATTTTGGTTTTTTTCACAGACTTGGGGGTTAGGTGGCAGATGTCACTGATTGCCTACTGGAGATCGTTGTACCTTCTTGATCTAAAGAGTATTTATTTCAGCTGCATTACTACTGTAAGAACTCAAAAAATTACTGCTTTTGGTTTTCAGCACACATGTACACAATGGTAACATGCACAATTATTGTGGAAGTTGCACCATAAACCATTGTGGAAGTTGCACCAAAGAAAAAAAAAAAAGTTATACTCTTGCCTGACTGACAACAAAACAGATGCACTATTCACTTCTTATCTGGAAAAGGAAGGACAGAATCAGTAGTATGGTGAATTGCTGTTGGAACCCTCTTGCAGTAACATCATGCACATGAAGCAGCATGTGTCCTGAAAGAAAAATAGTAATAAGTTTTCAATTATTTTTTATTTTCTGGAAAAAAAATATGAATTGCTCTCTTTAAAAATTATTAAGACTGATTTGCATGCTCAGAGATAGTATGCATTTAATTGCAAGTTGTATATTTTTTTAACAGCAATGAACAGGTAGAGGTGAAAAGCTGTTTCTTTTCACCTGAGAAGTTGAGCTGACACATGGAATATTTTAAATTATTCTAAAAATTATTTAAAATTGGACATAGCAACCTCTAATGTCCTGGGGTAATGATTGGACTTGGTGATCTCAAAGGTCTTTTCCAACCTTGTTGATTCTATGATTCTGTTTCAGAAATGTCCAAAATGGAAAAATGAGACATGCTATGTGGAAAAATTCACAAGGCAAAGACAGCAACTCTATTATTTATGCTTGTACAAGCAAAGCATTCTAAATACATATAAAGTTTTGTTTTGTTTGGTTTATTCTTTCACTGGTTTATATGGTTTTGGATCTGAATTGAAATCTGAAAGAATTAGTATTACTATAGCAACCAAGATACAGCCCTGCAGATATACTCCACAGAGAACAGTGATTTTTATCTTACTGAGTAAAAATCAACAATACCTAACGCAGATTTAAGGTGAAATACAGGACACAGGAAATGGATTTTTTCTTTTTTCTAAAAACATACAGACATTTGAATTATCAAAGCACCCTTTATTAGTCCTTTATGGATCATGAAGAGTAAGTAGCCATTTCTAGAGTCTGATTCAGCATATACTAAAAGTACTTCAAATAGACCAGCTGAGCTGTGTTCTAAAAATTATTCTCCCTCCACTCTCCACTTTGCATTTACTGTAAAAAGAAGTGATGATAGCTACATGTGGAGAGATCTGCATTGTCAGCATCTCACCTGAGGTAAAATGGATCCCTCTCAAGGCAGTTCACACAGAGGGTGTAGTTAAGTGACCACTTTATTGTTCTTTTTCTAAATATGCACTTATGAACATTGCAGGTTGTACCTGAAGCTGGATTTTCATCCAGACAGAGAAGGTAATGCAGCAATGGTTCAGACATCTTCACAGATGCCCTGCATGTACTTGAGTGCTCACTTGCACTGTGCTGTGCAGAGGATGGATGGACTGCTGCTGGATACTCATTTATTTGAAGTGCATTTGCTTTTGTGTAGAATTAGCACTCGGTAGATAGCGCAAAGTTAATACGCATTATATTCCTGTTGAAGAGCCTGTAAACAATAGTGGCTGCTGTGTTATCTGATTTAAATTCTATTGTATTGTATGCCAGGGTGTCAGAATGCAACTAATTATGGGGAGATGAGTGACTACCAGCAGAGATTTTTGTACATGATGCACAGAAGTCATGAGGAAAAATGAAAACTATATTGTAAGCAATTGAAATAAAATTATAGGTTAGAATTTTAGATTGAGACAATATAATTACCTAAGGATGAATTTTGGCCAGGAAACCTGCTACATAATTTCTCATTTTGAAATTAATAAGCCTTGAGAAATCCTTTGCAAGAACTAAAGTAATTTCACAAATTCAAATGTAACAAAGCTCCTTTATTTCTTCCAAGAAAATTATTCAGAGCAACTTCCAACAGATTTTAACATGTCTTTTCCTTGCTATCATTGCATAATATTTGAACATAGTTCTCTATATGATATAAAGTGATAAAAAAAGTGAAAACAGATAAAACAATGAAAATACGTGTAAAATGAATCTTACTTGTACTAAGAAAGAACCTGCCTTTCATGAGTAAGGAATAAGCCATAGAAGAATGGACCTTTATTTATAAAAATATCTGCATATATTTTATAAAATATGTGCTAAATATAGTCACATTGATCATCCTAAAACAATGCTCCCATCAGTAGACTACTAAAAAAATTCTAAAAAAATTAATGAGACTTTTGCCAGTGGACTTGGTTTGAAGTTCATAAGCCAGGAAAAATAGTCTCAGTTGTCCACTGTGAAATCTTATGAGAAGTAATATATCTCACTTTTATAGAATTTAAAATACTGCACAGCACACCATAAAATTTATGAGGCAAATGTTTATATAACTTTCTTGGGTAATGATGTAGTTTTTGTTCTCAACACAACTAGAATCTCTTTTAGGTCCATATTATGATTTTCTGTATATAAATATGTTTGCTTCTTGGTTCTTGAAATACTATAGAATATTGCATACTATAAGAAAACTATTTGGAAACCATTTATGACAAAAAAAGGCTTATATTTAAATATGGTTTGGCTAGAGAATACTTTTTAGTAGATATTTTAAATAATACAATCTTAATTATATTAAAAAATAAGAATTTTAGAAATCATAAATGTGCAGAAATATCCAGAAAGACTGCTTAGCTTACCTACCACACAATGTACATTTCTGAAACTTACCCACAGGCATCTGACAATCCATCTGCACTATGATGTGGATGCTTATTTATACAAAGATTACCTGTAGTTATTTAGAAACTTAATGCACTTATAATTTTCTGGATCCTTAAAATTAGTTGAAAATATTTCTTCTTGTGTGGAAGGTGCGGTTGAAAACCTTGAAAGCCCCATTTCATACAGAAAAAAAAATGAGGGTTTTTGTTTGTTTGTTTGTTTTTTAATTTGCAATTGCCAAGGAGTTGAAAATAAGCTTCAGTTGCGGGAGGCCTGTTTGAGTCCAAGCTGCTTTTACAAATCCAAAAATGAGTGCGATTTGCCAATCTATGACATCTTTTCATTTTTTATTTATACAGTGCTCCCCGTGTTGTTATCTTCACTAGTTATTTCACCACTTAAAAAAAAAAAAAAAGAAAACAGAGATTTTCAGTGACTGGTTGAGCCATAAATTCACTGAAAGACAAGGACCTGAATTAAAGACAAAGCTTTATTTGTATGATGGCTAAAATTAAAGAACTCACAAGTTTTACAAAATAAAACCCTTAAAATGTGTTCCCCCTTTATATTGTCTCTTTCATATCGGGAAACAAAAAAAAACCCAAAAGCCCAAACCTTTTTAAAAGCATATTTTATTTCATTATTAAAATCTTGATACAGTAATACCTCTTGTAATGCCATTTTCCACCCCCTTTTGTCCAGAATTATTTTCAGGTTTTTTTACTTGTTTGGGTTTTTTTTAATAATTCACAGCTCTGCTTACCCTTTCTTTTTCTTTAAAAACTTTTAAATTAATGGACTCCTGAAAAGAAGCCTTCACTGTTAGAATGGGTGCTATATCAGATATCTTAAAAGTATTAGTTTGCTGGATTGCTTGGATTGCTTGGAAGTACAGACATATCCATCTGATGATTAGTGTATATATGACAAACTTATGAAGCCACAGCAGGAGTTGGCTACCACATTCAGGGTCATAACTAATTCCTTAATATAGTGGTATTAGGATGACTATTAGCAGAATGACCTCAAGACATACTCACAACCAGTCTATACTGTAGGATGGAACAGGATGATTGCCTTTCCTAACAAAGAATCTCTCCCCTAGTAATATATGAAATAAAACTTCTTAATTATTAATTACGTCATAGTGTGGTAATCATAAATGTGTCTTAGTAGGAAAAAAAAAAAAAAAGAGATTATTCATAGAATTCCAATACCTAAATTAAGAAAATGGGTACAGGATCAGCCTGAACTGTATATTACAGTAGATTAACAGCGTCCTAGCTAAGTGGTCTTGCTGAAAGAACTAATCTGATCCTTAGAAATACACATAAAGACATGATGAAACATCTGTACATAACAAAAGGCTCATTGAAGAGCTATTTTCATTTATTATGCCAACAAAGGTATAAAAATTAGAAAGGCTTGGTCATTATTACTAAAGCAGCCACAGTTACACTCAGAAACATGCGGGTGTAGATGTGTAGATACAAGAAATACCTCTGTGTACATAACCTTAGTATTTGGGTGACTGGTTTATGCATGTCCATTAACTCTTATTATTTGATACGCAATTAACAAGATTGTGAATAAAGACAGGAAAATAAGATATTCCTAATCATATTTCTTCGCAGTGGTACTGGAAATATGAGCTTTAAATTAATGTTGTTCCATCTTAAATCACGAAAAATGACAACCTCAAAAACACACAATAAAACAGTTAAGCTTCAGAATTTTTTCCATAAGGGAATTTCATTTCAGAAATATTTAGCATTTTCTACATCTAATGTCATTACATTACATTATTTTCATTCTTCTTTAAAAATATGGACTATCAGAGATTTCTTTTAAAATGTAAATATCTCAGTATGATAAATATCAAGAATTTTTGTCATATCCACTGCATCTGAAGGTTATACTTCATCCTTTTCCTTCCCACCCTGTTTTGCCTTGATTTCCAGCTCAATAGCTTGTCTTAGGGATAGTGAAGATTAACTTGGTATGACTTAAGATCACAACTAAATATTGTTGCCTAATGATCAACCTTTGCTACCTATTTTCCTGATCTCATTCAGTTCAAATGCAAGAAAGATTAAAATATACCTTAAAATCCTTCTGCCTCTTGTGTACATTATTTGCCTTTTATCTTGGAATTCCTTAGGCTACCTTTAGGGAGGGTTTGAGTGGTCTTAAAACAGAATTAGGATTACTGTAACAAAGACACTCAGTTTTAATAGAAAGTGAAGTATCATATTTAGTATTTAATAGGAGTGTATGTAGGTACAAAGGTTAATTTCCATTCCTTATTTTATAGCAAGAACGCTAACAACATATGACAATTAAGCTTTACTTCTTCAGATTTATAAGTATAAAAATGGATAGTAGGTATAAACCTTTAAGCAGTTAAGCAGCATTTTCTATGAGTAAAGATGAAAATAAAGAAAAAGAAAACTATTTTATACAAATATTTACGCCCTATCATTAATCATTGTTAAGGAGAGACTAGTGCATGTTAAATTAATCTTCTATACTAAATACAATGCTTTGAAGTACTGAATTAGTCTATCAGATCTGGACAAATTAATTCTTCATTAGAATAGCTCTTCAAGTTGCTTTAAGATGTATAAAATCTAGAAAAATGAACAAATATTTCCTTTTTTTCACAGTACCAGTTCTATGTAATATTGAAGATTGTCACAGCTAAAATATAATTATTATATGACTTCTACATCTGTATTGACATTAAAATCTTTAAACGCATCTCTGTCATAGAATATCAAACAATTTTGATGCATATACAAATAATCTTAATAATTTGGGTATTAAGGGAAAGTAATAGTGTCTTATTTAAAATCCACAGACATTTCAAAAGAAGAATGTAAAACAGTGCATTAAAAGTACAATCTGTGCACACTAAAACTTTTTAAATCTCTTTTATATTCCAGGCAGGAAAAAGATGTAAGTTGGTGCTGAGGCAATACAGAACACATAATCCATACAAGTTTGATTTAATTCCAGGGAGAGGAGGGAAGGGGAGGAGGAGTTTTCACTGTTTAAATCTAGAAGAAATACTTACAAACAGGAATATTAACAAATATCAGGGAGATTTTGCATTAAATACGGTTTGTTTGCATCCCAAATGTACAGTGTGTTGGTGCAGGTGGGTGCTGCACTTTCATCACAACCTTCCTTCTCCAAGAGAGATAACAGGAGTACCCAAAGTCTGCGTACTAGTACTAGTGTTTGAGGCACACCTGAAAGAGGTTTGGTATATGCAAGCACACACACATATTTGTGTGTGTTTATATATGTGTATATATATATATGTATATATGCATATAATGATAAGGACCAAAGACATATATGTACATAGACATACTAATACATGCATATGTATTCATGTATTCTTGGGGAGAGAGCAGATTATAGTACATATTTTCACTGTGTTGTTTCAAGCTCTACTAAAAAATAAAACTATAGGAATATAACAAGAATAACAATAATAATAATATAATTTGGGACAGGCTTGCAGAATGCTTTGAACCCTATCTTGGTTATTATCTTAAAATTTAAATGCTTGAAATGAATTTGTTCCAGTTTTGCTTGCTTAATATGGAACACTTTTAATTCATTAGTGATTTGACTCTCTGTTATAGAACAAAATAATAGATATGGAAATGCAAATGAAAGTATTCAACTCACCAAAACAAATCATTGATTTCGAAGAAAATATATGGCATGCCAAAGTTTTTGCTTGTTTATTTGTTCATTTAGAGCAATTTTAATAGTAGCATTGATTAAGCATACCATGATATGTAGAAGGGAAATTAAAAAGCTGCCAAAGAAAAAAATATGCATGTATACTTGTAATTTCCACTTTAGAAAATATTTTAAACAAAGAAGAAAAGACATGTACTAAAATATTATGTTCTGTGGATGGTATATCTCTTCAGGTGTATATCTGTCATATATTTTATCGCATTATGATGAATCTCATCTGATTGTGTACAGTAATCTTGTCATAATGTTAACCTCATAGATAACTCACAAAATACAATGTATCTTTTATCAGTTTGTGTTATCGTGTATTATATGTGAAAGATATTGCCACTGCATGCTAACTGCCTGTTGATCTAGCTATTTATGATGGTTTTGTCATCCCTTGGTGTTTTTTGTTCACATTATGTAGGCCTTGAAGATTATTTAACAGGTATTTTTTTAGTCGAGTAACAATAGAAATACTTACTGAAGACACTGGCAAACTCTTAGTTGATGAATATTTCTTATCTATTCCTCCCAAATGCTTGAAGACTGGTCTTAAGTACTGGTAGAAATTAAATAGAGCCTGCAGTCTTTCTTTTCCAAGTATACATGTACACTTCATATGTGCAAAAAAGACATTAAACTGTTAGCTAAGCCTTATTGGAAATCTGATATACCGCCTTCTACTTTACTATATCAACCCAGTAATCTTCAATTCTCTTGCCTTTAAAACATCACACTCTGACGCACACTTGATTAGATTGTCTAATGACAAAGAAACATACAAAATTTGGAATTAGCACTTGTTAAGGAAAATAACAAATAGGAAATTATGTCTGGTCTACATGATGTTAGAGGACTGTTTGAACTCCATTACTTTTTTTAATCAAATGTTTTATGATTTTATTATATGTGAGAGTATGATTATTAAAAAGATGTGCTCACATATTATCCTTTATTAACTCAGTACGTATTATTATGCATGTATGAAATACTCTAAATATGTGCAAAGAGATTTTTTTATTTCCTACCAAAAGAAAAATATAGGTATTTTTTGCTCAGTCTCTAGTAGGGTCTGGCAACCATATTTTGTCTCCATGGTGTGATGTTTTTCTTGATATCTGAATTCACAGTTGTTTACTCTTCCCTATTAGTTGTTCTGCTACTAGAAATAAAACTATAGGCATAATTTTATTTTTTTAATAATAATGCTTGAGGAATTATCTCTGGTTAGAAATATTGTAAGCGATATTCTGATGATTTTTTTTTTTTTTTTAATCTTCAATTATTGTTCAGTTAGAAAATCTAAGACTTTCTATTGTTAACTTCTTAAAGAATTGTGGTTAACATGCCAGGTCAAATTTCTCTGTGCCAGTATATTTCCAGTATTTCAGAAGTTTAAATTGGCTGAAGAAATATTATCCTGAGGCCATTTGTATCCTGTAGTTAAAAAGGTTCAGTTAATGAAATTACTTATCTCACACATTCAGAAAAAAATAAATAAAACAAATAGACCTCTATTTCCAAATCAGTTCCATTAAAAAGAAAAAAAAAAAAAAGGAAAGTGAGCTTGCATAAAAAGATTTTTCTTAGGACATATTGTTGAAAGACATATGTTTGATTAGTAAGAACACCAGGCAAAAATTCTCTTGGTGTTAGCTGTAAGGCCATAGATATTTTTCTATATCATGTCCAACAGAACAATATGTAAATGCCATAGCTTTTTGGAGGCCGATAAAATTTTTTAAAAAGTCATCACTCTCAATTGCTTGAAGCCATCCAGGTAACTATAATTTCTCTTAATATATGGTTCAGCAGTTTACTTCTAGCAATATCCTCATTTTCCAAGAGAGGTAGCAAAGATAGCTGCTGTAGTATCATGAAAAGCCTACCACCATTGTTCTGAAGTTGTGTTCAATGTCTACTCACATTATATTAAAACTGCCTGAAACAGCTGTTTAAAACATCTAACCTCCACATGTAAATAAAACAGAGAGTCAGAGGTAATTTTTGTAGTTTTGTTTTGTCACAGTCTTAATTTTATCTATGAGATGTTCAAAAACATCCTTTTTGAAGAATAGGAGAATATGTCATGTTAATGTTGTCTGCTAGGCAAATAAAAATTTGTCATACCAAAGAGGGGTAAAGAACTTGAGCTTATGTGACCAAAGCTAAGTGCATTTCACTCACACTCAACTGTGAGTGAAATTACACATTCAAAACTGAAATGATGTTTTGAGATAAATGTGGCTATAATCTGCAATCCTTACAAGGAAGCAAATTATGTATGACCCATCACATTTTAATTGATCTCTTTTAGAATAACAAATAAAGGCAGTCTACTGAATTATCTATGTGTGTGATTTCCTTTATAGTGGTGACAACTGTTGAACAATTAATTCTAATGCAAATCATTAATAACATAATTCTTAACCCTTAAGGTACAAATTAAAATGTAAATGTGGTTAGATCCTGTATTTCCTGGCTTGACTTAGTTTTTAACTTTATTCTGTGAACAGATTACTTGATGGACAAACTGTGAAGCAGTAATAAGGTGAAGCTTCTTTGTGGAATTACTTCTGACACACTTGCTTAATGCAAAGTATCTTCCACATGCACAGACTAAACAAGGATTCTGGTCCGCAAAAGTGTCTTGTTAGCAAGAAAAATGGCAGAAACCAGGTCCAGGTTTGACAGATATATAAGAATTCCTGAGGCTGACCAGCTGAGCTACTGAAAAGTTCAAAGACCAGTATGAGGACCTCAATTTTTCGGTGAAATATAAGTTACTCAAAAGATGTATACAGAGAGAAAAGCATGCAAAAATTGTCAAAATAAATAGATAACACTAGAACTTCCAAGGATCTGTGTATCATACATCTCTGCATCATAGATCTTCATGTGATCTGAGACTTTTATCACAAAACACTATAAAGAAATAAAGCAACAACCCCCATTTTCAAGAAAGGGAAAACGGATGACCCAGGGAACTACAGACGAGTCAGTCTCACCTCTGTGCCTGGCAAAATCTTGGAGCGGATTCTCCTGGAAGGCATACTAAAGCACATGAAAAACAACAAGGGGGTTGGTGACAGCCAGCATGGCTTCACTAAGGGGAAATCCTGCCAGGCCGATTTGATGGCCTTCCATTAAAGGGACTATGGAACTGATCACAGAAGAGTTAGGGTTGGAAAGGACCTTCACATAATCTAGTTCCAATCCCCCTGCCGTGGGCAGGGACACCTCACACTAAACCATGTCACCCAAGGCTCTATCTAACTTGGCCTTGAACACTGCCAGCGATGGAGCATTCACAACTTCCTTGGGCAACCCATTCCAGTGCCTCACCACCCTCACTGTGAAGAATTTCTTTCTCATATCCGATCTAAACATCCCCTGTTTGGAGTCACATGGAGACCTCATAGCAGCCTTCCAATATCTGAAGGGGGCCTACAGGGATGCTGGGGAGGGACTCTTCATGAGGGACTGTAGTGACAGGACAAGTGGAAATGGGTTCCAACTTAAACGGGGGAAGTTTAGATTGGATATGAGGAAGAAATTCTTACTGTAAGGGTGGTGAGGCACTGGAATGGGCTGCCCAGGGAAGTTGTGAATGCTCCATCGCTGGCAGTGTTCAAGGCTGAGTTGAACAGAGCCTTGGGTGACATGGTTTAGTGTGTGGTGTTCCTCCCCATGGCAAGGGGGTTGGAAGTAGGGTACCTTAAGGTCCTTTCCATCCCTGACTATTCTATGATTCTATGATTCTTGATCCGGTCTAGAAAATGGAAATGCAAATGTAAGCATGAAAATCTATAAAACTCAATGTTTGAAAATGTGGTTTGAAAATTTTTGTAATGAAACCAGAAAATTTTCTCAATAGCTTTGGAAATGTTCCAGGTATTCCAGATCTCGTGGAGGTTTTTCGTGTTGTTTGTTTTTGTTTGTTTGTTTTGGTTTTGATTATTTGTTTGTTTGTGGTTTTCACTTTGGTTTTTTTTTTTTTTATGATTCGTGTTTTGATTTGGGTGTTTTTTCTTTTTAATCATTTGCTTTTTTGATGCAGAAACAGTGCAATCTTGTAAGAATATGTGTCCTGAGCTACCGTAGTGTATTAAAGAATATAATTTCTAGCAAGGGCTTCACTGAAAAGGGGTTTATAGCTAAATAACATACCAGACATCCTATTCACTGTGATGACTGCCATGTATATTACATTTGATTAAAATTATAATTGAATAAAAAGATCTAGATATATTTTCCTAGGTATTAACACATTTGACTAAAATTATTAAAATCATAAGACACTCATTTCAATAAGCTAGAAAACTTAGTCATGAACAAGTATCTTCCTGTGCTGCATAAGAGTATTTGAAAGCAAAATTTGTTTATGCCACAACAGATATCTTTCTATTTTCATTGGGGGTGCTGATTCATGGCCAGCTGAACATGAGCCAACAGCATGTCCAGGCAGCCAAGAAGACCAGCAGCATCCTGGCTTTTATCAGAAATAGCGTAGCCAGCAGGGCCAGAGACGTGATTGTCCCCCTGTATTCAGAACTTGTGTGGGTGTACCTAGAATACTGTGTTCAGTTCTGTGCCCCTCACTACAAAAAAGACATTGAGGAGCTAGAGCGGGCCCAGAAGAGGGAAAAAAAGCTGGTGAAGGGTCTGGAGAATAAGTCTGATGGGGAACTAGGGGAACTGGGGGTGTTTAGTCTGAAGAAGAGAAGGCTTAGGGGGGACCTTATTGCTCTCTATAACTACCTGAAAGGAGGTTTGTACTAGGGTGGGGATCAGTCTCTTCTCCCAGGTAACAAGTGGTGGGACAAGAGCCCAAGAAGGAACAGCCTCAAGCTGCACCAGGAGAGGTTTAGATTGGATATTAGAAAAAATTTCTTCACAGAGAAGGTGATCAGGTATTGGAACAGGCTTTCCAGGGAAGTGGTGTAATCACTGTCCCTGGAAGTGTTCAAAAAATGTGTAGATGAGGCACCCAATGATATGGCATAGTGGTGGACCTGGCAATCTGTCCTGGGTTCAGCAGTAGCAGTCATTTTCTCTTTCTTGGTAGCTGGTGCAGCCCTGTGGTTTTGACTTTCGGCCTGGGAACAGCACTGATAACACCAGTGTTTTCAGTTACTGATTGGTAATGTTTAGTCTGACCAAGGACTTTATGAGCCTCATGCTCTGCCAGGGAGGAGGGGAAGCCGGGAGGGAGCAGAGAGAGGACACCTGACCCAAACTAGCCAAAGAGGTATTCCATACCACAGCATATCATGCCCAGGATGTAAAAACGGAGGGCAGAGACCCAGAAGGGTGGTGGTGCACTGCTTGGTCGGGCTGGGTATAGGTGGTGAGTGATTGTATTCTTTTCCCTTGTATTTCTCTTGTCGTTATTATTATTGGTGGTAGCAGCAGTGATTTGTGTTATACCTTAGTTACTAAACTGTTCTTACCTCAACCTGTGGGAGTTGGATTCTTTCGATTCTCCTCCCCATCCCCCTGGGAGCCGGGGGGAAGAGAGAGGAAGGAGTGAGTGAGCAATCTATGTGGCTGACTGGACTTAAACCATGACACAGTCCTGGTGTAATGGTCAGGCTTGATGATCTTACAAGTCTTTTCTAACATAGCTGATTCTATGATTCTATTGTCTTCATCTTTATGACCCAAAAGGGAGATTGTTTTCTTGTGAAAAGACTTTGCTGTAATTCATCAGAGGAGAAAAACAGATGAGAGGAAAAAACAGAGAGATACATTTATCTATGTGACAAGAATTTCATTGCATCAACATTTTTAGTGGAATAGAAATATTTTTTTGAAAACAAGTTTGAGCAGTTTCATGAAAGAGAGAAGGCACATAGGCAACTGAAGAATCATTCTCTTTTTCCCACTCAATTGGTAATTTAGTAGGCACAGACATGACAAACATTAATGAGGACTTGCCTTCTGCAGCGTTTTGACAGAAGATGTTTTTCTTCCTGTGCTGTTTACATGCAAAACCAGACAAACAGTGGCTTAAAGTCAATCAGGGGATTATGTTGTCATATAATTACTAAAAAAGGAAAACATATCTGGTTCTTTGAAGTATGTATTTTTATTTTGATTTCACTGTAAACAGGACCAAGTTTTTTTACAAAGACAAAAGAAACTTTTTTTGAGGTATTCGCTCCTTATGATGGAAATAAGATCTGAAGACCTAGTCACCCAGCAAACACATTGGACACTCATTTTACCCTTGTAATAAACTGGCTAAAGGAAATGTGCTTGGACTGCTTTGGATTTTCCTGCTGTCTTCTGCTTATACTGAAACTTTCTAGGTTTTTACACTGAAGGTCCTCAATCTGTTTATGGAAGTATTTCGTGTAATTATTTCTAAGCATCCTTCTACAGTTATATTACTTATATTACATGATTGCCTATGGGAATAGGATTCACAAAATGAAGAGGTTTCTTCCAGGCATGTGTAAGCCATTACCCACTGAGAGAATATAAACCCATGTTTTCAATGACAGGGAAATATCACTCCAAAAGAAAGCATTATTTCTGAATTCCCGTCAGGCTACCTAAACCACATGTCTCTCTGCATACTGCACTACTTAGAGAACTCAAAGCTACAAGTGTGCAAGGAAATCTCATGTTTCTCAAATATCTATTCCCCATTCAACCTACAAACTCAACATCTGTTTAGGGTTTTCAGCTTTTGGAAAAATAAACATTTGAGACTGACAGAAGCTGCTGAAATCAAAATCTTGCAGTGGGCAAAAGTGAACACACCGTACAAATGGAGCCAAAAATGTCTTACTGCAGTTAGTGTCTTAGCTGTATAATATTCTAAACTGTGTAATTAAAATCCAAAAACCTCATTAATGCAAAGGTTTCCGAGTTTCTCTGTCTTGGGTGTAGTGTTACACCCACCCTACAGATGTACCCATGGTCCTACTTCTGGTAGTTTCAATCTACTTGTTGCATAATGAGAGGGAGGGGGCCAGTTCCCAGATGTCACCAGCACACTGAGGCCTTAGCCAGCAGAAGATCATGTTCCTGATGGGGATTTCTCCCAAAAGACTAAATGGTTTCTAGGTATTCCTTCTCACTATTGAATTGACCCTCTCTTTGTTCCTGCGCATGACTACTGAGAAAAATCTTCAGAAAATCTCTGATCAGAGGAAGATAAAATTAACAGTTTAACCTATTACAGTCACAATTAATAATATTGCAGTAGAGCTCTTCTCTTTGCAGCTTCAGTACCTTTTATCTAAAAAAAAAATAAATTAAATACAATCCGGACTTTTTAACTGTCACTGGGGCTTCTCAGTTACTGTCATCCATGAATAAAGCACTAGTGTGTCGCCTAGGTGAAATGGATACTTTTCCAAACAGCAATCGATAATAATATAACACCATAACATATTGTTAGAGCTAATTATTTCAGCCAAGTTCCAATAAAAAAGAGCTACAAAGGTACATGAATAGACATGAAGCTATTTTTTTTGTAAGGGATATGGATATTTCAATTGTTAAGTCCACTATATACACAAAAACTAGAGAGGATGGTATCATGAATAAGTAATTTATAATGATGAATGAGTCACCAAACTGTGTTACTTAATAAAAAGAGAAAATCAAGGGGCTAATGTTTTAGATATAATGCACTGATGATAGACTTAATATTGTGCAATACATCACTATGTGACCTTGCTACACACTGGCAGTACTTCCTAATGCAATTCACTGTAATTTATCCGCTAAACTTGTGATAATCTATGACAGCAACAGAAGTGAATATACCTATTGTGTTATGTACATTCTAGAAAAACCAGTATGCATTTGTCATGGGTTCAGCAGCAGCAGTCATTTTTCTCCTTCTTGGTAGCTGGTGCAGCGCTGTGTTTTTGATTTTGGGCCTGGGAGCAGTGCTGATAACACCAGTGTTTTCAGTTACTGCTTGGTAATGATTTGGTCTGACCAAGGACTTTCTGAGTCTCATGCTCTGCCAGGGAGGAGGGGAGCTGGGAGGAAGCAGAGACAGGACACCTGACCCAAACTGACCAAAGAGATTATTTCATACCACAGTATGTCATGCCCTGGATGTGAAAATGGAGGGCAGAGACCTGGAAGGGTGTGGTGGTGCAGTGGGGGGTTCGCTGCGGGGGGGTGCACTGGCTGGGTCGGGCTTGGTGAGCAGTTGTATTCTTTTTCCTTGTATTTCTCTTGTATTATTATTGATGGTAGCAGTAGTGATTTGTGTTATACTTTAGTTAATAAACTGTTCTTATCTCAACCTGTGCAAGTTGCATTTTTTTTTTTTGATTCTCCTCCCTATCCCCCTGGGACTGGAGGAAGAAAAATAGGGGAGGGAGTGAGTGAGTAAAACTTTGTGAGTTTTAGAGGCTTAAACCATGACAGCCTTAAAATGTCACTGTAATTTTTTAAATAATTCATTCTTTCCCCATAGCTTCCCTAATTAGTTATGTTTGGCTGTCATCTTGGACCCATGGAAAGACACCCAAGATCCAAATAACGTGATCTGCTTGAAGTAGATAGAATAGATAAACAATCATTAATTTATCAGTAGAATTCATTTATGAACTTTCAATGATCATTAATGATTCTTAATGATTTATACTTGGTGCATGCATCTGTCAAAAGGATCCTGTCTTTCTCTTGTAGGAAATTTATGTGCATGTCTTTATATATGACTGCGAAAGTATTGGTTTTTTTGCAGTATTTTTGAGACTGGATTTCACTGAAAATAGTTTCCAGTCCCAAACTTGTCTATGCCTTAAATGTGTTTAATCATGAAATTCCAGGGAGAAAAAAAACTCTAGGAAACCTTAGTGTGGTTAATACTCATGTGTATTAAACTCTCTGTTAAAAGCAAAACCAAACCAAATAAGACCAAGCTTGAAATGAGCAAACCCAGACAAAAATGAAAAACCAAACCAATGATTTATAGAGTTCCTCTTTCATGCTCAACTGTTTCTTCATGTGCTTTCATGAGGTGAAAGTTGGAAAATCCCAATCAACTACTTCCTTCATTGGTAGCTAATTTTCTAATCCTTGACTCTGTAGGAGAGCAAAGCATCTTTCAGTCTACATACTGGTTTTGTTTTCTTCCTATTTTAAATCTATGTGTTCCTCAAGCAGCCCCTACATTGCCAAATGTCTGTTCTCCTTTGGTGGTATATGAAGACATTCAGATGGAACAGGAGTCAGTCAGATGGAACAGGAAAGTCAGTCTTCTCCCTTTCCACATGCTACCCTGTTGCCTACCTTTTCTCCCTCTTCTAGGCAAAGAATAGAAAGGAAAAACACATTTACCAGACAGGAGAGCTGAAATGACACTCCTCACTAACAGAAATTAATAGCACCCATGCCCTTAGTATTGCGACAGAGAGGAGCCTTCTGCACTTCCTTCCCACTCTGTTTCTTTTTTTCATGCCTCTGTTATAACCCTTAGGTTTTATAAAGATGTTCTCAGTGGTATTTAATGGTTACATTAACTGTGCCTTTCCTGACTTGACAAAAGGGTCTGAATTAATGTTTGAGGTCCCAAGAACAAGTAGTTCAAAGTGAGCTGAGAACTCCATTGACCTTGGCCTGTTCATGGTGTATTTCAGAGGTTATCACTGTCCTTCGCCAGGAATGAACTCAGAGCTATAAATTCTCGTATATGACTCTGTGTTCCATCATGATATTTCTAGGTTGCCTGGCAAGGGTAGATAGACCTTACATGTATTTGCTAAACTGTTATGACTCCTAAGGGAGTCCATGTAAGCTGAGAGAGAGAGAAGGACGTTGTGCTGTGGCCCCATGATGTGATGCAAGATTTTATGTCCTTGCTTTTTTAAAAGCCTTCAAAGAACGGCATTGGTAGTCACAGGTTTCTAAAGACATAGCTTTGAATTTGAACTTCCAGTACATCTCTGTTCTGGCATTTACAGATTAGATATCATGCTTTTAAATTTTACAAGCACAGAAGCTGTTGATGTAACTATGCTCTCACTCATATTTTAACTTGGGCTATGTTTTCCTTGGTGTCCTAAGCAGTTTCTCTGCCAGCACCAGCTTTGATGTTGGGAAAGAGTGATTTTCTGAGCCTTGATGCACTCAACTTTTGCAATGTGACACTGGTCAGGGCATGGAGACACAGAAGTATGTGTGAGACATTGTGGCATAAAAAGTGTAAATGCTATGGAAGAGTAAAGCAGGTTAAGACAATTATTATTGAGCCTACTCTCTTCATAAGAACAGAGGTGTAAAACATTTTCAGCCAGTACAGTCTCCTTAGCCCCCACACCTCCCCTAACCTAAAAGTGAACTGGATTTTCTAGAGCTGAATTAGATGTGAACATATGTATTAACAGTGTGGACAATCATGCAGGGCAGTGTGCAACAAGACTATATTTAATTAAAGCATTATTTATGTGTTTCCAGGATTTCTGGTGGCAAAAATTTCAGCAGTGACGGTGCCAAGATATTTCTGCATTATCCTTTCTACTTTTCTTTTGAGTTTGTAGACGCTGCATTTCATTTTCTTTTTCAGTATTTAAATTATGCGTTGTCTTTCTGAATGATTTCAGGAGCCTCTGAAAAGTACATATACATCCAATAAGCATGAGAGCCCCACACGTTTTGTTTTGTTTTGTTTTGTTTTGTTTGCTTATTTTGGTGCTTTGTTTGTTTGTTTTTTGCTTAAGCTCTCTAATAGTGAGGATCGGTGAGACTAGAAGAGCTGTATGTTTGTAATTGGTACACTAATGTAATATTGCAAAAATTATTTGCTTCAACCTTCACCAGCATTCAAACAAGGTAGCAACAGGAAAAAAAAAATCCCCCAGCCCACTAGCCTGTTTTTATGAAGATTATCAACAGCTAGTCTGCTAATAATTGTCCTCTTCCAACCCTCTGCCCCCAAATGAAAAACTGTTCAGAAAAAGCAGTTCTAAAGTCAAATCAGATGGCCGCACGCTGTGCTCAAAGGCTCAGAGTCCAGCTGGAGACCAGTAACGAGTGGTATCCCTCAGGGATCGATGTTGGAACAGTCTTGTTCAACATCTTTGTCGGTGACATGGACAGTGGGATTGAGTGCGCCCTAACCAAGCTTGCCGATGACACCAAACTGTGTGGTTCGGTTGATATGTTGGAGGGGAGGAATGCCATCCAGAGGGACCTTGACACACTTGTGAGGTGCGCTGATGCCAACCTGATGAAGCTTAACTATGCCAAGTGGCAAGGTCCTAGAGCTGGGTGGGAGCAATCCCAGGCACACATACATGTTGTGCAGAGAAGAGATTCAGAGCAGCCCTGCGGGGAAGGACTTGGGTTGCTGGTCAATGAAAAAATGAACATGAGCCAGCTTCAGTGTGCACTCACAGGCCAGAAAGCCAACCATATCCTGGGCTGCATCAAGAAGTGCGTGACCAGTAGGTTGAGGGAGGTGATCCTGCCCCTCTACTCTGCCCTCGTGAGACCTCACTTGGAGTATAGTGTGCAGTTCTGGTGTCCTCAACATAAAAAGGACATGGAATTGTTGGAACAAGTCCAGAGGAGGATCACGAGGATGATCTGGGGACTGGAGCACCTCCCATATGAAGATAGGCTGAGAAAGATGGGTCTGTTGAAGCTGGAGAAGTGAAGGCTGCATGGAGACATCATAGCCGCCTTCCAGTATCTGAAGGGAGCCTATAGGGATGCTGGGGAGGGACTCTTCATTAGGACTGTAGTGAGAGGACAAGGGGTAATGGGTTCAAACTTAAACAGGGGATGTTTAGATTGGATATGAGGAAGAAATTCTTTACTGTAAGGGTGGTGAGGCACTGGAATGGATTGCCCAGGGAAGTTGTGAATGCTCCATTCGTGGCGGTGTTCAAGGCCAGGTAGGACAGAGCCTTGTTTGGCATGGTTTAGTGGGAGGTGTCCCTGCCCATGACAGGGGGGTTGGAATTAGATGATCTTAAGGTCCTTTCCAATCATAACTATTCTATGATTCTATGATTCTATTCTAGGTAGCATGCTAAGTGCAACAAAGCAGTTTCTACTACCACTCCCTAAACTGTCAGAATGAAATACATTTTACCAAAGAACACTATTCCCTGAAATTATCATCATCAGCTACAAAATTTCCTGTAATCATAATAAACTATGTTTAAATCAGTAGGTTCTAAAACTTTCTGAACTTTTGAGTCTTGCTTCCAATGTAAAGTAAATTTAAGAAAGTATGCGAAAGCTATAATCATACTCTGAAAAATCAAAACCCATGTTTCCCAGTCTGTAAAACTATCATAAGTCTGGTTTCAGAGAACAGATATTACTCTTCCACTTTCTTAAACAGAATGTTTCCAAGTTTGTCCAAGATGTATTATTCACTTACAGTAAAAAGAAGATGAGCCATCCAATTGAGGTCTGAGCCTGATAGTTATTACTTTATTTTTGATAGTACAGCAGTTTCATGAAACAACTTCAGGGCCTTTTTTTTTTCATACTGATTTAAAGAGGATTAATATAATTTTATAGTGCATTAATAACAATACAGGGAGTTAATATCTATGTTCATTTGAACTGAAAAGCAGGTTGGAATTTGGATTTATTCAGCACCTTTCATACTGAAGATATCTTACAGCACTTCACAATCTATCTTTACACTGTCAGTGCACTGACTATGAAAGTAAGTATGTGTTCAGCAATAGCTCACATATATCTCTAGAACTCTTTGTATTTAGGAAAAGATATTGGACCTCTATTCATATTCAAACATGCCACAAACTTAACACAAGCAGTCACTAGATGCATAGAAAAGCTTTCTAATTAAATTACCTACAATTTTGGTACAAAAATAGATGATGCCAGGTTTTAAACTTCCAAACGTTTCACAGACTAGAACTTTACAGAAATACTTGAGTCTTTGAGTAGCCATTGACCTGCAAAGGCTTTACTTGGTTAACACAGTCTTGTGCGGACTGTCCTTTAGGGGGTGACCTTTCTCCTAACAGCAGTCTTACTGAGTTTGTGAAATGATCCATATCCTCGTGGGACTTCTGCAAGCTTTGAAAGCTCATAATTTTCATGGAATTCATACGTCACATTTTCTAAGAAACAGTTGCTCTTTAGAAAAAAAATTAATTTTGCACAGCTCTAAAGGTTTTTATTCCTCCTTGTATTAGGTTTTTATTCTTCCTTGTTTTGGCTTTTTAGCTACTATTTGTAAACTATTTTCTATTTCTTGCACACATTCATATTTTGTCTCTGTTTTCAGAGACTGCTATTTCTTTTTTGTACTTTTTCCCAGGCAGCAGTCAATAGCATGGCTGCACTAGGTGTTAGAAAAGTTAGAGGAATATTCGTGAAAATTCCTGCCTGTAAACCAGCAGCAGCATGCTTCTGAGAACTGCTCAGACTGCCAAATATTCACAATCTGCTTTGAAGACATTATTCTTCCATGGCTCTTGTAAAGTTCTGAAGTTTTAGAAAAACTGAAGGTGTGAACCAATAAAATTCAAAGTGTTCCTCAAGGCCTGCCATGTAATCTCACCTTTCTCCTAACTCTTCAGCAGAAATTCCCGAGTTCTTTCCCAAATTCAGATCCAAGGATGCACTTCAAGGGGGTCAAACAGAAGCTGATGTATTGGTCTCCACCTTTTCATAATTTTGCTATTGGACCTTGTCGTGGTTTAAGCCTCTAAAACTCACGAAATCACTCACTCACTCACTTCCCTCTCTTTCTTCCCCCAGTCCTTGGGGGATGGGGAGGAGAATTGAAAGAATGCAACTCGCACAGGTTAAGATAAGAACAGTTTAGTAACTAAGGTATAACACAAATCACTACTGCTGTCACTAGTAATAATAATGACAGAGAAGTACAAAGAAAGAGAATACAACTGCCCACCAAGCCCAACTCAGCCAGCGCACCCCCCAGCAGCAAACCCCCACCCCTCTGGGTCTCTGCCCTCCGTTTTTACATCCTGGGCATGACGTGATGTGGTATGGAATAACCTCTTTGGTCAGTTTGGGTCAGGTGTCCTGTCTCTGCTTCTTCCTGGCTTCCCCTCCTCCCTGGCAGAGCATGAGGCTCAGAAAGTCCTTGGTCAGACCAAAACATTGCCAAGCAGTAACTGAAAACACTGGTGTTATCAGCACAGTTCCCAGGCCCAAAATCAAAAACACAGTGCTGCACCAGCTACCAAGAAGGATTAAAAACGACTGCTACTGCTGAAATCATGACATATACACACACATATATGCATTCTGGCTTTTATATGTTTGCATCTATCAATAAAAGATAATAAATGTCAGAGAAAAAAGTAAAATAAGAAAAACACCATCTTCAAAATAATAATGCTTCATCAAAGAGAAAATGCAGATAAAGCGAATTCTGAATTTCTGTGGACTGAAATAATTCCATATATCTTAGAAAAATAGATTAATTATGAATAATTGTTTGTCACAGAATTCCATATAACATATGAGGAAAACTGCTAATGATTGAACAGTAAATTCAATTTGCCTAAAAGTCTGTGCTGACCACTTCAGTGTTTTGCGGCACTGAACAATTGCCATGGAAACTTGCATTTTCTTTTTAGTATTTAGCAGTATTCACACAAATACCGTAGCATGATTTCAGGAACTAGGAGACTGGAACTAGATGATATAAGGATCCTTTCCCACCCAAACCATTGTGTGATTCTGTGATTCCATGATTCTCTGAAAGGAGGCACTAGTAGATGTATGTATGACTCCCCACAGGGTCACCGTACTACACTGGCTGAAAAGTCTTCTCCATCTCTTAGCCTGTAGCCAGAGAACTCTTCAGTCTATCAAAGAATTGTACTACACTACACATAAAAATAATGGTCAAGAAAGTAAACTTCTCACTTGGATTATGTATAGGATTTGGTTGATCCTATGCACAATAAGAACTTCATAGTGCTCCTCTTTGCATTGGTAGCTAGAAAGGTGTTGATAACACACACCAGTGTTTTGGTTACTGCCACTGCTAAGCAGTGCTCCCACAGCATCAAGACCATCTTTCCATCATCCCCCTTGACCCCAAAGGCCACTAGCTTGGCCTTGAATGTTGAGATGGGACATAGCCAGGACAGCTGACCCAAACTGAACAAAGAGGTGTTCCATATCATATGACAACACTCTTTGCAATAAAAGCTAAGAGAGGAGGAAAGGAAAGGGGGATATCAAGGAGGAATCAGCATCCCCACAAGGAAGAGCGTTGTAGAGAAGTGGAATATTGCCAGTGCTGGCCTAAATTGGCATAAAATATCACTGGACATCACTAACAGAGCCTTGATCTCACAGCATACGTATAAAATCAGTTACTTACAGTGTGAGATTTGTCCTCTCTGGGCTTTTGCTACATATAAAATATGTATTCACAAGTTATATGAGAGGAGCTTGAGAAACTAAAGGGAAGTTAATGAAATACTTTTAAACCCATAGTTCCACTAGAACTAACACTTCAGTCCAAATTAATTTTCTCCAACTAAGTAAAATGAAGAACAAAGAAACAATGCATTGTAAACTACATTTGCAGGAAACTGAAACTAAAATTATTTAACACACTGTGTGACAGAAAACTTTTAACAGAGAAGTGATAACAATTTTTTTAATATATATAATATTATATATTATTTCCAAGAAAATAGCATTTAAGAAATTCCATCATGAAAGAAAAAAGATGTTAAACCTCTTTCTTATTAGCTGTCAGGTTTATATATCTAAATGAAATGCAGTGGAAGATAGTTGCCATAGCTACAGCAGAGTTCTGGAATAATTTTGTTTCCTCTTAATTGTTGCATACTTGTGTACAAACACCTTAAAAAAACCTTGCATTTTTAGTCTGAGACCTGAAAGCCAAAAGAAAAAATTGGATTTGAATCTCCAGCTGACAAAAGTTATTCTACAAAAGGAAACATAATGAATTCAGGCACTTGTCCTCACAGGGGAGTTCAACCACCCTGATATCTGTTGGAGGGATGGTACGGCCTGGCACAAGAAATCAAGGAGGTTCCTCAATTGTGTGGAAGACAACTTCCTTCTGCAAGTAATTGAGGAGCCGACAAGGAGAGGTGCCATGCTTGACCTCGTTCTCACCGACAGGGAATGGCTGCTTGGAAATGTGACGCTCCAGGGCAGCCTTGACTGCAGCGATCATGAGATGGTCGCATTTGAGATCCTCAGGACAATGAGAAGAGCATGCAGCAAGCTCACTGCCCAGGACTTCAAGAGAGCAGACTTTGGCCTCTTCAGGAACTTGCTTAGGAAGGTTCCATAGGATATAGCCCTAGAGGGCAGGGGGGCCCAAGACTGTTCCTTGATATTCAAGGATCACCTGCTGCAAGCTCAGGAGCAATGCATCCCAACTAGAAGGAAGCTCACTGCAGGAGGGCCAGGAGAACTCCTTGGAGGGATAAGGAGCTGCTGAGGAAAACTCAAAGGAAAAAAGAGGCTTTTAAAAGGTGGAAGCAAAGACAGGGAGCCTGAGAAGAATACAGGGATGTTGTCTGGGAAGCTAGGGACCAGGTTAGGAAAGCTAAGGCCCCCTTAGAGGTAAACTTGGCTAGGGATGTGAAAGATAAAAGGAAGGGATTCTATAGGTACATTGCAAATAAAAGACAGACTAGGGACAACGTGGGCCCCATCCGGAAGCTTTCGGGAGAACTGGCTACCCTGGATTTGGAGAAGGCTGAGGTTCCTAATGATTTCTTTGCCTCAATCTTTACCGGCAAATGCTCTGACCACACCAAACAAGTCTTGGAAGGTAGACGCAGGGACTGTGGGAATGAAGACCTTGGTCCCACTGTAGGAGACGACCTGGTTCAAGACCATCTTAGGAACCTGAACGCACACAAGTCCATGGGACCAGATGAAATCCATCTGCGGGCCCTGAAGGAGCTGGCAAATGAAGTTGCTAAGACACTGTCCATCATATTTGAAAACTCATGGCAGTCAGGTGAAGTTCCCGAGAACTGGAAAAAGGGAAATATAACCCCCATTTTCAAGAAGGAGAAAATGGATGACCCAGGGAACTACAGACCAGTCAGCCTCACCCCTGTGCCTGGCAAAATAAATAACGAACAGAATCTCCTGGAAGGCATACTAATGCACATGAAAAACAACAAGGGGCTTGGTGACAGCCAGCATGGCTTCACTAAGGGGAAATCCTTCCTGACACAATCTGGTGGCCTTCTATGATGGGGTTACAGAACTGATGGACAGGGATAGAGCAGTTGATGTCATCCACCTGGACTTGTGCAAAGCTTTCAACACTGTCCCACATGACATCCTTGTCTCTAAATGGAGTGACATCAATTTGATAGGTGGACCACTCGGTGGATGAAGAAGTGGCTGGATGGCTGCGTGCAAAGAGTAGCGCTCAATGGCTCAATGTCCATCTGGAGACTAGTAACGAGTGGTGTCCCTCAGGGATTGGTGTTGGGATTGGTCTTGTTCAACATCTTTGTCGGTGACATGGACAGTGGGATTGAGTGCGCCCTCAGCAACTTTGCCGATGACACCAAGCTGTGTGGTTTGGTTGATATGTTGGAGGGAAGGAATGCCATCCAGAGGGACCTTGACACGCTTGTGAGGTGGGCTGATGCCAACCTGATGAAGCTTAACTATGCCAAGTGCAAGGTCCTAGAGCTGGGTGGGAGCAATCCCAGGCACAGCTCCAGGTTGTGCAGAGAAGAGATTCAGAGCAGCCCTGCGGGGAAGGACTTGGGGTGTTGGTCAATGAAAAAATGAACATGAGCCAGCTTCAGTGTGCACTCACAGGCCAGAAAGCCAACCATATCCTGGGCTGCATCAAGAAGTGCGTGACCAGCAGGTTGAGGGAGGTGATCCTGCCCCTCTACTCTGCCCTCGTGAGACCTCACTTGGAGTATAGTGTGCAGTTCTGGTGCCCTCAACATAAAAGGGACATGGAACTGTTGGAACAAGTCCAGAGGAGGGCCACGAGGATGATCTGGGGACTGGACTACCTCCCATATGAAGATAGGCTGAGAAAGATGGGTCTATTCAGCCTTGAGATGAGAAGGCTGTGTAGCAGCCTTCCAATATGTGAATGGGGTCTATAGGGATGCTGGGGAGGGAGTCTTCATGAGGGACTGTAGTGAGATGACAAGGGGTAAGAGGTTCAAACTTAAACAGGGTGTCATGGGTTCAGCAGTAGCAGTCATTTTTAATCCTTCTTAGTAGCTGGTGCAGCACTGTGTTTTTGATTTCAGGCCTGGGAGCAGCGCTGATAACACCAGTGTTTTCAGTTACTGCTTGGTAATGTTTTGGTCTGGCCAAGGACTTTCTGAGTCTCATGCTCTGCCAGGGAGGAGGGGAGCCGGGAGGAAGCAGAGACAAGACACCTGACCCAAACTGACCAAAGAGGTTATTCCATACCATAGCATGTCTTGTCCAGGATGTGAAACGGGAGGGCAGAGACCCAGAGTGTCTGGTGGTGGGCTGGGGGTGCACGGCATGGTCAGGTTTTTGGTACTGGGGGGTTCGGTGCTGGGGGGTGCGCTGGCTGGGTCGGGCTTGGTGAGCAGTTGTATTCTTTTTCCTTGTATTTCTCTTGTATTATTACTGGTGGTAGCAGCAGTGATTTGTGTTATACTTTAGTTACTAAACTGTTCTCATCTCAACCTGTGCAAGTTGCATTTTTTTTTCGATTCTCCTCCCCATCCCCCCGGGACTTGGAGAAGAAAAAGAGGGGAGTGAGTGAGTGAGTGAGTGAATAAAACTTCGTGAGTTTTAGAGGCTTAAACCACGACGCAGGGGAAGTTTAGATTGGATATGAGGAAGAAATTCTTTACTGTAAGGGTGGTAAGGCACTGGAATGGGCTGCCCAGGGAAGTTGTGAAAGCTCCATCGCTGGCAGTGTTCAAGGCCAGGTTGGACAGGGCCTTGGGTGGCATGGTTTAGTGGAAGGTGACCCTGCCCCTGGCAGGGGGGTTGGAACTATATGATATTAAGGTCCTTTCCAACCCTAACTATTCTATGATTCTATGAAGCTGTGAATTAAAACTTGTCACTATAGAGAATTGTCTGTAGTTGTCTTCATAAATTCAATATTTTTTTCTTTGCAACATACCGATTAAAAGTCTTGCACTATATTCACATTTGCAATCCTTGTAATCATATCAGACTTTGTAAAATTGAGGTCCCTCATCTTTATTATTTTCCTGGTAAATCACATCAGATCTTATATTGCAAGAATTGTAGTGGATCATATGGGGAGAAAGAACAACTCTTCTTCAAAGCTTCCTGTGACATACAACATCTATTTTTGCCCTGCTAATGTCATCATTATCTATTTATTTAATGCACTAATGGTACAAGAAATTTACTTTTAGTTTGTTCAGTGGCATATTTATTCTTACAATTGAATATAGACATGAAAATAGGTTCATCGCAAAAGGGAAGAAGACTGTTGCATTTTAATGAATTACTTCATATCACGTTTTGCACTAGTATTGTTTTTACACATGTTAAGCAGCCCAGGAGATTAGCACAGCTATGCTGCTTCACAGAACATTGAACTCTCTCAAACTGCTATTAAGGCCAGTACTCTCATATAGCTGAGGATCAACTGTTGCATGTATTTTTCCCTGACCGATGTATAGCATATGTTTAATTTGAATAATCAGCTATCTTTACTAATGCAAGTACTCAGTACACTAATGTCTATTTAAGACTTTTTTTGAATATCAAAATTTCATCCCATCTCTATCCTGAGAGTTCAAGGAGTCTGTTATTCCCACTGTCCTCCACTTCCTGCAGTATATTCCCATAGATGCTGTTTCTGACACAGTCCACGACAGAACTCTCCCACTCTGCATCTTTACTGAATAGTTTTCTAAAGTAATAACGTCAGGATTTGGTCCATATCAATCTACATGAACTGAAAACTGTTGGTGATACACAATCACGTTACAATATTTTTATTTCATTAGCAACCTAGCAAAACTGAAATCTGGCTCTGGCTTTATCAGTCACACGGACACAAGTTTAAATGTGACTCTGCTCTCCAGAGTTTAAAATATCTGATTACAGCCATTATAATAAATTTGGAAATTGTAAGACTTCCAAAAGTTGTTTGTTGCTATATGAAACAGAAAACCCTTTTTCTTCTTTGTATTCAGGGAGATACTTATTTGGTACTAACAGGAAACTACTGCTTCTCTCTTCTTTCTGGCTCACAGATCATCTGAACTCTACCAAAAATAACATATGACTTTCAAGCATTTTGTGATCTAATTTTGTACAGATTTTTGACATCTACTACATTACAGTAAAATATAGGTTTCATTGTAATTGGAATTTTATACATACGCACTACCAGGGTATAAAGTTTGTATTAAAGGAGTAACAGTCTTCATTTCATACCTACTGATTTTGATCTTACTGAGAAAAATTCATTATCTTATTTGCTCATGGATTTAATCATTCATTTACTGGCAGTGCAGCTCAAACAAATTGAAATGAGTTATTTAAGCACATCTGTCTCAGATGATAATTTATAGTATTTCAAAATCTGCAAAGCATTCAACACTGTCCCACATGACATCCTTGTCTCTAAGTTGGAGAGATGCCAATTTGATAGGTGGACCACTTGGTGGATAAAGAAGTGGCAGTATGGCTGCATGCAAAGAGTAGTGCTCAATGTCTCAATATCCAGGTAGAGACCAGTAACGAGTGGCATCCGTCAGGTATTGGTGTGTCATTCCGAGTTCCCAGTTGGGTTTAATTCATGAAAATTTGGCAATCCATTCCAATGCCTCACCACCATAACAGTAAAGTCTTTCTTCCTCATATCCAATCTAAACTTCCCCTGTTTAAGTTGGAACCCATTGCTCCTTTTCCCATCACTCCAGTCTCTAATGAAGAATCCATCTCCAGCATCCCTATAGGCCCCCTTCAGATACTGGAAGGCTGCTATGAGGTTTCCTCGTTGCCTTCTCTTCTCCAGGCTCAACAGACCCAACTTTCTCATCCTATCTTCATATGATAGGTGCTCCAGTCCCCAGATCATCCTCGTGACCCTCCTCTGGACTTGTTCCAACAGTTCCATGTCCTTTTTATGTTGAGGACACCAGAACTGTACACAATCCTCCAAGTGAGGTCTCACAAGAGCAGAGTAGAGGGGCAAGATCACCTCCCTTGACCTGCTGGTCACGCTCCTCTTGATGCAGCCCAGGATACTGTTGGCTTTCTGGCCTGTGAGAGCACACTGAAGCTGGCTCATGTTCATTTTTTCATTGACCAACACCCCAAGTCTTTCTCCGCAGGGCTGCTCTGAATCTCTTCTCTGCACAACCTGGAGCTGTGCCTGGGACTGCTCCCACCCAGCTCTAGGACCTTGCACTTGGCATAGTTAAGCTTCATCAGGTTGTCATCAGCGCACCTCACAGGCGTGTCAAGGTCCCTCTGGATGGCATTCCTTCCCTCCAGTGTATCAACCGAGCCACACAGATTGTTTTCATCCACGAAGTTGCTGAGGGTGCACTCAATCCCACTTTCCATGTCACCGACATAGATGTTGAACAAGACCAATCCCAACACTGATCCCTGAGGAACATCACTCATTACTGGTCTCCAGCTGGACATTGAGCCATTGAGCACAACTCTTTGCACGCAGCCATCCAGCCAGTTCTTTATCCACCAAGTGGTCCACCTATCAAATTGATGTCTCTCCAACTTAGAGACAAGGATGTCATGTGGGACAGTGTTGAATGCTTTGCACAAGTCCAGGTAGATGACATCAACTGCTCTATCCCTGTCCATCAGTTCTGTAACCCCATCGTAGAAGGCCACCAGATTGGTCAGGCAGGATTTCTCCTATATTTAGAAAATTGTGATAGGTCGGTTGGAAATAGGAATTATTTGCTGGAGGTTATAATTCTGCCAATATTGCCTAGGGTGTCAAACAGACTAACATTGTCAATCTCTACATTAGCAAAGACAATTCTTTTGTAGAAGAATGTAATGAAGGTAGAGTGGACTTGGAAGCTGCTCTTGTATGATCCTCTATCCATGGAATTTTTTAAATTGAAAAGGAAATTACAGTTTCTTGTTTTGTTAGGGTTGGGGTTTTTTTTTTATTCATTTTCAAGTCAGTTTCCTGATTGATCTTTATTCCGTAATGCTCTTTACAGTGTATAACTGCTATATTTTGAGACTGATGGTTTATCTTTGCTATTTATTCTATTTATTGCATGATATTAATTCCAGATGATCATATAAAATTTTGAAGTTTCTCCTTCCTGCTTTTGTCACTTATGAAAAATTGAACCTCATTCAGTCCACGTCAGTACACAGAATTCTCATTATATTTTCTATTTTTCTTTTAATTTTGGAAATTAAATATACAGCTCTGTCACTTTTGTAAACATATAGTTACTTATTAGATTATAAATACGTATTCTTGAAGACAAATTAATTATAGCTCCCACATCCAAGTAAACGTTAACACAAAAGACTCATCGAGTACCAAGTGGATACTGAGGTGCCTATTTATAGTTTACCTTCTGAATATTTTAGGAACTGGATTTAATCTCTGCCTGTACCTAAGTGTTTCACTGTTTCTTTGGGTAAATGGCCATGTGGTTGAAACTTTGCTCAAGGTGATGCTTCCTTGTATTGAACTTGCGTGACTGGTGGAAGATATAGATGCTTAAAAATACAGTTGATATTCAAAGGCTTATTTTAATACTAGTGGTGAAGGAAACATTGTGATGCTCAGCTGTTAGTCCTCGAAGAAGCAGTCAAATTTTTAAAGCTGGTTCTTAAAACAGTCATACAGCAAAGTCCAAGACTTCATTAGACAACATACTTTTTTTCCTATGTAACAGTATATTTCATACTTGTTTAATAATGATTCTAAATACACAGATAATTCTGAGTGCATTGGTGTCCTTCATTTCCAGTATGCTTGCTTGGCATTATAATTCATGACTTCTTCAGGGACATCACAGACTTGGGCAAAGTAGGTGTAAATGACTTCACAGTAGTTTCAGACATAAATTACCATTCTGAAGACCTCATGAAGAATCCAGCTGTGGATTAGACCAAAGGGCAAAAATTTCTTCTGCTACTTATATAAAAGATTGACACATCCTTACTATCACACATGGAATATTAGGATTTTATATATTCTTGTTGGAAGGAAAAGTGGGTGTTGTTGGAAGGAAAGCACTCCATTTTCCTTTTCCTTAGTCCTTTTTTCTCTATCGCTTCACATCGAAGTAAAGACATCTTTGAAAAACAAGAATCAGAGGAATGCCAACTTACAAAGCTTTTTATTTTTATTTTTTTTTTTGCTTCATTAATAATGTCTTTTGCTTTTTCTTGGGTCTTCATTCAGTCTTTAAGTGGACCTTCTTGAACAATTCTTCCTTGTTCTCTTTCAAAATAGAAGTCTTTCCTTAGCAATGACAACAAGAGTAATGAGGAAAATTATCCTAAATGCAAAGTAAAACAAATGCTTTGACTTATTTTTTATCAGCTATTCTCAGTCAGTTTTATTAATTTGAAAATTTAACTTTTAAATGATGGTTGAATGTATGCAATTATTTTTGATATTCATTACTGAACACTGCCTCTTGTCTGAGTTTTTTTTGACAAAACTCTAATCAAGCTGATAAAAATTGTTGCTTTCTTCTAATCCCACTGATGTCAACAGGGGTCTGCACTGATTTCAGTGGAGTGGAATCATACTTTTTCTGACATTTTAAAATTTATGCATCTATCTTAACCAAATGCATAACGTAGATGATATCCAGCATCCAGAGCTTTGTTAATTTGATCTCAATTGGACTAAGACTTGCTTGTTTTTCTCACTGTTCTTCCTGGTACCAACGCTATAGCTTAAAAAGCAATGAGGTAAGGGGTCTTTTTCTCAGCATGTGTGTATTTATGTATCATCTGATGTGTTTATATGTTAGTGGCCTTAGCACAATTTATTAAATTAAAAGTAATAGTAAGCCTTATGAAGTTTAATAAGTCATATTTTCTTTTATCCTATCCTATTGTAAATCTGTTTAAGAGTTCAAGTACTAATGTTTTTAATAATCTTTTGTGAATATAATGTTTCATATTAAAATACTCTGGGTTTAATGTGCAAGTAAGTCTGTGACAACTTTTATGAAGGTAAACTTGGAAATATAATTAAAAATTGTTGAGAGTTAAACTGAATGGTTTATTAACCATCCATTTACTTCTGAATTATGTTGCTGAATTTAGTCACTAAATGTATGTTTTCCTTACATTCCTTACATTAAGGTGCTTAATTCTTCCAAGAAATCATTACACTAGTCTTTCTCTGAAAGAGAAGCAGCAAGCAATTATAAAGCATGTTAAACAATGCTTTCACTTAGAAAAGTAGAATGCCTTGAGTAGTGATCTTCAAACCTAAGAATGTGTGAATTTGCCAGTCCTGTGGTCCCCAGTATGTAGACTAAAAGAAATCAATATGATGAGGCACACATGACTCATAATATGTCTGTGTTAATAGATGTGCTGAAAAGAGAGACTGTGTTAGAAAGGACTATAATTTCAGTTTCATTACAGTATCAGTGTGTCATCACCAGAAATACTGCTGCTGGGTGTGTACAGCTTCAAGGTATTACATGAACTCTTATTATTTGGAATTCATACATTATGGTGCTGCTAAAGTATCCCAGGAATGGTTTCAAAACACTTAGCGCCTTCAGTTTATAGAAAGGCCTTATTAAAAATGTCCATTTGTAATTACTAGTTGCATCTGATTAAATGTCCCTAACACCATTGAAAAATTAAATAGAATTGACTATGCTTATCTACATTTTCTCAACAAAACCCGAAGTCATTTTATAAGCAGGCATCCAGTTTTAATGGTAATATGTTAATCCAGATTAATGGTAATATGTTAATATACTCATGACATTTGACATGGAATCTGAGTGTTATTAAGAAGAAAGAGAAAAACATAAACAAAATTATTTTATGCCAAAGACATATTCAACAAGCAACACGTACTACTGAAACTAAGAAATTTTTATATGCATGTATATGAGACATTGAGATATGCAATTTGGTTTTATTCAGTATATGTATGTCAGACTACAGTGTTACTTTTTTTTGTAATATGATTAGATTCCTTAACAAGAAATGTATCAGACAGAATCTGTCAGAATGGTGATGAAATAATTAGGCCACATGACTTTTCTTTTTGCATGTGTGTAGGTATTGAAGATGTAACATAATAAAAGAACTATAGAATAACTAACATACCTGCTGCACATGAAAGTCACTGCTAATCCTGAAAAAGAGAACTTATGGACAGGATGTTTGCAAGTGGTGTTTTAAAGAATCAATTCTGGAAACATTTTGAAAAATACTTTCAATTATGATCAAAATATGAATGTACAATGAAGTGTATTGATGACAAATTTGAATCCTCTGTACATAGCAAAATGAGAAAAGATATCTTGGAAACTGGAGTAATAGGGATCAGGTGAATTGTAAAGGTGTAAATTTTAAGGTCATATATTTGGGGTCAAAACAAGAATTAGGAATGGATACTTAAAAGAAATAGAGGAGGAGAAATAGTGAGTTAATGAAATACAATGAAAAATATAATGAATCACAAAAGAGCTACAGCCATGAATGAGGAAAGTACACTCACAGGATGCCAGAGACAAATAATTGCCAGTAGATATGGTGAAGCATGTAGCTTTGGAAGGGAGATACTTTGGTTATGTTTCTACAGAAGATAGAATGATGAAACTTTTTTACTTGTCTGAACTTCTGCCATTGCTGTAATGTAAGTCAGAAAATGACTTAATCAAAATGACTCAATAAGGATAGAAAGGTATAATGTAGAGATGTCTTTACTGGGAATTCAAGAACACAGTACTCATAAATTCAGCTTCAGGTCCTAAGAAGAAGTAAAGCATAATTTGTTGTAAATTTAGGTTGGCCAGGTGCTGAACAATCAACTGTTTATTGCAAGAGTTAAGTGTATCCCAAAATAGATCTACCTAGGCCTTTTAGAGCAGCTCTGAGTTTACATATTAAGTTTTGTGGGTTTTAAAATAATTTTTTAGCTTTTGCATTCACAACCATATGAAACCCGTAAGATTAACTCAAAACCATTGTTAAAATGTAAGAAGTTACCTACCTTTAAAATTATTTCTGACTAACCTCATTATTCTTGAGTACTATGAAATCAACTTTAAATCATAAATACAGAATTCATGAAGAGAAGAGGTATTAAAGAGCAAATCATCCAGATTTTGAAATACTATAAATTATCATCTGAGACAGATGTGCTTAAATAACTCATTTCAATTTGTTTGAGCTGCACTGCCAGTAAATGAATGATTAAATCCATGAGCAAATAAGATAATGAATTTTTCTCAGTAAGATCAAAATCAGTAGGTATGAAATGAAGACTGTTACTCCTTTAATACAAACTTTATACCCTGGTAGTACGTATGTATAAAATTCCAATTACAATGAAACCTATATTTTACTGTAATGTAGTAGATGTCAAAAATCTGTACAAAATTAGATCACAAAATGCTTGAAAGTCATATGTTATTTTTGGTAGAGTTCAGATGATCTGTGAGCCAGAAAGAAGAGAGAAGCAGTAGTTTCCTGTTAGTACCAAATAAGTATCTCCCTGAATACAAAGAAGAAAAAGGGTTTTCTGTTTCATATAGCAACAAACAACTTTTGGAAGTCTTACAATTTCCAAATTTATTATAATGGCTGTAATCAGATATTTTAAACTCTGGAGAGCAGAGTCACATTTAAACTTGTGTCCGTGTGACTGATAAAGCCAGAGCCAGATTTCAGTTTTGCTAGGTTGCTAATGAAATAAAAATATTGTAACGTGATTGTGTATCACCAACAGTTTTCAGTTCATGTAGATTGATATGGACCAAATCCTGACAGTTATTACTTTAGAAAACTATTCAGTAAAGATGCAGAGTGGGAGAGTTCTGTCGTGGACTGTGTCAGAAACAGCATCTATGGGAATATACTGCAGGAAGTGGAGGACAGTGGGAATAACAGACTCCTTGAACTCTCAGGATAGAGATGGGATGAAATTTTGATATTCAAAAAAAGTCTTAAATAGACATTAGTGTACTGAGTAACTTGCATTAGTAAAGATAGCTGATTATTCAAATTAAACATATGCTATACATCGGTCAGGGAAAAATACATGCAACAGTTGATCCTCAGCTATATGAGAGTACTGGCCTTAATAGCAGTTTGAGAGAGTTCAATGTTCTGTGAAGCAGCATAGCTGTGCTAATCTCCTGGGCTGCTTAACATGTGTAAAAACAATACTAGTGCAAAACGTGATATGAAGTAATTCATTAAAATGCAACAGTCTTCTTCCCTTTTGCGATGAACCTATTTTCATGTCTATATTCAATTGTAAGAATAAATATGCCACTGAACAAACTAAAAGTAAATTTCTTGTACCATTAGTGCATTAAATAAATAGATAATGATGACATTAGCAGGGCAAAAATAGATGTTGTATGTCACAGGAAGCTTTGAAGAAGAGTTGTTCTTTCTCCCCATATGATCCACTACAATTCTTGCAATATAAGATCTGATGTGATTTACCAGGAAAATAATAAAGATGAGGGACCTCAATTTTACAAAGTCTGATATGATTACAAGGATTGCAAATGTGAATATAGTGCAAGACTTTTAATCGGTATGTTGCAAAGAAAAAAATATTGAATTTATGAAGACAACTACAGACAATTCTCTATAGTGACAAGTTTTAATTCACAGCTTCATAGAATCATAGAATAGTTAGGGTTGGAAAGGACCTTAATATCATATAGTTCCAGCCCCCCTGCCAGGGGCAGGGTCACCTTCCACTAAACCATGCCACCCAAGGCCCTGTCCAACCTGGCCTTGAACACTGCCAGCGATGGAGCTTTCACAACTTCCCTGGGCAGCCCATTCCAGTGCCTTACCACCCTTACAGTAAAGAATTTCTTCCTCATATCCAATCTAAACTTCCCCTGCGTCGTGGTTTAAGCCTCTAAAACTCACGAAGTTTTATTCACTCACTCACTCACTCACTCACTCCCCTCTTTTTCTTCTCCAAGTCCCGGGGGGATGGGGAGGAGAATCGAAAAAAAAATGCAACTTGCACAGGTTGAGATGAGAACAGTTTAGTAACTAAAGTATAACACAAATCACTACTGCTACCACCAGTAATAATACAAGAGAAATACAAGGAAAAAGAATACAACTGCTCACCAAGCCCGACCCAGCCAGCGCACCCCCCCGCAGCGAACCCCCCAGTACCAAAAACCTGACCATGCCGTGCACCCCCAGCCCACCACCAGACACTCTGGGTCTCTGCCCTCCCGTTTCACATCCTGGACAAGACATGCTATGGCATGGAATAACCTCTTTGGTCAGTTTGGGTCAGGTGTCTTGTCTCTGCTTCCTCCCGGCTCCCCTCCTCCCTGGCAGAGCATGAGACTCAGAAAGTCCTTGTCCAGACCAAAACATTACCAAGCAGTAACTGAAAACACTGGTGTTATCAGCGCTGCTCCCAGGCCTGAAATCAAAAACACAGTGCTGCACCAGCTACTAAGAAGGATTAAAAATGACTGCTACTGCTGAACCCATGACACCCTGTTTAAGTTTGAACCTCTTACCCCTTGTCATCTCACTACAGTCCCTCATGAAGACTCCCTCCCCAGCATCCCTATAGACCCCATTCACATATTGGAAGGCTGCTACACAGCCTTCTCATCTCAAGGCTGAATAGACCCATCTTTCTCAGCCTATCTTCATATGGGAGGTGCTCCAGTCCCCAGATCATCCTCGTGGCCCTCCTCTGGACTTGTTCCAACAGTTCCATGTCCTTTTTATGTTGAGGGCACCAGAACTGCACACTATACTCCAAGTGAGGTCTCACGAGGGCAGAGTAGAGGGGCAGGATCACCTCCCTCAACCTACTGGTCATGCTCTTCTTGATGCAGCCCAGTATACGGTTGGCTTTCTGGCCTGTGAGTGCACACTGAAGCTGGCTCATGTTCATTTTTTCATTGACCAACACCCCAAGTCCTTCCCCGCAGGGCTGCTCTGAATCTCTTCTCTGCACAACCTGGAGCTGTGCCTGGGATTGCTCCCACCCAGCTCTAGGACCTTCCACTTGGCATGGTTAAACTTCATCAGGTTGGCATCAGCGCACCTCACAAGCGTGTCAAGGTCCCTCTGGATGGCATTCCTTCCCTCCAACATATCAACCAAACCACACAGCTTGGTGTCATCGGCAAAGTTGCTGAGGGCGCACTCAATCCCACTGTCCATGTCATCGACAAAGATGTTGAACAAGACCAGTCTCAACACCGATCCCTGAGGGACACCACTCGTTACTAGTCTCCAGATGGACATTGAGCCATTGAGCGCTACTCTTTGCACGCAGCCATCCAGCCACTTCTTCATCCACCGAGTGGTCCACCTATCAAATTGATGTCACTCCATTTAGAGACAAGGATGTCATGTGGGACAGTGTTGAAAGCTTTGCACAAGTCCAGGTAGATGACATCAACTGCTCTATCCCTGTCCATCAGTTCTGTAACCCCATCATAGAAGGCCACCAGATTGTGTCAGGAAGGATTTCCCCTTAGTGAAGCCATGCTGGCTGTCACCAAGCCCCTTGTTGTTTTTCATGTGCATTAGCATGCCTTCCAGGAGATTCTGTTCGTTATTTATTTTGCCAGGCACAGGGGTGAGGCTGACTGGTCTGTAGTTCCCTGGGTCATCCATTTTCTCCTTCTTGAAAATGGGGGTTATATTTCCCTTTTTCCAGTTCTCGGGAGCTTCACCTGACTGCCATGAGTTTTCAAATATGATGGACAGTGTCTTAGCAACTTCATTTGCCAGCTCCTTCAGGGCCCGCAGATGGATTTCATCAGGTCCCATGGACTTGTGTGCGTTCAGGTTCCTAAGGTGGTCTTGAACCAGGTCGTCTCCTACAGTGGGACCAAGGTCTTCATTCCCACAGTCCCTGCGTCTACCTTCCAAGACTTGTGTGTTGCGGTCAGAGCATTTGCCGGTAAAGATTGAGGCAAAGAAATCATTAGGAACCTCAGCCTTCTCCAAATCCAGGGTAGCCAGTTCTCCCGAAAGCTTCCGGATGGGGCCCACGTTGTCCCTAGTCTGTCTTTTATTTGCAATGTACCTATAGAATCCCTTCCTGTTATCTTTCACATCCCTAGCCAAGTTTACCTCTAAGGGGGCCTTAGCTTTCCTAACCTGGTCCCTAGCTTCCCAGACAACATCCCTGTATTCTTCTCAGGCTCCCTGTCTTTGCTTCCACCTTTTAAAAGCCTCTTTTTTCCTTTGAGTTTTCCTCAGCAGCTCCTTATCCCTCCAAGGAGTTCTCCTGGCCCTCCTGCAGCACTTCCTTCTAGTTGGGATGCATTGCTCCTGAGCTTGCAGCAGGTGATCCTTGAATATCAAGGAACAGTCTTGGGCCCCCCTGCCCTCTAGGGCTATATCCTATGGAACCTTCCTAAGCAAGTTCTTGAAGAGGCCAAAGTCTGCTCTCTTGAAGTCCTGGGCAGTGAGCTTGATGCTCTTCTCATTGTCCTGAGGATCTCAAATGCGACCATCTCATGATCGCTGCAGTCAAGGCTGCCCTGGAGCGTCACATTTCCAAGCAGCCATTCCCTGTCGGTGAGAACGAGGTCAAGCATGGCACCTCTCCTTGTCGGCTCCTCAATTACTTGCAGAAGGAAGTTGTCTTCCACACAATTGAGGAACCTCCTTGATTTCTTGTGCCAGGCCGTACCATCCCTCCAACAGATATCAGGGTGGTTGAACTCCCCCATGAGGAGTACTGTCTGCAAATGTGAGGGTGTTCCTATCTATCTGTCATGGGTTTAGCAGTAGCAGCCATTTTTCTCCTTGGTAGCTCATCCAGATCTGTGTTTTTTGACTTTCGGCCTGGGAACATCACTGAGAACACCAATGCTTTTGGTTACTGCTTAGTAATGTTTAGTCTGACCAAGGACTTTCTGGGCCTCATGCTCCCCCAGGGAGGAGGGGAAGCCAGGAGGAAGCAGAGAGAGGACACCTGACCCAAATTAACCAAAGAGGTATTCCATACCACAGCACGTCATGCCTAGGATGGAAAAAATGAAGGGCAGTGCCCCAGAATGGTGGGGTTTATTGCTGGGTTGGGCTTGGTATCGGGTGGTGAGTAGTTGTATCCTCTTCCCTTGTATTTCCCTTGTCATTATTATTATTATTGGTGGCAGCAGTAGTGGTTTTGTGTTATACCTTAGTTACTAAACTGTTCTTATCTCAACCTGTGGGAGTTGTATTTTTTCGATTCTCTTCCCCATCCTCCCTGGGATCTGGGGGGAAGAAAAAAGTGGGAGTGATTGAGCGAACTGCGTGAGAGACTTAAATCACGACGCTATAGAGTGCTTCATCCACAGAATCTTCTTGATCAGGCAGTCTGTAACTGATCCCCACAGTAATGTCTCCCATCGCTGTTCTCCCTTTAACCCTGACACACAGACTCTCTGTTAACTGATCACCTGTCCCCAGACTGAGTTCCATACTCTCCAGCCCATCACTGAGAGATATAGCAACTCCCTTACCACCTCTGCCAGGCCTGTCTTCGCTAAAGTGCCTGTAACCTTCCATTCCAACACCCCAGTCATAGGAGCCATCCCCCCATGTTTCATTGGTACCAATGATATCATATCCCCATAGCCACGCACACATCTCTAATTCCTCTTGGTTGTTCCACATACTACCAGCATCCGTATAGAGGCATCTGAGACGAGCTCCAAATGAAGCTAACTGATTGGCTGGAATGGCTGGGATATCTCTACATTGCTCCGAGCATTCATTATAGGTGCTGGCCAGTGACTGGGAGCGCTGGGATAGAATTATGCCCCCCTCCCCCAACACATCTAGTTTAAAGCTTTCTTGACCTGTCTGGCAAGCCTCCTACCAAAACTGCTCTTCCCCTTCATTGCAGACTATCTCCACCAGCCTCCAGTACACCTGGCCTACAAAACTGGGTTTGATATTCTAAATATCCAAACTCCTGACTATGGCAGCACTGTTCTAACCATTTATTAACCTGGCCAATCCTCCTAGCCTTTTTAAGGTCCTCCCCTTTATCCTGGAGAATTGATGAAAAGATAATCTGAGCTCCAGAGCCCCTAACCAGCTCTCCCAGGCCTCTGTAGGCCTTCTTTATGTTCTCCGTGCTACTGCTACCTGTATCACTATCACCCACATGAAGCACAGGAAGTGGGTAATAGTGGGACCGACTAGAGCAGGCAGCTTCTCTGCAGCATTCCTGATCGGAGCCCCTCGTAGGCAACACACCTCCCTTGAGATTGGATCAGGCCGACAGATGGGTGCCTCGGTACCTTTCAAAGTAGAGTCCTCTACTACTACAATCCTCCTCTATTTTCTGGCAGCACCAGTAGCAATCTTCTTTACCAGCGCATTAGCAAGTTGTTTGTGTTGTGACATGTGTGTTTCCTTGTTAGCCCCCTGCAGAACTACAAAGCCATTCTGGGTGGGGATATCAGCTTTAGGAGGAAGCCCCTTGCTTGTAATTGCCCTCTTCCTCCTTTTTTAGTTGGTTTTTTTTGTTACAAGTTCCCAGCTTCCTGGGTTAGCAGCCTCCTTCTTTCCTGCATGAACTACAGTGGACACTTGAGGCCCCTGCACAGTTTGGGGCTGGAGCAAGCAGTCCCAGGTCCTCTCAGCTTCCCTGACATCTTTTAGCCTATTGACAGATTCCCACAGCCCAGCCACCTGCTGCAGGAGGGCCTTCACCAGGCAGCATGGAGTGCAGCCCTGCCCATCGTGCGCCCTCGCCTCAGGAGAGCAGTGCAGGCACTCTCTACACTCTGAGCTCTGCGCTGCAGCCTCTCCTCTCATCGGCTCTGTCTGGGTGCCTATGCTGGCCACTGCCAGGGCAGTCAGAGCAAAGCTCCCAGACTGGGCCCTGGTCATATGGCAAGCGCTCACCATCCTGCTCACCTGTCTCCACACACTGTCGCGCCACTCCTTGACTGTCGCCCGCACTCCCTGGGCGGGTTTTTACCCAGTCAGGGTGGTGCCACTCCTCCTGGCTCCGCCCCCTGTGAGTCAGCTGCTCGCGTCCGCTGAGCTGCCGGCTCCTGGGCAAATCCTGTTGAGGATTTGAGGCTCTCACAGGTCTGAGTTGAGGCTCCTGGACCCTGAGCTTCCCCCCACTCAGGTGTTGAAAGCGTCCTCTCTCGAGATACTCACTTCAGCAACTGACCCGTAATGGCTGATGATGACTGGTTTAAATCTGCCACCATCCCTCCTGGCTCCGGCCCTTGTGAGTCAGCTGCTCACGTCAGCTGAGCTGCCGGCTCCTGGGCATGTCTGATCGAGGACTTGAGGCTCTATCGGTGGCTCTCGCTGCTCTGAGTTGAAGCTCCCGGATATTGAGGTTCCACCTGCTCAGGTGTTGAAGGCGTCTTCTCTTGAGCTGCTCACCTCAGCAACTGACCCAACGAACAACACTCCAAAAACATTATAATCGCACTGCACAGAATAACCATAGATAGGAATCACTACTTCAAACAGAGAAGTTTTTAAAGAATGTTAATAATGGTTAAAATCAAACCTTACTTTTTCACCTTTCCAGGATGGGCGCAGCAGTTTACCGTCAGGAAGTGGCATCCTCTCTGCTAGAGCAGGGAGCTGAGAGCTCACCCAGCTTAGGAAAGGGCAGTACCCCCCTTGCAATGAAAAATGTAGGATGAGCAGAGGAAGGGCTAGTGACAGGAACAAGTGCTGTCAACAACCCAATGATCATTATACAAAGTAAGGTGATAAAAAAGACCAGAGGTCAATCCAAGAAGACCAGTCAACAAGGCAGAAATGCCAGAGGACAAAATGAAATGGAGCTCCTTGGCTTCATGGACACGGGTTTGGGTGCAGGTCCAGGTTGGGCTGTTCAGGGACATTAGAGACTATTGCTGTGCTCAGGGCCCTGACATACTTCATACTTAACAATATCTGATAGTTTTAAAAAAAATTCCTTTTTCTCACCTTACATGCATTTTCCCTTTTTTTTTTTTCTTGTACTTATGCTTTTGTGCTTTATTTTATTATGATTTCTTATTTAGTTTTAAAACATAAATATCCATTTTTTTCCTGTTATAGTGAAATCCTGATGTATATTGGAATATATTGGTTAGTGCCTTATGAAGAGTAAGACGGAAATAAATGCTACTGCAAAAAATTGCTTCAAATTTGCATGACCTTAAAAACCAAGCCAGTAAATTATGCATTTGTTTTGTTCATATTAGACAACTAACACGAAGAGCGATGTCCAGCTGGAGACCAGTAATTAGTGGTATCCCTCAGGGATCAGTGTTGGGATTGGTCTTGTTCAACATCTTTGTCGATGACATGGACAGTGGGATTGAGTGCGCCCTCAGCAACTTTGCCGATGACACCAAGCTGTGTGGTTTGGTTGATATGTTGGAGGGAAGGAATGCCATCCAGAGGGACCTTGACACGCTTGTGAGGTGCGCTGATGCCAACCTGATGAAGTTTAACCATGCCAAGTGGAAGGTCCTAGAGCTGGGTGGGAGCAATCCCAGGCACAGCTCCAGGTTGTGCAGAGAAGAGATTCAGAGCAGCCCTGCGGGGAAGGACTTGGGGTGTTGGTCAATGAAAAAATGAACATGAGCCAGCTTCAGTGTGCACTCACAGGCCAGAAAGCCAACCGTATCCTGGGCTGCATCAAGAAGAGCGTGACCAGTAGGTTGAGGGAGGTGATCCTGCCCCTCTACTCTGCCCTCGTGAGACCTCACTTGGAGTATAGTGTGCAGTTCTGGTGCCCTCAACATAAAAGGGACATGGAACTGTTGGAACAAGTCCAGAGGAGGGCCACAAGGATGATCTGGGGACTGGAGCACCTCCCTTATGAAGACAGGCTGAGGAAGTTGGGTCTGTTGAGCCTGGAGAAGAGAAGGCTGCATGGAGACCTCATAGCAGCCTTCCAATATGTGAATGGGGTCTATAGGGATGCTGGGGATGGACTCTTCATGAGAGACTGTAGTGACAGAACAAGGAGTAATGGTTTCAAACTTAAACAGGGGAAGTTTAGATTGTATATGAGGAAGTTCTTTACTGTAAGGGTGGTTAGGAACTGGAATGGATTGCCCAAGGAAGTTGTGAATGCTCCATGGCTGGTGGTGTTCAAGACTGGGTTGGTCAGAGCCTTGTTTGGCATGGTTTAGTGGGAGGTGTCCCTTCCCCTGGCTGGGGGGGGGTGAAACTAGATGATCTTAAGGTCCTTTCCAATCATAACTGTTCTATGATTCTATGATTCTATAATAATTCCATTACCTCTGATTTTTGTATTAGCTAGCATTTTCATGCAGATTGATAATTTTTCTTCTTGTTGCAAGAACATATTGCTATCCTGACAGATTAGTAGATAAGCCATGAATCAGCTGGCAGGAGTTAACTTTTATTCTATTGCGCCCTTGGTCTGAAGGGCCTGTAAATACCCAAGCTTTGAGTTGCCAGAGAAGCAATGCTAATGGTATGAGAACCTAGTAGGGACGAAAACACCACACTGTCCTGAAATTCCTTCAAAGATACATCTCAGGGATGAGAGGATTTTGTTAGTATTTGAATATGTATCTAAACCTCATGGGACTTTTGCTTTGAAATGTGGGTTTATTGAATAGTACAATTATGTGCGGTAAACAACCTGTTAGAAAGCAGAGTGTGCAACCTTACTAGATACTGGGGAAAGTGTTCCTTTTATGGTGGTAGCAACTCTGGGATAACATTTAAGAAGGGGAAAAAAAATGGTGGGGAATAGCACCTGGAAGAGAGGAGTGAGAGTATGAGAGATACAATTCTGTAAACACCAGGGTCGGTGAGGTAGGAGGGAGATGCTCAAGGTGCCCAAACAGAGATTCCCCTGAAGCCTGCGATGCAACCCGCGGTAAGACAGGCTGTGACCCTGCAGCCCATGGAGGTCCATGGTGGAGCAGATACACACTTGTGGCCCATGGAGAATGCCACACTGGAGCAGGGGGATGCCTGAAGGAGGCTGTGACCCAGTGGGAAGCCTACACTGGAGCACACTCCTGGCAAGACCTGTGGCCCTGTAGAGAGAGAAGCCCACCCTGGAGCAGGTTTGCTGGCAGAATTTTTGACCCTCAGGGGACCCACACTGGAGCAGTCCATTCCTGAGGGGCTGTACCCATGGAAGGGACCCATGCTATAGCAGTTTGTGAAGAGCTGCAGCCTCTGGTAAGGACCCATGTTGGAGAGGATGTTGGAGGACTGACTTCAATGGGTAGGACCTTATGTTGGAGTTGGGGAAGAAAGCAAGGAGGAAGGAGCATCAGAGGAAGTGTGAACTGACAGCAGCCTCCATTCCCCATTCCCCTGTGCTGCTCAGGGGTAGGAAGTAGGGAAATTGGGGGTAAAGATAAGCCAGGAAGAGGTGGGAGGAAAGTGTTTTAAGTTTTTATTTTTATCTTCTCATAATTCTACTCTGACTTTTAATTGGCAATAAATCAAATTAATGTCCAGAGTTATGTCTTTTTTGACCACGATTATGGTGACTGATCTACTTGTCCTTAACTTGATCCACAAGAAAAACACAAACTGTGTTTTTCTCCCTTTGTCCAGTTGAGGAGGGAAAATAACAAAGTGGCTTTGGTGTGCACCTCTTGCCCAGCCAGGGTCAACACACCACTCCCCATTCTCTCTGTAGACCTCCAAGTTTGCGACAGTCCCATCCACCTTCCACCCCACTCTCAGGGAAGAGTTTGATCAGCCTGTGAACAGGCTAGCAGGAGACTCAATTTGCGATTAAATCTTTACTCCACAGAGTAACTTAAAGATCCCCTGGCTAGCACTGACTTGTGCCCAGAAATGCCCACAGTTCAGCACCCTGCTGTCAACATGTACCAGGCTAGGTCTGAAAGTGGCTGGGCACAGCTGGCCCTGCATTGCTGCCTGCAAGGCTAGTGCAGCCCAGGGCTGCTTTAGTTTGCCCATACACTGGTAGAAAAATGCCACTCTTTCCACTAAGCCTTTTTAAGTCATGCAGGCATAAAATTTGCTGATTCTTCCTATGTAGGAGTTCCAAGGTTTGGATATTTCTCCATTCATAATGCTGAAATTGTCATTAGCTCATGCACTTCAATCCCCTCCTTTCTGACTTCTTGCATGTGTCAAGATCCGATTGGAGAAAGCTCCAGTGTCAGACCCTGTTTCGTTTCGATTCCAAGAGTGAAATAAAGATGCAAAAGAGGTCAAGTACTGTAATTGATCAGTTGGTTTATTACAAAAAAAAAAAAAGGGGAAATTGTTGTAGTAAAGGGGATAGTGATAGGACAGATTGGAAAAAGGATGGAAAAGAAGCACAGAAAGGAGAGAGAGTCACCACCATGAATCCAGTGGTGTCCCGGGGATCCGTTGTCCTGGTAGGAGGTGATGGGAGTCCTCCAGGGTCCTTAGTACACCAGTCATCGAGATAATGGATGGAAGAGTCTTATCTCAGCTCTTTCCCACTCATCCCTCAGGCAATGGACCATGGAATCCTATTTCAGATCCTCACACCCTTCACCCAGGCAATGGAGAATGGAGTCTTATCCCAACTCCTCCCACCCACCTCTGAGACAATGGATTGATGGAATTCCATCTCTGCTTCTCATACCAATCTTTAGACAATGGACAGTGGAGTCTAATTTCAGATCAGTCTCTCACATGTTGCTAAATAAATTCAGAAGGTTTCTGAGTTTACCAGAAAAGGACGGCTAATGAACAGCAGTTCATTAGTAAGAGAGAAGTTGTTCACAGTACTAATTTTCCTTTCAGTTATGCTTGTCAGCATCTCCATTGAAATCCCATTAATCTGCTTCAGTACTTTGAGGCATTATGTGAATAAAAGCTTAGTCTGTAACTGCATGGAAGATAGGAGAGCAGCTTCCTCGAAGTATGCATCTGTGCACTGGGAGAGAACAGATGAATGGGAGGACTGCGGCCTCAAAATGCGACCTGCTTCTTCACCAGTGCCAGCAGTGGGCTGTTTAGCCATCCCACTCCTCCAGCCTTGCTATTGTGTCTCGAACTGAGGCTGGTAAATTGGTAATCTCACCCTTTACACAACACGTATCATGGCAAGTCTCAAATCCAGTGTCTGCTTGGCTTACTAAAGAGGTTGCCTTTCCTTAGGAAGACAAGTTGATATCAGCTGGCTTATTGTCCTGGGTTCAGTGCTCAAAACAGGATAATTATTGATCACTTTCTTAATTGATAAATAACTTTTTGCTTTCCTGCTTCCCCCATGCCTTCCATTTACACATTCTGCCATCTAAATTCACTGGCCGTGTCATATCTTCATTTGTGCTTTCAAACTGATATTAAGAACAACTGCCTAAATGCATAATACTATTGTCTACTTCCCAGTCCAAAATTTCTTGGAGCCAATTGGTTTTTATTTCATTTACTTCACTGTGCACTGGATAGGTTACATATTTCCCAAATCTGTCTGGCTATGATAAGCAATGTATGTGAGATGTAATTAAAATTTAATAAAAAGGAATGATGGACACACAGAGCTACATTCTAATATAGCTGTCAGTATCTCCCTCTTATTCTACAATAGGCACTGCACCACATTAAGTAAGGGCTCTACTATGAGTGACAGAGCCAGGCGTTTCATAAGAGATGCTGAGCATCTCTGATGTAATACATCATCTAGGGAAGAACACTAAGAACTGGAGCAAGAAAGACTGACGTCAATGACTCTGATACAAAAGGACAGAAACCACAATTGTAAAAATACTTCAGCGAATTTGTAAAAAGATGGTGGCAGCATTTACAAGAGTCTTTTCAAATGTGCAGTGATATTTTGATAATTTACATTAACACATGGCAGTGTGTAATCTAGGGGAGCTTATTAGGTGTGCATTTTGTTCTGAGGATATTTTAATTCCTATTTGGTACAAGGTTTTTTTATCTGGAAGTTTAAACAAACTCTCTGAAATGTCAGAAAACAAATCTCACTTGTGAGAAGGTTGCAAGAATTCCTCCTTTGAGAAATGTACTTCCTGATTCTGTGTTAATTACTTGTACAAGGACAAAAGAAACAGATGTTTATTTGTGTTTACAGCATGCAATAATAATTCCTTGATTCCAATAGAGACCAACGCTGATGTAAAGGTTTTTTATCGACTTACTGAGTAGACCTATGCTGGAAAACTAATATATTAAGAGCTAAAAGCCCAATAATTGCAAGCAATGAATATGTAATTTGTGATGTTGCAATCTTTAAACTTGATATAATAGTCTGTCTTAGTACATATGGAATGATTAAATTTTGGAATTCAGATTTTTTGTTGTTGTTGTTAAATATATTCAATTAAGGCTATATATATTTCTTCATCTTTGCCTGTAATTTTCGAAGTAATGAATCACTTCTTGACCTATATGTACAATCGTAAATAACAGAGCTGGTGAATGAACTGATCATGCACTAGTTATGAGGATAATAAAGGGTAATATCCCTTCTTTATTACAAAAAATAGGATAAGGACTTTAAAAAGATGCTGTTTATAAATAACAAAATTTAAATACTATTTTGTATATTTCTTCTTTATAAATCTCTTAAAAATCAATTGGTATAAGAACTTCTGTGTAACATAAATATTCCTTGAACGTAAAATTTAGTGTTTTAAAATGAAACAACTAAGCAAATTCTGTTCAGACTGAAAAAAAAAAAGGAACAGAAAAGGATTAAGATGCCTGTGACAAGCCATTGCTGATTTTACTTCATCAGTGTTGCTAACATTATTCCTGTGGGTTTACAGCATCACTATGACCTCTGTGTTATTTTTGCTAAAGCCTATAACTTTCCTGCTTATTTGAGCTGACAGCATGACTTTATTTTCTGAGTATTGTGTGCAGTTCTGGTGTCCTCAACATAAAAAGGACATGGAACTGTTGGAACAAGTCCAGAGGAGGGCCACAAGGATGATCTGGGGACTGGAGCACCTCCCGTATGAAGATAGGATGAGAAAGTTGGAGCCGTTCAACCTAGAAAACAGAAGGCTATGTGGAGACCTCATAGCAGCCTTCCAATATCTGAAGGGGGCCTATAAGGATGCTGGGGAGGGACTCTTCATTAGGACTGTAGTGATAGGACAAGGAGTAATGGTTTCAAACTTAAACAGGGGAAGTTTAGATTGGATATGAGGAAGAAATTCTTTACTGTGAGGGTGATGAGGCACTGGAATGGGTTCCCCAAGGAAGCTGTGAATGCTCCATTGCTGGCGGTGTTCAAGGCTAGGTTGGACAGTGCCTTGGATGGCATGGTTTAGAGGGAGGTCTCTGCACCCATGGTAGGGGGGTTGGAACTAGATGATCTTAATGTCCTTTCCAACCCTAATTATTCTATGACTCTGTGATCCTATGAATATTCAGTGTCATCAAAATTGTACTTTTTTCTTATGCACAGTTTATGGTACAAAATGGTTTTCATGTAATTTGGCTTTCACAGACATTATATAATCAGATTAAGAATACAGTCTTTTTAAGTAAATTAATTAGTGAAAAATTAATCAAAACATATCAGTAGAATGTCATTTTTGCTTGATTGCCTCTTCTATTAGAAAATAATTCTTAGGAACCTACAGTCTTAACTTCTTTTCAGTTCTTTTCTCCTTTGGGAGTGATGAGAGTTGAAAAGTTGTGTTCAAAACCTTGGTCCTGGCTGAAGCATCTGTATAGTCTCTCTAACAGGAAAGCCTCATTTTACGGAGATAGCCTTTATAGAAAAGTGAGAACAAGGGTTGGCTTATCTCTCTCTTAACTTGCCATTTCTCTTCCTTCTCTGAGGAAAACTTCAGTGAATAAAGCTGCAATAATTACGCACTGCCAGAGTTCACAGTCCTGACAACTATAGGTCAGGTGAAGAGTAAACTTATGACCCTGAATTTTAAGAAAGCCAACTTCCAGCTCTTCCAGGAGTTAGGCAACAGGACCTCCTGTGAAACTGACCTCAGGGACAAGGGAGTGGAATGGAGCTGGCAGATCTTAAAAGGTCCTTTCCATAGACCACAAGAACTTATACCAGGTGTAAGAAATCAGGAAGGGAAAGCAAGAAACTGACATGGCTAAGTTGAGACATTCTGGTCAAACTAAAGAGTAAGAAGGAAATGCACAGAAAGTGGAAGCAGGGACGGGTATCTGGGTAGGGTATAGGGACATAGCGCCATGGGCCCACCAGGCTCAAAATAATTCACCCTCCCCTTCAACAGTTTCTGCAGTTTGTCCGTGGGGACTCCATACAGCTGCCTTCCATCTCTGATGCTTCCAAAGCACTGGAGGGGCCCAGTGGACTAGATACTCACCCATACTGTCCCATACACCCTGCCACTCATGACTGTCCAGCCTCAGGGAAAATCTCTTGGTCCTTCTACATCGTCGTCTACCCCCAGACAAGGCCCACACCCAACTCTGCTTAACTTTCGGGACCAAACGAAATGGTCCTGGGTAAAGCACACTCTGTATATGTGCCGACATACTGATCCCCATCACAATCAACAAGCAGGTCTCAAGGGTACTTAAAGGCCATTCAAAACCTTCAAAACTCTCAAAAGATGCTGTACTTGTCCCAGGGGGCTGGGGGGTGGAGGGGGTCTGGGAGCGTAAAAGAATGCCTCCTTCACAGGTTGACCACCTGAGGAGGGGAAAAAAGATGTGTAATTTCTAAGCACTTCTATTATATAGCTCCCAAAGTACAGAGGTGGTGATCACACTGGGAACGCAAGCCAGATCAGTTTCATGATCAATGATTCTATTGTATCACAAGTCATTACCGCAAAGTACAATGAAACAAGAACCTTAGCCCAAGCCCCCCATCTGATAAACACTAAGACAGCAAATACCGGCTGTAAGTAAGGTCTGACATGCTGAAACTGTGAGATCAAGACCAACAACTTTGAGAGCCAATAAATCAGCATTGTGACAAATGACTATTAATCCAAAACAATGAATGCTTATCACGAATACGATTAGACACACTCTGGTCAGATCTGCTGTTATCTCAACTCTTCGTGCCCCATGTTGGGCGCCAAACTGTCCCAGGCCAAAAGTCAAAAACACAGCACTGCACCAGCTACTAAGAAGGAGAAAAAATGACTGCTACTGCTGAACCCAGGACACTAAGTTACTCCGTAACTTTTTCGCTTCAGTCTTCACTGGCAGTCTTTTCCCACACCCCGAGTAGATGGAACTCACACTTTAAGCGAAGATGAGGTTTGTGACCAGCTAAGAAACCTGAACATAATGTCTAAGGGACATGACAAGATGCATCCCAGACTCCTGTAGTAATTGGCTGATGTAGTTGCCAAACCACTCTCCATGATATTTGAAAAGTCATGGCAGTCAGGTGAAGTCAGTGGTAACTGGAAAAAGGGAAATATTGCATTAATTTTAAAAAAAAAGGTAGAAAGGAGGATCATGGGAACTACACATGTGTCACCTTCACCTCTGTTCCTGGGAATATCATGGAATGGATCATCTTAGTAGTTATGCTAAGGCACATGGATGTCAGGTGATTTGAGAGAGCCAGCGTGGCTTCATCAAAGGCAAGTCTTGCCTGACCAATCTCGTTGCTCTCAGTGGTGGAATGAGCATTTCAGTGAACAAGGGAAGAGGCATGGGTGCCATCTTTTTGGACTTCTGTAAGGCCTTTGACATGGTCCCCCACAGCATCCTTATCTCTAAATTGGAGAGATGGATTTGATGGGTGGACTGTTTTGTGGATGAGGAATTGGCTGGATGGTCACATCCAGAGGGTAGCGGTCAATGGCTCTGAGAGATGGGATGCTATGCAGAGGGACCTGAACAATCTTGAGAAGTGGGCCTATGTGAACCTCATGAGGTTCAACAATGACAAGTGCAAGGTCCTGTATCTGTGCCAGGGCTATTCCCAGTATCAACACAGGGTAGGGGATGCAGAGGTTGAGGATACCCCTGAGGAGAAGGAGTTGACAGTACTGGTGGGCAAAAAGCTGGACATGAACCAGCAATGTGTGCTCACAGCCCAGAAAGCTGACTGTATCCTGTGCTGCAAAAAAAGAAAAGTGAGCAGGATCAAGGGAGGTGATTCTGCCCTCTACACTCTGCTCTCATGAGACCCCACCTGAAGTACTGAATCTAGCTCTGGAGTCCTCAGCACAGGAAAGATGTGGACCTATTGGAGCAAGTCAAGGGGAGGGCCATAAAAATTGTCAGAGGGGTGGAGTACCTCTCCTTTGAGGAAAGCCCGAAAGTTGCAGTTGTTCCGAATGGAGAACAGATGGTTCTCAGAACACCTTATTGCGGCCTTTCAATACTTAAAGAGGGTTTATAGGAAAGATGTCAACAGCACCATTCCTGGGAGCTGCTGTTTGAGTTTCTACATTCACTCTTTCACTACAAAAGGGGGAAATATGTTTTGTATATTAAGAAATATATTTCTTGGGATTAAAAAGATGTTATTAAAAATAATTAATAGAAAATTATTTCTCTAAAATATTCAACGATACTTACTGAAAGTCTGGTAATCTGGTTTTGGCAGTAGTATGCACTTGGCCGTACAAGACTAAGCACATAAAAGCACATCTAAGACAATTCCCCAGAGACATTATTCTTATTTCCAGGATTCAAGCAGATTCAGCAATAGTAGTAGGCTATAGTTATTCCTATCACATAGCTGGAAAAAATAAAGTCCCAGGCATGCATGCCCATCTTGATTTTCAGAAGTGAAATTTCTGAGGGTCAAATTGCTTCTACTGCATTTCAGTCTGTAGTGTTATGGCATACAGCAAATTAAATAGCTGTAGGAGAAATATTACCAAAAAAAAAAAAAAAAAAAAAAAGAGATTTATAGTGGGTCAAAATGAATGATGAGTCTGGAAAATTCCTTTTTAGATTATATTTTTTTAATATTTCTTTTATGAATTAAAAAACTCCTAAGATTATCAAAGGAATTAATAATATCTCTAACCTCTGCTTTGCAAAATGTATCTTGAGAATCTTAAAGAGGCCAGATATTGAAAATAATTCTGTTTTGATCCTCCTCATGATGTGTGTCACTAGTGATTGCTGACAGGCTGTGTGCTGGTGCTGGGTTTAGCATTTAGAAAATAGAATACTGTTCAGATTAAGGTCCAAATGTGACAGATATGAAGGCTGCCTGAAAATTCTTGAGAATTTAGGTGCTTTGCAACCATCTTAATTATTAAGGTAGATTGTCCTGCACCCAAAATTTTGAAAAAAATTGTGAATTAAAGTAGCAAAAAATGAAACCATCTGTGAATTGTGCAAAATGCAGAAATTAACTCTGAAACTTGTAACTAGATGATCTCAAGGTCCTTTCCAACCTTAACTATTCTATAAAACAAGGCACTGTTCTTGAAAACCTCTGACTGCATCCCCAGAAGTACTGAGTCTCCTTAAATCAGGTTCATTTCAATGGAAGTTGGTAGTCCCTTGGGATGTGCTCAGCACCTTGAAGGATCAGACTTCTGAGAGATTCTTTAGAGGTAATTATGCTCTTCAGCCTATATTTTCCCAACCCACACTTTTTTATGCCTCGTCACTAAGTGACCTTACAGGGTAATGGCTACTGAACTGAGTAGACATCTGTAATTGTAGAAAGCAATCACAGCTGCTGCTTTAGTGCCTCCCTGCTGCTTTCAACAATTTATGAACAGTAGCTGATGATGTCTAAATAATTAATTCAGTTGAAAGAAAAAGAAGTCTCTGAATAGATTTCACATTGTTAGGGAAAAAAAAGAAATGTCACAAGAGGTAAAGAAGGAAGGGAAATCTTCCTATATTGTTCAAATACCATAGTTTCCCAATTCTGTGTAAAAGATAACAGAAAGACATTGGGAAATTATGATATCCTACATTCCTTTAACAGGTACCATGAGAGGGTTTTCTGCTTCTTGGTCCCTTTTCCCCGAGTCAAAATTACATTTATGCCTATCTTGGGCTAAGTATTAGTCTGAATTAACTGCTGCTAGTTCTTAGGTTTTACTTAATTGTTTCCTCGAGGACAACATAACTGCATTTAAGAAAAGTTTGGCTGTGAGTGTTTATCTACTATAAACCATCCAGATGACATTCAGTTTTAAAAGAGAGCCATCATAGGCGTGACCTCACTATAATTTAAGGTACTTGGAAAACTTCAGTTAAAATCATTATAAGTGACCCATTAAAAGTAGCACAGAGTGATCTTTCTTCTTTCACTCATGTAATAGCTGAAAAGCAAATTCTGTTCTTTGAATGTGAAGTGAATGACACCACCACAAGAAAAAAGGAAGAGAAATAGAAAAAAAGAAAATAAAATCATAGAATCACAGAATCATAGAATACTTAGGGTTGGAAAGGACCTTAAGGTCATCAAGTTCCAACCCCCCTGCCATGGACAGGGACACCTCCCACTAAACCATGCCATCCAAGGCTCTGTCCAACCTAACCTTGAACACCACCAGGGACAGGGTATTTACAACTTCCCTGGGCAGCCTATTCCAGTGCCTCACCATACTTACAGGAAAGAATTCCTTCCTCATATCAAATCTAAACTTCCCCTGTTTAAGTTTGAACCTGTTACCCCTTGTCCTATCACTACAGTCTCTAATGAAGAGTCCCTCCCCAGCATCCCTATAGGCTCCCTTCAGATACTGGGAGGCGGCTACGAGGTCTCCACACAGCCTTCTCTTCTCCAGGCTCAACAGACCCAACTTCCTCAGCCTATCTTTATGCGGAAGGTGCTCCAGTCTCCTGATCATCCTCGTGGCCCTCCTCTGGACTTGTTCCAACAGTTCCATGTCCTTTTTATGTTGAGGACACCAGAACTGCACACAATCCTCCAAGTGAGGTCTCACAAGAGCAGAGTAGAGGGGCAGGATCACCTCCCTCGACCTGCTGGTCAAGCTCCTCTTGATGCAGCCCAGGATGCAGTTTGCTTTCTGGGCTGCAAGTGCACACTGTCGGCTCATGTTCATTTTTATGTCAACCCAAGTCCTTCTCCACAGGGTTGCTCTGAAACTCTTCTCTGCCTAACCTGGACCTGTGCCTGGGATTGCTCCCACCCAGCTCTAGGACCTTTGCACTTCTCATGTATATACTGAACTTCAGTGCCTCCATGCTACTCTTTCTCTCTTCCAGTTAAGAACCTCTTGTTTCTCCAAGCTTGCATAAGTTTCCATTTCACATAAAAAGACAAGTGAGATAGCAGGAATGTAAGGAGAACAGAGAAATAATTTTCTAGAATTAGGAGTTTAAAAATTGTGCTGTCCCCTACTGGTGAAAATAAGGCACTATTACCTTCCAAATCAAGCTCATAGTAAGTTTCCTGGAACAGATTCTGTAGGTTTCATAACAACTCTCTTCCTCTTAGCAGCTTGCCAGTTTCAAAGACTGGTAAACAGATTTGCACTTGTTTTCATCTAGTTTTGTGGTAGCAGCAAAAAATACTTTGTTATACAGAAAACTGTCTGGAAAAGATGGTGTGCCTCCAGCATATTCACCAGAGAGAAAAATCTTGCCAACCCACCTTGTTGTAGAAATGTAACAATGCATCCAAAATTCCTCCTTTCTTTTTTTTTATACTACTCTTAGAAGAACTGATTTTTTCTGACATGTGGAGCTAATACTCAGATTTCCCAGAGTTCAAATCTTCATAATTATAGGAAATATCAACTCCAATTAAGATGTTTACTTAATAATATAACCAATTTCGTTTAAGAGTAGCAACAAAACTACATTTTTCATCAGTATTGAAAACTGGTTTTTACTAGAAAAACATGTAAACATTCACTCACTACCAATCCACTAATTTGTGGTGCAGGGTTGCAGTGACACTCTGCCCCAGAAGCTTACTTATGAAGAAAAAAGCCTAAAATTTGTTTCCACAGAGTACAGGAACAGATACATTCAGAAATACATGAATTCAAGAAAAGGTATTTTAAAAGATAAACTAGCCCTGAAACCTGTATTTGTCCTCTAAATCTCAAAGTCACCACTGATGCTGTAGAATGACACTATGCCTATTCTGCTTTGAGAAATAAATTCTCTTCCACTACCTCCCCCCAGCAATACAGCAGATTCAGCTCCTCTCTATTTCTACTTGCTTCCTTCCCGGTTGTGTGGCATACCTTGTTATCTTTTAAAATATATTTGTTATCAGTGGTAGTTGCTCTTTTATATATAATGTTCTCTTCACATGTGTAAATTCAGTGTCAGCTTGAGGTCGGGTAAGTTGACACACACAAATATGTGTCAGAAATGTAACCAAACTCTGCATCTACATTTAAAATTTCGCCTAACTTCAGGGAGAGAGCCTGACAAATCATATTTAAAAGAAGATAACTTAGCAGTTTGATCATCAATTTAGATTCAGCTTTCAAGGTGGGATACTATTCTTGAAATGCCTATGAGGAAACTAGACCTGGATAGCCATTTTGAGTTAACGTGATTCAGCAATTGCCCCTTCAAAATGTCACTTAAAATATCTACCCCATTCATCTGAAGTCTGCTTAATACAGAAAACAAAACAGAAAAAGGCATAGAAGGATATTGTGAAACTCAGCCTAAATTCTGTCCTATATTTAGATTCCTAGCCATGTGGGACAAATTTCATGAACACTGATAATTCAGTGTACTTAATCAGATGTCTAAAATACTCAGGCTAGTTTTTAAGTCTTCAGTACTCTCCCCTCTTCCATTTTGTACATTGCATTACTAATAAAGAGAAGATTTATTCAAACACATGAAGATTCTGATTTAATTTTTTTTTTTTACATTTACGTTATTCAAAATAGTATTCTAATCCTTGGTTTGTTTTTTTTAATTTTATTTTCTTAATTTGGGAATTCCACTTGTATTTGTATTTATATGTTTTCCTTTTTATTGTCCTTGAATACCAAGGGATTGAAGGGAATGAATAAAGCACTATCTGCCACCCTGTCTTTACCTAGGCACTGAAGTCCACAGAGCCAGGGTTTCATTCTGGAAGCCCAGCACTTTAGTCAGAAAATACAACTTGCTGCCAACTGAAATTTCATCTGGGAGTATAGAATCTCATTTCCTTTGGCAGACGACTGAGAAAACATTTCAAAAGACTATTTGCTGATATTGCAGCTTAACTACTTTCTTTATATTTAAGGCTCTTAACAAACTCTTATCTCTAATTAAGGGATTGATTCTTCCCTCTTTTTTCCCTGTCATGCTTTTGAGTACTTGTTTATTTTTTAAGGTGCCTATTTTTTTATTTTGTTTTGTTTTGTTTTTTCCCAGAATGCTTCTTGCATTCTGGAGAAGTTAATTCACTGTTCTCTTGCAGATTTCTCTTAAAACTGCTTATTTCTACAACCCAGTAAGAAGTAAAACAGTATAATGATGAGAATGTTAAAATTGTTTCTACATCATATTATTGTGTTATTTTTTCCATGTACTCCCCCACCAGCCCATTTAGACCTATCTCTTACTCTGCTTTTGATTTAGAGCTCTTTTTTTAACTCTTGGTAGCTCGTGTAAAAAAACAGTCTTAAGATATATTAACTTTTCTAAATGCTATGATCTTCATAAATATTAATGAAAGTGATAATAAAATGCAGGAGAATCATTTTCACTGCAAGAAAAAAGGTTTGGCTTTTTGGTTGCATTTTTACTCAAATTCACTAACTTACAGTGAAATCCCACTATTAGAAACAAAAAAACCTGGTAGTTTTCATATCAGTTCATAGAATGAAGTAAATGTTAAACTGAAGAACCAACTTTAATCTGTTTTGCTATGTGGAAGAAATAGGAAAATTTTCTTTTTTGTTTTGATTGCTGTTAGACACGAAAAGACCAAAACCTCCTGTGATCTAACGTAACCTATGTCAGTTTTGCTGCCTTTTCACCATACTATGTAGAAAGATACAACGAGATTTAATTCAAATAAGAAAAGATTGCAGTGAGCACTAGAATGGTGTAATATATTTCCATTCCTTGTGATTTTAATTTTATGATGATTATCACATGACAGTCTTCTTCCATAAAACAAACAAACAAACAAACAAAAACCATAACAATTATTTCATTTCATTAACTAATATGTAGAACTTGTTTTTTAAAACTTCTTCAATTTCCAGATTAATATTTGGCTAAACAGATGACTCAGAGAACCACAGACCACTCAGTGTCACGCCTGTGTCTGGCAAAATGTTGGAATAGATTCTCCTGGAAGGCATGCTAAGACACATGAAAAACAACAAGGGGGTTGGTGACAGCCAGCATGGCTTCACTAAGGGGAAATCCTGCCTGACCAATCTGGTGGCCTTCTATGATGGGACTACGGAACTGATGGATGCGGTAGAGCAGTTGAAGTCAACTACCTGGACTTGTGCAAAGCGTTCAACACTGTCCCACATGACATCCTTGTCTCTAAGTTGGAGAGACATCTATTTCATAAGTGGACCACTCGGTGGATAAAGAAGTGGCTGAATGGCTGCATGCAAAGAGTTGTGCTCAATGGCTCAATGTCCAGCTGGAGACCAGTAATGAGTGATGTTCCTCAGGGATCGATGTTGGGATTGGTCTTGTTCAACATCTATGTTGGAGACATGGAAAGTGGGATTGAGTGCGCCCTCAGCAACTTCGTGGATGAAAACAATCTGTGTGGCTCGGTTGATACACTGGAGGGAAGGAATGCCATCCAGAGGGACCTTGACACGCTTGTGAGGTGCGCTGATGCCAACCTGATGAAGTTTAACCGTGCCAAGTGCAAGGTCCTAGAGCTGGGTGGGAGCAGTCCCAGGCACAGCTACAGGTTGGGTAGAGAGGAGATTCAGAGCAACCCTGCGGAGAAGGACTTGGGGGTGTTGGTCGATGAGAAAATGAACATGAGCTGGCTTCAGTGTGCTCTCACAGCCCAGGAAGCCAACAGTATCCTGGGCTGCATCCAAAATGAGCATGACCAGCAGGTCAAAGGAGGTGATCCTGCCCCTCTACTCTGCTCTTGTGAGACCTCACTTGGAGTATAGTGTGCAGTTCCGGTGTCCTCAACATAAAAAGGACATGGAACTGTTGGAAGAAGTCCAGAGGAGGGCCACGAGGATGATCTGGGGACTGGAGCACCTCCCTTATGAAGACAGGCTGAGGAAGTTGGGTCTGTTGAGCCTGGAGAAGAGAAGGCTGCATGGAGACCTCATAGCAGCCTTCCAGGATCTGAAGGGAGCCTATAGGGATGCTGGGGAGGGGCTCTTCGTGAGGGTCTGTAGTGATAGGACAAGGGGTAACAGGTTCAAACTTAAACAGGGGAAGTTTAGATTGTATATGAGGAAGAAATTCTTTCCTGTAAGTGTGGTGAGACACTGGAATGTGTTGCCCAGGGAAGCTGTGAATGCTCCGTCCCTGGTGGTGTTCAAGGCCAAGTTATATAGAGCCTTGGATGGCATGGTTTAGTGGGAGGTGTCCCTGTCCATGGCAGGAGATTGGAACTAGATGATCTTAAGGTCCTTTCCAACCCAGCTATTGTATGATTCTATGATTTTTTGATTCTATAAATGAGCAATTGGAGGATTGACTCAAGCTTTACATTTTAGATATTAAACTTGAAAGGATCCCTCTGAAGAATTTTATTTTCATCCTCATTACTAGAAGCATTTTTACAAGGGGCTGCTCGAATAGTACAAGCTTTTAGTTTAGTTTTTTTTTTTTTAATTTATTTCCATGTTTTCTGTAATAAAAACTTGATACTAAAACTTTTCAAGAAAGTTAAGAAATGCTTTAAAAATATTGTTCACACAAATAAGTAGTGTGCAGGATTTTAATCAATGGACTGGTGGCATTACTTATGATTGGACCACAAAAATTCCTTTATTACTTCAAAAATAGTAAAAACATTTACATATCTAGGAGTAAATCACACCATCATGTGTACTAGTTGTATAGATGCAGTAATCTGAAAAAAAATTATTTTAACAAGCTGGAAACACGTTTCTGAATTGTTTCAATATCTATGAAACAAGACTCCCCAGTCAATGAATTAATGAACAGTCCTCTGAAACCTGGATTGAAAATTGGACTAATGAAGAGTCACACTAACACTTAATCTTGTAAAATTTGTGAGTGTAGTTACATGCAACTCAAAAAATGTGAAAAAATGCATCTTAGCTCCTCTTAGGCTTTTCAGCAATAACTTTTCTCAGTCACAAGTAGAGTGTTAGGTACAGTGGTGCACCAGAAAAATCAGAAATGTTGCTTTTTGATCAGGGCATATGCATTTTACAAAGTGTTGATAACTCCACTTTACGGATGAAAGCAACCAGGAACAAGAGGAAGGCAAATGACACAGAAATTAGTTCCTTCTCCAGTAAAAATTAAAATATTATCCCATTCAGAGAGTTCTCTTCTAAGTATAACATCTTGCCAGCTCTGAGTTATACACTTTGAAACACATACAGGAAAATCTCATGTTCAGAAAAACTAACAAACCAGCTTATCACTATGTTTATTAGTTCTTTGAATTAAATTAGGAAAAGTTAAATTTAATACCTTGTAGCTCTCTTGCCTGGTCTCATGAGAATCAAGACAAGTTTCTAATTATGTAATAAGGGCAGCAGTAGCAAAAACTTTGCTTGGCAGAAACACATCCAACCAGTTCTGTGGCACCTTTAAGTGCTAAATTTGCAACAGTGAATTGCATTCAGAACAGAATCCTTTGTACTTCTATTTCATCACATTAGTGTATCAGATTTGAACAAAAAAGCTGTAGGGATCACGATCCATTTCTGATATTCATCAAGAAGTAATACTTCCATAATAACAAATTATACTTTTAGTCTTTCAACTGTCATTTCTTTGTAAAAAATTCAAAGAAGGAAAAATCAATAGACTTCAGAAGTCGAAAAGGTTTAGTGAACTAGTATCACAGAATCACAATCTTAGTTTAAAGATTTCCTCTATTAAGAGCTAATAGTACAACTAAATTAGGTTACATGCAGATTAAATACTTGTTAGAATACTGTAGTATGAATAAACTAAAGATTGACAACTTTGTTCTTCCAACAGCTGATAAGTTTAAGTCATTGAAACTTATTCAAATTACTTTACTCAAGCAAATGTAACATACCAGGTTGCTGCAAAAAAACCTAACCTTTTTCTGCCAAGCAATGCAAACAAATAATCAAAATAGGAGTATTTTTTTATTTATTTTTAAATATTTGCGAGATGCTTGCACATGTTCTTTAATTTGTAATATTTATTGATTTTTTAAAAAATATTGCCTAAGAAGAAATAACTCAAGGATCAAATTATATGAGGATACGTTCTAGGAAATTCATGGGATGTAGAGCACCATACATACTGGTATTATAAACAAGGAAAGAATCAAACAAAAGCAGAACACAGGAGCAGATGGCCAGCATAATATTCTGGAGGGGTCTTTTAAGTTTTCTTTTTTTTTTACAAACCAATCTGTCTGAGAACATGTCTAATCCACAGGCTGCCAGAAAGTGGTGAATTGTGTTCAAACTCTGGCTGCAGAAGAAGGAATAATTTTTCAAAAAGGTTTATTTGTAAACTGCAAGGAAGGAGCATCTGTGTGTGATAAAAAAGATTAGTTTAAAACCATCATGTTATCCATGCACTTGAATTAGATTATTATTTTCTTATAATTAAGATTAACCTGCAATATGTCATGCCAAATTAATACACGTTATAATGCAACCACCAAAAAGAGACCAAGACAGGTGGAACATATACGTTACTGACCAGAAAAGACAAATATTGGCTAATGCAGTCAATACTACATAAATGAACAAGTCATTGTTGCATTAATGTGACAAAATTCATCCCATATCACTTGCATCAGTGTATTTGTTTGAATTTATAAATAGCCATATGTTTATATAAATAATAGCATTATCATAACATGGTATTATTATTACTATTATTATTATTATCATAACACAAGCAAAAGTGTAGAAAATTGTTTCAATAAAGGGGGAAGATAAACCCTTCACTTTATAAAAGGGGGCCAGGAACAGCCCTAATATGCAACTATCAGTCCGAGCGCATCTGATATCAGATTCACTGATAGTACACAATCAGTTATGACTATCAGTCTGAGTGCATCTGGTATTGGATTCACTGACAATGCACCACACTGCAGGTTCAATTGTGCTCCCAAACCCTCACAGCCACACTGAGAGAGATGAGGTCATGTTCAGTGAGGAAATTGCGATTGGCTATCGAAATAGTGTAATTTATTGATGCAACAGGTACAGGTTCTTATGGACTGCCGGTGATAAATACTGTCTGCAAAGCACGTGCGAATAATAGTTACATGAATAAAAGCGCTCAATAAAGTTAACACAGCCTGGCTCTAAAATATACAGGTGACAGTAAAAGTAAGCCTACAGAGATTATAAATTTTCTGAGGAAAGCACTGGATACAGTGCAAGTCTTACACACAGAAGTCCCTAAGCGGGAGGAAGAGAGGTCCAGCACATCGACCAGTCCCGGAATCTTTTAACTTATCTTCCTTGACTTGTCCATGATGGTATCTTCCTCAATATCCCCCTTTCTCTTGGGTCATTTTATACTATTTACACCTTCAAGGTGGAGCTTGAGTGACTCTAGTCATACATACCTTTATTATTATTGGTGCAAATCTCTCTCACTTTGTTTTAAAGGTATATGACACCAAAAATTCAGAGCACATGCTCAGAGGGGGGTGGTCTCATTTTGGAGGGGGGTCGCATTGGAGATAGGAGTGTATTTTAGCATGTAAATGCATTATAATGACATTATAATGAAGCAAAGTTCACACAGAGGATGGCATTCTGTCAAAAGATGACAGGCCGCTGGCTCGGGGTAGCAAGTATGCAGCTTATCAGTTTCTTGCACCACCGAGCTCCCGTCTTTAGGACAAAGAGTAGTAGCAAGATCTCCACCCTGCTCCATCCTCCATCCGTGTTGCCACAGGAACCACTATGGAGTGCACATTCCTGGCATACCAGGTGTGGCTGCATCTCGCCCTGAGAGGCCCTGAAAGTCTGTTTTTCCCTTATGTGTGGACAATGCTGCATTTCAAATATAAGTTTAATTCCACATTTCCTAATTATTCCACAAAAATGTATTTTGGCAATTCCTTAGCTGTAGGGAAGGGGGGGTGGGGGAAGAAAAAATTATGTCTCAGAAGATCGCACAACTAAAACTGCAGAAGACTCTGTCCTGCTGCCCTGCAAAACTCATCAGAGTTTAGATTTTTCATGCAACTCCCAGAAAGTTAGCCTTCTGCAAACTCCTCAGATACAGAAAGATGACCAAGTTAGCTATGACTTAAAAATGAGCAAAACCAATAGTATCAGGAACCTGGAAAAATTGCTTATGGCCAATGGTACAAATTAAGGGTTAAGGGATAGTTGAACAGTGTTTGGCAGAGCTCACCAGCGCCTAAACAAGAGATGCAAGCATTTGGGAATTTATATACATTAATTAATGAGAATAGGTGTCATTGGAGTGAGAAATTCTGAGGTTTCCAGAACTGCCTAGGGTCTTGGGAATACTTTCTTTGAAAAGAATGTGTTCTCAGCTTTTTTATTTTACCTTATAAAAGGATATCTTGCAAAGAGGGCTGACATGGACACATGATAAAATACGTAGCAATGCACTGAACAGCATGTTGAACTGGGAATTCCAAAATTCACAGTTGCATTAGAGCAGTATGGTGTAAAGAAGAATGAGTTTTATATCTCTGTAGAGCTAATTAGCCTGAGAATAAAGCAAGCATCATATGTCTATATTGCCTTAGTCGCAGAACTACACACATTGTGATTAACTCTTGTGTCTCTGTCTTATTCTAAGCACTGTAAAAAATCCCCTTAAACAGACTTGAAAAATCCCACCTTACAATGCAGCTTTAAAAAAAGGAGAGATCTGTATATATCCATTCTTTACCCCTTTAACCTGACAAAACTTGTCAGAATTTTATACAATATTGTATAATGTGTAATAAACTAAACAACCATTGATTAGAAAAAAAAATGAGGCTTAAATCTGTATAATTTTTTTAAAGGCTTGGAAGCTGAAACTTTTTTGTGCAATTACTATAAAGACTAGTCATCATAATTACAATACAGTTTATCAAATCTCAAGTCTGTATTGGAACTTAGAAGACTAAATGGATTTGCTTTCATTGTATGGCCCTGTGTAGATGGAAAATTGAGAAAAGTTAAATAGAGTTCATAAGTAAATTCGTACAGGTACAATGCAAGAGATAGGGTAATGACTGTCATCTACTAGTGGATGTTACAAAATGCTCTCATATATTATGAAAAAAGATAGAATGCAATATTATTTACTTTCTTGAAAAGTGGTCTGAAATCATAAATGTTTTTAACATTTGAGAAATTTAATATAAACCTGAGTGTTTAGAACTTTTATCTGACAGGTAAATTCTCAGACAGATGTCAGAATTTTTTCTAATGCATGAGATTCCGGGTGCACTTATGGACCTGATCTATACCTCCTCTGGAAAAACAAAACTTCTTTAGGAAAAAGAAGGCGGCTCAGGGAACTGGGTGGAGAAAAAGAAAGAGAGTAAGAAGATGAGACGAAGAGAGAAGAGGATGTCTTCCTGACAGTGTTAGTGGCAGTAGCTTGTGTAGCTTTGCTTTCACTTTATCTGTAATTTATAACCACTGATTAACTTCTTAAAAATTCTTACTGTTTTGAACTCTAATGCTGTCAAATAAGAGCAATTATAATGCTGTTAAAGAACCAAAGCCAGGTTGAGACATTGCCTGCCAGTGCCCACAGGATGGGTACTAGTGGAAGGGTATACGAGGATCTGGCTCATGATGCATCTTTGCAGACTCTGTAGAACTACTTAGGATGGTAGAACTCTTTCCAATGCATTGGTTATTATTTATATACACATATATGTCATGGTATAAAATATATGTTTTTAACTACAATTCTGTTCAGTTCTCCTCAATGTGTACAGTAAGATTTCTCCAACTATACTCACATCAACTAATTGCTTCTATAGATTGAATCACTGCAACATTTGCAAATCTAAGTAGAAACAGCTTTAAACTTTCAGTGGTTGAATAAGTCACAACTAATTGGTCAGTTTTATTGAGTCAGCCATGAAAAGAACCAAAAATCATATAGCAAATGTGATTATAAAAGAATCGGTTCAACATCAAGACTCTGAGACTGTGTGGGTAAGAAACTATAGTCACTTTAAAAGTAGCAAGAACATGCTCCAGCTCAACTGTGATAATTGAATCAAACCAGTTAAAGTTTGAAATTAAGAGAGAAATAAACAACAAAACAAAACAAACAAGCATAAAACCTGCAACAAACAAGCATACAAAACTACAGATAGAAAGCTTGTCCCTTGAAAATCAAGACACACAGCACAAAACAGGATTAGAGGCAGAATAAGTAAAAACAGTAGCCAAACTAAGAGAGGTCTGAATTAAAGTAGGTACAGACGAAGAATTAGTATAAAAACTGAATAGGATTAGGATCCAGAACGCCAATTATATATTTAAAAAAGGAAGAAAAAAGCTGGAGTCACCTTTGAACCCATTTTTTCATTTGTGATTACAACTGCAGAACTGTAGAAAGGCTGTGAAGAAACCTACAGTCAAGCAGAAGGAATGAAGAACTGAAAGCAGAGAGCAGCCAGAATATCTTCCTCTTTAACTGTGAATTGGCTTTTGTAGATTGCTATTAAAAAAATGAAGGCAGTCTTTGAAGGTCAACAGTATACAAACAATGACTCAAGCAGGAGACTACTTCATACCAGAAAAGCGAGCAAAACAGAAGGGACATAATTTAAAAATCACTTTCCTAAAATTTGACAATATCCAGGTTGATGGATCACCCCATGAGCAACAAGCCTGGATTACTGCGGTAATCATAGAATCATATAATGGTTTCAGTTGGAAGGGACCTTAAAGGTCATCTAGTTCCAAGCCTCCTGACATGGGCAAGGACACCTTCCACTAGAACAGGTTACTCACAGCTGCATCCAACATGGATCAGAACAATTCCAAGGAGAGGGCAGCCACAGCTTCTCTAGGCAACCCATGCCAGTGTTTCATCACCCTCCGAGTAAAGAGCTTCTTCCTAATGTCTAATCTAAATCTCCCTTCTTTCAGTTTAAAGCCATTCCCATTTGTCCTGTTACTACATGCTCTTGTAAAAAGTCCCTCTCCAGATTTCTTGTAGATCCCTTTAGGTACTAGAAGGCTGCACTAAGGTCTCCCTTCTCCAGGCTGAACAAGCCCAAATCTCTAAGCCTCTCTTCATAGGAGAGGTGCTTCAGCCCTCTGGTCATCTTCATGGACTCCTTATGAACAGGACCATGTATTTCCTATGCTGGGGACCCCAGAGATGAACACAGTACTCGATAATCTATTGCATAAAAATTAGACACCACATTTATGATTCCAAGAATACTAATGCATTCAGCTAGTGATCTGTTGATGACTCTGTATTAAACCTTTTTTAAACACTCTTTCCAAATTCCTTCTCATAATTTAAGAGTGGCTTCCATTTTCTCTTTGTAGCATTGGTTTTAGCCATTTTAAAACAAGTTTGAATAAGACTCACTTCCCTAGAGATGCAGGTCATAATGTGAAAGTGACCTGAATTTATTTATCCCTTAAAACCCCACAACATCTATTGGTAATTACTTGCTGCTTGTACTCAATGAGTTTTGTGTTGGGATAATCTATCAGCTATGTTTGTGTAATTGTGTGGGCTAGAAAGGCACATATGCAGCTGTAAGTTTAAAACTTGTATCCATTCAAATAAAAAATAGAATATAAAACGAGACAAAACTGCCTTTGCTTTCCTGCCTCACACAAAGAGGCTTCATTTTTTTTTCAGCTTTTTTGTAAAGTCTTGACAAGAAAGAAAAACTGAAATGCATGTTTTGGCCTTATTATCAGCTTGTATAAATGAGCACTATTATGTAAACTTTAATGGAGAGACTCTCTCACAAGCAAGTTGAAGATATGTCCTGCTTACAGTAATTTCAAGCATTTGTCAGGCTGTCGAAAATGGAGGTGATTACAGCCCTGATGTCTTGCCGTCTTATATCATGTCATTGAGAAATGCAGAAGGGAAAAGCATGTTGTGTGATTTGTTCCAGCACCATCTATTCTTTTGGCTCCTGCATCTGATCTCAGAGTTCAAGTCAGAAGAAAACTATGCTGTTGGGATAGCTTTATGTTTAGCCATATGAGTCAAAGAGTGACCACCTCTCTCACAAATCCAGGACTAACTGTAACAATCCTGGCAGCAGAAAATTAAAGTGACCATGTTATTTAAATGCCAAATTCCCTGAAAAGAGTAACCAATGACAGAAACTGAATATGGTATAAAATTGTCAAAAGCCTGAACATGAAGCTCCACACACACACACACCTCTTATGCATTTGTGAGCAACAGTGGTTTTCTCACTGCAGGACTGAAAAAAAAAAAAAAAAAAAAACAGAAAAAAACAAACTAACAAACAAAAAAAAGGATGGAAATGGAGAAAGAAAGAATTGGATCCAGAGGGTGATTCCAAGAGGGATATTTAAAGTACCATTTCTGTGTACTGGTTCCTTGTGCAGGAAGGAGGGTGGACACTTGAGAAATTTAAAAATCTATAAATGAACGTAGTAGGGTCAGGAAGGACTGCAGTTCTTGCTCCCAAATTTTTGTGGTGTTTGTCCTGGGTTCAGCAGTAGCAGTCATTTTTATTCCTTCGCAGTAGCTGGTGCAGTGCTGTAGTTTTGACTTTCAGCCTGGGAACAAAGCTGACAACACCGATGGTTTTAGTTGCTGCTCAGTAATGTTTACTCTGACCAAGGACTTTCTGAGCCTCATGTTCTGCCAGGGAGGAGGGGAAGCCAGGTGGAAACAGAGACAGGACACCTGACCCAAACTGACCAAAGAAGTATTCCATACCACAGCATGTCATGCCTACTGTATAAACTGGGGGCAGTTATCCGGAAGGGTTTGATCAATGGTTGGTCAGGCTAGGTATCAGTCGGTGGGTGGTGAGTAGCTGTATTTTCTTCCCTTGTTGTTTGCCTTATCATTATTATTATTGGTGGTAGCAGCAGTGGTTTGTGTTATACCTTAGTTACTGAACTGTTCTTATCTCAACCCATGGGAGTTACATTCTTCCTATTCTCCTCCCCATCCCTTTGGGAATGGAGGGGAGGAAGGAGGCAGAGTAAGAGAGAGACTGCGTGGTTTTTTCTGAGTTATGGCTGGGCTTAAACCACAACAGTGTTCCTATTAAAGAAATATTTTATTAAATATATATTAATTTCTTATATGAACATAGGAACTAAAATCTGTCTGTCTATTAAGGTCTGACTGTCCAATCTGACAAGTTGCAAAGTCACTAAGCTGCTGCTTTTTCTGTATTCCAGCTTCATTGAAATCATACTCTTCTATGGTACTATACTATCATCAATTGAGCAGAAACATCCCTTCTACCTTGTAATTTTATTTATATCAATTTTATTTAATTGGCCATTTGTTTTATATTTCATGATGAATTGGAGACAAGATTACAACTACAGTGAGAACTTTCAGCTCGAAAGCAAAAATCCGTTATTTGCCTAAGGGTCATACAACTGCTAAACAGAGCTTTAACAGCTTGAAATTTGCACTGGTGTTCAGTGCAACAAAGAAATATCTAAGGTATTGTTTGCTGTAACTTCTCATGGTTTCAGAAGCCTACAAGGCAACTTCTCTGGCAAGAAAGCTCACACCATTTGCTAATCCTAAGTGTTTGCTGTGCATGTTTGGAAAAGTAAATCCTAGAAGACTTTGCATGCATTGTACATGTATGTGTCTATCTATGCATTAAAGGAATGGTATTGATTTCCTTCTTCACCCTAATTATTGTCTGAGAGCAATGAAATTAGATGTAGAATGGGTAACTTGTAATGAGAAGTGAGGCTCCAAAATCCAAAATACATGAAAGAACAGCTATAGTATCACTGTTTTTGTGAACTGTGAAGTTAATGGAAGCCCAAAATAGCACCCATGCAGAGACAGAAGGCATCAAAAGCCTAAAATATGACCATACCATTTTTTTTTCCTAATTAACCCTCACAGCATCCTATCAGCATCACAGGTAGAAGGGTGGGAAGTGTAAGAAAAAACATAAAGGGTGGAAGTGTAAAAAATGTCTGTGCTGATTTTAACCACTATGGAATCGATTCCTGCATTTAATTTTAAAAGTGTTGGTTCCATTTAAAACTTCTTTTACAATTCCTTTTGGGGTATCTTCAGAATAAACAATGCTAATTTATGTATCAACACATAATATTACTAATTATCTCTATAAGAGGTCTTTTGCTTTTGAGATTCCCTCTCTCCCCATCAAATAGACATAAAACTTTGCTTATGTAAAGCATGTCATTATCCAGGAAATCTGCGTTTGAACTCTATTTCAAGGCAAACAACACAATTGTTGTGGTTTAAGCCACTATAATTCAACCAGTTTGCTCACTCACTCGCCTCTCTTTCTTCCCCCAGTCCCGGGGGGTATGGGGAGGAGAATCAAAAGAATGCAATTCCCACAGGTTGAGATAAGAACAGTTTAGTAACTAAGGCATAACACAAATCACTACTACTACCACCAGCAATAATAATGACAAAAGAAATACAAGGAAAAAGAATACAACTGCTCACCACCCAGCCTGACCAAGCAGTGCCCCCCCCAGCCATGAACCCTCACCCTTCCAGGCCTCTGCTCTCCGTTTTTACATCCTGGGCATGACATGCTCTGGTATGGAATAACCTCTTTGGTCAGTTTGGGTCAGGTGTCCTGTCTCTGCTTCCTCCTGGCTTCCCCTTCTCCTTGGCAGAGCATAAGGCTCAGAAAGTCCTTGGTTAGACCAAAACATTACCAAGCAGTAACTGAAAACACTGGTGTTACCGGCACTGTTCCCAGGCCCAAAATCAAAGCTACAGCGCTGCACCAGCTACCAAGGAGGAGAAAAATGAATGCTACTGCTGAACCCATGACAACAATTTAAAATAAAAAGATCAAAGTTAAAAGAAAGGAAAGAGAAATCTTTCTTAACTCGGAGAAAAAAAAAAAAAAAGTTATAGCTTGGATGACCTAGTAGATTTTGGTTTCTTTGTTAAGCTTCAAAATATTGTACTGCATAGTTTGATATCCTAAATTTTCTCGGTTTTACTTTTTGGAAACTACATCAAAAAACATCAAAAGGGACTCCTGTGTTCAGAGACTGAGATATGGGGAGTACAAAAAGAGATTGCAAGAAAAATAGAAAAGTAGTCAGAGGTCCTTTACTCTTTAGAGACTAGAATTAAGGTTCAGCAGATCTAATAACTGGGTGTTGCATTGAGAAAACCTGGTAACCCTTTTGTAAAAGAAAATAACCTGAATCTGTGCCATACTGGGAATAATATTGAGAAAATTAAACCTACTAATTGCTAAGGCTTTATTAAAACAGCTATACTGGCATCTGGTTAACCCTTCCAAAAAAGACATAGCTTTCAGATACTGCTTTTCACCTAGGAAAGATTGTCTTGCCCATCAGAGAGAAGTTCACTATAAATCTTCTTTTTGTAGGGTTTTATGAAGTAGAGCTGCAGACTGGGCATCAGCAGGTATTCACAAGATGTCATAAAATACTATTTTTCATTGTTATTTATTTAGTTAGTTTTAAGAATTATTATAAACTGAGATAACTTCCTTTTAGGGTAGCCTTCCCATATGCAATTTGTAATGCAACAGATGAGAAACTTTAGAAACATCTAAGCCTTCCCCTTTTATTAAGAAACATACATTCTTCTTCTGACACATATGTGGAAGTGACTAGATGACCTAATTTGCAGCACAGTCCTATTACAGGGGAGTTAGAGTCTGAACAGGACATTTGGGAAGTAGAATTGCACTCTGCAGTTGCACTTCATACTATTTAAAAAATTATCAGTTATAAATATCTGTTATTGCTAGTTCTAGTCCTTGAGAAAAGTATGGTGTGCAAAGCTTGGCAGTGATATTCATTAGTAATGCCCCTTCTTCAGGTCTGTTGGCACATGACTGATATAGAATCATAGAATAGTTAGGGCTGGAAAGAACCTTAAGGTTACGTAGTTCCAATTCAATTATTCAACAATTCTATAGCATCAACAAAAAATCTCAAACTTTACACTGATATTTCATGAGCTGATACAAATTCCTTGCAGTATTACCACAACATTTTTGAAAAACCATGGCAGGGGAAACAACTGGAAAGGTATTCCTGCCAAAGCCTTGGCTAAATGTTGAAAGAAGGGTAACTGCTAAGGACTAATTTGTTTGTATTAATTAGTTGCTTGCCAGGAGAGACCAATTCTTCATTTTCATGATCATTGAAGTTTACCAAATGAAAAATGGAGAAAGAAATCATTAGTGTGATTCACTAAAGTTTGTCATCATGACTGATTTATCATCTCTTGTCTTTTTCATAAAACTGTAAAAAATATTATTTTATGGAGTGGCTTACTTTGTAAGTCCCTATTCTCTGACATTGGAAATAATTTTTTTTCTTTCCATGCAAATATAAAAAGCATCATTAATAATCATGACGCCACCCTACTTAGGTTTATTTTGACAAAACTCTTTTATAATGTATTAAAATGCTCTAGTTTATGAAGTAATCACCATGGGGGAATGGGGTGAATAATCGTTTTTACACACAGTTACAAACTTCAAAGCCCGTGCTAGACTAAAATGAAACATGGTGATTAATAATTTAGGTTGTGAACTTCACTAGCTTTCAGTTAGTCTGTCCCTGCTAACAGGATATTCATCTTCAGGCACAGTGAATTGCCTGAATAATGTTTCTCTAAATGCAAATTGGGTTGTCCCTTCCAACTGGCTAAACTGCAGTGTGCTAAAATCAGCTGTTAGATATCACCAGGATTTGTTTGTGTTGTGCAGTGTGTTCATATCCATTATCTAACATCTTTATGGTAGTCTCTGCCTTTAAATGTTTCACTGAATAGCCCTCAATAAATATGCAATTGACTTCTGGGATGTTGGCTTGATTTAAGAACAATAAAATTAATTCATTTTGGGCAGCGGAGTGCAACTCATTTTTTGGGAAGAGAGAATTAGTTGCTTGCATTTCTATTAACAGGATGAACCCTGGCTACAGCATTCCTCACCAATTTAGCTTTTTTTTTTTTTTAGGGTATAAGTAGTTCTTTTCTACACATAGAACTTTAACAGACTATAGGCTGTGCTGTTCAAACAATGTACACATTGTCTTTGAATTACAACATCATGCAGCAATTAGAGAGTAAATAATTTATATGGTGTTAATCTATTTTCCAATTTTTCTGTTTTCTAAATGAAACTCCAAAGTGTGTGAAAGAGTAGACTAGAAATGCAAAGAAGGCAATAAGAATAAATATTTTCATTATTCTTTCCGAACACTTCAGATAAACTTGGATTTGTTGCAAAGTTAGATTTAATTACAATGATAAATATAATGCAAAAAAACCAAATCTGAGATGTGTGGGAATTCTGTCCTTCATGACCTTATTGTAGGGTTTGTTGTTTGTGCTTGGGTTTTGAGCAATTTTTTGTATATCATGTTAGTGGTCTAACAAATAATACATGGCAGGATTTATGCCATATATACAGTGGAGGACGCATGGAAATAGAAGCTGTTAGATAATTTAATCAGGAAACATTCTATTCCTCTTTGAAAGGTTTCCAGGTATATAAGATCATCACAGATTTCTAGGCTGAATCTCTCTTTCTCTCTTTGTCCTTTTTTACATCTAGACCACCCCCCAACTTTCCTAAGATCTCTTTGTTGCTCTTAAAGTTGGGAGTTTCTGTAGGCTGAAGGAATACACCTTATATGGGAAAACAAGAATTTATTGATAGTGTAATTAAGGCAGTCTAATCAATTCTTTTTAGCCCATGTATTGGGTCTGGCTGAGGTGGAGTTAACTTTCCCCATAGCAGCTCTCATAGTGCTGTGCTGGAAAGGTGTTGATGACACGCCTGTGTTTTGGCTATTGCTGAGCAGTGCTCCCACAGCAGCAAGGCGGTCTCTCCAATATTCCTCCCTTATAAGTAGGCTGGGTATAGGAAAGATCTTGGGAGGGAACTCAGCCAGGACAGCTGATCCAAACTGGCTGTTGGAAAAATGAATATGTTGGAAAGAGATATTCCATACCATAGGATGTCAGATGAGCAGTGAAAATAAGAAAATGAAGGAAGAAGAGAAGGGAGCTTGTTATTTATGACATTTCCCTTCTAGAGCAACCCTTACACATACTGAAGTCCTGGTTCCTGGGAAAAAGCCAGACTTTGGCTGCCTATGGAAAACAGAGTAAAATTTTGTTTTCCTTTGCTTCTGTGTGTGGCCTTTGGTTTTTTTTTTTTCTTTCTTAAACTGCCTTTATCTTGACCCATGAGGGGATATTTTTTTTTTTTTAAAATCTTATTTTCTACCCCCCTGTACTGCTGAAGAAAGGAGAAATAGAGCGTTTTACTGGGTACCTCGTGTCCAGCCAAGGTCAACCCACTACAGCCCAGCATTAACTATTACAGAAAAAGGGAGAAAATATAACTCCTAAATGAAAAGTGCTAATAATAAATATCACAGTTAAAAATACTATATGCTTTTCTGGGCCTTTTCACTGTTCCATTGGATCCCATCATTGACAACATTGATCTAGGGGAAGGTTTTATTGAGTCATTAGCATCCTAAGTCTCTTCTGGAAGGAGTATGGTGTTAATGTCGAAGATTTCTTTCTCTTCATTCTGGGATATACTTGAGATTATTTTCCTACATTTTCTACCATGCCCTACATCTTACTCTTTCTTCATTGTCCCTAATTCCACGATCAAAATCCACATCTGGTATATATGATATATTGGATGCAACTGTTATCTGTTCATTTTTATTCCTTAAATTGTTTTGCCTAACTCCCAAAGATGAATTTATTTAATAACAAATACTTAACCAATGGCAATTTTTTCATAGCTTTGAAGTTCCGGGCAACATTTTGTGTCCATGTTTTCAAAGAATTTTCTGCAATCCCCTGTGCTATTCCACACTGTATTTTTATTCTTGGTTCATAAATAATGCATTCTACAAAGCTGAGCTGCTTGTTATTGCTATTATTTACAAAAAGTGCATGTAACAATAAATTTTATACCACACAAATTAACAAAGCTAAGCCAAAGCTGAAAGATATGAGAAAACAGTTCCCTTGTTAGACAGCTCTTACATCTAAACAAGCTTGTGAGAGTAACAGTGTTGTTTTCACATATTGGGGATGTGGCTTTGCAATATAGAGGTTTTGTAATATTAAGGATTTCCAATACTAAGACTTTGCAATATTGGGGTTAGGACGAAGTTACTAAGAGAACAAAACAAAGGTTTTGAAATACCATCACTTAAACAGACACACTCTGTAGTTAAAGACAATGTCATCTTTGGGCAACAGACATACTCTGTGGTTAAAAAGAATGGTATCTTTGTACAACCTGTGAAACTAAGCAAGTGCAAACTGGTTCTATAATTAAACAGTAAGTTAGGGTACCACATGTATGCCCCATGTCACTACTGCTCTGATACAGAAATTATTGCACGAGTGCTAATACCATCTGAGATTTCACTAAGAGTTTCTTGTCATATTCAAGTAAAGAAATAACAGAAACATTGATATAAGAATATTTTCATCTTATTACATAGTCATGAGCTGAACATAAGTATATATGCCAGATCAGAAGCATTTGTTCACAAGTTTCAAACATAAAAACAAGTGACTCACTACACAACCCAACAAATAGAAATTCATCTCAGAGAATTCCATTATGCTTTGTAAGCTTTTGTGCCTTTATAAGCAATGGGAACATGGAATACAGGCAGCTAAGGTCAGAAAAAAATACCATTTCCTCACTTACCTTTTCTAGCCCAAAATGAAGTAATCTCTTGTATGACATAATTTCATCAATAGCCTGCCACATTCAGTCTGACACATGTTGAATGGATGCCCACCCAACATGGAAAATTATTTTCACTCTGGTTTCACCTGTATTGTTAGAGCAAAAATTTAAGAATAGTTTAAAAACAAAACAAACTAACCTTATTTGCACAAGACATTTCCTCTTAAAGCTGTTGGAGTACGCAAAAGCTCTCACAATCACTAATCATGACTTAATTGTTCTTTTATGAAGAAGATTTGCTCCAGGCCTTCCCCTGAGCATTGGCATTTAGAGTTTTATTCATTTTCTTATTTTAATTTTCAGACATTTAACACATGATATCCACCAATAGTATGTTTTCCAAAAGGAACATAGTAGTTACATGCTGTATATATGGTTGCATCAAAGAAATGTATAACCTAGTTCAGAAGTCTTCAATGTCAGCAGGAACAGATGATTTCACAGGCATTTATAATTGCTGTATGAAGTATTTCCAACCTACATTTTCATTTCTTTATTTTCTCCATCTCAGCAAATAGTATTTCCTAGCAAAGATCAAGAGAGGATTTCAAGAGAGCAGACTTTGTCCTCTCCAGGAACCTGCTTAGCAAGGTTCCATGGGATATAACCCCAGAGGGCAGGGGGACCCAAGGCTATTCCTTGATATTCAAGGATCACCTGCTGCAAGCTCAGGAGCGATGCATCCCAACTAGAAGGAAGTGCTGCAGGAGGGACAGGAGACCTTCTTGGATGGATAAGGAGCTGCTGAGGAAACTTCGTGGGAAAAAAAGAGGGTTATAAAAGTTGGAAGCAAGGACAGGAGGCCTGAGAAGAATACAGGGATGCTATCCGGGAAGCTAGGGACCAGGTTAGAAAAGCTAAGGCCCACTTAGAATTAAACTTGGCTAGGGATGTGAAAGATAAAAGGAAGGGATTCTATAGGCACATTGCAAATAAAAGACAGACTAGGGAAAATGTAGGCCCCATCCAGAAGCTATTGGGAGAACTGGCTACCCTGGATTTGAGAATGCTGAGGTTCTTAAAGGCTTCTTTGCCTCAGTCTTTACCGGCAAATGCTCTGACCACAACACACAAGTCTTGGAAGGCAGAGACAGGGACAGTGAGAATGAAGACCCTAGGCCCACTGCAGGAGACGGCCTGGTTCAAGACCATCTTAGGAACCATACCACCCAAGGGTCTGTCTAACCTAGCCTTGAACACCGCCACAGACGGAGCATTCACAGTATCCCTGGGCAACACATTCCAGCGTCTCACCACACTTACAGGAAAGAATTTCTTCCTCATATCAAATCTAAACTTCCCCTGTTTAAGTTTGAATCCGTTACCCCTTGTCCTATCACTACAGTCTCTAATGAAGAGTCCCTCCCCAGCATCCCTATAGGCTCCCTTCAGATACTGGAAGGCAGCTACGAGGTCTCCACGCAGCCTTCTCTTCTCCAGGCTGAAGAGACCAAACTTTCTCAGCCTGTCTTTATACGAAAGGTGCTCCAGTCTCCTGATCATCCTCGTGGCCCTCCTCTGGACTTGTTCCAACAGTTCCATGTCCTTTTTATGTTGAGGACACCAGAACTGCACACAATCCTCCAAGTGAGGTCTCACAAGAGCAGAGTGGAGGGGCAGGATCACCTCCCTCAACTTGCTGGTCATGCTCATTTTGATGTGGCACAGGATATGGTTGGCTTTCTGGGCTGCAAGCACACACTGATACTAGCTCATGTTCATTTTTTCATCGACCAACAACCCAAGTCCTTCCCCGCAGGGCTGCTCTGAATCTCTTCTCTGCCCAACATGTATGTGTGCCTGGGACTGCTCCCACCCAGCTGTAGGACCTTGTACTTGGCATGGTTAAATTTCATCAGGTTGGCATCAGCGCACCTCACAAGCGTGTCAAGGTCCCTCTGGATAGCATTCCTTCCCTCCAGTGTATCAACAAAACCACACAGCTTGGTGTCATCGGCAAACTTGCTGAGGACGCACTCAATCCCACTGTCCCTGTCACCGACAGATATCGAACAAGACCCGTCCCAACACCGATCCCCGAGGGACACCACTCATTACTGATCTCCAGCTGGACATTGAGCCATTGAGCACAACTCTTTGCATGCAGCCATCCAGCCAATTCTTTTTTCCACCGAGTGGTTTACCTATCAAATTGGCATCTCTCCAACTTAGAGACAAGGATGTCATGTGGGACAGTGTTGAAAGCTTTGCACAAGTCCAGGTAGATGACATCAACTGCTCTACCCCTGTCCATCAGTTCTGTAGCTCCATCATAGAAGGCCATCAGATTGGTCAGGCAGGATTTCCCCTTGGCGAAGCCATGCTGGTTGTCACCAACCCCCTTGCTGTTTTTCATGTGCCTTAGCATGCCTTCCAGGAGAATCTGCTCCAAGATTTTGCCAGGCACAGGGGTGAGACTGACTGGTCTGCAATTCCCCAGCTAATCCATTTTCCCCTTCTTGAAAATGGGGGTTATATTTCCCTTTTTCTAGTTCTCGGGAACTTCACCTGACTGTCATGAGTTTTCAAATATGATGGACAGTGGTTTAGCAACTTCATTTGCCAGCTTCTTCAGGGCCCGCAGATGGATTTCATCTGGTCTCGTGGACTTGTGTGCGTTCAGGTTCCTAAGATGGTCTTGAACCAGATCCTCTCCTACAGTGGCCCTAGGGTCTTCATTCTCTCTGTCCCTGCGTCTGCCTTCCAAGACTTGTGTGTTGTGGTCAGAGCATTTGCCGGTGAAGAATGAGGCAAAGAAGTCATTAGGAACCTCAGCCTTCTCCAAATCCAGGGTTTCAAGGATAAAAAAAGACTGGATTATAGTGTATTAATGTTTAAAAGGGTCAGACATGAATACCCTGGCTAAAGCCTGTTCTGATTCCAGGGCATTATTAAAACTAGAAGTCATTGCTCTGTAGGTAGTAGTCAATGCTTCAGAATCAGCAGTATGCTGGATTGATATGTATGTGGGTTTTGCAGAAGTCTACACTTACTGTAATTATTGTAAGGAGTTTGTAAGGAATTGTAGATATCATAGATGAATTTTTAAGATTTTTTGTGTAGCTGAAGAATTTTAGGGTAAATCTCAGTAAATAGGTTATGTTGCTTATATTTTCCTCAGTCTTCTGAACATCTTGCATCTGTTCCTGAAACTTTAAATAATAGCTTGGACACACATTTTACTCTTCATCAGTAGCTTAAAGCATGTGATTTTTTCACAGACTAAGAGCATAACTGCGAAGAAATTAGTATTGAAACTGATAACTTGAAAAGCACATACTCCAGAAATGACCTTTACTTATAAAAGTTCTTCTGATAGCATAATTTCACTGAAGCTATCAATTAAAACAGGTATCACAAAAATGTAAGAAATCCAAGGCTCCTTTTCTCTTTTTTTCTCTTGACATAATTTTGTAATAATAATAAAATGCAATTAAAAAGGCATATTCAATCCTTTTTCCCCAAAGTTTTGTTGTTCAGAATGCATTGACGCCATGAATATACATCATTTCAGCACCCCATAGAAATCAAATTTACTAAAGGTAAATTGTGCAAGATTGACTTGATCATATTCTACAACAAAATAACTTCTTTTTTCAGAATGGGGAGAGCCATAAATGCCATACATGGATGGTATTTACCTGGTCTTAAGCAAAGCATTCAACACTATTTCTCATAGCCTTCTCCTGGACAAACTGGTAAGAAACAGCTTGGATGTGTAGGCTGAAAGATGGACAGGGAATGGGCTAACAGGCCATATTCATAAGGTGGAGGTCAGGCATTTAATGCAGTAATGGCTGGCAGCCCCTCACAAGTTGGGTCCCCCAGAGAATGATACTGGGCCCCGCACTGTTCAAAACGTTCATAAATGACCTAGATGATGGGACTGAAAGCACTCTCACCAAGTTTGTTTATCATACCAAACTCACTAACTGATGAGGTGAACACGTCTGAAGGGAGAGCCATCTCTGCCCAGAGGGACCTGGGCAGGCTGAAAGAATGGTCTGGAAAGAACAGCATGGCGTTTAACAAAGACAAGTGCAAAGTCCTGCACCTGAAACAGAATAACCAAAGGCCCCAGTACATGTGATGATCTGTGTGGCTGGGCAGCAGCCTTGATGAAAAGTACCTGGAGGTCCTGGTAGATAAGCTGAATGTGAGTCAGCAGTGTACCACTGCAGCAGCAAATTGGCTCCTGGGCTGCATCTGCGCGGTGATTTCACTCTATTCAGCACTAGTCTGGCAACACCTGGAGTATGGTGTCCAGTTCTGGTCTCCACAATTCAAGAATGTTTTGGACAGACTAGGGAGGGTCCAAAGGAAGACCATGAAGATAATCAAAGGGCTGGAGAATTTGCCCTGCAAGCAAAGGTTCCCAGTATTCCAGTACTTGAAAGGTAGCTACAAGGAGGATGGATGCTCTCTTTTCACAGGGGACATATGGGGAAGACAAAGGGCAACAGGTGCAAGTTTCACTGGGAGGGATTTCATACCGACATAAGAAAGAAATTTTTTACAGTAAGAACAATCATTCACTGGAACAAGCTCCTCAGGAACATGGCAGAGTCCCCATCACTGGAGGTTTTTTGAAGACACAACTGGACAGGGTGCAAGATAATCTCACCTGGGTGCTAGATAATTTTCCAGGAGAAATTGAACTAGATCTTTTGAGGTCTCTTGCAACCTAGGCTGTTCTATGATTCTGTGATAATTTTAGTTAATTTTTAGCTGATGTTACCTATATCATGTAGTGTTCTAATACACGTACATGTACATGAATTATGAGTAGGTCTTCATTGTGTGTTATAGAAGTACAACCAAAATTACGCTTAGATTCTTATTATTCATTCCAGCAAGTAAATTTAGTTGAATATTTCTTTTGGTCTATGCTGTTAGAGTATATATATAGTCTATGTCGTTTAGGTCAGTAAGGGAAAGGTTTCCTGTCCACCTTGCCCCTACTTTCTGAAGTAATTTAAGGATAGGATTTGTGACTGGTTATTTTAACAAAAGTGCATTTGAGGTGGCACAGCAGACTTGTGTCAGGCCTACAAATAAAAACCATAATTACAAAATATTTTAGTGTAAGATACTATATTGTAGACTGAGTGGAAATATGAGCACTAAAAATAATGCTAAGAATATAGTTGTCAATGGTTAACTTGCACTGCCTTCTTAAATATATTTTACTCTCACATTCATTGTGACATATGTAATGATAACATACACATCAACAAAAAACTGCAGCATCTTCCTTTCATGTTCTGAATACTTCTTGTAATTACAAAAATTGTTGTCAGAATGACTTTAATGTTCACATTGGAATGGAGCATCTGCCATGGCAGATGGAGAGTATGACATCAAGTTCAGCTGGTATAATAACCCTTTAGAAACCTTGTAGTTTACAGAAATAATGTGCAATTCCTTTTGGCTTTATTAAAATTGAAACTTTGCTATATATTCAAGAGAGGATATTGCTGATCACAGCTAACACTTGCTGGGAATAAAAAGCTAGCTATCATAACACAGTAATAATTATCCTTGCACAGAGGATAGAAAGAAATATTCTGAAATCTTCATTTAGGCTAGAAACAAAAACAAATAATTACTTTCTCCATAGACAATGCTGATGTTGACCTGAACCACAATTCTTAAAAACATTGAAATTACCAGAGAAAAAAAAAAAAAAGGAATTTTAAACTAAACTTTATGTAACGTTTTTAAATTAGGTTACTTCTTCAAAATCATTCTAATTTATCCAATACATTTTATCTTTCTAAATAAATAAATACTTTAAAATATATTAAAATATGTTATGTCCAGTTTAAATGAGATTTCTTTTTTTGGTACATAGTTATTATTTTTTATGTTTCCAATTTTCCTATGAAAAATCCATTTTGCAATCAGCTCTGCTTACAAGACAGGAAATCAACAGATAACTAAAGAATGTTTGATGAAAATAAGATTGCATTTTTTGTTAAAGCCTCTTAAATTTTTGATAACAGAAAGGTTAAATTTCTCAGTAAGGCATTTTATGCTGATGAGATCTCAGGCAAAAATCTATCCATTTCAGCCAGAAGACATTTCAGTTCCATTTAAAGACTTAGTCCATTCTGATTCATGGAGGGATTATTTTTCAAATAACTCTCTTACTAGTTTTGCCTGTGATATCTTTTTAATGAAAAACTCCAAACTGGGAATTATCAGCCCAGAAAATTTTTGTTAGGTTTTTGTTGTTTTCAATGTAAAGTTATAATTTATCCGGAGAATTTTCACAGCAGAAAAAAAAAAAAAAAAAAAAAAACCAAACAAACCAAACCCCCAAATTCTTATTTTTTTTTGCAGTAAGCTAGATAGTTTTTACAAAAGGTTCTCCCAATCCTGACTTTTACCTCCCTATTTCTGTGTTCATTCTAGTGATACCTGAGGTTCGTATTCTGCCCACCTCTGCTTGCTGAATTCATTTGTTCACAAACAAAAACAGCTGGTATAACATAGCCTCTTGGTATTTCACTTTAGCATGTATTACAGCATGTAGAATTCTTTTATGACTTCCTTAAAGCAAGTGTTTGCCTCTTTGTTGGAAAGATTGAGGGCTCTCAGAGTTATTTCGTTTCTGATTGTTGCTGACCAATACTGCAGTTTTACCTTCCCAGTCTGTCAGTTAGGAGGTTGTAACAACCCACCCTGGTGCCTGTCAGGGACTTTATTCCAAAATCTTTAAAGAGGATCAGTCAAGGTGAGGAGTAGTTACAGATGAGAACTTTATATAAATATGATATATAGTTATATACATATACATGGACAAATGATTATATACCCATTCATGTTCACATTTATATGAATTCACATGCATACACATGCATGGTGCATATACACGCACACAAAGGCTTCTTGATATGATCATTTTACTTCTTACTCTGATCAAAAAAGGTCACAGACATGAGGAAGATGGTTTCCCTCACTAAAAGTAGTTTTCAAAGTAATCGTTCTAGTTTTAAAAAAGTCTATGGTGCTTTAAAATCACTTCAATAACAGTTGTGAAGTATTGGCTCAGCCCAGCCAGCAAGCATCCAGAAATAAGACATCTGCAATTTTCCTAAAGCATAAAAAAGAGAAATATTCATTACTTTTTCTTATGACATCTTTGATTAGAATTCCGGGTGATACCCTGGTAGCAATGCAGTATTTTTGATATGAGCATTGCAGGAGCCAGAAGGATCATATGTTATTGCCACCATTTTTAGATTTAACTGATTTTATAGGATTCATTGTTAATATAATAGAATATTTGATTTTTCAAACAGAAAAACAAAACTAATGTTTCTACACCTTCATCCTTTTTTTTTTTTTCTGTAGCTAAAATACCGCTAGATAGACTGTACCCTATTAAGTTTTCTTTCTATGAAAATAATGCCTTTATAAGCCCAGACTGGGCAGCTGCCTATAGAGCAAGGTCTAGAGCTTCATGCTTTCCTTCACAAAGAACTTACTTTTTTCTGCTCCCTATGTGAGCTCAAAACAATTCCAGATTTTATTCATAAATAAACTTTTTACGTGCAGACAAGGTAGACTTTTGAGATAGTTCAGGGTTTTTTTTCCAGTCTTGAGACGATTTTATTTACTGTTGGTACAGTACAACTCCAGTAATATAGTCTTGCACTCTGTTTGTTTTCCTAAGAATTAAGAAGGTCTCAGGCGGTGTGGTATCATTGCTCTATTACCTTTCCAATGTTAATGATATGGAGAAATGCTAAATGTGAAAGTTCCACTGCTCATGGTGCTTATGCTCTACATTCAATAAACTAAACACACTATAATTTAATCGCATTAAGGTCTTCCTGTGTGAATGTTACTTTGTCTTGTGGAATTCTTTAATTTATTATACCTAATTAATTTTAGAAATTATTTAATACACATTCTTTGGAAGTGTACAAATAATTATTTTAAATATTATTTTTAAAATAACTTAAAAATGTAATTTGTAAACACACAAAGAAAGCTTTGTACTGACAAACAGAGAACTTGATATAATAAATACAGTAACAATATAGATTCATGTAACATATGAAGGTTTAATTAGTTTATTAATTTAATTATAAAGCTGTTAATTTATTAATCAGTTTGCTGTTGGAATCTATTTTATATATTCAGCAACTACAGAAGATAAAAAAAATTCTATGATTCAACTTCTGCAATTCAGTTCTCTAGAAGACTGAGTTTATTCATCATGGAGAAAAGAAAGGTTAGGTGATACCTTATCACCATGTTCCAGTATTTAAAGGGTGACTACAAAGACAAAGACTCCGTTTTCCAAGGACGCACATGGAAAAGACGAGGCATAATGGGTACAAGTTACGCCAGGGGAGACTGCAGTTGGACACAAGGAAAATTTTTCACAACGAGAACAATCAGTAACTGGAATAATGTTCCAAGGAAGTGGTGAATTAGCCACTGTTGGACACTTTTAAGATGCATCTGGACAGATTACCTGGGACATCTAGCATAGGTCATGCTTTTGCCAAGAAAGGTTGGATCAGATGATCCTTGATGTCTCTTCTAACCTGGGATTCCATAATTCTAAGACAACCAAATTAAAAGGAAAAACAGTGAAAAGGTGCATCCATGATGTATCTGTCATATTTGATGTATGATTTACTACAGTGAGTTTATTTCTTCTCTCAAACTCAGAATTTAAGAGCTGATACTTCTTTAGAAATATTCATAAAATAAACAAGCAAGCACTCTTGAGGAAATCCAAAATTTCTATGACAACCAAGAAAGCTTTGGCAAAGAAAACCTCACAGATTTTTTTTTCTGACGGGTGGGAACACAAATAATGAAATGCAACAATGTGACACCATCATTTGGAATCTTCCAGTTTTGATTGGCCTCCAACTGAGACGAAGAAAGCACAATTACTTAGTGACCTGTTTAATTTTCATATTGCTGTTCTTAAAGAAAGCACCAGTATTGAGATCTTCAAAACACCTTACCATTTTCAAGATCCGATTTGATCCTAGACTCCTGAAATTTAGAGCAATATTGCCAATTGCTCTGAACTGAATCTATGTACTGGCAAATTGCATAAATTTTATGCTGCAGCACTGGAAGTGGTATTTGACTATGTTCTTTAATTTTCATTCTCTGAGAAAAATGGCAAGGTTTTCAATACTTATATTGTATATCAGCTTTAGCCCAGTATTCTGTATGCCTTTTAGGCTTAGCCATTGCAATCCATTTTAATTCACAGGCTCTTTTCAAAACCTCCTGCCTTCAAAACAATCCAATTTATATTTACTATATTCTTTAAATTGTATGTGTGATTCCTTAAGTTCTTCATTGTTAGAGTTCATTTGCCATGTGTGAAGCCAATTATGCAATTAAGTCTTATCTATGTGAACTTTTGATGCATGCAGTCTTCATTAACTACTTGTTCAAAGTTCTGAATCATCAGAAAATTCAACAAGTTGTTAACTGAGTTTTCTGCAAGGAAATTTATACATAACTAGAGGGTTTGGACAGTGCTTTTTCTGTCATATGTCTGGTATATTTTTTTCATCTGTGTACTACTACCCGTTGTGATTGCAGGTAGTGAGCAGTACAACTTCCCATTGATACCAAAAATCTCTTTATATGATGTTTTTTATCACTTGACCTCTTTCACTGATTGCCAAAGCAAACAAAAACTGTTCCTATAATTTACCAAAGGATTAAGAAAATCCCAGTAAATGCTCTCATCTCAGCCATCACTGTCATCACTTCTTATCTCTTTCAAAAAGGTAAAGAGGTTAGTTAGGCAGTATGTTTTTTTTCTATATTCATTTGGGAAATCTTCTGTTATCTCATTACTGCAGGTGTTCTTTTATGCTATTGCTCAATATACTCTATTAGTTTGCTTACTCTAGAGAAAAAATGCCCTAGTTTAAAAAATTGGTGGAGGCTAACATGTTTGAAAAATGAAGTGAAAAGTGTAAGATATAGTAAAGAAATAAGTTTCTGTAAAACCCGTGGTCAGTTTGTCCCTGGCTTGCAATGAAATGATCCCTTTTTGTCCCCTTTGAGAAACTGTCAGGAGGACTAATCAAATGATGACTAACAAAGAGTTATAGCCACTGAAGCACTGAACAAAACGTTACTTTTAGACACTCATATTTTGTATCCAAACTCTGACTTGTACTCTTCAGTGTATAAAATAAAGATGATGATCTGTGGGCCAAATTCTGAATCTGCTTTCAGGCTCTTCTAAAGCCTGTGTGAACCTACTGATCTAAATTTACAGAATTCAGCTTTGGTTTACAGTTATTGAGAATTGAACTTGGAAGGAGACTGAGTGTGCACTGTGATAATTGCCCACAACTTTCACTGTGAATGTTAACTTCCAATAGTTTTTATCTCAAGGAGTTTGACTATGCAGTTCAGAGGTCTTAAATGAAGGCTACTTGTGTGAGGACATATAAAGAATTTAAAGGTAAAACAGTAACTGCAAATACATATAATTTTGATTACAAAAATATCATGTGAAGAGGAGAAACTCACTTTTTTAAAACATAGAGGAAAAAAATTAATACACTACAGAAAGTTAGTATAACCTATGATTAACTTTCCTGTACTGGTTGAAAAATATGTGATTAAGCTATTACTGGCATAGGAGTTTAATAATCCCTGAGAAGCCATCCGTAAGTCTCTCTGGAGCTTGGTGTGCCCCTCCGCATCTTTTTTCATCAGTTTTCTTCTTTCTTATTTCTAGCAAAACATTTGATTATGTGTCACATATTTCAGTACATTTTGCACATAAAATGCCAGTTTGAAGGGTCTTTATATATTGCACAGATAAAAAACATATCATAAAGATTATAACACCATGGTGGTACTGGCTTTCTGTAATTTTGTGATGTGTATGTTTCCAATCGTATGAATACAGAACTCTTAGAATGGCAAAGCTCATTTGTAATGCATACTGTATGTTGCTAACTGTAAGGAAAGTAGTCAAAAGTGACTATGACTATTACAGTACACAAGCTAAGGAGTAAGTAAGAAGCCAATCATCAACATTTTGCTGAATTGTTGCTTTTCAAGAGAAGTGTCTGCAATTCTGAAACTAGAAAAGATGAAAGTCACTGAGTCGGGAAGTTCTCAGTAAATAAGATTCAGGACTTTCATTTTTGAGAAAAGAGTAGTGTCAAAGGTATTAGTATGATTTAAGAGGGGTGGGGAGAAAATGTAAAATTCAGTAAAAGACTATTATTATCTTTCTCAAGTTTTCTAGGAAAGTGCAAAGAGAACTGTGTCTAATGACCTTGCTATTAACCTGACAAGATCTCCAGGGAACTGAGCAAATTTAGGGAAAACCTATTTTAATACAGATCAGGTGGTGAGGACATGTCTGCTGACCTCTCCTGTTTGGATCTGTGATACGGGTTTTAAAAATGAGTTCTCTATTGAGATGTCTGATTACCCTTGGTAGTGTACTGGTGACACTGAGCTACTTCTGCTAAAGAAAACAAGTAATAACTTTGTGTCGTGGTTTAAGTTGTAAATTTCACTTCTCCCTCTCTCTCCCCCACCCCCACTCTGATGGGGGGGGGGGTGGGAATGGGGAGAAGAATCGAAAGAATGTAACTCCCATGGGTTGAGATAAGAACAGTCCAGTAACTGAGATATAATACAAATCACTATTGCTACCACCAATAATAATAATAATGACAAGGCAAATACAAGGGAAAAGGATACAACCGCTCACCCCCTGACCGAGCCGAGAGAGCGAAAGAGAGCTGCTTCCGGGTTCCTGCCCCCAGTATTTTACATCCTGGGCATAACGTGCTGTGGCATGGAATAGCTCCTTAGTCAGTTTGGGTCATGCGTCCCGTTCCTGCTTCCTCCCGGCCCCACCCCTCCTCCCTGGCAGAGCATGAGACTCAGAAAGTCCTTGGTCAGACCAAAACATTACCAAGCAGCAACTGAAAACACTGGTGTTATCAGAGCTGCTCCAGCTACCAAGGAGAAAAAATGACTGCTGCTGCTGAACCCAGGACACTTTGGAAGTAGAAACCATAGTCAAGAATATTAAGACAAAAAAAATCAGTGCATAGGAAGTTTACCGTATAGATTTTCTTTTCTAATTCTTTTATATGCTTGTGTCCTTTCATATGTCTCTTTTCCTAACAGCATTTCCTAAAATTGCTATTATTTCTTATTATTAATTCCATGCTCTTAATGATTTGTTCTACAGCCTCATAAGATTTTGGTATTTCCTCTAAAACTTGCTTGAGATAGAGGGCTCTATGTTAGACAAAAATTCAGAAAACAGAAAAAGTTTTATTCAGATGTTATTATGTTAAACATCAATCATCAATGAGACTAGCGGATAAACAGCAAAGAGAGAGAGTAACTATCAGTATCTCATCCTAAGGGACTAATAAATAAGGGGACACATATAGAAATTGTTCTTTATAGAATGAAAACAGAGAGGGCTGGAAAAAAAGAAACAGTGACAGTATGACAGACTATTGAGTCATATTTAATAATGAAGTTTACATCCCAAAGAATGTTAGAATATGTGTGAAATTGTAGGAAAGGTTTTCAAAATATATGTTTCTTATTAAGCTTAGAAAAGACCTCCTGTCAGCCAAGAATACATATAAAACTCACTTTTCTCTGTACTGAAGTGTGTCTTCTTTCAGAGATGAACAAGGGAATTATTACTTTATTTTTTTAATATAAAAACTTCACAGAGCCCAAAGGCTCTTCTTTGCATGTAAGGATTCAACTTCAATATTCACTCAAAAGCTAATTTCATAGTTTCAGTTCCATGCAACCTGCTCATAACTGCTTCACTAACATATTATTAAATACCTAGAAGATAAGTTACCTCAGCTTGCAGTAGAACAAAATACATTTTGGTGTATTAAGCACTTAATATTACTGTAGAAAAGTCGCACAAAGACAAATGAAATATATTTAGCTTACGGTGTTTAAAATATCAGGAGTATAACAGTCTGGTAGAATAACATAAAATGAACAAAACGCCTGTTCTGACTTCAGCTTCCTGACTTTTGACTTCATTGAACCTCATTTACAACCTTTACAGGTTGCTGTAGCAACCTGTAGCAGCCAGCTCCAGTTTGAGACACCATCTATGCTAGTTTTCACATTTGCAATAATGACACTGTAAGTGAATTTCTGACATTTATCTCAAGCAAAATAGGTTCTGCTAAATACTAATACTTGTAGTACCTTGAGATACCCTTGATTTGTTTCATTTAGTTAGAAGGTCAGTTCTGGGTTCTAGCAGCATGTGTTCTTTTCTATATGAGTATATTCGCATGCATGCTAAAATACAGTGATTTGTGGTTTATTTGTTTCATTTTGTTTGTGTTGAGTTTTTTATAATCATTCTGTACCACTACAGAGATTCAGGCAGTAGGCCCCAAAATAACTTCTTGTTGCCACTCTTTACACACCTTTAGAGAATTACTATGCTTGCTGTGCTTTCTTCTCAGTTTATATCATTTTGATCTCTACCATATGTTCACAAAACACCTTTATTCAAGAACATTCTACTTTACAAACTTTGTAGTTCTCACATAACAAAGAGGAAAGTGAGGCACAGATCAGTGAAGGTCACTTACTCAAGATGGACTCTTTGGAGCTGATGGTAAGACTCCAATGCCATCTAAAGAAAAGGGTATTACTTTTGTCAGCAGCTGTGCCTTTTTTAGACTTGTGAAGGACTAAATAGTTTGGCAGCAAGGGAAGCCTATGTTGTGTGAGAAGACAAAAGACTAAGTCAAGCTGTGCTGCTGCTCCCAAAGACCACCCTTCCCTAACTGGTCCTGAAACATCGCTGTTTTAAGTATGAGGTGCATCTGCACATGAAATGTATGCTTTTAGAGCTAAGAATGTGTCATGGTTTAAGCCACTATAACTCACGTAGTTCACTCACTCACTCCCCCCTCTCCTGAGGGGATGGGGAGGAGAATCGAAAGAATGCAACTCGCACAGGTTGAGATAACAACAGTCCAGTAACTAAGGTATAACACAAATCACTGCTGCTACCACCAATAATAATAACGACAAGGGAAATACAAGGGAAGAGAATACAACTGCTCACCACCTGACACCAAGTCTGACCCAGCAGCAAAACCTACCCTTCTGGGTCTCTGCCCACCATTTTTACATCCTGGGCATGACATGCTGTGGTATGGAATACCTCTTTGCCTAGTTTGGGTCAGGTGTCCTGCCTCTACTTCCTCCCAGCTTCCCCTCCTCCCTGGCAGAGCATGAGGCTCAGAAAGTCCTTGGTCAGACCAAAACATTACCAAGCAGTAACACTGGTGTTATCAGCGCTGTTCCCAGGCCAAAAGCCAAAAAGCACAGCGCTGACCAGCAACCAAGAAGGAGAAAAATGACTGTTACTGCTGAACCCAGGACAGAATGAAATTACATTTAGGAAGTGTTTAATATATATTCCAGTACTTTCCCTAATTGTATTTCATCCAGACATACTCCCAGAGCCCTCTTTGAGCCAGAGGTGTTTCCTTCTTACAGTGCTACTGCTTCCAGCATGAGGAAGAGCAGGGTTGTAGACGTTAAGGATCTATCTTTAGGAAGGAAAAATATTTGTTTCTCAAATAATTATTTTATTTGTAGCTATAGCTATTCAGACTCCTCCCTGTTGTGGATTGCTGATGCGTGGTGGCAATTCTTACTGTTAAGTTTAGAAAAGCAAATATACTCAACTCCAGGGAGCTCTAGGGAGTTCATGTTTTATTGACTAGAGAAACTAGATGGGTACTATTATTTTTTGGCTGTACCTTCTAAATCAATGTCATAAATGCTAATTAATTCTTACTTTCTTGAGCTGCCTCTGCGTGCTAAGAGGTCTGAATCATATTTATCTTACAAATTCTGTAGTAACCACTCATTTTGAAAATGAACGCTCAATTTCTCTTTGAAACAGCCTTATATTTATTTATTTGTTTAGTACCATGTTCTTTTAATATGTATTCCATGCATACGTATATAACTCACACAGCCTTTAAATCAGTTTTGTGAAATAATAACCATTGAATAGTATGCACCTCTGTAACATTTAGTATGTACTATAGACATGGTTCTCTGACATTGCCAAAAAATTGTTTCTATCCACTACGTTAGTGCAAGATGGAGGATGTAATCAATTTTAAGAATACATGAGACCTTTTTTTTAAGTTTTCCAGTCAGAATCAGATAATAATAACATTAATTAATCCGAAAAAAATAAAGCAAAATTTTGTACTAAATGCTTCTAGTTCTATTTGCAAAACTGTAAATGTCTATGCCAAGTATGCATGGTTCTTATTTCAGTTACTTAATATCTTATTAGTAACAGATTTCCTTTTTTTTTTTTTTTTATTTCATGCTTAAAAAACTAAAGAGCAGGAAACAGCTGATTTTCTCATCCTGTAGTAAAACCAAGTATAACATGTCTTTCAGAAAAGATGTAATTTTTGTTTTCTTCAGTTTTAAAAAGGATTTCCCAGGGAAACTTAGGGGGAAGAAGTTAAATTAGAAATCAGAAGATTGGAGTATCCTGAGTCTGATAAAGGCAAGATACAGGCAAGTGTTAGCAGGGAGTAAAAGATAAAAAGAGAGCATCTTTATTATTTAGTCCAAGTCATGAGTCAATAAACTATACAGAAGTTATTGAGTTTGAAAGATAAGATTCCAGCTCTGTCATAAGAGATTTTCTAAATGAGATTTTTTTAATCTCAAAATAAAAATTGCTTATTGGTTGTTTTTATTATTATATATTATTATTATTATTGTTGTTGTTGCTGTTGTTGTTTACAACATCAGCAAAGTCTAAGAAAGTGAACAGAATTTCAGTTTTTTGAGGTTAAATATTGGCTATGAGGCAATGTATGTAGGTTATATGGAGAATTGGATATTTCTTTTTGAAATGCTTTTTTTTCCAACAAATTGTTTTCAATGGCAAAACTTTTTGATTTTTATCTTCTTTAAATGTGTTTTATTACACAAACTTTGTGTAAGAAGTTGAATATGTTGACAGCATTAGATTTTTATATAATCTATATACCCAATATAAAATGTGAAATAAATAGAAAATGATCCTGAATAGAAAGCAGTACACTTTGTTATGAACAGATTTAAATGTACATAAATGTCATTTTTTGTTAATAATGCTGGAAATAAATGTGATATTTTCAGTGTTACATTTGAGTGCTCTAATCTCCACTAAATCATTTTCCCCAGGTGTCACCTCCAAGACAATGATTAATGACATACTAATAAAGTTCACTTTGGCAGTCTAAAACTGAAATGTCATTTCTACTGGGTATGAATTATTTTCAGCTAAATAGAACCTTGAATCAGCGCCATGATGTTTCTTGTTCAAGGACTTTATTTTAAAAATATTTTAATGCAGCTGAATGTGAAAAACAAAAAGTGGATGTGAGTTATCTACACGATGAAGTGATGTTTCTGTTGGCTGATTCTTCTTTTAGGTTTGGCACTGTGCTCTTCAAAATAAATTAACCGTTATCAATCACTAGGTATAATCAGGTTTACAAATCACTCTATAGTACCATAAGCCAATTGTAAATCAGAATTCTAATTCTTTTCCTTATACTAATACATATATTCTCTTGTTTAGATGATGCGTCTTGCATGAAAATGGAGACCAGGCCTCAGACTCTAATATTATTCCTTAATTCTAAAACATTACCAGCTGTGAAGAATAGGCAATGGTAATCTGTACACCAGAAAACCCAAAATCTTAGAGACAAACGTGGCTTTCAGGAGGACCCACTGAGAAGTCCAGGGAAGAAATACAGTGAATAGTTTTAAAGCTAATATTAGTATTCTCTGTATATTGCAACTGAAATTATTTTTTAGAAAGGACTTCACAGTGAAAGCTTTAGCCAACAAACGGATATTGTGTGTTAGGCACAAAAAGAAAAGAAAAAGAAGAAAAAAGAAAGGAATGCCAACTGAACTGAGACCATGTGAAAAAATTAAAGAATATGAGAGGACAAAATATGTTACAAGACTGGAAGTCCTTGTGAAGTTGCATAGAACACTAAAGGGTAAAACAAATCACAGATAAGGGAAAGGGAGAATTGAGGAGGAATTTAAGGAGGGCTTAGTTTCATCAGCTCTACCGGCACTGTGATCATTAGGAAAAATGTGGCATATTCAAAATCACGCATATGTAACTTGAAGCACAAATCGCATTGATTTTTTTGTTTGGATTCAAGTTTTTAATTTTGATATTTCAAAATTGTGATTTATATCATGCCAGTGAACCTATATCAGAGTACTATTGAAACATATACAGGGCATGATGGCACAAAGGCAGAGCTAATTTTCCAATACTGCTGTCACTTTGTCCTCAGCCTTTACATCATTACTTCTACATTGTTCTATCAATGAACTTTCTGAGGTTTGCTATGCCTTTCCTTTGCTTAAATTTTTATGTGCTTAGTGACTTTTCACAGGATCCCAGAATGAGATTGTAAGGGACCTCTGGAGGTCATCTGGTCTCAGACCCCTACTCAGGCAGGTCAATCTAGAGCCTGTTGCCCAGGACCATGTCTCCAGGGATGAAGAGTCCACAACCTTCCTGGGAATCCCATGCTGGTACTCCATCACCTTCACAGTGAAACAGCGCTTCCTGATGTTTAGGGGAACCTCCCAAGTTTCAGTTTATGCCCATTGCCTCTGGTCCTGTTAATGGGCACTACTGAAAAGAGCTGGCTCCATATTCTTTGCACATTCCTTTGGGTATTTATAAACACTAATAAGATTGACCCCTCAGACTTCACTTCTCCAGGCCAAACAGCCCTAGTTTTCTCAGACTATCCTCATAGAAGAGATACTCAAGTCCCTTCATCATCCCTGCGTCCCTTTGCTGGACTCTATCCAGCATGCTCCTGTCTCTCTTGAGCTACGGAGACCAGAATTTGACCGAGCACTCCAAGTGTGGCCTTACCGGTGCTGAATAGAGGGGAAGTATCACCTCCTGCTCTGGAACCTGCTAGGAACACTTTGTCTAGCGCAGACCAGGACATCACTTTCCTTTTTTGCTTCAAGGGCACTGCTGGCTCTTGTTCAACTTGATGTCCAGCAGGACTTCAGGTCTTTTTCTGCAAAACTGCTTTCCAGCTGTGCACTGGTGCATGGGCTTGTTCTTCCCCAGGTTCAGGAGTCTTGCACTTCTCCTCGCAGAATTTCTTGATATTCCTGTTGGCTCATTTCTACATCCTGTTGAGGTCCCTCTGAATGGCAGCACAACTCTGTGTGCCAGCCACCCGTCCTTTTTCACTGTTTTCTTTCAGTCATTCTTTGCATTTTTCTACACATTTGATTTCTGTATGTTCCTATTATTGACATTGCTTCAAGATTATGCTTTATTCCCTGAAATATTTTAATGTTTCCTTCCTCAGTCATAGTCACTTGTGGTGACATTTTACTGTGTTTGCGAAAGGCACATAATAAAATAACCCATTGTCAGTATCATAAATACAGCAGAGCTGGTGAATAACTTGCATGTGGAACATTATTCATAAAGATTTTTATTTTTTTTACTAAAAGGTGCATAATTTAAGTAATACAGTAAGAAAGCACAGGAGATATATGTTTCATTATTGACATAAAGCAGGTCATGTTTTTCTGGATATTTTCACAAAAGAATAAAGGATCTACTTTTTTTTCAAGATTGATGTGAACACCTAAAAAGTTTGCTCATCTGAAGCAAAACTTCTTTTCCTACAAGAAGGCTGAATTTTGCTTCCTCAGGCCTACACTGTTTAACAATTCATTTTGGAGTGGAGCATTAGGACATTACCTTACCTTTCCACCCCATTACTGAAAAGGACACAGTAGTTCAGACACAGTTTGAAGTGCTCTTCAAAGCATGGTCTTCAAAGATGTGACTAAGAGATTTCTAATTTTAATTGACTTCTATAAATAACAAAAGAACAAAATTACATTGAGACCATGTTTAGTTTTTCAATTCTTCTACATAATTCCAGAAAATACCTCTAATAATTATGAAATGAATAAAAAAAGCAAAGCCTTTCCAGATCAGATTTTGATGAAGTTCTATGTAGCTTTCCAGAAAGCCTTCTGATATTGCTCCTGATCTCTTCTTCTGGTCCAATTGCCTTTCCATCCCAACTGCTATTTTCCTTTTAACTTTGTTATAACCCACTCAGTGATACATAAAGAACATCTGCATCCTCTTAGTTTCATTAAACTTGCTTAAGATTTTAAGAAAGTTTAAATTGTAGTAATAGGACAAGGGGTAATGCGTTGAAAGTAACGCAGGGGAAGTTCAGGTTAGATATAAGGAATAAGTTCTTTACTGTGAGGATGGTGAGTCATTGGAAGAGGTTGCCCAAAGAGAGATGCATTCCTGGCAGGGTTCAATACCAGGTTGGACATCTTCTTGGGAAACATGGTCTAGCATGATGCGTCTCTACCCACGGTAGGGGGGGTTGGAACTAGAGGGTCCTTTCCAACCCTAACCATTCTACGATTCTATGATTGTAGCTTATCAAAAGTATGGAGATCTTTCATTTGCCCTGGAGAGAAGAGGAAAGTTTTTGGTATAAACACTTTTTATGGCTGTACTACAGATATTACTATTGCAGTTTTACCTACTGCAGAGACCTCAAAAGGTTTATTGTAAAAAGATACCATCCTGAATTGACCCCAGCCAGCACCTAAGCCCCTATCCAGTCACTCACTTCCCCCATCAGGATGCGTGATAGAATTGAAAGGCAAATATGAGAAAACACATGAGTCAAAGTAAAGACAGTTTTAACAGGTGGGGGAAAAAAAGCTGTGCATGCAAGCAAAGGAAAATCGGGAATTTATTTACCATTTTCTATCAGCCAGCAGATGGTTAGCAGATTGTTCCAGAAAGAGGAGCCTTAGTGCACATAGCAGTTACGTGGAAAGGCAAATACCATAACCCCAAATATCCTCCCTTCCTTCTCCTTCCCCTGAGTTTCACTACTGAGCAGGACATGATATAGTATGGAACATTCCTTTGGTCAGTTAATGTCAGCTGCCTGTGTCCCTTCCCAGCTTCTTTCACACCCCTGGACTACCTGCTTGGTGGAGAAAAGTGGGGGGGGGGGGGGAAGAAGAAAGAAAACCCTTGATGATGTGCAAGTACTTCTCAGCAATAGCAAAAGCACTGGTGTGTTTTCAACCCCGTTTTAGTCATAAATCTAAAACTCAGCCCCATGTGGGTTGCTGCAAAGAATACAGACTCCATTCCAGCCAGATCCTGAGCATACATTCAGACCTCCTGAGACCAAAACAGACTTGTAAGTGACAGCCTCATTTCTCCTACACAAAAAAGCCAATAATTTTATCTAAAAAAACTGCTTTGGAGTGTATCTTTTTGGAAGAAACTGTTTTACAAAAGACCAGGGATTTCACCACCTTTTTAATGAGTTGTTTTGAAATTGAACTACCTCTTTAAGATACTGAAACTGATTTTGGACTATTAATTTTTAAACTTAAATTTCCAATCATAGGTGCTACAAAACTGCCAAAATCAAAATGCAAGATATATAAAAAACTTTTCCTGAGTAAGTGCATACTCAAGGGACCAAGATGAACTCTTTAACCTAATGGGAGAAATAGAGCAGGAAAAAACCTGGGCCTAAGCTTCTCTGTGTACTTTGAGATGGAAACCAGAACAAGTTTTTTTTAGCCACTAGGAGATTTGTAAATTACCAGAACAGACCTCTCAGTGGAAGGTTGAGACAAAACAGAACTAGTTTTAAAATTATATTGATCCATTTGAAAAATTGTTTCTTCCTGAATTTTTAAATTTCTTGTCTGTAGTTTTGATTTTCTGTTACAGTAGAGGACTGAGTTCACGATCCAGTGTTCCCTCCCAAGACTCAGCAATGCAAACCTCTGAAGATAAAAGTTATTTCCCAAGCTCTTGATTATGTATGTTGTCCTCCTTTGGGAACTCTTTTTTTGTCTCCACATTGCTAGAATCAGGTTATAAGACCTGTACACAATATTTTGCTTGTACAGTGATGAATAATTAAACAAGATTACTTCTTAGTATAGTTTCAGTAGTGATGATTAAGTACACAAGTAGGTCATCTAGGATCAAAACCCAAATGCTGACAGCAAAAAGAGAATAATTTTTGAGTGCTAAACATCTTAAAGAAAATTAATAAAGTGAAGAAAGGGGTCAAATCATCATCTAAATAATTTGTAACTGTCTGACTCTATTAAAGCAGACTGTTTTTAAAAGTTAGAGTGCATGACATAAATTCATGTTTTCAAGAATTAGAAAGATTCATATCCTAATTATAGAATCATTGCAAAATAACCCTTTGCACAATCTTTTCCAGCATACATCAGTGATACTTGGTTCTCAAATTACTTCATGTGATCTGATGGACTTTGGCAGAACTTGCAATTTCCCAAGAGTTCAAAAAATTTTAATCCACTCCTTGCTGCTTATCTGTTATGCTTTCCCTTTTTAATTTGCACCTTTTTTTTTCTTTTTTTCTTTTTTTTTTTTCCCACATTGTGTGTGCATACTGATTCAGAGAAAACTCCAGAAACAAACTTGCCAGCAAAGTTTTCAAGTTAACAAGCAGGTATTCTTTATTGTGGCGCCGGGAGACACAGGGGGATAGCTCCTCCTAACACGTGTCCCTGTACTGCTACACAAGCAGTCCTTATATAGCTACCGAGCACACACACATAGTCATGAGGCTACGTATGAATTACATCATTTTCCAGAAAGTTCCCCACAAAAATGTGGTAGTGGTCTTTCAGGGTTGTTTACTTCTTCCAACTGTCTTCATCACTGCTGGCAGCTTTTGAAGCATGCTTATACCAGCTTAATCGGTTCATTAACACCACAGACATAACAGTCATCCCATCCTCCTACTTATCAGTTAGTTTAACTGCCGCCCATCCTGGGCCCCTGCCATTCCAGATACTTCCTATCTTTACATCCTCTTCTTCTAGCCTGTTTTTCTTCGCTCATTTCGTACTAAGGTCATAAAGGCCTAAACTACATCAACTACAGCAGTTTATCTTGTACAAGAATTCTCAGTATGTTCTCTAGTTGTACTCTGTATTTTTCTCTGTATATCATGCATCTCAGTAATTTTCCATTACTACTGTTACAAAGGCATCAAACTTAACATTACTTAAAATTGATTCTAAAGGTTTATATATTTCATTCTGTAATTTTGTACTCCCCTTTGTCTCAATACTAAATCTCAAGATCATGGCAAAGCAGTGAAACAGCAGGTCTGTCTGTTATAAAGTGCTTTGAGATCCCCTTTTATGACAATTTTATGTAAAAAGGTAACGTATTATTCATCATTTGAAGGGAAGTTATTAATCAGGCTTCTAAATGAAGACCATTTGAAATTCAAATAACATCCACTGTGTCTGCGTTCCACTATGACTTATAATATATTGCTAATTACTTTTGTAGCACCACAGGTAAGCATTATACTTCATAAATAAATAAAATAACTGGAAAGTAAATAACATTTGTCAAAACTATTACATATAGTCTTAGTCTTGACTCAAAATTAAACAAGAAGCTAAACAAATGTAAAAAGATAAGCTACTTTCCCTGTATTTAATGCATAGCATTTAAAAAAATAAAGTAAAAAAAAAAGTTATATTTGTGTATTAAAAACATACAAACAAAAAGAATGAAACAAAAACTTCTGTACTGTTGTCACATAAAGACAAAAGAAAACCTATTCCAAAGTCTTCTATGGTATTCATTCATGTACCCATATTTCAGTCATTTTATTAGTCACAGAATAAAATAACAAGTCACTTGACCAAAATTTAAGAAATAAAACCCCATTATACAGCTGTTATTAGTGAGGTACAGGGAAAAATCATCTCTAAAATTTTAAATTTGGTTTTGAAAAGTAATGATCAAAACAGATGAATAAGAATTGCTTTAAGAAAGATAATGAAATTCTTAATATCCATCATGAAGAAAAATATCTAATAACAGTTCAGGGTTTCTGTCATTGAAATAACGTAGATTTTCACTGAATTATTAAAATTTAATTTAAAACACATAAGTCTAAATTCACTATAATATACCTTATTTTTGGTGGTATAAGTAAAAAAAGGTTTCTCAACCTCAAAAGTCAAACATTTAGAATTTAAACTTTTAAGAATGAGGTCTGTGACTAAATACCGAATTCTAAAAAAAAAAAAAAAAAAAAAAAAACCGCATGGAGTGATTATATAGTATACAGGTTTAGTGTTGTTGTTTTCAGAAATATATACACCAGCTTCTGTAAAACCTACATGTCCTTCTTGACTTCATAGACCTACTGAACGTTTTAGGTTGGAAGGCAGCTCTGGAGGTCATCTAATCTATCCTCCTGCCCAAAGTCAGGTAATGTTTGAGCATGTTGCCCAGGGCATTTACAGTCAAGTTTTGCATATCTCCAGGGATGGTGATTCCCATAACCCCCTGAGGCCTCTGACACATGCATAGGCACTTTTCTGAGGAAAACTCTTCATTTTCATCAGAATTTACTTTGTTGTGGCTTTTAACTGTTACCTTCATACTCTGTATCTCTGAGAACAATATGTTGTCATTTTTTCTGCAACTAGAAAATGGGGAGTTGAAGACAGCAAAGATACTCTCCTTCAGCCTTCTAGCATACTGGCTAAGCAAAGCTGGGTCTCAAGCCTCTACTACTCAGTTCTGTACAGGCTATCTTTGTCTTTCTCCAATTGAGGAGGTCAGAACTGCTTATAGTATTTCTTCAGCCTCAGCATGCAAAGTGTGAAATGGCTGCAAATAATCAATTTCCTTGGCCTTCAGGCTGTGCTATTGCTAATGCCAGGCAGGGTGTGCTTTCTGCAAGAATACTCTGCAAACATGAAAAAAAAAATATATTAAGTGTACAGACACCACTGACAATGGGACACAGACACTTCAGGTTTGCCAAGCCCATGGCAATGTTTAATTTTATGAAATCCTTTAGCTCTAGGTATTTCAAATGTATGAGAAAAATTAAAACTACATGAGAAAAGATAATAAAACTTTCATGAAACATGTATAGTCAGGCCATTCTGATTAAACTATTTAACTGAGTGTTAAGTATATTTCCAGAAATCAGACTTTGAAATAGAGTTAAAACCTATGGTCTGAAAATAGAAAGAAAGCAGAAGCAACTTTAATAAAATGATAAATATGAAAAATCTTACTAATATCTGAGAGCAGTAAATTGTTTTGTTTCATGATAGCCTACAGCCAGTTGTCATTGTGAAAGTCTATTTGACAAGAAACTTGCATTGTTTCTGACCTAGGTTTGGATTTTTTTCCCCCTTTACTAGTCTGTCACATTGCGATAGTCTGCAGAAGAGACGTGCTTTTGTTTGCAAAAATCCTCTCTTGTGTTTGGTGAAATCAGAACCAAACCCTTCCAAATTTACTTCCTTCTTTCTCTTATTCAGCAATTATTTATTTGATAGCTAAGATACCTCCCTCATTAATCACATTATAGTATGTTAAATGGCATATTTTCTTTACCTTTTTTTTTATAATAGAGTGTTATGTACAGTATGATAGCACTATGAATATTTGCATTCTGAATATGCAACTTGCAATATATGTCACTGTAATTAAAAATACTAGTTGAACACTGAAAGAAGGTGGGTGGTATATTTTCATTAATTCTGCTGGGGTTTATAATTGTGGTTAATTTAGTCCTGATTGTTTGAAGCAATGAACTAAAAAGATAAGCACCTGCATGAGGAGCAATGAAAAATAATAAGGTGTATCCCTATAAATGTCTAGTTACGTGTCATTGTCGTGGGTTCAGCAGTAGCAGTCATTTTTCTCCTTCTTAGTAGCTGGTGCAGAGCTGTGGTTTTGACTTTAGTCTGGGAACAACCCTGATAACACTGATGGTTTTAGTTGCTGCTCAGTAATGTTTACACTGACCAAGGACTTTCTGAGTCTCATGCTCTGCCAGGGAGGAGGGGAAGCCAGGAGGAAGCAGAGAGAGGACACCTGACCCAAACTAGCTAAAGGGGTATTCCATACCAGAGCATGTCATGCCCAGTATGGAAACTGGCAGAGTTACCCAGAAGGCCCAGGTCACTGCTCAGGTCTGGCTGGGTATCAGTCAGTGGGTGGTGAGCAGTTGTATTCTCTTCCCTTGTTATTTCCCTTATCATTATTATTATTGGTGGTAGCAGTAGTAGTCTCTGTTATACCTTAGTTACTGGACTGTTCCTATCTCAACCTGTAGGAGTTGCATTCGTTCAGTTCTCCTCCCCATCCCTCTGGGAGCAGGGGGAGGAAGAAGGCAGGGGAAGTGAACGAGTAGGTCTGTGGTTCTGCTAGGCTTAAACCACAACAATCAGATACACTCGCAATTCCACAAACAGGTAGAAAGTAACTCGCTTTAACACATACCTAGCCCCAGTCCTATCAAGTCATGGTCTACAAAAGGCTGAACCTTCCTAACTGCATACAGTAGACAGAAAAAAACCCAACCCATTTTTTAAAGTGAAAGGGTATTTGAGAGACAGAACTGCTTGGTCTTGGTTTTTGTCTTGGTTAATTATTAGCTGTATGCAAGATGTTTCTCTTTTAAAAAAAGAAAAAAAATATTCTTCATATTGTAGGCAGTACTAAAACTGAAGCCACAAATCCTGAGAATATTCAGTAACATTCAGTAACACTTCCTTATGTTCCACCCATTGCTTGTAGCAAAACCACATTTAAAAGACAATTTCTTTTTGCCTTTTTCTGCAAATATTCAGCTGTAATTTAACAAACAAACAAACAAGCTACAAAGCAAACAAGCAACCCCAAGAAAAAAAAAAAAAAAACAAAACACAAATGAAACAAAACCCCTGACAGTATTGCAGAACAGCTCCAAGAAACAGCTTTATCTCAACAAAACATAGTCACCTAAACTTTAAATTTGTTAATTAAGAAACTGTGTATTTAGGGACCAATGACTGTAGGCAAACCTTCTCTTGTAATAAATTTATTTCTGGGAATCACAGAGATCAGTGAGAACTGCAGTTCAAAACTGTGTGGAAAAATCAGTATTCATCCCCCAGCACTACCACCCTTCCCATAGAAACTTCTTTATTGTTCACAGTAAAGAATAGAACAGAGATATTCTAGCACATCGGAAAGGTGATTCAAGTGTCTAGGATCAAGAAACTTGATCTTTAGTATAATCTATTATCATAAAATTGACATACTGTCATGGGTTCAGCAGTAGCAGTCATTTTTCTTCTTCTCGGTAGCTGGTGCAGAGCTGTGGTTTTGATTTTGGGCCTGCAAACAGCACTGATAACACCAGTGTTTTCAGTTACTGCTTGGTAATGTTTTGGTCTGGCCAAGGACTTTCTGAGTCTCATGCTCTGCCAGGGAGGAGGGGAAGCCAGGAGGAAGCAGAGACAGGACACCTGACCCAAACTGACCAAAGAGGTTATTCCATACCACAGCACATCATACCCAGGATGTGAAAATGGAGAGCAGAGACCCGGAAGGGTGTGGTGGTGCATTGGCAGGTTCACTGCTGGGGGGGTGCCCTGGCTGGGTCAGGCTTGGTGAGCAGTTGTATTCTCTTTCATTGTATTTCTCTTGTATTGTTGCTGGTGGTAGCAGCAGTGATTTGTGTTATACCTTAGTTATTAAACTGTTCTTATCTCAACCTGTGGGAGTTTCATTCTTTTGATTCTCCTTCTGTTATGGGTTCAGCTTCCCCCCCCACCCCACCCCCCCCCCCCACCCCCCCCCGCAGAGTCTCATGTTACACCGGGAAAGAGAGAAAAGCTGGGGGAGGGGAGACAGGGCGCCTGACCCGGGCTGACCAATGAGGTTATTCCATACCACAGCACGTCATGCCCAGGAGGTAGGATTTGGGGGGTGGGGGAGGGGGGCTTGCACGGCACGCGGTGGGGGGAGCGGGGGTGGTCTCTTGCTCGCGCCATGCGGTCCCTGGAGCGGCGCGCGGTCTCTCAGCTTGGTCGGTCGGCGAAACGGTTATATCCTCTCCCTTTGTACTTATTTTGTCATTATTGTTGGTGGTGGTGGTGGCAGTAGTGGATTTGTGTTGTATCTTGGTTACTGGACTGTTCTTGTCTCAACCCGTGGGAGTTGCATTTTCTTTGGTTCCCCTCCCCATTTCCCCCCATCGGAGTGGGGGGGTGGGGGACAGAAAAGGAGGGAGAAGGGAAATTTACGGTTTAAACCACCACACCTTCCCATCCCCCCATTGACTGGGGAAGAAAGAGAAGAGAGTGGGTGAGTGAGAAAAACTGTGTTGCTTAGAGGCTTAAACCACGACAGTTCTTTTTGGTGCCCAACGTGGGGCACGAAGGGTTGAAATAACAGGCAGCATTAATAGCCACTTGTCACAAGGCTTATTTATTGGCGCTCAGTTCTCTTGAGCTCATGGTTTCAGCCTGTTGTACCTTACTTACAGCTGGTATTTGTTATCTTAGCATTTTTTGGATATGGGTTTTGTGTTCAGGTTCTTGCTTCATTGTGTTTTATTGGAATGGCTTGTAATACGGGAGAGGACCAGAAGTGGGGTGGGGGCAGATGTGAATGTGAATTTGTACCTGGCTGTTCGGCTGCTCTTCACCATCCTGGCCCTCATTCTCTCCTCCGTCGTTGTGAGGCTGGAGGGGATGAGGGTGGGCGACCCCGGGAGCAGCCGGCAGCCGAAATGGTCCGGGAGCGTGGCCCTGGGGACCAGGAGACGAGCCCCGTGGCCGCAGAGGTGGCAGAGGAGCTGAGCCCCCCAGCCGAGCTCAGCCCGGCAGCTGCTGAGCAGCAGGAGGAGACAGTGGTGGAGAAGCCGAGCCCCGCAGCTACCGAGCCGGGGTGGCAGGCAGCGGCCATGCCCAGTCCTGCAGCAGCCAAGAGCATTCCACGGCACCTGACCACAGAGCCCCGTGAGCCCGAGCCCCAGGAGGATGCAGGAGACCATGCAGCACTTCCCAGCAAGACAGAGGAGGGAGATCTGGACTCAGACAAATAGCAGCTGGTGGTGAGAGAGCCAGCAAGCACAGCAGCTACACCAGCCCCAGTAACAAGTACAGCAGCATCATTTGAGAGTTCTGAAGGGTTTGAATGGTCTTTGGGTACCCTTGAGACCTGCCTGCTGTTTGTGATGGAGATCAGCATGTTGGCATGCATACAGAGTGGGTTTTACCCAGGACCATTTCATCTGGTCCCGAGAGTTAAGCAGAGTGGGGTGTGGGTCATCTGTAGTTAGACTACTATATAGAATGACCAAGAGATTTTCCCAGAGGCTGGACATTCATGAGTGGCAGGGTATGTGGGACAGTATGGGAGAGTACCTAGTCCACTGCCCCCCTCCCCCCCCCCCCAGTGCTTTGGAAGCGTCAGGGATGGAAGGCAGCTCTATGGAGTCCCCAGTGACAAACTGCAGAAACTGCTGGAGGCGAGGGTGAATTATTTTGAGCCTGGTGGGCCCATGACACCTCAGGCCATCAGGGCAGAGATGCAACATACGGATGGACTCATGATCGAGGGGTGGACTTAACAATGGACACTATTGTCTAGGTTATTCACAGATGTGAACACAGACTCCCCTGCTCTGAAAGACTTGTTACAAATATGGAGCCTGATATCATGGACTGGATGGACTCAGCAGCTTTATAGGGATTGGTCCATGCACTGAGGGATGATCTCTCTCCCTCTGTGTGTGTGTGTAGATGTACATATATATACATGTGATGGTATATTGAAAATGTGGGATCTGAGCATGACATGAATGGTATGGAATAAGGGGTAGATACTTTCTGGGGCTCAGCAGTAGCAGTCATTTTTTTCCTTCTCGGTAGCTGGTGCAACACCGTGTTTTTGATTTTGGGCCTGCAAACAGCACTGATAACACCAGTGTTTTCAGTTACTGCCTGCCAATGTTTTGGCCTGATCAAGGTCTTTCTGAGCCTCATGCTATGCCAGGGACGACGGAAGCCAGGAGGAAGCAGAGACAGGACACCTGACCAAAGAGGTTATTCCATACCACAGCACGTCATGCCCAGGATGTGAAAACGGAGAGCAGAGACCCGCAAGGGTGTGGTGGTGCATTGGGGGGTTCGCTGCTGGGGGTTGCCCTGGCTGGGTCTGGCTTAGTGAGCAGCTGTATTCTCTTTCTTTGTATTTCTCTTGTATTATTACTGATGGTAGCAGCAGTGATTTGTGTTATACCTTAGTTACTAAACTGTTCTTATCTCAACCTGTGGAAGTTTCATTCTTTCGATTCTCCTCTCCATCCCCCCGGGGCTAGGGGAAGAAAGAGGGGGAATGAGTGAGTGAGAAAAACTGCGTGGCTTAGGGGCTTAAACCATGACACATACCCTCATAACCATCTCATGGACTTTCAAAAACATATTCAAATCATAAACTCCTTTCTTGTGTTTCACCACCTAACCCCTGGCTCCCTGGTGCTTTACCTGCTGTTTTCCGCTCTAGTATATCCCAATCAGCTCAATTTGGAGGAATGTTCTGGCACACATATGAGTATTTTGTTTCCTCCAGCATTCAAAACAACCTTCAGGAAGCTGGAATAAACCATCTTGTACAGGGTGCCATTTGTTTCTCTGCTTTCTTCAGTTGCTTCTCCCCATATCCGCCCTTCACTTCAATCTCTTGATGGTGATAACACATAGTACTTTTATGAGATAGTAGTCACAGAGGACCTCCTTTTCTACCTCATCATGGCAAAGCTTTTCAGACCAGTTTTTCTAGTCCAGCTTTTTTTCAAAAACTGTTTCTTAATGAAGGAATATACTGAATTCTTTATTAAAACAGAAAAACAGCAACAGGAACAAATCCCCCAAAGCCCAAATAGAAAATCCCAGAAACATGAATTGCTTATGTCTCTAAAAGGGAGTGGTAATTAGAAGGTTTATTCCACCTGTATTGCTTGTTCTGATTTTTAGTTCATCAGTCTTTCATCATTGGATCTGGTATTTGTCTTTTGCACATTTAATCAGTATTTCTTTCCCTCAGAGCATATAATTTAACTGTTTCTATGTGTGGAGAGATTCTGGCACTGCTTATTACTACTCCTAATCATTGTAATGAATGTTTTGAAGTGTTGTTTTTAATTAGGAAGATCCTGATATAATTCCATTTTTTTGATGGAAGTAAAAACACTGAGGTTCATAAAATATTCTGATAAATGATCGATAAAGATTAGCCTTCACTGTCTGAGTCTAAAAAAGCGATAAAGAAAACTTATCCAAAATAAACCAAATGACATATTTTAAGTGGATTAATTAGATTACATTAATCATTTATTGCACTCTTTTCTTCCCAAGGAAAGAATTCTTTATTGAACTTAACTGACTTCATTTTCAGGTGAATAAGAACCCCTTTAATTTACTTCAGTTCTGATTTTGAATGTCTACACAGGGAGTTAATAGTGTTTAAATAGTCCTCCATAAATCAAGCTTGTTAATTGATTTGAATTAATTTCCCTAAACATCTCTTTGTAGATAAACCCTAAAGGGAAGTATCTTGACTACTGGAGATTGAATTGAACAGGAATAAAGGAAAGTAAAAGGGTTAATAGCTTTGTGAAGCTTTAGGTTTTTTATTTTTCCTATTTTGTAGAGTGCTTTCCTGCTTCTGTGTTTTCATGTATGACTAATGAAGAACAGACCCCTATTTTCTTCCAAAAAAAAAGAATTTATGTAAGTTGATTTTTTTCTCAATTCTCCTTCAATCCCACACTTAATATGCCTTAGATATTTACATAAGCAGGCAAAGCCTTTTTTTCTGGTCTGCTTTTTGAATATTTTGAGATTATATCAGCCATAGATGAAAGTGTCTCACCAATCCTGAACATTAACAATTATCTAAAACTATTTCTAACAACATTAATTAAATAATTATCACCTTTAATAGTATTTAGCAAATGCTATGACTACTGATGCATTCCATGCTTATGATATTAAAAAGAAAGGGGGGAGGGGAGGATTTACAACAAATATGTGAATAAAGTGGTGTTGTTCAGATAACTTGAATTCCACCAACCTAGTCAACATAATATACATGACAAGATTTCTCAAGACTGCTGCCTAGACACTATTTAGATTTGCATGTGACTGCAGACAAAAGTAATTACTGCATTAAGCTCAAAATAGGAAAGGCTACCTCATCTGACGTGTATATCTAGTACTATATTTATCTGCTATAGATGACCATGCCTTTTTTTTGTAACCATTGAATGAGAGTGTGGCTTCATCTCTCTTTCTACATTCTAGTCCTGTGCTTAAAAAGAATGGTTATGTGTTAGGCTTTGAGATGAGGGAAATTTATGAATTAGGTTGGCCTTGTTTTTTTTTCATGACATTATTTACTTATTAATTTAGCTTTTTTTTTTGACAACAAGATATAGATCAAATGACCCCTGTCACTTCCAAGAAAAAAATAAAATGAACAGTTAGGCAATCTCTGTGCTCCTATAACTAAGATTTTTCACACATTGAAATAACATGCAGTCCAACTTCAGAGCATGGAATATGTGATAACATTCTGCAGACTTCCTCTGAGGTATGACAGACTGCTGGCATTCCCAAATAAGTGCTAATAATTGACTTTATGCTGACTAACATCACTAGAATTTTACAAAATTGTGTTATAAATGTTGTTTTCTTTACATTTTATATTAGATTTGTTATTGGTAATGGCAACAAATGCATGAAAAATTATTGGTGACCTACAGTTGCCTAGCATTTCTTCTTGCTCTTCAATTGATCATGTCTTCGTCTACACTGAACTAGACCTCTTTTACAGCTTATTAATTGTATCAACATTCCACTTTACGGCCTGGGATAATAAATTAGTTTCATCAAGTCTGCCAATTTTTACCAGTGCATTTTCAAATTTACAATTTTTGGCCAAGTTTGTATCATTTTAGTCATTGATTCACATATGCTGAAAATTTCATTGAATTTCTATCAGGATTTTGACAAGGTAATGGCAATGAGATAATTCTGGATGCTTTCCTGTAATGAATCACTGTTTACTGATTGCAGACCATCTGCTACCTTGGTTAGTAGATTTACTCTCCATTTTTTTAGCTTACTGATCATAGGTGTTACTAGCAGTCCCCTTAAAACATATGGTAAACCTGACAGGAACAATTTTTCAGCAAGTAACCTTATTTTTACTTCTGTGATTAATTATTCATACTTCTGTGTGAATTAGATCAGAACTTTAATCTCTGAAAATTACTGGTCTACTATAGCTATATAACTGTTTTTCTTTTAAGCATCTTTTTCATAACAAAAGAGATAAGTTCAATCTTAGCATTATCTTTTAGCAGTTTATACAACAGTCATTATAAGTTTCACCTCTAACTTGAGGCTGAAATCTATGATTTAAGCCAAGCTAAAAACTTGGCAAAAATGTGGGTGTAATGAAGTAAAATAAAACAAATAAACAAAAAAAGTGGCTATATTTCTGTGTCGTTAATAACAAGTAAACACTTCTACAGTGATATCTGAATCCTCAGAACATTAGTTTTTGTTTTCCTATTTCTTAAAGTAGGTGGGAACTGAATATAATTCATCTTTAATGCGGTGTGCTCTTACCACCACAGAGTAAAAAGGGCTCAATTCACCTGAGCAAACATATGTGCCCAGTGTCTTTTGTGATTTCAGAAGATATAATGACCAGGCTCTGGCTGCTACTGCAGAAGTGTGCAGATCTCTTGGAAGTTTGTGCCTTACCTGTTCATCCTTTATGCTCCGCTCAGAACCTCTACAATATCTCACATACCACTCCTTAAGTAAATGAATTGCTCTCTATGTGTCATTCTTATTTCTGTTTTCAGTTTCAGAAAAAGAAAGAATTGGTTTTGAACCACTATGGAAAAAAAGCAGTTCATTAGTTTTGTAACTTAGATCAGTGGTACTAAGAGGTAGAAGCATTTTGAGTGCATTTGAGAACATTTGACTAGGTCTACAGAGATGCCAGATTCATTGCAGTAAATAAATCCTGCTCAATCTCAGATGATTCCTTAGGGTTAGGTCAGCCAAACAGTGTTTTGAAACAGTATGTTCTGGAACTCCTACGGTGATCAATTTTATAATAGCCTAAACCAGCAGAAATTCATTTCAAACAGAAAAATGGAAATGGAATATGCTATGATTTTACACAACATTCTTACTGAAGTAAGAATGATGAGGTCTTCCAACATTCTATGCAGGAAAAATTTAAAATAATATATTTAGATTAATAATAATGCAATTTATATAACACAGAAATCAAGTGTGACACAGGGCTTCAGAAATTTGCATTTGCGTTCCTTCCAAGGAAATTAAAGAATCATATTTTTAGATATCTCAGCTATATTAATAGCAGAAACCATCAAGCATATGTACTTGCTGAATAAAGAGGGAAATTAGACATTTTCTTTCAGGGAATAGATCTGTGACATTTGTTTCATGACAGAAAAAGAAATAGGAATTCAAAATCACTGGAGTTACTGGAAGGCTAATAGATCACAATTAGAGTCTGACTGATTGATACTTTAATACTTCTTGCGTCAAAGGGTTTTTTTGGAACATTTTGAGTTAATCACCATGATCAGCCATTGTGATATGCTGGGTAGAATAGTTTTAGCAAGAAATGAGTCATGTAAAGAGGAGTACTGTTAGAAAGAAAGGTGTTATCTTTCGTGGCATATCTGAGTACTGTAGAGGCATACAGAAAGGCGTAAAGAGCACACAGAGGAATAAACTAAGAAAAAGTCAAAGACAATTTATACTATTCAACACTGGCAATAGCTATAAAAGCTTACAAAAATACATTTTTAAAAGTATGCTAGCCCTTTTTTTATAATGTGGCACAATTCACTTGCTATTCCCTCCTCATAGGTTGCCAGTCCAGTTTTCCACTTTTTTTTTGCTTCCCTGACAGGCGCTCTTCAGCTCATATAACTAGTCATTGCTTCAAAGCCTTCTGAAATATATGGCCTAGTTTACTGGTTGATTGGTTGGGGTTTTTTTTTGTTTTGTTTTTTTTTTTTTCCAGAGATCTTATTTTGCCCTTCAAGACGAAAAAGAAAAAACAAGTTCCTTTAATTGATACAAGAACTTAAGAGAGGCAGTTTCTCTAAATACACTCACTCTCAACTTTTTCATTTAACTAATTAGTAATCAATTTTTGTCTACTAGAAAAATGAAATGCCTCTCTCTAATGAATGCTTAACATTACCCAGTAAGGTACATACCTTTCATCCTTATCTTTCATTGTGACTACAATAGATTTTACATTTAGAACATGGTACAAACATATAAGCAGCTTTCTGTTTTCTGTTGTGTATAACTAGCTCTTGGCTGAGAGTAAGTGCAACAGTAATCCTTTGCTTTGGCGTAGTAGCTCTTAAGCAGTTTCTTCAAGACATTTTAAATGGAACGGAACTACAGTGATTTCATTTGTGTAGGTTTAGCGAATATTTAATCACTGACATCCATTTAATGAAAGTGTTCTCACATTAAAAACCAAAACCAAATAAACCACAGACACACAGAAAAAAAAACCAAAACACAACAAAAACCCCAAAACCACCACAAAAATCAAAGAAACTTAAAAGACAAAAAAGACTAAAACTTTATCTTATGCTTTAAAGGAAGAAGCTTGTATTAGACTACTCTTCCATGCCAATTTCTATTAAAATTGTTTTGAGTTCACAAATTCCACTGTATGTGTTGCAGTGAATATTTAAATCTCCTAATACTATATGAATTTTTATATTAATTGTTTTTTTTTCTTTATGTTAGGCGTGCATTACTTAATCATATTTAAAATTGATTAGGGTTGAAATGTATTGGTAGAAATTTATTGTGTAAAAATTTTCACTTTAGGTAAACTTCTAATTTGCATATTATGGAAAAAAAATGCTTTGCATAAGAAAGGAGACCTGCTCAGTATACACTTTTGTTAAACTCTTACACTATCCATTAAACTGAAACATTTGCTGTCACTTAGCCATGTATGAAATAAGGCTGCCTGGTGCAAAAACTTGACTAAATGTAGAAGTGATTGCCTTACTGGACCTAAACTAAGTGTTATCACAGACAGAGCACTTCCTAATTCTTTGATTTTATGCTTTCTGGGAAGGAGCTCTGTGGAAAAGGCAGTGAGTGTCCTGGCAGACAGCAAGTCAACTGTGTATCAACACAGTTAAGTGAAGTATTGTCTCCACTTACTCTGTACAAGTTAAGGCCTATCTATAATACTGCATGCAGTTTGGGGCCCAAAAGACCAGAAAGACACGGATAAACTGGAGTGAGTTCAGCAGAGGGACCCCACCTGGGGTTCTCAGAGGGATGGAGCACTTTCCCTGTAAGGAGAAGCTGGAAACCCTGGACTTATGCAGCTTGGAAAACAGATGGGTTGGATGCAGGGAGAGGAAGGATAGCTCACACCGTTCCCCATAGCCAGAGGGAAGTGACTGAGAAATTGTAGCCAAGCTTTTCACAGCAGTGCATAGCAGGAAGACATCAACTGAAAAAAGAGAGGTTCAAATGGAGATAAGGAGATCCTTTCCCCTGGGGAAGAGAGGGCTGGGTAGGAGCACAGGTTTCCAGAAAGACTGTGATGGCTCCATCCTTGGAGATTTTCAAGCCCTGACAGGGACAGCTCTAAGCAGCCAGGTCTGAACTCACAGGTGACCTCACCAAAGGTGGAAGCTGAACTAGAGACCTCCTGAACTCCTTTGCCACCTGTGACATCCTGTAATCCTGTCATAACAGCACTAGCAACTAAGATGAACAATGGAACAATAATTATTCTTTAAAGACAAGTAGTATTTCAAAAATGCATTGTGGCTAAATACAGGTATTGTTAAACGACGAATTATGTACCAGGTAGATCCGACAGAAAACCACAGGTAATATGCACAATGAAAATTTATGATCTAAACTTGTTAAGTTCCTCAGCTTTAGATTTGTTCCAAGAATCACACTACTTCCCTATTGCTTCTTGGAGGAATCAATAGCAGATGACTTTGTATTGGCAAAATTATAAACAACCAAAACAGAATCATGTAACGAATACTGACAAAGCTTAGGAACACACAGAACTGTACGCTATTCCTGTAACGGAATGTCAATATCAAGTTTATCTTGTATTTTTTGTTAAATTCAAATCAGTTACCCTTGATTGAGGACACTCTAATTCTTAACCTGTTAAGTCCTCTCCTGGAAGGATGTCTTGTCTATTGCAGATGTAATTTCAGTTACAAATGGAATAGTTAAAGGGCCAACTTAGCGAAGTGCAAGGTCCTGCACCTGGGTGGTAGCAATCCCAGGCACAGCTACAGGCTTGGGTAGAGAAGAGATTCAGAACAGCCCTGCGGAGAAGGACTTTGGGGTGTTGGTCAATGAAAAAATGAACAGGAGCAGGCTTCAGTGTCCTGGGCTGCATCAAGAAGAGCATGACCAGCAGGTCAAGGGAGGTGATCCTGCCCCTCTACGCTGCTCTTGTGAGACCTCACTTGGAGTATTGTGTACAGTTCTGGTGTCCTCAATATAAAAAGGACATGGAACTGTTGGAACAAGTCCAGAGAAGAACCATGAGGATGGTAAGGGGTCTGGAGCACCTCCCATATGAAGATAGGCTGAGAAAGTCAAGTCTGTTCAGCGTGGAGAAGAGAAGGCTGCATGAAGACCTCATAGCAACCTTCCAATATCTGAAGGGGGCCTACAAGGATGCTGGAGAGGGTCTCTTCATTGGGGATTGTAACAATAAGACAAGGGGTAATGTGTTTAAACTTAAATGGCGGAAGGTCAGTCTAGATATAAGGAAGAAATTCTTTACTGTGAGGGTGGTGAGGCACTATAACAGGTTGTCCAAAGAAGTGATAAATGCTCCATCCCTGGTGGTGTTCGAGGCCAGATTGGACAGATCTACTGAGAGGCAACCTGTACCAGTGCCTCACTACCCTCACAGTAAAGAAGGGGTAATAGTTTTAAACTTAAACAGGGAAGTTCAGGTTAGATAAAAAACAGAAGTTCTTTACTGTAAGGTGGTGTGTGCTTGCAGCCCAGAAAACCAACTGTATACTGGGATGCATCAAAAGACTGTTGTCTTTCTGGGTTGTGAGCACACGCGGCCAGCTCACGTTCAGTTTCTTGTTGACCAACATCCCCAAGTCCTCTTCTGCAGGGCTGCTCTGGATCACTTCTCTGTCCAGCCTGTAGATGCAAGTGGATCATAAAATTTTCAAAACATATATTTTAAAGTTAAGTATTCCACATTCCAATAAAGGTTTTAAACAGCATTACTGGAAGGGCAGATTTTAATTTGCACCATTCGCCTACTAAGTTGATAGCAATTTTGCAGCTGATCACAGTGTGAAAGATTTCTCAATGAAAATGTGATCACATCATAGACCCTAAGTAAAGTTCTACACTTAAAAAATTCACAAGGATTACACTAATACATACTAAAACCAACAAACAAGTACACAAAAAGGTTTTTATTTTAAGAAGTGTTTTGCTTTGTATGCATGTTTAATATAATTTCTGTACCTTTAAATTTCCAGTTCTGCAGAATTGAAAGTGAATAACCAGGCATTTGAATTTTATGTTAATCTGCTGACCCTTGAGTTTATTTTGCATGATATATAAATCAGTCTCTGTAATCAAAAGGACTTTCTTGATGAGCAACCTTATTGCTGAATTTCAGTTCCCTACTGACAATCCTTTATAATAAGAATGGATTATTAAATTTTGATTAACATCAGATTATACTAATTTCATCTACCAACTGACATTTCTGTTAATTGAGGATAAATGCACTAGTCTGATACCTCCCCAAAGCAAAGAACATATTGAAAGTCTCAGCACAAGCTGAAAACTTAATTAATATTCATTGTGTTTCCTGGAAGCTACTGGTTGCCTAAATCAGAGTCTTGCAGATAAAGTTGAAATTGTAGACTCTACAATATCACTATTTGGCACATTTTATTTGAATTATTTAATACAAGTCATATATCTAAAGTCATTAGCAAAATGTTAATGTAATGACTTCAGTCATTAAAGTCTTTCTTGTGATAAACTATGCTCCTGTGCAGTCATTAAAGACAAATGCTGATTTCCCAGTCAGGAAAATTTGATACATGCTTAAAAAATGGGAACAGAGTAAGGAGTACACAGCTGGGCTTCTTTTCTAGTACTAATGATTAGGATTGGTAAAAAATTGGCTATTTTTTCTATTTTGATGACTTCCATCAAGCCTGAGCAGAAAACTTAAGGTAATAATAATTGCAGATTTTTTTTTTATTAAACCGCTTCTCCTAATGCTTTATCATTATGCTCTAAAATGGTTATAAATGGCTATATTTTGATGTGAAATATTATTATTGTAAAAAGTTTCAATTATCTAAAATGCAGATCCCTTCTTTGAAATCTTGTTTATCTCACAGTTTAATAAACAGCTGCTTAGCTATCTCTCAATTTACACAAGGAATCCAGGAACTGCATCTTTTAGATAATGACTACGAAAATGAAGCTGAACAGAGATTTCTCTTTTTTTTTCAAGGGTGCAAAAATGGATAATTCTGGCAATCTTTTTTCGTTAAGAATAGAGCAAATCACATCAAATGAACAACACTAACACTTTCTCATCTAATTGGAACTGATTAAGACAAAGGAGGAAGAGGTTGAAAAAGTGTATGCCAAATTAAGTAACAGTTTATTGCGACACCGATTATGAGTACAATTATAGCTAATCTCTGGAATATGCATTTCTTAAGTAATCATTTTTTTGTTTGCATTATCAATTAAATTAGAATGAAGGACAATTGAAACATAATCAGCAATTCAAATCAGATTCATATTTGTGAAAGGTACCCTGAATTTCAATTGTAGCTGATTCTCAGGCATGGTAGGAATTTTAAGGTTTTCTAATTTTATAACATTTTCCTTTTCAAATGCTGGACACATCCAGCCACCCAATATTTTACAATAACAAGTGTCATACTGATCATACAATATGATATCAAACAAGTTGGAAAATGTCTGTTACCATTTTCTGTACTGATTTGACTGTTACAGTACAAAATGATTGACAATAAATTAATTAAAATTAATGAGAATTAATTGTAACATAGTAATAAAAAAAAAAAAAACAATTGGCTGGGTTTATTATGAATCCCTCGCTGCATAAGTGAATGGTAAATGTTAGCACAAAGTTTCTTACTGTTTCACAAACTCAGAAATCCACTTACACAGTGGTTATGACTTTCATTAATAGTATTTTCACCTATTTTTATACTTTGTGACATTTTGCATTAGATTTTTCCCCTGGGAATTTTGTTAAGCATCACTTGCCTCAGAAAATAGAAGGAAAAGGAACTCATTCATAGGTATAGCAACTTAATGCACTTAATGCACCAAAGACAGTATTCTGTTTAAACTGTGGCTGTCACAGGCGATTGCTACGCTCTGTCTACAGTTTTATTTTAACAAACATTTGAGAAGGTTTTTTCTTTTCTCACTGAAAAATATATTCATTATTATTGGTACTGAAGTTTTACTTCTTCAATTTAAAGAACATAGGTTGTTCTGCCCTTACAGAAAATATTCAGAACCTACCAGAATCTGTCCCATTGCTTTTTATGGAGAAAGAATACAGTTTTAATATTGTCGTTATCTGCTAGATTTCTCAGTGCAGAACCAGAGACTTGCTGGAACACGAGTAGAATGAAACAAAGAATTCTAACTGTAAAGTTTATTAAGCTACCACTTTTTTGTTTAAATTGGACAGAACTGATACACACATAAATATGCTGTTACATCTGCTCCAGTTGTATATTATGTATAGGTCCAAGCATACGGAAGAACAATAGCGTTATAAAAACACTGCATTTATTTGATACAGCTGGCTCTATATAATGTTCCTGGAGCATACAAAACTGTAGCATTTGGCCTTTTGCAGTATTTCCTTGAAGTATTGTTCAGTTGTAATTGTGAATCAAATTTATAATAATGTAGATGTGACCTGCCTATCCTGAAAAAAACAATGGGCAAATTGAACAAACTCAGCAATGTTTTGAGAAGAACTTAGTTTTCCCATCATAATGCTTATTTTAGAAGAAGGGAGAGAAGAAGTGGTATTACCTTTATCTTGGGCATTTCAGCAAGACAGTGTGAAGTTACAAGTGTGCAAAACATGTCATCATCATTAAAAAAGGAAAGTAGATATTTTGTTCAAGTTCTAACATTTTCTGCAGCTTCATCCTTCCTGAAGATGTCTGCACAATCAGTTTCCATTATTATCTAAATAATAATCATTAATGACTCTATCAACAAAGTTTTCTGTTAACTAAAGAAGGTTATAGTGCCTAGTAATACAGTCACAAAATCACTGAAACTCTTTTGAACAGCAATAGCTTAATTTTGATATGTGGTATTCAGCAAAGCTATCATTAAGTACCACTGCTTGTGAAGACGTGCCCTCTAAAACCTTTTATTGGCATTCACTATTTTGGAAAGTAAGAATTTTGAGTATCAGTATCAAAACATCACAAAAAAACGTTCTCTAGTATCTGCAGTGGTAATGAGATTGGTTGTAATCCTACGTGAAATGGGATTATTCCTATTAGAAGAGATGTCAAGGTCTTTTTCAAGAATTAAATTAAGTCTTCCTCAATAAAGACCTCTTTACTTATATTTATTGAATGCAAAGAAAATAACCAGAGAAAATGTTCCTTTGTTCATAAAAAGTGTTGAAATGTTTTAGAAGCATTTCAATTTCTAGCACAATTTAGAAGCACTACAATTTAGAATATATTCTGTTATTTCCTTTTCTGATAAAGCACAGAGGCACACAATCCAGCTCGTTTTTTAAATAGGATGACAATGAAACTTGAGAGATATATTTGTTGAATTAGTTTATAGTATATTTAGGAAGACAGATGCTAAAATATCATTTAAAATGCAGTACTTATCCAGAGCAAAATCAACTTACAAAAAGATTTAAGGTTGCTGGGTTTTAGCAGTGTTTAGCATTTTTGCGTTGATTGCAGGTTAGAATCTGAAATTCCCAATCAGGCAACTGAATTGCAGATATAGTCACAAAACTGAGCCTCTTCAGGCAGAACTCACAGCAGTGACATGCTAACTCTTCCCCTCAGGCTGGACACACAACATTGCAGATATCCAAGCCCCTGATCTTCTCCTCAATGTCAGCAGTAATTTTTTCTCTCCTTTGAACACCAAATGGCTTGCTTATTTAAAAATATGCAGGAATGAGAAAAGTGTCAATAATAGTAATAACAATACTTTCACCATTATTATGTACCTGTAAGAGTTTGTCCTGAGCTGAAAGCAGTAATTAGTGTTGCCTGTTGAGATACATAAGTGAAAACATCACTCATTCATATGACAATAAATAAATGAGGAAGTTCTCAGACCTGCAAGGCTTTTACCACCTAAGCACAGACCTATAACTCTATAGTGGTATTTCTGGGAGGGGGCTTGCACTCTCAGATTTAAATACTCTCGTTCTAGAGCTAAACGCAGGAGATTAGACACTTGTGTGGTAGTACTGTCTCCTATCATATCATACATAACATCACATCATAGAATCACAGAATCAGTAGAATAGTTAGGGATGGAAAGGACCTCAAGATCTTCTAGTTCCAACCCTCCTACCATGGGCAGGGACACCTCACACTAAACCATGTCACCCAAGGCTCTGTCCAACCCGGCCTTGAACACCACCAACAATGGAGCATACATAACTTCCCTGGGCAACCCGTTCCAGTGCCTCACCACCCTCACAGTAAAGAAATTCTTCCTTCCCTTGTGTAAGTTTGAACCCATTACCCCTTGTCCTATCACTACAGTCTCTCATGAAGAGTCCCTCCCCAGCATCCTTATAGCCCCCCTTCAGATACTGGAAGGCTGCTACGAGGTCTCCACACAGCCTTCTCTTCTCCAGGCTCAACAGCCCCAACTTTCTCACCCTGTCTTCATACAGGAGGTGCTCCATACCCCTGATCATCCTCGTGGCCCTCCTCTGGACTTGTTCCAACAGTTCCATGTCCTTTTTATATTGAGGACACCATATCTTATATAGTTCTGTATAATATCATAGAATGGTTTGGGTTGGAAGGGACCTTAAAGATCATCTAGTTCTCCCTACCAGAAGCAGAGACACCTTCCACTGGAACAGGCTACTCAAAGCCCCATTCAAGTGGCCTTGAACACTATCAAGGATGGGGCATCCACTACTCTGGGCAACCTGCTCTAGTGCCTTACCAACCTCACAGTAAGGAACTTCTTCCTAATGTCTAGTCTAAATCTACCCTCTTTCAGTTTAAAGCCATTCCCCCTTGTCCTATCACTACATAGCAAAAAGTCCCCTTCAGCTTTCTCGTAGGCTTTTAGGTACTGGAAGGCTGCTATAAGGTCTTCCCAGAGCCTTCTCTTCTCCAGGCTGAAGCAAGCCCAGCTTTCTCAGTCGGTCCTCACAGGAAATGTGCTTCAGCCCTCTGATCCTATATGACTGATCAGTTTCAGTATTAGTTCCGATGTCTCTTTTAGTTCTGTTTTGCTTAGTTCACTTTATCTGATTTTGAATCAGGGTGTCAGCTCAACTAGCTGTTTCTGATATATACACACATTAAAACAAGCTCTCGTATGCTATCAGGTATAAGTAGCTTCATTAGGCTGTCACGCAGTTCTGCATCAGTAGTTGGTCATTCCTGTGAATAGCTGTGGGGATGCTGTTACCATTAGGTTCTTGAATATTCTATACCTCTGCTATCTTCTAATGTCAATGTTCTGTGTTACAGCTTTATGACTATTCACTTTTATACATATTCTTATTGTGATGTCTGTCATAGCTCCCTTTACATACTAATGGTATTTAAAAGCATATACATGCACACACACACACATGTCTATAAAATACCTTTCCAGCTACTTACTATTAATACTGAATGATAGCAACCCCACTCTGGAGCAGGGAAAGAACATGAGGAAGAAGGAGTTGCAGAGAACAATTTTTTATGAACTGACCACAGTCTCATTCCCCATTCCCCTTTTCTGCCCAGGTAGAGGAGAAGAATTGGGAACAAAGAAGTGAAGTTGAGCCTGGGAAGAAGAAGGGGAAAAGGGAAAGGTGCCTTTAGTTTTGGCTTTGTTTCTAACTATTCTACTCTGGTTTTAATTGGCAATAAATTAATTTTCCTGAAGTCAAGTATGTTGTTCCTATGCAGGTACTTAGGAAACTAACTGTCTCCCTGTCCTTACATTGACCCACAAGTTTTTTCATCCTGTTTTGTCTCCGAAGAAGAGGTGAAAATGAAGTATCAAACTGGATGGGGTGCAACAGGTCTGGGGAAGTGGAGCGCAAATGAGGAGATAAAATGGGCTGGTATAATTTCAACAATCTATGGCCAGAACACGATGAGCCAGACAAGCTCATCAACATTTTTGTTATGCCTTCTTGTTAAACTCCTTCCCTAGCTCTGTGTCATCTTACACAGCACTCTGTGTTTGTGTGGGTGTACGATTCAAAACTGAAATTGGACTCGGCAGTGAGTAGAAGGAAACCCAAGGACACATAGATAGAGCTCTCATCCTAGGGCTGATGTGAAGACTGAACCTAGGATCTGGTGATAGGTATGAGTCAGTGTTAGAACCCATGTTAATATCAAAAGATACGCACATATGGGTGTATCTGTGGATGAAAAGTATCCATGTGTGTGTCATCCCAATCAGGTAAGAAGAGGTTCTTTGTTTACGAGATCAGGCCTGTCATGCTCACATGTGTGCGACTTTCATTGGTTTTTACTTGGGTGCAGGTAAAGGTATTTCACCCTGTTGTGCTGATCTGGACATCTCTGTATGCATATGTGTGTGTACAAAAGCACCTGCACCTTTGGAGCTCATCCTTGCCTGCTGGCTCAGTTGAAGTTCCAAAGGATCCAGTGCTTTGACTAAAGGCCTACTATCCATTACAATGACAAACATCTGAAACTGTTTTCTCAGTAATATAATTTCATTAAGAAATTTATTTGCTAGGAACTGTTGTATAAATTGCTGGTTTAAACACAAAGTCTTAGTCTAAACACCATGCTATTGTCATCTGAACTATTGTGTCATTAAGATGTTTATGTTAGGCTTTTTCAAGATGTTCATTTTGGTATTTCCATCTCTACAAATCACTGGAGCTACCAATTATATTAATTCCATGCAGCGTGATTGGACTTTTAATGTTTAAGGAACACAAAACTCTATGGATGGCTGCCAGAAGTTAAAACAATCTTATTAAACAGAACAAAACAAAATTAAATCTTAAAACACTCCAAAATAATTTTAGTTCAACACAAAATATCTATGTGAAAGAATAAAAAAACAAGCTAACATTGTAGGAATTTAAATATTAAAACTCATTTAGAATTATAGCTATAAGCTCCTCTGTTAAACTATGATCATGGAAATCCTGTGATAGAGCCATCAAATGGTCTTTCTGGCATAAAATGACAGCTTCTGATTAATGCTAGTACACCAAATAGTTATGCTTTTCCATATAATTACTGATTGGCATGTATAGTAAACAAGATCTTGACACCCCTAAAGTCCTGCTCATTATGCATGAAGCTGAGCAAACTTCATCTTGCATCTCTTTGACATGCTCTCCTATGCTCCTCTTATTCTTCTACCAGTGAAGTTTGATCTCATCTGCCTGGATGTGGATTGCAGCAAGGCAGTTTCCTTGCTGCTACACAGGTGCTTTGAAGCAAGTGAAAGCAGCTAGACCAGTTGTTACTGTTTTGCAGTTCTTTTTTTTATTTGGGGCTATTCTGATTTTTAACAGGCATATCAGAAATGTTTAATCCTTTGTACTGTCATTAAAATGTAGCTAAGCAAAGTCCAGCAGTATAACAACACATACCTTTTCAAAAATACTTAACCCCACCACCCGGTAGTGTGGAGAGCAGGGACTCTTGGAAGATGAAGCACTGTATGGGACACTGCAGTATGGGCCATGTGCTCCAAAAGATCCTAAGGATCAGGCAGATAAACCAGTTACGTCCTACAAATATAAACAGTTTCCTGAAATTAAAAGAAAAAGATTTAATGTTACATATTTCGTACTTTTCAGATTCCTTCCTCAAAGAAAACTATCATTAAATATAAAACGTCTCCTAAAACAACCCACATATGTATATTTCTTTTACTGCTCAGAAACAGACGTTTTCAAACCAAAATTTCACAGTTTTTTAAAAGGTGAAATTTTGTTGTTAAAAGTTATATGACACAAATGACCACCTTGTTTTTTGCCTCAGAGGTTTTATGCTACAAAATGTTTATAGGAAAAATTTGAAATTTTTTCTTCCTTTTTTCATCCCCAAAATGCTATTTGCATGTTATTTCAAACAATTCACTCTAGTAATTTTGCCAGTTTTGTAACTGCTTTTGTCCATTTTATAACTTCATGCATGACATTTTCCATTACCTATAAGTAGCTGCTGGCAGTTATTTAAAGAGATATTCCCTTCAAAATATTTCCATGGAAACTAGAATTAAACAGTCATTAAAATGGGAGAGACCTTTCATTCTTGTAGAATAGCTCTTGCACAGCACTGAAGCTGCTAGAATTTACAATTACATATAGGAATATAGAGTCTATGTGTGTGTGCATGTGTATGGGTGTGATGAGTTGCGATGGTGAGAACTTTAAAACTATAAAGATCCAGGTTTAGATAATAACTAGTTCTATACACAAGCTGATAGAGCTGCTCCAGTCCTTCTGAAGAATAGGGCACCAATGTACTCATCGTGCTTTGTACTGTGTACTTCAAACACAGTGTTCTGTCATTAAAAGCAAAAAATTACAACCCACAAGGCATTAGCTGATAATTTGTAAGTAGTGTTTTATGTTACCCAGATTACAAAAATACTTTTTGTTTGTTCATTTGTTTACCTTGGAAAATATCAGACACCCTCAAATATTTAAATTTAAAGCAATTATAGAAAGAAATTATGCAAAGATGCAATCCAAATGTTTTCACATTCTCAAGCAGAAGTATCTCTGCCTTTAAAATTAAAAAAGCAAAAGTTATTCTCTTCATAGTTCAAAAAACTCTTTGCACAACAATCTTACCCCCAACTGTAACAAATCAGGTACTTTGATTTCAGAGGATATTATGCCTCCTTATTGACTGATTGTATCAGTAGAGATCTTGTTTAGAACTCAGCTATACATTTCTGCTTTTGCAAAATGCAAAGGAAGTTTTGTACAGAAAGAAAAGCATTTAAATTACAAATAGATGAAAATGATACAAATATAAAATGAAGATTGATGCATAGGTGATACTACAAAACAGATCATTATCTTGGTTACTGCTATGTGGCACAAAATAAGAAAAAGGTTCCATCTTTTTTTTTAATGTAATGTCTTGTACTTAGTGCTACTAATTCTTATTACAGAAAATATTGTATTTCTACATCTTTTACCTTTTTTTCTTCCTGTTTCTATGGTAACTATTATAGGTGCATTTTTGTTAAAACATTTGAAAAACATTATTCTGTTGTCTATTATAATCAGATACATGTCAGTATAAAGCTATTGACCCAAGATAAAAACACAAAAACTTGGTTCCATAAGTAGTTATATAAAAAATTATGAGATTGAAAGGTGAGCTTTTACCCAAATTAAATTTCTGTAATGTTACAAATGTAAGAAGAGCTTTTAGATTGCCAAAATCTGCCATAACATCTTACACAAAAAAAAATTTAAAGAACTAATTTGGAGTGTAATTTCAGTTAGGAATCTGTGGTATTCAACAGACTCTTTAGAGTGAGACATAGCACATAAATGCTAGTAAACTAAGATGGTGTGTTATTTAAGTGGATGATTGCATTGGAATATTTAATGAGCACATCAATTTTATTTGAAGATGTCATGTATTGTGCATAATCTGACATTTCTTCCAAAGCACTTATTTCAACCCATATTATGACTGTAGGATTATATAATTTGTATGGACTGGAAGTTTCAAAGCTTCTTCACAAAAATAACTATACATCCTAGCAGATTTTATTATTCTAGGAGGTTATATCTACATCTGGACTACAAGCTGATAGAAGCTGCTAATTTAAAAACTAAACACCAGCACATATTTCTTTTCTTATTTGCTTGATTGTGTTGGGGTTATAGTTTTATTTTTTTAGCTTTAATATTTAATCTTTAGTTTTAATATTTTAGCTTTAATATTTTGTTAAAGGATGTTTTTGTCATTTTCTTTATCCATATAATTTGTCAATATATTTATAAAATTGACAATATGACAAAATTGCAATTTCTCCAGGTAAGTGTGCATGAATTTAGCACTTTGTAATGGTTTAGAGAATATGATCATGACTGTGTCTTCCACCCACAGAAAACAGATGTTATAAGTTCCGAATCACAGAATTTAAGTACTTTGAAATCATAAAGCATAGATCATTTCACATGCAGAAAAACACATGAGTTCTTTTTCCTGCTGTTAAGTGAAAAACATTAATCTTAAAGAAACCTCACACTAATTTACAGGAATATGACAGTATAGTTTGCTCACTGTACATTATGATATTTTTTCTAAGAATACTGTCAGATCAATTGGGGTATGCCCTTATTTATTTATCTGCAAATAGACAAGTCCAAAATCTCATTCCTAGAGCAGTATCAGTAACAGATAATTTTGTTTCTATTAAAAAGCAAACAATCCCCAGCATATTAGCTCACTAAGATTAAAAATAGACAGCATTCAATAAGCTCAGGCAGTAGTGTTTTGAATGTAAATGCCCAAATTTTAACTCTAAGAATATCAGGACTGGAAGAGTTGGACTTGCCCTCTAGCAAGTGTAAATCCTAACAACTTGATGATTAATTAAAACAAAGCTTATCTATTAAAAATTATAATAATAATTTAAAAAATGAAATCTACTGTAAAGCACTGACATTTCTCATCTTTGAGGAATTGCACAGAGATTTTAGTTATATGACCCTTTCCTTGAAAATAACCACTAGTTTATATATTCAGAGGTGCACATCATGTTTCTTGCTTTCCCTACCATTATTTTCCACCTCTGACTTTTTTTGCACTATTCCTGTCTCGTTGTCATTCATACAGTTTTCTCCATTACTAAATGATAAGAAGTGAGATTTTTTTTTTTTTCCTCACTTTAAACTTGGGAATCCATCTAAAAAGCTACTTTATTCTTTCTTACCATCTTTACTGTTCCAAAGATTTCCCATTTAAATTAAAAATCAAAGGAAAAAAGGATGCTCTTCTCAGGCACTTTTTTCTAAGATATCAGTTAACCTCATATTAAGTCTAAACAAATTCAGAATTTAGGTTTGAATGTAAAATATCATTAATATTTTCTGATAGCTGAGGTGTTAGGAGGCTATGCACCCCATTTAACTCCTGTATAAATATCTGTTGATTTAAGATGCACTACTATATTGAAAAAGCAATTACGAATTTTTCATCCTAAAGCCTTTTCCATTAAAATCAAGAACAACAAAAGTAGTTTTGTATGTAATTTGATAAACAATAAATGCCACTGACTGTTAAGCTTTGTTGGGTCAATCCTGTCCTGTCCATAAGAAAGCACTCATTTAAAAGGATTAGACTTGATGTTCCCTCCGAGGAAGTTCAAATCCTCAGGCTCACTCTTCATGTCCCCTTTGCAACTGTGAGAAGACAGACTATTCTATAGCTGAAGATAGGATCAGTGATAGTGTTTCTGAATGTCTATCCCCTGGTCCAAAAGCAACTCCTTCCATGGCAGGCATTTTATTTATAAGCTTGTTCCGCTGTTAATCATAAAAATAATCATGTGCATTATAGTATTGATGCCTTATAGAAAAAAAAATGCACGTATGATAATTTCCATTACCATGATGTAACAGAAAAATTAATATTGTTCTCATTTAATAAAAACACAGTTTATTTTTCCCTCTTGAACAATAACAGTTAGAAATGCGTATACATAATCAAGATGAAGAAATTCAAAATAGGCAAAAAATATTTCAAAAGTATACCATTAGAAATGACACATCGGCAAGGAATAGCTAATGGCCATTGCAAGATATAACAACAAACACTTTAAATTAGTGATCAGAGCTAATTAATGCTGAATGAGAATCCTCAAAAAATACTTATGACATTCACAACAATAGTGAATGAGTTCATCAATGTGTTATGAAACCAACATTAAGCCAGTGAATTAGGAGTAAAAGTAATTATTTGCAGTATGATATTTCTATTCCTCATTTTGTATCTATTTTGTCTTCACAAAACTTTAGTCCTCCAAATAAATTTGTAAGTAAATTACTACACGAGTACACATTATTCTTGTGCATAATTCCATGGAGTGAAATTTATGGAAATTTTGGAAGATTGTATTAATGATGAGCCATTTTCAAATCAATTCTGTGGATATATTCTTTGTCTTCTCTATAGTTGTAGTTCCTTGCTAAGACATCTAAACTTGGAATTATCTCCCTTCCTTTCACACAGAAATAGTGCATGACTAATTTTCAGTAAGACAAAATTAATATAGGTAGACTGAGTCAGACTAATGAACAAATCTGTCAGGAAATCTGTGGGTATCACTATTTTTCCCTGTGATTGTGTGCATTATCTCCCATCTTAAGAAATGATGTTGTACTGTTGTAAACCCAACCAAAATATCTAATGCTTAACTGAGAGAGATAGAAATATATGGTTGCAGGGAGGAAAAAATTACCATTCGGTAAGAAACACTTCAGTGAGGATGATGAATCTTTGAAGAGAAACGCAAAGATATAAGGTGCCTACCTTGCTGATCCTTCTCTCCCTTTTGCAGCAGGTTGAGGGACTGAAAAAAAATATGAAAATTATCTCTTGGGTCAAGATAAAGGCAGCTTATGGGAGCAGAGATGCTCACCCACCTTCACAGGACAAGTTGGCAGCTGTTTCCAGGATCTGTTGCTACAGTACCTCCCCAGGGCTGGAGTGAAGGTGGCAGGCCTAGGGAGGGTCATGGCAGAGTCTGCACAGGAGTATGGTGTGCAGTGGTCCAGGAAGGAGGAAAGCCTGGGTGCTCTTTTATTTTCTGGGAGAACCAACACTGCACAGACCAGGGCACATTCATTTTCAAATAAAAGGGCATGTGGAAGCAGCAACTGGTGAAATGCCCCCAGGTAGCACAGGCAACAAGCATGGACAAGCATGGGGAATGTCCTCAAGCTCATGCTCCTCAGGGTGCTTTGTGCATGAGCAGTAGTTGCACATGCACACACACAGTGCAATCCATTGGCAGTCGTACAGGCAGGCATCAGGCTCCACACGCAGAAGTGCTTTCAAGGGCAGCACTCACTGGAATCCAGCAGAAGCATCTCTGAGCCCAAAGACCTGCAAAGCCAGTTTGGGCTGTGAAAGGCACACAGCAGCACTCTGTAAAGAGCTGGCCAATCCCAGACCTTTCACTCAGCTGACTGCCAGGGAGATTGCCTCATCTTCTGTTACACTGAAGGCATCCTTGTGCTTTCATGTGCTTCCTTCAATACTCTCAGTGTCACTACAGGAATATATGCTACTTAAAATTCTTCCCGTATCGCTTGCTTGACCATACTTCCAGCAGCAACAGCAACATGCAGGCACTAACATCAGTCCATTAATACATGGCTCTGTGGCTGATGTTGCTGCCACCATTTTGGGGGTTTTGATAATGGAATGGCTGAGTTCAGCTGTAACATTAATTTTTCTCCTTCTTAGTGGCTGGTGCAGTGCTGTGTTTTCAACATTAGTCTGAGAACAATGCTGATAACACACTGATGTTTTTAGTTGTTGCTAAGTAATGTTTACCCTGATCAAGGACTTTTCAGTCTCATGCTCTGCCAGCAAGGAGGGGCACAAGAAGCCAGGAGGAAGCAGAGACAGGACGCCTGACCCAAACTAGCCAAAGGGATATTCCATACAACAGCATGTCATGCCCAGTATATAAACAGGGAGGAGTTACCCAGAAGGCCAGATCACTGCTTGGGTCAGGCCAGGTATTGGTCAGTGGGTGGTGAGCAATTGTATTGTGCATCACTAGTGTTTATTGTTTTCTTTTCCTTTTGCCCTTTTAGTTTTGTATTCTCTCCCCTTGTTATTTCCCTTATTATTATTATTGGTGGTAGTAGTAGTAGTTTTGTATTATACCTTAGTTACTGGACTGTTCTTATCTCAGCCCATGGTATTTACAATCTTTCAATTCTCCCTATATTGAGAATAGAGAATAGAAGAGGGGAAGAGTGAGCGACCAGCTGTGTGGTTCTGAGTTACCAGCTGGGCTTAAACCACAACAATGGCCTATGTGGAAGCAGGTTTGCTCGCTTTGGATAGAATTCACCTTTCTCAAAGGGGGAAGAGGGTCTTTGATCATTGTAGAATTATAGAATATTTTGGCTGGGAAGGGACCTTCAAAGGTCATCTAAGCTTGAATATCTCCAGGAATAGTGTATCTACTACTTCTCTGCGCAACCTGTTCCAAAGTTTTGCCACCCTCATTATAAAAAATTTTCCTTCACGTCCAACCTTACAGCCTCATCACCTTCTTAAAAGAACAACTCTTAATTCCTTTGAAATGTTTCACTGGTGTTTCTCTGTTGGCTTCTATTGCCTCAGGTACCACTTCCACATCTCCCTAAGACTTCAAGTGTGCTTCAATATGATCGTCACATCTCAGAGCTACCTGCTGAGAATCCTCACTAGCACCCCTACCAGTCTAAACTTGGCATCTCGTCCCGCAGCTTCTCATGGGTGAGTTTAATATCATCACCTTTTCACACTGTTTCTAGTTTAAAGCTCTGTCAGTGAGCCCCACTAGCTTTCCTGAGCAGAGCCTATTGTGATGATGCACAATGATTTTCAACTAAAAGAGGGGAAATTCAGGCTGGACAAAAGGAAAAAAATCTTTACAATGAGGGTGGTAAAATACTGGAACAGGTTGCCCAAAGAGGTGGTGGATGTGTCATCCTTGAAGACATTCAAGGTCAGGCTGGATGTGGTTCTGGGCAATCTGATCTAGTTTAAGATGTCTCTTCCCACTGCAGGGTGATTGGACTACATGGGACCTTTGAAGGTTCTTTCTAACCCAAACTATTCTATGATTCTTTTATGATCCTATGATCCTTGCTTGGTGCATTACCCATACATACAGTTGTGTCAAAGGTTCCCCAATTGTTGTCCCAAAGGCTGCAGGATGATGGGCTGTTTGCTGCTGGCTCTTCTGTCTCATTTGCAGTGTCCTGAAACTATAATAATGAGGATCGTTATAGTTCTTGTTTTCCAGGTCCTTATCTGAATCTTTAGCAAAATTAGAGGAGATGAATTGTCTTGTGTATCTGCCAGTTCTCCCCCACCTGTCCAAAGACATAAACATATTGTTCCTCAGTTACAGGAAGCTCTAGTTCAGGCTTTTCACTGGGACCATAACAAGGATTGTAGCTATATCAAGCTAGGAATATTGAAAGATTTCCCAGTTGTTGTCCAAGAGGTTGCAGGATGACAGAGTGTATGTTACTGTTCTTCTGTGTTACTTGCAGTGTCCTCCTTTGAAAGAAAGCAGGACCTAGGACTGCCCCCTGCCCAAGATTACTCTGAGGAGCTCTGAAACCTATTTCCCAGTTTGCTAACCACGGCTCCACATAGATTTACAGTTTCTTTGTGGCATATTTCAACTTCTCTCTTGGCCCTTTCTGCTGTTTCTCTCGCAGCTTTCAGCATGGACTTCTGCATCATACAGTAGTGTTTGAAGAGAGATGATGAATTTCATGACAGAAATTCTCTCCTTTGTCACTTGCATCATTTGCCTCATCAGGTCAGTATTTTCAGCTTGAACCTTTTCTGCCCAGCGCATCTGCCCATGCAGTTGAGAATTTTCTTTAGCCAGTCTGGCATTTTCACCTGCCACCTCCATGAGCTGCTCCTGTAACTCCTAACACCTTTGGCAGAGGGTACTCACAGTGGGTGAGCTCTTGCTGTTTGCAGCCAGTTGGTCCTGAAGCTCCTGATGTGAGACATCATTCTGCTGGGCCTGCAGCAGCAAAGCTCTGGCAGGCTGTCTCTGCCCTCCAGCCTTCTGCTCAGCAAACAACTTCATGCATGGCTTCTCAGCAGAGCTTGGGTGGGCAGTGGCATTAAAGCACTCACCAGGTGCTCAGTAGTATCCTGCAGATGCCTATATCTTTTTTTTCAGCTCCTCCATGATGGCAGCTACCACAGCATTTCTCATCTGGAGCTTCTCTGCCTCCTGGCACGCTTCTGGAGAGCTGCTCTTTCCCAGGAGGAGGTTCTCCATCTCAAGGGCTTTGCGCTGCCTCTCTAGTCCTTCCAGCACATGCTGCAGGTGGACCTTATGCTTCAGCAGCTGGCTGCAGGTGCTACCAGGAAGCACCAAGTCTTGTTCTGCAGGCTATGACGCATGGCACAGAGCATGCATCACAGCCTGGGACATCACATGCTGCCCAGTGCTGTGGCTTTTTGGGTGTCTTTCCTGTAGCGCAAACTGGCACTAATGAGGCTTGATCTGGTGGTGAGCCACTGCCAGGGCCCAGGGCCCATTTCCACTGAGGCAGCAGGAGCTCTGTATCTCCTGATAGCCCCTGCACCCTGAAGGCCTTTCAGGCTGTGGCCAGAGGGGCTGCTGCTGGAAGCAGACATGTTTGCCCCCAGGCTCATGCTGCAGTGCTTTCCACTCCTCTCGGTGCTCCTCCTTCTGCACAGGGAGGGCAGGAACCAGCACGGAGCTCCTGCAAGAGTGATGGGCCACCACATGCCACAGATCCCTGGCCCACTGCATCCCACCTCATGGCCGAAGGCATGGGGTTAGGGCTATTGGCCTCCAAGCACTGCTGCCAACAGGCGCCGCCAGTCATGTTCCCTGAGTCTGTGAGGGGTGGCAGCCCCCTGAGCACATCATCTGCACCACACAGGAGCAGAGACAGCATCTGCCATGGGGCAGGGATAAGTGATTTACGCCTTATATGTTACCTACTCCCTTCATGGGGGGTAGGGAACTATGGCCCTAAAAGGAATGTTGGAATATCCTGACCCCTCCCCACCCAACACTCATTGGAGGGTGTGGCCTTTGTGGTGGGTTGACCTGAGCTGGCTCTTTAAGTGCTCACCCAGCACCTCTTCTCTCTTCTCTCCTCAGCAAGATGGGAGGGAAAGAAAAGATTATGAATAACTCTAGGGTCAAGATAAAAGAATATTAATAAAGAAAAAGCAAAGATCACACATGGATGCAAAGGACTGCAAAGAAAAGGATTTACTCTATGTTTCCCATGAGCAGGCAGCATTCAGCCAGTGCCTGTGAAGTAGGGTCTCAGTATGCGCAGCTGTTGATCTGGAAGACTAGCATCTTAATGACAAATGCCTCCCTTCCCTTTCTTCCTTTCTCTTAGCTTTTATTGCAAAGTATGATGTCATATGGTATGTAACATGTCTTTGGTCAGTTTGAGTCAGCTGTCCTGGCTATGTCTCCTCCCAGCCTATTGCCCAAGGCCAGCCTAGTGGCCTTTGGGGTCAAGGCAGATAATGGAGAGATGGCCTTGATGGTGTGAGAGCGCTGTTCAGCAGTAGCCAAAACACTGGTGTGCGTTATCAATACCTTCATACCTATCAATACCAAGAACAGCACTAGGAAAGCTACTGTGGGGAAAGTAACTCCATCTCAACCATACCACATACACAGTCCAAGTGAGAAGTTTACTTTCTTGACCATTATTTGTATGTATGTTATAGTACAATTCTCTGATAGACTGAAGGGTTCACTGGTTACATGCTAAGTGTTGGAGAAGACTTTTCTGTCAATGTAGTGTAGTGACTCTGTGGCAAGCCACGTATATATTTGCTGGTCCTTCCTTTCATTCTAAATCAGGAAAGATATAGGAAGTAATCCCAAATCAAGCCAGGACTTCTTGATGTTAAATGTATTATTTCATTGCTATTATATTCCATGAATCCTATCTATTTGGACATTGAATATATGGCAAATTATCCCATTTTTTGCATGTACAAGATATTATATAGGACACTTGGTACTTACAAAACTATGGAACAAGTAGTTTTGTAGGCATCAAGCTGAAAAACTTTGTCTTCCTACAGATCCATATACTAAACATTGGATTGGTGGGGAAAAGTAAATAATATGTGTGAAGGTAGCAATTATAATTAATTCATCCCATTTTCTTCCTGCTAGTTAAAGAATGTGTGTTCTGATATTACAGCTAGTAGTTTCATTAGAGCTACTACAATATAGTTGTGTATCTATCTTCATCAGACTTGTAGAAACTTCAATTCATTTTGAGCAAGGGATAGAGGTTTAGTCAGTCAGTAAGCTGAGAAGACTTTTATGGGGATGATGACTCAAAATGGGATCATAAAACCAGAAGAAAAATTCATAACCTCTCTTCCATATTCCTACTTAAGTATGTTGATTAAAATACAGATAAAAATCTAAAAAAAAAAAAAAAAATTAAGAAAAATCCGGGAAAAGAAGTCTAGAATATACTGATATAAGTCATTTTCCTTTACTCAGACTTACCTTCCAATGAGAAAGCTTTTTCTCTAATCATAAATATAAAAATTTGGCATCTTCCAAGGTTGTTTTGCATTCTAAGCCTCATGGGCAGATGTCATGGAGTTTGCAGTCTTTTTCAAGCAAGCCTGAGTAGGCCTACTTAGTTCGGAATCTCTGTTAAACAGCTTATTGCACTTCAGTATTTTCCTAACAGATTTCGTGTTTCTTACTATTTATCCTATTTTAATAAAAATATATGGAAAAAAATAAAGCCTAGCATAACTAGATTTAATTTAGCCATAATTTATCAGACAGCACAGGCATTCTAACTTGTTACAGAAGCACAAAGGTAGCTGATGCCTTTTTCCAGTCTCTCCCTTTATCCTTGAGTTTGAAATAAGAAAGAAGCTCTCTTCATTTATGGAAAGCTAGCAATTTCTTAGCTGAAAAAGTGCAGTGTAGCAATTATGTCTTTGTAGAAGTTTCACCTTCTCTTTGCATTAATACAGAGTCATTTCCTTTTGCGGAGAAAACAGCCCTCCTGTTAGTTCATGTCTCTTTACAGATGCCTAAACACATCTACCATCACTTGTCATGCTTTCATTTGACATTGCATATGTGACACAGGGTCTCTGACAGACCTGTGCCATTGCAATTCTACCTATTCAGTGTCTCAGTATAATCACAGATGTCACCTGCTGCCTATGCTTAGGCAAAGTGTATGTGCCCTTGCTGTCAAATCAGCTGATGCCCTAATGTCTAGGTTGTAATATAAGTCAAGACAACCAAGCCTAATGCAACTAAGAATGCTAAAATAAGATTTCTCAGGCATTGGATAAATTCTGTGTTGTTACGTAATCGAGAAATTTCAAAAATGAAGCTTGAGTTTTGTATAAAGTATATTCATGATATATCATGGAATCATATATATCATATAATCCTGTCAAAAATGTGGAATCTGTAGCTGGAATGTCACTATAATCAGAGGTACAGAAAACTAATTTTGTACCATGTACCTTAGAAATGACATCATGGTCATTTTTATTTTATTGCCATATTGATGGTATTGCCATTGTAGTATATGAAGCAGACCGTCCCTCTGAGGTGGTTCTGTGCAAGTAATCACTTACTTCGCTATACTGATTGAAACACAAGCAAAAAAGTTATTCGTTGATACATTGTTTCATCTTTCATTAATTAAAGATAATGGAGATAATGATAAATAATATTTTATGTATCAGATCTCACAAAATATTTTGGAATTAATTTTTAGTTTCTTTTAGTTTCTCTTTTAAGACCTTTCTGCCTATATCTTTCTGACATTCTCTTTGTACTAATCAGTCTAGTACTGAAATTGCAGTCAGTGTTGCAATTTAAGAGGCAGTTTCAGATTAACAGCATTCCAGGCCATCTGTTCTGGTTGAAATAAATTGAAGACACCATCACTCCAAATGTAAAATAATCTTAACATAACAATTAATTTAAGACTCCTTAAAAGCAGAAAGTCTACATTTCCACACAAGTCATCCATAAGGAGATGATCTTAACACTTCAATTTACAAGAGAGTTTATTCTTGCTTATCTCCCATCCTTTCAATAGTCAGGAAAGAATAGTGTATCCTGTTTATTATTGCCAGGAGCATTTTTAGGCTTCCTTTCCCAACAAAAATTTGCACACACAAAGATAGAAACATAAAAATTGTTTCAAAATTGGGTAGCTTGTTTCAAAGACTCGCTTATGTTTAATGTCACATTAAGAAAGAAAAAACAACAACAAACAAACCAAAAAACCCACACCACAAACAGTAACAAATAAAACCAAACATACACACATTTTTTTCCCTTGTAACTCCTCAGAAGATATTACATAGATTGCTTTCAAGGTTTTTAATTCTGTATACAGATTAGATCATAAAGAAGCAGTAAATAACATAGAATAGTTGTTCAAGTACTGATATGTGGCAAACCATCCTGCTTTTGAGGGTTAATTCTATCTGTGAAGCACTTTATTACATTGTAAACAATTTTCCACTGATAAAAACATCTGTATCAAAAAATTGGAGAAATAGTTTTTCTTCCTATTCTTAAGAAACAAATTATCTATCTCTTGTCCTTGTCTTGTTATTTTCCTATCAATTTCATAAAAAGTAGAGCAGGTGTTATTTGTTTTCCTATACTGAAAATAGTGCTAAATTCAGCATAAAACAGTTTGGTCATTGACCAGTCTGTTTCCATTTCAAGCATGTAAATTCTGTCTAGATGTTTCCGTGGTCCCTGATACTTAGACCAGCTCAGAATAAAGAAAAGTCTTATCAAAATACCCTTGCAACAATTGCATCCTGTAGTAGGCAGAACAGATGGTACATCTCAAATAACACTGGGTATCATATAGACAAGTGAATCAAGTGCCTCCTAAGTGGCAAGGTCTAAGTTCTGCTAACTGTATGGAATACTATCACCCTGGAGCAATATCAGCCTCTATAATGGATTGTATAATTCACGCTCATTTTGGTTCTCTTGGAATACCACGTTTTGTTTCTTTATATGATAAATCTGTGCTCTCTCAAATTAGAAGAACATTTTGTTCCATTTCTCTGTTGATATAAACCCAAACAAAACAATGTGACTGCTGCTCCTTTCTTTCTTTGCAAAATTATAATTAAAAAAATATTTCAGACTCTTATGAAGTCTGTACTTCTACTGTTATGTACCAGGTACTTCAAATTCTGTAGCAGAAATAAACCAATTTCTACTAACACATTTTTTCTCGATCAAAAAAGTAGGTTTAATAAAAATTTATAGAAGTTAGTTGAAATTATTTTAATAATTTCTACCATCTGCCCTGTAAAAATATAAGCTAAAAGTGATGTCCTTCATCTTCTTGAAGTGAGTCTATGTTGAACAAAAAGGGTGCTTTCAACTCATCTCCAGAGTAAATCTGCCTCTTTTGTTTTATTGAACTTTCTATATGAGTGATATGCTAATTACCAGTAACCTAATATTATGCATAACATTAGGTAATTAGTAAAAAGAATAATAATAACAAAGATATTTTTTCTTAATTATTGGGAGTTTTTGTTAGTTTTTCAAAAATGGCAGACATATTTAATAAGTTCTAGAAAAATAAACTCCACTAAATTTCTGATATCTTACAAATTTCTTTCTTCCCATGTGAAGTGGGTGAAAAGACAACAGAAACTGACAATCTATGTTCAGATTTCATATCTAAAATTCAGCCAATTAAAATGTTTTGAAAACACTGTTTTGTAACTTTCTATATAATTGTTGATCACTCTGCATATCACTAGCCATAGGAGTGGATAGCCAAAAACATCATGCCAAGACTATTGTACATTCTGAAATCATAGAATCATAGAACAGTTAGGGTTGGAGAGGACCTTAAGATCATCAAGTTCCAACCCCCCTGACATGGGCAGGGACACCTCCCACTAAACCATGCCAAACAAGGCTCTGTCCAACCCGGCCTTGAACACCGCCAGCGTTGGAGCATTCACCAGCGATGGAGCATTCACAGCTTCCATGGGCAACCCATTCCAGTGTCTCACCACCCTCACAGGAAAGAACTTCTTCCTCATATACAATCTAAACTTCCCCTATTTAAGTTTTAACCCATTACCCCTTGTCCTATCACTACAGTCCTAATGAAGAGTCCATCCCCAGCATCCCTATAGGCCCCCTTCAGATATTGGAAGGCTGCTATGAGGTCTCCACGCAGCCTTCTCTTCCCCAGGCTCAACAGACCAAACTTTCTCAGCCTATCTTCATACAGAAGGTGCTCCAGTCTCCTCATCATCCTCGTGGCTCTCCTCTGGACTTGTTTCAACACTTTCATGTCTTTTTTATGTTGAGGACACCAGAACTGCATGCAATCCTCCAAGTGAGGTCTCACAAGATCAGAGTAGAAGGGCAGGATCACCTCCCTTGTTCTGCTGGTCACGCTCCTTTTGATGCAGCCCAGGATAAGGTTGGCTTTCTGGGCTGCAAGCGCACACTGCCAGCTCACGTTCATTTTTTCATCAATCAACACCCCAAGTCCTTCTCCACAGGGCTGCTCTGAATCTCTTCCCTGCCCAACCTGTAGCTGTGCCTGGGATTGCAGCCTTGTTTTCCAGGCTGAACAGCCCCAACTTTCTCAGTCTATCTTCATACAGGAGGTGCTCCAGTCCCCTGATTATCCTCATGGCCCTCCTCTGGACATGTTCCAATATTTTTGCAGTACAGACAGCTTAAACAGCAGTAAAGTCTATACAGGATAATGATTTATTATCTCAGGCAGAGAGACTTAGCAAGCTTCTCACCAGACAATTGAATTAAAACAAAACAACAAACCCTCACAAAATGAATTATGACATTAGGCTGTAGGTCTTTCCAGTTCCATCTTTAATTCCTAGCCTAGTTAAGGAGGATAAAGAAGGAAGATGATAAATAAGTTATTTTGAGTGCAGCCTGTAACATTCCTGTAACCCTCAGATCCTTAGGACACTCTTATTTAAGCATCTTTTATGGTATGCAGTCTTGAAAGCAGGACCATATAAACAGCTGATGACTACACAGTAAATATCCTATTCACTCCCAGTATATACTGTGAGGGGTCTGGATGAGTGTAGTATCAGCACTAAAAGTGAACATGCTCACATTTCCCATTGCAGTCAGCCGAAGAGTCTCAATGGTGTCCTGTGTTCAGCAGTAGCAGTCCTTTTGCTCCTTCTTGGTAGGTGGTGCAGCACTGTGTTTTTGACTTTAGGCCTGGGAACGGCACTGATAACGCCGATGTTTTCAGTTACTGCTTAGTAATGTTTAGTCTGACCAAGGACTTTCTGAGCCTCATGCTCTGCCAGGGAGGAGGGGAAGCTGGGAGGAAGCAGAGAGAGGACAGCTGATCGAAACAAGCCAAAGAAGTATTCCATACCACAGCATGGGATTTCCAGGATGAAAAAATGAGGGGCATGGACCCGGAAGGGGGGGTTCGCTGCTCGCTTGGGCTGGGTATAGGTGGTAAGCAGTTGTATTCCCTTCCCTTGTTATTTCCCTTATCATTATTATTACTGGTGGTAGCAGCAGTGGTTTGTGTTATACCTTAGTTACTGGACTGTTCTTATCTCAACCTGTGGGACTTACATTCTTTTGATTCTCCTCCCCATCCCTCCGGGAGCTGGGGGGAAAAAAGAGAGGGGAGTGAGTGAGCTAACTGCGTGAGAGGCTTAAACCACGACAAATGGTCAGGCGGAACTCAATCGGGTGAACAGCTGTTAGTCTCTTGCTCCTTGAAGTGTGTTGCTCATCAGTCTTCCTGAGCTGGCATCCTCTTCCTTTTCTTTTAGATTTTTACATCCTGTCACATCAGACATTTTATACTGTTTTGCTGGTGTTTTGCTTCTTTATTTTAAATTGTTAACAACTGCTATCAGTTCAGTAATCTTGGTTCTGCATTGTTTCTTTGTTTCTCCTTTGTCATCTTGCTGTTCTTAGTAGTCTCAGCAATTTCTTCTTTACAGACATCAATAACAGGTATTGCTCTTAGCTTCAGTTAGCAAAACTGGCTTCTTAGTCACATCAAAATTTTCAGTTCTGACTTACACTGCAGAGAGCACTATTTCTTAGTTGTTTCTGGTAAGAACTGAGATAATGGGTAAAAAAAAAAGAATGTAGAACAGACAAATGTACCAAAAATATCCCAATACTCAGTATGTGTGGGAACAAAATCCTTAAGGGAAAAAAGAATATCGAATGAATCAACTTGAATGTAGGAACTGGGTAATATTGAGGGACTAGAAAAAAATCCATATATTATAATAACATGAAAAATGAAGTGGTTATTGCCTTGAGAAAATTACTTGAATGACCTTCCCTCATTAAAAATAAGTTATAAAAAAGCCTCTGCTATTCCATACAGCTTAAAAGTTTTGGAATTAGCTCACAAATCTCCAGCATTCAGGAGAATAAGTATTTAATATTTAGAACTGAAATCAGCAATGTCTGTTACTAAAGTATTCGTAATTTAAAGCTGTCACCTGACTTGTAGATTTTTGGCTTTCTTCCAAGCAATTGTCTTTGACTTAGCTTTTCTCTTCAAAGATAAATAGTGCATATAACTATGCAGATAATTACCTATTTCCTGAAAAATTTAGAAGTGGAAATTCAGGAGTATTGTATTCAATCACCTAAGACATACACTAATACCATAACACTGACATTTACTTTAATCTTTCCTTTTTTGCTCACCAGCTTTGCATGAAGCAAAGCAGAACCCCATACCTGGTTTCTTTTCAGTTATGTGCTTTTTGCTGCATTCCATCAGATGAAGGATCAAGACACTAGGGAGACTGAGTCGTATTTATGGCTGTGGAAATAGAAAAGATCAGTCTGGTAGGCTGATGAGCTACATGTGGACATGTTGTACACATTGTAAGACATTGTGATGACTGATACAATTAATATATCTGCTGTTTTTTTCTCTCAAGATTTACCATTGCTTATTATAACCTGATAATTAGAATATAAACTTTATTACTAACTACAAATTACTTCATCCTCTGCATTTCCTAGATCAGCCATCATGCTGGTATCATGGCAGACATTATTTGCATCATTTGCAATTGAGGAATTGTTAATTTTTAAATTGATTGTAAAAAAAAAGAAAATATTTTAAGGTAAACATTTAATAAAATCAAGCAGCAAATGAGAATATGACTTTTGCTCTTGATATTATATCATTTGATACTTATTTTAAGATTTTTTTCTAAAATATTTACAGAATATTAGCTTTCCAGCTTTTTTTGTTTGTTTTATTTTGGATTATAAACTTTATGGTTTGTTTTTCTTGTTTTTTTTTGTTTGTTTGTTTGTTTTTAAATATCTATAATAATAAAAGGTGTAGAGAAAGGCAAGAATGGCAGAATTTTGGAGCAGGTTCTTTACAAGGAGCGATGAAGCCAACAAAGAACTGTCAGCTTGCTGGATTTCCCCAGGGACAATGGTGATGTCAACAGGTCATATATGAAAAGGTGTGATAAACTTCTCTAATAGGAACTCAAAGCAATACACTGTGAAGGAAATATAAGAAAACAAATTAAAATTAATTTGTCAAAAAATTATAGTTCAATTATAAGTCTCATTTTTATAAAGCACTACAAAGGCAAAATATTAATGGTTCCAAGCTGAAAAAATCATTAATAGGTCCAGTGATATCAGTTAATCAGGAGCACTAACCAAGGATTGCCAAAGTTGTGCATTAGGAGGAACACTGTTGTTTCTGTATAAAACATACCCCACCTGTCATACATCACCCTGGACACCTGCTTTTTGTCACTGTTGTTATTGCAACACTGGATTTTTGGTCTGACTCTGTGAAGCAGTTCTCAAATTCTTATTGGGAAAAACAAACAAACAAACAAACAAAAACAAACCTGAAAGCAAAAGTAGGTGTTGCTATATTTTAGGGAGATATATTCTAGGAAAAGACCTTCAACATATTTCCTGTCTTAGTAGATTTTATTTTCCAAGGGAGAGAAAAAAATTCTCATACAGAAATGTTTTCTTAAAAAAAGGATTCCAGCTAGCCAAGCTTTTCCATACAATAGATTATTGAGTGAAGCGAAACTGTGACACATTCAGTTCAATTTAATATATATTATGTTATAATGCAAATAATTGGAGTAATGTATAACAATTTACGAACCTAGAATCTTCCTGGATCTAAGGTATTCGGAGGTAAAGCTGTATACATTGACTAATAATTCCTCCATAATTTGTCTTTGAAAAAAAAGAAGAAAAATAGAAAAACTCGTGAAAGTGAACAATACAGCACTTGTGTTAATTTACATCTCACAGTAGATTTTCATGTCTAAGACATAAGCCAGTAACAGCAGAAGGCATATTACAGAAATTCAGATGGATTCTCAGCACTAACTACATGCCCAATGCCCCTGCAATATTGGTTTTTTGTTTACAATTAATACGATACACAGAAACCTTCCTCTGTTACAGCAGGTAAAGTGCAATGAGAGATATTATCGATTAACACTTCCACACTCTAACACACCCTGCTTCTGATGCGGTTGGGTGATCCTCTGCATCTGTGGACATCATGATTTTCACCTTTCTCCTGCTCAGGGTGAGATAGGGAGTAAGAAAGTAATTTTTCTCAGTTAATCTTCACCATATGTCTTGTCCTGCTTCTGCTATTAGAGTTTTCATTAACGTTTTCAAGTAAGCTACATAAGCAAAGGCACAGCCTAATTAGAAAGGTAAAAAACAAAAACAAAAAACCAGAAAAACAACCAAGCAACCAAAATAACAAACAAAAACCAAGACAGTTACTTCTTAGTTCAGTATTTTAATTAAAATGAGGACAGAGGGGGAGGAGAGGAAGAAAAAAAAAAAATTCTGGAGAACCCCATAGAGAATGCAGAGACTCTGAAGCAATTTCAAGGGAGCCCGAGCATTATTTACCAGGAAGGCAATAGAGTCAGCACAGACAGAAACAGTTTCCAAATGTGACCAGTGAGGCAAGTTAGATCGTAAATAACAATTGTGCCTTGCTGCAAGGAAGAGTTTCCAATTCCAAATGTGACCAGTGAGACAAGTTAGATCTTAAACAGCACTTGTGTTTCTCTGCTTAGATAATAAATCAGTGCTTAAAGGAAACTTGTTTACAAACCTCAGTGTGACAGAATTAATTGTAGTAACATAAGCCTGCAGTTCGAAAGGCATTTTACAGGGAAATGCTACAATATTGTTGTACAAAGACCTGAAGCCTTCCAAAGCTTCAATTCTGTTCTAAGAGCTATCACTGGCACTAAGGAAATCATATTAGACTTCTCATCACTTAATGTTTTATTAGGAATTGAACCACAACAGGAAAATTTTTTAAAAACCACACAAGACTGATAATCCAGAGAGAAGTAAAATACAGGTTTGAAAGTAAATCTCTAATGCCTGACCCCAGAATCAATGATGATGGAGGTCCTTTCCTCATATCCACACTCTCAGTCTCTTCATATTTCTCACGTAAAATAGAGTTCCTTCTCCAGCATTTGATATTTTTCAGTGTACAGGCACCAGTTTCTTCCTTCACATTTTGCTGGAGCAGAGGAGGGCTTTATCACTACTTACCTCACCAAAATAAGCTTTGCATTCCTCTCGGAAAACTCATACTGGATTTCTGCTACATGACCTATTTTGGCTTTTACTAGTCATTGGTTCTTAAACTTTCAAACAGCCTCCCACTTGGAAGAGAGAAAGAAAGGAGCACTCATGAAGATCAAGCATACATCTTCCTTCATGTCTGGAGAACCCAAAGACGATGTACAGCAGTCAGGGCAAAACCATCATCATGCTTTCTCTTCTGCCTACTCAGGCACTCAACCTCTAAAATATCAAACAGGGGAAGAAGCAAATTAAGTTTTTCCATAATGTTTCAGAATGATGCAAATGCATTTGCACTCAGGGCAAGACAATTCACATTACTAAGAAAAATCTCAGTTCACTAACATTGCTTTAATTCGAGAAGACATGGACACATGCAGTACAAGTTATGTATAAGACATTTATGTACAAAGAGTATTTCTTTGAATTTTGTGTTTGCAAAACTGCAGATTCAACTATTTGTTTAACTATGAAAAAACAGTATAATGTGTTCTTTTATCCGACCACTCAGCTAGTGTGGAGACCAATTCAGTGTCGTGGTTTAAGTCCCCAACCCCCCATGCAGTTTTCTCACTCACTCACTCACTCACTCACTCACTCACCTCTTTTTCTTTCCCCAGTCCAAGGGGGATGGGGAGGAGAATCGAAAAAAAAAAATGCAACTCACACAGGTTGAGATAAGGACAGTTTAGTAAGTAAGGTATAACACAAATCACTACTGCTACCACCAATAATAATAATGACAGGAGAAATGCAAAGAAAGAGAATACAACTGCTCACCAAGCCCGACCCAGCCAGTGCACCCCCCAGCAGCGAACCCCCCAATCCCAAAAACCTGACCATGCCGTGCATCCCCAGTACACCACCACACCCTTCCGGGTCTCTGCTCCCCGTTTTTACATCCTGAACATGATGTACTGTGGCATAGAATAACCTCTTTGGTCAGTTTGGGTCAGGTGCCCTGTCTCTGCTTCCTCCTGGCTTCTGCTCCTGGCTTCCTCCCCTCCCTGGCATAGCATGAGACTCAGAAAGTCCTTGGCCAGACCAAAACACTGCCAAGCAGTAACTGAAAACACTGGTGTTATCAGCACTGTTCCCAGGCCCAAAATCAAAAACACAGTGCTGCACCAGCTACCAAGAAGGAGAAAAATGACTGCTACTGCTGAGCCCATGACATTTAGTAAGCACAATAAAATACATCCTGCAGGGTTATGTAGTTCTGCTTTTGAGTTTGTATTTGAGGTTTTTTGTTGTTTTTTTTTTTTTTGTTTGTTTGTTTGTTTTTGTGTTTTTGCTTTAACTGCAGCACATTTCTGAAATCATAAACCAGCCAAGACATGACTTTTCTGGAAATCACTCTAGAGTAATATGAAGAATATAGCTTGTAAGATCAAGAATCAGATATAGAATATCAGATATTTAAAATGAGACAGCTTCTTCCTCTTCTTTTGTCTTTAATATTGTGTATTACATCACAGGCAACTCACTGAAATATTGGAAATAAATATACTGGGACTATATTGCAATATCTTCAAAGTGGCACCTTTAGGAGTTATGCAACAATGCTGATAATAAGCACTGTGATATACAAGAATCCAATTTACTGTAATATAGTCCCTGTAAAAAATCCCATTCTAATATACTTAAGGATTTTAATCAGGGAAGCAGAGAATTTAAACAAACACCCTAGTAAAGTGTCTACTCAGTTATTTGTGTACACATAAGGAATACACACTGAAAAGACATGCTTGGTTGGTTTTTTTTTTTTCCCTATCCATCTCTAGGGGTATTTAATTTCTGGATAAGTACTTTTTTAAATAATACATTTCAGATCTATTTTCTGAATTATTTCATATGCAAAACTCCTCTGAACTGTTAAAACCTGGAAAGAGCCTGAAGATATTTTAATAAAATGCAAATGTCCGTCTCATGAAAAATAAATAGAAAATCTCTACAACTGTATATGTTGCTGAGAGACTATGTTATGTGCATTAATTACATCCAAATATTCCTTAATGCAGCTGCACGCGAGACACTGAGTTAGAAAGGACATTACAGGCCTAGAGTTCAACAAGATGTATTGAGATTATTAGTAATAAAAAGAGAAATAAATAGAAATTAAAAAATTCCTTCTCCTTAGGAATCCAGTCCCACCCAGGTTTTTAGCCAATTTACTATATATTTAGTAAGGGTTTATGACTTCAGCGGGTGAGATTTCTACTTTGTATTGCATTGTCTCAATTTCATTTTCAGAAGAACTTGATAGGATAGGAGGAGTTAAAGAATCCATTTGGTTTTCTTTCAGTAGCAGCATTCTTGAAATAAGACAGAGTGATCTCTTGACATTTCTTTCAAGTACATGGCTGGTAAACAGCAGCGTCAAGCACAAGGGAGTATAAACATATAGGATAAGGAAAGCAAGCAACCCAGGTTGAATAGGATGGAAAGTAGTTCTAGCAGTTTTATTCACTTAACACTAGGGAAATCTTTCACCCTGCATTCATGTTCAAGTATCATGCAATATATTTTCACTCTGCTTGAAGTTATACTGACATACCAAATAACAAATCTCTCAGAATCTCAGCTGCAAACTATGTACCTTCAAACAGGTAACAACAGACCAACAATTCAAAATCTTAAATCTTGTGTTGTTCTGGTGGACTGGGGGCGATGATTCTTGTTCTTTGCGTCAGGTCACCTGAGTCATTATGCTTCTAAAAAATAGACCATCAAAGAAAGGATTGCTACTGCTGTAATAATATCAAATATATATGCAGAATTCTTATACAGGAGGCAGCATAAATTTACTGTAGTGTTATCATCTCAATAGAGATTTTCACTTATTGTAACATGATTTCATAGCATTAATGAGCTTTATTTTCATTTTCCTCACAGAAGTCACTAATACAATAGTTAGAGAGTGAGTCATAGCCTTCCTTTGTAATTATCTCTGGATAAGAATATTGTTATGTATTTATGGTTCTTTTTCCTATTACCTTACTACTTTGTATAATTTATAGCATATTTATTATTTATTCAGAGGAATCTGAAACAAGATTATCAACATGGAATTAAAAATAAGTAGAAACATACATTCTTGGAAAGGAGCATAGACTATCAAAACAAGAATTCCTAATTTTTTTAAAAAAACTATATTTAAAATCTATTCAATTATCCAACTTGCTGCCATTTCCCTATGACTAAAGAAACATTTTGAGAGTTGGTGTTGGCTAAAATCATGTAATGGGAGTGAATATTCTTCTTCTATTTTTTTTTTTTTTATATTAACATCTGGAATTTATTCTAAACAGTACCAGTGAATGCAGTAGGCAGTTCACACCGCATATGCCTTCTATCAACATGGTTATTGTAATGTCATTTCTGCTGACACCAGAAATAATACACCAGAAACAAGTGTTAGTTCAGTGAGTATTGACTGAGTGCATCTAGCTGGAATGAGGAGTGTTTCAGGGGATTGCTAAGAGTTACAAAGGTGAATAATACAGCAAACTATGTTGCACTGTATTGCTTCATCTGACCCTCCCCGATGAAATGTAGAAAACTGTCATGGAATTTCAGCAAAAAATTACCATCCTTTACACTTTAGAGAAAGAAAAAACTTGCAATAAGCTCAAATACTTTATAATGGACAGCTGAAGGACATTCACATGCCATGTCTTTGTAATAGGCATAGGAATCGGATCTATGAGTAGCAATGAGCACATTAGCAATGTCCACAGGACAGTCTACTATTACATTTTAAATCTGACTCTACCACAGAAAGTTTTACCACTGATTTAACATTTTTCTCTCTTGCCAATTTTCTGAAAGCTAATGTGAGAGGCAACTAGAGGAAAAAGTTCTTAGGGATTTCTGTATCTTGTCATGGACAGGTTAATCAAATCCTCTAATAAGGAAGAGTAATGCCCGCTTGTCAGTCTAAGATTTTTCTCCTCTCTCAAACAGAAGTGCATTCTTCTCTTCTTGGGCAGTTCTTCTGTTTGCTTTTATGTTTCCAGATCAACACATCATTATAGGTCAGGCTTTCTGTCAGCTGAAAATACAATACAGAGACACCCTTAGGACTTACGCTTTTATGCAACGGACTTAAATGATCCAATGTCTTTGCAGTACGTATGGTATAAGTGTTCTGCATTGTTTGCCAGCAGAGCATCCTAAGGGTGAATTCAAAGCTTTTCCATCCCTAAACTTCCTGACTGCATTGAAAGTATCTTTAAGGACAAATGCAGTATTGGCATACAGTTTTGCTCAGGGTCAGGGGCAATTCTGTAAGATTATTTAATGGTGCGGGTTTATTTTTATATGAGTTAGTACCAAAGAATATTTTTTTTTTCAGAATATGCATGTTTATATATAGTAGATAACCCCAAAGGCAGGTATATAATTAGAATAGAAATTATCCATCTAACAGTTGTGCCAGAGAATGAGTTTGATTATTCGCATATTAAGACTGAAGCCAAAGCAATTGTACACCTACAGGCAGAGCATATTAACCAAAGTGTAGCGACGATTTGCTTGCCCTGAACTCACGGTTTTGCATTCCGAAATACTGTAACTGTGGGCAGGTATAACTATTTTGTAACCTTATAGCACTGCTCATAGGCACAACCAGCATTAAGAGCCCCTCGTTTGTAACACATTGAAATATAAATATGCAAATAATATGTAACCAAGTAAAAGCAAATGGAAACTTTTGGAGCACTTGCTCAAGGGGGCAAAATAAAAAAGTGCTCACAGCAATATCCACAAGATAAAACCAAGAATTTAAAACAGGGGGGAGAGAGTTTATATCAGAGCCACACTTGCTTGTCTCTTGTCCTTTATACGGAAAGTATACATTGAAAAAAGGTAAAGATAATCCTGTAGAACAAGCAAGAAAGATGCCTGGTAAAACCAAAATAACTCACTGTCCCCAGAACTGGATAAACTATGTTGGGAGCAAATGTGATCACCATTTTTCTTTTGGGAAAGATATTAGAAATGTAAAAGAAAACAAAACAAAACAAAACAACAAACTATATATATATATCTCAAAGGTAAGAGAAGAAAGAAGAGCAACTTACAAAATACCCATGCTTTTTCCATCTTTCCTTGTGGAAGAGCTCTCAAACTTAATGACCTTAGCCTTAGACTGAAAAAGATCAAGAACTCCAGGTGCCAGCATTAATCATAGGGTATCAACTCAGTGCTATTGTATATCCACAGTTAATATAGATTTTTGAAGATTGCTTGAATATTTAGTGATAACAAATGGCAATGCATAAGAAATCAGCATCGGTAATGTGTATTTTGATGTTTTAATGTCAATTCAGAAAAGTGTTTTATTGAAGTTTGAAAATGGCCTGATTTACCAGTCTTTTAGTGTCTCTCATGATAATCACTAGTTCTATAATTGATACTAATACACAAAATATTTTGATTTATTTTTGTTGTGATATGATTGATCATAAACATAAAAGCTTTACATTATTCAGAAAGGATAGTCAAAGGGGGAAAAGGAGACACACCATTTTACTCTATAGGTGTTAACAAGGAAAATTTCTAAATGCTAACAAGTCACAGTAGATCAATGGAGATTAATGAAAAGGACCAGTGAAGTTCAGGGAGAGTATATGTTTCATTCTCATGTTCAAATATATAATGACATTATGATTATTATAATATTTATCTTAAAAACTATATAACTGAATAGCCAGTGAATATGATGGGAGTTTCACAGCTAGGTCTGTGTAGCTACTGTTATGATAAATACCAGATTTGAGGTGAGTTAAATCCCGCTCCTGATAGAAAAAGAATATATCATAAAGATCAGAATCCAGCAAGATCATTAAATATAGACTGAAGAGAGCCTTGTCTGGATTTGCTTCTAAATACTAGGGAGTAATTGGATGATAACGCAGACCCTGAACGAGAGCTGGGTGTTGAGGGCTGCCATGTATCTACATCCACTGAAGGTGGCTAACCATCAGAAATGGGAAGAAGGAGCATGACGGACTGAAAATGATATATTTCAGGAAAAAGAGACTTGATGAGCATAGAAAAGCCTCCTGGGAAGAATTAGGAAGCAATAACAGGTAAAAGAGGAACACCTAATTCTATAACTGTCCTCATATACTCTTCTGACCAGCAGAACTACAAAAAAAAAAAAAAAAAAAAAAAAAAAACACACAAAAAAAAACCAAACAAAAAAACCCCAAACAAAGCAAACAACAAACCAAAATCAAAACCAAACCAAACCCAACAACATAATGACAAAATATTTTAATTCATTGTTTGCTTTTCTCTTCTTGGAAAAGAAACCAAAAAAAAGAAAACAAACACAAAAAAAAAAAACCAAAAAAAAAACCAAAAAAAAACAAAAAAAAAAACAAAAAACAACTCCTCACAACAAACAAACAAACAAAAACAAAACAAAAACAAAACTAAACTTAACTAACTGCATGGATATTTCTGCAACAGAAAACCATATAAAATCTCAGTACACACTAAGGGAAGATGTTTTAAGGTACCAAGAATAATCCGGTATTTTTGGATAATCCAGGTTTGATGAAATTCACCTTTGAGTGCCTAAGGTAATGGTTCAAATAATATCATCAACATTAAAAATGATCTATAGGAAGGCACAGAGGCACGTGACAGGACAGAGGTCTATTTTTTTTTTTTTTTAAGCAAGAAATTAGAAGCAAGAACATGACAAAACTTCAATTAACCTTTATTTCTTCCATGTTACAAGAACAATTAAACCAAATAGTTGTAAAAATGTAGCAGAAAACAGGTAACATTAGTTACATAAATTGATTTCTGTTTAAAAAGAAATATCTATTCTTAGGCAAAAATACTCAGCTTTATGAAGGTTTAAGGAAACAAAGACCTAAGAAGCATTTCTGAGTGAAAAGATAAGTATTTAGTAACACAATTCTTAACAGAAGAAAAATAGTGACTTTTAATTAGCTGGATATTCTTAAGACACCCTGCTCCATTTAGGCAAGATCTCACTTGCAGGCCCGTGTTCATTATGAGGTTCTGATCTGCTATGAAGTCTAGATGAAAGCAATTAAAATGCCTAGAGCTCTGGCAACGCCACTGATGAAGAGAGATTAAAAGAACAGAAGTTATTCAAAGGTGAGAAGGATGAGGGATGATTCTATATTAGTATTCAAACAGGTAAAGAACTGCTGCAAAGGTAAAGGAAATAAGATAATGTCTTCTTTTTTTTCCATAATAGATGATAACGCAAAAAGTAATTTTAACAAGTCAGATTAAAAGCATATATAAAATTCCACAATCTTCTGCTAGAGTATGAGGCTGGACTATATGACCTTGAAAGGTCCATTCAGCTCTATTTTTCCTCTCAATTTATGTGGAAAAATAAACCCAAAACATTCACTGTATTATTTAAAGTATGTATATGGTTAAGAATTGAATTTTAAGTGGTTAAGATGAGGATTAATTTCCACAGATAAATGTTATAGTAAATTGAGGAAATGCAGACTACTCAGGATAATAATGCAAATAATTTTGCATGTGCTTCTGTATGTTTGTATAAAATTACTTGTGTATGTGTTTCTAAAATCTGAATTTTTGTGTTAACCACTCAAAACTGTGTATCAGAAACTGGTAGCAGATAATTAATTCATATCTATGCTAAATGCCACAAATCTGATCAGTGGCGTAAACTTTCAAAGCAAAATGTCAAAGATAAAAAGACACACCATTGTAAGACTTGTATGTTTATGCTTATAAATTTAGAGATACAGACTAGTTCACTGTCAGATGAGATATAAATGCTTGTTGATAAGAATGAGGTACCGTTAGGTCTCATGCTGAAATGCAAAGCAATATTGCAGGTCAGAATTGAAGTCAAAACTACTGTTGTCAAAATGCATTTTTCTTGTAAAATCATCCTTAAATAAATATTTATCATTTTTCCCCTTTGAAAATAGTTTGTTGAAAGAAAAATTTGGATTGCCATCTGAAAAAAATGTAAACAGTTATGATATTAAGTTTGACTCTCTTTTTAAGTGTCAAAAGTATTATAGATGCTTTATGAATTATTAGAAAAAGTGTTTGAGCTGGAGAGAAAGACCTAACTTGGATTCAGAAGTAAATGGAAGAACTTATGTCCCATTAGGTACTACATAAATTCCTGAGGGAATTTCATAGGCCCTGAAAGAAAACCATGTGAAAAGATGAGAGACATCAACTGCAGAGGGTTAGCAAAAATGAATCGTATTGCTTTTTTTAAATTATGTTCATTGTTTACTTATTTATAATATGCAGACTATTCAGCTTTCTCTAAAAATAGTGCTTGACATCCATAATGATATTTTCAGATACATTTGCAAGCTGAAGTTTTAATATGATTGGAATGCAAGAGCAAACGTTCTGTTCCATGAAATCAGCATTCTGAATCTGAGGAGGTTATATATATGCATATAAAAGGAACTCAAGTGCTCTTTGCTAAAATATCTATCATCTAGGCTGCTTTACATATTCCACAATGAATGTGTTCCTTTGAATATGTGTGCTCCAAATTAATAGGCTACATTCACGTAACAAAGAATTTCTGGAATAAGCATTTTAGACTTGATATTCTCAGACATTTTTGTATCTTTTTTCCACTTAATATTGGGCTGTATATACAAAGATAAGTATGTGAATACTTATTTAAAAGAACAGTATAATATTTCTAACAATGATATTTTATAGTAAATGCAAAACAAACATAAAGCCTGGAAAAATTGTTCAAGCAATTGTTTTAACACAAACGGACATTGGCAAAATATTTTTCCAAAACAATAAGCAAGTCCTAGCAGAGATATTAGGAAAGATGGAACTGCTTTTGGATGTAATCACATAAAAATATTGGGCAGAAGAGTCACTAAAAGGAGTCCAAGGGTAATAAAATCTTCTGATGTAGAGCAGATATGACAGTTGCTGACCTTCTAACTGGATTCAAGTGGTAGTGCTCAAGATTTAAGAGTATATCCAATAAATCATCTAACACAAGTATTCCTTTTAAAATGGAAAGATTCTATAATCTCCAAACAAAAGATCTATTCCTCCATGCCTTTACAGATGCATTACAGGAGAGGAAAAAAAAACCCAAGCAAAACAACTTTTGTTTTATTAATAAAAATGCTTGAAATAGAGATGATCTAATAAAACCAGCCCATATACTGTGTTACATAAACCATGGGAACCATATTCAAGTTGAATAAAGATAAGAAGAGCATGAAGTATAAAATTCAAGCAAGAAATCTTTGGCAGGTATTTTTTGTATATTGTTTTAATTAAGTTGATTAAACAAAGTCCTAAAACTAAAGAGAACTTAGTTGCAAAGAAAAAATATGAAAATTAATTTAATCTTAATCTGATAATGTACTAGAGCCTAACAGCCATGAATACCACTACTACACTACAGGTTCTGATCCATCCAAAGAGAGAAATTATTTGAGCTAAAAAAAATATTTGATAACCACTTGTTAAATCCAGATTGTTTTTTTCCCTTAATTGAAACACTTGCTAATTTCTCATTAGGTCAGCATTTATATTTTTTAAACTTGCAATTAACTTGCAGTATTTCAATATTTTGCAAATAAATAATGTACAGAAAGTTAATTCAAAAAAAAGACAGGGAAGGAAAAACACTACAGTTCATCATTATGTCAGTCTCAAGACATGCTTAAAGATATGATGCTCACTGAGAAGCTAATTAGGTTACTATACTACTTATTTAGTGGTGTAATCAGAACAAATAGGTGGATCAGGCTGCTAAGACTGAAGTGGATCAGATGGGTTTGGATTGGCAACTTAAGGGTGAATTATTTTTGGCCTGGTGAGCCAATGACACCTCAAACCATCAAGGCAGAGATGCAACATATAGATGGGCTTGTCATCGAGGGGTGCACTTAACAATGGGCACCATTGCCCAGGTTACACATGAATATGAAACGTGCTGCAATTAAGCAAGCCAGGTGGTTAAAGTCTCTCTGGTATAGAGGATGATGGCTGAAGTACAGTTATGGGGAGAATTGGAAGATTGACACTGTCACACTCCCATCGACCTGCCAAGGCAAACGCCATGTGCTTACAATGATGGAAGCAACCACCAGATAGCTGGAAGCATATGCCATGCCCCACTGCCTGGAACACTATCCTGGTCCTTGAGAAACAGGCCTGGGGGCTACAAGACACCCCAGACAGAAGTGAGTAAAACAATGGGGCCCTTTTTGGGAATAACCTCATAGGCGCTTGAGCCAAAGTACGTGTCATCAAGTGGGTGAAATGGGCTGCTAAAAATTACACAGAGAGCAGTGCATGGCGGGACTTTCAAACCTTGGGACACATACACATTTACCAAAAACCACCTGGTTGGTCAACACCAGAGGATCTGCCATAAGGGCTGGCCCAGTCCAGTCAGAACTTTTACATACTGTAGAAGAGGATAAATTTCCTGTGGTGCACATTAAGAATTTGCTGGGAAAGCCAGTCTGCGTTATTCCTGCTTCAGGTAAAGGCAAACCCACTTGTGGGATTGCTTTTGCTCAGGGACTCAGATATACTTGGTGGGTAATGCAGGAAGATGGGAAATACCAGTGCATACTTCAAGGAGATTTAATTTTGGGTGAAAACAGCCAATGAACTCAATTGTATGCTGCTGACTGCTATATATAACGCTTCTACAGAAGCTAAATGTCCATCTCTGCCACTCTGAAAAGAAAACATGTTGTCATGCTCATCAGCAGAGAATGAAACGAAGTGGTGGGAAAAGCCAGCAGAAGCATTGGGATTCTTCCAGTACTGTTCTCAGGTCACCATCGACTGAGCCTAACTTCTCTCCAATTGATGAAACCAGATGAGCTCAGTGACCAGACAAGTTAAGCAGTGTCATCAGCAGGCAAGCAATCCAACATCATGCACTGTCTATCCTGCCTTGACAGACTGTGCTATAGAGTGTTGTGTTTTGGCTTTAGTCTGAGAACAACTCTGATAACACAACAATGTTTTAGCTGTTGATAAACAATGCTTATTCTGATCAAGGACTTTTCAATCTCTCATGCTATGACAGTGAGAAAGGACACAAGAAGCTGGGAGGAAAGCCTGACACCTGACCCACACTGGTCAAAGGGTATTCTGTACCACAGTATGTCATGCCCAGTATATAATCTGGTGGGAGTTGCTGGGAATAGTAGATCATTTCTCGGGTTGGGTTGGGTATTGGTTGGTGCCGGGGGAGCAATTGTATTATGCATTACTTGTGTTTATTGATTTGGGTTTTTTTCCTTTCCCTTTTTAGTTTTATATTCTCTCCCCTTGTTATTTCCCTTATTATTATTATTAGTAGTAGCTTTATATTATACTTCAGTTATTGGACTGTTTTTATCTCAACCCATGGGATTTATATTCTTTTGATTCTCTTCCCTGTCCTGCCCAGAGCAGGGGTGAAGGGTGGGAGTGAGCAAATGGCTGTGTGGTTCTGAGTTGCTGTCTGGACTTTTACCACAACAGCACCTAAAAGTCAGAAAAGCAGCTCTTGCATTTAATTGGTACAGTCTATCAGGAACATCTATCAGGATGTCATGTTGCACAGATACTTCTGCTATGGTTGTGCCAGCACCTTGTTCCCTGTGATGAGCCATACAGATAAAAACTTCAGTGATCACCTGCCCAGTATAAGAAATGCTCTCCTGGACCACAATATTAATTGCAGTATTAGCTATATCTCAGTATCATTCCTGACCATATTTCCTTTACCTCCTTTTGTTTGAAAAAATCAACCCAGAAATTAACTGTCTTTTACAGCAAAAACAGGCAATGCCTTTATTTTCCTCCTAATTAGGTCTCTGAACTTCTGCCAGACATCTTTTTTGGAAAAACAAACTCACAAAAATTCCTTTATTTCTCCAGCAAGCAGCATCATAGAGTTGTTTCAAATCTGTGCTGTTATTGTTATTGCGCTCATTATTATTTGCATGATTATCTAAAGCTGGAAAACCTAGAGTAAACCTGACCTTTTCCAGTTTTTTCTTAGAAAAAACTTTTTACACAGTGTCAGCTGCCACTCCCCCCACTCCCCCTTCCTTTTTTTAGCTTTGTCAAGAGGCACTTGCCTTTTTAGAATAACACAATATAAGATCATTATAAAATGAAGCATTCAAGTTTTGATGATCTGTTTCCTCCTAATTGACAACTATGAAAAGCTATGGTAGTGCAGCTGTCATATTCTTACTCAGCAGTTACCTTCCAGAAAAAGAAATCATTCCATGATTTCCTCCATGCTAGCTAAGTAGTTTCCTGGGGGCACAAATGAGGAAAAGAGTACAGTCATAGCTTCTTTCAACTTTATGTAAATAAAGTTTTGATAAAGGAAAATAAATAGATAAAAAAATATTCATGAAGTTGAACGTCAGCTGATGCTTCTTCCATACTGCAGATGGAATGGTGTTGTTGGAAAGTTCTGTTTCTTATTGTGAGCAGTATTAATAGGTAATTGATTATTATTTTAAGTAAATAACAGCTATCTATGTATTTGGAAAACCAACAGCTAAATGACTCCTGAAAACTGTAGAATATTCATGTTGGTATGTACCAGCATCTATTTTAATTGGTATATATAGCTTTCCTGCATTTAATTAGAATTTAGAGTATGTATAAGGTATTTACTTAGGTTTTTATTTTTTCTAGGTTAAGTAACTCCCTCATCATTGTTTTACAAATCAAACAGCAAGCTGTGATTCTCTGCTGTTTGATGAAGAGCGCTGAAGACCAAATGCAACTTTTGAATGAATAAGGTGCCCACAAGCAACCAGTCAGAGAATTTATGAGGTAGCGTCTCAATGAAGGTTTGTGTTTTCAGGTCACAAAAAGATGTATAGAAAATCTTCAATGTAAAGGATTCCAAATGTAAAAGCATGCACCTCACGACATGTATTACACTCTATTTGCCCTCTCAGGTTCTGTGATTAAAAATTTATAGCTTTTAAAAATTTATGTTATTCCTAAAAAGACTAGCCATAAAACCTAGCTTTTCAGATGTGAACTGTGTATAAAGAGATGTTATTACTACTGTGGAACATTGTAGGAAGTCTAACTAAGAGGAATTTAATCCCCTTTTTACACTCCATAATCTCATTAAAGGGTTAGGTTTACAGGCCACAGAAGCCATGTCTATGAAACTATAAAGTATTCAGCTGATGATTATTTTAGCAGATAAAGTAGAAAAAAGAAAATGAACAAAATCTTTGAGAAATGAGGCTTGAGAGTGGCAGAATGAAAAACAGAAAAAGAAAAGGTCACAGCACAGTAACTGGCATGAGTAAGGACTACTGAATGTAAGAAAAAGAAAGCTTAAAATATGGCACTAAAGGGAGCAGGATTTCTTTATGTACAGTCCCCATATAATCAATTAAAAAAATAGATGAGAGACCTATTTTGTGACAGAAAGATAACTACATTTGCTCTACTATTACTGTTTGAACCTAATAGCTATATTACTGGGAGTCCTATCATGGAACAAAGAGTGTGATTTCCGAAACTCATATTCTATCTAGTCCACAGAGCTCAATTAGAAACAAATCCTTGATGACAGGCAAAAGTGTTAGAGTAATAGGAGAGTTATATTTCCTAATGTCATCATGTCACAAAATAGGTCAGAAGAGATTATAAACCTTGATAAAAAAATAGTTCAGAATTAGCCATCTTTTCATTCAACAAGAAGTGTCTCTGCCAGGAAAGGAGGCTCAATGCCAGGTGGAAAATACTTAGGAATCTTAATTTTTTCCCTTTCCTGCTGGAGTCAGCTTGTACATTAAAAAGTAATATATGTCTGAGCAAAGAAATTTAAACAGGTACCAAACAGCAGTGTACTAAATTTTGTTCTTATTTAAGTAAAATGAATAAACAATGCAGTCATGATAATATAAGCCAAGAAATCAAATCAGTAGATTTTTATATACATGTAATGGCACAATTTGTCACATTTTCATGAGCTGCACTATTCTAAGTGCACTAACAATTTAAGGGGTATACAGAGACAATTTTGGCAATTTGACAATTTTATTTTATTGATAATAGAGTCTGAAATGGATGACCAGCGAGTGAGGGCAGCCACAGTAAGTGCTCTTCCCTGCTCCATGGGACCACCAAAGAATGCACAAGATCAGCTAGAGTTAATTTGGTGGGAAGTAAGGAATAGGGGACATGAACTCAAAGGTAAACTGAATTAATGAATTTCTCCAGTTTACAAACAATGCGCTCTTCTGTGAAAGAATAAAACCTGTGGTTCCTGGGAACAGATGTTTTTGCATTGAGCTTACAATGAAAAGCAGCTTTACCTGAAAATATTTGCATTGAAACATGACTATTTTTTTTTTTATTTAAAGGAAATATTATTTCTGAAGGAAAAAGACTTTATGTGATTGAAAAACAATGTAAAGTGATAATCTACTATTCCAACCAAACAGCTCTTGGTACATGTTCTCTGGCAGAATGTTAATGGTCTATTTCAGTGCAAGCTTAATGACCTTTAATGGATGTCATAAGTAAACTGTTCTTTGTAATAGTTGTCTGTTTCAGTGTTAACAAAATTGCAGAATGACAAACTTATATTTTTGGCAAAGCCTGTGTCGTGGTTTAAGTCCAGTCAGCAACGCAGTTTGTTCACTCACTCCCCCCTCTTTCTTTCCCCTAGCTCCCGGGGGTGATGGGGAGGAGAATCGAAAGAATGCAACTCCCATGGATTGAGATAAGTTCAGCAACTAAGGTATAACACAAACCACTACTGCTACCACCAATAGTAATAATGACAAGAGAAATACAAGGGAAAAGAATACAACTGTTCACCACCTATACCCAGCCTGACCAAGCCATGCACCACCAGCCTTCTGGGTCTCTGCCCCCAATTTTTACATCCTCGGCATGACGTGCTGTGGTATGTAATCCCTCTTTGGTCAGTTTGGGTCAGGTGCCCTGTCTCTGCTTCCTCCCGGCTTCCTCCCCTCCCTGGCAGAGCATCAGACTCAGAAAGTCTTTGGCCAGACCAAAACACTACCAAGCAGTAACTGAAAACACTGGTGTTATCAGCACAGTTCCCAGGCCCAAAATCAAAACCACAGCACTGCATCAGCTACCAAGAAGGAGAAAAATGACTGCTACTGCTGAACCCATGACAGTATGTCATCTTTGTTTTAAGTCTGAGCACAGAGAATTGAGAAATAAATAAACTGGAAATACAGGCACAGGAAAAATAGGACATTAACTATAAATGGCAATTCAGTGAAACAGAAGGAAAGCTGTTAAAAACAGAAAAATATCCCAAACCCATAAATTGCTCAAAAGTCCATGAAAATGGTGAAGATTTATAATTCAAAGCTTGTCTTGTTATTATGAGGTTTCTCAAATTGCATCAACAAAGTCTACAGAGATAATTGAAAGAGGCAAGAGTGGAGGACAGCAGATTATGGTAAAACAGGATGTTCTGCGCCTTTGTCTTTTTCACTCTGTGGAACAGGGAGAAAAAAAAAAGAAAAAGACTGGGAAAACCTGAACTGTATTTTACCACAGTGCAAACCAACCATATCCAACATGTATTTCTAAAGCCAACATCTTTATAGAGTGTGAACTAAGGAATATTCAGAGGTTAGCAGCATTTCTGTTCAATGTCTATAGCAAGAAATTTTGCTATATATAAATATAGTAAAGAAATAATATAAATAAGAATGTATGAAATTGCAATGTCAATGTGACAAAGAAAGAAAATAAAAATAATTCATGAACTTATCAAGATTACAGCATCTCAGAACTTTATTTCTGCTAAAAAAGGATCTATTTTCTGTAACTCCATGAAGAATTTGTGAGAGCTGCTCACTGCTGTATGTTTTGTTATACATAATAAGTTTTGTTTTGCTGACTCTGTACCCACAGCATAATTCCAGATTTTTTTCTGCTGACTGGGTTGAAGAAAGTAGTATCTGGAATCACATATAACTCTAAAGCAAAAGTCTAATATGCATTCATGTAAAGACCAGCTGCAAAACTGTTGAAATTTATGGTTCCTAAGCGCTGAAGGTTTACAGACGTCACCTTCATTATGTGGTATGGTGAGCTTACCAAATCAAAGCTGTATCAAAGTAATACCAGGGGAAATCTTAAACTTTTTCTATTCCCCTCCGACCTAGCAAGAAGTTCATGCTGCAATAAACATCAGTGTACAATAGCCATAAACTTATCAGTGTGAATCTGAGGAGCATTCCAAAGTGGAAATGAAGGTCTATTGCAGTAAATTACAGGATGCCTTTGTGCTGAGCTGTGCTCCTTTCCAAATAGTTACCTATTCCATATCATCTCCTAACCTGTAACAGGAAAATGGGTTGAGAAAAAAATTGTTGATTTTTTTTTTATGTATTTTACTTGGCCACTGAGTTCACATAACGATATATTTATGTTCTTAAGTAATTCATTTTTTAGTTCGGACCAAGTTGAGCAGATGAGGTTCTTTCTTTGTTTCATTAAATATGAGGAATATTATATCATCCTAAACAAGCAGCCTTCCATAATGAAAAGATTCCCTTTCAGTTAATTTCAATAAGTATGCACAGCAGTATCCTCAAAATCCTCATGGATATATATTTACGTGTGTTTTTAATTCTAAGATCACTGAATTGTACCTGAATCTTGGTCTCTGTCACTGCTTAAAATAAAGTATTTATTTTGCCGTTCCTAATTCTGTTGTTCTTTGTTTACCTCAACTGCATTTTCTCTAACTTCTCCATGTACCTTGAGTTTGTTCTTCATTTCTCTTCTACATATTTACATATTTTGCATATTTTAATATTTATTTATATCTTACATGTATTTACATAAATATTTTTGAACATAATAGCAATATTCTTTTTTGGATACTAATAAAAAGTCCACATTTTCGTTCTTATTTCATCACCTGTTGTGCAACTATGATAGAATGGACAAACCTGATAACTCCATTATGTATGTCCCAAGAATTTCCACACAAAAAGCCATATATTTCAGGGCATAATCAACCCTTGAGCTCTGTCTACATATTCAGTTTGATACTGTATACAACATAGTAAATGCTATGAAAAAACTGGTTATAAATATAGTCAAACATGTTGGTGAGGTAATTGTTACTAAATAATTTGTAGGCAATAAAAATGTACAGACTTGAAAGAGAAAGATTCAGAGGCACTTTTGACTCTTGTACATTCTGTGACCTTCCTTTAGTGATATCTTGCTATTCCACTTGATACCAAATATTTTGCTAAAGTCAAAATTGCATTTAAAAGATCACAGAAACGTAGAAGCATAGAACAGTTACGGTTGCAAAAGGCGTTAAGATCATCAAGTCCCAACCCCCCTGCCATGGGCAGGGACACCTCACACTAAAACAATGTCACCCACGGCTCTGTCCAAGCTGGCCTTGAGCTCCACTAGAGGTGGAACATTCACACCTTTCTTGCACAACCTATTTCAGTGTCTCACCACCCTTACAGTAGAGAACTTCCTTATATCAAATCTAAACTTCCCCTGTTTAAGTCTGAACCTGTTACCCCCTGTCCTATCACTACACTCCCTAAAAAAGAGTCCCTCCCCAGCATCCCTATAGGCTCCCTTCAAATACTGGAAGGTGGTTATGAGGTCTCCACACAGCCTTCTCTTCTCCAGACTGAACAGACCCAACTTTCCCAGCCTATCTTCATACAGAAGGTGATCCACTGCCCTGATAAAACTCATGGCCCTCCTCTGGAATTGTTCTAACAGTTCCATGTCCTTTTTATGTTGAGGACACCAGAACTGCACACAACATTCCAAGTGGGGTCTCACAAGAGCAGAGTAGAGGAGCAGGATCACCTCCTTTGATGTGCTGGTCACACTCCTCTTGATGCAGCCCAGGATACAATTGGGTTTCTGGGCTGTGAGTGCACACTGCCAGCTCATGTTAAGTTTTTCATTCACCAACACTCCCAAGTCCTTCTCCTTAGGGCTGCTCTGAATCTCTTCCCTGCCCAACCTGTAGCTGTGCCTGGAATTGCTCCGACCCCGCTGTAGGACCTTGCACTTGGCATGGTTAAAGGGGTAGCAGGTTAAAACTTGCAGGGGAAAGATCAGGCTGGATATAAGGAAGTAGTTCTTTACTGTAAGGGTGGTGAGGCACTGGAATGGGTTGCGCAAGAAAGGTGTGAATGTGCCATCTCTAGCGGTGCTCAAGGCCAGTTTGGGCGGAGCTGTGGGTGACATGGTTTAGTGTGAGGTGTCCCTGCCCATGGCCGGGGGGGTTGCAACTAGATGGTCCTTTCCAACACTGATTCTATGAGGAGATAACTCATTGTGCGCATGCATTAATTTGCATCTTCAGGGGAATATTTCGAAGCTATATGTCTGGGTACTTTATATACCAGTACCAGAGTTAGCAGCTGATGTGCATCATTCTAGCACCCCTTCTCCCCAGGTCCAGAGAGCACATAAAGCTTAACTAGTCTGGCAACAGAGGCAAGGAACAAGTTATTCATCTTCAAGAAGGAAACAATTCACTTCATATGCCTCATCCAACATTGTCAGAATCTTCCCTTTGAGGTTATAGATGCATAACTAGCAAAGGACTATTTAACAGACTGATTCTGTGAACAACAAGCATGCTGAACATATGTCCAGTTCTGCCATCCCAAATGGTCATGCACTGCCTGGAATATAGATTAACCTTCAGTGTATCATGTGTGCCACTCCTAACTTTTTAATTTCCATATTATAGGCAAACTTTTGATTTACAGGCTAAAGTCAAAATTCATGTTATATATCACAGGTTTTTTGTAATAAACATAGCAACCAAATAATGCAACATATGAACTGATTCTGTAGATAAAATGCCCATTTTGATTTGATTACTTTTTATTGAAGCCACATTTGGTTAAGCACACAGAATACTTTAGCAAATGTTGTAAGTGAACTTTCAACAAAGTCACATGAAATTCAAGTAAGAATGCATAGTTATGCATTTGCTTGTGAACAACCTATGTCGCATGTAGCATGGGTTCAATACTCCTTTCTGTCCTTTTGTCGGTGAAAGTTGAATACCAGGGTATTGTTAACAGAGAAGTTTATTCTCTTAAAAATACGTATAGATTTATACAATTAATTCTCATTTATTCAGATGACAGTCTTCATGATTTCTTAAGGAAAGGTGTATTCTACTGTGAAATATATTTATCTGAGACCTCAAGATACTCTAAAAGTGGTTAAGCACTAGGTTAGGGTTGGAGCTAAATAACTGCACCATTGACTAGGTCCTGGCCTGAGGTTTACCTAAGAGAACAGACTATTAAATTGTATTGAATGCGATCCAAGAAGCTGCTGAACATGATAGATAACAGTGTGAGAAGCAGGCAAAAGCTATAGGTAGCACCATGATGGAAAGCTGGAATTTACACATGATTAACAGGGAGGTATGTAAGAAATCCACAAGTACTTGGTTGAGAGATTACCATATGAGGCTGAAATTACCTAGACAAAGGTAATTGAAGTTCTAAATTTGGGTATGGATGTTGGAAAAGTGGGAACAATAAAGAAAAAGCAATTGTGTTGGTTCCTTTATTTGGAGTTAGATGGGGAAGAGACAGGGAGACACAAATGCCTGGAAAAAGAGGGTTGAAAAATGGGAAAACAGATAATAAGGTATGAAGAAGTTCTCAGGTTATAGAATCATAGCAGTTTGTTTTGGAAGGAACCTTTACAGGTTATCAAGGCCAGCATCCCTGCGATGAGCAGGGACATCTTGAAATACATCAGGTTGAATGGGCAGTCCTGTGCTTGACCACATCTAGAAGAGGATGGTAAACCAAATCTGTCATTCTGATCCCACCATTAGAGACACCCTGCTTTTGTGACCAGGAGGATGAGGAGAAGAGGGCAGACAGAGCAGGCAGGGCAGGCAAAGGAACATCCAGACAGTCAGAGAGATGGGTCAGGCAACCTGATATTAATGGGTCTGTGCTGGCGGTGTCAGCTACTTGCTGCATCATAACTTCCAGTGTAATGGAATTCCAATGAAAGGAAAATTCCAATGCAATGCCTTCTGGCACTTCGGCACCAAGGCTTTCACATGCGTCAATGAGTAGCAATCCCAGTGTTAGGGACCAGCAGGAGAGCTGTCAGCAGCACGGGCCACCTACAACAGGTGTGGCATGTGCTTTGACTTTCCCAAAAGCTTCAGTATGAAGCCACCTACCACATGGGATGGGTGTAATTTTGTGACTTCCACATAAGAGGTTAGTAGCCCTGAAATTAATCCAGTGAATTAGTCTGGAGGAATTAAAAAAGTAGAAAATAGGGAGAGGATGAAGTTTAAGGTTGATTTCTCAGTTGAATAAAATGAGCTTCTAAAAATACCAGTACCATAATTAGTTTAATTCCATCTAACACTTGAGTGAGTATTTATTTTGAATTAGAATCTGGATTTAGCTAATGACATTTGCTGGGGTTTTATCAACCATTTTATCTTCCTTCTTACAGACTGCCTATCATGTTTTTTATTTTCCTTTATGACTTGTTGTTTCTAAAGGAGGCAAACTGGATAAGTAATCTGCAACCACGTAGCTTTTTTCATTTGCATGATGTTTTAAGAATGTAAGATGTCCAAAACAATAATTAAAATCAATTGAATGCTGTTTAAAGTACTGTAAAGCTCTATTTCCTGTGAAAATTTTGTGTATGGGGGAACATGTGTATGGATAAGGAAACGAGTTCACATTCATTTTGCATAACCAACAGACCTAGGGTCAGACATCTAAATCCTATTAATGTGACTTCAAATTTCTTCTGTCCAAACTTCAGGGTTTTTTTTCAAAGATTTTTTTTTTCCCAAAATGTTGGGGCTGTAGGGAGTAGATTATCAATGTATAGGCACACCTAAATGAGACCATAGGCAGTTATAAAATCACATCTTTACAAAACCTTCTCTTCATGAAGCTATCAAGGTCTATGTTAGCCAGCAAAGTTACCTAGGGTCTTTACGTTCTGCTGCTGGATGCTCTTAGGACTACTGTCGTGATGACAGAGCTGAGGATTTTTTCAACTTCATTTCGGTTTATTAACCGAAGTTCAAGAGAAAAGGTTGAAAGTAGGCATAGGAAGCTGATAGTTAGAATGAACCTCTTTTTCTTGTGCCACTTGCTTGCATGCCTGGTTGCCAGATCAACCCCTGACAACCTGCTCACTGAGGAGGCAAAACACAATGGATCACAGCATGCACGCAGCCAAGGTCTCATCTGAGCTGCATTCCTACACTACTCCAGTGCTGCTACCACCTCTAGCCTGGAGACATCACCAGGCTAGTTAACTGTTCAGAAGGAGAGCAAGGAAGAGAAGGACACCTTAGAAATGAGAGAGAGAGAATTCAGTATTGAAAATCCTTTACTGTAAAGCTGTCTTCTTTGGCACCAGAAAATCAAAGCCCATCCATGTTCTCACATGTCCTACAGACCTACTACAGCCACATTACCCAAAACAAGAAAAATATTGAATGTTCTTTGAGAGAAAACACTACTTCAATGAGAAAACCCAAACAAAGCAGGCCAAGCTGGCCTATAGGAATGTGGAGAATTTCTCCAGACCAGTCAATTCTTTCCGTGCAGAAGGCACAGTTGAATATGACCTTCCAAAGGCCTCCCTCCGCACAGCCACAACACCCTAGCTGTACACTGTGGAAGTGGCAGCCTGCTCCTGACTATAACCAATAGAACCCAGACCCCTGGGCCATTCCACAGAGAAAATACTAGTCAGTTGTGGCTGATTTAAACCAGAAGGCTGAAGTGTGAGGGTGCTTCTCTGAGTTGTTGCCAGACACAGCCAATCAGGAGGTTCTCCCTTCTAAGGCTGTCTTGTGAACTGTTGCTCAGGACATATGGTACTGAGATGAAGCTGGAGATACTGACCAAATCGTAACATATTTATTATTCTGTCAACTGCATAAGAATACATATACGCAAAATACATAAGAAACCTGACATGGTTGATATGCAATTTAATATTTTCTATTTTTCCTGAAAAAAGCCAGAGTTCTATAAATAAATGACCAAGATGCCTCAAAGAACTTTGATTCTGACTCAAAATTCTGAAGTAATTACAACTCAAGAATTCATTGATAGATGAAGTTTTCAAGAGGCTCTATCCTAGTCACTTAAAAGCTACAGTTTTTCTTAATTCCTGTGGTGAAATGGAACAATGAAGGTGAAGTCTTAGACTAATAAGAGCAATATACTGCCTGTCTCAGAATCAAATCAGTGGAATTCATTTAGGCCATAAGAAAAGAGATGTACCTTAATATTTTTATCTATCTCCTATTGTTTTGAAAGTGTGGGTCAAAAAAAAAGACTGAAAATAGTCCTCTAACTTGAAAACAACTTGGTCTTGGCAAAAACTTAAATCTGTATTTATGTAGGCATGCATAAAACCATGCCTGCTTAGTTTTAAGTATTTAAAATGCCACAAAAAAAGTTGGACAGAATTTCATAGACCATTTCAATGTCAAACATTTCTTATTCTGTTCATATGATACTTTTTTTTTACCAAAACAACTTATTCAATGCTATGCAATTATTGCAGCAATTTCAAATTTAAATTTTCAAATTTAAGTATTCAAAAAAAATTAGGGTATTGAGATAAGATAATTTATATTATCTCTATCTGGCATATAATAAAACTCATGTCATTACTCAGTAAATCTAAAATGTTTCCTAGTACTCTTCATAGCTTTTTCTGACATTCACAAGTACTGTAATTCGGAAGAGTTGTCTGTTTACTTAATATGCCAAGTATAAATTAGTGTTGATTGTTCCCTGGGACGATTCTGCTTCCATCACATTCATATAATACTATGACTTCTTTTTGTTTTGACTTTTTTTTTTCTACTTTTATTTTCTGTTTTCTTTTTCAAGTCTCTTAAAGAAAGGAGTAGAAAAAAGTTAAGGGGGTCAAAAAAACAGATCTTCTCCACTGCTCACAGAAACAGTAGATAGCTTGCTTTGTCATTTTCAGCTTTCAGTTATGTATGAGGAAGAGGTACAGCTTAGGTGTGTTCTAGTACATCTGCCTTTAGAGTCAAGGAATGTACTTAATAAACATCTGTCAGACATGGCATGGATACACTAGCTCAAAGCATATGTCCTCAAATCCATATATTTCTATGAAATCTCTCTCTTGCAGAAGTCCAGTCAAAACTGTAATCCAAGGCTGATTAGACTAAAGTCATTGAATCTTGCACTGCTATAGACAGGTTCCATTTATTCAGCTATTTCATTTCCTAAGGATGATGCAACACCAGCCCTACAAAAAAGCATGACAAAGAAGCATGCTTATGAATCCAACAGGCATTCACAAATCCAGCATTTAACAACCCCTAGCTAATCATTACACAGCTTCTTTAAACTCTTCACAAGGGAAAATTCATAAGGACCGTTGAGGATAAACTTCTGTAACTTTCCAGCATTTCACATTTGTGATAAGCTGAAAATTTGTTTTATTTTAAATTTAAGTCTGTAAGGCATTCCTGTTTGTTTACTTTGCTATTCCAAGGTCTACTTAAGCACTGATATATCCAGAAATGATAATACATATTTGCTGTTTTTTCCTGAATATAGCCCATACCTAATGAGCTACAGGTTTTGAGAACATTCCTATCTTACAGGTGTTGGAAAATGCATGCATCTATTATTTCCCTTCATTATTGATGGGAGAACACAATAAAATACTGAATTGCTAAGGGTAGCTCTCAGTCCTGTAACTTCAGAAGTGTTGAAAATAAAGATGTGATGTCCTGGGTTCAGCAGTAGCAGTCATTTTTCTCATTCTTAGTAGCTGGTGCAGTGCTGTGGTTTTGATTTTGGGCCTGGGAACAGCGCTGATAACACCAGTGTTTTTAGTTGTTGCTAAGTAACGTTTGCACTGATCAAGGACCTTTTGAGTCTCCTGCTCTGCCAGGGCGGGGAGGGGAAGCCAGGAGGAAGCAGAGACAGGACACCTGACCCAAACTAACCGAAGAGGTATTTCATACCACAGCACGACATACCCAGTGTATAAACTGGGGGCAGTTACCCAGAAGGGCTAGATCGCTGCTTAGGTTGGGCTGGGTCAGGAGGTGGTGAGTGATTACATTCTCTTCCCTTGTTATTTCCCTTATCATTATTGTTATTGATGGTAGTACTAGTGGGTCTGTGTTATACCTTGGTTACTGGACTCTTCTTATCTCAGCCCATGGGAGTTACATTCCTTCTATTCTCCTCCCCATCCCTCTGGGAGTGGGAGGAGGAATAGGTGGGGGGATTTGAGCAAGCCTCTGAGTGGTTTTGAGTTATCGGCTGGGCTAAAACCAAGATGTCATTATATAAAGAGCAAATACAAAGACTGATTGTCTGAAAAATAATTGTGGCAATAAACTATGAAAAGTAGAATAGGCTCTAATAGGGGCTAATTTTCAGAGCCCCATTTATTAGCAAAAGAATTTAATTACAGTCTCCTAACCCCATTTGGCAATATAATAGTAAGTATCAACACTGAAAATAAGCTTTTAATTTGGTGAGAGTGAAAACCCAATATAGTTTACTAGTTATTGTGAAGCTGTGGTAAACTGTCTTGTGATACTATTTCAACATGCAAAGCTCATAGAGTATTGCATATTGTCTTGGGTTCAGCAGTAACAGTCATTTTTTTTTCTCTTTCTTGGTAGCTGGTGCAGCGCTGTGGTTTTGATTTTGGGCCTGCAAACAGCGCTGATAACACCAGTGTTTACAGTTACTGCTTGGTAATGTGTTGGTCTGACCAAGGACTTTTTGAGTCTCGTGCTCTGCCAGAGAGGAGGGGAAGGCGGGAGGCAGCAGAGACAGGGCACCTGACCCAAATTGACCAAAGAGGTTATTCCATGCCACAGCACATCGTGCACAGGATGTAAAAATGGAGAGCAGAGACCCAGAAGGGGGAGAGGTGAGCTGCTGGGGGGTGCACTGGCTGGGTCGGGCTTGGTGAGCAGCTGCATTCTCTTTCCTTGTATTTCTCTTGTATTATTATTGGTGGTAGCAGTAGTGATTTGTGTTATACCTTAGTTACTAAACTGTTCTTATCTCAACCTGTGGGAGTTTCATTCTTTTGATTCTCCTCCCCATCCCCCTGGGACTAGGGGAAGAAAGAGGGGGAGTGAGTGAGTGAGAAAAACTCCATGGTTTAGAGGCTTAAACCACGACACATGTCAATTCTTAATTTATGTTGCTGTGTCTTTGTCGTGGTTTAAGTCTCTAAAACCCACACAGTCGCTCTGTCACTCACTCCCCTCTCTTTCTTCTCCCAGTCCCAGGGGGATGGGAAGAAGAATCAAAAGAATGCAGCTCCCACAGGTTGAGATAAGAACAGTTTAGTAATGAAGGTATAACACAAATCACTACTGCTACCACCAATAATAACAATGACAAGAGTAGTACAAAGCAAGAGAATACAACTGCTCACCAAGCCAGACCCAGCCAGGGCACCCCCCAGCAGCAAACCCCTGCTGTGCACAACCCCCATTCCGGGTCTCTGCCCTCTGGTTTTACATCCTGGGCATGATGTGCTGTGGCATGGAATACCTCTTTGGTCAGTTTGTGTCTGGTATCCTGTCCCTGCTTCCTCCTGGCTTCTGCTCCTGGCTTCCTCCCCTCCCTGACAGATCACTCCCAGCAGTAAGATCATTCCCAGCAGTAACTGAAAACACTGGTGTTATCAGCGCTGTTTGCAGGCCCAAAATCAAAACCACAGAGTTGCACCAGGTACCAAGAAGGAGAAAAATGACTGCTCCTGCTGAACCCATGACAGCCGTATTTGAGTGCAATAATTTCTTTTCTGTATTCAGTGACAATAAAATGCAAAACTGTTGTGATTGAGAGACGGGACATAGCTTGATGCAAGCAACGTGTCTATTTATTAACAGTCTTCATGCACTTATATATGTTTCTTTTAACACAATGATTGGATATTTCAAAACGCGCGCTACTGATACAATGGTTTCTGATTGGCTCCCAGCGAATACAAAAAGCCTTCTGGGACTTTTCCACAACCAGTGGGTCTCTGTTGCGCAATCAGGGGATTTCCATCCATGCAGCCTGTAAGTCTCCACCCAGCACTGCCCACTCCCCTGACTCAGACACACCCCTTCTGGTTTCCATAACAACCACCCTGGCTCAAGGGTCCACGGTTTCAGCACATCCCCCTTTACCATTTGAACAGTACTCAGGCTTCTGCCCTTGGGGCCTAGCCCTTCAGAAAACTTCAATTTTCTCTCTGTATTTTTGCAAGTGGCTTGTTTTCAACAGCTGATTATTTTTTGCTAACTTCTTTCATGCTTTTTTAATTTATGTTTTCTCACACTGTTCTAAACATGCAAGTCTTCATTTCTTTCTTCTGTTCTGCCATAATTTAACTGCTTATTTAAAATCCTCTTATGCATAGAATTTCATTTCCTACTCCTATTTCTTCCATATCTTTTTCTTATGTTACCTTTCAGTCTCATAGATTACAGAAACTTTTCTTCTTCCTATTTATGTACATTTCTCTTGTATATATTGATTTATATTTTTAAATCAAACTTTTCTCTCATCACTTCCTCCTATTTCCCCATCCCAGCACACCTCTTGTCTTCTTCCTTTATCAAAATTATTTTTCGTAAATGGGTTAAGAAAATCATTATTGTATATGTTTTTAATTCATTCATTAGACAGCTGTTTCAATTAAGCTTCAACTAATGGTTTTTCAAGTATTTTGTTCACTCTGACTCACAATTTCCCAAGTGGCTGAGTCTCTGCGATTCCCTTTGGGACAATGATCCACAGCATGATAAATGCCCATTATTTTCTTGCTCATCTTTAATTTCCTTCAATCTTTTGCTGATACCTTATCAAAATAAAGCAAAAGCTTTATAGAATTTCTCTGAGGCCATTTCTCTTGAAAGGCTGACTTTGCTCATAGTTGCTAAGAATTCTTTTTCATTTAGTGTGCCTTGTGAGTGAATCAGATGTCCAAGCTCTAAGGAAGTTAAAGCAATGATACACCTGACCATGCAAAATAACTTTCTTTGAACTTGACAGTCTCGTCAAAGGCTAATGCAGTGCTCTCCCAGCTATGCATTTCATGGTATCTTCTATCAAAAAAAAAAAAAAAAAAAGACTCAGCAGAATCGATTCTCTTTCTGATTTCACACCACTGTCCCACTCTCACAATACCTATGCACACTTGTACTGACTTGCCTTGTAATTTTTGCGCTTTGGCACTTCCTCATCACATAATCCAAAATCTTGACACTCCCATATCCTGCATTCTTCTACAACTTCCCTGTGTTTCATTAAGTAAGATTCCATGCACTAGAAGGGAAAATAGTTTATTAATGTACTTAAGATTGGTGGAATGAAAACAGCAGATATAACTGATAGTTGTCTGTAATGCATGTTAATGTGCTATTACTTTATGTGCTGGAGAAACACAATAGAAAAAGTATGGTCATTCATGAAAATGGCACCTGTATTTTCTAAAGAGGGCAGCAAATTACACACGGCAAAGAAAACGTTCTGCGGTTATGTGTCTGTCGTGGTTTAAGCCAGTTCGCTCACTCACTCATTTCCCTCTCTTTCTTCCCCCAGTCCCAGGGGGATGGGAAGGAGAATCAAAAGAATGAAACTCCCACAGGTTGAGATAAGAATGGTTTAGTAACTAAGGTATAACACAAATCACTACTGCTACCACCAATAATAATAATGACAAGAGAAGTACAAAGAAAGAGAATACAACTGCTCACCAAGCCAGACCCAGCCAGGGCACCCCCAGCTACAAACCCCCCAATGCCCCACCACACCCTTCCGGGTCTCTGTCCTCCGTTTTCACATCCTGGACATGACGTGCTGTGGCATGGAATAACCTCTTTGGTCAGTTTGGGTCAGGTGCCCTGTCTCTGCTTCCTCCTGGCTTCTGCTCCTGGCTTCCTCCCCTCCCTGGCAGCGCATGAGACTCAGAAAGTCCTCGGCCAGACCAAAACATTACCAAGCAGTAACTGAAAACACTGGTGTTATCAGCGCTGTTCCAAGGCCCAAAATCAAAACCACAGCGCTGCACCAGCTACCAAGAAAGAGAAAAAATGACTGCTGCTGCTGAACCCATGACAGCATCCACCCCTTATTCCATACCATTCACATCATGCTCAGATCCCACATTTTCAGTATACCATCACATGTATATATACAACCACACACACACACAGAGGGAGAGAGATCATCCCTCAGTGCATGGACCAATCCCTATAAAGCTGCTGAGTCCATCCAGTCCATGATGTTGGGCTCCATCTTTTGTAAGAACCTTTTAGAGCAGGGAGGCTGTGTGCAGTGTTCACACTCGTGAATAACCTGGGCAATAATGTCCATTGCTAAGTCCGCCCCTCGATCATGAGTCCACCTGTATGCTGCATCTCTGCCCTGATGGCCTGAAGTGTCATGGGCCCACCAGGCTCAAAATGATTCACCCTCCCCTCCAGCAGTTGCTGCAGCTTGTCGCTGGGGACTCCATACAGCTGCCTTCCATCTCTGATGCTTCCAAGGCACTGGGGGGGGTTGCCCAGTGGACTAGATAATAGCCCATACTGACCCATACACCCTGCCACTCATGACTGTCCAGCCTCGGAGAAAATCTCTTGGGCATCCGACATCGTAGCCTAACCCCAGACAAGGCCCACACCCCACTCTGCTTAACTCTCGGGACCAGACAAAATGGTTGTGGGTAAAACCCACTCTGAATGCATGCCAACATGGTGATCCCCATCAGAATCAGCAGGCAGGTCTCAAGGGTGCTTAAAGGCCATTCAAACCCTTCAGAGCTCTCAAATGAGGCTGTTGTACTTGTCACTGTGGCTGGTGTAGCTGCTGCGCTTGCTAGCTCTCTCAGCACCAGCTGCTCTTTGTCTGAGTCCAGATCTGAGTCCAGCGCTGCACCAGCTACCAAGAAGGAGAAAAAATGACTGCTGCTGATGAACCCATGACAGTGTCAAAAACTCCAATAGCCCAATTGCTGAGACAGAAATGCTTAAAACATGTATGGATGGCGAAGGAAATTAACAGTTTGTCCTACTTCACATATTCCTATTTACACAGACTTCATTATTACAAGTCACTCAAGACTAGGACACAGCCAATGTTCATGAGTTCTCTCATTAGTCAGGTTACTATAAATTCCAGGCATTTTGAAGCAGTAGCAGTAATAACATTCACTGTGATAAAGTCTTTTGGAAAGAATGTGAATGGAGATGGGCAGAAATCCAGCACATTACATATATATAACATCCCCCTTGCAACTGCCACCAAAGATCTGATGAAATTAACATTGAATCTTAGAAATTATTCTATTAAAAATAAAATAAAAGAAAAATACTGTAGTGATTAAACGTCCCCAAAAAATGAGCAAATTCTTTTCAATGAAAAGTTGATGGTGATCTTTTCTGTCCTCTCTTACTTCAATATTCATAAAAACAACTTCTGATGACTCAGGAGTGTATTATTAAGGTTCAGAACAAAATATTTTATTTTCTTTTCTAGTATGGCAGACATACAGTCTACCCATCACATGCATTCATTATGTCTATAAACTGAACATATGGAACAAAGCAGCCTATGCAGACATAATGCTTGGCTTATGTTATATAAAGGTTTACAAACCAAAATTTTACAACCCACCACTTTTTTCACTGTACTAGAAACATATCTATTGTTTAACCTCACAGATCCATTTTCTATGCCTTCTAACTGCTGATCATTCTTATGTCAATTAGCCACCTACATAATACTGTTGACCCAAGCTATCTTATTCAGCTTAAGTGAGATATCTTGAATTTTTTTCAAGTACACATTCTTATTTTCACTTTAAATATGAATTTCAGGTGGAAGCAGTCTTTCCCATCATTTTTCGGTTTTGCTTGGGTCACCTCATAACAAAATCACAGCTCTCACAAAATGCTTCAATTCATTTTATCATCTTTCAGAATATTTATCCAGGCCATGCTGATACAAATGGCGTGCTTGCAGTTAATGCCATGAGTTGAAACTTATTCAGCAACAGCAATTCTGAACCTCTGAATTTCTAGGTGTTAAGACATCTGAAAATGAACAATTCAGAGTAATCCAGACTAAAACTAGGACTATAATTAATATAAAGGATAAAATACATTACTTCACCCATCTTCTCCCATAAGGTAGTATGGTTTTGTTATAAAATCAAGGGTTTTGGTAAAATGAGAAGGAGAGTAAAGGTGGAGTAAGAATTCTCCTCAAACTAAAGAGTCCTATATGTGTTGGACTAGACTGAGTTTTTGCATTTTTTATTTTTTTTTTACTGTAAGCTCCTAAGAAAAATGATATCTATAACTCAGTCTATTCCTAAAACATAAGGTAGTTGCCATGCTTCCCTGATCAGGAGTTTTCTGAAGGATACAAAAAACTTTCATTGCAATTTTGCCTTTATCAGGATGGGCTGCAGGTATGAGCTGTGGGGTTTAGAGATGGGATTGTATTTGCACCACTGTGTAATACCCACAAGCAGTGAATAAACTCAACGTGATATGCTAGTTTTGACTAATTCTAATTGATTGCATTTATTAAACAATTTGTGATGCAGTTTTTCCTTCATATTCTTTCTACTTCACCAAAGACATCTTCTAGCACCACTTTCAGGATCTATTCCTTCACATTCCTTTGAGAACTTCAAATGATTGGACAAAAAAAAAATCATAATTTTTAAGGTAAAGTGTATCCATATAAGCAATTACTTATTTTTTTATATTTTTAAGCCAATGATCCTTTTCTAGCAATCTTTTGAACCTCTTGTAAGTGGAAGGGATAATATTTATTTGAGCTGTGATGCACTTTCTAATATTTGCTACATAAATTTGTCTCATCACATTGTTTATGCTTCTTAACTTTATTCTTCCATTCTATATCAGATATGCTATCCCTCCCACACACAACTGCCTCTGATGGTAGTTTGTTTTTCAATTTCTTTAAACCCATCTTGACATTTACTCAATCCACTTACACTTATCATTTGAAGACATGTACATTTTTCTAACTGTACATTAACTGGAAGTTTTTAATTTCTGTTCTGACATGAATATATATAATTTATTTAAACTCATCTACTAGTCCCTGAGTTCTTTACTAATTTGGTTTTCTTACACAGTGTGTAGGGGGAACTGAATAAACGCTGAAAGTTTGGGATGAAATCAGATATGATAAATGAAGGAAGGTAAAGTACAATTTTATGCTTTGTGCAAATCAGATAAAAGTCAAATATTATTTATTGTCTAATTTCCCCTTTTATACATCATGCCAGGAAGGAATGTTGTGCTGTGTCAACAAATCTACAGATTAATTTATTCCTGAAACTAGATGTGACCCTGGTTATTTCAAGGTAGCTTAAATGTGCTTTTTTTTGCCTAATGATAACTAATCTCTAGAGGCTCAGCTTCAGCTAATCAGTCTTAGCCTGATCAAACTCCCCCTAACTTCCCAATCATATTTTCTGAGAATAGCATTCATTTTTCATTTAGGGCAAACATAGGAAAAAGGATTTTGATTATAGAATCTCTGGTATGGGCAGAATCCCTCCCACAGTCATCTCTAAAAGCCCTGTTTATGGCATAAGACATTTTCTTTCAACACCAGTTTCAAGACTAGAAAGCATGCAGTACCCCTTGAGTACATTATTGAGAATATATTTGAATGAGGTAGCTTTCACTTTTATGAAATCACCACACAGAAGAAGCACTGTCAACATGATTCTCAGGTTTACTTAAAATTTCCATAAACTGATGTTCTACAGTGTTCTAATGTTCTAGTTCTAATGTTCTAAATTCTAATTGTTCTAATAATTCTAATTATTAGTTCTATAATTTCTAATTATATAATTCTATATTAAATAATTTTATATAATTTTTATATGAATTTTATATTTTATTTTTATTTATATATATTTATATATTATATATTATTTATATTATATTATATTTTATATATTATATATATTTATATACATTTATATATATTTTATTTTATATATTTATTTTATATAAATTTTATATATGTTTTATATAAAATATTTATATAATTTTATATAAAATATAAAATATTTTATATAAATATTTATTGTATAATTAATAAAAATATATATTCCATATTATATAATTCTATAAGTTCTAATTATTAGTTCTATATGTTCTAATAATTCTAATTCTAAATTCTAATGTTCTAGTTCTAATGTTCTAGTAATGTTCTAAATACAGTCTAATGTTCTACATTCTAACAACAACTTTATGAACCATCTACTGTCAACTCTGTCAATAACTGCAGTCTACCAGCAGTAGTTCAACTTATAATGCATTGTTTGTTCTAGTCTACTGAATATTGATACAATTATGAAGCGTTGAAGAAACAGAAAAAAAATCTCTGTTGAGCAAAAAGAGTTTTGAAGTTTTCTAATTTTAACAACTTGTATTAATTTGACCACTGTGAAAAAAATTCTTTTAGAGGTAACACATCACCTTGATAGCTGAATGTTTTATAGGCACAGTTATGCCCCAAACCTTCCCTCAGACTATAAATCACTTATATCTATAGAAGAATTCTATCTGGACTAAGCAGTCTGCCACATGCCATGTTGCTCACAAAATGTGTCAGAGTGTAGGATGGCTATAGAAGAGATGTGTAACAATGCTTTCTACTATCTAGTTTCAAGTGGCATTATACTGGACTCATCAGGGCTGTGAAACACTGCTATGTCCATACAGTGTAATTTAAAATCACAAGTATTAAGATTTCTGTGATGAGGTAACATCACAAGATCACACACAAGTTGAGTCAAAGAGCACCACCTACAAAGTACCAACATGCTAACATCTTTTTCAAAACAAGAAATCTTTCTCTCTTTTTTTGTGTTTTTTTGTTATTATTATTATTATTATTCTTTTCCACAAAAGAATGTTTGAAGCTAAATCCTGAAAAGCAAACATTTCTGAAAATATTCCATTACCTTCATCAGGAAAACAAGGATAACCGAGACTTCAGTTTCTTCTTTGTCTCTGTAGTAACACCTTACATTTTATGGCTATGCCATGTGAAAGAACTGCCTCATGCCAGTCTAATAGCAGAGTTTCAAAGGAGCTTTCCTATATCCCTGTCATGGTATAAGCCTCACCCAGGCTAATAACTCACAAAGTTTTACTCACTCACTCACTCCCCACTTTTTCTTTCCCCTAGTCCCAGGGGGATGGGGAGGAGAATCAAAAAAAAAATGCAACTCGCACAGGTTGAGATAAGAACAGTTTAGTAACTAAAGTATAACACAAATCACTACTGCTACCACCAGTAATAATTCAAGAGAAATACAAGGAAAAAGAATACAACTGCTCACCAAGCCTGACCCAGCCAGTGCACCCCCCAGCTGCGAAACCCCCAGTACCAAAAGCCTGGCCATGCCGTGCACCCCCAGTCCACCACCACACCCTTCCGGGTCTCTGCTCTCTGTTTTCACATCCTGGGCATGACGTGCTGTGGCATGGAATAACCTCTTTGGTCAGTTTGGGTCAGGTGTCCTGTCTCTGCTTCCTCCCGGCTCCCCCTCCTCCCTGGCATAGCATGAGACTCAGAAAGTCCTTGGCCAGACAAAACACTACCAAGCAGTAACTGAAAACACTGGTGTTATCAGCGCTGTTTGCAGGCCCAAAATCAAAACCACAGCATTGCACCAGCTACTAAGAAGGAGAAAAAATGACTGCTGCTGCTGAACCCATGACAATCCCAAATTTCACTGACTTTCTAAAAGCTACTTAAAGTTTATGTGCTTTGGACGCTGGTTGAAGTGTTTGCTGTGAGGCATAAGATCTCTTAACAGTCCTACCTTATAACCCTTCAAAATTCTTTGCAAGCCTCACGAGAGTTCTCTAGATTGATTCTTTGGCCCCAACCTATCCTGAATGAAATAGCTCCTCTGTGCTGTTGTCTGTGCATGTACAGGAAAAAAAACTCAGCACAACAGTCTTTTTTTTAAAGAATATTTTTTTCTCTCTTTCACTGGCTGTGGATGAAAGGTCTCACAGTAGGAATAGGGCCATATTTCTGCTTTAAGGTAAATACTTTTCAAGTACTCAAGGCAAGGACACAGATCAGATTTATAGAAGTCTGCTTGGAGGCCACAGATGTAAGCCATTTCACTGTCTTTAGAATATATCTATGACAGGGAGTAATTGAGACAACCTGAAGAACTATTTTTTTTAACTTACTTTAATTATATGAAAAGTTATTAAAAAATACATCTATATGAAGTTATGGACACTAAGCAGAGAAGAAATTACAGTGCTTGCAAAAAAAAATTAGACCAGCAATTCAGTATATGCAAAAGAAAAGGAGAATAAACCCCAAAATAAATAAAATATAAAAGACATAAAACCAAAATAAAACAACAAATGAAATACTTAAAGAATGCTTTGGCATGGATGGTGGTCAGCAAAAGACATGGCAACATCAAAGAACAAGTAACCTGTCCCTCCATGTGCAAGGTAAGTTATTCAGTCAAAGGCATGTGATCAAGACAGTACTGCTGCACAGACTAAACAGAAGCAGAAAATAAAACAACAAAAGTTTTCCAAGAGAAAGACAAAAATTTTACAGGTAATGGAGATTGGTGCTGGTGAGATTCGCTTCAGCCATTATGGAAGAAGTACTCTTCTCTGCTAGATAGAATTATACAATTTCTTATGGATGGGAACACTAAGGTGTTGGAAGTTATTTTAACTATTGATGCCTCAAAAAAAAAAAAAAAAAAGAAATGAGCATTATGGAAGTCTATTCTGCAATATTGATTTTGAATCCTGAGAGAAGATATCTAATCAACTTAATCAGGTGAAAGATAACAATGGAAATTCAAATACATAGTGGATGATATAGCCATTACTATAAATGGAAATTCTATAGAGTACTGGTCTCTCTGTACCAGCAGAAGGTGGATTTAGAGGAGCGTCTACATCTCAGTAGAGAGGGGCCACTTAAATTGAAACAATAACTGTAAGACGTTGGCTTATTTTCATTAAAGCTGCTAATTTTTGAACAAGTGAAGTAATGTTCTCATCAACATCTGCCTTTTCTTCAAGATTTCCTGGAGAATTGAAGAGCAGACAAGTCATTTTTAATATGAACACCTAGCTGATAATTGACCTTGTATGTCTACAAAAAAGAAGGAAGGGAAAATTCTTATTTTAAAACAAATTAAATCTGACTTAAAAAGTAATAAACTGGTAACTTATTAGATATTGAGGATAAATTTATGATGTCCGTAATATAAGTGTAATTTATATAAAAAAAAAAAAAAAAAGAACAACTGCATAGCGTTGCCGCAGTTCACATTTAATAGTAAAAATGTTAAATCACAATAAAATGAAATATTGGTCACCTAGGTATTTTTTTCTCTACTACGCTGTGCTTAGAAACAATTCCATCTATAGCTCATGTACATAGAAAGCTCAAAAAAGAAGACTCTAAATCCTCTTTCAAAAGTCTGCCCAAATGCTGTTTCTTTTAATCCTTAAAGTAAACAGGAATCACAGGTTTCCTATTTATGATTGATCTGAAATTCTGAAGATGTGTACTGTGAACATGGCTAATTATTTTAGATTGGCTGTCATTTGAAGACTTTAGAAGGATAATGAAGGACTTGTGAAAATGTAAGTTTCTTCACTAATTTAAGGAGAACAATCTCTTAAAAAAAGATGAGATTTCACTTCATGCCAAGCACTGCCTGTTATTACAGTTCACCAACAAAAAGAGGAGGCTTTATTCATTCAAGATTTGATTATACCAGTAGCGCAGCAGGAAATCCAATTTGGTATCTCTATCGTCACAGCTTTCTGAATGATACCCTAATATATAGTAACTTCTAACACAGAGGTTGCTTGATTAATATATAGAGGTTATACACTTCTTCTCCACTGTTTATTTCACAGTCCAGTGTACAAAATTTGCTGTCTGCGTGGGTACACACAGCAATGTCCATGTAGTCCACAAATGACAGTCCTATACTTTCACTCAGCCTGTAAGTGCGGAGCTGAAGGGGTGATGGACCATTACAATGAAAGGAAGAAACCAAGTCATGCTGGCTGGTGCTGGTTGTGGAGGGACTATGCTCTGCCCTACATGGGGCAGATGGCTACTTCCCCATGTCTCCATCTATCCTCAGGCTCTGCAAGAAAAAGCTGCATTTGACCCTGCTCTGTTTACTAAGGCAGACTCCTGTGATTGTATAGCGGGTTACTGAGATTTTTACAAAAATCAATATAAACTCAAAAAAAAAAAAAAAAAAAAAAAAAAGAAGAAAAGAAAAAAAGAAAAAATGGACTGGTCAGGGACATTTTTCTTGGTGCCAGCTCTTCCCAGAGGCTACATTTTTCAGGAAGGATATGGTGTTATCTCCAGGGTTGACAAGGCCAGATAATGTGTCACTTATTAGGAGGAAAAGGATTAATAGACATCTGCCAAAAATATCATGTTCAATACGCTGGTTATTCAGGGATGAAGATGATTGGATTTGGAAGGAAATTGTTAAGGTATCTGAAAAGTTAATTTGAAATAGGAGGAGGTACCAGGCACTGGATCTTATCTGAAGGTTTATTTAAAGCAAGAGTCCAAAGCATTTGTCAGTTCTACAGATGCTGTAATGTGTGATTAATCAGAATTGGAAGCGGACAGAGACCCCAGAGCTGAGTACCGAGTTTAATTATACTGTCTGGAGTAACAAAAGTGGATTCTACCTCCTATGCCTTTCAACACTTCTGCACAAGAGGCAGGCAGTTGTGTGAGTAACTGAAATATGAATAGGAATCAGCAATAAGGGAGAAAGGATGGCTGATTATATGCCACTAGTACATGAAAACAATTAAGAAAGGTGTCTTGATATGCACTGTACAATCTATTGCCAGAGAGTTCCCACAAGAGCTGAGCTAATAAATTCGTACCCTAATTAAGCACATCCCTTTTATCTTGCTTTTCATCCCTTGTGGTCAATAACAAACATAATATTTAGATCCAATAGCTTATACATTCTAGTCCTTTCAATTTCTAAACCTTCATTTATGCACAGGCTTTCTTCATATGCAATGCTATATTAGCACTGAATTCAGCTAGAGATAGTGATTCAGCAATTTTACTAGAAATACATTGTAAATTCTATATATTACCTTTTTTTAAAAAAAAAAATATATTATTTTCTGAGTCAGGATATCCCCTGCTTTCTTTAGCACCTTTAGCACTTTCTTTTACCTTGCCACCTCTACTTCTATTTTTTTTTTCCGACTATGCTACTTTACAGAATTCCTGTCCCTTCTTTCTTACTCACCCTGAATGGGTTTATTATTATTATATTATTTATTTATTGGCTTATCTCAAAAATGCATCATTTTCATCCCCTCTCTTTCAGTATAGAACACATTCTGTAATCTTTTAAAGATTTTTGTCATGTTTTAGATTTTCTCTAGTCCATGTCCTTTCTTCACTGCTGAGTTCACATGGAAATTTAGCACTGTAGTTTGTGCTTAGGAAAGATGATGTAAACAGACCTTGATGTTGCCTGTTTATAAAAATTACAAAAAAATAAAAATCCCAGAGAAAATGTTAAAATTAATTTTATCAATGAATCCATTGTAATCTCTCAACTATGCACTCAAGTATCGATATAACTCATCACAAAGTTGCTTTTCACATAATCTCCCCAAATCCCTTTAATCAGTTCTGATACCGTTAAACTGTTCTCATTTTTCTGACACCTCCTAGTTCCTTCTGCCATTTGGATCTGTTGCCTCCCATGTCTGCATTCCATTTTAATCTGCCCTGAATTGACAGAGTGATAACTTTCTATATGAACTGCTTAGTTTATTTATGAAGGGAGGAAATAATATGGACTCATTACAAATTGTTAGGGCTCAGACTATTTCTCTGCAAAGTCTCCTGTCTGTGTTTATATTTCCTCAAGTAGCTCTAGGATAGCCTGTGGAACACCTGAAAGATCCATTTCAGAGCTTGTACAATACAGGCAAGTTAGGAAATGGCATCTCATGTAGCATAAAGCAGTAATTTTTTGTCTCGTTATTGACCTCACAGTCAACCTTACTTATTGCCAGCACAGTAAATTCTAAATGGAGTTACTAGCAAAAAGAGGTCCCAGCATGGCACAAAAACTAATATCCAGTGAAAACTAACATAGCTGACAGGTGAAACAGAAGATCCTCAGGTGAGCAGATGAATAGGAAAATCATAAGCAGATAAAAGGATCAAGTGCTGTTAAAAAGACATTGTTCTGTCTTATAAAGTAGATATTCAAAATAACAGGTTTGCTCTTGATGTCTACAGGTCAGAATTTGAAAGTTGTAGTCTGGTGTAGTAGGATCTTAATCTAATAATCACAGTGAAAACACAGAGGTTGTTCAATGAATGCAACTTTCAGTATGAGTGAGGATACCCGCATCTGTCTCCAATTCTTTTCATTCACTGATTTACCTTATTTAAACATGGAATAATTTCAGTGAAAGATAGAAATACTGAACTTTGCAACTATCAAAAATGGAAATTCATATTCAAAACTGTGAATAAAGAAAAATATATTTTTCTCTTTAGTAATTTGGGCCAATCTCACATTAGAAAGTAACCAAAATTAAAGCAACACAGAGACACTCCAGCAATGCTCTGAAAATATTTTTCCTTCAGTATCCAAGGAGATTATGAGTTAGATGGTGCAGAAAGCTGTGAGGTTCTTGTTGTTGTGTTTTATATTTTAAATAGCAGATTAAGTATACAGTGACTTTTATGAATTAAGGTGTGGTGGGATGCTGTGACCCAAAATATCATTCAAAAAGAACGAAACTGTACTTCCAGTCTGATTTACGTTGTTCGAGAGAAGACAACTGCCTCATATCTGCTTTTATAGGAAACACTTGATATACTTGATGAATTTTACTGAAGCTTAAATTCCAAGTTTGGACAATGGCACATTGTTCCTGTTCTATTACTTGCAGGGTAGCTGTAATATGTTATAGCAGAATAGCATTCCTCTGGTGTCCATTCACCTAAATCATTTTGGTTCTTATCCGTTATGCACTTAGAAAAATGAAACAAGCACCTTTTCTCTCCACAGTCTGTAAATTATGAAACATTGTGCAGCCAGCCAATGTGAATGATTAACTGAGATCAAGAGATATTTCTCAAAATTGAGCTCATTCTTCTCAGTCAGAAAAACAAGTTGGTATACCAGATCAGAAAATCATGTCAAATGTGAGTATTCTTATTCTGATCCCTGGTAAGAGGTATTGTAATTTCTCATGTAACAACTTCCCACTGAGTGATTATAAAAATAAAATTATTTTAAGGATAATTTTGTCTATAAATAAGACACATCCTTTATACAGAATTGTGTTCTTTTTATTTAGCATTTATAATGTGGATGAAAACCTATAATAAGAAGCTTTTATAACAAAAGTACAAAATTTTGTCAATTTGAATCTTGTGGCAAACTTGATCATTGATCTTATTAATATCTAGCTTAATCAAACTTATTTATTATCCTAGATTTGAAAATAGTGATGTATAACTCAAAAACATTAACAGCTTCAACCAGTTTCCACTTTACTTTTTATGCTCTGCAGACCTGGACAACAATATAATTTTCACAATATTCTCCCCTAAATCCAATGTTAGATATAATCTGCTTGTGAATGTATCATTTCCTACACTAGAACAGAGAATTTGATTTCAAATTATTGTCCACTATGCTCTGAGCCACTGTTTTGGACAGCAATTACTAATAACTTATATTGCGTTTATGTCAATTTCTTTTCTTAGGATTTTTTTAAATCTAGTCTGCTGCATCCTCTGTAAACATAAGCTTCATCTTCTGAATATTTGCAGTCAATCTTAATTTTATTAATACAGTTTGTGTCACTGAATTCCATAAAAATGCTCAGATACTAAAAAGTCACTTTTTTTTGATTGAAGACCTTGCAAAATGAGCTTACAGGATTTCAGTGATCACTGCATGACATGATTTTGTGCAGCCCTTGACAATTAGTTCTCTTGATCCCTGATTAGGCTCTGTAATCCCACTGGGAAACAATTTCTGTATATTAAAAAAAAAAAAATTCTCACACAGAATTCAGTGTTTACAGTACCACATAACCTATCCTTGACATGAAGGTAAATGTATTTAATGCAAATCTGTATATGGAGACTTCTTATCAATATAGTTCCATTTTGCTTTTCAGCTGAGCTGTAATTCATCACTTGTACAAAAAACCTCTGAAAGGGTGATGTCTTAAAAAAATATAAACTTTTTAAGTCCAATTTAGGTGTCCTCAAATTTTGGTATTATGTTTAAGTAAAATTATTCTCAGGTTAGAAAATGTTTAAGTAAAGCTTTTCTTGAATCCTCATCTTTGTCATTGCCAGCAATTTATTATTTTATTTATTTTATTTTATTTTTAGTTCAGTTTAGTTTAGTTATTTTATTTTCCAAAAACTCCATGAATTTGCATAAACTAAGCTTTCAAGGGTGATGTAGGTGTTGTCTTTGAATTGATCTCAATGGTGAATTGTGAATGTTTTTTTCCTTTTTTAAGGGATTTAATCTCTGACTTTCTTGCCTGTTCACAGCTTTGAAGGGCCATAACAAACTAAGTTATGATTGCTAACCATTGCAAAAACCACACTTCTTCATCAAGCAGTAGTTGGCACTTTTTTCCCATCAGCCTTTGAAAGACGAAGGGCAAGAAACAGGAAAAAAGTGCAATAGAAAACTACAAGATATATACCTAGAATGAATTAGAGCAAATTGTATAAATTATGAGGAACAGATCGGGCAAAGCCATAAGTATTTTATGCCTGATCTCCCTTGGGCAATAAAAATGAGTGGCACATTACATGGCTCATCATGCTTTATTATATTTACACCTTTTAAATTGTTTCCTTGTTTGGAGTAAGTTTCAACAGCACTGCAAAGATTGTTTGAAGGAAAAATAACCCTTTTACTAATTGCTTTCCTATTCATAACACATCATTGTCAAATATGTCCATATAACTGATCATACATGAGACAGTTGGCTAAGCACAGGTGTTCTAAGAACATGTTTTGGTCATGTTACCACATCACTTACAAGCTATTTCTCTGTACGTTTTTTTTTCATCTGTGCATATCACTGTATTGCTCAAAAGTAGTTGGGTTTTTTGGGGGGGTTAATTTCTTGGGTTTTTTTGTTGTTTGTTTGTTTGTTTTAACTAAAATCCCCACACTATAAACCTGAGGAAAATAAATAAATAAATAAAGTCTTTTATTTTCTTATTTAGGATGACCTTACAAAAAATAAGTTGTTTCCTGAGGAAAATTATTATTTTGAGATTCTTTAATCTTAGGAGTATCCATTTATCTCTCATTTGAAACAGCCATGCTGTAGTATTTTTGTTTAAAATAACCCACACACATTACACAGTGGCTCTGCTCAGAAAGATGGCTTTATGGCCCATAGACATTTAGTAGTTCAACTGCAACTGATATATCTGATGAATAGGGCTTTTAACTGCATCATGATTTTTTGAAAGATCATAAGTGGAAAGAAGCTAATTGAATTGGCTTTTGAATTGGCAGGGGGGTTGCTGATATTTGACAGACAATGAAAACCAATTTAAATCACCTTTAACAGGAGAATTTCTTTGGCTCTGGGATTATCACCATGAATTCACATACTATTCCCTGGGTGCTAGCGGAAACCACACTTTTAATTGCCAGTATTACACGTATGTGAATCATACTGTCAGCAGGATGTGCAGCAACCACACAGGACCTGTATAGCGCTGCAAAGTCAAGCTGTTAAATTGGGAATATCTTTGCTCCAGTCTAGAACAAATAGCTAAACTTTGGCAAAGGAAAATTCTCTCGTCATTCATCTTAACTGAAAAAAACTATTTTTCAGGTGCACTGCATAAAATTTGGTGCTCAGTAGGGCAATCAGCCCTTTAAATTTCTTTTTCTAAAATTCATTAATTTCTTGTCCAGAAAATGTGAACTTTCAAGTGAATTTCTTATTCTTCATATTGGATAAGAATACAACTTTATCAAAAGCTCAGCTTGAAGCAGTCAATTCTACTAGCAAGTCTGGCAGAAGATAAGAGCTTAAAACCAAGATCAACTAAGTTTCTATGGCATCCATCTTTCTTTCTGGAGTTTTATTATGTTCTCATCATCTATGTGCATTTCATAAGTAAACACAAGAGATTTATTTCTTTCTTTCAGTTCATTCCTAAGATTGATCTGCTGCCCTTTTCTTTCTGCAACAGCTGCTTTTTAAAAAACTAATCTTTATCATTCTCTGTGGTAATTCCATTCACTTCCATTTGTCATAGTTTAAGTCCAGTCAACCACGAAGTTTTCTCACTCACTCACTCCCCACTCTTTCTTCCCCCAGTCCCAGGGGGATGGGAAGGAGAATCAAAAGAATGAAACTCCCACAGGTTGAGATAAGAATGGTTTAGTAACTAAAGTATAACACAAATCACTACTGCTACCACCAGTAATAATGACAAGAGAAGTACAAAGAAAGAGAATACAACTGCTCACCAAGCCAGACCCAGCCAGGGCACCCCCAGCTACAAACCCCCCAATGCCCCACCACACCCTTCCGGGTCTCTGTCCTCCGTTTTCACATCCTGGACATGACGTGCTGTGGCATGGAATAACCTCTTTGGTCAGTTTGGGTCAGGTGCCCTGTCTCTGCTTCCTCCTGGCTTCTGCTCCTGGCTTCCTCCCCTCCCTGGCAGCGCATGAGACTCAGAAAGTCCTCGGCCAGACCAAAACATTACCAAGCAGTAACTGAAAACACTGGTGTTATCAGCGCTGTTCCAAGGCCCAAAATCAAAACCACAGCGCTGCACCAGCTACCAAGAAAGAGAAAAAATGACTGCTGCTGCTGAACCCATGACAGTATCCACCCCTTATTCCATACCATTCACATCATGCTCAGATCCCACATTTTCAGTATACCATCACATGTATATATACAACCACACACACACACAGAGGGAGAGAGATCATCCCTCAGTGCATGGACCAATCCCTATAAAGCTGCTGAGTCCATCCAGTCCATGATGTTGGGCTCCATCTTTTGTAAGAACCTTTTAGAGCAGGGAGGCTGTGTGCAGTGTTCACACTCGTGAATAACCTGGGCAATAATGTCCATTGCTAAGTCCGCCCCTCGATCATGAGTCCACCTGTATGCTGCATCTCTGCCCTGATGGCCTGAAGTGTCATGGGCCCACCAGGCTCAAAATGATTCACCCTCCCCTCCAGCAGTTGCTGCAGCTTGTCGCTGGGGACTCCATACAGCTGCCTTCCATCTCTGATGCTTCCAAGGCACTGGGGGGGGTTGCCCAGTGGACTAGATAATAGCCCATACTGACCCATACACCCTGCCACTCATGACTGTCCAGCCTCGGAGAAAATCTCTTGGGCATCCGACATCGTAGCCTAACCCCAGACAAGGCCCACACCCCACTCTGCTTAACTCTCGGGACCAGACAAAATGGTTGTGGGTAAAACCCACTCTGAATGCATGCCAACATGGTGATCCCCATCAGAATCAGCAGGCAGGTCTCAAGGGTGCTTAAAGGCCATTCAAACCCTTCAGAGCTCTCAAATGAGGCTGTTGTACTTGTCACTGTGGCTGGTGTAGCTGCTGTGCTTGCTAGCTCTCTCAGCACCAGCTGCTCTTTGTCCGAGTCCAGATCTTCCCCCTCTGCCTTGCTGGGAAGTGCTGCATGGTCTCCTGCATCCTCCTGGGGCTTGGGCTCGCAGGGATCTGCGGACGGCTGCTGGGGAATGCTCTCGGTTGCTGCGGGACTAGGCTCGGTGGCTGCCTGCTCCCTCTGCTTGGTAGTTGCAGGGCTCTGCTTGGCCTCGGGGCTCAGCTTCTCCTCCTGCTGCTTGGCGGCTGCCAGGCTTGGCTCAGCGTGGGGAGCTCAGATCCTCTACCTCCCCCTTCCTGGCCTCTTGGTCCCCCGGGCCTTTCTCCAGGGCCATTTCTGTCACCGGCAGCTCCTGCGACTGCCCCCCCTCGACTCCACACAGCCTCATAAAGACGGAGGCAAGGACCAGGGCCAGGATGCTGAAGAGCAGCTGGGAGGCCAGGTACAAATCCACATCTACGTCTGCCCACCCCACTTCTGGTCCTCTCCCGTATTACAAGCCATTCCAATAAAGTACAATGAAACAAGAACCTTGACCCAAAACCCATATCCAAAAAATGCTAAGGTAACAATTACCAGCTGTATGTGAGGTACAACAGACTGAAACCATGAACTCAAGAGAATAGAGAGCCAATAAATCAGCACTGTGACAAGTGGCTATTAATCCTGCCATTATCTCAACCCTTTGTGCCCCACGTTAGGCGCCAAAAAAGAACTGTCATGGTTTAAGCCCCTCACCCATAAAGTTTCCTCTCACTCACTCCCCACTCTTTCTTCCCCCAGTCCCTGGGGGATGGGGAGAAGAATCAGAAGAATGCAACTCCCACAGGTTGAGATAAGAACCGTTTAGTAACTAAGGTATAATGCAAATCACTGCTGCTACCACCAGTAATAATACAAGAGAAATACAAAGAAAGAGAATACAGCTGCTCACCAAGCCCAAACCAGGGAGGGCATCCCACAGCAGCGAACCCCCGAAGCCCCACCATACCCTTCCGGGTCTCTGCTCTCCTTTTTCACATCCTGGACATGACGTGCTGTGGCATGGAATAACCTCTTTGGTCAGTTTGGGTCAGGTGTCCTGCCTCCACTTCCTCCTGGCTTCCCCTCCTCCCTGGCATAGCATGAGACTCAGAAAGTCCTTGGCCAGACCAAAACACTACCAAGCAGTAACTGAAAACACTGGTGTTATCAGCGCTGTTTGCAGGCCCAAAATCAAAAACACAGTGCTGCACCAGCTACCAAGAAGGAGAAGAATGACTGCTACTGCTGAACTCATGACACATTGCATTTGTATTGTCCTTTGTCATACTTCAGAAAATGTATTGATGCACAATGGCACCTGCTAAGTCTCCTGTACATAAAACTGGTGAGCAGCCACATAGGGTACTCTCACTCAAACGCAAGTTTTACATACACGTTGAAATATTTAAGATAGAGTTCTCTTTCAAAAAAGCTACTACTATACATTTTCAAATAGATTTTTAAATTCTTTACTGTAAGGGTGGTGAGGCCCTGGAATGGGTTTCCCAGGAAGTTGTGAATGCTCCATCGCTGGCGGTGTTCAAGGTCAGTTTGGACAGAGCCTTCGGTGGCATGATTTAGCAGGATGTGTGTCTGCCCCTGGCAGCGGAGTTGGAACTAGATGATCTTAAGGTCTTTTCCAACCCTAACTATTCTATGATTTTAATATACAACATTGGATCCTCAAATGTCGTGGTTTAAGCCATAAATTTCACTTCTCCCTCTCTTCCCCCCCCCCCCCCCCCACCACTCCGATGGGGCAGGAAATGGGGAGAAGAACCAAAAGAATGTAACTCCCACGGGTTATAATACAAGCCACTACTGCTACCACCAATAATAATAATAATGACAAGGCAAATACAAGGGAAAAGGATACAACCGCTCACCCCCCGACAGAGCCGAGAGAGAGAGAGAGAGAGAGAGACTTCCGGGTTCCTGTCCCCAGTATTTTACATCCTGGGCATGATGTACTGTGGCATGGAATAGCTCTTTGGTCAGTTTGTGTCAGGCGCCCTGTCTCTGCTTCCTCCCGGCTCCCCCTCCTCCCCGGCATAGCATGAGACTCAGGAAGTCCTTGGCCAGACCACAACATTGCCAAGCAGTAACTGAAAACACTGGTGTTTTCTGCGCTGCTCCTGGGCACAAAATTAAAAACACAGTGCTGCACCAGCTACCCAGAGGGAGAAAAATGACTGCTACTGCTGAACCCATGACAGTGGGCAACTGTGGGAGCCCTTTTATATTCTACACTTCTAATATTTTTTTTTTTGTATAGCCCATACAACATAGGTTATTGTTAAACTCTTCTCTTCTGGTCTCTTTTTTGTTGACATTGTCTTTCATTTAGAATTCCTCAATCTCCAAAATCATAGAAATGGAAGTTCCATCCTGTTTGTAAGTGTGCATTTTTTTTCAGTTTTTTAGCTGATACATTTTTCCAAAAGAATGCATTTGGGTTTGTGCCTTCCCTTATTGTCCCTATAAAGACACTGCCAGGAAAATAACTCTTTCATCTTTAAAAAACATTGATTTTTGAGATACATTATTCCAGTGTAAGAATGAAACATTGCAAAAAATAACCACGCTTCATGACAAAAAATTTAAAGAGGATAAGATAAAAGTAGCTTACAACTCATTTCCAAAATTACAACCCCAGGTATGAATCTGAGAAATTTGAGCATGTATTACCTACATACCAAATTCTTAAACTCCTTGCTGAGCTGCAGATTATCTCTGTTTACTTCCTTTTTCACCTTTAAAAACAAACAAACAAACCCTCTGATACAGGGCATTTGTTCCAACAAATTTCTAAAGGCCAAGTCCCAGATCAAGTGATTCAGTAGGAAGACTTCAGGTGACATTAGGGGGATTTGGCTGAGGTTCTTAGGTGTCATGGGTTCAGCAGTAGCAGTCATTTTTCTCCTTCTTGGTAGCTGGTGCAGTGCTGTGTTTTTGATTTTGGGCCTGCAAACAGCGCTGATAACACCAGTGTTTTCAGTTACTGCTTGGTAGTGTTTTAGTCTGGCCAAGGACTTTCTGAGTCTCATGCTATGCCAGGGAGGAGGGGAAGCCAGGAGGAAGCAGAGAGGACACCTGACCCAAACTGACCAAAGAGGTTATTCCATGCCACAGCACATCATGCCCAGGATGTGAAAATGGGGGCAGAGACCTGGAAGGGTGGGGATCGCTGCTGTGGGATGCCCTGGCTGGGTCTGGCTTGGTGAGCAGTTGTATTCTCTTTCTTTGTATTTCTCTTGTATTATTACTGATGGTAGCAGCAGTGATTTGCATTATACCTTAGTTACTAAACTGTTCTTATCTCAACCTGTGGGAGTTGCATTCTTCTGATTCTCCTCCCCATGCCCCAGGGACTGGGGGAAGAAAGAGTGGGGAGTGAGTGACTGAGAAAACTTCGTGGTTGACTGGGCTTAAACCATGACGTTAGGATAGAAGACAGTCCACTGGTATATATTTTCTAACTCACTTGGTATAACTCAGTTTTGATCCTGACTGAGAAGTAGTCTGACCTCCCTCTCCAAGTGAGACTATCACTAACAAAACTTCAAGTTAGCCATGACTTTTTCTAGCTGGACTTACAAAAATTTTGGGGATGTACATTTTAGTTTCCCTGGCTATCTTGGGACAGGGCTGCATTACTCTTCTGCTGAAGGTAATCCAGCTCGTAGCCAGCCAACCGCAGCCTTATGCATGGATGTGATAACCAAGTACCATAATAATACAAAGAGTTTAATTCATACTTAAATAATAAAGAAGTAATTTTAGAGAAGATGAAGGCCGGATTTCCCTTCACACAGCTGTGTCACTAACTTTCTGTCACTATGAATTGAGTTTTATAAGTAAACATACAGTGTGACCTTGAAGGATTGAAACTTCCTCTTAAGGCTTTCTGTCATGGAAAGTGTCTAGCATATATAGTATGCACTAAGTTATCGCAGGAAATCAAGGCTTCTTCACTCTTATTTGGGATAAATTTGTTTAAGACTCATTCTTTCAAAAGAGTAGGCAGACAATGGTTTGATTTATTTGTTTCCACAGAACTACCATAACTGTAACAGAGACAGAATAGCATACCGTGGTTTAATATTAAACCCATTTTTGGAAAAAAAACCCAAACTCCTCAATATAGGTGGTAGGCATATGAGACTTACTAGGTTTTGTGACTCAAAAATGCTGCTCAAGGAGGAAGGTAACAATTGTCAAAGTAAGAAAATATGTAAACATATAAAAATTTACAGAAGAGGGAAAAGTACGCTAATGAGGAAATTGCAATCAGTCTTCTCATCATCAACTAGAAATAATTAGCTCAGCATGTTACCATTCAGCTGTTGATTAAAGTATTTGCTTAATATATTTGAAATAATGATGCCCATTCATGAGGCACTGCCAGCACTTCTATTAGGAACTATGTTCCTCTGGGTTTTGTACCTTTAAAATTTGTTCAGGGGTGCATACAACATTTCATTAGTTTGCATTATACTACTTTTAGTCAGATTTGATGAAAGTCATGTATGTATGTACTGTGGTATGCTGAAAAACCCAAAGCTCTTTTCTTGCATTCTTTGCATATTCTTAGTCCCCAGTGAAGCAAAAAGAAATTACAGAAGCACTAAACAATGCAAGTGTGATCAGAAAAGACACCAGGAATGTATATATGTACAGTATATAAGGTATCTAAGGTCCTCTATATGCAATTATCATTTATGACTTAACGATTATGAATTAATTTTCTATTGTGCTTGAAGATGTTAGGATTTTATAAAATCTAAATGATAGTATTGGCACTAACTGATTGCACAGAAATATAATTAACGTCTGTATGCAAAGTTGCATTCTTCATGAGGAGACTTAAAATCAGCTAGAACTTTATTTCCTAGTGCTGACAATAGTTAATATTGCATTTTATGCTGCAAAAACTATTAAGATCTTCCTTCTTTTTTTTTTTTTTTTTTTTCCAGAATGGCTTGACAGTATTTAATTTATTTTGTGGTTGTCAGCAAGGAAAACAAACAAACAAACAAAAAGAACTAAGGCTTATCTTTAAGCTAAGGCTTATCAATAACTTATAGTTTTGATATTATCAGTAACAGTGTTTAACAGGAACGCATGTTCAGAAATCTGAATTCAGCCTTAGTGTCATATATTTATTATCTTACACTTTAGGAAATATATACAATGATGATATTGCAGTCTTATTCTGGCTGCATTGCAACAGATGCAGGCATTTTAGTTGCTTCTTGTATAGAAGAATTACAGGCAGACTGCATCTGTACAGCTTCTGGACTATGGGCTGTAACAGCTGTATTTCATATGGGGCATACATCAAATGGGGGTCAGGATTTAAACATATCATTATCTCAATTGAGTCAGCTGTCCTGTCATTATAGAACAAGATCTTCGGTTATTTTTATGTTTAGTACCCACTACTTAGCATCTACAACTCTTTACAACCTACAGACATCCTTGTCTACGTCCTTTGTAAGCTTCTAAGAACTTAAGTGATATAGCGATCTCTTATAAGAAGCAAGAAATTACCTTTTTTTTCATGTAAATATTTATTTTGCAGGCTATTTTAGAATTTATAATTCAGATCAAGCTGAAGCTTGGACTCTTGAAACCATGGTCACAAAACAGACATCTCCCTTCCTGATCTCTGAGGCATTTGAATACCAAGTTGTCATAGGTTCAACAGCAGCAGTAAATGAAAATGAAAAGTAAATGAAAAAATAAGATTTACATCCACTCCATTCCAAATGTACGTAGCCCTTTCAGTGACTTGGACCTCAGTTTTGTGCATTTTGGATTAAAGTCCTGAATGTTTATGTTATATAGTTTTTTTAGTAATTGGTTCTGATTGGCCACTTAAATAATTAAGTATTAATTGGGCTATTAAAAGGCAGACCAATAATCAAGAGAGATGGGAAAGAGCAAATTGACATGAAGGTCTTCTGCTATGTGATAGTAAATCCAGTGTGTGCTATCCAACATCCTATTCTCCATTCTCAGGAGCAGGCTGCTTTGCTTACTTCTAGGGGTTTGTTCATAGCTCAATATCTAACATAGAAGAGGGTGTCTTTCTGGACAGAAGACAGAAACCAATGAGACAGCAATGGGACAGTTAATTTATCTGCCATCTTTAGCCTTTTAGTCATGTCTAGGACAATTGCTTTTCTCCTGACCTGACTACTCAATGTAAGTTCTTAGATGCTTAGCACATTTCACTCTATAAGCACCCTTAGCCCAGAGTTTAGGATAAAGTAGGAGGATGCCGGGTATTCAGTGTCTGAGCATTTTGAAGACCAGTTCCTCTGTGTGTCTTCTAGGTCCAATTTAGTACTGTCACGCCAGAATTGTCTTCACCAGGGTTGCTATATCTAAGCCCTGATGATATGCCATGAAGAAGTGTTATTTCCTTTTTTTTTTTTTTTTAGCACAGAGATGGTACATGAGAAAGATTTTCAAGGGTGCCTGTGAAAGATTTTGTCATTTTAGAACCATAACACTTCTCCGAAGACTCATGCCATTTAAAATTCCTGGGTCTCCCTCATCTCTGACGTAATTCCACTAAAATTACTGATCCTGCAGTGTGAATAACTGCTTACATCTTTTTGTCTTATGAGTTCAGTGTTTAAAAAGTCAAAGTTATTCAGTTGCCTTGATACTGAGCATGTTTTTCCCTGCTGGAAAACCCATCCTTCATTCATATAGTATTAAACCATAAGCAATATATTCCCAGATGTATATTCAACCAGTCAATTACAAGACGTAATAATCATGATGGTTTTAAGCTGCCTCATGGACAAAGACTCCAACATGCTATTAAAAATGTAATAACTTGATTAAAAGTAAATATGCACTGTAAAAAAAAGAAAAAGAAAAAACAAACCAATAGATATCTGACTATAATGAAATACTTTTTTATTCAAAATTTTAGATCAGTAAGTTATTTCCAGTTTTCTGTTCTGTTCCTCTTGCCCTGTGTTTCTGTACATGTGCAGACACAGAAAAGATGGCCCAGTATAAGAAAGGGAAAAGGCAATTTATAAAAAGGAAAATAATTATACAAGTTAATAATTTTAAATTAGGACTGCGAACATCACTGGTTGTAAAAATATGCCTAACAGCATCTGCCTTTTCCCATAATCTGAAAATATTGATCAGAATGTGCCAGAAAACCTAAGGAAAGTGTTTAGAACCATGATTGGTACCTTAATTTTTCATGGTTACTGGCTGTTTTCAGCTGCAAATGGAGAGAAAGCATTTCTACTACATGATGTTCACTTTTAACATTCTACTAACATTAGTCATGTAACGAACATACCATTCTATTATCCTGAATAGTCCAACAGTGATAAAAAATTTCCTGTTTATAAATCCTGTCCATATAAACAGTTTACAATCTAACTTTTGAAAATTCAAAGCCAAATTTCCTTGCTGTCCCTCTCAATATTTCTTTTGACTGGCATCCTGCAGGTTGAAAAGGTCTATGCACACATATCAGACACAGTTGTTATCACAGAATCATAGAATAGTAAGGTTGAAAAGGACCTTAAGATCATCTAGTTCCAATACCCCTGCCATGGGCAGGGACACCTCACTCTAAACCATGTCACGCAAAGCTCTGCCCAACCTGGCCTTGAACACTTCCAGGGATGTAGCATTCACAGCTTCCCTGGGCAACCCATTCCAGTGCCTCACCAACCTCACAGTAAAGAACTTACTCCTGATATCGAATCTAAACTTCCCCTGTTTAAGTTTGAACCCATTGCCCCTTGTTGTATCACTACAGTCCCTAAAGAAGACTCCCTCCTTAGCATCCTATAAGGCCTCCTTCAGATACTGGAAAGCTGCTATGAGGCAAGCGTCTCTTCTTCCAGGCTGAACAGACCCAACTGTCTCAGCCTATCTTCATACAGAAGGTGCTCCAGTCTCCTCATCATCCTTGTGGCCCTCCTCTGGACTTGTTCCAACAGTTTCATGTCCTTTTTATGTTGAGGACACCAGAACTGCACACAATATTCCAAGTGAGGTCTCACGAGAGCAGAGTAGAGGGGCAGGATCACCTCCTTTGACCTGCTGGTCATGCTCCTTTTGATGCAGCCCAGGATATGGTTGGCTTTCTGGGCTGCGAATGCACACTGCTGACTCATGTTAAATTTCTCCTTGACCAACACCCCCAAGTCCTTCTCCTTAGGGCTGCTCTGAATCTCTTCTCTGCCCAACCTGTATGTGTGCCTGAGATTGCTCCCACCCAGGTGTGTAGGACTTTGCATTTGACTTGGTTAAACTCCATCAGATTGGCATCAGCGCACCTTACAAGCATGTCAAGGTCCCTCTGGTTGGCATTCCTTCCCTCCAGCGCAACAACTGAACCACACAACTTGATGTCATTGGCAAAAAGGGTGCACTCAATCCCACTGTCCCTGTCACTGACAAAGACATGGAACAAACCTGGTCCCAACACCAACCTCTGAGGGATACCACTCATTACTGGTCTCCAGCTGGACATTGAGCCATTGACCACAAGACCACAACTCTTTGCACGCGGCCATCCAGCCAGTTCTTTTTCCATTGAGTGGTCCACCTATCAAATTGATGTCTCTCCATTTAGAGACAAGGATGTCATGTGTGACAGTCTCAAATGTTTTTCACAAGTCCAGGTAGATGACATCAACTGCTCTACCCCTGTCCATCAGTTCCGTAGCCCCATCATAGAAGGCCACCATATTGGGCAGGCTGGATTTCCCCTTAGTGAAGCCATGCTGGCTGTCACCAAGCACCTTGTTGTTTTTCATGTGCCCTAGCATGCTGTGCTTCATCCACAAGGTCCTCTTGATCAGGCAGTCTGTAACAGATCTCCACAGTAATGTCTCCCATTGCTGTTCTCCTCTTAACGCTGACCCACAACTTCTCTGTTGACTGATCACCTGTCCCCAGACAGAGTTTCATACTCTCCTGCCTATCACTGACATAAATAGCAACTCTCCCTCCCTGTCTGCCGTTCCTGTCTTTTCTAAAGAGCCTGTAACCTTCCATTCCAACACTTCAGTCACAGGAGACACCCCACCATGTTTCTGTGATACCTGTTATATCATATCCCTGTAGACATAAGTACGTCTCTAATTCTTCTTATTTGCTCCCCATACTAGGGGCGTTTGTATAGAGGCATCTGAGCTGAGCTCCAAATGAAGCCAGGTCATTGGCTGTAGTGGCTAAAATATCTCTACGTTGCTCTAAGCATTTATTATAGGTGCTGGCAACTGAGTGGGTGTGTTGGGATGCAATGATGCCCCCCTCCCTCTATGGGGAAACATCTAGTTTAAAGCTTTCTTGACCAGTCTGGCAAGCTTCCTACTAAACAGCTCTTCCCCTTCATTGTTCATCCTGGAGTAGGCAAAATGAAGTTGGCTTATTTTCTGATCTTTCTATCTTCATGCTGATGCACATGAAACTGCACTGGTGTTACTGAAGTCTGATCAGTGCCTTGTGAAGTTTCAGAAAACCATTTTTGCTTTTAACATATTCATGTGGCCAGGTAACGAATATTCATAAATTGGATAAGCCCAGCATGCTCATTTTAGGGTACAATTACAGAGCTGCATTTAAATTTTAAAGAAATGAATGCTGAAACTGCTCTAATTTAGGAGAATTTTCTTTGTTATTACACTGGTATGATCATAGTGTTACTCTAACTCTATTCTTTGGCACTTTCCCTTGGCCCTAGCTAAACTCTCCTCTTCTGCAAAGCTGAAGTAAAGGAAGAGGCTGAACTTGTTTCATCAAGTAACCTACTGTATCCATATCTGCAGCATTTCATACCTATATAACAACACTGCTGTGTGCCAGTCACACAGCTATATGTTTCCAGAGAATTTTTTTAAGCCTTTAAATATTCTCCTATGTGATTGTTAAAATTATAATTATGTTCTTTAAATGGGAGTTAAGTCCTGATGTTCATGGTGCTCTGAAGATGCACTACATTGTTTATTTAGGATCTTATGTAAAAATTATTCTCACTATCACTCATTCTTGATAATATTTTCCCCATATTGGGCTGTCTGTGCTTATTTCTGGGTGGCTATAACTAACTTCCCATAAGAGATATGCCTCTTTTGCTCGTTCGTGATTTCTTGTGGAATCTATTCAGGTAGTCTATATAACATTATTGATAAAAATTATGTATTTCTTTTTAAAAATCCATGTGATTTTAATCTTTTTTAACGCAGACTACTTTAGTTCTATTTTTTCTTGAACTACAAGGCTATTTATAAAAGAAAATATGATAAATCCTTTGGCCTTCATTCTTTTATGTATCATAGAAACACAGAATAGTTTGGTTTGGAAGGAACCTTCAAAAGCCACCTAGTCCAACCCCTATAGTCCCATAGGGATTCCTTAATAATCCTGTTAAACTGCAATTATTCATGTCTTTTTCCACCTAAAAGATGTTGAGGAATTTTCATTTCATCTATTCAGGTCTTGTCCATATACATGTCACATACGAACTTGCAAAATTAGGTTAATTACAAGTGAAACAAGAGCAAGCATGAAAATATACTATACCATTCTGATTTCACTCTGGGTCATCTATAATACATCATAAATTAAAGAGCCAAGATATTGTATTTGCCAGTGGCTTAGCATGAATTTCTCAGGTGAGAGAAAAAGAGCATGTGTTTATCTTCTGTAAAACTGTTCATGTTTGTATGGGAAGTAGTGTTACAGAGCTAGTCAACCATCAGTAAAACTTTGCCATTCTTATTTGCATTAAAATGTCAACTCCCAGTTTTAAAAGGTCCATTAGAGAAGAGTTTTTTTATAGACAGACTGGTCTCTTTTCTGATACAGCTACGCCATATAAGCCAGTTTTGACAGATATTGCGTTGACTGTAGACTCCAAGCCTAAGTATTAAGGTAGCTATAATTGAAATAGTGGTGCCATTTTTTAATTGTTGATATTGTATGTCACTGTCACACCTGTCTCATACTCTAAACTTATAATGGATATTTTAGCTGAAATGAAGGCAGGAGATTGGGAATGAGCTCAGTGCTAAACAGGTACAGGGCAAGCTGCAGTCTGCTGACCATACTTCCAGAATGTTCAAAACAAATTCCAGAAATATAGAACTAGGAAATATCTGAATGTTTAATTTTTTTTTCATCCATGGTGCTAGAAACAAGGTAGAAATCCAAATACCTTTAGATGTATAAAATCCATGATTTCCCATTTCAGCTTTATTCTCTGGGTTGGTTTTATTTTTCCAAAAGAAAAGCAGCATTTCAGCAGCAGATGCACTTAGGGGTGTATGTCACAAAACCCAAATGCTTTATGTATTTAAAGATATGCAGCCAGCTAAGTTTTCATCAGTACAGAAAGGCAATTGAGCATGATACTGAATCTCTTCAGACTGACATTGATGTGAAGGACAGCTTTTCTTGTAACCTCACACCTATTTCTATCTACCCCACTTAAGTTTGCTGTGTAGTCTAGGCTTTTATGCATACAAAGATTGTGCCTTTATATATTAACAAATTCACCTGTATTTACTTTATCAGACATGTTCTATCTTTAATGTGCAAACAGTCCTTACATCAGAGACTAAATTGAGGGACTTCTCAATTCAGAAAAGCTGTGGAATGACACCTGTTCCTACTCACGCCCTTTGTATATCAGGAATAGAGCTCTCAGTTTCACAGTGACAAAGTGTAAAGGAAGGTTCAGTCTATCCCGCACCTCACTGTAAAGGACACATTTCTCAGAAGGACAGTCAGAAGTCTAACATCCTTCATTTATTTGACAATTTTTTTGTTTACTATGTAATTAAAAAAAAAGACAGATAACAGAATCTACCTGGTCTGACCTCTCCTATCCAGAGATGATTTAGAAAAGTTTGAGTTCCATCCATGACAAACAGTTTTATACTGATTCCTACCCTATCTTTGCTGTTTCCGGTAGATTAGCATAGACTTTCCACAGCTCAGCATGCTGACTACAATGAATTTTAGTTATGAATGTCTCAGGTTCCCTATGAATTGTATAGGAAATGTATAGGCATATGATGCAAGTTTTAGACTATAGACAGAGAAACTATACACCACTTGTTCTGATATGATATAGTAAATATACTTGTAACTTCTTTGAGCATGCTGAATAATTAGTTCTGCTTTTTTGACATTATTATTAATGTGGAAATGTAAAAAAACATGGAGCTCTTGAGTTACTCATATTTCCAAATGCTTTTTTAATAACAATCACAACTTTGTAAAATTTACTAGCAGAGTATTAGTATTTTATGCTGTATAGGACAGTACATTTTTATGTAGTTTCCATAACAACCAGAGGATAAGATAATCTTAAGTAGTTTGAACTTCACTGCAGCCTACATTATGGATGCTTAATATTGTGTCAAATAGTAGATTCACACCCACACACAGAGAAGTTTGGGTTGGAAGGGACCATAAATATCATCTCATTCCCAACCCCCCTGCCCTGGGCAGAGGCACCTTCCAATAGACCAGGTTGATTCAAGAGGAGTACTTTCATCTTTTATTAAAACCTCATGAAAAGGTGTTATTTTTGTTAAATGGCAGGTCTGAGAAATAAATAACTCAATATTTGCTTAAGCAGGAATCCAGGTTACTTTCAGGATACGTGAGCATCTAAACATCTACCATTAGGTTCACTCAAGTGACAATCATGTTGGCAGAGTAGAGCATCATGGACACACAGCAAGCAAATTTGAAGTTGTAACTTTGGTTTTGTCTTTGGAATTTATTTGGTAGAAATCTCTCAGGCATTTTGCTTTTATGCATTTTTGAATAGCTCAAGAAAAAAGTCTCATCATGTGTTTTTTGGATACTGGAACACATATCACTTTCTTTGATAGAAAAAGATTTCTGTCTTGACTTCAGGTGAAATCAGTTATCTGCAGCCATCTACCCACTAGCTGGTTATATTGTATTGAAGTATCTCATTTTTTCTACAACTGAAAGAAATATTCTATCTAGTTTTGTTTTGTTGTTTGTTGTTGAGATGGATTTTTTTTATGAATTGTAATATATCTTAAATCTGTGGTTTTGTTTTGGGTTTAATCTACATTATTTTCTTATTTCCATTAAATTCTTACAACTGAGTTGGTCTTTGAACCTATATAAATCCCTTGCATTGAACTGAAGACAAGTCTTTCCCTCTGCGCTATAACCAAAATAAAATAAAAAATAAAATTGCCAACATTAAGAAATATTTTGTAAGGTACTTTCATCATGTTTATGAATGCAAAGAGGATAATCATTCTACCTTCAGTCTGACACATCTGCTCATTCTGTTTATAATGGCTTTCAGCAATAAGATTTACCATGAGGTCAGCTGCGGAGCTATTGCTAACTGTACTAGCAACAGTTCAGTTCAACTGTAATATCCAGACTCTTTTCACACACACATAGCATTACTGAAGATTTTAATAACGGTGTGTTTAGCCTAATGCAAACTAAGAAGTTACAGTTCTGCATACCTGCCTGAATTTTTTTTATGTCTTGAAAAATTCAGATCAAAAGCAGAAGCAATAAGAGTACTTGCTATGTTGGACTTTCTTAGTGTGTTGGCTCCAGACTTTCTTGGATGCACGATATCATTCATAGAAAAGGCAAATGAATCACCAGCTCTGAACCTGGGTGAAGCAGGAAAGGGAACCTTCTTTGTTTCACTGTGTCTTAAGTGATTGTTTCAAGAATGAGTGGCAGTTCCAAAATACCTCTTCATCATGTCTTTCTTAGTATGATGCAAAGATGATGACTTCTACATGCAGAAGCAACAGGGTGACCTTACAGTTATAGGCTATCTCCACACTGGTAGTTGTGATACAAACCGTATTTCTTTAGTTTATTTGTGGTGAAACCACAATTTCAATAGATTTCCATGCAGATAAGCAAAATCTTAAGGTCCTTTCCAACCCTAACCATTCTATAATTCTATGAAAAGATTGTATAATAGGGGTCAGTTTAATTGTTTGCAATAGTGCATGCTATCTAACCACACAACAGCTCCAGGCTAGAGGAGCCCAGTTGCTAGACTGCAGGGATGGTGTACAATAAAGCTGTGACCAGCACTTGCAGTTACCTGGAAATTTCTTTCTCTGGGGCTGTGCCAGCCATGCTGAGAAGGGTGGGTAACACGAGGATTTCACTGTGTCTGCTCTGCACCTTGCTCAAGCATCAGATTTGAAGAGAGTTTAAAACCTAATGTATTTGACCAAAATACCCACTCCTGCCTTCATTTTCATCTAATCAGTATGCTAATTTTAGAAGACTGGCTTATGCTTGTTATCAATTTAAGACATATGCTGCCTTCATGTGTATAAAACTGCATTTATGGCATAGATATGCACTATCCCTGGAGCAAGCATTATCTTCATTATAATAACATCAACAACCAACCCTAAAGAGGAAAAAGAAACCTGCAGCTGTAGGGTGGAGAACTCGAGAAGGCAATGGTGGCTGAGCACCTGTTGGTGCTGAAGCTCTCATTCTTGATTCTGATATTAAGCAAGCAGAACCACAAATATTTAATGCATCAAATTAACCTAATATCGAAACACAGTCTTTTAGATTTGTTTCAGCTCAAGGCAATGGCAGTAACAGTGTGTCGTAGTTTAAGCCTCTATAACTCACGCAGTTGCTCTCTCACTGCCCCCTCTTTCTTCCCCCCGCCCCCGGAGGGATGGGAAGGAGAAACAAAAAGAATGCAACTCCCACAGGTTGAGATAAGAACAGTTTAGTAACTAAGGTATAACACAAATCACTACTGCTACCCCCAATAATAATAATGCCAAGAGAAATACAAGGGAAAAGAATATAATCGCTCACCACCCTCCCGACCACGCAGTGCACCCTGACCCTTCCTGGTCTCTGCCCTCTGTTTTTTACAACCTGGACATGACGTGCTGTGGCATGGAATACCTCTTTGGCTAGTTTGGGTCAGGTGTCCTCTCTCTGCTTCCTTCTGGCTTCCCCTCCTCCCTGGCAGAGCATAAGACTCAGAAAGTCCTTGGTCAAACCAAAACATTACCAAGCAGTAACTGCAAACACTGATGTTATCAGCGTTGTTCGCAGGCCCAAAATCAAAAACACAGTGTTGCACCAGCTATCAAGAAGGAGAAAAATGACTGTTACTGCTGAACTCAGGACACAGTGTTATCATGGAATACGTCAAATGAAAGAAGACCAAAACACTACAGGAGCATTGGGAAGTGTTAAGAGTGAATGTATACTCTTAAAAGAGTAGATTTCCTTTAAAGTTTTCACTATAGCAATCAACTGAGTTTTAGATGCACTGCATTCATTACATGAAAAACAATGATTAAAATATTTGACTGTGGCCTGCTGGGATGGAGTCTCAGCAGTGTAGCCCTGGTTAATATGAATATGGTCTATGCAAAAGTCCTCTTATGGAAGTCAGTTTACTGAAGGGAAAGGTTTTATAACTCTTTGGGAAGATGATACGCACTCATACAGCATCAGTGAGTCTACTTTTGATAGTGTAAAATGGCAAGGGATAGGCCATTATCACCTTACTTCATATTTCCAAGTACAACTAACTCACATGAGTAACGTCCTGTCTGGTCAGACATCCATCAGAATTGCATGCTAATGGAATTATCAGAGTTCAATATATTAGCTGTTCATTTCCCCATCTGTACCTAATTATGCCCTGAAGTAGTGTGTTTTTCCACAATACAGGTCAACATGCTGCAACCATAAAAACAATTAACCTATATCAAATATTTCCTTTTTAATATTGTAAGAACAATAAACCACATGTTCTTGGAAGCCTTAAATATTAAGGAAATTAGGTTTATCATTATTTTTCTTACTCCTAATTTCTACTCTTCAGGAATTAATGATATTCCATTTAATGATTTCTTCAACAAAAATTTTTTTTTGCCTCTTTAAATTCACATATAATTGAACTAGTTATCTTTCTATTATTATTTTTCAGATGCATTTAGAATCTACTTATCTTAGCAGGGACATTTTATTTACTATCTCAAATTAAAGTATTTTGCCTTGATGTTTATGTATGGGCTGGGTTTTTTTTCAGAAGTTGTGTTATAGGATAAAGAAAAGAGATAAAATATAGAGAACGTGTTTGGCAAATAATTAATAATAATAATAATAATAAAAAGGCTCATTTTGATATCCATATTACTATAAAACAGTCATTGATGACTGCCTCAGACCAAAATCTCAGCCATGGCTTCCATAGCACAGGTACAAGTACATGCTCATACAAACTATAAAATCTATGTTTGAGATATTTTCAGAATAACAAAACATGCTGCCTATATTTTCTGATTTTTAACTGCTGTTTGTATCCTACAGGAGGTCTTTTTAAAGGCTATAAAGACTCCAGATGAGATAAGACTAAATTCAAATTCTACCCTCTTTTATTCACCGAGATATTATTAATTTAGGTAGGTGCAGCACTTCTGCATGTGCGTGAATATCTGTGTGGATTAATATGAAAGAAAAAAAATGAAAAATTTCATATGAGAGGATTTCACTGTATTTTTCCCTCAGGATTTTTCAGTGGGATCTACTGAAGTTAAGGGAACTTTGACATCTGTAGTCATTACAATTAATAAGAAAACAGTAGAGTGGTTCATTGATTCACAACTCAAAGGGGCACACTCAGTTCCCATGCTGCTGCTGCAGTGTATTTCTATTGGAATGCTTTTAGAAATGCTATCAGTAGAACTTAATAATCATTCTGAACTGTCATGTTCACTAAAACTACAGAAAGCTTGACCTTTAATCAAGAAGAATGAGCATCACAAAACATCACTTTATTGCAGAGATAATGTGCAGTTCACAGTATCACATATTACAGCTTCACTTCCTTGATGATTAAAAGATTTATTTTTCACTCAGTTACTTTCTGTCATAATATTTTCTATTTTTAGTTACTAATATATTGCTGCCATGTTTACAAAGAAAGAAAATGTGGTACAGTTACCAAAATTTGGAACTTAAAATATCATTAAAAACATGGCTTTCTTTTGGGAGGAATTTTTCAAGTATTCACGTTTAGAACTCTCATTAGGTTAATTACAGATAACACTTGTGTTTTCTATATCGATCATCTAATCTGGTTGGTTTAGTCATCTTTAATTTATGGCAAAAATATGTGTCAGGCCCTGTCCTCATTTTATGTCCATTCTTGAGTATCGTTCATGTACCTTTGCTTCAGAAGTCTCTAATTTCAGTTTTAAATGTCTTAACTTTTAGTTCTGAAGAATATCTTACTTCTAGATAGTTGAGAAAAACCTGTGTGTCAGGTAGGGCAAAGGGCAATTTGCCGAGAGAGTCCGAAATAAGCTTGGTTCCTTTTTCAGTTATTGTTCTCAATTTCTTTTCTGTGATTGACTCTATGTTAGTTGTGATGCTGAGTGAGTTCATACTCACTGGTGACTACATAAGTGTATACAAACATAGTAACAGCCACAAACAAAAAAGTTGTATTGATAAATGAGGAACATTATTTTAATTAGCCATTTAATTGTTCTTTCCACTTTAATTTATAGTAGGGTTGGGTTTACACTTTTCTGGTTTCAGGGGAGCGGGGAAGGATAGGTTTTACTTGCTTACAAATTAAAGAAGTCACATATACTGAAAATTTAATTCGCCTTTCAAGATATCTTTCATGTCTATACATGGCTTAGGTCCTCTATTAGTCAAAGTCTATCTGTCTTAATTTTCAGCTCTGGTTATAGAAGATAAGCCAACATGATTAAGCCTTGTCTGAAAAATTACTTTCCAGGCATACCAAGGACACAAGAAACCAACAGTGCAGCTATCAGATGTAGGAAGTTCTTCTGTCTACTATTCAGATCCACTGAGAGTTGGACTGGTTCCACTGCACCTATGAGAAGAATCCAAGAAAGATCTTCTGCATATATCAAATAAGTTGTGCTCAGTACAATATTTAAAATAAGTGATTGTATAAGCAAAATCTGATTGAAATTATTTTAGTGTTATCCCTTGCATGACGTTTATTCAGTATTACATGCAAAGATTACATGACGCTGCCCTGGACCTGAGCTTACTGCTGGGGAGCAGGCAGGAAGGGGCTGCTCGACTGAGGAAAGCAGAGAGTTGCGAGCTGCAAGGGCTGGTAGGACACTGTCCCACCATGTCTAACAAGGAAAGCAGGCAAGACCAGTGGTGATGAAGGTGTGGATGGCCAGATGAAGACCAGGGGTAGCCAGATGAGCCTATAGAGATGAATCATGCCTCAGGTCAAGCCCACAATATAAGGTTAGGATCAGACAAATAGAAGGTGAGGAACAGCATAACTGCATTCAAGTTCCAGTCCTTCACCGTGGTCCTTTCCTGCACAGCTGTAGATATGCTGTGTCTGGCCTGTCTAGCTCATCCCTCAGCTCCCACCTCAGTTTCCTCTTTGCAATGCAGCCCATACCTTTTGCTGTCTGACAGTTATTTTATTTTGAAAAATATTTCCTACTTTTTTTGTTCATTATATACTACGGCTGGTCCAAAGAATAAACATCCAGAAAAGAAACTGAGTACTAGGACATTCAGCCTGGGAGCAGAAATAAGTTAGATTTTTTCCTTACAAATATGACTTCATACCAACTGATACTCATGCTTAGTCTTGCAGAAGTTCTCTCCATCTGTCTTCTGCTATTGAATATTTAATCACCTTCCTGTGAACCACTGAATGTTTAATTTTAGTATACATGTTTCACCTGTGACTGCTGAAAGTTTAATATAGGAATACTCCTCCTTACAGGAAGTGCAATTCATGAATCCTGCTTTCTGTCTCTTAAGTCCTCAAGGTGAGTCCTTTAACCTCCAGGTAAGCCCATGATAGGGAGCATTTTGCGGGTGTACTGAATGGTGCAAGCTTGAATCTCCTCAGGAAGTAAAGGGAATTAAAACCACATAAATCAAAAACTACGTGAGTGCTCTAGCCTAGGTTATTACACAAAATAGAGTGCTATCACCACTTCTGGAGATGTTTTAAAAGAATCTTCTGTCCAGAATTGCACTTTGGGAAAAGACTAATTTTGCCCTCTACTCTAAAAGTGTATTAAGAATGTCTATGAACTGGACATCCTGAGAGGTTTTTGATAGAGCTGAACACAGGGGTTTTTTTTTTATTAGGTGTACAAGTAAATGCATTACTTATTGATGCAAGTGCATCTTGCAGAAGTGTAAAGCAGAGTAAAGGATTTTTAGGGATAAGGAAAAGAGCATAAGCCAAGGAAATGAGGGTCTGAAGGAACAGTTTTGATCCTTTTTGATTTTTCCCTCAGACTTGCTGATGATTCATGTGAATGCTGCCGCTTTCCCCTGCCCCATGTCACTGTTAAGAAAAGGAAGGATATCGCATGTAAAAACTGGGGTCTGGTCTATGCAGCATCTCCTATACTAAATAGTCAATAATAGACATTATCCAATCCAATGTGGTGCCCATGACACTGAAGAACAGCAATTGAATTCGGTTGCCATGGGCAGGAATAAAGTCTTTAAGCTGCTTGATTCCAATTTATTCTGATTTTTGATTGTTCTAAGTCTTTTTTATTGAATAGATTTGGTCTGAAGTTTTTTCTCAAACAAAAGGGATAAGAAAGATTTGACAACCTGAGGACCTAAGAATTGGTCTTTTGGCAGCATTACAAAGAAACAAAAAATTCCCTGCTTTTGGGCAGCTTCATATTCATATTTCTTCCATCTTGCCTCCTTCTCTTCAATAGTATTATAGGCTAGGAATACAGAACACACCTCTATTAATATCCATATTGGCCCTTAGGATGATGATGAATCATAACTTCCACAACATTTATCAGATAAGACCATCAAGGAATCAAAATAGTTTCTAACTTTGGAATAGTTGCCCTGATTAGAAAACTTTGTTTGGGCTTTTTTCTTTTTTTCTTTGTTCTATTTTCTGTTATTGAAGATGTGTTTATTAAATTAAACTGCATTTTTAAGTCCACAAAGAAAAATGTTTTTAGAGTCCTAGTTCTAGTTTTTAAAAACAGTGGGAGACATAAGTGCAAGGTCCTACAGCTGGGTGGGAGCAATCCCAGGCGCACATACAGGTTGGGCAGAGAAGAGATTCAGAGCAGCCCTGTGGAGGACTTGGGGGTGTTGATTGAAGAGAAATTGAACCTGAGTTACCTTCAGTGTGCTCGCAGCCCAGAAAACCAAACATATCCTGAGCTGCATCAAAAGAAGTATGACCAGCAAGTAGAAGGAGGTGATCCTGCCCCTCTACTCTGCTCTCATGAGATGTCACTTGGAGTAGTGGGTACCGTTATGGTGTCTTCAACATAAAAAGGACATGGAACTATTAGAACAAGTCCAGAGGAGAGCCACGAGGATGATCTGGGGACTGGAGCACCTCCCGTATGAATATAGGCTGAGGAAGTTGGGACTGTTCAGCCTGGAGAAGAGGAGGCTGCGCGGAGACCTCATAGCAGCCTTGCAGTATCTGCAGGGGGCCTATAGGGATGCTGGGGAGGGACTCTTCATTAGGAATGTAGTGATACAAAGGACAATGGGTTCAAACTTAAACAGGGGAAGCTTAGATTAGATATAGAATCATAGAATCTGTCCTGGGTTCAGCAGCAGCAGCAGTCATTTTTTCTCCTTGGTAGCTGGAGCAGCTCTGATAACGCCAGTGTTTTCAGTTGCTGCTTGGTAATGTTTTGGTCTGACCAAGGACTTTCTGAGTCTCATGCTCTGCCAGGGAGGAAGGGGGGAGGGAGGAAGCAGGGACAGGGTGCCTGACCCAAGCTGACCAAAGAGCTATTCCATGCCACAGCACATCATGACCAGGATGTAAAATACTGGGGGCAGGAACCCAGAAGTCTCTCTCTCTCTCAGCTCGGTCGGGCGGTGAGCAGTTGTATCCTTTTCCCTTGTACTTGCCTTGTCATTATTATTATTATTGGTGGTAGCAGTAGTGATTTGTATTGTATCTCAGTTACTGGACTGTTCTTATCTCAACCCATGGGAGTTACATTCTTTCAATTCTTCTCCCCATTTCCCGCCCCATCGGAGTTGGGGGGGGGGGGGGGGGGAAGAGAGGGAGAAGTGAAATTTATGGCTTAAACCATGACAGAATCATAGAATCATAGAATAGCTAGGGTTGGAAAGGACCTTAAGATCATTTAGTTCCAACCCCCCTGCTATGGGCAGGGATGTAAGGAGGAAGTTCTTTACTGCAACAGTGGTGAGGTACTGGAAGTTGTTGCCCAGGGAAGTTGCGAATGCTCCATCCATGGCGGTGCTCAATGCCAGGCTGGACAGAGCCTTGAGTGACATGATTTAGCGTGGGGTGTCCCTGCCCATGGCAGGGGGGTTGGAACTTGATGATAGTAAGGTCCTTTCCAACCGTAACTATTCTATTATTCTATGATTCTATGAACAACCGATCTAGTATCATTTGTCTGCTGCTGTATTTTTGTGTATGAGTTTCTTTTACACTGTCTCTACATTGAGTATTACACCAATTTTTGACCTCATTTCAGTTTTATTTCTTCCACCTGGCTTTAAAGAAAGTTTTTTATTTCAGTACTAGGTGTTGATAAATTAATCTTCTTTCTCAGCAATATTTCATTTAAAAAAATAATATAGTGTAATTCTCCTCTTGATATTCTGTAGAAAATAAACCTGAAAAATAAATAAAACCATAATATGTCTATAGGTAACCGTAGGTTATTGCAAACTTGTCATTATTGTATTTTAGGAATACCTACAATTATGATACTGAGAATTATCTTATGATCCATTTGTTAGTAATGAAATATTCATTTTCATTAACTTGTACTTAATCTTTTGTTCCATGACAGACACTGAAAGCTTTGAAGAGAAGAATTAGACTTTACCTTGCAAATCCAGATGTAATTGAAGTCTGGGATTTTTTTCCATAGTCTAGAAATCCATCTTTTTTCATCTTGTTTTAACATTCTGTATTTTGTTTGATATTATATAAAATCCGAAAGACACAGGTGTTGTTAAATTGTAAATCATAAAATATGTGAGGAAATTTTAATGACAACAGAGAATGAAGACGACCTGTATATTATATATATATATATATATATATATATATATATATATATAAATTGACCTATGGCAATTACTTGGAGTTGACAGAGCAGAAATATTCCCTTCTATTTTTAAAAGATATGGAGACACAGTTTAGGATGACAGAAAATACAGATTTATGTATCACTTAGGATACTGAAGTGATGAAAGCTAATGAAGAAGCATCTTTGATACTCCTCTTTAAAGCAAAAAAACTTGAACAATTATATTTTAAATATAATTATTATTTTAAATTATTATTTATGGTGTGTGTTTTACATCTCTAATACCTCTATTTAAATGTAAGAAAAATTTTAACCTGGAAAGGTCTTTATTTACTTCAGATATCATTATTCCATTTCATGAACTAGACTTCTGCCTATTCCTGAAGAGATTAAAAATGTTTAAGTTTCTTTCTGTTGATAATACGAAATGATCTCACATGTAAATCCAGTCATAGATATAACTTTTTAACTTCATGAATAAGGAAATCTTTTACATGCAGATGTGGAACATAGTGATCCAGCTGAAAAAAAAAAAATTAAACTATTTGAGAATACTCTGAATTCAAACATGAAAGTCTGTGCTTTAAGAGAATATTGAGTTTAAAAGCCAAACACTCAAAAGGAAAGTGTGCGATTTATGAAAATCAGTGACTTATGGAAAGTCCAATCTGCATTTGTGTGCTGCATACAGGCTACAATCAAGTCATGTCTTACCTTCTTTTTACTAAAGATTGATTTCACTTAGTGACATAATATTCGTTATGTTTCCTCATTTCTAATGATTCTTGGAACTTCTTTCTTTGCCCCCACTGTTAGTACAACCTCTTTCTCAATTTGAATTGAACAAAATATTGCAATATTTACACATAGCCCTCCTATTTAAGAATACTTTTTTTAAGTGGTCTATGGCTGCATTAGCCTTTTTTGCTTTATGCTTAAACTGCAGCTTAAGCATGGTATAAATTGGACCTGCTGACGAAGTTCTTACTACACTTGTCTCCCAACATCATCTCAGGTTTGCTGGCACAAATGTTTGTAGAGCTGTGTTATGAATTTCATTAACAAAGCAATCCTGGTAAAATAAAATAATTTGTTCTAAAGTCCGCAAATGGCTTAAAGTGTACGTTTCCCATAAAATCTACTGTTTGGTTCTGCTGATCTTTGTTTAGGCAGAAGAATGGATAAATATAGGCAGCCAGCTAATGCCAGAAAGGAATGCTGAATCATTTCTTTGAGAACAACATTAGCTTGTGTTGACTTCAAGCTGATTTTATTTTTGAGATATCTGAACCAATCTAGTAGTTGGCTTCTGCTAGAAGATATGGCTCCTCTTCCATTCTTCCCTGAGTTCTGCTGCTTGGCTGATTCTTTGGTGAGGTTTTCATGTCACTATATGAGCACAAAAACATTCTGAGGAGGCAGATTACCTTTGTGCCCACTTAACACGTGACCATGCTGAGTAGATAAGCACAGTCCAGGCAGTGCAATAAAAGAGGCAGGGCTTCACAGATATGGACACAAGCACCTTGAGAATCTTTAGCATCCTGGACATTTGCATAAATGCAGCCTTCACAGGAAACTTCACCCTTGCTGCTGTGCTGCTGGTTAGCATACACAACTATTCTTCATAATCCAGCCTTCAGAGGGTTTTCCAGAGTCATTATTTCTCAAAATAAAGCATATCTATCATGGAAGATGTCCTAATCCTTCTCACAGACCAGCAATACAGTAACAGCACAAGCCAGAACAGCAGACTCTGAAGTGCTATAAGTACATTTGTATGGATATGACACTTAAAAAACCTCAAACCTTTTATTTCAGGAAATGAAAAATGCATCATTTTCCTGCTTTCAGTTTACTGACACTATGTGTCAGTGGGACCTCCCCTTTCAGTGATTTACTTCCTTCTACAATTTTCTGAGTAATGGTTTTTATGGCACTATCAGCTGCCTAAGAAAAGTTATTAATAATGTAGATCCAAGAACTCATTCTTGAGTGACAGCAGTGGAAATACAAATGAGCATTTTCCATCCTAAAAGTAGCTTGGAGTTCAGCTTACTGGACAACTTTCAACAGAAGAATCTTCTATGGGAATCCATAAAACCTGAAATATTTCCCTACAAAAACATCCCTGTTTTAAAACTGGTCTGCCCAAATCTTCCTGGTGTTTTAGCTCTTTGCTGATCTGTCCATGCTTTCAGCTCAGTAAGCAGCCTACCAAACCATCCTAAATATGGGCAATCAATGGTATCTGCATTCAGAAGATATTTTGGAGGGTGATATTTCATTATAAAATATTTCAAACTACTGAAATCTGCCATGAGAAAGAGTTTCTTCTTTAAGTCTCAATTTTGAGATGTCCCAGTTGGCTAATCATATGTGCTATGTCTACTTTAATCAAAACAGAAAATATGACAATACTACTCAGCAATTTTAGTTCTCTTTTCAGTAAAATACCTACAGCTACCCCTGTTAACATCATTTTCTTACATAACACTTGGGGGGCTTGTTGATTGTTTTTTTGGTCAGTTGAGGGTATTTTTTTTCATGATGCACAGTTTTAAAATAATACTTCTCTTAACTAAAATTGAAAATTACTGTTGTTCAGATCTTGTTATAATATCAGTCTCCCTCATCTTTTGAATAGACATGTGTTAGCCACATCAAAGAACATTTATTTCTTACTCAAATGCACAGGAACTTCACTGGGGAAAATATATTTGCACATGAATAGAAAATATCAGGCACTTCTGTAGACAGATTCAGTCTACCCGTTAGTGTCATGCTAATATAATACAAATAATATTTATTAGAACTTCTGAATTAGGGGAAACACCATTTGTCTTGTTAGATACAGCTTTCTATGAAAGAATATGTAATGAATAATTTGTGCAGACTTTATTCTTCATGAGTTAAGTAAATAAGGAACACTGTATTTTCTTCTTACAATTTATAATAAGAACAAAAAGCCCAAACTATTGAAAAAAGACATTTATGTTTTTAGACATATCACTTCAGCAATTTCTAGGGAGTATAAGTGTGAATAAATACGATAATTTAAGTTCATAGTGTTTACTGTGGCATAATAACACAGACATTGAATGAATTTGGTAGGAGAGACAAAGGAAATAAATTGCTGAAAATGCATTTAGAAATGTGACATAGCATTTAGAATAAGAAGCAAAAAACCCCAGTATGATGGTTAACATAGTGATTTTGTCTGTGATACGTTTTAACTTTAGATTATAGCATACTTGCTATTATGCCGTATTTATGAGATTCATTTTTTTTTCTAAGATCTAGTGCCTTTGACTTGTCATACATCAAACTACATTACATCCATACACAGCTGATGTAGGCCTTCTTCTGCACAATAAGCATGAATCCTTAATACATATTTCATTTATCTGATACTGAAAGAGAGGTAGTCAATTTAAAAACTTGTCAATCCCTTTAATTATCAATTTAAATCTTCCCTTATTGGCACAAATATCAATTCAGTATAAGATGTAACTTAGGAAGTTATTTTTGGATTGCATTTCTCAAGTCATGAGCTTTCACTTTTCTTTCTTCACCTACTAAAACTGACAAATATAATTTATTTGTCTGCAGACGAAATTTAATAATGTATTGGATTTGATATTGATCCATTATCTATTCAGTCAAGCAGATTTTAAAAATTATTTCCATTATAATTCTATTTTTATTTCAAAAGCTCTGTAAGTTTTAGATTCCTCAATTCATAAATATACAAAATTGTCATTGTGTGTCTGTGTGTTTCAGCTGAGTGAATCCAGAGGAAGCAGAAAAACTAGTACTTCTGAACAGATAGCATCTCTCTGAGGTGCAGAAATACCTGTTAATTGCATTAATAAATAATGTTTCATGGGATGTGACAAGATAAAGACAATCACTTTAGAACAATAGTTTAACTGGGAAAAACAAAGCAGATTGAGGGAAGTGCATTTTTACATTAAGTGGAAAACTTTGTGGTTGACTGGACTTAACCCATGACAGTGGACTATTCTGAGCAAGGTTATTCAGAATTTTCTTGAACAAAAAAATTATTTTAATCAAAACTAGGTCCATATTTTTTGTGAAATTTATTAATTTCCTTCAATTTTTCATCAGGATGATTTTTTCTGGTACATAAATTTGACCAATAATAACAAGCATAGAAGTTCCTACAGCACAGAGGTTTGTCCTGGAATTTATTATTTCATTCCAGGGAAAATTTAAATGTATAATGAAATCTCAGAAGCTGTTATAGAATCATGCTTGCAGAGATTTATTTTTTAATATTTACCACGGAATATTTCTAACCGGTAGATCTCACTATGAAATTGAACAGAAGGAACATTATGACATAGAAGAAATGTTCAAAGCTGTTATGGAAGGAGGGATACCATCTTGCATTCAGTCTTTATAAGCACTTTTAAACTTAAAAATGAAACAAGATATGGTCCAGAAGGCCTTGGGAGTTAATAATTCCAGGAAACAGTGATGATAGTGGACTGAAGAAATGAATTAATTCAGGCTGAAAGATGGTCTGTGCTCGTACATAAACTCACACCACAAGCTAGGACTGCTTTTATCAGCTTCTACTACTATATAAAGACTATTTACTGAGAAAAAGCAGGCTGAGGTTTAGTAATATGAATTAGAAATGTTTTGGTCAAAGCATCACAAACACACAGGATTTAAACACAGGGATATAAAAGTAGTATAGGTCAAACCAGTAGAGGTCAAATTTTTTTGCATTGCTTTGAATAGTAAAAAAATACTTTGCAGTAGTTTAAGAATTAAAGAAAAAATTACCAGGGCTTCATTATGTACTCATTTAAAGCAAACCAGAAACCAGAAGTTTTAGTGTATGACAGAAGAACAGTTTTATACTTCTTCTTTTTTTTTCTTTTTTTTTTAAATGCTAAATTAGACAAAGCTTTTGCTCTGGAGCCCTGCAGGAAGACAAATTGCAAAAATGACAATAAATGCTGAAAAACAATTCTGAGTGTCTGCAGATCTGCCCACCCTAGGCCAAGACAGTAAGTCTTTCATTATTCATAAAAACAGACCTTTGAGTCAAACAAGTGGTATAGCACATCAGTAGTGTTCCTGAAGCTGTGTGCAAGGTGGTATTATATGTATATCTATATATGAGTAGGCTTTTTCAGTACATACTTAATAATAGGAATAAATGCCTTTATCTCTCATTGCTTACACAGATAAGATTTAATGAGAAAGAATAATGATAACACAGTGAAATATGTGAATATATACAACATGGAACGTATCTTCCAATCCTTGCATTGAAAAAACTCCCACTGAAAGGAACTTCTGCATGACAAGGAGCTCGGCGTGTGCCAGCAGTGTACACTTGCAGCCCAGAAAGCCAACTGTATCCTGGGCTGCATCAAAAAGAATGCGACCATCAGGTCGAAAGGTGATCCTGCCCCTCTACTCTACTCTCATGAGACCCCACATGGAGTACTATGTTCAGCTCTGTGACCCCCAACATAAGAAGGACAGGGACTTGTTGAAGTATGTCCAGAGGAGGGCCACAGAGGTGATCAGAGGGCTGGAACACCTCTCCTATGAAGGCAGGCTGAGAGGGTTGGGCTTGGTCAGCCTGGAGAAGGGAAGGCTCCAGGGAGCAGTCTTAATATCTGAAAGGGCCTACAAGAAAGCTGGAGAGGCACATTTTACAAGGGCATGTAGTGATACGGGCAAATGGCTTTAATCTAGAAGAGGTAAATTTACATTAGATATTAGGAAGAAATTCTTTACTGTGAGGGTGGTGAGGCACGCAGCACAGGTTACCCAGGGAAGCTGTGGCTGCCCCATCCCTGGAAAAATTCAAGGCCAGGTTGGATGGGGATTTGAGCAACCTGATCTAGTGGAAGGTGTCCCTGCCCATGCCAGGGGCACTGGAAATAGGTGATCTTTAAGTTTCCTTACAACCCAAACCATTTCATGATTCTATTCTAAACAAAATGTATATCTAGCCAACAGCTTAAATTCTGTGAGCTGATGTTACAACCTTAGTGATAGGGATGGGCTTTTTGCTTTATTGCACTGACAGGTTAAGTAGTTTCGGTATAGATGGTGAGATTGTTAAAGGCTCTTCTAACTGCCGATAAGTGAACATTTGATGCTTCAAATATGCTTTATTTTTTTCTCAAATTGTAAGAGGATTTATAATAAGAGAATAAATGTTTGACATTTAGAAATATACATTGAGGAATCAGTGACTGGAAGTGAGATTATACTGAAGATGGTTGATATGTCTTGTGTTGCAATAATGAAAACACAGTAAAAATTCTCCCTCCCCTACTGAGTTTTTTCCTGTCATCTGGTAAAAAGCAGAGCAGAATGGCAACATACAGCTCTCCCTTCTGACCTTACTCTGCAATAAGAACCCTTCAACTGGGATGATAATGATAGCACAGGTACAGAACAGAAAAATAGTGAAAAATCATAAAGCAAAGGTAACAAATGTCAAACTGACAAGATGTTTATGTATCACAAAGCCCACAGAGGAAAAATGTCGTCTTACTAAATCTGCCTCTTCCACTACAGCGTATATCTTTAAAGAAAAGAGCATTGACTCCTGCTGCACATTAGACTAGCAAAGGAACTCAACTGTAACTGTACAATGTAACTGAAATTGCTCATTGCAAATGAAAATTACTTCGGTCAGAAAGAGTGATAGGTGTGCTATTAAACAATCTAATAAAATCTATGCCTTTCCTTCACCAGCCATGGTTTTCTGAGAAGCAGCTTCATAGAAGGCAAGCACAATCCTGTCTCTCATATTCAACTCAGAAATTAATTATAGCAACTTATTATGCAAAACATGTTGTATTTTAGCATAATCTGTCAGAAACAAGTAAGTGATATTATTTGATATCCAAAATTAAATGCAAGAGAAAAAAGTGCAGTTGAAGTAGCACTGTTCTATAAAGGTCATACAATGCGATTTGACCCTGACCGTCCTACACCACCAACTTGTTTTCAGATTTTCAAAATTCACAGTAATACAGATAGTTATATATTTGATAACATCAGAGATAGCATTTCCTGTTCTGGATTTTGTTGGAAAATTAACTTTACAGCAAGTACTCTCCACATTCACCTAAAAGATATCTGTGTGTTCAGGGAAATATTTTGTTTCATTATGTCATTGCTAATATACTTGATCTGATTATATTTCAAATGTGAGCATGAGATGTATTTTATGGAAATCAGCCCAATAACAGTATAAGCAATATCTGAAAATTGCAAAGAATATTTATTTTCAATCTAAGACCCACCAAAACCTTGTGTCTACTCAAATATGCAATCCTCCTGGAAACCTTTAATTCATGTTGCAAGATTATAAGTTACTACCAGCCAATGCCATGAGATTTCCCCTAGTCACAACCTCCTTTCTGAAATAGGCAAGAGATCCCAACCTGCTATGTACTCCAGTTATCTAGAAAGTTATTGCATGCATTTCACTCCTAGTGATTTCAGTTTAAAAAAAAACAAAAACAAAAAAAAAAAAAACAACAGCTTAGGAGGCATTTTTACAATGGCTGTAGTTAAGTGTAACTGCTTTTCCAGATAACCTTTACAGTCATTGGAAGCATTGTGGGGTTTGTGGGTTTTTTTGAGAGTGAGAGTGATGCTGGGAAACCTTAATTCAGGTGCTCCTAGAAGAACCTCTTTTTCCCTCTCTATTCACCAAAGAAAACCCTAAAGATGTGAGCATTTACAGTTCAAAAGTACTTCACAGAAAGTGCCTATCATTTCAAATTAGCAAATCTGACACTAATTTTCTTCAAGTTTGTTTATTTAGTTTGATGCCAATGGAAAACAAATACAAAACCAACAACAACCTATAGACATGATTTTGACTTAACAAAGTTCTTAAACACCTCCATATCTTCGCTTGCACTTAAGTACAAAACCAAGAATTTAAGGTACAGTCTAGTTACTTAGCTGACAATTCTGTCACGAAAAGCCTTACTCAGAATAATCTAGCTTTTAATTATCATAAGCTAATAATCATATGTGCTTTTAGATTATTAGTGAATTGATTCAAGATTAAAAGGCTGTATATTTAGGGAGAAAAGGCTGGAGACTTCCTAGAGAGGGTGATTGCTGCTCTCACTCCAACAGAAGAAAGAAAAGTTGCCCTGTTGGGTGTCAGCAGAGAAAAAAAGTACAATGGAAACTTGCGTGTCATGGTCCCACATTTTGTTCTGGAAAATGTCACACAATAAAAAACATGTGCTGTCCTTCACTTTTAAAGTATGGCAGGCTTGTTGAATGTTCAGCACACCTACTTGGAGTAATAGACAATGCCCAGGTACCAGACAAGAATACCAGATACCTTGAATCATTCCAAGTGCACACTATGAACTTTGATCTCTCCATCCCCAAAATCCTGGAATGGAAACAGCACATAGAAAACAATAACTATATACTCTAGTTCCAGGAGCATCACATGTAGCCTGGAAGGCCAAATGCTATGCAGCGTAGATGTAGTTCAACTCTTGCCCCCAGGATAACCAGTTGCCCAATGCTCAGTCTCATACCCTAACACTCTTTTATTCACCAGTAATTATATACTCAAGGGGTCTTCATTCAAATTACACACTGTCATAAATCTTCAAAATTCTCTTGCTCTTGAAACAATGAAAATCTTATATTCCTTTTCTGGTAGTAAAGGAATTGTGTTATGACCTATACAGATATACATGGACTAAGAGGTGACTTAAGAAGTGCTCATATCTACAGTTAATTCCTATCTACACTGAATAGGGTATATATAATTACTATATTACTAACACATATGCTTTCTCCTACCTCCTATCTATCTAATACTTTTGCTTTCAGTGCAACCTATATTGAAGCAATATCATTTGTCAGTATTTGCTTATTGATTTTTTTATGCCATGCAATGCAAAGGATCCAGCAAAATATTTCTGTCTGAAGGTCATTAGAAGAGGACAGACCAAGGAATAGACCTGTCATTTGCTAATGAAGAGATCAAGACAGATTCCAGTTTTCCAAAGGTTGTTTTTTGTTTTGTTTTCTTCCCACCTATTATACAGGCTGAGTCTGTTATTCCAGGAGTCATTGGAGCACTTGATAAGCAGTTGTCTGACATGTTGTCCTTTACTGCCTCAGGTGCTACTTTGACAGGTTGCTTTTCAGTTGCAATTGAAAATACAGTTTAAGATTTAGCAGAGTGACAACAGCTCCTTGTTACTAAGAGGATATTTCAAATGATTTAACTTTTAAAGTTTCAAATACTTCATTTTACGACCTTATTGAAGAGACAAGCTGGAGCTGCATTAACCAACAGAGAGTGTATGAAATACCCTTTTCTACTGCAGCGTTCTAAGATACTGAATCTAGCCTGGGGTAAACAAATAGACAATGTTTAGCTGTTTGTTTCAGTTGTTTTTTTGAGATTATGTATTGGATTAGCCCCTCAGTCCCTCAAAAGATGTTCCTTTAAAGGCTTAAAAAATAGAAAAAAACTATCAATTCAATTCAGGGAATAGAATTATAAATAGAATAGGATTCTATTGCCTCTGATGTAGAACCTTTTTTTTTTTTTTTATGAGAAGTTGAGTAGCAGAGCGAGACCAGTTTAGAAGATGGTTATAAGCTGCAGAAACACCTAGAAAGATGCAAAAGATACAAAAGGAACATGACTGATGTCAACCTTAACAAGTTTCAAACATGCAGAAACTATCTTAAACAGGTTTTATGCAGATGAATCAAAGCTGAGTGGAACTACAGGCCACAGGTAGATGTTTCAGAAAAGGACAAGCCTGTCTACTGTATGAAAATAGGTAGATCATCAAAGAAAAGTAACTCCCATTTGAAACCATCATAGAGATGGTTCATAGAGAGCCAGATTCTGCTTTTTTAGAAAAATATTTTTTGAAACTACAAAGTTTGTAACACCATTGCCTATCCTCTTAGTATTTCTAAAATAAAGATATTTATGTCATAGAATCATGAAATGGTTTGGGTTGTAAGGAAACTTAAAGATCACCTATTTCCAGTGCCCCTGGCATGGGCAGGGACACCTTCCACTAGATCAGGTTGCTCAAATCCCCATCCAACCTGGCCTTGAATTTTTCCAGGGATGGGGCAGCCACAGCTTCCCTGGGTAACCTGTGCTGCGTGCCTCACCACCCTCACAGTAAAGAATTTCTTCCTAATATCTAATGTAAATTTACCTCTTCTAGATTAAAGCCATTTGCCCGTATCACTACATGCCCTTGTAAAATGTGCCTCTCCAGCTTTCTTGTAGGCCCTTTCAGATATTAAGACTGCTCCCTGGAGCCTTCCCTTCTCCAGGCTGACCAAGCCCAACCCTCTCAGCCTGCCTTCATAGGAGAGGTGTTCCAGCCCTCTGATCACCTCTGTGGCCCTCCTCTGGACATACTTCAACAAGTCCCTGTCCTTCTTATGTTGGGGGTCACAGAGCTGAACATAGTACTCCATGTGGGGTCTCATGAGAGTAGAGTAGAGGGGCAGGATTATCTTTCGACCTGATGGTCGCATTCTTTTTGATGCAGCCCAGGATACAGTTGGCTTTCTGGGCTGCAAGTGTACACTGCCAGCTCATGTTCATTTTCTCATTGAGCAACACCCCGAAGTCCTTATCTGCAGGGCTGCTCTGAGTCTCTTCTCCACCCAACCTGTAGCTGTGCTCAGGAATGCCTCTACCTAGGTGCAGGACCTTTCACTCGGTCTTGTTGAACTTCATGAGGTTCACTCCCACTCACCTCTCAAGTGTGTCAATATCCTTCTGGATGGCATCCCTTCCTTCCAGTGTGCCAACCACACAACACAGCTTCGTGTTGCAGGCAAACTTGTTGACGGTATACTCAATCCCCCTGTCCATGTCACCGACAAAGATGTTAAACAGTGCTAGTCCCAACACCAACCACTGAAGAACACGACTCTGCTGTATGCATAAAGACACAAGTGTATACATGTCTTTCCGTGTGTTGTCACAGCAACTCAATATAAAGCATCTGGGGGAAGACTGAACTCAGAAATATGTTTGGCCATAGAAAACTTCAAGCAACAAAACATCAACTATACTGATAATCTCTAGCTAGCACCAGATATAAATAAAAGACAGTATAGCAACCCATAAAATACAATGTGGTACAGTGTAATATTACAGAGATCTTTTCTCCCCTTTTTCATACAACTAGGCTTGTCGGAAAACTTTTCTGATTAAGTGCTTTTCTCTTGATTTGTTGAAAACACTGTGTTCCAGGAAGTAGGTGCAAGTTATATTCCCTTTAAAACTAATTTTTCATGCATGGATGAAAACTTTGAAGATATTATTTCAGTCCTCTCCTTAAATTGATATTTAAAAAAATATGTCTACTAATGACTAAATTATATTAATAAAATCAATTTTAATATTATCTCTCTTGATCCAATGATATTAAGTCATCATAGGAATATTTTTCTCATTTTCACATTTTAAAGAATATTCCTAGTTTTCCTGTTCAACTCAACTTTTATGTTTAAATGGATCTGGACTAAGTCTGGATATAATTGTATTTCATCCTTTCCATATTTTCTTGGCTTCTGCTTTTCACATAAAACCCAGACAAAAAAAAAAAAAAAAACAACAAAAAAAAAACATGTCAAAACAATACTACTCTTAGTTTAAAAATATAACTTCTTTGCCTACTTTTCTTACAGTATCCACAGTACTTCCTTTGTGTTATGGTCATGAAAAAGACTGTTAGTAAGCAGTGTAATTAGTACCACCTGAATTCCCTGTCCAGAGCGACAGTTGTTTTCCTCCAGCCTGAGAGGAAGGTTGATGCTCATCAGGGCTCTCCTGTCCACATACAGCAGGTGTAGCACATTTGGCACTCACTGTGCTCATTCACACACTGATGAACAGAAATGTTGATGACCTGCAGCTCTTCAGGAGAAAGGCCAGCAAGGAGTCAGTTGGGGGATGGGTAAAGAATAAAATCAGAGTATCTCTGCTAATTCTGTTGTTCTGCCAAAGAAGAATTTATACATGAAGTTATTTTTTTCCTATCATTTAAGACAATTTCTGTATTTCTTCAAAACAAGCTGTTTAAGCTTTCATGATGTCGTTGTTTAAGCCTCTATGCCACACAGTTTTCTCTCTCACTCACTCACTGCCTTCTCTTTCTTCCCCCAGTCCCAGGGGGATGGGGAGGAGAATCAAGAGAATGCAACTTCCACAGATTGAGATAAGAACAGTTCAGCAACTAAGGTATAACACAAACCACTGCTGCTACAACCAATAATAATACAAGAGAAATACAAGGAAAAAGAATACAACTGCTCACCACCCAATATCAAGCCCAACCCCGCAGTGCACCCCCACAGTGCACACACAACCCCCCCCCCCCCTTCCGGGTCTCTGCCCTCCGTTTTACATCCTGGGCATGACATGCTGTGGTATGGAATAACCTCTTTGGCTAGTTTGGGTCAGGTGTCCTCTCTCTGCTTCCTCCCAGCTTACTCCTGGCTTCCTCCCCTCCCTGGCAGAGCATGAGGCTCAGAAAGTCCTTGGCCAGACAAAACACTACCAAGCAGTAACTGAAAACACTGGTGTTATCAGTGCTGTTCCCTGGCCCAAAATCAAAAACACAGCACTGCACCAGCTACCAAGTAGGAGAAGAATGACTGCTGCTGCTGAACCCATGACACATGAGTTCAACATGCCATGCCATTTTTGCTTGTCCTAGGATATGAGATCTTCTACAAGGCACATCTTTACCATTCTTTTGATTCTCCTCCCCATCCCCCTGGGACTGGGGGAAGAAAGAGAGTGAGTGAGAAGACTTCGTGGGTGAGGGGCTTAAACCAAGACAAGCTCTTACTTCTCCATCCTGCTTCCAGCAAAGAAAAGTTCCTATATAGTGCTAAAGAAAATTTCTCACCCATTTTGCTTTTTCCATTTTACTTTCTGCAGGATTTAAGCTATCTAGTTAAGAGACATAGGTAAATTAGACTCCTTTATGCAAAGATTGTTGCAAAAGTTTTCCTATTCCCCTAGAAAATACCATCCAGCCTGTATTTACACAAGATAATCATCAGACTTCTGCTTCCTCCTCAGTGTGATGGCATAATAGGAAAATAGCAGACTACAATCTTATGCCAACCTTTTGAATTTTAATCATGACAAGTGCAAGGTCCTACACATGGGTCTGAGCAATCCCAGGCACAGCTCCAGGTTGGGCAGAGAAGAGATTCAGAGCAACCCTAAGGAGAAGGACTTGGGAGTGTTGGTCAAGGAGAAACAACATGAGCTGTCAGTGTGTGTTCGCAGCCCAGAAAGCCAACCATATCCTGGGCTGCATCAAAAGGAGCATGACCAGAAGGTCAAAGGAGGTGATCCTGTCCCTCTACTCTGCTCTCATGAGACCTCACTTGGAGTATTGTGTGCAGTTCTGGTGTCCTCAACATAAAAAGGACATGGAACTGTTGGAACAAGTCCAGAGGAGGGCCACAAGGATGATGAGGAAACTGGAGCACCTTCCGTATAAAGACAGGTTGAGAAAGTTGGGGCTGTTCATCCTGGAGAAGAGAAGGCTGCATGGAGACCTTCTAGCAGCCTTCCAGTATCTGAAGGGGGCCTATAGGGATTCTGGGGAGGGATTCTGCATTAGGAACACTCAGGACTTAATTAAGAATAACAAACATATTATTCCTTTTCTTAATATTAACTCATCATTTAGAGAAAGTAATCCATAACATGAAAAATTGCAAATAATTCCATGCCCGGTAAGGATGTTCTACAATTTATGCCACAGTATTCTTAACTTAGAATCACATCAATATTCAGAGAAGGTTTATAAAATGCATGCCATTTAGAGACAAGTCATTCTAAATTTTCTCTTGTGACTGGTTGTGATAGGGGTGAGTAAGAGCTATACTGCATAAACTGTCTTAATTGGCCCAGGATCTTTCAAAATAGAGTTACAAAATTGGCATTATCTTCCTAACTACCCATTACCTGAATACAAGGATGTTGGAATAGATTGCAGGGCTGCTGGCTAGGAGGTTTACTCCATATGCTTACGGGTTAAGCGAGCAAGAAATTAACTTCCTTGGAACTGTCCACTATGACCCAAATATCTGTTATTGATGGGTGACAAGGAATAAACCTGGACTGATTTTCAGCATGCAGATCCAAGTTGCATAATAATGGCTATATGGAAATTGGTGGTGAGCAGCAGAGGGTGAGCTGAGCAAGACAGTTTCTGAACTCAGCCAAACAGACACTGAAGCAGACATCAGAATTTATCTTTCCCTTCATTACCTTTTATTTTATAATAAAGCAGATGAAGAGGCTGTTACATGTTTAATTGTAGTTAATACATTGTACTACATACCTCATTATTTTGTATATACAGAATTAAATTTTTCATAAAGCCAGTTGAGTACTTATACTCTTTTTAGCACATCCTTTGTTCTTCATTTTAGGCTAAACCCTGACTTACATCTTTAAGGACTGTTAGAAATGAACTGTGTGTCTGTATTGGACATATGCCAGACAGCAGTTTTATTATCCTTTTAAAAATGAAAGAAAAAGAAAAGCAAAGAGATCACCCCTGACGAGCCATCAGCATTAATTAAACATTTCTGTAATAGAAGATGATGCCTATGTTTTGAGTGGCTTGCTGGCTCTCAGTTTCCTTACTTGTTACTGGTGAGGATTTTTTCCTATTCATAACTCCACATTAACAGCATGATGTAAATGGAGATAATGGTAATCTTAAAATTAGCATTTATATTGAGAAAAATTACATGTGAAATTAGAAACCAGATCTAACAGATGTGAACACATTATAAAAAAATTCTATAGTAAATTTTAAAACAAGCAAGGCCTTAGGTAGTCAGAGCTACTTCTCAGACACTAAATAATGTTCCACTTTTTTGCAGTTTTATAGATAATTTCTTTTAGATACATATAATAGTTCAGTAATATAATCAGTTACTCAGCAGTGTTACTGCAGGGCTGGAAGAAGAAAACTAAACAGTTGAGTGCTGATCGAAAAAGATTTGATCCTGCTATCTTTCATTACTTTCTCATTGCAAAGTACAATTAGTTTCTTATTTATCCAGCTAGTTTGACTCTGTGATGCTGATTTCCTGATCTCTGTTTTATAAACTGGAGCCCAAAACAAAGAGCCACAGGTGGCCCTAAAAAGAACCATCTTCATCTGCAAAAGAAGCTCCAAATGTTTATTCTTCTCCAAAATAAATCTTAGCTCTGTGTGGTGTAAAAAAGGACTGAAGGCTAGCTCATTCTTATGAATGAATGAAAACATATAAGTAAATGTCTATGGATATTTCTTATAAAGGAAACATACAGAGAAAAAGTCTGCAAACAATCAACCAACAGATTTTGTGCAGCAAAACCAATCTATTAAACTATTTGATTGTTTATGTAAGAAGCATTAGTGATTAATTGAAAACTGATGTACCTAAATATATGGTTTAGATTCTTCAAACTAATAGTAATAATGCATTTGTCTGAAATGCCAAATTTGCCTAGATGACTAGTATGTCCAGACAGAACACTGCTCTATGGACTAAATTGTATTTGATTTTTTTTTCCCTGTTATGTATGTAGCTTAAACCATGACAGATATGTAAAGAAAAATCAATGTAGATCTTCCCTATTTCAGTTTTAAAAATGGGAAAGTGGTGATAGCAGCTGGTTTCAAAAACCATGAAAATCTTTGCTGATTGAAAAATTATGTCTTTTAAGTCAGTAAGTGTTGAGACAAACTGAGAATTCCCAAAGTTCAGTTGAGTTAGACTAGCAGCAGGCATTTAAATACATCATTGGAGAATATTCAGTTAGATGTATATAAAAACAGCTTGAAGGAGGAAGAAACCAGTTGCCATTAGGAAAGGATAAGATTAACAATAGTCTTTTCACTGTCCTCCAATTTAAGAAAATTATTCAGCTCAGACTTACACACTGTGACAGAAAAATAAGACTGACAGAAGCAAGAAGGATATGAAAATGGAAATAATCACAATTAAGGGAAAAGCATGACACTCCTGAGGACTGAGGAGATCAAGTTAGAATTCTTAAAAAAAAAAAAAAATAAATTGAAATTGTTTTCCTGGCAATAAGTATTTTTAACAATTCCTTTTGGAGAAGGAGGATGCAATCAAACTGAAGAATAGTGAAGTAATGTCTACATATAAGAGGGGGGTGGAGCAACAGTCAGTTATTCCTGCATATCAGTGATGAGAGAATGTCTGCAATTGTCCTTAAAGACTCCAGCCAAATATTTGATATACCAGTGAAAGAAAGTATATATTAAGCTGGAGATGAAGGAGTTGGGTAAAAGTCTAAGGCCATAGGAAGGTGTCCTGAGCTCAGCAGTAGCAGTCATTTTTCCTCCTGCTTAGTAGCTGGTGCAGTGCTGCATTTTTGACTTTCAGCCTGAGAACAAAACTGATCACACCGATGTTTTTAGTTGCTGCTAAGTAATATTTACTCTGACCAAGGACTTTCTGAGTCTCATGCTCTGCCAGGGAGGAGGAGAAGCCAGGAGGAAGCAGAGAGAGGACACTTGATCCAAACTAGCCAAAGAGGTTATTCCATACCACAGCATGTCATGCCCAGGATGTAAGAACTGGGGGCAGTTACCCGGAAGGGTTAGACCACTGCTGGGTCGGGCTGGGTATTGGTGGGTGGGTGGTGAGCAGTTGTGTTCTCTTCCCTTGTTATTTCCTTTATCATTGTTATTGTTGGTGGTAGCAGTGGTGGTTTGTGTTGTGCCTTGGTTGCTGGACTGTTCTTATCTCAACCCCTGGGAGTTACATTCTTTAAATTCTCCTCCCTATCCCTTGGGGACCTGGTGGGGGAAGGAAGAGGGAGGGGAAGTGAGAAAGACCTGGGGTCATTAATAATTCCTTCAAAATCAATTGTGTGAAATATATCAGTGATGGCAAGTTGAAAAGTTTAAAAAAATCTAGAAAGTAAGTTTGCTGGCATTTCTTTCTAATGGAAATTTGAAGGCTTATAGAAAGGACAGTACATTTTGCTGGTAAAATGTAGATTTATGTAATACTTTAAAGGTAAAACTCATCAGAATTATGCAAATGTGATAATAAAAAAAATAATATCTTGATTTTATGCTTACCTGTGGATAGCAAAGATAAGTTTATTAACTATGCACAGGGTTGTCTTGGGGTTTATATTGCATATAAACTATCAATTATTATTTTTAGAACTACTTAATAAATGAATAAATATGTACATCTTAAGAGTATCAAAGGAAAAACTGTCTGTAAGAACAAATCACAAGCAAAAAGTTAGGCTAATTATTAGTTGTTCTGTACAAACTACACTTACACAGTGTGCTGTACCAATAAAGGATTAATTTAATGACATTTATAACTGGTTCTGTTATTGATGAAATAAAGAAACAAAAATCCTGTTGGTTAATTAAGAACCTTAAAGAGGAATTTTCACCTCCGCAGGGGCACTGAGTTTGAGACTCAGAAGCAAGATGCATCTTTTCCTTCCTGAGGTTGCCACAGAATGCTTAGTCCAGTAGCTGTGGACATTATGCAATATATGACAGAAAAAAAATAAATAAAGCTGGTTTTTCCCAGCTCTCTGCTCCTTCCTGTTGTAGGAGATGTTAAATTGAAATTTCTCTACTGAAAGATGTTTTAAAGTTTTTTATGACCCTCTCCGGTTTGTTATCCCAGTGTGAGGCAGATGTTTCGTATAGTAGTTATAAACATTATCACTGTAGGCAGTTTATTATAGACTTCCAAAAGTGTAAGAACCTTCTCTTCTATTTCTCACTGTGAAGAGCCCAGATCAAGTCTTTATTGTTTGGAAAGCAAAATTAAATTTGTCTTATATTGCTGAGGATCTCAGAGATAAGTAAACATATAAAAAGGAACCTTTTGATCTTAGGAAAATATTAATGTTAAGGGTTAAAATGTGGGCGAAGTAAATTGGAAATCCAGCTTGTATAGTGAAACTCTGGCAAAGAGCAAGCTAAGGCTCAGTTTTTCACTACCTTTGCATGTACTGATATCATGTTCTGTTCTACACCTTTCAATTGATCTACAAGAGATTTAGCAGTCCTATCTTTTATAGATTTTCTGTTGCTTTCTGTTTGTTTATAATTGGGAAGATAATGGCTGACCTTTGATGTAAAAGGGTTATTCAGTATTAGACTCATCTCATATCCAGATGTATCACTTTTTGTTATTAAATTCATTGGCATGTAAAGTTAATAGTTACAGGCACTTTTATGGACTCTCTATATAATTATCTGCCAACTTAAAGTGATTTTTACATTGCGTTTATAAATATATATCAAATAAATATGAAAGTACAAAATCAGCACATGGTTATGAAACATTTTGCTCTGCACAACTAAAAAGCAGTTCAGTTCCAGAAAGATGAATGAAGCCCTTTTAAAAGGCAGCACTTAGTGAACGATGAGGTTCACTATCATGAGAATTTTGTCCTGAGAAAAATTACGATCCAATATCACTCTAGCTCTGTTATTTTATATTGTGCTGCTAGTCTAGGTCTCTGTTATTTCACATTTTGTCCATACCTGCTTGAACTATATTAAAAAATGAATAAGGACATTTTCCAGATAGATAAACATTTGTGTACTGAATTCATTCTATAGTTACTAGGATTTCATTACACTATCAGGAGAAGGGATAACTAACTTAATACAAGCAAAGATCTCTTTAGTATCTGTGCTATATTATCCTGTGCTATTATTTCTTACTCTTTGCTGCGCATCTGGAATATTTGCGTCATAGTAGTTGAAAGTGTCTTTGGCTGTGCAACTCTAAACTATGAGCTCAGTTGTATCAATAGGAAACCTCTCAGGTTGAAAGTACTTTTTTATATTCTTATTAATGGTTCAGTAATGTGCTGTGATAAAGCAAGGGAAAAGATAAGTATGGAAATAACCTTTTTTGTTGTTCCTCTCCCTTTCATTTGGGGATGTCTAAAAATCCATGGTCTAAAAATATCACCTGGGACAAAAGAGAATTGGTAGACTGAATACTTATTGCTCTGGATACTGTGAACATGTCTGGGAGAAGGGATGCACAGTAAAGCTTTTTCCTGCTAGCACATTACTGAAGTGCCACATGGTGAAACAGGCTAGATAAACCTATTGCTGCATATAATAAAGCTCCATCTGCCAAAAATGACAGTATTTGTTATCTGTACCTTTTCCTTGCGCAAGTGTTTCTCAGCAGCTCTGATGTATTTATTATTCTATATGCAGACTGAAACACAGGATGTTCCTCCTGTACATCAGGAAACATTCTGTTACTTCGAGAGAGACCGATCACTGGCACAGGCTGCAGAGAGCAGTTGCTGAGTCTCCATACCTGGAGATATTCTGGATCCTGGCTAGGGCTGTTGTTTGGGTCCTGGCTGCCAGGCTCAACACTGTCTGCTGGATGGTCCCCTGTCGGTTAGCAGATCACCACCGAGAATCAGAAACTGTAGTTCAAAATCTGTGATCCTCTGTAATATAGGTAATATTCTTAGAAAACACGATGGCAAATGGCAGAAAGCCATTCTCTCACCTTCTACCTGCAAGCATGGGTAGGGCAGAATTTAGATTTTGGCAAGCTAACATGTTCTAGCAGATTTGTAGACAGCTAAGAGTGGTCTTGAACTTTTATTCAGCTGTATTTGCATTTGTACTTTTTTGGGTCTGAGTGATAAATCTGATTGTTGCTAAATTTGAGGGGACTAAATCACTGTGACTGTCTTGTACTTTATAATGCTTGCTCATCTACCAAAGTTAAAAAATAACATGATTAATATTCCTTACCTATGAAACAGATTTTTCTGTTCAGCTGGGAGATAGTTATGGAAAAGAGAAAGCAGATGAACCATAGTACATGCAATTGGTGTTTGAGAATCTGAAAGTGTCTCTGAAACCATATAATAGTAGGCAAGTTCCTTGGAGAAGACATGAATTGTAACTATTTTCTTAGCTTAAGTATATGGCTGAACTAAAATAAGATACAATGATCCTGACTGAATTGCTTATTTGAGAATCTGAAAGTGTCTCTGAAACCATATAATAGTAGGCAAGTTCCTTGGAGAAGACACGAATTGTAACTATTTTCCTAGCTTAAGTATATGGCTGAACTAAAATAAGATACAATGATCCTGACTGAATTGCTTATTTTATCCAAATGTCATTATTCCATTTTGCATTTTAATGAAACAGTAAATTTTATATTTGCTACAAATTTGTACAGTTCCTAACACAGTATATGATATATACCACAGATGAAGGTTTTAGATGCTAAAGCAAAGACAATGAAGTAAAATAAATTTTTGCTGTGAAAGTTGAGCAAGCAAACCTGGATTTAAATTTGTCTTTTTAACATTTTTTATTCTTGGAAGACAGTGCAGTTCAGACATTTCTGAATACAAGATAAATAATCTGAAACATGTTATTAGGTAACATTAATCCTAATTTTACATATTGTCACAGCTAATGAATATTAATGTATAAATGAATGCAAATACTAAGTTTTAACATTGATGAACATACTGTACTAAGTTCTGCAGCTAGAGGAGTTCCCTTTGGGGAGATGGGAATGAGATCTGAACTGAAGTATTAAAGCTTCAATTAAATGGCTTCATGTGTACTGGTAAAATAATATTCCTGTCTTTCATGCAGAACAAATTTTTGTCAGTTGAGTCAGACAAAAAAGATAACTGTTCTATTCATACTGCAGCATTTCCTCCAGTGACAGTACTGGGTTGAACCTTAATCCAGCTCCTTGTCATGGTTTAAACACAGATGGTAACAGCATCACACAGCTGTTTGCTCACCCTTTCCCCCCATGCAGGGGAGGATAACTGACAGAATGCAAAACACGTGGATTGACATAAGAAGAGTTTAATAATTAAAGTACAATATAATACTACTACCACTAATAATAATGAAAATAACAATGGGAGAAAGTACAAAACTAAAAGGGAATAAGCCCCCCCCCCCCAAACAAAAACCAAATAAACAATAAACAATGGTGATACATAATACAGTTATTTGCCACCCACTGGCCAATACCCAGCACATCCTGAACAGTGATTGGTCCCTTCCAGGTAACTCCCCCCAGTTTATATATTAGGCATGACGTGCTGCAGTATGGAATACCCTTTTAGCTAGTTTGGGTCAGGTGTTTTGTCTCTGCTCCCTTCCAGCAGAGCATGAGAGACTCTATCAGAGCCCAAACAAGGACACCCTGCTGTCAACCAAATCTGTAGAAAGTTAAAAATTTTGGAGTGTTTAGAGTTCCATTAAAACCGGTCAGTATGTTCAAGCATTATGAAGAGGGATGGATGCACATCCAGCAGTGAGATTACAGAGGACATATTTTTGTAACAATTCAAAAATAAACCTGGTAAATTCAGGCTTATATGAATGAGACATCAAGCATCCTTTGAAAGTAGAGTACCTGCTTATAATATATTTTAGTATTTCTGTCATAGTACTGAGGAGTCATATCTACAGGCATTATTCCAAACGTAGTCTCTTTGATGTCGGAAACAGAAGATCTATCATTTTCCTGGTCTATAATGATGCTTCTGATTATGAATGTATTTCCTCAGATTGTATTTTTTTTTAGCAGTATCATATCATGTTGCAAATTATCTCTAGTTTTATGTCTATTAGTGCCCTACAGACTATATCAGTATTTCTGCTCTCATGTATTTTTGTTCTAGATTTTTTTCCTTACTCCATAGATGGATTTAACACAATATTTTTTGAAGGCATATTAAATCTTGGGCTTTTTTTCATTTTTTTTTTTTCAGACTGAATCTCATTTTACTGTTGCTCACAATGCTAGTCATTGAAAAAGATCTGATTCTTTAGCATATGAAATAGAATGAACACTTGTTAAAATGCTAGCTGTGACTGAACATATGTTGCTTTTTATAAAACTGAAGTAGTCTTTCAAGTAAGATTCTGCAAAGCTGTGAATATACCAACTTGATTATAGTACAGTTATATAACAACTGTTTAATTTCATTAATCCAATATAATTGAACTTTATATTTGTCTTGCATTCAGGAGTGCTTATAGCGTATACTGAAATGGCTGTGTTACCCTTGTGGAAGAAGTGACACACAGCAGGCTACAAATAAGTAAATTTTGAGGAATTTACTGTATTGTTTGGATGGAAAGAATGTTAGATGAAATCTCCCAAGTGGAGAAACTTTCTAAACAAGTGATTTGTTGTAGAAATGAAAGTACATTCTAGTCTCTCCAATGTTCTTTATTAATGTCATGGGTTCAGCAGTAGCAGTCATTTTTCTCCTTCTTGGTAGCTGGTGCAGCGTTGTATTTTTGATTTTGGGTCTGGGAACTGTGCTGATAACACCAGTGTTTCCAGTTACTGCTTGGTAATGTTTTGGTCTGACCAAGGACTTTCTGAGCCTCATGCTCTGCCAGGGAAGGGAGGAAGCCGGGATGAAGCAGAGACAGGACACCTGACCGAGACTGACCAAAGAGGTTATTCCATACCAGAGCATGTCATTGTCCAGGATGTGAAAACGGAGGGCAGAGACCAGGAAGGGTGGGAGTGCACGGCGTGGTCGGGCTTTTGGTATTGGGTGGTGAGCAGTTGTATTCTCTTTCCTTGTATTTCTCTTGTATTATTATTGGTGGCAGCAGTAGTGATTTGTGTTATACCTTAGTTACTAAACTGTTCTTATCTCAACTTGTGGAAGTTGCATTCTTTTGATTCTCCTTCCCATTCCCCTGGGAGCAGGGGGAAAAAAGAGGGGAGAGTGAGTGAGAGAGTGACTGCATGAGTTTTAGAGACTTAAACCATGACAATTAATCACAAGGAATATGCCAACAGAGAAAGGATCTACTGTAACTCTTCAGTGCTTTTTTGCATGTAGCACTTGGTTTTGAATAGTTTGCCCTGTAACTGACTCTAAGACTCTACATACATGTTGATATATTTTTCATGAGAAGCCTGGGAATTAAGAATTCTCTCCTTCTTTACTCTCTGTATATAACATTTATCATTTAGATACTTTTCATATTTTATTAGCAGAATGAAGTCCTCTTAAAGGTTGACTTTTCTTGAAGACAACTTTTATTGTGCTATCAAATTTCCACATTAATACAAATGCCACTTGTAATCCAAAAAAATTATGTCTGTATTACTTTCCCTTCCTTTTACCTTTTTTCTTGTGTGTCTATGGTTCATCACTTGAGAATTTTCCAAATGGCAAGGAGTAACTTAAGTCTCACCCTTGCTACTTGCAGACTTACCTAGTTCTTAAGAAAGACAGTAATTTTTTTTAAAAGGTATGCTATACTGGAGAAGTATAGAACCAAAGACTGACATAGAAAATAATTTATCTTGGAGTTCTAAGTGCACCCTTGGAACTGTTTGCCACAAAAACAAACGAGTGTTTTATGCTCATATCAACTGCATTACAACATATCATAGGAGCACTGAGGAAAGAAAATTTACTATACGTGAAATGAACTCCCATATAAAAGTGTTGAAAACCACATGAAGCAATTCTAAATGCTTTTTGTTTCTTTTTTGTTGTTTTTTTTCAAGAGAAAACTTATCCTCTTGTACTTGGTTTTCAACATCCTCCCTTCACTTTGACCACTTAGCAGAGTGAATTTACTGAATGAAGCAAGAGTGACTGTTCACACAGCTACTATAGCACAAAAAAAAAAGTTGTGATTCCCCAAATCTTTCATGTTTTTTCAAATCATGAGATTTTGGGTTTTAACCAGTCATGTATTATTCATTATTTCCTACCTACTATTCATTATTATCTTATGATATTTTTCAGCCATCATGCTAGAGAGCTGGAACAATAAATAAAAAATGCATGTGGGAAAATCAGAATTCATGTCTGACTGATTAATGAATAATGGAGGAAAAAGGCATTCTAAAAATCACCAGTGCCTCTTAAAGAATATTCATAAAATTATTACCTTTCTTTTCTGAAAACCTCCCTGTCGTGGTTTAAGCCCAGGCGTAAATCTGCCACGTAGCTTGCTGCTCACTCTCCCCTCCTCCTTCCCACTCTCCCGGAGGGATGGGGAGGAGAATCGAAAGAATGTAATTCCCATGGGTTGAGATAAGAACAGTCCAGTAACTAAGGCATAACAAAAAACCACGGCTGCTACCACAAATAATAACAATGACAAGGGAAACAACAAGGGAAGAGAATATAACCACTCACCACCCACCGACCGATACCCAGCCCAACCCAGCAGTGGTCTAACCCTTCTGGGTAACTGCTCTCAGTTTTTACATCCTGGGCATGACATGCTATGGTATGGGATACCTCTTTGGTTAGTTTGGGTCAGGTGTCCTCTCTCTGCTTCCTCCTGGCTTCCCCTCCTCCCTGGCAGAGGATGAGACTCAGAAAGTCCTTGGTCAGAGTAAACATTACTGCAACAACTAAAAACATCGGTGTGATCAGTGTTGTTCCCAGGCTGAAAGTCAAAAACACAGCACTGCACCAGCTACTAAGAAGGAGAAAAATGACTGTTACTGCTGAATCCAGGACACTCCCTTTCATCAAACTGGAGTTTAAATAATCTGATAAACAGAAGTGAAGGATATCTGTAATAGATACTTTAAACATTGTACAGAATATAAATAATGTAAAACTACATTGAATTATATAAAACCTCATAAAAATTTCTGAAATTATTCTTGGTATTATATTGCCTATTTTTAGCATGGTCTGTCTCTTCTGAATTTTCACATTAGCCTATCTATCTCAGACATCTGCAGGGGCAATATCCTTCATTCATACAGCCTGTTAATTGTACACAGCATTCCACAAATTTAATTGTTTTTAAATCATACTGTTTGATGAGTGCAAAAAGAAATGTAATTAGCTCAATATCTCCTGCAGTACATGCTAATGCGTTCCACAACTATATAATAAAATAAAATCACAGGAAAACTGTTCCTAATCTATTCATATAATTTAAGTTTCTTACCAACTACTCAATAAATACCATATTACAACACTGTGCAAATATAAAGAATTAAATACTCCTAGCTGAAAGCCATTTCAGTGAAAACTTGAGCTCTTTTTTTCTGTTTTTAAAAACTAAAAGCAGGACCGGCATCTGACATTGGATGTACAACAGGCAACTACCAACTAAAGATAAAACTTTGCATTTAAATAAGTAACCTCATCAACTGAATATCTGCAACATTGGTCAAGAAACTGGATTTTCTGAGTGAGTTTATTTGGATGCATTAGAATACGTTTTTGCAACATTTAAATCTATGGAGTGCCTGCAAAAATATGAAATTCAAGATCATGTTTGTTAGAGTTGCTCAGACAATTCAAGTGGGTACCCAGATGATCTCTGTACAAGTTTAACTGTTTAGCTCATTTTCTTTACTGGTATCATCACTGTGAGAAAAACTTTGATGAGATATTTGCAGAGGAGCTGAACAAAGGGTATCCATTTAAGAATCAGTTAGCTTCCAATGCAAATTGTAAGTTGGACAATTAATTTAATGAATACTTTTACCTATCTGAGAGTATAATAATTTTCCTAGTTAGAAATTTTCAGTTAAATCATGCATATCATTATGATACTGTTAAATCAACAGGGATAACAACAGTAAAACAACTGTATATTTACATTATGACTATCACAATAAAGTAGCTTTACAATGAGCAATTTTGAAAGATTCTGGGCATGTTTTAAAGCTTGCCTTGGATACTTCGTCTGTATAGAATGTTTCTAAAAAAAAAAAAGCCATGCACTTAGTTTTATTAAAATTACACATTCTTAGTACTTTTTGAGAATTAGAGAAATTCTGAAACACCTTTACTACATTGCTTCGTAATCTCTGACATAAATTATTTTTCATTAAAATGTTGAAAATTAGCAACTGAAATATTTATGTGTAATCCTACTCAGCCTATTGAACCAGACCTGAAAACTCACATTGTGTGACACATTTCTCTTGGCATAAAATTTTGCATTTTGATTACTTTTTTTTTTAATTACAGCTATATTTCAGAAAAGTGAAGAAAAAAGCAGGTAGGAGACTATGAATAAAAGAAAGCTAACAAATTATCACAGAAGATTATTCCTCAATTTTTTATGAAGTCATCTTGCAAGCTCCTCTATGTGGCATCGAAGAACTACACAGACGGTCTAACCGACGTCATGAACTTAGTCATCTGAACACCTTCACGTTTTCTTTCTCCTTGTTCTTTAAAAATAACACTTGTCTGCAGATTATATCTAAAGTTCTAAAGAGGAACTGTCTTGTAACCTGGAGTTGCAATGCAATTTAACATACCCTAAAAAGATCTGCACTTCAGAGAGGTATATATTGAGAATCATAGAATGGTTTAGAAAAGACCTTAAGATCATCTAATTCCAACCCCCTTGCCATGTCACACTAGAACAAATTAAAAAATTTTCCTAAAGCAGAGCAGGAGAAATGTTAACAAAGAGTTTTCTTTTTCCATCTTCCCTTTGCTAGAAAGAAAAATCAGTTGCCTCAGAAGGAATAAAGGGTATCGTAGTTCACAGTAAGTATTCTCTTTTCCTTTTACACTGTTGATTAAGTGATGATAGGCTTAAAATTTTGAGTGGACTTTTGTAACTCCTCAGAGGTGGCACTTAGAAAAATGATGACACTGAAGTAAGAGTATTTATGGGTTTTCCAAACTATACACAGTCCTTCAGAGGGTCCCAGGCTTACAGAGTATCAATATGTCACATATAAAATTATGCCAGTCAGCATCAGATCTCTGTGTATGTAAGCAAAATGGATGCACAAAGCCAGGAGCACAAGTTCACATGCGACCTGCACAGGAATCTGGTGCCCTTGTGCTTGAAAGACCAGGGCCTGGCTCTTTCAAGCACAAAACACTGGACCCTCACACCTCAGCTTCCTCCTTGAATTCAAGTCAGGACTGCAGTCTTTTTTGAAACATTGCATCTTACACCTTAGTCTTTCTCTCAGTCAGTGAAATGTAAGCCATATACTTACAGAACCAGTATATTTTCACACTATGGGCATGACTCAAAGTTATGGACATTTCAAAGTCATGTAGGGCATGACTACATGTATACAGATATAAGCATTGATCTACTTATTATATTTATTTTGGAAAAGCTGAAGTGAAAATTCCAAGATCAGAGGCAGAATCAAATTCACCTATTTAAAATACATGTCTGCAGGATTTCCTTAGGAAAAGTGATTTGCATTTGCATATGATGATGAATGTCTTCAGATGCCCGATGCTGAATTATTGTCATTTTTTTTAGTCCTTCAAAGTATATACAAGAGAATCTGACAACTCTTTCAGTGGGGGGAAAAAAAATCTGACAGATTTTGAAAACAACAGCTATAGTTTTCTTAGGAATGGCAGTATTAGGAAGCTCTAGTGTAGTAACATTGCAGAATAAGTGTGGTCACTTTGTAATGGTAAATAATTGAACACAGATTCATACACTTGGCCCATACAAAGTACATACAAGTACCATAGAGGAGTACTTAGATAAGAGACAAAATAAAATTTTCTGTTTGTTTTAGGTAATGTGATCTAGGTTTTCTGTTCTGGTGTGTTTGTTGTTGAATCCAGGTGAAAGAGATGGAAAGCTGCTGAAAGGGTGAAAACAAAGAATTTTATGCTAGAGCCTTTTTTGCAGAGTCACTCAGAAAGGGGAAAGGGAGAGCTCAAGACTTTGCATACATCATAGAAGCATCTTTAGCTTGTAACCTCATAGGAAAATTTAATTGGAAGATGTATTCCTGACCCAAATGCCAGCTGGAGTCTGAACATAGGCTACAATAGCTTTCTCTCTCCCACTGTGGCCTCTGTGAAACAACTGGTCAGAGTGAACTCTATGGGATGGCATCTGTTCCTAGTGTCTTTCGGTGACAGACAAACTGAGTCAGAGCTATCAGGGACCCATGTTTTTTCCTCTTTAGCAGCCAGGGGTTTTTTTGCTGCAGTCAACTCTGGACATACATATATAAGTGGTGCCAAGCTTAATCTATAATAACAGAAGATAGAATATTTTTCATTTAGAAAGCAAACAGAGGGGTGCTTCAGTGTCAACGTTAGCCTAAGAACTTTTACTACTATAGAAAGTTAAACTTTCATTGTAGATGACAGCTGCTTATCCTGTAATATAATAAAAATTTTATCTTGTGCTTATATGTATAATTAAAGCGTCTGCTGTGTTCAAGACTGAGTAAACACCATCTTACTCTGGTAAGAGAACATCTCTTTTGGAACGATAGATGTATATCCAAAGTGAATCTTTTCACTGCTATTTTGATAGAAGAGTTTATCTAGCTGAATTTAGAATTTAGGCTATAATTCAACCTTCTAAAGAGCTTTCCTTAGAATAAACAAGACTATCATACTGTATCTGAAGGAAAGTATTTGAGAGACAGAAATAACTTTTTCATCATGGCTAACTTTTCTATAGAACATATCTTTATCACAAAAGGTGAAAATGAAAACATTAATACTTCTCAAAAGTGAAAGATAACCACATCAAATTATTATATGAACTTTATTAAATATACTAAATAAAGGGGGATCTAGGAAAATTCAGTCAGCCTAACCTCAGTCTCTGGAGCAAATTCACTTACCAGCTTGTTCTACAAAGCTGAGGGACAAGGTGATGATATGAACAGCCAGCATGGTTTTACTGAGGGCAAGCCAGTCAGACCCACCTAATGGGGTGGCTGGCTCTGTGGGCAAGGGAACACCAGTGGTTGTTGCATATCTTGGCTTTAGCAGCCCTCTTGAGTCTCTTCAACACCAAGTTAGTGAGACAATGGTTGGTTAATAGACAATGAGGTGTTTTGGAAAACAGGCTGATCTCCTGGGTTTGATCGCTGTTGTCATCACTGGTGCAAAGTCCAGACAGCAGCCAACAAATAGTAGCATCCCCCCAGGGATCAGTACTGAGAAGAGCACTGTTTAGTGTCTTCATTAAAGACATAGGTGAGCATTTTGAGAAAGTTTGCAGGTGACACAAAAATTAGTGGGGAGAACAGAAAGCATGCTGGAGGTCAGGGCTACTACTCAGAGGGATCAGAATAGGCTGAAGAAACATACTGACATAAATCTCATGGAGTTCAACAGAAACAAGTGGAAAGGCTTGACAATCTTGCATCCTGGGCTGCATTAATAAGGATGGAGCCAGCAGGTCTAGAAGAGTTACCTTTCACCCCTATTTGGCACTTGTGACATCTCACCTGCTGTGTCCAGTCTAGGCAACTCCAGCACAAAAAAACCAGTTCAGAGGAGGCCTGCCAAAATTTTTAGGGGGCCGGATCACATGATATGTGATGACACTGATGGGATTCTGCCCTGAGCCCCCTTTTCTCACTGATCAATCCCAGCCTTTCCTCTTTGGGGTGATGCTCCAGACCTTTCATCGCCTTTGTGGCACTTCACTGGACTCTCTTCAGTATGTTTGTGTCTTTCTTGTGTCAGGGAGTACTGGAGTACTGGACACAGTACTCCAGGTATGGACTCACCCGGGGGGAAGTACAGGGAAAGGATCACCTCACTCAACCTGCTGGCAAAATTTTGTGTCATACAGGCCAGCATGCTATTAGCCTTCATTGCTGCAAGGCTACATTGCTGATACATTTTCATCCTGGTGTCAATGTGATTCTAGGATTCTGTGCTTCATTCACCTTCCATTTACCAATGAAAAGAAGGAAACAGATGAAGAAGCCACAGAAACCAAGAAGGTTTTCCTGTGCACAAAGAATAGTTGTCACTGAGGACAGGCTTTTAGTTGAGTGACTCCTATGTCAGAATAATGAATTATGTCATCCCAGCATCTTGTATCTTGGTATGAAGCTGCGATTGTGCATAGCAGGAGTTAAAATGCTAAAAACCAAAGCTCACAGAAACAACTACAGGAACAAGGTAACACAGCATATTTAGTTTCATGAGTCTTCAGAGCTACTTCTAGACGTTCTATGGCAATATTTTCTAGACATAAAATTTTTTGCAACATACCAGGAATTAAATCCTTAAACCACAGTATTATAGACTGTACAATGAGATTATCTGCCCACTGCAATTCCAAGCTTGGAGGTCATGAAAAAAATAAATGGAGATGATTTTCCTTCACTAGGTCCCATAAAATCTTAAACTTATTGTGAAAACAGGAGTTCTTATTTGGGATTAAATAAACTGGTAAATGAGTCTTAGCCTGAGAAAATTTGTTTTCTTATTCCATATGTTCACTAAAGTCAGTGTCTTTTAAGTAGAAGTTGAATGAGCTGAAGTGTTGCAATATGAAACTTAATCAGTCTTCAACAAAAATATAACGAGAACTATAGTTTCCTAATTCCAAAACTCACAACCTGCTGTCAGTTATACTGATGTTAAACAAGAGGAGCTTCCTCAGTGTAGCCCACTTTTACAGCAGTGTAGTTTAGAGCAGGATGTGGATGGCTAGTTATGTGGTTTTTAACATAATATCGAAGTTCACAGTTCACTATACACACAGAGAGAGTAACAGTTCTTCCCAGAAATATAAGAAATAATGTCATGATCTGTGACAATGCTGAAAATTAGGTACCCTGCTAACTATTGCTTCTATTTCCAAACAGACTCAGATTTGATGATGCTGAAGTGAGGCATTACATTTCCTAAGCAACCATTTAAAATGGTTACAGAAGGTGGAATGTGAATTCTGCATTTTATGTTTTTAGGAGTGAAGACCTGTTTAAACTTCCTTCCTGACCTTACCTTCCAAATGTAGTGGACCACTTACAGTGTGGTGAAAGACAAATCCTAACTGTGCAATGCCCAGGTCTTTAAATATTTCCTTTGACCCAGAGGATGATTTTTGAGAACATTTAAGCATCCAGTTTTCACTGACTGGTAAGATCATTCAGGAAACCTTCCCCTTACCTACTTGGCCTGATTTAATGAGATGCCTTTTCTTTAGACTGAACTTTGGAGAAATAAGAAGGACACTAGAGATTAAAACAATCTCTCATGTGAAGCCTCTGACTTCGCTAAGACACTGGCTCGCATCTTTACAGCACGATTTTAGGTGTTAAGTAAATTAAAGGCATAGCTATAAATATCACTCTTTACATGTCAGTGCAATATAAAAACATTTGAATGTCAATGATGATATATCATATACATTCATTTCAGTTTTTAAATCAGTTATGATTAAAAGGAAGCGTACAGAAGCATGAATCAAATTACAGCTGAGTATACACAAGTAGCTCAGAAAAGGAAGATCAGGGTGAATTTATTCATAACAGCATGCAAATCTGCGAAAAATGTTATACAAAGCTCTGGATTCAACAGTTTCTAACATGGACAATGAATATTTGGGGACCAAGTCAGCTTTAGAATTGTGGAGGCTTTGCCAGAGCCTGTAGTACAAGTTTTTCATAATCACCCCACAAGCTGCATGACTAGCACTGTTTTCTGCCTTGGTCTGCATCGCCTCCTGGTTTCTGATTGCCCCTGTTGCTCATCCTTTAAGCTGTTTCTGCTTAGAAGATGCTGGAAAAGGACATGAAGCTTAGAAGGAAAGAGCTTATTTTGAGAGAGACCGAGCAACTGCCACCTTGTCCTACATATATTCGAGTAGTCTAAAGTACATGTATAAATATATGGTTTTAAAAGCATATATAAAAACACATATAAACCTTACTTTAAAAAAAAAAAAAAAACAAACAAAACCATACATAAGCTATTCTGCATCAACTGAATACATCCAGGGCACAGGAAAGAAGAGAGATGCTACAGAATGTAAAGAAGCTTGCAACATGGTTTGGTTTTTTTAATAAAATTTTAGTTGTTTGTTAAATAGAATAAAGGAATACATCAATGCAGGAAATAGAAAATGCTCTGAAAGCAGCGATTTGATGCTTCAAAGTAGCATTTTGTTTGTTATGAGGAGGTGAATAAGGGGACATGGTGGCTGTCTTTTTCAACTTGCTTTTTTTCTCTTGTTTTTTTTTTCCTGCCTATCATGCAAATTTCAAAGTTTCACAGATTTTCCTTTTTAAAAAAAAAAATAAAATAAAATGTTGGCATGTACTTGCCATTACTTTGTGGAAATAGGAATTAATCATTGCAGTGTTTTTCAGGACCATATTAAAGATATTTTGGAGGTCCCAGGTTCAGTATGACTTATACATGCAAACAGTTCAATAATGTGCAAGCAAAGAAACTTCATATTACAGAAGGAGACAGTGAGGCTGTTAATACTGCCCAGGCTCAGAAGTGCCCTCTTCTTGTCCCTGGAAAATATTGCTCTCACAGAGCCTCCTTCTATGTTTTCCAGCTGGGAAAGGGAGTTTGCCCTTTCCATGGGAAAAAATCTGGTGCCCAGAGCTTAAAGACCACATTTTCTATCTCAGGGCATTTAGTAAAACCACCTGCACATCACCTTTACCCAATTTCTAAACTAAAAGCTATCCCTGATCTCCCCTGTGGGGAATAATTTACCCACAGACAAAATTTGCATTTTGTCAGTATTACCCAGACATGCAATTTTCATATTTTTTCCATATCTATGTATTGCAGAGGTTCATGTATTAGCACTCTGCTCAGAATATGCAGGCCTCTTTTGTGTGATCAACAAGTACATACACTATCAAGTTGTTTTCAGAAGTATCATAACAATTTCCTTATGAAATACAGAAACATTGAAATTAGAATTCTAAGGAGGAAATACATAATAAAAACGTCGGTTGGTAATGACTTATCTTTTAGGAAAAAGAAGATAAATCTTTGTTTTTACAAACTTATCAATGCATTTCACCAGGAGCTAGTTTTTCCAGGAGTTACTGGGTAATTAGAAAGATTTGCTGCATACATAGGAAAATAACTTTTGCAGGTAAATTCCCTCAACTGGATTTATTTTAATAGAAGTATCAGATGGAATATAAACACTTTCATTTTATGATCCAATTACTACCAATGACATATTACTGCAGTGAACTCTTGATTTCTTTTTAGTCTAGCATTATACTTCACTGCCCACCTCTTCCATTTAGTATGTACAGTACTGTAATGCTGCTTAGTAAAACTGCTCATTGGTTGTTACTAATCTACTATTCATTAATATGGACTTTTGATTACACTTAGATGGTCTTAAATTATGAAAATGAGTAAAGTGAAACTGAGAAAGAGATGTTTCAGAAAGAGGGAATGCAGGGGTAGCTTTATATGGCCAAGTACCTGCTCCATCCCTGGTGGGGTTCAAGGCCAGGTTGGACAGAGCCTTGGGTGATATGGTTTAGTGTGAGGGGTCCTTACCCATGGCAGGGGGGTTGGAACTAGATGATCTTAAGGTCCTTTCCAACCCTAACTATTCTATGATTCTGTGATATATATGCCTGTTCTGATTGTTTTCCAGTCTGATCGTCTTTAAAAAAACTTTTGTCAGTAAGCCACACGGTCACATTAAGGCACTTCTGTTCAGACTTATGAGAGAAGGCTTCAGGTAAAACTGGGGCCTCTTCAGCATTGCAATATCGATTTCTACCAATGACTTATTGTAATATCATGAATTACAGCTGTAGTTCTCATACACTTAATGCTTTCAAGACTCTATTCTGTCAATCAGCTTGGCACAGTTGTGTAATGCAGCATGGTTTAGACATCTGAGATTTATTAGCAATTAACATATGCTTTTATTTTTTCTTCCAAAAGTACTCGCTATTAAAAATGAATGCTATAGATGAAAACACTTTGTGATTATTTCTGTTCATTAGTAGATGCTTAAACTAAAGTTGTACCCGATACCATTAAAATACAAAACTTCTCTAGTTTATTAAAGCTACTTTTATTCTGTTGCATTGAAGAAATGAGTGTTTATATTGAAAATAAGGGCTCACTTGTTGCACTCTCTGCCCAGAAACTCTGAAACATTATAGCTTTATGCCTTCTCTCCTAAATCCATTCCAGCTGCTCATTTTCTATATGAAGGAGATTCACATAAAACTGGAGTCTGAATGGTGCAGTTTAGTGTATTGCATAACACAGGACATAAGTTATGAGCATCTAAAGATGTGGGCAAACATTGAACTTTTTTGATATCTCACTACACACTAACTCTAATGAGAGTCAGATGTTCCTCTGTGCCTTTGAAATTTACAGAAACCTGTAAACACATGCAATCCCTTTTCAGTGGCCTTTTCTTTGTCAGTTTTAAAGATGGGTAAAACCCTAGGTCGACCATGACCAGGAATGAGTTGTTCTAGATCACCCAATGAAGTCTGTGAATCTACAGTAACAGCAGTTAATCCTATTTCACTCACAATCAGGAAATGGAAATGGCTTGGGGAAGAGTGGGCAAGGGAGGGCAGTGTATCTTATGTAAAATTTGGATGGAGACAAGATGCCCTGAGGAAACAAGGAAAGAACAGAAGGAACTGGATTTCACCCTGTGGGAGCAGGAATGGCACAGTTACATCTTATTGTTTGCAGAGTTGTCCTTGTTTAATGTCCAGGGACAGAGGCCTGAGGGCACTGAAGAGGTAAACCAACCTGATAGTGGCAATGACCCTGAATTTAGCTACAGACACAGATGTGAGGAAAGTGAAAGTAGAAGGGGCAGTTTCCCTTCACTCCTACTCCCCAGTACATTGTGCTGGGCTGCATGGGGAGAACAGAAATAGTAGAGGCACAGCCTTGGCTGCTACACACAGCTCTGCTGCTCTGCTCCAAGTGACATCATCTGTTTTCAATAAATTCTAGTCTTCCGTTACATGACAAAGAATGAAAGAATACTACCTTGAGGGACAACTAGACAGAATATGAGCCCATCCTTAATGGATCCCCTGGTCATCAGTAAACTCCTATTTTTTTTTCAGTTTATATATTTCAAGAAAAAAATTACAACTTGGATTTGATACAGAAATGTGGGGTTTATGTGATTTACACATTTGAACTTATTGTATTAATTTATTGGGTTATTTTAACCACTAGGTGCATTCCAAAGAATGAATGTAGTTTTGGGACCTTAGCAGTGAAGGAAGAAATATTTACAGGTGACAACGGTTTGCAGAAGGTACATCTGGGATCGTACGTTAGAGTAAGAGTCTGTCTCTGAATTACTGAGTGGAAAAGAATTAACTGATTATTGTGAGGACAATCAAATATTACAAAGAGAGAATGAATCTGTAGGAGAAGATTTCTATTAGTTTAGGAATAAAGAATTATAATTGCAGAAGAAATAGATATCAATGTACAGAGTAATTATTGGGATAAAAAATTTTTACACCACCCACAGCAAATCTAAGACTGAATTGACCTTTCAAAGCAAGGATGGCTTTATTGTTTTCTGATTTTTTGCTTTTTCACCTGACAGAACGACAGGTATTGTCTTAAAAGATAGACACCTAGGCAATATGGACATTTTAACAAAGAACTTGGAAGATTAACTAAAAAGTAAAAAACCAAATCTTAGGAAAAATGTATAAGCAAGCAGGAAGGAGAAAACTTCTATAAATTCTGTAATCTTGGGAGAAGAATCAGAAATAGTCTGTAGCAACACTCAGATTTGAAAACATTGACTAAAGAGGCTGTAGGATGGGGAAATTCTATGTGATGAGCCAGAGTTCACGAACACTGGGTTGCAGAACATTCTTTAGAATTATAACTGAAATGGTACTGTTATTTAAAGAAAAGAAAATATAAGTGTGTCAGAGAAACACAGAACTCTGAAACATAGCTGGAGAATAAACACATAGCCTACTGAAACTTGAAGCTAATCCATGTAATATGTGCCAAGTGTCAAGATGCACACCTGAGATGGACAACTAACACAGCTTACCCAGACTCTTCCAAGCAGTACCAGAGATGCATGGTCTTAATTAGCCAGCTCTATGCTATTCTTTCTAGGCTGTGTCAGTTTTGGATGCCTGGATTTGTACTATAATATTTTCACCCAGTTTCAGCTGATCTTCGGTACATAACGATTCCAACGCAAATGTTGATTTCAGGGAATAGTCGAACATCTTGACTGTATATGGAATATGTTAGTCTTGATGAAGGATGTGCTATTGCTCATACTAGAATCATAGAACAGTTAGGGTAGGAAAGGACCTTAAGATCATCTAGTTCTAACCCCCTCGCACTAAACAGCAGTCACACTAAACAACACCTCGCACTAAACCGTATCATCCAAGACTCTGTCTAACCTGGCCTTGAACATTGCCAGGGATGGAGCATTCACAACTTCCTTGGGAAACTGTCCTGGGTTCAGCAGTAGCACTCATTTTTCTCCTTCTTAGTAGCTGGTGCAGTGCTGTGCTTTTGACTTTCAGCCTGGGAACACCACTGATTGCACCGATGCTTTCAGTTACTGCTCAGTAATGTTTGACCAAGGACTTTCTGAGTATCATGCTCTGCCAGGGAGGAGGGGAAGCCGGGAGGAAGCTGAGACAGGACACCTGACCCAAACTGACCAAAGAGGTATTCCATACCAGAGCACGTCATGCCCACTATATAAACTGGGATTAACATGTTGGCACGCATATAGGGTGTGTTTTACCCATGATCATTTTGTCTGGTCTCGAGAGTTAAGCAGAGTTGTGTTTGAGCCTTGTCTAGTGTTAGATAACTATATAGGAGGACCGAGAGATTTTCCCTGATGCTGGATAGTCATGAGTGACAGGGTGTGTGGGATAGTATGGGCAAGTACCCAGGCCAATGAGCCCCTCCAGTGCTTTGGAACTTCACCACTGAACAAGTGCAAAATCCAGAAAAATTAGTAAAACATTTAAAGGAGGTGTGTTGTCATTCTGGTCATACCAGGGACAGACAAATCATGCCAACGTGCTGGGGCTTAGCCTATGCTTACAGCGCCCTGTTCAACACTATCCAGCACCTTCAAAAGGAAAAAAGTGTCCCTGGATCTGATGGCAAAGCAACAGAAAATGCTGCTACTCCATCTCCAAGCACAGCAGCTACACCAGCCCCAGCAACAAGTACAGCAGCTACTCAAAATTCAACCGTGACAGTGCAGCTACTCCAGCCCCAAGCACAGCAGCTACTCCAACCCCAGGGACAAGTACAACAGAGTCTAGGCCACAGTTTGCTTTTACTTGGAGGGACATCTACAGACTACATCTGTCCATGGCAGATGGTAGGACTGTGTTTCCACCCCTGCGACAGTCGGTTCGAAGTGTAGAAACACAGTCCTACTATCTGCCATAGACTGATCCAGACTGCACTGGAACAAGGGCAAGCTCCAGAACACCTGCAATACATTGATGACATCATTGTGTGGGGCAATACAATGGAAGATGCCTTTGAGAAAGGGAGGAAAATAATCCAAATCCTGCTGACAGCCGGTTTTGCCATAAAATGGAGTAAGGTCAAGGGACCTGCACAGGAGATTCAATTTTGGGGAATAATATGGCAAGATGGACGCCGCCAGATCCCCACAGATGTGATCAACAAGATAACAGCAATGTTACCACCAACTAATAAGAAAGAAACACAAGCTTTCTTGGGTGCTGTGGGGTTCTGGAGGATGCACATCCCGAATTACAGTTTGATTGTTAGCCCTCTCTATTATGTGATCCGGAAGAAAAATGATTTTAAATGGGGCCCTGAGCAACATCAAGCCTTTGAGCAAATTAAATGTGAGATAGTTCGTGCAATAGCTCTCGGATCAGCGCAGTCCAGGGCCAGATGTAAAAATGCACTTTACGCTGCAGCTGGGGAGATTGGTCCTCCCTGGAGCCTCTGGCAGAAAGCTCCAGGGGAGACTCGAGGTCGACCCTTCTGCTTTTGGAGTCAGGGATACAAAGGATCTGAGGCCAGCTACACCCCAACTGAAAAAGAGATATTGGCAGACTGTGAAGGAGTTTGAGCTGCTTTGGAAGTGACTGACACTGAAGCGCAGCTCCTCCTGGCACCCTGGCTGCCCGTGCTGGGCTGGATGTTCAAAGGCAGGGTCTCCTCTACACATCACGCAACTGATGCTACATGGAGTAAGTGGGCTGCACTAATTACGCAACGAGCTCGAATAGGAAATCCCAGTTGTCCAGGAATTCTAGAAGTCATCATGGACTGGCCAGAGGGCAAAGATTTTGGAATGTCACCAGAGGAGGAAGGAGTGATGCGTGCTGAAGAGGCCCCACCATATAATGAACTGTCAGAAAGTGAAAAGCCTTGTTTACTGATGGGTCTTGTCGCATTGTGGGAAAGCGCCGTAGATGGAAGGCAGCAGTATGGAGTCCTCAACGACAAGTTGCAGAAACTGCTGAAGGGGAGGGTGAACTGAGTCAGTTTGCAGAGGTGAAAGCCATCCAGCTGTTCTTGGACATTGCTAAATGAGAAAAGCGGCCAGTACTTCGCCTTTATACTGACTCATGGATGGTGGTGAATGCCCTGTGGGGGTGGTTGCAGCAATGGAAGCAGAGCAACTGGCAACGCAGAGGTAAACCCATCTGGGCTGCTGCACTGTGGCAAGATATTGCTGCCCGAGTGCAAAACCTGGTGGTCAAGGTATGCCACGTAGATGCTCATGTACCCAAGAGTCAGGCTACTGAGGAACACCAGAACAACCAACAAGTGGATAAAGTGCTAAGATTGAAGTGGCTCAGATGGACTTAGATTGGCAACATAAAGGTGAATTATTTTTGGCCCGGTGGGCCCACGACACTTCAGGCCATCAGGGCAGAGATGCAACATACAGATGGGCTTGTGATCAAGGGGTGGACTTAACAATGGACACTATTGCCCAGGTTATTCATGAGTGCAAATCATGTGCTGCAATTAAGCAGGCTAAACGGTTAAAGCCTCTTTGGTATGGAGGACGATGGCTGAAGTACAAATATGGGGAGGCCTTGCATATTGATTATATGACACTCCCACCAACCCGTCAAGGCAAGTGTCATGTGCTTACCATGGTGGAAGCAACCACCGGATGGTTGGAAACATACGCTGTGCCCCACGCCACTGCCCGAAACACTATCCTGGGCCTTGAGAAACAGATTTTGTGACGACTACGGCACACCAGAGAGAATTGAGTCAGACAACGGGACTCATTTCCGGAACAACCTGATAGATACTTGGGCCAAAGAGCATGGCATTGAATGGGTATATCACATCCCCTACCATACACCAGCCTCTGGGAAAATAGAACGGTGCAATGGGCTATTAAAAACTACACTGAGAGCAATGGGTGGTGGGACTTTCAAACATTGGGATACACATTTACCAAAGGCCACCTGGTTGGTCAATACCAGAGGATCTGCCAACAGGGCTGGTCCAGCCCAGTCAGAGCTTCTTCATACTGTAGAAGGGGACAAAGTTCCTGTGGTGCACATTAAGAATTTGCTGGGAAAGCCAGTCTGCGTTATTCCTGCTTCAGGTAAAGGCAAACCCACTCATGGGATTGCTTTTGCTCAGGGACCCAGATATACTTGGTGGGTAATGCAGGAAGATGGGAAGTCCAGTGTGTACCTCAAGGGGATTTGGTTTTAGGGGAAAACAGCCAATGAACTCAATTGCATGCTGTTGCTGCTATATAGCACTTTTATAGCCCACCAACCAGATGTCTTCAGGTACCAGCGACTGGTCCTGACCTCTCTCCGACCACCATTCCAGCAAAGAATGAACTTTGATGACACCAGATGAGTTCTGCAGTAAAGGAACAATCAGCATCAACCCACAATGATCCAACACTGCACACAGCCTCTACTGCTCTTAAAGAATGTTACAAGAGATGGAGCCCAGCATCATGGACCGGGTGGACTCAGCAGCTTTATAGGGATTGGCCCATGCACTAAGGAATGATCTCCCTCTCTCTCTCTGTGGATGTGTATATTTATATATGTATAAGAGTGATGGTATATTGAAAATGAGGGATCTGAGCATAATGTGAATGGTATGGAATAAAGGGTGGATACTCTCCTGGGCTCAGCAGTAGCAGTCATTTTTCTCCTTCTTAATTGAAAGTTGAAACCCATTCCAGTGCCTCATCACTCTCACAGTAAAGAACTTCTTCCTTATATCTAACCTAAACTTCCCCTGTATAAGTTTTAACCCAATTCAGTTTTTCCTGAAGAAAAAATTAAAACCAGCTAAGTAAAATACAGTATAAGTAATTTTCTAATCTGCTTTTTGCTCTCAGATTCTCCTTACTTCCTGAAGTAAACTAAAATTCTGCTTCAGTTTTAGTATACTTTTGTTTGTTTTTCATTTGTTTAATAATTACTTAATGTTAAAGCTGTGAAGAAATTATTTTATAAGGGCTCCTGCAAAAAAGGTATCCCAGTTTTTCCTCATATGGGTACACTTCTAGTAATTTTACTTTTTTTTAAAATAAACTGTAAGAATAGAGTAAAAGTTAGCTTTCGCTAGACAATTTGGTTTGGGTTCCACTCAAAAGCACCACACAAATCAATTTGCTTATGATTCATCACTAAATAGCAGACTGAACAAACATTACTTGATTCATGAGCTCATTCAACCAAAGCTTTCCCAAAAGCTCCCCATGAACCTCAGTTCATAGTTTGACCAAAATCCTCAGAATTTAAGAAATATTTTTTACCTTATTAATTAAGATGTATGACATTATAGTGGGATTTTCAAAAATACTCAACAAGGGTTTGGCTCTTCTCCAACTGAAATTATCTAAAGCTTATACTGATATGAATGAAATACGAGTTGTAGGTCAATACTAAGGAGGTTTTTTGCAAATTCTGTTATGTATTGATGCATGCTGGTCTGATATTCTTGCCTTGAACATTATGCTGTAGAGTACACACAAAGTTGCAAACATCCAAGTGGCAGAATCAGCTCCAAGCAAAGTCATCTGTTCTTTGGCACAGCAGCTTGTCAAGGGTGGGCAACAAAAAAGCCATGGCTTTCTCTACTTGCTTTATCCAAGCCACATCACAGGAGAGATGACTCTTCTGTCAGGTATAAGGAGAGTTATCTTCTTCCCAGAGCTTCCCATTCCTTTCTCTTTTATCTTCCCATGGCAAAACTGTGTTGTTCACAGGCTCTGAACTGTAGATGGCTGCAACATCATATATCAAGTGTCAAAAGAACCTTCTTCCAATTGTTTGGTGGCTTTGTTTTCTTTTTTTCTAACAATGCATTTCTTTGTTTTTCCTACTATTCCAAGCATTATTTTCTTTCCTTAATTGCCTCTTATTTCAGCATTTTCTTTAAAAAATAATTTTTGAATGTTCATTTTTTTTTATCATAGTAGTCATTTAAACTGCAGAACAGTTTCAGGTTGGGGTTTTGGGTTTGTTTTTTGTTGGGGTAGGTTTTGGGGTTTTTCTGGGGGGGGGGGGAGGGGGTTTTGAGAACCATTATGTCTTACTGAGGAGCAGAAAAAAATAATTGCCAAAACAGTCCTTGACTAGAGTGCAAAATTTCCAGGCTGAGAAGAGCAATATTCATAGGCACGGGGATAGGAAAAAAAAAAAAAACAAACACAAAAAACTGTTAAACACACTTATAAACAGATACTTATTAAACAAATATTTTTTGTTGGGTTTTTATTTATCCAGGGAAAGGATTCTGAGGGAAGGAAAAATTTTCAATTAAATATGTGTATGAAGCTCATGGAATCTAATTCAGAGGCTCAAGTAACTCTAACATCTAATCATGGGTAGTGAGGCAGTGATCTAAAGAAATTACATTCAAAGTCACAAACTTGAAACACCTTTCATCATTCTCAAAAAATGGGCACTAATGTGAAGCTACAATGTTACTATTAAGAATTGCATCTCTGGGTTCACCCATATGTCTTTAGATGAGACAAATGATGTCCCCATCTTCTCCCATCTTTCCACTTTCTGTATGGAGCACAAACCTGCAAGTGATTATTCTTTTCAAGGGCCTATGTTACTAGTGATATGGGTTGACCGTGGACATCATCTAGGCACCACCACTCCCTCCCATACCCCATTCAATTAACAGAGAGAATAGGAAAAGAAAAAGTGAGAACATCTGTTAAAAGACACTTTTATAGGTGATAAGGACAGTTTCATAGGTGAAAGAAAGAGGAAAGAAGCAAGTGATGGAAAAGCAATCGCCACCTTCCACAGACAGACCAAATCCCAGCCAGTCTAAAGGCAATGAGACCCTTTGACGCAATAAAACTCACACCTACTTTTTCTTCTACCCTAGTTTTTATTTCTTATCATGGCATAGAATAACCCTTCGGTCTGTTCAGTTGAGGTCTCCCAACTGTGTCCCCTGACAGCTTCTTGTGCATACCCAGCCTGCTCACTGCAGGACAGTGGGAGCAGGCTGGGAAACAGAAAACTTTGATGCTGTACATGCACTGCTCAGCAATAGCCATAACATTGGTGTATTAACCTGTCTTAGCCACAAATCCAAAACACAGCACCATATGTGTTTTCTACAAAGGAAGTTAACTCCAGCGCAGCCAGACCCAGTACTATCTCCACCCCAGATTACTATACCTTTTGCATCATGTTCATTCTCATCAGCTGCTAACCCCCTTTTCTCTCCCTTGAGATACACACAGGTATCAATCCCTTAGTTAACAGTTCATCCCTATCAAATATTCATCGAAAAAAGCCCACTGAAAAACTTCCTCAAATGTCCATAACAATTTGTTCAGTTAATTTAGTCCATGACCTGGGCTCCATCTGTTAGGGTGATTGCTTAGGACAGGAGAGGTAATGCGCTTTGTTGGACTATTAGGCACCAAAGCCAGCCTGGGCTGGATCATTGCTGTACTTGCCCAGTTTCTTGTGCTACTCATCCTCAATAGTTTCAGGTGGTTTCTGCTGTTGTATTTCCTATCCTCATCTTCCTTCAGTACTACCAATAAGAGCAAAGAAAACAGTGATGGAGAGGAGGTACAGGCGTGGTCTCTTAAAGTATGTGGAATTTCATCTCTGCAAAACAAAAGCTTGGAGTTATTTCCTTCCCTCCTTCCTCCCCTGACAACTTCCCTCTTTCTTCCCAGCCACCCTCTCATCTTTCTCCTCCTCCTTCCTTCCTTCCTTCCTTCCTTCTCTCACTTTCCCTCCCTCCCTTTATGTCTCTTCAGTTTATGGAGTTTAAAACTTCTTCCAGCTTCTAAAGTATTAAATCCTTTGACATGTAAATTCCTTATGCAGTTGATGGAATTTACAGGCTCTTCAATCTCAAAGATAGAGAAGCAAAGCTTGCAAAATTTTATAGACTAGTGAATATATATTTCGTTATCCATATTTAGATGTACATTTATACAGCTGCAGACATTTGCTGCAGTTGCAGAAGGCAGAGGTGCAAGCATAACTCTGTCTTTATCTGGTCTGTCTTCCTTATTTAGCTGAGTTGATCACTACAGGTAAGGTCAGGCTGCAGATGAGTTCCTAGATAGCCCCTCTCCCAATATTTTTACACTCTGTGCATTTAACACAGTTGGTTTTTTTATTATTTTTACCTAACATCTATATCCCTCAGAGAGAAAGTAATTCCATTTTGTATAGAAAAATTCTAGCATATAAACACATGTGAGAGATTTATAGAGATGGAAAAGATATACTGTCTATTATTTTAGGCATGGTTGACTAGTTGGTACCTGTCCTAAATTTGTTGAGACATACAAGATTTGCTACCACTAACAGTTTCTGGGTTGGTGAATGTCTCTGTTTCTTGCCTGCTTGAGTTTCTTCTGTTCAGTTCTTTACTTCCTCTTACTGACCTGTTTTTTGCTTTTTTTTTTTTTTCTTTCACTCAACATTACTCCTTATCTAAAAGCAACAGCTCAGTATAGGGTGTCAAAAAACTTCTGTTTGAGATTATTAGTTAAATAAAGTCATCTGTTCTTCCTGTGGCAAGTTGGTTTGATCATTGGAAACAAGGAATCCAAAGAGAGAAATGTGTCAGGTTTGCTTTCCATGTCATAGGTTTGAAGGCATGATTACGGTAGGAGAAAAAAATGCGAATGCATTAATAACAGCTAACAGACTCATTTTTTCTGAAGAAGTTTAATCCACAGTGTCTCTGTTCCACGTTTTAAATTGTACCTTACTTGTCTAGAACCAGATACAGTAAAGAGAAAATTACGGATAAGAGAAAACTTGGATCAATCCATATCCATGCAGGGAAGGATGGGTTACAAAAGCACCTTTATTAGTAAAAGATCAGCCACCTGATATTCCAAATATAATAACCATTTCAAGTATACATCTGCTTGTACTTGATGATTTCAGTATGCCTCTACAGGGACTGATTGCTGTAGCTATAGAAATCAAAGCCGGACTTCAGCAGCTGACCGAAGTGAGGCTGTCTCAGTTAATTTCGAAGTCTAGAAGTCCAAAAGGGGAAAATAAGGGGTTAAGTTTAATAGTTACCTATTAACCTTGACTAATATTTACAGTAAAATCACAAATGTACATTATAGTACCTTTTCTTTTTCCTGTCCTTTCAGTCTGAAATACAGATGTAGTCTGAATTCCGTTGACTTTCAGTACAATGTATTCTCCTGAGTTCATTAAGTTGTGCTGACCTGAGCTATGCTGAGCTATGAGTTTATACAAGCCATTTTTCTTTTTTCTTTTAAAGAACAACTTTGAACACTGCTGGAAAAGTAAGAATAAAATCTCATGAATTAAAACTATACAATCTACTTCACAGACGACAAACTAGACAGAATACTGACGTGGTAATAGCCCAGAGGAGATCAAAATTTCCTTTAACCAACTACCCTATATACCAGATCAACCTGCTGCTATTAGGCAAAGTTATCTGGTACTCCTGGCCTACATCTGCTGAAAAGAAAATCATGTCACAGACAACACTATTTTCACAAAATTAGAAAACTGTGAGTCAGCATGGTGAAAAAAGAAAATATTAACTACAATTTGCGTTAGGTATGGGAAAACGGATAACCAGCTGACAGCCAGGAAGCACAAAAATAACTTCTCTGATACCCCACTATTTTTAAAGCAATACTGCTGAACTGGTCATAAATAATTCCAGAGAAATCATAGAGAGTCTGGCTGTATAACAATCTAACTTTGTCCAATTTAGAGAAGTTCTTAGAAGTTCAAATCATACTGTTATTTCAATAAACTGAAATAAAATTAAAAATAAGCTGTCTTTGTTTTCATTTTCTCATATGTACTTATACACATCTCCCAATATTTCTGCGTGTACCTTCATAGAGAGCTATAAAGTAAGCATTAAAAAAAATCAAGTTGTACAGACTTGAGATGCATTCACCTCCTCTAATAAGATGCTTTATAGTTTTCTGCTGAGAATCTTAATTTATTACAAAAAATATACATTAGCTGTTTAATTTTCTCTTTCCTCCATAATGTTATTCATTGCAGTGCATATATTCTTGTTCTTTTATTCTTATTCTTAAAGTAAGTTCTTAAAATACAGCAATCATGACAGTTCTTGCTACGTGGAAAAATGCAGAAGCTTTAAAGTTTGTTCTTTTATTAAAAAAAAAGAAGAAAAAGAAAAAAAATCAGTGGCTTATGTAATTACTAAAGTGTCAAAAATACAAAGGACAGGCAAGGTGCTAAATTTCCACAAATAATTTCTAGTAACTAGTCTGATGATATTCCTTTAACTCACTAACATTAATACAGTGTTTAAATGAGGACCTATTATTTCTAAAACTCTAGTGCTACCTGCAGAGTAGTAGCACATTTTAAAGTAATAATTTCTCCTTTATGTAAATATTAACTGGAAAATAAAATCGTAAACCTGTATTATCCTCCCATATTAAAACAACGTACTGACTTTCAAGTCCAAGAAGAGGAGAAAAACATGCTAAATTTTTAACCAAACATTTTAACTGCATATTGAATTAATCTGCCCTGACAGAAAATCTATAACCAGAGTGGACACTTCCTCAATGGAATTTTCAATTCTTTCTCTTGCCCAAGAAATAAATTTCCTAAAATTTCTGTAGTGAGATCTTTGAGTCCACGGTTTAATAGGTTTTGACAGCAATTCAATAGCTGTATCTGAAAGGCCTGTTGTTTGAAATTATTTCTTGGTGTGTGACAAGAGATTAATTTACAACTCATTTGAAAGGACAAAACTCAGTCCCATCTCTGCAGCTGAAGCACTTCTCTCACTGTATTTCCTCCATAATTGTAGGTAGTCAATCAATGCCTGAATCAATGTCAAAACAAGGTCAGAATAGTCACTAAATTATTTCAGGTATTCTTCAATGGCAAACAACATAGAAAACATGAAATAGATAAACACTCGTAAAAATAAATAATTTGAAATTTTCCATATTTGCCACAATCGTGCCATGATATGTATACCCTAAAGTGTTTTAAAGGTAACTGAATGCTGAATAGTGCAAATTTGTGCACATAATAGGCATTTCTGAGAACTTCTCCCATGACTTACAGATATCTGTCGTCTTCTGACTTGCTGACTTATAGATAGATCATCTGTACCTAAGTTGTTTTCTGCTGAAATATGTTGATTCAGTAATTGGGACAATATTGTTCCATTGCTATTTATAGTTAGACAACTGTCTGCTCCATGATGCAGGAAAGAGTGCTTTCTCAGTGCTACTCTGATCCATTGTTTCTTTGTTCAGATAAAATGTTCCTCATCCTCTTCCTCCAATCATCTCTCTTCTGCACAGTTCAATCTGAAACACCATGTGATCACATTATGTGTATATTCCCATATGTCATACAGACCAACTGAGGTACACAATATTCAGCAAATATTAACCTAACACACTCTGAAAGTGACTAGCTACCATGATATGGAAGCTGAAAGTCTTGGCCTTCATAAATGCAAATACTACAAACTATGTCCAGAGAATAGAAAATCCTAAAGAAAAACATTTTGATTACTTAGTCTCAATCATGTAGTCAGTTAACGTTCTGCACTTATTTGCAGATTACAACACTAATTGTCTAGGTTAGGAGACTATGAAGTATATGTTAAAGGGATTCAGATTCTGTGTTGTTTTGCTGAGCTGTGACAAATAAACTTGAAAATTGGAGATGATATCACCTACTACCTTTGCTTATAAAATTAGGTAAAGTCGCATTTTCTTTCCAGAATTTAATTTCAATAAACTACGTTTTTTTCTAAAGATGTCTTGAAATGTTGGTCTATTTTGTATGCTTGGTTTTGGTTTCTTTGTTTGTTTTGGGTTTTTTTTGAGGGATGAGTAGCTATATTTCTACATAAACAAACCCCCAAAACCCAAACAAGTTCATGAACCTAAGCTTCTGAAAATTGTTTCTCTTGCTTATACTCAAGTTGAATAGAAAAATAAAAGTGAATAAGTTTCTCTATGTAAAGTGTTCTAAAAATAAACCTGAACAGTTCTGCACATTATACTCTGCATATTTCTGTTAAAAGTAACTCTTTACAAACTTCATTTGTTTCACTTGAAGGAATTGCCACGGAATACGAACCTCTTTAAGAATCTCCATGGAGACCTCTGACAGTTGAAAATACTGGTACTTGTCAATCGCAGAATGATGATTTGTAAGAAAAATAATGCCAGAAATGTGGTTTAGAATGTATAGTGGTGAAGCTGAAGAGCAAATATTCCTTTGCCTTCTTAGCTACTGATAATTTGAATGTGCAGCAGAGACTCTAAAGCTTGATCAGCCAGAATAATTGTTAAGCGAGAATATGTTCCAATACCAGAAAAATGTTGCACAAAGAGACATAGAGGCCTTTCCTGGGCTTTTTAAAATTTTTGTTTACACTGTACCTCTGTTTCCAATTTACTTTTTTCCTTAAAAGGCAACAGACAGCTAATCCCACAGATAAAACATGGAATATGTAATTAAAAAATGCTAGTATCTTCATTTACTGTTTAGTTCAATGATATTTAGCAACTTTTTATCTAACTTTCAGCTGAGTCACCAGAGGGAGTCTCACTGACTTGAACAGGCATTGGATCAAGCCATTACTTTTTATGTTTCAGCTTTCTTGCCTCTGATGGGGATATATATTCAGCATCATAAACAATTCAAAAATCTATAGAACATAGCACTACCAAAGTTGAATATTACTGGATAGCCTAAATGACAACAAATATAATTACTAATTTTCTGACACAAATTAATAATATCACCAACACTCCAGAACTTACTCTTTTCTCTTTTATCTGAGGAATGGCTGAGGGAACTGGGATTGTTTATTTTGGAGAAAAGAAGGTTCAGGGTGGACCTTATCACTCTCTACAACTACCTGAAAGGATGTCATAGTGAGGTGGGTGTTGGTCTCTTCTCCCAGGTAATATGCACTGGGACAAGAGTTCAAGATAGGACAGCCTCAAGCTGCACCAGGGGACGTTTAGATTGGATATTAGGAAAAATTTCTTCACAGAGAGGGTGATGAGGTATTGGAATAGGGAAGTGGTGAAATGACTGTCCATGGAAGTGTTCAAAAACAATGTAGATGAGGCCTTCAGTAGTACGGTTTAGTGGTGGTCTTGGCAGTCCTGGGGTAATGGTTGGACTTGATGATCTTAAGGGTCTTTCCCAACTTAGTTGATCCTATGATTCTGTGATCCCTGACTTATCTACCAAGTTCTCTTCTATCTCTTTATTTCTTTAGTTGCAATAGATTTAGTTGCAATAGTGTAAGAGAATTCTAAAGCATTTGAACAATTAAAAGCTTGTTTTCATTTGTGTTTGGCCACAAACAATATGAGTCAACTCAGTTCTTCTTATGTAATTGATTTCCAGTGTGCTGCCTTGAAATGGTCCTGGGATGCTCATATACAGACCATAAAACAGTTTTCTTACTGCTGGAATGCAACCATCTCTTTCTTAGAAAGTGAAACTGCTTGAGTAACAAATGGTGAAACATGATCTCTTAGTAGATTTGCCTCTCAAAACTGCAGAGCAAAAATTTACAGAATAAGAAAACGCAAGCAGGAAATTTGGGATAAAATATCCAAGAATTCTAGCTTCTTTCTTAACTCTTGGTCTTTCTTTCCTTTCTTTCTGATTTCAGTTTGGTCATGAGTTCTTCCCTACTGTTAGGAGTGACTTCTTTCTGTGAAAAGACTATGTAATGAATGATGTGAGTGCCTTCTGTTCTTTCTTATCATTAAGAAGTTATACTTCTGCCATGCACGTCTACAAAATTTGCTCAGTCTCTTTATTGCTTCACATTCATTCCATCTTTCTTTTCAATTATAAGCAGAGCAATGTAGTCACCTTCATTCAATGCTGAGCATTATGTCTGGTAGAGATGCTCTAAGAGGTGAAAAGAGAGGAATTTAAATTGTTCAATTTCACTTCAGAATTTTGAAAGAAAGTATAATTGCCCTATATAGTTGCTAATTGTAGGCTTGTCTGAAATAATCAACAAGAATAACCCTGCAAACAAGTGCTTGACATTACTTAGCACATTTGTTAGTTCCATATATAACACGCAGCTGCAGAAAGAATATAATTCAAAATATAAGAGATTATTGTGATGTGTAGGATGGTGAACCTGCAGTTCACTGTTACTGCAATGTGACAGAAACTACTCAATTTGCAGGATCTGTGTTTGCAAAATAAACAATATTCCTGATTCTGAAGAAATGGAAAATCAGTAATACTGTAAAGACAAAATGTCTTGATCTCTAGGTAAGCTAAACTGGATTCAGTCTAGCTCTCCCTTGGTGGAGAAGTGGAAAATAAAAAAGAGCAGTAAGATAAAGACACAAAATGTATAATGTTTTAATTATGTTTGGTGTCTGCTATAGGGTCAGGTGCAATAAAGAGCTGCTTAAAAAACATCTGATATTGGCCACCATATGCATCATTTTAATGACAAGAATGGCATCTTGCATTTGCCCTTGATAGGCTCCCAATTAAAGTAATGTATTTTCTTTTTTTTTCTTTCTTTTTTTTTTTTTTTTTTTTTTAGGACAAAATGCAATAACAGAATTTCCGATTGGTTATTTTCCTTTGGTGGTTAAAGAAGAATACTTTTATCACTCTTCTGAGTTACATTAGAGCTATCCCTTCATAGGGGAAAAGTATCCTACCCTTATTTTATTCCTTTTTTTACTGTATATTCAAGAAGGACAGAACATATTGTCTCACTTAAGAGAATAGACAGTAGTAGCTACCTGTAAGTATTTTAAAATATGCAAGGACTTGTGAATACTTTACCTCAACAGTAGGACTTGTCCGTAAATGTTTATATTTGTATCACCAGCCCTAAAACTTCTCACAGCCTCATCTCCAACAAAAATTTCTCTAGTACAGATGCTGCAGAAACAGTTGAAAGGCTATCTTTGAGGATGTCTTTACAAATCCCATTTTATTTCCATATAAAATGCAGAATTGAAGGAAAGCATAAAGCAAAACGGCAGGGTGTCTTTCAGCAATCCTGCAGTCCTGGTGGATTATACAGGACATCATGGATAGACTGAGAAAATTTATGGTAATTCCCAAGCCTCTGTAAGTTATGCCAGTTGTTGGCCATCTACTGCCTGATCCTTTCGAATTGTTGATTCCTCAAAGTAACTTCTGAAAAAAAGTGGTGAAATGTTTTGGAAATACATTGATGTACTTGATGATGAGAAACTGGACAATATGAAGAAATTTTAATATAATTAACTGTAACAGTGAGATTGTCACCAGTATGTCCAGCTGTATATGAAATTATTGAGGTTAAGATTATAAATAGAGTATTAAAAAGCTGCTGGACACATACAGGCTTTCTATACTATGGAGCTATACTTACCCATCAACAAACACTTCTGGAAAATATGTGAACATAGACACAGCCTTTTCTAGTTCATATTATGTGGCATGTCAACTACACTGATCTACACTCTCTTCAATATATTGATGATTTATTCGTTGGCCACAAATCCAGTAATGTATCCAGCCATTACAATAATCAGACTTCTAATAAATTCTTGAGCAAGCAGAATTATTCTGGATGGATTTAGAAACTTAAGATATTTTATTTAAACTTCTTTGATAGGAAATTGTATAAATGTAATCAGGGAGTTTAAATGAGCTTTATTGATCATTAGGAAGCTTTTCTGCTACTTGATGTCATCTGTAAATACGAACGGAAGCACTGGATATAAATTTCCCTACTCACATAACTGAATAAGTTAATATTATTTATAGACATTGACACTAACTACTGTGTGTGAATAATGAAGAAAGACTCTGAGCTGATGTCAGCAGTTATGCTTATCTCTGGGCCCTATTTTCAGCTGCTGAATTAGGCCAAGACCTATCAAAGCCGTAAGAGTTATCAGAAAATAATCCAAGTTGTTAGCCCTCCAGCCTTTTTATTTACTTTTTTTTTTCCAATGTACAAGAATATTTGAATGAAGCTTTGTAAATCAGACTGCGTCTTCCACTGAAGCTATTCAGATCATTAAATGGAAGACGATCATTTGAAGACTCTGCCTACTTCTTGAATGAGAAATTATTCACCATCAAAAGCAATTAAAAATGGGAAAATAGAGAAAGTAAATGTCTAGTGTAAAGAGAAAATCATAGGTAAAGCTCTATGATCATTATTCTCTCCTAACTCTGTAGCTTAGATATGCAAGTACTCTTGCAGTTATTAGTCCAGACTCCTTTTAAATGAGAAAGTCCTGCTTTTAGTGTTACGATCTGCCATTGACTTGTAGAAGAGTATCCAACAGATATGCTGCTTTAATGCATAAACCACTTCTACGTACTCTGGAAACAGTATTGAGCTAGGAATTAAAAGAATATTCCCAATCTGACCACTCGGTTCTGTCTATCATCACAAGCAATCAACTGAATTTCATTTTGTCTTGCTGAATTGGTAACATAGGTACAAGGAGCCTCCCATACTTGGATGGCTTCTTTAGATGTTAAAGACATGTTTTGCATGATTCCTCTCCATGAACCAGATAAAGCACCGTTTGCTTTTATCTGGAAAGTGACTTAGTATGTTTTCAATAGACTTCCACACACTCCCTGACTATTGCTCACAATGCTTTGTCTAAAGTCTTAGCAAAAATCCCCATTCTACCTGATATCACACTGTATCAGTATATTGATTATATTCTAATAGGGGGAGATGATAAAGAAAAGGTGAAAGAAACAGTGTAAAAAATCAGGGATATGCGAATTGGGATTGGAAGTTACAGACACAAAGTGCCAAGGATTGGCACAGAAGATTAAATTCCTTGGAGTCTGGTGGATTAAAAGAGCTGCTTCTGTCACTGCAGATACCATGGAAAAGATGGAGCATGGACAGGATCCCACCAGTGTGAAAGAGTTATAGGAGATTTTGGGAACTCTGGGCTTTTGGCACAAATATATTCCTGGTTTTGCTTGTCGCTTACATTAATTGTTAAATAATTTGTTAAAAAAGGGAAAATCATGGGAATGGATTGAACAACATACAAATGCACTGAAGTTATTAATAAAAAAAATGAGACTATTCCAGCAGCTTGGTCCTATCCATCCAACTGATCTGCTCCATGTAGAGTGGGGATTCGATGAACATGGCTTTCACTGCAACCTACAGCAGAAGGGACAGAAGGGACAGAAAGGCCACTAGGATTTAGCTCTCACTCTTTCAACAATACTGAAATAAGGTATTCAGATCTTGAGAAAGGCTTACTGTTCTTGGTGAGAGCAGTAAAGCAAGCAGAACAAATAAGGAGGGAACAGAATGTGACATTTGGGGGACATTTTCGGCTCCTAGATGTAGTCCTCAAAGGTACAACCCCACATGCAGGTATTGCTCAGAAACCTACTGTCTGTAAATGGTATGCTTATTTGGAAGACATTAACGAAATCATGCCAGTTACTGAAGGTAGAATTAAGGTATCTAAGCTACAAGAAGACAGATTGCACACTGTTGTTTCAACCAACAGCAAGTAAACCCTCCTTGATTCAAGAGGCATCCTCACTGGAAAAGGATAGTGACCTCAAGGGAGTACAGTTTACTGATACATCATTTTACAGATGAGACAATGAATGGCATTATAAAGCATTGGAGGTGGCAACAGGGGAAAGGTTAAGTGAAATATGCAAAGGGAGAGCACAGGCAGGGGAGCTCAGAGCAGTTCTACTAGCTGCACAACATGGAGCTAGCCATATTTACACTGACTCATATGCTGTTTTCAGAGGAGGTACTGAATATATAGGCTACTGGGCAGCCAATGACTGGCAGGTGAACAAAGTCCAAGTCTGGCAAACTGACAGGTGGAAGCAACTGTTATAAATAGGAAAACAGAGGGCATTGGATACTGGCTGGGTTAAAGGGCACGATCAGTCTTACTCAATCACTGCTCAATTTAACCAGCAGCTAGACAGCCTTACACACCAGCAGAAGATTGATATTATAAACGATGACCAAGAATGGGAGCACCTGCTTGAATGGCTACATGTCAAATGAGGCAACAACGGGCGAGCCGACTTATGTTAGGAAGGCATTGCCTGATGATGGCCTGTACCAGTTAAACCATGTGAGCAAGTAGTGACTGCCTGTCCACAGTGTTGAGCACAACTTGACAGGGAACATCCAAGCAAAGCATCTCCTTTGCATATTCAGGATAAGAGAACATTGTGGCACCTCCTGGCAAATTGATTATATTGGTCCATTGTAGCCATCAGGTGGAAAAAATTTGTCCTGGTGGGAGTAGAAGTTATCTCTGGCTTTACTATAGCAACTGAATTTACATCTGCAACCGGAGAAAACACAGTGAGGGGACTTAAAAAGTGGTTCAGTACACTCCCTCTTCCAGAGAAAATCTAGTCTGACAACGGGACACACTTTACATATACCGTAGTACAAAAATCGGCCAAACAGGAAGGGATTTAGTGGGTATTCCGCACCCTATACTATCCTCAGGCCAATGTCATAATTGACATTAGAATATATTATACTGACTTTACTAAACCAAGTAACAATGAGAAATCCTGCCACAAATAGTATCTATGCCTGGACTTAATTTGTTTGCAGCGACACTGCACAGCAACATGACCTTTTATAGGCAAGAGGTGACCATCACAAATGATAGTAAGAATCAACATATTCTATCTCTAAAGGGAATTAGAGACATTATTTTGATAGGATGCCAAATTCAAAACAAGACTGAATGCATGACAGCAATCTCCCACATTGCAGCAAGCTACGTTGAGGGAGAAGGTGTTGCAAACTATGCAGAAAGGAAGAACTAACCAATGACTTTATCGCATATGTTACCTCAGTGGGGAAAAAATAATGAAAAAGATCATAGGTGATCATAGACACACTCGGTGTAGTCTAAAACAATGCCTCTTTAGCTCTGAGCTGTATCCAAGCTCAATTACGGATATAGTCAACATCAGCTGCAATCATAAGAGAAGGTGAAGAGCATACCTTATCCAGAGAGGTCCAAAAAGTGATCTGGGATAACACTACTGAATTTGAAAAGAAATTTCAGTCCGGGTGATATCTAGTTAATTGTACTTATGACCTTGTCGACAGCACGGTCACAGATTTTTTTTTTTTTTTTTGCAAGAAGCATTGCTTTGGTACATAACATGTACCTAATTATTGCATTAAGACTAAACCATAATGGGACTATAATCTATCCCCTGAAGCATAGAGTATGGGCCTGGAAGGATGGAAAAAAATGTCAAAGTATTGGTGTTGATGCGTGTATTGTACAAGAGAAACAAGGGTTCATTTGTGAAAGTGATACAATCAGAGCTCAAGAAATTTGTCTTGACGCTGAGCAGAACATCTGTCATTTCAAAATACACCCAAGGAAAACCCAGAAATTGTACTTGTATACATCATGAAGGGATGTGCCTGCATGAGACCTTCTTATGACTTTATATGTGTAGATAGCCTTACTGTAGATACAAGTAACCATTCTAACATTTGTGTTTGTAATTTTGTTGAGCTTATATAATGTGATTTCTCTGATTCAGCTTATGTCTTATTGTCGTGGTTTAAGCCTCTAAAACTCATTAAGTTTTACTCACTCACTCACTCCCCTCTTTTTCTTCCCCCAGTCCCAGGGGGATGGGAGGAGAATCGAAAAAAAAATGCAACTCACACAGGTTGAGATAAGAACAGTTTAGTAACTGAGGTATAACACAAACCACTACTGCTACCACCAGTAACAATACAAGAGAAATACAAGGAAAGAGAATACAACTGCTCACCAAGCCCGACCCAGCCAGTCCCCCCCACCAGCAGCGAACCCCCCAGTACCAAAAACCTGACCATGCCGTGCACCCCCAGTACAACAGCCACACCCTTCCGGGTCTCTGCTCTCCGTCTTCACATCCTGGGCATGACGTGCTGTGGTATGGAATAACCTCTTTGGTCAGTTTGGGTCAGGTGTCCTGTCTCTGCTTCCTCCCGGCTCCCCCTCCTCCCTGGCATAGCACGAGAACTCAGAAAGTCCTTGGCCAGACAAAACACTACCAAGGAGTAACTGAAAACACTGGTGCTATCAGTGTTGTTCCAAGGCCCAAAATCAAAAAACACAGCACTGCACCAGTTACCAAGAAGGAGAAAAATGACTGCTACTGCTGAACCCATCACACTTATCAGTTACTAAAATCTAAATACACTGATCCAAGAGCTGCTGACTACACCCATTGAAATTAGTCTCATCTTGATAAGGTTACAAGTCTTACAACACAAAGACCTTAGATGATTGCCCTCATGTGAAACTTGAGTGACTAAAGTCATGGGGGTAGATTATGTGGGAAAACCTACTTGGGGGGAAATGAGAGAAAACTGGGGTCTAACAGAAGTTGTAGTATTATAGAAACCTTTTTTGGGTAAAATAGAGTTGCCACTTTCAGGATGGTTGGTATGCACGGTATCTACTCCACCATGGTTCCTGAGACAACACAATGTGCTATTCTAGAGAAGGAATGGAGAGAAGACACTGCAGCCAGGCTCTGTGGTGGTCCTTGCAGGACTGGAAACTTGATGGTACCATATCGCTGATAAGCTGCATAGCAGCTGTCAAATGGAAAATGTAAAAGAAGATGACCATTGTTGAGGCACCAACTGTAGCAAAATCACTTTCCTTAGGTGAACCTTGTTCATAATAATCTCATTATAATACTGCCACACATCTCCATCCCAAAGGTACCTAACTTCAAGGTATGAACTGATTTGGAGAAAACTCCAGGAACAAACTTGCTAACAAAGTTTTCTAGTTGACAAGGAGGCATTCTTTATTGCAGCACCGGGAGACACGGCGGATAGCTCCTCCTAACGTGTGTCCCTGTATTGCTACACAAGCAGTCCTTATATAGTGTCATGAGTTCAGCAGTAGCAGTCATTTTTCTCCTTCTCGGTAGCAGGTGCAGTGCTGTGTTTTTGATTTTGGGCCTGCGAACAGCGCTGATAACACCAGTGTTTACAGTTACTGCTTGGTAATGTTTTGGTCTGACCAAGGACTTTCTGAGCCTCATGCTATGCCAGGGAGGGGGGGGGAAGCCAGGAGGAAGCAGAGAGAGGACACCTGACCCAAACTGACCAAAGAGGTTATTCCATGCCACAGCATGTCATGTCCAGCATGTGAAAACAGAGAGCAGAGACCCGAAAGGGTATGGTGGGGCACTGGGGGGGTTCGCTGCTGAGGGGTGCAGTAGCTGGGTCGGGCTTGGTGAGCAGTTGTATTCTCTTTCCTTGTATTTCTCTTGTATTATTACTGGTGGTAGCAGTAGTGATTTGTGCTATACCTTAGTTACTAAACTGTTCTTATCTCAACCTGTGGGAGTTGTATTCTTTCAATTCTCCTCCCCATCCCCCTAGGACTGGGGGAAGAAAGAGGGACGTGAGAGAGCGACTGCGTAAGTTACTGAGGGGCTTAAACCACTGACATATAGCTACTGAGCACACATGCATATTCATGAGGCTACATAGGTATTGCATCATTTTCCAGAAAGTTCCCCGCATGCGTACGAAAAATGTGGTGGTGATCTCTGAGGGTCGTTTACTTCTTCCGAACTGTCTTACATCACTGCTGGCAGCTTTTGAAGCACGCGCAATAGACGCTTATACCAACTTAATCGGTTCGTTAACACCACAGACATAACAGTCATCCCATCCTCCTACTATCAGTTAGTTTAATTGCAGCCCATCCTGGGCCCCTGCCATTCCAGATACTCCCTATCTTTGCAGTCCTGTTCTTCTAGCCTGTATTTCTTACACTCATTTTGTACTACGGTCACAAAGGCCTAAACTACATCAACTACAACAGTTTATCTTGTACAAGAATTCTCAGTATGTTCTCTAGTTGTACTCTATATTTTTCTCTGTATATCATGCATCTCAGTAATTTTCCTATTACTACTATTACAAAGACATCAGACTTAACATTACTTAAAATTGATTCTAAAGGCTTATATATTTCATTCTGTAATTTTTTTACCCAACCCCCCCCCCCCCATCCTCAGAACACCCCTCACTGAGTATGTGCTTTATATTTTTATTGGCTATAGTCTTTAAATGAGAAGTGAAAGATTTTTACACTGAATCAGTAATAAAAGAATGTATGACTGGAGTCACTGAAGCTCCACCTGAGAGTAAAGAAAAGTATAAAAGTGAATGAGAGAGGGGGGAGATAGGGAACACTCCGTTATAACTTCTGGGATCACCTAACAGGCTGAACCTGTTTTCTCCCCCATAAGGGTGCCTACTGGGTAAGAACTTTATCTTATTAGCACTAAATAACTAACACTAGCTGTTATTAGTGATTATAGTCTCATTATGCATCACTTCAAACGTATTTTGCAGACAGTCACTATCACTGGTAATTGCTGAACTATCATTTGTCACTATTTTATATTAATAAAAAAATGTTATTCCATATACTATTAGTCCTTTGAGGGCATTTGATTTTAGCTTTAATGTTTTAATAATTAGAAAACAGTCTTCATGTTGCACTCTGCTATCTCCTCATCAGTTTCTTATGCATATCAAATGCTTTTAAGCAATAGCCTTTGAGCTTTTTGTTATGACCCTTTTCTGCTATTGTCCTGGCAAAGAACTGGCCTTCTGAATGTGAGCTGCAATGACTCTACTTTCCTTAGCTATCAAACCTCGATCTTTTAGATCACTAAATACATTAGGTCGATGGAGTGACTCAGAGTAGATGGGGCACTGACTGTAAAAAGCACTACTCAAAAAAAGCTCAGTCCCTTTATTGCAGGCATGAAGTAATGAAACATTAGTACTATAGTAGAATTATTAAATTCACATTGAAATGGCTCAGTTGTACCACCTTATGTCTCTTTGCTACCACTGTGTAATTGAAGTATGATTTTATTTTTAAGAGTTTATTAGTATAGTTGAAAATTCAGCAGATTCTTTGGAACTTTATTTAAAGAATATATATACATGGGGAGATTTTGGTAAAGGAAACTTCCTCTTATGTAAGGGTGGTCTGAAACTGTTTTAAAATTCCTCAACACTTTAGATGCTAAAGGAAGGGCAAACTGTTCTGGGTCTTATGGTAAATCCACATCATAGAGAGAGCTTTTATGAACAGTACTAGTCTTTGAGAGCTCTAGTTTTGGTTTGGGGTCTTGGTTTGGGTTTGTTTTTTTTTTTTCCTTTTAACTCAAAATGTTTGCTGTATGGGTCATTTTAATGAGATTCCCTGTTTGTTTTGAATTCCTGTGTCCTTTCACAGAGTTGCTTTCCTTTAATCTAAAGTACAGACCGCAGATTTCCTGTGCTGCTGAATTTTTGTGAGCTAAGAACCATCACAACACTATTAAATGTGCATATTTTTGTGAATGTGTCTGGATTTATGCTTGGTAAAGGTAATGCTGTTGTTCTCTGTCAACTCTTCTGTACCAGAGACAGAATTTGCAAGACAAAAAAAGCTGAGTGAAATTTTCCATTGACTTTTAAAAACTGCTGAAGGGTGAGATGTTTAACCCTGAATAAATGAGATTTTTTGCAATAACAAAGGTTCTCAGTTTCCTAATTCCTGTGAAGGCTGCCATTGTATCTTTTATTCTTCATATTACTTTGGAAATTTTTTAACTTTTTTTTAATCTATTCCTACCTTACTACGTTGTAGAGTCTCATCTTTTTTTCTTTACTGGTATATGTATCCTTCCTTGCAGTCCCTTCATTTAGTTTACCAAAGTAATTCTGTTGCCTCAGAATTTTTTATGCTCCATCCTCTATCAATTGGATATTTTCTTTTATCTTTCCAAGTAAGTGTTTACTCTTATAATTGTTTTCACATTCATTTTCCAATAGCCAGCTCTTAATCTATCCAGTCCTTGAAGCAGACAAGGCATTTATCATGCTTCTTTCTCCCACGAAATATGCAGCAAAACCTATGGCTATGGAACTGAATAAGGTGGTCTGAATGTGGTGAAAGCACAAACAGTGCAGTGAATAGTGAGTAAATCATTTGTTTTTCTGCTGCTTGCTGGCAGAGTGAAGTGGCTTTGTAGATCAGCTCCAGTAGGATGGCCAAATGAGATAAAATGAAAACTCATAAATAAAATGAGAAAGACTGAAGATGTCATGCCATGCAAACAAACTTGAACTCTATTTCCTTTCAAATATGTGTGCTACTGGATCAAAATTGCAACTGTGAAGATTCTTCCACAATTAGTGAAAGGGGCAAGTTAGCTGACATGAATATCATGTCATTAATAAGATGTGACATATAAAAATGAGAAGACATATATGATGAACTAGAAACCTGGAAGAAATTCTACCATAAGTAGCAGAGCACCTTCTAATGAAATGTATGCAAACAGGAAAATTATTCCTCTAGGCTATTTTAAATTTATTATAAAAGTTGATGGTTCTAACCCCTGTTTAGGAAAGGTACTGCTGCTACCTACACTGAGTGCACAACTTAAGGCTGTCACTTTGAATCCAGCCTGGATGGGGGGCCCACAAAATTGTTTTGCCAATAAAAGGGATTGAATAACTGTTAGAAATTACTCCTGCAGGCAGGAATAGTGTGAGGAAGACTAAACTACCCCACTAAGATACTACATTTATAATATTCTCTATACAATCTATCAAATCTGTATGGTACATCTTCTTGCAGCCTCAGGAGCATGAACTAGTGATAATTTACCATTATTTTCCCAGATGTTTGAATCAGTGTTTCTATCTGAATTTTTTTAATAGACTAGTGTTAAAACCGTTTGAAATTACTGGGATTTCTCTATCTCAGATATTGACAAACTTCACATTTAATTTCTAGATTATTTTTTCTTTTAAAGGAAAAATGCTTTTATCCTTATCAGTATTTACAACCTTTCCCAAACACCTTGCAAACTAATAGTTCTTTGGGTAAATGATTAAAATAAACTTAATGTGTTCCCCACCCGCAGCAATCTACTGGAATATTTCTCCTCGCTTTTTTTTTTCCTGACAGATTCAAGCACTGAAACAATGTATACGAAGAAATGGGGCATAGCCCAAGTCTGGGATGAAAAGTAGCAAATCAGAAGTGAATATTGCTTGAAGTCAGTTTCTGTTGTGATCATTTTTCCTGGACGTGTAAGGAAAGATGACAAGCAAAATTGCTTGCCTCACAGATCACTGGGTGAACCTCGATGAGACAGGACATGTGAAGGAACAAACAAAAAACAAATTTTAATGATGGGCTTACCACATTTTATTTGAGCTAGCATGGAAGGTACACAGTAGCTTCAGGGTAGTTAAATAGAAGTTTCATATAGAGTACTTCATATAAGCAGCTTCTGAAGGATACCTAAACAGTTTAGTAAAGCAGCAATAATAGATAATGGCATTTTATGCCAGATTATAGGTCCAAAACAACTTTTCACTGATACATATCAGAGTAACACTTTATTTATTACATACCTTGCAGAAGTTATTATCTTCTTCATTTCTTAGTAAAGAAATATCAGCAGGCCAACTTTTCTATGCAGCCTCAGTACCATTAGCAAGGGCAGAATGAAGCTAGAAAGCAAATTACATTTGTTCTCCTTGCGGCAATCCTTTGAGAACAGAATTGTGACAGAGAAGTATGACAGCTTGTACTGCCACCTCTTTTATCCCTCACAGGAATCAGGAAGGCTGTCAAATAGCTCCCTTCCTCTGCCATAGAAGCATGTTGGAAAATTGTATGTAAAGGAGAAAGATGTGAGAAGATCTCAGAATTTAATTGCAGAGAATTTTTTTTATTGTTAGAAACTTGGATAGAAGAAATAAAAGACGCGATTACTAAGAAAATTTCAGCATTCAAACAGTAACTTTTTCTTTGTTCATATTCAAGTTAATTATGCATTTTTTTAATGGATAAGCATTTTAATTTCAGAGTTACTGCATAGTCAAATACCCCATGATTAAGGTACCAAGAGCTGCGTGAAACACTGAAACATCTGTGAGTTGCTCTAGGGTAGCATAAATCAAGCTCTAGCCTCCGGAATGCTAATTTAGTAATAGAAAACAGAAACAGAGTTATAACTGTTAAATTAATAACTAATTATAGTCTCTAGAGTAAAACCTTGGGTCATACAAATCTGTTGCACATTCTTAGATTTAAGCCCCTGATGTCAATGAGACCACTCAAATGCTTAATGTGAAGCCTGAACAGGGCAATAAATCAATGTCTTTATTTGAACATACCAAAAACCCTAGGTATTCCACTAAACCTGATCACATATAAACCAAATCTAAGACTGCCAATACTCTAGTTTACATGTCTTATATAAAAACTCTTTTCCCATATTTAAGAATGGAAGCCACTGACTGCTCATCCAAAATCACAAAAATTACAGTAATTTCTCTTGAGATTGCATGGCTTCTTTAGAACGCTTTAGGATTGTTTTTATCTTTGCTATGTAATCCTTAGGAGCCTTTAAATTCTAAAGATGCTGCAGACTTGTCCCAAAAGAATTGAATAAGTATCTTCTTCAATAAAGGAATTTGGTTTGTGGTGTTTCATTAAGCTGCAACATCAGATTCCTGCCTTTTGGTTTCCTATATAGGTATTCTCATTACAGTTGAATGAAGCATCTCAGGACCAGCATTTATTTGAAAGTGATTCCTCTCCCCCAAAAAAGAAAAAGGATAATCCTTTAATTGATGTTCATTCATTTATTTGGCTTTCTGTACACTGTACTGTCATGACTAAGCGTTGTATCCTTTCTCAATTTGCATTGGATGCTTATATTCTGGAATGTCCCTTTCAAACACAAAACTTGATGAGCCTCCATAACCTATTTATGTAGTAGCACAGGGACAATGCCAAGAATACATGATGGCAATGGGGAAAAGAAGCAGAATATAGCTAAGATTAATTTTACATTAGAGAACAGATTCTGTAGTGAAAATGAAATATTATAGCAGAGCAAAACTTAAGAAAATATAGCAGAATTTAAAGTAAGAATGGACATAGGATGTACATGTTTTATCAGAGTTTAACAACATCAATGATTTATAAGTGAATAAGGTTAATTTTATATCACTGGGAGTCTGTATATCAAATTTAGATAGCTTCTTTAAATATGTTCTGTAGCTTAGAATTAAAGTTATAGATTTACTGTTTCAATGACTAGCTTGAAATTCCATAGACGTCAGTCAAAATGATTATGGTTGTTTCTGCTGGCCTTAAAGATGTAAGAAATCTACAAAGTTGTCTTGAAAAATAAAAAATAATTTGGACATTGTCAAATTATAATTTTCTACCACTGGCAAATATTGAAGGTCTCCAATCTGTGAAGAACAAAGTGGTTATCTTGGAGAATATAAAATTCTATTACTATTTATTGAAACAAACAAAGGGTAAAAGTTAGAAGTGATATTCATATTTAAATGCAAATTATTATTATGCATTTCAATTGCTGAGCTTTTTGCAACAACATTAATATGTTTTGTTTTATTTTTTTCTAATAACGCTTAAATGGAATAAAAACCGGTTGTCCTTTTCTGTGTATTCTTCTGCCTATTCATTTTAGGCATCTAACAAATTATTTCCAATATTATTACCTTATGATTCTTAATTAGGTCTGTGTGCAGCACCAAAGGTTTATTCTTGTGTGAAGCCTCAATAAAACTGTTCAGGTTCCTTTCACCTCACTTTTTAAGTAAGTTTGTAGTCACATTACTTTTTTTACATGGACATTCACTGAGAATCCAGAATTAGCTCATGGAGTTTCACCCCTGTGTTGTTAGAGTATTTAATTGAAAAAGAAATTGAATTTCCAAGTAACATTTCATTGACAGCATAAGTTTATGGTGTAGCAAAAGTTTTGGTATGGGCTTGCTCTAGATATATCTGGAGCCCCGTACGGAGTTTCAGATGGGAAGGTTCCTTACCTTCCAGTAGGAAGATTTAATATAAAACAGCACTGTAAATACAATTTTAATTGCAATTACTTCTCTGTAACTTCTATTTAGCAATACAAGACAAGCAGGAAATGGCAACTGTTAACCCAAGTTGCTTTAGAAGTGACTCATGCATGCTGAGAATAATGAAATCGGCAACACTCACTGTTTTGTATTGAGAGTAGAACCACATCTTGAAAGTCAAAAAAAAAAAAAAAAGAATTAGAAATTAGGTGAAGCCGGACATCTTAAATTCAGGAGATCATTCTGTTTTCACGTCATTTATGTGAAATTACAACTGTGTGCTAAAGTTCATACCATGATTCATTACCAATTCAAATGATTTTTTTTGCAATGATGTATATTCTAGCTTGCACAAAGTTATTCATCCTGATTACATTCAACATTTTGATTATTTCACATTCATATGTGCAGACATTTAACTCATACATGTTGTTCTGATTGTTTAATGGCGCAAGAAAATGCTGAGATATCCCTTATTCTCTCAAGCTTGCAAGAAAAAAAAATGTCATGAGGCTTATTTATTAGAAGTTCTTTATCTTGGGCATATCTACAATGCTGGTTTTCATATCAATCACAGTTAATTCTTTTTTTACATCAAGGCCATTAATTTTCCTAAATTTTGCTTGAGTCCTGAATCGACTTAAATCGGGTAGTTTAAAAATGTGCTCTTGCTATGCACTTTCTTCTGAAAGCATATTCTAAACAAGCTCATAAACTGCACAGAGTAAGCCTTTCAAAGCTGCTCAGCTCATAGCTCTTCCATTAGTGTTACTGTCAAATATATGAAATGAAAACCACACAAATCCTTTCTGTTGCTGTATCAGGTGTCAGATATTGTCCTGTTAGTTAATCTCTGAAAGTAAAAGGGAAGCTTAACAAAACTATAGCTAGAATCCTTTGACATGAATCCTGCTCTTACCTGTGGATTATAATGTAATCCCATTATGGTCTTTCAATATCCTTTATCTAACATGAAAGTGATGTCTTAAAAGCCTTCTCATATTTGAATTGTAGTGTGCGTGGTTTGGTTCTATTGTTAGAGAATGCAACTTATCTCTATGGTGAAATGTAGGAAATCCTGAGACCAGGTTGCTGGGTTTTTTTATTAATACTATTTGCAATCTTTGTTTGGAAAACATTCAGATTGTCATTCTCAAACAAGTATGGCCACATCTGCTTGAAGGTTCTCTCTTTGTCTTGGCAGGATATCACTCAGCTTTTGGTGATCATAGGCCGAGTAGTTGGTCAATAGACAGATTGGCTCAGGGTGCAGAGTCATCTTGTCCTGAGTGATGTTCATATCTGCAATGTCCTCCCTCTTGAGAGCACTCCCCTTTCCTCTCTGTTTGTATGAATAGAGCAACTGTGGTATTTTGCTAGTTTTTTCTATGGAGTCTTTGCATGTCCTGCGGGCCACATACAGGCAGAATAATTGAGAAAATAGATAATAATATATAACATAGTTTTCATTCATTTCCAGTACCTTTTTGTGCTAGTCATGAGTAGAGAAATACAAGTGACAGCTCTGAAATCAAAATTGGCCTTTAAGATTTGTCTTGAGTCTCATCAGGCAGGGATAAAGAATGATATGAAAGGATGATATGAAAGGATGATGCAAGAAAAGCATAGTTATTGTTTTCCTGTAAAATTAGCAGCCTTGTTGTTGACCTTTACTTCATTCTGCCACATTCTTGGATATGCTATAGGGAACTCAATGATTTTATGAATCAAAAAATCAAGTGCATGTTTTAATTCACTGTTGCATTCATTATTTATTTTGTATTTCTCCAGTCTTTCATCATTGTACTCTATAACATGAACAAAATAAAAATGTATATTTTCAAACTAAATTTGCTTAGAATAGTCAATAATAATAAGAAAGCCCTCTGTACAACAGAAAATCAGCTTCTAATAATTGCAATGACTGTTGTCTGCCACTGCCCGAACCATATCAATTATAAGGCAGTTTAGTCTCAAGCAGTCTGAGAGAAATCCTAACCCTTTCCAAATAATTCAGTATAATTATACCTCTCCCTCAAATATTTAATTCCTGAATGATTCCCAGTGTTTGCGTAAAAAAAATGAGTTTCTAAACCAATAGATATGCTTCTAAGTTATTGCTTCCATACTCTGAACCTCAACTTGGTTGCAGATACAAATGTAAAGTACTCCGTCCAGATTTGAGCAGAGGCTAGAAAATTACATAGTGTTTTTTAAATTACAGGACATGACATGGAAATAAGACTTATTTGAACATATGTCTTACTTTCAAATAAGACATATTTCATATACATAGCACCAATTTCAATGGTGATTGACTTATTGCACAAGCTTCCTTTGGTTTATGTTCCCTGTCAGCCTGCAGCAAGATCTTGGCAGTCAGTGTAGAAGTATCACAGTTTAGTCAAGCAAAACAGCTATCCTTTGCTTTTTCAAGCTGGAGAGGTTACAATAATAAGCTTTGGGGAAATTTACAATAAACTTTAAAGGATTTAGTTTTGTTATTCTTTATTGGTTGTTCTTTTATTCTTTAAAAAGGGCTTTGCTTATTTCCTACGATAGCTTGGACACTCAAACATAAGTATACACTTACCTTCTCCTCAGAGGGAAACAGCCCTGAAAAAGGAGACAAAAAATCAAAAATGAAGAAAGATAAGAAATCCTTGTAATTCCCTGCCCTTCAGCTTAGGAAAGAAGGAATGAAAACAAATAGGAAAATGGAATGACCTCAGCTGCTTTGCCTCCTGACTTGGAAAGCCTCAAGAACCTGCACAGCTTCAACTGCTGACCCTTACAGGACATGGAACTAATGAGTGTATCAGTCTGGCTACTATTTCTCTACCTTTCCATCCCAGGGTCAGAACTAGGCTTTCAGAGAGCATATCACAATATCACACATATTCTGTTCCTTGAGATGAAGGAAAGGAGAGAGAAAGGAAAAGGGAGAGAAGGGAGAGAAAATTCACCAGACTATAAGTATTCCAGGCTTGTGCATGACCTTGGGAAATGAACCAGTGGGACACTCCATGCAGATCTCTCTACTGCCTGTCAGCTGGCTAGGACAGACATAGAAGTAAAGATTATCACTGACCTTTTTTCTGTTGTCCCACCTATCATAGAGTAGTTGGGTCAGCAGCTGTAGCTATGAACAATATCCTGCAGGTTTAGATCCTGGGCTATGACGAGAGCATTAACAAGCACAATGACAGCCCCATCAGCTGCTGCCTTCCTTATCAGGACAGGGTGAAGCTGCTCCAAAGTTTCACCTTCTGCCAGCCTTCAGAAGGTGCATGGCTCCCAAGATGAACCTTCTCTAGCTTGGGGAATGGAAGGCTGCCATGTCAGAACAAATCTTGGTTTAATCTGAAACAGAACAAGCAAAATTGAAGTTGCGTGGTTCAGCATATGATCTGGGTTAAAAGATTAATATTTGCAGGTATGTGTTGTAAAAGAAGTGATTACCCAGTCTACTTCCCATTAAAAAAAGAAAGCAAATAAACAAACAAAAAACCACAAACCAAACAAATAAACAATCCCTTCCCCCCCCAAAACCAATAAACCAAAAACAAGCACCAAAAAAAAACCAACACAAAACAAAACCACAAAACCAGAGAAATTAGTTAAGGTGGCTGGTTTACAGTTTTCAAATAAGAAAGTGAGACCTTTGATTCACTTCCAGGGGCAGGACAAACATGTCAAATGTTAATAAAGTTAAATAAACTTTCTTCTGTTTCAAGTGGGGTTTTTTTCTGTTCTTGTTGTAGTATAGCTTCTCATAGTAACTGTAACCTTCCACTGATTTTTCTACTCTTACAACAAGAACAGAACAACATAAATGCCAGATGAGAATAAGTTATGGAAACTTTATCATTTGTCATTGTGGTGTAACTGGTTACCGCATGTGAAGAGGAGAAAATATCTTAGATGGATTCTGCTGGGGATTATTCCAGTTTATATCTGCAAACAGTAGAAAATGTACTGAACTAATCCCAGTGTATTCTGAGTTTCCAATCAAAAAAAATAAGCTTACCATGTCCTCAAGGTATTATTTCAGAAAATATGGCTCATTGGAGGGTCTATAAAATATGAGCTATTAAAGATACTGAAACAGTTGGGTTCCTATACTCTAGAGAAGACTGAAAGGATGTTTGTTAACAGCCTTCAAATATGTTAAAGTTTCTGCAGAGAGGAAAATAATAAACTGCTTCTCTATGTTTTTTGGGGATAGAGCAAAGAGTAATTAGGTAAATTGAAGCAGGGGAGATTTAGCTTTGATATTGGACACAAGAGTTTAGTGATATTCAAATACAGAAATATATCACGTAAGAAAGCAGCAGAATCTTCATCTCTGAACATTTGTAAAAGGTTTCTCATATATATGTCTTGTAATATTTGGCAGTCAATCAGCAATTAACTCTGCAGTTGGCAATCTTTTGAACAAGAGTTCAACTGAGTTATTTTTAAAGCATCTTCCAGCCTTATTTTCTATTATCCAAGCTATCTGTAGTGCTAGAAATAGACTGTAGAAGTCTGTAGATTCCTTAGTTTTCTACATTTTCCACTTGTAATTTCATAAAAAATCAAGTAACTTTATTTTGGACCAATATCAAGAACTACAGTGGGATCCAACAATATTTGTGTCTTATCTGAGGAAATCTAAATACTTATTGATTCTCCTAGTGCTGCCCACTGTGGAAGTGAGGCTATGTTTACACAGCAGATTTAGTTACGTCCTGATGTTTTGATTCATCTATGACGATGTCAGAGGTAGCTAGTGACTGGATATGTGACTGGAGGTTTCTGCCCCTCACTCAGAGATGCAGAATTAGAGAGATGACATTTGATCAGGTCTTGTTCTAAAATTCAACAGTGTGCAAGCAGAGACTTGTATCTGAACCAGGAAAAGATCCGATTCCTGCAGTCTTGAACTGTCTTACAAAAAACAGGGCTCAGTAAACAGACAAAAAAATGTCCTGAAACTATTTTAAAACTAGGATCCAGATTACTCATCTATAAAATTGGGAGATCATTGCATGTACAGACAAGCAGCAAAAATATTAGATTCATCAGAACTCTACATAATTTTGCTTCTTTTCTGCTCTCTCTCTACCCTGTTTTTTCGTAGCTGCTTCCTATTCAAACTACTTAACAGACAGAATACATTCTAAGATATTAACCCACATTTTTATATGTGTATAAATACATGTTATAATTTATATTTCAGATGGCAATTGTATAATTCTGAATTTCCTGAGGAAACTGAATCGAACTTATTTCTTGTTCTGACGAGGAGCACTGAATAGGTCATTTTCATATTTTGCTTATTTCTTATCAAGCTGTTTCGGAAACAAGACTGACTTAATGAATACTGTACAAGAAGTCAATACCCTCGTTAGCCCAATCTTCTTTATTTTGCATATTAAATGTGATTTGTTTATCAATATTTGTAAATTCTAAACTGATTCAAAAGCATTAAAGTCTGAAATATATGTTCCCTCAAATATCTGTTAGACTCCAGGATCTGGGTATTAAAATACAAATTTTTCTTTTATCAGTGTATACTACACTAGTGTGGCCTTGGATAATTTTACAATTTGAAGCAAAAAACCTGAGTCAGGTATTTTTTTTCTTTGATATTTACAGAGGTCATCCTTACACAACAGCAGATAAAGCTTCATGAGCAGCCTTGACACTGATAACTTTCTTTCCAAGTAAATGTAAGAGAAACACTGCTGTCCTGCTTCACAAAGCAGCTGCTAGATTGTTTGTTTCTCCTGGTTCTTTTAGAAAACTAAATTGCTCAAAAGACAAGTGTTGAATTCTCCCCTTCAGTTCTTAAAACAATGTTTTATTTCCCTCAGCTTGTGGACTTGACCCTTGGGTTTTTCTCTACCTCAGCACTCCCTGAGACACAGCCTTCAAATATTTACCTGGATGTCTACTCTGTTTTGAGCAGCATCTCTGTAGTCCAAAAGAACTTTTCAGGTTTGCCTGGTAGATAGTAGAAAGTCTGAGTGACACATTAAAAGTTTCTAACAAGCTGCTTAATTTCAAATTTTCCATTTTATGGCAGTCATATATGCATTTCTGTGACTGCATTAGAGAGGACTAAGGACTCTCTAAACTTAATTTATAATTTTAGAATAGAACTGCAGCAAAAATAATCAGGGGCTGTAAGAAGTAGTAGAGTAGGAGAGTGGCAGAGAAGGAGTGAGAAGAAATTTTTTATTGCATCTAAACTCTCTCTTTTGTTCTCCATTAAATATCTGAACACCCGATTCACCTTGCACCTAAAAACTTCACTTGCTCAGTGAAAAAGAAGCACTTTCAAGGTAAATTTAAAGCAAGCTTTCCTAAACGCAGTTTTTTGCAAAGGCGTATCCCTTCCGTGGCCTCAAAATGCTAACACAGAAATTAGTGAACCCAGGACAGTCAAAAGAACCTGTGAAAGAGCAAGCTCTATTGTTTCGGAGGCAGTTTAGAATGTCACAGACCTAGCATGAATGTGACAGTATGTTTTGGCTGCATTCCAAATCTCTGGCTTTCACACTGCAATGTTTCTCATCTTCTGAAGAAACAGGAAATTGAGGTAGATTTCTAGTTTCTATCCCAGCTAAAAAGTTACCCAGGAAACCTCAACATTCCTGCTGTATTTTCTGTTGTCAAAGGCTTTTAGTTTAACAGTGAATTCTGCTACCTGAGTCTCTGAAAGAATCACAGACAAACAACTGTTTCTACAGAAAAAATGAAAGAAGCAGTTATGAAGCATTCAGATATTCCCCACACTGTTTTCTCTGTCACATGTGCATACATACGTCAATTTATCTGATATGTATTCTTTCATTTTATATAACTTCCAATGTACTTCATTGTCTGCGAGCCCTTGAAGCATTTTATTCTGGCAATGAATTTGTTTTGATTTATACATGAGACTGGTTCAGTATGATCCTATATTATGCCAATCTATCAGCAGACTTTTGTCTGACTAATGATGTTATAACTCGATGTTATAGCAGCTGCTGACATCAATGTTTTTGGCTGACTTTGTCTTTCTTTATATAATAATATTAGATTATTGTGGGTAGTAACTACATAATCTAGGTATAAGGAAGAAGATGGAAAAAGAACACTGTGCAAGCCTCTGTGTCTTCCAATATAGCTTATAATTTATTTATAATAGCTTATAATTTATTTCTCTCTGATTCTATGCAGCAATTATTGCAGAAACACAGGTTTTATTTTTTGGATCAAAAATTAATATTATTGACAAAATATGCTTCAAGGCTGAAGAGGAAAAAAAAAGAGGAAATAATTAATAGAGAAATCATGTTTATATTTTATTTTTCTTATAGGCATCATGAAAATAAACCATTTCCCATATGTAAGTCACAAGCATATCCTATGATATATCACAAATGAAAGATTTATATTTTTTTCACCCCATTTTGTGCTTCCAGGAAAAAAAAGGCAAACCCCAAAATCATCTTCCCATACCTCTTCCTTACATGCTAATGTAGACATACTTGAAAGCAAGCAATCTGTAATGAGTTAGAGAACAAATAATGGTCTATGTTCATTCCTTTTTTTTCCCTTCTCTGTTCCCTTCTTCATGTTTGTCCAAATATGAAATACAAATGAAAATCTAGGAGTTTTTTAAACTCTACTGCACATAAAATTTCTGTAAATCTCTGTTTTTAACAAAGCTGGATAAGACGATCTACAGACTACAGTATCCCTAATGAAAGCATATATACAGGAACACTACCGGAAAATTTCGAATTGTGAGTTTTCTTGCTCCAGCAGGAATTTAGAAGTAGTAGAAGCTTCAGTATTCTTGCAAGTTTTGCTCTCAAGATATTTCTGGCCAACGAGAATTAGATGAGTTTGAGCAACCCACACATGCATGCACAATGATAAATATTTAGCTTTTTTTTTTTAAGGTTCAGACATCAATAATTTGATACTACAGGTCTCAGATTGATACAATCTTGTATGACTTGTCAGGGCAGATTGACAGAAAAGAATATGTCTCAGTTAGAAGTTAGCATTGAAACATCAGGATACTTATATATTAACAAGTACTATAGTGTGATAGAAGCAGTCTAGCAGAGCAGAAGACTCGGTGCTGAGGGCTTGACATCCACACCACATGTTTCATCTCCCCTCCTGTGTAGCGATTATGCTGGAGTAGCCCTGGACCATTCTGAAGGACAGAATTCCAGTAACAGGTGGAGACCTCCTTGATGAAGCTCCTTTGATGAAACTTCATCCAAAAGGAATACCTGCTTCAAGAGTATGCAGATGAAGAGGGGTAAGTGGAAAGAATTGGGAGTTTAATTTCTAAAGCTTTCTGCTGATCAGAATTAAATTGCAAATGCAGGTGCACACTCGACACAGCTGGCACATTTTTCAATATTTTCCTACCTTTGCTTCTCCATTTGAAATTCTAGAAGGATTAAAACACTGCAAATACTTTGGTTTTAGTGGATCTTGGATTCAATGTTTATTTCATTTATTTTTCTATTAAGAATTTAAGTGCTTCAGTCCTAAATGAATAGATTAAAAAAATATAATTGCAAACAGATTACTTTGAAATGATAACCAGGTTTGTGCAAACAGTAGGCAGGAGTAGTATTTTCGCAGGGTTTCTTAGTGGGTGATTTCACTGTGAATGTTGAAAATCAAAATAATCTCTTAAGAGACAAATTATCCAATAGCAGAAATATTTGAGAGCCATACAACACATCATATCAATGATCAGAGACCTACAAAAGTTATAAATATACTGTAACTGTCTATCTTGTCTAAAATCTGCTTACTAAAGGATATACCAGAGCCACAGACTGTAGCAAAGAAGTCCATAAATATGAATTTCTGTGATGGATGATGACTCTTTGGAATGAGTTCTTATCCTTTATTAGGACAACAATCTGCATTTTTAGTATCCTCAGCATTTGCCTAGCTAAATTTTGAACACCAGGATGAGAATGTATTTCAAAACTGCTTAATTTTTTATTTTTTTTTTTTTATCACGGAATGTTACTATTTCAATTCCTTTGAAATTACACATTGAATTTTATGGAAATGCACTGCAAGACATATTTAATTGACAAATCATAAATTTTGGTTTCTGATTACATTTACTTTCTCACATTTAAAGGACAAAGAAACAGCCAAGACAGCCCTAGAATTGCTATACTACGTCTGGATGACTGTGTGGAACTTATCCAAACTTCCAAGGTATTCTAACAGTTTCAACCTTGCTGAAAAAGTATTGCAAATAAGCCAAGGAGACCACTGTCAGGTCTACCCTCAACTAAGGAACTAGTAAGATCCTTAAAAGTATATATGTACCAAGAGATGTATCTAGTGAAGAAAATTTTTATAGAAAAGGAGGTGTCCTGGTTTTGTCTGAGATAGAGTTAATTTTCTTCCTAGTTGCTGGCACAGTGCTGTGTTTTGGCTTTAGTCTGAGAACAACACTGATAATACACCAGTGTTTTAGTTGCTGCTAATTAGCACTTACCCCGATCAAGGACTTTTCAGTCTCATGCTCTATCAGTGAGGAGGGGTGCAAGAAGCCAGGAAGAAGCAAAGACAGGACACACGACTCAAACTAGCCAAAGGGGTATTCCATACCACAGCACGTCATGCCCAGTATATAAACTGGAGTGAGTTTACCCTTCTTCCAGATTCTCCTCCCCAGTCCTTCAGGGAGAGGAAAGGAAGAATGGCTGAGTAGCTGCATGGTGCTTAGTTGCCAGCTAGGGTTTAACCATGACAGGTGGAAAAGCATAAATGAAACTATGCGTTACTTCCTCTTTACAGCTCCAACTCTTGTCAGAATGAGAAAAATGGGTTCCTAGAGATAATGTTCCCTCTCAGCCTTTCTCTGTCCAGCCTTAATATTTATTCAGATTAATTCTGGCAAATAATTTCTGTGCTGAGCTCCACTGGAATCAAGAGAGACCAAGGCAGAATAATTAAGCAGAAAAAAGCCAGTGGTTAGAATTAGATTTACACAAATAAATTTCCGCATATTCTAAAAAGCATATAATTATAATTTATTTCTTTATACAGGGATACATAGGTAGTTAACATATCCACAAGAATTATAACCTTAGCAGGATCAGCAGTTTGTTGATGAAACGAAGCATCCTTCTGCCTTGCTAATTCCAGCAACATAATAAATGTCATTTTAACTAATCTTTTATGATGCTGTTTATGCTGCTTGCCCAATGTACTCACTCTTTGGGCCACAATCAGATAGCAAAAGCCATGTACTGAAGTCAGTACTTAGTCCCTGTTTTCACAGAAGGATGACAAGAGCTACCGCATGTCAACTCACAGTACTCACTTCATTAAACCAACTGGGACTCTGACATGTCAGGAAACTTTAATATAGCGGATCCTTGTGTAGCTGTGATTTCCCCTCTGCTTTTCAGTCTTAGGCATTATTTTTCCCCCATTGTAAGTCTTACAGGCAAATAATAATGATCCTGAAAATCTAAGAATCTAAGGGGCTTGTCTGATCATGTTTAAGTCTCCAGTGGACAATAATCTGCAGCTCAAGAAATGAACAATTTAGATTTTTCAGGAGTGAGAGTGAAAGGTTATGCCAAAGGAAAACAATTCCAAAAGAATCACTACGACACCCTAGGCAAAAAAAGGTACAGCAAGAATGGATCCTTTCTCCCCCAGATAGCATTATATTCTTCTTATTAGCATTTTTTATCCTGTTTCATTGAACCAAAGGGTTTTCAGTTGTGTTTGGACAGAAATGGAACTTGTTGCAGCAATGGGTTTTCATTAAATTGAACTTACAGCAGCTCATGGTGATGGCCAACAAAGCATAAAGGGAGAATTAACTGAGGCCTTACTGTCATCACATAGCTTAAGCCAAGTATTCACTGGAGCTTGCTCAGGAGAAAACAAATGATATATTGACATGATTTCATCCTTGCCTGTCAAGCAGAACTAAAGGCAGACACTGAATCTCAGGGAACATTAGAGAAAATATAGACAGGAGTAAGCTTTACCATAGTGTAACTTTGAAAGAAAAATATACTGCCACTGAAGAAATACAGTTTAGAAAGCAAGGCCTGTTATAGCTCCCCTGTTCCGTAGTAAAAGACAAATATTTGTATCCGCAATTTAGGGCAATCATAAAAAACCTGAATGCTGGTAACTGCTTCTTATCCAACTGTTAGAACTGCTGAAAGTTATGCACATTTGCAAGACCCAGATAAATCAGAGACTGAGTAATTTAATTTCATGACTCTTGAGCTATCCTCCTTTTTTAATGCGGCTCTTTTCTTCTCATTTCATTACTGAGCAGATAGTCTTACTTGTCAGTATAGACAGAATAACCTATAGTGGGGACTTGAGTGAGCTATAGGCTAAAAATGTAAAACAGAAAGTATGAGCAGGCATAGAAATTAGCGTAACAGAAGAATTGTTACAAAAAAAACATATTACTATTTTTCTAGTAGTGGGAAGAGACACGGGAGTCAACCAGGCCCACTGTGCATTGTACAATCACCAGCCACCAAAGTTACAAAGAAAGCAGAAGAGACAGAGATATTATAGACATAAATTACAAGAGTATTAATTGTATGCATTGTGTTTCAGGAGTTGTAGAGTTCATCTATCCAGTAATAAATAATGTAAGAAAGGATACTTGAAGGAGAGTCACAGTGGTTGGAGCAGAGAAGGAGAAGTGGTAGTGAAGCTAAAATTATACTTAAATAACTTGAAACAGAAGAGGGGTAAAGCTAAGCAATCGTGACAGGAAAAGTTTAGTACAGTAATGCTTTGCTGAGATAACCAATCTCTGACAAAGCATGAACAGAAATACAAAGGTAAGAACTTGTGATGCACTCTGCATTTGAAAACCAGGATTCTGGTAGCATGTGGAGAGGAATCTCAACCCCTAGAATGTAATACTAATGTAAATGGTCCTTGCAGCATTAACATAAATACCACTGACAAAGCACAGGAAAACTCATGTGCTGTCTACTTCAAATATACAGATAGCTTCACCTATTTCTTTTTGTATTCAGAGCAATTAGTCAAGAAATTAAAGAACAGATGATGTGTTTAGCATGAAAATACTGAAAGGCAGTTAAGTTTATTCCCTAGGAAAGAGAGACTGAGGCTACATTCTTCTGTAAAATGACAAAGCCATATGCTATCGAGCTGAAGGAATAGAAATATTCGTCCTTGCTGAATCAGTGTACTAATTTGTACTAGAAGTTAATTAAGGGAGTTCTTGATTCCATAGCCCGTCTTAGGGAACTTGATGGAAATAGTGTACACATCTAAAAAAGTCCTCCTTGCTTCATCACAATACTGGGTGTCGTGGTTTAAGCCTCTATAACTCACGCAGTCGTTCTCTCACTCACTCAACCTTCTTTCTTCCCCCCAGTCCCAGGGGGAATGTGGAGGAGAACCAAAAGAATGCAACTCCCACAGGCTGAGATAAGAACAGTTTAGAAACTAAGGTATATCACAAACCACTGCTGCTACCACCAATAACAATAATGACAAGAGAAATACAAGGGAAAAGAATACAATTACTCACCACCTACACCCAGCCAGATCCAGTCAGTGCACCCCCACCCTTCTTGGTCTCTGCCCTCTTTTTTTACATCCTGGACATGACGTGCTATGGTATGGAATAACCTCTTTGGTCAGTTTGGGTCAGGTGTCCTGTCTCTGCTTCCTCCCAGCTTCCCGTCCTCCCTGGCAGAGCATGAGACTCAGAAAGTACTTGGTCAGACCAAAACATTACCAAGCAGTAACTGGAAACACTGGTGTTATCAGCGTTGTTCACAGGCCCAAAATCAAAAACACAGCACTGCACCAGCAACCAAGAAGAAGAAAAACGACTGCTGCTGCTGAATCCAGGACACTGGGGGGAAAAAAAATGTTGAAAAGAAACAAGGCAGAGGGAAATTTTACCTTTAAATAGAAGCTTTTCTTGGAGCTGTTCAGCTCTCCTCCTAAGACCCTAAACATCAACCAGGCACAATCTGGTCCATAAGTCTTCTTCATTTTTAGTGTTCACCACATTTGCAACATTTTTTTTTATTATTATTAATATTTTTTTAATTGTCTAATAGGAGTTTGTTTACCCTGCTTTGACTATCTTATCTGTGTGTAGTAGCTTGCAAGAATAAAATCATTCCAGACTCCTTTAGTAATTCTCACACAGGCACAAGAGAGGTAGTTTTCAATTATATTCCTCATTTCTGCACACATAAACATACCCGTTGTGTTGACCAAGGCAATGTAGAAAAACCTTTTTCTCACAGAGAAGGCTTTAGCATTTTAGTTGCTGCAAACCACTTTTTAGTTTTGAGACTGGGTCACTTTAACCCTGGAGTCCTCATTCTCAAGTTGTGCCAGTGCAGGTTTAAAGTAGGCATTAGGAAATATTTCTTTACTGAAAGAGGTATGAAGCACTGGAGGAGGCTGCCCGGGGAGGTGGTTGAGTCCCCTGGAGGTACTCAAAAGACATGTAGATGTGGCACTTAAGGACATGGTTTAGTGGTGGACTTGACAGTGCTGTGTTAACTGTTGGATTCAATGACTTTAAAGGTCTTTCCAACCTAAATGATTCTATGATTCAAGAGAGCTGAATCAGTAGACAGAACTCTCCTCATTCAGAAAGCTCTTTCTAAAGTCAGATTAATTTATAAACTTCTCTTCTAACCTTTCCCTTCTCCATGGCATTATGTTGATTAATCTTTTTGTTCTGACTTGAAAAAAGAGTAAAGGTACTTTGTGCTGTAAGAACCTGTTTATACTGTGTAACTGTTCATCTTTTCATAGATTCACTCAGCAAAGTCCAAGTTTAGGACTTCAAGGTGGTATTAAAGAAAGAAAAAGAAAAAACCCCAAACTAAAACGAGACAACAATAACTCCCCACATAAATCCACAAAACCATTGCCCTAGCTAATTTTGCATGGTAGTTGTAATCAAGAGCTAGTTAATCTGTATTATAAACTCATTTAACCTTAGTGTATGCGTATAACTCTCTTGCACTATTGCTGAATGGGGCTTCTAGGCAGTATTGTATTAGAACCATAAACCAGCTTTTCATAAGAGCTAAAAAAGAGGCAGAAAGTCAAAAAGCAATAAATACCACACAAAATCTGGGCTCCTCTCATGGTACCTAACTGCAGATTCCTTAAATCTAACTCTCAGTCTGTAAGTTGAAGAAAACCCAAAAGGCGGAAAAGAAAATAACGCCTCAGCCAGTCTGGTAATAACATTGCAAAGAACTGGAAAATACTCGAACAGCAGTTTGAAATATATTTAATGGCAGTTGGTGCAGGAAAGTGAACATGAAAGCATCAGTCTTTCCATGTTTTTCAGGAAAAATCAACATTTAACATTTACAATAGCTATAGTTTTCAGGAGAAAATGTAAAATTAAATATGATATTAAATATCTCACTATTCAAAAAATATCAGCTTTGAATATATCTGTTTCTCTGTGTGTCTGAACACACTGGGCAAACAGCAGATCAGATTGAAATAGAAGACACAGTCAAATGTATGCAGTGACTAATAAAATACAGTGATGAATGGAATTACAGAGATGTTAAGGAAGAGGCTCTTTTATTCAATAAACTATGGTAAATAAACTCTTGTGGATACCATTGGAGAAATTAAGCAAACAAAACCAGATCTAGAAGAAAGTGTATTTTTGTACTAAATTATGTAAGAAGAGGGAATAGTATGAAAATGGGAAATATCCAAAGGTGAAATCTACACAAAAAATATTGAAATTAAATGTTTATCACAGAATTTAGTGTTATCTTCCACCTAGATTAAAAATTCTGTCCTCACACAAATAAAGAACATATAGCTGTATTGCCATGCTAATGAGCATAAAATGTACTTAAAAAATGCATTAAAATTAGCACCTGAAATATAATATTTCTTTAATCCTTCCCAGTTACTGAGATTCATCATAGTTTATCAGATGGAAACAGCTATGTCAACAATGTGAGATGCTGTAAAATCCTCAACTGTGGTTAACCATTAAACTGCAGTGTTATAAAACCAGAATAGTCAGAATTCTCTCAGATTTCTTGAGCTTATTTTTCTTATTACCTATGTGATAATTACACTTTTTTTCCTAGCCTGTGTGTTTCAGGAAACTGAAACATTTAGAAGTATCCTTGCCCTTGACGGGGGGGGGGGGGGGGGGGGGGGGGGGGGGGGGGTGGGGGGGTGGTGGAACTAGATGATATAAAGTTGCTTTCTAGCCCTAATCATTCTATGATTCTGTGATTCACGACTGATTTTTGTTATCCACTAGGTAGAAGCCAGTTCTCCCAGTGAGATCCTATGAGTACTCTGTTTCCCTTGCTCAGAGAACTAAGTCAACTGGGTTACTCAGATCACCATCAGCAACTCCAGTTAGTCCACTTGACTTTGTTGTGAAATACTTGCAGAATCTGTCTCACTGTTTCATTCTCTTGAGAGAGAGATACCAGCAGAAAGCTGTGAGAAGCAGATGAAGAGCAATATGGTCTTCAACATAAAAGAACAGTATAGTCTGCTGCTTGAAAATGAACATGTCCCTTTCACCTGTCATCTTAGGTTATATCAGCACAGGATAGTTATGGACATAATTGTTCAGATAACTTTTGTGATACCTTTTTCTTTGCCCTTGATTTCTAAGAAATGCCCATAAAAAAACAGAAAGGCTATATTTGTTGGAAGATTAAAGAATGTGCATAGGTTTCTATTAATCCAAAAGGAGCTTTTTTGGGGGAGGATTTATGCACAAAATATATTGTACAGAATATTAACCACGTATGTTATGTAGCCTGTGATAACCTAGCATACTTTTCCTAAAAAAAAATCAAAGCCAAACTGAAAAAAAAAAAAAAAAAGAAGAAGAAAAAATGGGACATGCATGGAAACATATTAAAAAGAAATCCAAACAAAGTTAAGTGTGTAGCTGGAAAAGTACTGTTCCATCTCAGTCATCAGTTCAAAACTGATACAGATTATACAGAGGAGGGATAAATAGGAATAGTCAGCTTCCCATCTCTAGGATTTGGCAGCTGTTTGTGTCCAGACAAAGACAACTAAAAAAGACTGTACCTGGGTCCTGTACTCTTTGTACTCCTGCCTTCAGTAAAAGGAAACTATTAATTCTTGCTATTATACATATATACAGATTATATTAGTTGACTATTTATATTTCATTATTTTATGAAAAAAATACAGTCTAAAAATATTGTGTATGACCATTATTAATGCATATCACTGAATATTCTTTTTACAGGCTTTATAACATGTGGAAGTAAAAGGAAATTAAAACAACAGTTGTTCTTAAGATCATTTTTTTCATTTTCTGATATTTTTATTTATATTAAATATTCAAATATATAATATTTTTTCACAGCAAAAAAAAAAGGAATTTTCTGTCCTTCACCAAAACTAGATTGTCAGTGAAATTACTTGAACTAGTTTTTAACAAATTTATACGTTGAGAATTCAAAATGTAAATGCAAACAATACTAAACTATTCAAATAAGACGGTTTTTATGGGAATACCTGATTTCCCCAGAAATTTTGCAGCAATATAGTGACTAGTGTACAAGTTCTCAGATGCAAATTTCAAGGCACAGATGATTAATCTGTTGTAATTTTTTATTTCAAATAATTTCCATCTGCTTAGAAATTTCCATCTATTTCAGTGAAAATGTTTAAAGAATCTGACCTATTCAGAATATATATAGGTAACATGAAGGATTTATTTCAGAATTCTAATAGTCAATAATATGATTAAACAGAAGATATTCTGAGAGCATCCTTGGAGACTGCTTAGTGTACAAATATATAATGATTTTTTTTAATTTTTCTAATAAGATATAGGCATATTTAATAGCTGCTTTTTGAAAACATGTGGCTAATGCATTCATGCACATAGATGATATTCAAATAAGATGTGAAGTATGCTTAAAATGCTAGATAGAAGAAAAAAATAATGCACATTCCATGAATTTTCATGCACATTTTAAAATACCTTATTTTCAGTTATATTTCCTTCATGTTTTCATTGTACAAATATTTGCAAAATGTACATATGAATTGTGAAACCTGAATATTCACAAGTGAATTTCAAAAAGCCATATGAAGCAGATGATAATACCAGTTGAACCTTTCACACAGAACTTTTTGACTATAAATTAAGAATACCTTTCAACTAGTTGTCTTGGGCACACTGAGAAAAAAGAAAAACTTCACATAGCTTTCTAATTAGGAGATCTGAATTTTTTTCTGCTCCAATTATTTGTAAACAAATTAATTTCAAAGCACCAAATACGCACTAAGCAGTTTGATAAAGCAAGTACCTCTGTGTTCCCTATAAAACTAATTCTTTGCCACTGCTAGTCCTCTCCTTAGAGATACACCACCCAGGTTAGCTCCTTCTCCTACCTTCTGCATCCTGGACCAGAATTCCTTCATTCTCCTTCCTGGGGAAGGGGAGTGATGGAAACCCTAGCTCCTAGCCCAAAGCTTAGATTCTGCCACCACATGCTTTGGCCTTTCACCTTTCAGTAAATGAAGCTTTTTGTCAGTCCATTCTGTCCAAATAACCGGTATAGTAAACATTATTCACTAAAGAGATTGTCTGGGGGGGAAAAGGGGAAAGTCGCTCAGGAATATTTTAATTATGTTAAATAAATTAATTTTTATCAGTTACTCATTCAGTGCTAGTTGTCATATAAGCCTTGTCCATTTTGTCAATTATGCATAATCTTTCCATACCTGAGATATATTTATTAATAACAAGCATGGTCAATGTTTCTGGGACCAACCTGTTTGCACAAAGAATTGGATTCTTTTAATGCAAGGAATGGAAAATTCACACTTTAAACTCCATTTTGTTGTTACCAACCTAATCTGATGTATCATTTCAATTTCCCTGAACTTTTGCAACCAATTAATGTAGAAAAAAATTGGAAATTTAAACTATATTTTTCTTTATGAACAATGTATTTTTAAAATCGAGATGAATTATTTTTCTGATTCATATCTGAAACACTCTACAATATACAGCATGTAATGTAAAGATAAGTTGGAGCTATTAATATTCCAGAGTTCTTTCTGTAAAGACATGAAAATAAATGTGTATTAATAACATTTTAATAAAAACCAACATCATTCTGCCCATGACACTAATGCTTTGACATAATGGCTATAATGTCTTCTACATAATGTGATCAAATGATATTAAAAAGGAAATAGACAAGCAAATGTATTACTAAGAAGGACCCGTAGGTATTATATCACGTCATCATTAAAACAATAATAAAACAAACTCATACATTAAATTATGTAAAATATAAAAACTGATGTTCTTACTAGCTAGACATATTTGACTTGAATTTCAACAACATTGTGATGATTGTAAACAAAAATGACATATCTGAATACCTTTCCCTTGCTTTTTTCAAAGTATATAATTCAAAGTTGATTAATGAAAACCAAATTGTTCTTATGTATTTCTGAGTCACATTATCATCTTTATTTCCTACTTTCTTTTAAACTGTATGACTTTTACTATGTGGGTTCTGTAAGTGGGAAACAAGGACAGTGAATGATAACTCTCTAGTTTTCAAGTGTTTTTGTAAGAAGACATAAGAAATGCACAAGCTGACCTTTTCCAGTAAAAACTGATGTGTTCATGAATTATTCAAGAAAGAGTGAATCACACCAACATTGACTAATGTAAGATTTAGGCCTGGTGTATTCTGATCATTTGATCATCTTTGTCAGCTGTGGCATCTTGGCCTTGGTAAGCTTTTTCTAAGCTATGTCATCTCCATAAATATCTTCATAATTTCTATTATATTACAGCTATACAGCTATACCATTCATTTTAAATATCCTCTGAGTTTTTCATTATGGTTTTCTCTTCTTTCTGTTTTGATGTCAGACATTAGCTGTATAGAATTTACTATTCTGCAAACCAACAAAAATAGTGGAGTACTTTTATATATCAAACACATCAGGTGTTCATTAGATCCATAAGACTGTACACAGAAAGAGAGCATTCTGAACACGAAAGAGAATAAAAGCAGTCGCACACACTATTTTCTTGAGAATCCCTGTCAGAAGGCTATTCAAAAAGGGATTGAAAAAGCAGAAAAATAATTGAGATTATCAGCCATATCCCTGATAATTTTTCTCTTTGTAGGCAGCATTAGGCATACTCACATATTCATTCGTGCTGCACGTCACACATAGCTGAATTGCCTGGGGTTTTTTATTTTACAACAAAGAGGGAGTATATTGATTGTGATGGTTCATTTAATTGCTATACAGTTCTCAGAGCAATGAAACCATCTATTAGGTTTTGGCATTTACTTTTGGGAGAGGTTGCATTCCAGTGTGTATGAGTCATGGTTTTATTGGCCTTACTTGGCCCTACGGGATACTCTTCTGAAAAATGGATGTCCAGTTCTTCCTTGTCTGTCCTACTGTCCAGTCCTTCAAGTGAGTGAACTTGCTTGATGATTCCAAAGACACAGTACAGCAACCTTAATAACTCCTTCAGAATGAAAACCAGCCCAAATCAGTTTCTCCTCAACAATAAAAATACAATAAATAATTTGCACTTGAATAAAAATCTTGATTTTTAATTAAAAAATTACAATTTTGAAGCCAATTAAGAAAAAGAAGTAGATAAGTCATCCTTTTCATAGCAGTTTTTTATTAGGGAAATTTTCAAAACCAGTAGTTACAGCAGTTTTTACCAGTCTATATTTAGATGAAGAAACCAAGTCATAGACAACAGTTTTTCTGAGTGAGCTAATACACCCAGTTTTAGCAAAACAAGCCAAACAGAACAAGCACATTTTTATGTGATCACTAAGTAATTTACCAGTATTTCAAAGCACTTCACCCAGTGGTTATAACCAATTTGTCTCCTCTAGGGCAGACAAGCCCTCACTGTAATATTTTAGCTTTATTATTGGTAACATCACTGTAAGATTTACTGATTGCCCACTTGGTGCTATGATCACCTCATTTTCTTTGGAGTATCTTTTAAGAGGATAGTGACCTACTGCCATTCTATTGTACTGTGTACAATTTATATGACACCAAAATATCTCCTATGTCAATATGCACTATTGAGAGTAGTATAAATTATACCCATAGGTTCTCTTTGCACTATTTAAGAGCATAGAATAAGTTCAAAAGGAGAAAAAAAAAAATGCCAAAAAAAAAGAAAAGTAAATTCAATTCAATTCTATGTCATTTGGAATTCAGTTTGGAAGAATATATATTTCGACGGGAACATCAGCACTTTGACTAGTGAAAAAGAGATTTATCAAAACAAATACAGATGATTAAAAAATACAAATTAAATAAAATATTTATTATAATATCAGAGGATGCTTACCTGAACAGTTTCAGATATCTTCCATATTAAATTATTTCAATTATGATTTTAATTAAATGCAAACTTCTTTATAGAAATAAAAAGGCTGCAGAGAAATACTTTTCTCTTTTGTTAATGATTAAATTTTAAAATTAAATTCTTTTCATTGAATTTATAACAAGTTTTAAAAGGCTTTTAGTAATACTTATCAGCAGTTATAAAAATAAATTAAAGCAAAACAAGACATCATGAAAATGTCTTAAATTTTAAAAAGTTCAGTTAAATCTTGAAACTGGCAAAATGTTCTTGAGAGCAAACTGATGGCACACACTTCATCTGGATTTTAATGCAAACGAAAATAAAAGCATAAGTATGGAACTCAAGGTTTTGGGCTGGTTTTGGTTTTGGTTTTGGTTTTGGTTTTTGGTTTTGTTTAGTTTTGTTTGTTTGTGGTTGGTTTGGAGGTGTTTGTTTGTTTGTTTGTTTTTATTTAGTATGGAAAGATACAATATTATACGCCTGAGATATGTCTTTGCTTGGGATCAAATAGATGTGCACGTGGTAGGCAGGTAGAAAGGACTCAGGAAATTAAAACAGGAAAGGACTGTTGACATTGGCTAGCAACAAATGTGCAGTCAAGAAAATCTTCAGCAACCCTGGGTAAGCACAGGGCAAATGTTCATTTGATTCTTAACCAATATGGATATTACATCCTCTCTGTAACCCATGTGCACAGGTGGGCCTATGCTCATATTTCAGCTATGGCAGCTGAAGTGGGGGTTTAAATTCACTTCTACTGCACTTGTTTCAGGCAGCCAGAACACACTTTTTGAGAAAGTAACCTCTTTCGTAGTCACAGCCGTTTGTTTCAATGTGTGAGTCATTCCTGTGGATACAACTGAGAGAATAACAACCAGTCAACCAAGTAATTTTAAATTAATGGTCTAAGAAGCAGTATGATCAATCCAAAGTTAACAACTATAGCTTCTCAGATTATTTTACACTGATTTGTCATGATATTTTGACCATATCTGATTTAATATATTAATTTCATTGAAATAGAACAACTCTATGAAGACAAGCTTATAGTTGTTAAACTGTACTTCCCCTTGTAAATAAATTGCTTAAAAGTGCTTTAATTTTGATGAGTTGTATACCTAGAACCCTAGACAATGACCCTAGACATGCCATCCCTAACCCACTTTGCAGCTTGCCTTCATCTTCCTCCTCTGAATTTTGATATCTGAGAATGAAGCTGCAAATGTAGCATGTTGAAGAACAGTGCAGCCCACCTTAAAAAGCTGCTAAAAGTTTAGTGATCACAGTTGCCAAATTTCTCCTGAAAAAGTCAGGTTTCAGGCACCTTTCCCAAAGAAGCTAGTCTTCAGTATAGCCATCTAAAGGAACCAAAGGATTTCAGGGTTGAAATAGCTTCTGCAGAGCTAGACAAATACCTTTCTTTTGTTTCTATAGAAGCTGTGGAGTAAGCACCCATTCAGCCTTTCTTCCAGTCAAAAGTGCCTTTAACCTCCATAGAAATTGTATTGAATTCTTGTTCTGGATTCACAGTTTCTGAAGACAGATTACAAAGAGCTTACACTGTAGCACATTTAACATCAGATACTGACATTGCTTTGGTTCAGTTCTGTGTTTGGGAAGAAAACCCACTACGTATGTGCTCACTATTTATATTTTTCTCCCTTAAGATTGATTTATAAATCTGAATTAGTACTCTAGTTAAGAAAAAGAATTTAAGAATTCCTCAACCTTTTTTCTGTATCTTACTGCAAAACCAACCCTACTGTGGAGCTGCCCGGCACATTTCTCTATGTTTTTATCAGCCTATAGATGTTTCTTTTCTCTATGTTTTCTTAATAAATTCAAAGCAGACCTCAACATCACCAAACATTCTTCAAAAACCACTTTACTTCTCACCATGGTGTCTTACTCCTGTGATGCGCTGTACAAATCAGATTTTGTCGTCATGGCACATGGAATTTGGTGGCTCCATTTTATACTAAGCTTAAGCAAACCTTGTACATCCTACATAAATGCAGTTCACTTTAGTTCTTTTCCAAAATAATGACTGACCTGGTTTATGATCTTATGCCCAAATTACATGAAACTCCCGTGTTTGAGGTAACTTTTGCATTGAGGTATCACGTTTTAATTAGGCATCTGAATTAAAGAAAAAAATTAATACAGCACAAAAATTATTTTAAATCTTTATTCTTTATGACGGAAAAATATTTTTTTATCATTTTTGTTTATTTAATCCAAAATGAGTGCTTGTAAACTTCTGACATTAAGTATATGCCTTATTGTCTGGCTATAATTATCCTGTGAATCCTAGATCATGAAAATCTTTCTTCATTTTGTTGCTGGTTTCATGAAAAATCCAGTTTAGCTTGAAGGTATGTTACATTCAGAAACAATCTTTTGCATGAAAACTGTAAAAAAAAAAAGGGAATTTGGTAGCAATGTTAGGATATAATAAGTTTAGCCTCTAGGCAAAGCTACCAGTACTTTCCAGAAATTGTTGTGGTAGAGTCCAGCAGGTGTATTTAGAAATTGCTCAGTAATCTTTTGTGCACTTAGAATCATAGAATCATTTAGGCTGGAAAAAAGCTTTAAGATCAATGAATCCAACCATTAAACTAGTACTGCCAAGTCCACCACTAAATCATGTCACTATCTTCCTGAAACCTTTTACAAAAGTCACACCAGGGCAACACAGAAGTGGGGTATAAATTGCCAGTTGAAGGTTTGGAGAAATGTTGTTTCCTTTAACAAGTCAAGAAAAAGCTGAAAGTGTGGAAAGAGCTATGGGTAAACACTGCTGTCATTTACTTATTGCGGCTGCACTTGGCATCTAACTGCTGAGGTTATCAGAAAATTCCAGAAAGGCCCTTCTAAAATCAAAAAAAAGTTATAAATTTTTTTAGTAATTGTTTTTCTCCTGAACTTTAGACTTGAGTTATTAAAACCTTGCACACATTACTTGACAATATACTGCATATGTAACCATTAAAAGGAAATAAGAAATGCAAAATTTTTCTATGCCATTTGGAAAGAATTCTGACGCTTACTTAGGTAGCTGGAAGGATGAAGACTATATAATTTTGCTATTAGCTCTCTGCCCTAGGTGCCCCTGGTGCAGAACTAGTAACGCATGTAGTCTGCTATTGCACTCCAGATGATACCTGCTCCCCAGCTACCAAAATACAGAGAGAACACCAAGCACTCCTCCATCACTACAAGACAACATATGATTTCCTGTCCTCTGAGCATGCTTCATGGCTGATCTCTCCCCTCCCTGCTTCTAAGGGTATAGACCAACAGAGGAGCTGAGTGAGAATTTCATAGATGTTAAGGCTTGACCCTCCATCAACATCAGGTTGAGACTGGAGCACAGCCCTTCATCAGAATGATTGTAGGCAAGGCACAAGTTTGTTTCAGCCTGAAAGAACTTTTCTATGTATTTATTAGTATGAGCTTGGTAGCTTCACTAACTCCATGTCGTGGTTTAAGTCTCTACCCCCCCTCCCACTCAGTTTTCTCACTCACTCACTCACTCACTCACTCACCTCTTTTTCTTCCTCCAGTCCCAGGGGGATGGGGAGGAGAATTAAAAGAATTCAACTCGCGCAGGTTGAGATAAGAACAGTTTAGTAACTAAGGTATAACACAATTCACTACTGCTACCACCAGTAATAATTCAAGAGAAATACAAGGAAAGAGAATACAACTGCTCAACAAGCCTGACCCAGCCAGTGCACCCCCAGCAGCAAACCCCCCACTACCAAAAACCTGACCATGCCGTGCACCCCCAGTCCACCACCACACCCTTCCGGGTCTCTGCCCTCCATTTTCACATCCTGGACATGATGTGCTGTGGTACAGAATAGCCTCTTTGGTCCGTTTGGGTCAGGTGTCCTGTCTCTGCTTCCTCCCGGCTTCCCCTCCTCCCTGGCAGAGCATGAGACTCAGAAAGTCCTTGGCCAGACCAAAACATTACCAAGCAGTAACTGAAAACACTGGTGTTATCAGCGCTGTTCCCAGGCCCAAAATCAAAAAACACAGCACTGCGCCAGCTACCAAGAAGGAGAAAAAAAGACTGCTACTGCTGAACCCATGGCACTCCACTATACAGGAACTTAGCAAAGACTGATTCTGATTTCCAGCTATACTGATTTCAGTGCTTCTCAGTCCTTTTCTGTTGTTTGAACTAGGAAGGTAAGTCTTAGGACATAACCTGAAATGCACATATTTAAAGGGTAGTAAATAAGAAACCGTTTTGTTTGTTGTTTTCTTTTTTGTCCCTCAGTTAATTACACAGCAATTCATATTTAAAATAACAAAACCATGGGGTTTGTTATTTTTCACAAATATGGATATTATTTAAGCATTATCTTTAGGGAAATTTCAGCCCTAAAGTTTTAAAATGTATTCTCGTGACTTCTCCCCTACAAAGTGGAATCAATGGTTATTCTGGGAGAATTCTTTTTTTGTTGTTTTCCTGGAAAAGGAAAAGGGAAGGAAAGTAAAAGATATGTGGATTAGTAGATTAGTATATTTTAATGACTGCGTACTCAGATGGAAAATGTTCTTTTTGGAATGAACTGGTTCCTGGTGGATCACTCAAAGTTCATGCAATTAGCATTAATTATTTCAAACATACGTTAGAAACTTTATAACAGATATTAGGAAGCAAGGTTAATTTTTGAACTTGAAAGCAATGCACTGATGTAATAAATACAAAGACATTCAAATCTGAGGGGAATGGTGCCAACAACTAGAAGAAACTATGATCCATTCCCATAATAGCAAGTTCTAATGCAACATATCACTTTCAGAAACCCTTGCCAAGCTCTACTACCTCACATAACTGATATGGGATCATATTCCTGTGGAGAAAATTCCTAACTTGCCATGCATATCTCATTCTTTTCCCTCTCCTGAGCTAATATCTGACACAAAAGACATCAGAAACCTCCTTTTTTTTTCAGATTTCTACTTGGTCTTCACATTAAGTCAGAAGAAATTGAATTCAAGCAATGCTGGAGCTGGACTGTGCTTCAAAATTAAGACTTAACTGATCCATAAAAATTGTTTTCCATTGCTGCTTTTGTTCTAGCAGACACTACATCACTTCAAAACAGCAGCTCCAGATGAAAACATTTTATTACACACAACTTATAGATAACTTTTTGACACCTGTTATTAAAATTATCAGGCTTCAGTGATGCCACCTTTCTTTTCTGTGCTTTGATTCATTTAATTGTAATAATTATTCTTTTTAAAAAAATCTAAAGTTGTGAGGAAAATATTAAATATTTCTCACGAGCAACTGCTGACCTTCAGTAGTTATATTTTCCTGATGCTGTGCATTTAGCATGATAGGAGTAATTGGTTCTGTGTGATTTCCTCAATTGCATGTCTTATAGCTGTATCAGCTATTCTTCAAGTCACATTGATTTTGAAATTTTGACAGTATTTTGGGTTTTGTTGCTGTGCAAACAATTGAATGTTAAGTCTTTAAAACTATTGATCCATTTTCCAGAAGGTTCTAAAAGTTCTTAGTGTCAGATTTCAAATATTATAATAAAATTATTAATTTTAAGGAAGAGTTGTAGATAATTTTATAAGCATTTTATTTTTAACAAATAGGAACAACATAGACACATTGTCTTGCTCTTGTTTTCAGTTCACTCTCTTAAATAAGAACTAACTGAATTTTCAGAGATGTTCAGCAAATCAATGGCCTATGTCTTTTCTGAACGCACAAAAACTAATACCAGAAAAATCTGAAACAAAGCTCACAAAATTAAGTTCCATCTTGGATCTGAGTATCTTAAAGTGAGAGGGGTTTGATACGAAGATTTATTAATAGTGTGGATTTCAGTCTTTTATCTGTGACTTCATAAGTGCAGCAATTTTCTCCTGTTCCTTTAACAAGAAATCTTACGTTAATAAAGGCAACATTTGGCTTGAATTACAGGGAGACAGTAATTATGTATTTATCCAGATGTTAAGGGGAACAAGGTTTCACTGGAAGTCATGGTATCACATTCCAGCACAATTTGATGTAAAATGTCAAGTTCTGTAGAAAGCAACTAAAAAGAAAGAGAGGAAGGGAAGCAGAAACTTGAACATGGATAAGAAAAAAAATAAACTCTCCTACCAGTCTGTATTGCAGCAAACTGAATTTACAACATTTGTCAGAGGGACTGTCATGACCAGTGCAGCAGAAAGCATGTTGTAGCATGTATTGCTTGACATCAAGTGTAAGAAAACTTCATACTGATGTAGAGAGAGGCTGTGGTGCAGGGACAGCCCTGCAGAGCATAGAAAGGAAGAGAAATAAAAATAAAATTGAAAAAATAAAAAAGTTTGATATTTCTCTTTTTTTTTTTTCCCTAGAAAGCTGACATAAAATTTTAGATATACATTAAAAAGAAATGGGCCAAAACCAACCCAGATTGACACATTATTTATGGGACTAGATTTTAATACTATCATAATAACTTCCTTCTGGGTTGGATTCAGTAGAATAGGCTTCTTTCCAGGTTCTGTTTAGAAAGTGTCTTGCTAGGGCAGCTCATGAGAGCTATTACTACAGAATCTGGGTTTGACCTGAAATACAAATATTAGCTTAACCCTCAGGAGGTTCCAGATACTTTGCTTAGTCTATATCTAATGAAATACTTGTGCTTAATTATCTACTTAGTTCACACAAATGAACCCTTTTCCACCTCCTAGTGTTCAGAGGATGCCTAATAGACGATGATATGAAAAGATCTTCAGCTGGGGTAAGTTAGTGGAATTGTGCCAGTTGAAATCAACCATGGATCTGAGCAGTAGACAGCTGGTTGTTTAAAGGACGATTAATAAAACTTTAATTTTATTGAACTTTTACATTAAGTTTTTTTAATATGTTGCTGATTTAATTTTCTGCTTTTAAATAGTAGTAGAATTTGCATTGATAGCATGCTATTATCTTGGCAATGTAACATAATCTCCAAATCCCTATATCAAAAACCATTAAGTTGACATATTATTAGATTTTCATAGTTTTTTTACTGACATCCTTTTGCCATTGTCTTGACATAGTAATGTATCATAGCATAGTTGCTTTGAAATAATTTTTCTATCAGTTTGACATGAGATTGTCTCCATGGACTTATACTGACACTTAAAACAAATGAAGAATTACTGTTGCCGTTTTGCACAGAAAAAAAATTGCTGTACTCACTGAACAATTTTGTTTTCACAATATAATGATTCATGTTAATAACAGTTTTCAATTTTAGGTGGCTAATTTTTTTCCTTAGAGGTTGTAACTATATATTTATTAAAAAACAATTCTAAGATTAAAGAATTTCATCTCTTCTCATCTTAAATAGCTTCACATATTGAAACCAATTTAGTTTTAAAAGTAAAATGAAGAAAAAATATCCAGTTAGTTATAATAGGGCTATAAAACTGCTGATATAATAATAGGAAAAAAAATACTGAATTTTTGAGTCTGGATGACCTGTATATTAGTATATCCCTTCTAAGAGATTTTTTTTTATGTATATGTCCATAAAGTTTCTCAAAAATTCTCTGGTTTTGTAACTTCCTTTAATTTGCTGTTTGACTGACTATAAACATACAGAAAAGAAAACCTATTCTCAAGTGATGTTTCTTCTAGATTTTTTAAAGAAACTCTCAGATAAAGTAGTATCCAGCCATTTAGAGAAAATTAGATACAGAACTACATGAAAATATTGCAGGTACAGTTTCTGTGATTTGCCATGACAACCACATTTCTGTTACTTTCATATTTCAAGCTAAGGTAAAGACTGTGATACATGGTCTAAAGGAAAGGTAGCTGGAGTGAGATAATTTTCATATCTTGGTGTTTGTCTTTAAGATCCTTTCCATTAGTGACCCTGACATAAAAGCTGCCAGCTAACAAAATTTTTTAATGGCTTACAGTTTGAAAGTACTGTCTAAACACATAAGGGTCAGACTATCAGCCAGCACTATTTGACATTAAAAACTGGGAATGAGATGACATTTAATCCTGCAAAATAAAAACTATATCTCTGTAAAGGTCAACAAGTTCGCATGTTATAAACCTGTAGCTCAGCTCTGAGCATAAGATCTGCTTACGTGATGTAATCATGAAAAGCACAAAGGCTGTATCAGGGCAAATATTTCAAACAGAAAAATGAATACCATTATACAGGGTACTGGAATACAGGACTATGGCTTTGGTGCTAATGTCCAGAGAGATTAATTCAAACTGAGCATGACATGCTGTGGTGTAGAATATCCCTTTGGCTAGTTCAGGTCAGCTGTCCTGGATGTCTTCCTGCTAGAGCATGAGACTGAAAAATCCTTGACTTAGATTAAGCACCACTTGACAACAACTAAAACACCAGTGTGTCATCAACATTATTCTTAGATTAAAGCCAAAACACAGCTACTAGGAAGGAAACTTACTCTATCCCAACTGAAACCGGGGCCCTCATCAAGATTCAGAGAGGATGAAATCATCTCTTCTCAGTGAGAAGCAGCATTTCAGTTAGTAAACAATGTTAACACAAGAACAAAGAGGTATCTCCTAGTTGTAAACATAGTTAGGCTGGTCCTAGAAAATGGTTTCTTTCTAACAAATAGAGAGAACTGTCTTCTGTTGAAGCACGTTTAAGACCAGATGATAATGTGGCTAAATGGGTTTGGATACCAAAACACTTCATCACAGATGTGCCATTTTACTAATTGCATGATTTCTCCAACCTGTGTGAGACACAACACAGCCAGGAGGAAGGTTGGGTGGGTCAGTGCAGTTGTGTCAGTGCTGCAATGTATGGTTCAGGGTTGTGGCATTCCCGGGGATCCTTTGTGCCTCCTGGAAGTTAGAAAGATGGTCCTGAATCCCATGGAGTGTCATGGAGTTACTCACCAAGGTGTGAGTTTTCTATATTGTGGGTACTTCCACTATTCTAGGTACCCTCAGTTATACATTTGGGTACAAAATAACTCACCAAGGACTTGTCTTCTCAAATTTCACTGTTGTTCTCTGATGTGCTGTTTCCATTGTCAGTGCTCCTGTTAGGTCACTTTTGGACATGTCAGTGTCCAACAGGCTGAATGTGTAGTTGGATCTGTATTTTCTTAAACACACTAAAACTACACTGTTGTTTGCAACCAGTTTTAGATCATATTTGATTTACTTTTATTACAGCAAAATGTCAACTAAAATTCATCATTTCATGTAAACAGCTTTGCTAACTACATATAACTCATGCTAGCAGCTACAAGCCCTTAATGTGGACATGCTTTTCACAGTTCTTTTCCATTTTTACTGTAAGTGCCCATGTCACACAAGCTGGAATAAAGGTCTATTTTTTCTAGAGCTGGTCAGGCGCCATCGCAAAGAGAATAAAGATTTGCAATGTTAGCAAGTGTGAGAATATAATTTAATTACCAATTGATGATAGAGCATTAGATCTGTTAATTTATGAACCCTACATGTTTCATCATGGTCAATGCTTGTGTGATTGCCTGTTGCTTACACATTTATGAGCAAAAAAAAAAGCAGGAGAAACTTCCTTTAAAAACCAGATGATGTATGTGCTTTAATACGAACCAGTTTGAATTGTCTTGGTAATATCAGATGCCTGAGTCTTAGTCCACAGTTTATGTCAGTCTACTTCTGTTCATCAGGAGCATGCGGTTGTATTTTAATGATAATGAAACCCAGGACCACTCTTTCAATAACATAAATTTAATCTTAGACAGGTTAAGGTGACAGCTGATGAAATCTAAGCACTTGCTTTCTTTTTTACAATATACATAATGGAATGGATCTGTAAGTTATAAAAAGCATTTTAAGTAGTCAAGACAGAAAAAAAAAAGGATATATTTAAATGCAAACCTGAACAATTCAGTGCTTTAAAACATTACTCAAGTCTCCTTGAATAATACTGCTGTAACTGATTGAAGTAGCCTGAGAAATTGAAAATGAAGAGAGTTGACACTTCAGGTTAACATTGATTTAACACATACTAGCCTAGATGAACTAATATTGAACATAACAGAATGACAGCATGTTATATATAACAGAAAGAGAACTGTCAGAAGGTAGTTTCTCAAAAAAAGCCCAAGTCGTTTCTAGAATTTTTGCCTTCCTTGCAATCCCTCTTCTGCAAAAATTTAATTACAGCTTCATCAACTTGTAATTCCCAATACTATGGCATTAAAAAAAAGAAATTCAGGTCAGCTGAGATCATAGCATTCACTAAGAACACAAATGGAAAATATTAAACTTGGTTACCTCTCGGTACTATTTTGGTAAATTAAGCAGATCAATACATTTGTGAAATTTCTGACACCTGAAGGTGTTATTATTATAAGGATATAAGTAATATATTAATTTAATTAGAAGCCATATAATTATGGCTTATTTATTTATGCTTCCCAACAAAATTATATTAGAAGCTCCATGGAGGTTTTTCAGAATTATTGGCTCTGATCTGTCCTTGGGATAGGAAAAATCTGGAATGCAATGTCTGGAAATGGATAAAAATGTTATAAGAATGTGAGTAAGCTTCCAAAAGCAGGTAAAATGTATTAAAAACTCAAAATCAGTACTCTTACTTTTTCATGAAGGATGGCTACTAGAATGGACAAAAATGCTGGATGCCATGCTAAAAAAATGATCTGGAAAAAATTAAAGGGCTTTTTGTCAAAATACTGTTAGAATCATAGAATCATAGAATGGTTTGGGTTAGAAAGGACCTTAAGATCATAGTTTTCCAACCCCGCTGCCATGGGCAGGGGTGCCGCACACTAGACCATGTCACCCAAGGCCCTGTCCAACCTGGCCTTGAACACTGCCAGGGATGGAGCATTCACCACTTCCTTGGGAAACCTGTGCCAATGCCTCACCACCCTCACAGTAAAGAAATTCTTCCTTATATCGAATGTACATTTCCCCTGCTTAAGTTAGAACCCATTACCCCTTGTCCTATCACTACAGTCCCTAATGACGAGTCCCTCTCCAGAATCCTTCTAGGCTCCTGTCGTGGTTTAAGCCCAGCCTGTCACTCAGAAACCACACAGTCGTGCACTCACTCTTCCCCCTTTCCTTCCCCCCACTCCCAGAGAGATGGAGAGTGGAATCGAAAGAATATAACTCCCACGAGTTGAGATAAGTACAGTTCAGTAACTAAGGTATAACACAAACCACCACTGCTGCCACCAATAATAATAATGATAAGGGAAATAACAAGGGAAGAGAACACAACTGCTCACCACCCACTGACTGATAGCCAGCCCGACTCGAGCAATGAACTAACCGTTCCGGGTAACTGCCCCCAGTTTACATCCTGGGCATGATGTGCTGTGGTATGGAATACCTCTTTGGTCAGTTTGGGTCAGGTGTCCTGTCTCTGCTTCCTCATGGCTCCCCCTCCTCCCTGACAGAGCATGAGACTGAAAAAGTCCTTGGTCAGCATAAACATTACTGAGCAGCAACTGAAGCCATCGGTGTTATCAGCGCTGTTCCCAGGCCAAAAGTCAAAGAACACAGCAGTGCACCAGCTACCAAGAAGGAGAAAAATGACTGCTACTGCTGAACCCAGGACAGTTCCCTTTAGATACTGGAAAGCTGCTGTGAGGTCTCCACGCAGCCTTCTCTTCTCCAGGCTGAACAGACCCAACTTTCTCAGCCTGTCTTCATACAGGAGGTGCTCCAACCCCCTGATCATCCTTGTGGCCCTCCCACATACACCAAAGAGTGAACACAGTACAGAACAGTGAAAAGTTTAGGACCTACTTCTATCAAACATTTATGTGAGGGATTTAAAATAAATATTTATTGTCTGGCACACTCTTTATGTGCCTATAGCTTAATACTCTGTGAGGCTTCTGTCAGCTGGATTCAGGCACATCTACATATTCAAATATTTGCTCTTATTAAAGGTATTATGTATGGAGTCTGACATTTTGCAAGGGCCTAATTTTTCCAGTATTCTAAAATAATGAATGGAGTACTGAACAAGCTTGCGGTCAGCTCATTTTGACCTGCAGCATGCTTACAAATTAACCAAAGGGAAAGTGGGCAGCAAGGCTAAGGGAATACATTACAGTGTCATGGTGAGCAGGTTAGCTCACACTGCAATGGGTTTAGTCTGTCATTGTAAATGCTAAAGGAGATAGAAACAAACAAGCGAAAATCAAAGCCAATCTGTTATAAAATTCTGCCTTAATACCACCCTTTTTTTTGAAAAAAAAAAAGTAATTTTTTTTTTTTTTAAACAAGGGTGATCTTCAGCAAAATATTATTTTCTTTTAATTTTTTTGTTTTTTTTTCATCTCATCTTCCCCCCACTGAAGACAGAAAATTCTTCTCTTTGTGGTTCAAGTTGGGGTTATTTCTGTCTGGAACACAACAGAGGATCAGATGAGCTCAGAATTTCAAAAGTAACAACAAAAGCTGCTACCAGGCACCCACATGATTTCACAGATAATCCTTAAGGTCTATTGAAATCAGGTTATAGATAAATAAAGAAATACAGATTTTATTAGGATTTTTCCCATATTATGAGCACACTAGTCAATAATAGCTTTTGAGACTAAAAGCCGCAAACCACATTTTAACAGTATTTTTTCTGAGTATGAGGATGGAGACAGCAAAAAGAAAACAGCAAATTACTGAAGCCATGAGAACAGAGTTAAAATTCATGTGAAGGTTCGCCCTTACTTCACGCCATTCTGGTAATCAGTGTTATTTGTTGCAGATGTAGCACATTAAACATGAGGTACAATCTCAAAGAAATATAAGCAAACCAAAGAAATACCAGTAACATTCCAGGTAGTGTAGCTGGACAAGTTGAGAAAGAACTCTTCAAAAAATTTGTATTTAGGTAGTATATATATTTTACTTAGCATTAGTTGATTATCCAGAGACCAGATTCCTACTCTGCTGTCTTTTATACCTCTTGCTGAAGTTAGTTGTGCTACAGTAATGGATTAAGTCTAGTGTCAAAGATGGCCAAACTCATTCTCTTCGATCATGCTTAGCATACACCCATATTATAATACTATAACTGGTAAATTATGCATCACTATTATAACTGTATTATAATGGCATCAGAATTATATAATTAATAATTAATGGCTTCTTATATGTTTAATAAAAAGCACATTTTCACCATTAATTGAATCTGAAGTGTTGATTTGTGGATGAAAGAGTGCAAATCCCCTTGCTAAAGTCCAGAAACCAGCACATACTCTAGTTTTCATTCCTTTCAAGCATCAAATCCTCTTATGTACCACTTTATCTAATGTCAGTTAAGAGATCCTATCTTTATCAGTTTTTTTTACTACTCACAGCTTTCTGAATTAAATAGTTGAAAATATAAGCACATTTCCTTGACAATTTTTCTTAGGAGCCATCCTGCTAAGTGGGCTTCTACAATGTTGTCTTTTTTTCATAGGCACATAAAGAAAACCTCTCATAAATTAGGATCATTGTAGTAGCAATGGGTTCCATACTGAAGATCATGACAGTTCTGAAACATAACTTTCTGAAATACAATGCATCCTTTAAATTATGCAATTTCTGTCTTACATCAGCTTCTGTTACAAATCACAATTTTAAAGAAATATCTCTGCACATACGCTATAACTGAGATGTTTTGTTAACTATTTTTATTAAGTCCCCTCTTATCCACATGAAGTCAGAAATTAAAAGGCATTTAAGTCAAATTCTTGTAAATCAAGGAAATATATTGTCCTGGGTTCAGCAGTAGCAGTCATTTTTCTCCTTCTTAGTAGCTGGTGCACTACTGTGGTTTTGACTTTCAGCCTGGGAACAACGCTGATAACACCGATGGCTTTAGCTGTTGCTCAGTAATGTTTATGCTGACCAAGAACTTTTTCAGTCTCATGCTCTGTCAGGGAGGAGGGGGAGCCATGAGGAAGCAGAGACAGGACACCTGACCCAAACTGACCAAAGAGGTATTCCATGCCACAGCACGTCATACCCACTATATAAACCGGGGGCAGTTACCCGGACGGGCTAGATCACTGCTCGAGTTGGGCTGGGTGTCAGTCGTTGGGTGGTGAGTGGTTGTATTCTCTCCCCTTGTTATTTCCCTTATCATTGTTATTATTATTGGTGGTAGCCGCAGTGGTTTGTGTTATACCTTAGTTACTGAACTGTTCTTATCTCAACTCGTGGGAGTTGCATTCTTTTGATTCTCCTCCCCATTCCTCTGGGAGCAGGGGGAGAAAGGAGAAGGGGAGGAGGAAGGGGTGGGAGTGAGCGAGGGCTGTGTGGCTGATATGCTGACTGGGTTTAAACCACAACATCTATATTCTCAATTGCATCATTTTATACAAGAATTAACAATTTTTCACACCAGCTGCAATCCTGTGTGAGTTATATAACAATGCAGGCTTATTTCAGTTGCCTAAGCATAGGCGCCTAGTTCTGCTTGAGACATTCTGGTGCCGGAGGCTCTGCACAGGGCTTGCAAATGCAGTGTAGAACATACAAAAGATCTTTTCCTACTTAGAACAACATAGCAGCTAGAGGCCAGGCAGGATGCTCTAGAACATGAAAAATGGTGTTAGATGCTTTTATTTAAGGAAATAATTAATTTGGGGAAGGTCCACATGTGCATTGAGTAAGCTTCTGAAACCAACACCCAATATGTATATTTCAGAGCTGCCATGTAAGAAGGTGCAGTGTACCACATTTTTTGTTCTAAGTAATAGAACAAAATTAATTTTAACTTTAATAAGTGGGGTTTGCTTTATAATAATTCTGGAATTAGGGTGTCATATGAATTTGATATTGTTTCATGTTCCTAGCTTTATCTCCTTTTATTATGAAGTTCTGAAGCTTCATCATTCTTCCACTGTAAGATCTAAATATACTAGCGAAACTACACTAACACCACTAAATATTCTGGAAACTGTAAATATGTGTTACTTTGGAGAGATTACTTTTGTGTAAGAAAAACATAAACCAGATTTATTTCAGTCATGTTTAAGTATCAAGATGACTTTCACGCATTTTCAGACTATTCCTCTCTTGTGTTCATTTTTACATGAAAGAAAGTCAACATGGATATGCATTTATAGTCATTATTGTATAAAAATACCCCAAGGTGTAAAAATGTCTGCTGATAAAAGCAGAATCTATAGAAACACAGGTCACTGTAATGGAGTTACAGTTTTTACTACACTTTTTAAACTTTGCTTGGCAATTAAATAAAACTGACAGCAGTCATCTGAGTAACACTAATTTACCAGTTAGGATGACAGATAAATATCTCGTCGCCTTTAGGCCTAATAAGTAAGTTTATGGTAGCTTATCAATCTCTGAGACAAATGTTGGAGTTTTTCCATAGACTATTGCCTGAAGGGGAATTCCATGTACACCTATAGCTTTGATTTCTTCTTATTTATTGTTCTTTGATGCTCTTATCTAAAGAAATAAACATACGTAAGTGCAGAAATTCTTAATCTACTTTGGATATCAGATACTGATTTTTCTTAAAAAAATGTATTAACTACTGAATATTTTAAGTAAAAATAATAAAAAAAAAAAAAAACAACCGCCCCCACCCCCCACCTAGAAATCTGTTCTGCTTTATATAGGCAAATTGAGCGCTACAGGAATTCTGGGTTAGCCTAAAAGGTCTTTTCCAGACTAAGGTGGTACTTGTAAACAAATGACCCAAAGTAAATTATTTACCCTGTTAATGTGTCTATTTATAGGCAGAAGCATGTAAGTTACTCATATTTACAATCCAAAGAGAAAGAAAAAAAGGTCTGTCAAGCTGCCTGTGTCCTTGGAGTTATGTATTTTGGTTTGGTTTTCCTCCTCAAGAATCAGACTCAAAAAAGTAGCCACTAAGCCATCTGAATCATCTGGTTTCAGAACAACTCAAATTTATAATTAAATTACCATGGTGTGAGAAGTAGCTGCACTTTAATGGAGCTGTGATAATTACCGTCTTCTATACTGTGACATCCAGACTTCTGGCAGTTGGAAAAGTTAGCAGAATTGCTGTTAGCTTTTCCAGTTGCCCCAACTCACCAAGTGCACAAAGAGAACCACTGTAGTCAGTTGCCATATGGTGAACTGCTAAACTACCAAAATTTGGCAAGCCAGAGCTTTAACGCAACCAGATTCCACGGACTGTTAGGAAATAAATATACATAGTTTTGATCATCTCTGTAAGACTGAAATCCAGAAAAATCTAATTGAGTATGTGCTTTGTATACAAGGTCAAACCACTTAGATGAAGTATGGCATTATGATACTCTGGGACAATAAAACCAGTAAAGCATAAAAAACACTTTAAAAAATACTAAGGAGCAAAGAAAGCAGAATAATTTTTTTGTTGAAATTCCTTTGTGGAATATTTATGTCATAATGACCCTACTCAAAATAAAAAAAAAATATATAAAAAAAAACAAATGTAAGTGACAAAGAAAATATTTTCTCATATTTCAGATATGCTAAGAAAGCAATAGCGGACAGCTTTTATTATACCGGGACATTCTATCCAGATTTATATTTTAATGCACTATATGAAAATATATTCAATCCCCTGCCTAGGCATAGAACATACATAGATTCTCTTAAAACTTTAGGTGTTTCATTTATAAAGAAAAAATAAGCTCAACCACAGAATTTTTCATCTATTGCATATGGGGAAGCATTGAGAGGCCTCCAGAATGGCTGATATCCATCTCCTAAATTTTAATTCACCAGTGTTGATAGAAGAAAGATAAGAATACTTATTTAGATTTAAAAAGTGTACTACAAAGAATACCAATTCATGACAAAGCTTTCCAGGAAGAAAACCTTGTCAAACTAAAATAAATATAAAGAATAAGAAGGTTTTGAGAAACTATGAAATAAGGTAAGTCTGAATGTCACAAGAACACAAATATGTTCTTATATTACTACTAACAGGAAAAATATAAAATAACCAGGAACTATGCATAACAGAAATATTAGAATCATAGAATCATAGAATAGTCAGGGTTGGAAAGGATCTTAAGATCATCTACTTCCAACCCCCCTGCCACGGGCAGGGACACCTCACAGTAAACCACACCACCCAAAGCTATGTCCAAACCGGCCTCGAACACCGCCAGCCATGGAGCATTCACAGCTTCCCTGGGCAAGTGCCTCACCACCTTTACAGTAAAGAATTTCTTCCTCATATCCAATCTAAACTTCCCCCGTTTAAGTTTTAACCCATTACCTCTTGTCCTATCACTACAGTCCCTCATGAAGAGCCCCTTCCCAGCATCCCCATAGTCCCCCTTCAGATATTGGAAGTGTGCTATGATGTCTCCACGCAGCCTTTTCTTCTCCAGGCTGAACAGACCCAACTTTCTCATCCTATCTTCATATGGGAGGGGCTCCAGTCCCCTCATCATCCTTGTGGCCCTCCTCTGGACTTGCTCCAACAGTTCCATGTCCTTTATATGTTGAAGACACCAGAACTGCACACAATAATCCAAGTGAGGTCTCATGAGAGCAGAGTAGAGGAGCAGGATCACCTCCTTCAACCTGCTGGTCACGCTTCTTTTGCTGCTTTTGCGTGATGCAGCCCAGGGTACAGTTGGCTTTCTGGGCTGCGAGCACACACTGAATCTGGCTCATGTTCATTTGCTTATCAACCAACACTCTCAACTCCTTCCGTGCATGGCTGCTCTGAATCTTTTCTCCACCCAACCCGTAGCTGTGCCTGGGATTGCTCCCACCCAGGTGCAAGACCTTGCACTTGGCATGGTTAAACTTCATCAGGTTGGCATCAGTCCACCTCACACGCACGTCCCTCTGGATGGCATTCCTTCCCTCCAACGTATCAACTGAACCACACAGCTTGGTGTCATCGGCAAGCTTGGTTAGGGCGCACTCAATCCCACTGTCCATGTCACCGACAAAGATGTTGAACAAGACCAGTCCCAACACCAATTCCTGCGGGACACCACTCGTTACTGGTCTCCAGCTGGATATCAGTCATTGAGCACACCACTTTGTGTGCGGTCATCTAGCCAGTTCTTTATCCACCGAGTGGTCCACCTATCAAATTGATGTCTCTTCAACCTAGAGACAAGGATATCGTGTGAGACAGTGTCAAATGCTTCGCACAAGTCCAGGTAGAAGACACCAACTGTTCTGCCCCGTCCATCAGTATTTCTTGATCTATATATGGTAAATATATATTTTCTGCAGCCAATACCATGATACGTACAAAATATATTAATGGGTTTATGACTCTGTGACCTCCACTTTCTGAGTGATCCCCCAGTGTTTTCCAGTTATTTTAGTTTTTGTTAGTATAACAATGTGATTATAACTAAATCAAACACGCATTCTTGACAATGACAATTTTTGTTAGATTAGTATTCATTTTATTATCCTGTCTCTTAAGGTTACCTTACATGAGTTCTTATAATATTTTATGCTATGTAAATTATTTCTATTAAATATTTCAAAGAAATCAATAACATCTCTGTATTTGCTTTAGTCTAAGGTTTTGAAAGAGGGAAAAGAATCAAAATAATCCAAATTATTACTCCTTCCAATTGTGTAGCTTGTCTATGTAAAGAAAGCCCATTTCTAAGATGGTAGCATTGGAACTAGGCCTGAGGAAAAAATGAGTGTAAATATCAATCAGCTTTTCTATTAAAAAGGGACTTCTTTAGTTCCCATTTGCTTTAAAGGGCTTTGTGCACCAGGTGTTGTGAGCTTTATGCAGAATATTTGAAGATTAGTTTCTGAAGAGACTGCACTTAGTACTATCAGAAAAAGGTAACAGGTTTATTTAATTTTGAGAGCTGTATTTATATACTTCAACATTTAAATTTGAATTGTAACATTTAATTTTCCCTGTCTCTTCTGCTTTTATTTAAGGTCATGTGTTCTTAAATATTTGGATTCTTGATTATTTTTTTTCTTGACTATTTGAAGTGATGTCTATGTGTATATATTTGTGTGCATTTAAAAAAAAAGTATAGTAGTTAATGACATCTGTTTTGGGAAGGAGGAAGGGCTTCTAATGATTTTTTTTTTTATTTTTTTGGCCTGAATGATGCTATCACCATGTATAATTGGAGAATATGTAGAATACAATTTCGTATCTTAAGAGGTGCCAGTTTGGGGTTTTTTTAACTTTTTTACCTTCCCTGAAGATGTGACTCTTAAAATGGCAAGTTGCTGTCATAATGTTTGGGTTTATATCATTTTTTCTCTATGTAGAGAGGCAGTTTAATATGTAAGTAAGTGATTTAAAAAATAACAGGATTCCTCACTGTCAATTTGCCAAATTCTAGTCTTTATCAAGTGCCTTTTGAAACTCAGATTTTGTTAACTTAAATTTGCTGTTGCTTATGCCGCAACATCACAGTATAGGATGGCTGAATGCAAGTTTTAGGTTAAGAAATACTGACTTTCTTTGAAAGCCTTATAACAGTGACAAAACATGAACACAATTCTACCGTAATGGTTCAAGTTCCACTTGTAGAACTAGTATTTTCTTACTTTGTGAGACTTAGAACTGTGCATTCTTAATATGACCTTAACCTATAATATGATTTCTTTTCATAGAGAGTTTGAATTACTTCACAAGAAAAGTGCATTTCATCATATTTCTTGGTCACTGAGGACTTTAATGTCTATATCAAGCGTATTTGTATGAGCAATTTTTTCGCATGGTACTGGAACTGTAGTGCTAGGACACAGTGTGCCTTTCCCTTCCAGTCTATTGTTAGGCTCAAGTATAACTCTATCATTAATATCCATACTCAGTTCTTATTCCAAGAATATCCTAGAATCCCTTTTTGTCTGAATAAAAGTTATGACTAATAGGATCTCATGAGAACTTATTAATTCTGGTTTATGTTACCTGGTATGATCATTCATTTCTTAGCAATTGCATCACTACCTTATTCAATTTAAGATAATTTATAGAATTATCTTGCCTAAGAAGCAGGCAGGATCTATTTTTTTATGTTTGTTTTTTTTTTTTTTAAATGTGTACTGTCTTCATTGGAATATATTCTTTTCATTGGAGTATATTATTTTCATATTATTTATAATAAATAAAAATATTGGGTTTGGGTGAGGGTTTTTTGTTTGGTTGGGTTTCTTTTGGGTTTTTATTGTTTGTTTTGCTTGTTTCTTTTTTTGTTTTCATTTTTTGGGAGTGTTTGCTTGTCTGTAGGGTTTTGTTTGTTTGTTTGCTTTTTGTGGGTTTTGGGGGTTTTGGTGGTTTGGGGTGTTTGTTTTGGTTTGGTTTTGTTTGGTTTTGTTTGGTTTTGTTTTGTTTTGTTTTTTCCTGTAGGGAATACTTTCTCCATGCCATATATAGAAAATTCTCAGAAGAAAATAAATGCTCCTGCTGTTTTCTCATAGAGAATGATTGTATCGAGGGAGAGGTCTCTTATTTCCCACAGTAATAGCTGTTCCATCCTATAATTCATATTAAAAACTAGCACATTTTTTATGATTTCCACTGCTGAAGGCTGTGGTAGTGCTGACTGCAATGAAAAAACATTCAGGTTCTGTATGATTTATCATGAATTTGCCACTCATTGTGATCCACTCTTCAATACGATTCCTCGCTTCCACTGAGGTAAATGAAGAAAATAATATTTGTGAAATATTCATGTACTCTTTACCAAAATGCAGAACGAGAATATATATCAAGGTGGAGGAGATATCAGACCTTAAATCCCAATTCTCTAACTCTGAAGATTTCCATAATTTATGAATTATTTTTTGGTGTGATCTGAAGGTAGGTAAAATAGCTGAATATTGGTACAGAAGAGCTAGGAGTTGCACTCAGCCTTCTGCCAATGTCTTGATGCACTGGCATCCACATAATTAAAGAGAATTTTGTTCTGCTTAAAGAATGGCTGTGTCCACTGTGTTAACTAGTGTTAAATCCATGATAAAAGTTCCCAAAGCCTGGGTGCAGGAGACATTATTTGCTTGGGGAAATTTATAAGCAAAACAGCTATTGAAAAAGTTCAATAAACAGAAGGGATGGTTTGTCATTTGTTCAGTCTCTAAGACTGGCAGCCCCTACTCAAGTTGAAGACAGCTTTTATACATTCAACAAACAACTTAGTTCATATTCACTTAGAGTTTCAGCTGAAGATGGAAAAGTGAAGGATACCTAAGGGATATAGCAGGTTGAAATGTTTGGTTTGTAAAGTCAGATCTCTTTGTGACTGCCGTTAGAATCTTTATACAGCTGCATTTTCCCAGGATCTGGGACACTATACAAAGCTTTAAGTTTAAACCACATGGAGACACTTAAAAAACAAAGAAAATACAGTCATAGTTTCTGTCCACATGTCTATGCAATCTAAGAGCATGATCCTGTATTTACTTATTCACAACCTTGCCATGTATTTTGAAGTCAACGGAATCAGACAATTCTTTCTAGAAATAACCTGGAATTAGAATAAAAAGAAAATTATTTTGCATGTTAATTTTCTGTTTACTGCATGGTGTTTTTTTTTTCCCATGTAATGACTCCAAGGAGAATCAGTTGCTTGTTTGACAGAGATAATTGATTATATTGTGTCCCTCAGGGACTGGCATTGGGACCGCTACCATTCTTTCTTAAGGACATACAGAATTGGAATTAGTGTGCCCTCACTAAGTCTGTGGATGACATCAAGCTGAGTGGTGCAGTTGGTATGCTTGAGGGAATGGATGCCATCCAGATGGACCTCACCAGGTTCAAGGAATGGTCTGTGTGAACCTCATGAGGTTCAGCAAGGCCAAGTACAAGATCCTGTACCTGGATTGGAGCAATCCCCAATATAAGTAGGCTGGGAGATCAATGAATTAGGAGCAGTCCTGTAGACAAGGACTTGGGGACACTGAAGGATGAAAAATTGGACATGAACCAGCAATGTGCTCTTGCAGCCCAGGAAGCCAGTCATACCCTGAGCTGCACCAAAAGAAACATAGCCAACAGATCAAGAGAAGTGATTCTGACCCTCTGCTTTAGTGAGATCCCACCTGGAGTACTACGTCCAGTTCAAGGGTCTCCAACACAAGGGACATTGACCTTTTAGGTCCAGATGAGAGACACAGACATGATCAGAGGGCTAGAAGACCTCTGCTGTGAGGAAAGGCTGAGAGGGTTGCGGTTGTTCAGCCTGGAGAAGGGAAGGCTATGAGGTAACCTTATTGGTGCCTTTTAATACTCTAAGTAGGTATATGAGAAAGATGAATAGAGACTTTTTACTGTGGCCTGTGATGACATGGCAATGGCCACTGGTATTAAACTGAAAAAGAGTAGGTTTAGATTGAACATAAGGAAAAAAATTTTTAGCATGAGGGCGGTGAGGCACTGGAGAAGCTTGCCCAGAAAATTTGTGGGTGATCCTATAAAAGCAACGTTTATATCAAGTTTTGGTCTACTAATGCATGCATGTTTCTTTTCATCCTATGGCTGTGCATCTCCTAGAGGTTAGACTAACATTAGTTTTAACATATAAAAATCCTCTACAGGAAAAATATTTTTTGCTTTGATGTTCAAACTTATACAACAAAATAAATAACTTACAATCAGACACAATTTCATCTGAGTTATACTGCATTAATTCTTGCTCTTGTTCAAGTACACATGATTAGTGATCAGGAAAAAAAAAATTCATCATCTTGATTGCAATAATTTACTGCTCTTTTAATTATGTGACTGCAAAATTGTGCATAGTGATCTGTTTCAGAGGATGTGGAAATTTTCTTATTGCTTCCTTTTCTCATTTGAGCATTTATTGATGTGCCTTTCACAAATTTAGTTAGTTCCATGTTGATTTTTGTGTATTTCTATTTGCATTAATTCTATGTTTTCTATTGAGCCATTAAAAATGTATCAATATGAACTAGTTTTTAAAAATACCTCTGAATATCAGGTAATGCTGATGATAGGTTGCAATCTTAAGTGAAGTTGTAAGTTCAAAATGAAATAAGAGGAAATACTTATTAGACAATAAAAAAATGTTCTGGCTAAAATGCAGTTATATTCCAGGCTGGTATTACCAGGCAGTGGTAGTGGTAGCCATTCTCGAATGGAATTAGGGAAAGGTGCATGCGGGACAGTGTTGAACCTGCCTTACGGGTCTCCTGTTCACTGGCTGTTCCAGTTTGGTGCTCGCTAGCAAACACAGAGAGCACACACGCTCATCCCACAGGCATTTCTGGGAGCCAGGCAGAAGTACAGGGCAGACAGAGGGACTCTGCTAGTACTGAGGGGATCCAAGAACATGCATGTGATTGCGAATCTAGAGAGTGTTGTGTGTGCACCTGCACTAGTGACCTTCTATGTTTCTCACACGGAGGACAGGGACTGTCTGTGCTTATGATTTATGTTGGTCTTATATATATATTGGTTGCTGTTGGAGGCAGTACCTTGTGTGTGGCTATCTATGAGTGGCCATGCTAGTGTCCTCTGTGTGTGCATGTGTATGTGTCTGTGGGGTCAGCTCACTGAACCTGCAGATGTGTGTCGATTTACAGCTTAAACCACGATGATGTGAAAATGGCTTCTGCATCTCTCAGCCTGGGCAAAAACCCCAGATCTTTGGGACCCTGGTCGTCAGGACTCCAATGTCTGTGAGCTGCTGGGGGAGACCACTGTTTCTTATATCCTTCAACAATACTAAAATGAGGGACAAAGGAAAATAATGTAAGATTGGTTTAAAAGCAATAAAATAAAAAAGGCTTTAAGTTTGGTGTGGGGGACGCTTCATAGAGGGTATTAAATTTCTCTACCTGATTGCCACTATAGTGGCAGTCTAGAGAGTCTCAGTAGTTTCAAAGCCAGTAGGGAGAAATTAAAGAGAAAACAGTCCATAAAGAAAAACTAAAAGGCTGGGAAGGGATGTGCCCACTCTCACTCATAAATACAATTGTGGATGCTGGAAGGGCTGGAATAGAAGAAAACACAAAGAGCGATAAGGCCCATGTACTCCCCTAAATCACATCTGTTACCAATACTGTCTGAGACAAAATTTGGGTTAGACAGACTTTCTCTTTTTATTTATATCTTGTAATGAACTGCAAGACAAGGTTTAAAAGAAACACTGCCTTTTGTTCTTTGAGCACAAATTCTTCCTGCAATTCTTGTTGGACGTATTTCTTTATGATAATGATCCCGATTTAGAACAGTACTGCTCAGAAGGAATGCATACAACACCATCAAGCTGCCTATTTCAGTTACTTGTTTCCAAAGAAACAGGAATATGTAGTACAAAGCCACTTAAAATCACCTCAGGGATTTAATTCCCCTATCTCTAATTTCTGGTTTAAGTAGTAGATGAATATGAACAATTTTTAGTATAAGAAAAAACAAGCTGTGCAGAAAGTATGTGATTTAGGAAGTTTTTTGAATGTCAAGCAAAACTCCCTATTTATAATTATTATATTATTATATCAATTATTTTTTATTATTATTATTATTTATGTCTTAGGCTGTCTAATAATTTTTGATTTTTTTTTCTGAACAAATTCTACTGTACCCATCATTGCTTTCTCTTTCAAAGAAAGCCGGTCTTAATCACAGAACAGGTAACTTTTTGAAAATTTTCTTTTTCTTCAATGATTCATTCTGCGTTTATAAGTGCAGAATATGAGTGCATGGTATATCATAACCATTGCCAATAAAAGTTAACATTGGAAATTGCACCAGCAATACATACTTCAGACACTAAAACACGAAGATAGCTTGGTAAATGATCATCAGTGTAAGCATGAAAATTTATACTATTTAAGGATTTTAAATTGAGTCTAAATCATACTTCTGTTTTCTATTCTATTTTCTCCAGCTAACTCCCTTTGCAAACAGAGACGTTTAACATTCTCCCTGGATTCCCTCCCTATAATTCTCATTTCAGAACTCACTGTAACATACTCTCTGTCATAATTGGTACTAATCACTTCGCTACTTCAGTATCTCCATATATGTTATTAACAAGCTGGTTCCTCCATCTTCTAGATTATTAATGGCAACTTTCATCCATTCACTGATTTGCATATTTTGCATGCAAGGACTACTCATAAATGCTGAAAAGACTCCCCAAGTTTTCTTAGTCCTTTCAGTCTCTCTGATCCACAGAAACCTCAGGAAACTTTTCTCCAGTGGTAAAACTCAGGGACGTATAAAAATACTTATTCAGTGAAATGTATTATCAGTTTTGGAGAGATTGTATTAAACTTCTTGTCTTAACTTTAAAGCATGCTTATGGCAGCTGCATATGCAAGTCTGCAAGGATTCTTTAAACTTTTTTTTATAATAATGGAAATGCAAAAAAGACCCCTTTCTTTGTGACTTTTTTTTTCCACCTGCTTTTCAACTCCAGTAAACCAGTGGTGTTGTTCAGAGGTTTTGCCATTCACTTCATTGGGTTTCACCTCCAAAATTTTCCATATATCTCTTTTAATAATATGAAAACTTATGTGGACTGAGCTAGATGTACCTTTTGAATAATACAAAATCTTAGGACAGTGTTAGTAGACACTTTTTCTCTATCTGAGGAAAAGAGGAAACATTTTTAAAATTATGACAGTAACAAAAGAATCAAAAATTTTTTTTGGTGTACATCTATTTTACCCAAGTATAGTGTGTTAACATGTTTTCTGACTGCTGTAGATAGTGTAAAAGGACAGAGTATAAGGCTGACCTATAGAAACAGAGAAAAGTTAAAAATATGTAACAGTAACATTTCTAATATATATATGTCATAGCTAGTTCTTTAAAGCAGGTTACTGTAATGAGCCTATCAGCTATTTCAGAACTTTTTTCTCAAGCCTTTAAGGAGATAAGATGCATCAATTTCCTAAAAAAGATTGTGTGAGTAATATAAATAATTTTCCTAGTTGATAGTAAAAGTCACCAGTAAAATAGCGAAGCATATATGAATGAGAATAGCACATACAACAGACATGAACAATAAACATGATTTTTTCCTTTTTCTACTGAATGGTGACAGCCTTAATGCAAATAAGCATATGGCTTTCAGAAAAGGCTTCTAAGACTTTTCTCACACCGAAAAAACCCTAAACATCTTTCATGTAATCAAACCCAAGGATCTCTTTTGTTGTTTTGAACATTAACTGAAAGACAGTCTATATATGATACTGCAATATAATTTAGAAAATAGTTTATATTTTTATTTCCAGTTTAATACAACAGCTGATTTGGAATTGGACATAATGAATGGAGGCTTCTGGAGTGTAATCCACAATCCTGATATTAGCTTTTTTAAGTTTCTTTTGGATTAAATGGAAATTGGAATATTTCTGGAGCTGGACTAACAATATTATTCTAAGGTTTGGGAAACCTATGACAGCTGGAAATATCAGAAATGATATGTTTAAAATTCTGTGGCACAAGGGATTTCAGAGCTGCACTTGGGATGTGCTATCTCTTTCTCATCAGTAGCACCTCTCTCGGAAGCTGGAAGAGGCCTTCTAAGCCCTTCTCAACCTGAGAGTTTTAACTGGCAAATTTTCCATGCCACCAGATGCTTTGCCACCTGTTCATCACTGCTGCATTCTCCAATTAAATTTGATTTTATTTAAGTGAGTTAGTTTTTAAGTTCTGAAGAAATGAAGATCTTTTGCTGATGTGGCTGATGTGACTAATGTGTCTCTTTAGCTCAAGGTCTGTAGGTGAGAGTTAGGTTCCTCAAATACTAAGGTAGTAAATATATCAAACAAAGCTAATAGCATTGCTCAAACCACCGAAGAAGGTGTCTTTAGAATTAGGCTTCTGATTACACCTCAAGTGAGATGTACTACCTGAAAACTTGTCTGGCTGGCTTGCTGGCTAGTGGGGCACTTGAAAATTTCAGTGCTACTCTGCTGGTTTACCTAGAATTTATGCTCAGTTCATTGACTTAATCTATAACCCTTTTACTTAAAGATTCTGAAGAGAGTGAGAAAAAATATGGATTTCTATTAAATGAAAGTGCATCTGTAAAAAAAATGCATAGTTGTGCTATTTCATGTTGGTTAATGTTTATTTATTTATACACACTGCCCATGGGATTCACTCATGAACAGTGGTGTGATTTTCAGTCTTGGTTTAATATAGTAGTTTAATGGGTGCAGCAGCTGCTGATTTCCTTGCTAACATCTTAAAGTAACCTCTAGATCAGAAAGCTAGAACACTTAAACTCTTTTGCTTAATGCCTCTCAATTTACTATAATTTTCTAAATTTAAGTTTTTAATATACTCAGAGCACCACAAACAGACCTCTTTGGCATTTGTTCCACATTTTGCATGTTGCAAATATGGTTTCTAACCTCCTTTACCACTGATCTAGTTCAGAATTTCATTTAGTGCGTTTTGCCATTGGCAGGACTTCTCCTGGAAGAAGGTTTAGGAGGCTGCTCCAGAATCTACCAATATAGAATCTTTTGTTTTCTGCCTACATATATTCCAGAATATTAAAAGTCTATGCACAAACCAGATCAGGTGTCTTTTTCTGTTTTCTATCCATGATGTGCTTATAAACTGTTATCAGAATCATTGCTATGATAAAGCAAATTAAGCTCTTTAAATTTTATACTAAAGTTTTGCCTTGGAGAAATTCTAAGAATCACCCTACATTTGGAGGTATTTTCCATTTCTCAAAGCCTACCTGACCTGGATCCCACCACACCAGATACACCTGCCCAGTCCCTCCGCTTTCCCCCACTTGCCCACAGCTTAGGACTCCATTTCAGCCCATAGGTACCAGAGAGACACCAGCCCCCGCATCGATGCCATTGCAGCACAAATTCATTCTGGTTTTCTCCTTTATTCAGTTCTGTATCACCTTATGTAATGTTTATGATGATGTAAGTAAAAAATTCATTAGTGACTGTTTATTAAATCTTTTAAGGAAGAAGAGAGGAATTAAAGCTACTGCTATTGTTTTACCAAAAGAAGTTATGTTATTAAAGAAATCACACAATGACTATTTCATTTTTTTCTGTCTCACATATATTCTGCATCTTCTGCCTTTTCTTTTTTTGTATTCTTTCTTTCCCAAATTTGAGAATTCTTTTCTCTATTATTACTATGTATTATTCTATATTTAATTTTTAAATATCTGGCTACTGGTAATGCAATTTCTTCAACCACTTCTTTCCAAAGACTAAGGTAGGAGTTACCTGGTCCTTCAAAATTTTGGGTTTGCTAGTTCTCCATGTTCTGCTGGTAGCATCCTTCTACAGCCACCACCTGAAGCCATTTTAATTTATCTGCTTTGCTCAGCATAAAAACTGTTAAAACTCTGAGTTTTTGATTATGTTTAAATTAAATTTCACTATTATGTAACTAAGACATCCCTCATCCTTGCCTATGTTCTGTCCTAATATCATTTTATAGCTAAAAGACATGTGTAGTATGTTTTAAATAGCTTCATGTGCCTGAGCACACCTTTTCTCAGATTTCATTTTAATCCTGTTCTCATTTTCCTGTTCTAAATGTGTTTCTTTTTCTGATCAAGCCTTTTTTTTTTTCCTTCTTTTCCTTTTTTTTTGGGGGGGGGAGGATTTTTCCTTTTTTTTTTTTTTTTTTTTTTTTTTTTCTTTTTTAGTACTTTCTAGATCTCCACATACTCTTAGTTCCATTTTTAGGTGGTTAATTTCATCCTTAATTTCAAAACATTCCCTGCTTGTTTGCTTTCTGTTTTCAAACTAGGAGCTCCTGCTCATTGTATAACTCTTTCATGCAGCTATGACAGTCAAATCCAATTCCAAACAGCCAAATCAGCACAAAAGTAAAATAAAATAAGTTTCAACTTTCAACTTATACATTGTGTGTGAGTGATATGTTTGATATATTGTTTGGAATATGTAATAGGGTACTATTTTCAGAGTCACTGAATGCTATTAGACTGCACACAGCTGAAATCTTTTTCTGATCCTGCATCTAGGTTCATTATATCTTACTCATTTGGTAGTCAATAGATAGAGAGGGGTATCTGCAAATAAACATTTTCTGCTCTTATTTAACACTGAAGCTGGTGAGATTTAGTCTCACCACTAAGTCAGAGTGTCTGGCTCTTAGGATAGAGGTTTTTCTGGTTTTTTTATCATAGTCATAGAAAATAATTATGCATTCAGTTAATTTACTTTGTAATTTGAGTGACAGCCTCTACCTACATATTTAACTTAGTTTTCCAGTAATCACACAAACATTATAATTTAGGGCTGAAAGGGAACTTTGCCATTTAATGAAGAAATATAATGATGACTTTAATTTTTTGAAGAGCATTTTTCTTTATAATTCCTTAATGTAACTTGAATTCAGGCAAAAGTTATTTTTATTCCAACATTAACTGCTATACAAACCTGAAAAGATAATTTTGTAATCCTTTTATCAATTTTAAACAAAGACTGCATTGGTTAAGTTTAATTAAGGAAAAGTAAATTGCTTTCTCTTAGCCAAATTAATATGTATCTATGAACCATGACCCTTTTCTTTCATTTACACTAGAAAATTACTCAAAATTATAGCCTTTTTCAAGCTATTTGTATAAAAAGGAAAAATGAATATCATTATATTAATCCAAGCTGGAATGCCAAATCATAACTTTTTTAATTATTGTTATTTTCTACAGGAAGTTATCTGAGAAATGGTGAGAATTAATTTGAAAATTACCTTTACTTTTATTCCTTCCATTTATCACCTCTGTATTTTTAGTCAGTCAAGATCAGATTCTCATCTGGTGTAAACTGGTGATCAAGATCTACTTTTTTAACACTTAATTTTGACATAACAGTATCAATCAGAAAATCTAGAGCAGCATCATTGTTTTCATTTTATAAATGAAGTGAGCCACAATTGTGGCTTTTCCTTCACCATTTTGAGAACAACAATCAGTAACAGATCTAAGAATGCAGGCCAGATTACCTGAAAGATGATTATGCCTCTGTCCTCTGACTGTCCATACTAGAAGTGCTACTTTACATCAAAGCATTTTAAATAATGTTCACTCTAATAAAATCAGCTCTAGCTTTCAAATCAAAGCTTGTAAATTCCATTGTATAAAATATGAACTTCACAAAATACAGTCCAATCTCATTTGTATTACCCTCAACTGAAGTATTCTGTTCTCAGTATCAGTGTTAAAACTACAAATTTACCACATGAAAATGATTTGTTTTCTGATATTTAGAATACAATTGTAGCACCAGAACCCTGGAATTATGCAGCTGTAATTCCAGGTCTAACTGATTGGAGCTACATGGCTGTTCTGTACAGTCCAGAGGCAAGGCTCGAAATCAGATTTGCTATACATCTCAATCATCTATGGGCTTTGGTGCCAATAGGGTCAGGTCTGCAGCAACCCCTCCAGCACTAGAGAAGGGGAGCCTTCAAAGGATACTCCAGAAGACTCCACTTGCTCTTCGGAGGGCTTCACCAGTCTGCAGCAGACTTGGTTTTCTATTTGACAGTAGTCTGTCTAAACCATCACATTGCATCCTTGCTGCAGCACCATATCATCAGAATCAGGCTATCAAAAGAGTTTCTGGAGGAACCTTTCATGTTGACTGTTGCAAAGATGAGTTGGGTTCTTAGGCAGCTTGAAGTGATTCTAGGAGCAAAATCCAGAAATATCCTGACATTTAGAAAAATGTACATCAGGTAAACATAGAATCATAGAATGGTTTGGGTTGGAAAAGACCTTAAGATCATCCAGTTCCAACCCCACTGCCATGGGCAGGGACGCCTCACCCTAGACCATATCCAAGGATCTGTCCAACCTGATCTTGAGCACTGCCAGGGACGGAGCATTTATCACTTCTTTTGGCAACCTGTTCCAGTGTCTCAGCACCCTCATAGTAAAGAACTTCTTCCTTATTGAAGGAATTTCCCTTGTTTAAGTTCAAACCCATTCTCCCTTGTCCTGTCACTAGAGTCCCAGATGAAGGGTCCTTCTCCAGCATCCTTATAGGTCCCCTTCAGATACTGGAAGGCTGCTATGAGGTCTTCATGCAGCCTTCTCTTCTTGAAGTCCAACATCCCAAATTTTCTCAGCCTGTTTTCATATGGGAAGTGCTCTAGTCTCCTGATCATCCTTGTGGCCCTCCTCTGGACTTGTTCCAAAAGCAACATGTCCTTATATTGAGGACACCAGAGCTGTGCACAATATTCTAAGTGAGGTCTCACAAGAGCAGAGTAGAGGGGCAGGATTACCTCCTTTGACCTGCTTCTCACACTTATTTTAATGCAGTCCAGGATATGGTCAGGTTTCTGGACTGCAAGCACTGCCAGCTCATGTTCAGTTTCTCATCAACCAGCACCCTGAAATAAGAATGCATGTGGCTTTTATGCCACACTAAGAAGCAACCTTTGTGCAGAATAGCAGTAAGAATATGCTTATTATGCAGAAGAGAAGTGGTCAGTTTAAAAAGAGTACAACTGCTTTCATAAAAGTCACAAAACACCTAGGAACTGCCTATACTCAAGGGTGCTTGGAGGGTAGGAGGTCAGTAAAATCTCCCTTGTCAAACCGTAGATTTCCATTAAAAAAAAAAAAATGACAAGAATCACCCACAGAAATCTGCACTTTATTTTTTCAGCAATTTTAATAGCATCATTCACACTACCTTGCAGTTTAAAGCCAGTTAAACCAATATTGTACTCTCATTATCAAGGCAGGGTTTTTTAGTCTTTTTCATCTCTACTCTTTCCACCCATCTCTGTTTTAAAGGAGTTCCTTTATGTCTGTTATTTAAGCCTAGCATGATCTGTCACCCTGCAGGCATTAACTGCCACTTCAGGCAACCCAGAAATTAAAACCTCAGATCTCACATCTTAAAACCCCAAGTGGGATTTGCAGACTTGGTATCTCTGTGCTCATGGATAGGTCTGTTTGAAGGTGACAAGTACTGCAGCCCCTTCTTTCTTTTCTACCTTTAGCCCTCCTCAGTGCATCCCACATTTTGTGTCACAAGAGCTGTTTCAAACCTATGTCTGGACACATGCTCGTTTCACCTAGTGCACAGATCTAATTATTCCTAATGTCATATAAAATGCAGTTTCAGAAACACTGGTTCTGCTCTTCTTCAACCCTGTAGAAGCATAAATTAGCATGGCATTTGTAGCTGGTGCAGTCCAGTACACTATTAATATACAAAGCTATACACTGATGTGTAAACTGGTAATTCGGAGTAATTTTTCTGAAGTGTTTTGTTTTTTTTGGTTTGGATTGGCTGTTTGAGTTTTTTCATATCTCTATGTCGTGGTTTAAGCCCCTAAAACTCACAAAGTTTTACTCACTCATTCACTCCCCTCTCTTTCTTCCCCCTGTCCCAAGGGGATGGGGAGGAGAATCGAAAAAAATGCAACTCGCACAGGTTGAGATAAGAACAGTTTAGTAACTAAAGTATAACACAAATCACTACTGCTACCACCAATAATAATAATGACAGGAGAAGTACAAAGAAAGAGAATACAACTGCTCACCAAGCCTGACCCAGCCAGTGCACCCCCCAGTAGCGAACCCCCCAGTGCACCACCACACCCTTCTGGGTCTTTGCTCTCCGTTTTCACATCCTGGACGTGACGTGCTGTGGTATGGAATAACCACTTTGGTCAGTTTGGGTCAGGTGTCCTGTCTCTCCTTCCTCCTGGCTCGTCCTCCTCCCTGGCAGAACATGAGACTCAGAAAGTCCTTGGTCAGACCAAAACATTACCAAGCAGTAACTGAAAACACTGGTGTTATCAGCATTGTTCCCAGGCCCAAAATCAAAACCACAGTGCTGCACCAGCTACCAAGAAGGAGAAAAATGACTGCTGCTGCTGAAGCCATGACGCTCTATCAGTAACTCATCCCTAACCTAACCCTATTCCTCCCCTACTGTTTGCATCAGGAGGGAGCCAGATACTCTGCTCTCTCTCTCCAAATATGGAGACCAATTGAGTTTCAGAATGCTTTATTCAGCTGCTGTCATTATCCAGCTTTTAGTTATTTTTTACAAATTTGGAAAGAATATTTTTCAATTAATATAGAAGCAGAGTATATATTGGTGAAAACGTATTGCCTTTTTCCAAGGCAGCTCTGTAGTATCATATTTTGGATACTCACCCATTTAAAAATTCATAATCAATTTATTATTTCATAGACTTAAAAAATTAGACTTTGTTTGCATGACAACTGTACATGGGCACTAGTAATTCCATCAGTCTTACTGCAATGAGTATAATGGATATGCAGCCATGTAAAAAAATGACTATAGTTCTGTGAAGAGGTCCTTGAAGCATCATAAACTATGCACATGGTAGTTAAGCATTTTGCCTTTAATCCTCATTGGGTTATTTCCTTCTCTTTGGCATATTCTTATACCCTTGTATTTGTTTATATACCGCATTCACTAAAATAATCTTTCTCAAGCGACCTTGGTGTGATTTCATGCCCTCTTACAATTTCTTACACCACTTGAAGGAAGTCTGTGAGATATGTAATTACATATGGAATTAGAATTTCCTTTCTTTCAACCTTTTAACATACTAACATCTACCCTTCTTTGAATCTACACCCTTGCCTTCACACCCAAGCTTGCATGAGGTTATGGTTCATGCAGTTATGCTTATGAACTAGCAGTCTGTCACAGCTTGCTTATTTCATGTCTATTTTGCCCTTTTATTTCTTCTACCACCTTCAGTTGTCAGATGGAATAAGCCACTATTTTTCTTTTTCTAATGCATCTTTTTTTACATGGAATCCAACACCTGTCTGTTTCAGGTGAGTCCAAGCAATAGTCCTGAGCTACAGGCTACCATCACTTATTCATGTCTATATTAAAAATTATTTTGCCAAATTTTGGAAGGACAATAACAATGCCCTCTAATTTTTTTTTTCCGTCCTCCTGTTATTCCTTCAAATATCAAACCTATTAAATGTCGTTCATCATTCTATCATTTTGGAAATTTCAAAATTGCCTGAAGATCTACTTCTCCAGAAATACTTGAGATGTTCACTGACAACTCCAAGGGGAGGAAGAAGGCAAGAACATTATTAAATGAAATTGTTACAGCTGAAAAAGACTGAGACCAAACTGTTAGAATACTCACCAAATGTCTGGAAGAAAAGTGAAGGTTACTTCAAGCCAGATTATATCACGGTGCACTTCATTGCATGGAACATTAATCTAAGAGAATGTGTCCATATGACTTAACCCCAGATAAAACTATGCATTCAAAATCCATAGTTTTAACACATTTTAGGACCAGGACATGAACAAACATTTCATGCAATTCCTCTCTTACCAACATATAAAGTAAATTTTATGCCATGTCAAAAAGTGCACACTATAAAAGTTACACATTTGCATAAAGCATTGAAAATCTAGGGCTTTTGTGCATTCCATTGTCGTTGTGTTTACTAATGAACTCTGTAGCAAAATGAAAGTACAATTAGATCAACCAGACTTGATATAACCAGAAAAATATACCGAGCCTTGGGTGACATGATTTAGTGTGAGGTGAACCTGCCCATGGCAGGGGGGTTGGAACTAGATGATCTTAAGGTCCTTTCCAACCCTAACTATTCTATGATTCTATGATTCTATGAAATTAGAAACCAATATGAAATCTATTCTTGATGCTGATAACAAATGAAGAAAGTGTTAAGGTCAACCTGGCAAACACAGAAAAATAAAGAAATATATTTCTTTCTACAGAGCAGAATTGCAAACTTTCATAACTGCAACAAAGTGTCTTTTTGTTGTTGTCACAGTTATAATTGTGAATAAAATTGTTAAAGTTTCAAGAGAGAAATTATGAAGCAAGACTTGGAGTGAGGGGGTTGCTTATTTGATTACTTCCCCCATAATACAAAGCACAGTTTTCCATTAATATCCACTGGTATAATTAAAGCAGCTACTTTTGGGGTTTTGTTTATTAAGAAACGGAGTGGGAACTGAATTCAAATGATGTACTTCCTAACAGGGCACTAAAAAAAAAAAAAAATCTAACAGTAAGCTTCATCTTCATATACACGCTGTGGGATAGACCAAAGTATTCACCTTGTGCTGAAAAAGAGGTTTTTCCAAAGGACAAGACGCATTTTCTATTTAAGAAATTAATATCTGTAGGTCTTTTTCACTATAATGGAATTTATATGACTAAACTGAATTAGATGGGTAAGTGTTGGGGTTATTTTAGGATGCGATTCAGCTGCCCATGCATTGATAATTCATACTGTGTAAGTGCCCTAGGATGTGCAGTCACTCACATGGGGCTGGCAGATGAAATGCAGATCTATGCTTTTCTGTTGCAACAGAAAATTTAGAGTACCTCAAAAAGTGATAGACATCTGCGTCTTGGCATCACAATCATTCCTTTAATGTACTAGTCATACAAATACTGCTCAGGCATGCACTAATTCTACACTATTTGTACACTGACCTACTTGGTGATACATTGTTACATGTGGTAAGTGAATGTTTCAGGAAAAAATCTAACCTTTAATTTTGTAACATTTTAATCAAACCAGAGGTCGCACAGAGTGGGTTTTGTCCTGACTGACTGAAACATAATGAACTTTCTCATGCTTTATTTTCACATTCAGAACTTATGTACGGAGCAAACTAAGTTGAAACACCATCACATTTTCTCCTTTAAATTTTTAAAGGAAAGGATGTAAGGAGCCATAGGTAATAGATGTGACTTTCATAAAATACATTGCCTCTTTTTTTCTCTTTTGCTGTTCATTGAGATGTTCATATGATTCAGCAACATACTCCATTCAATACTGGTAAGTTTCCTGATAAAGTTCTGACTACCATGAAGTGTTGAGAGTTCTTGGCTTCTGCTGGGGGATACAAAAGGCAAAATTTTAACACGAAACCCCAGAATTAGAGCAATGAAATTTCAAATAAAAAGGATTTCCTTTCGGAGTAATGCCTGTTCTACTTCATTTACATTGTTGTGCTATTCTTCAAAGTCAGCAGAGTGAATTTCATTGCCAGTTATGAAAATCTGTTCTTTCTCCATTTGCTATTAAATATCCTTCAGGCACTGTAGAATTCCAAGTATATTTGTAAGCTAAAGAACATGTCCTGGTCCAGTTATAAACACATTTTCTCTTGCATTATAGAGAGCATAACTTGTATTTACAGTACTTTTCATTGCTTTTCTGAGTTATGGTTCTATCTTATACAAAGTAAAACTTTTTCCTTTTGCGGTGCCTGAAAAAAAATTTATCTTGAAAGATAAATCTTTTTTTCGATAAAAAGGAGTGAGCCTGTATATTCTGAAATCAGCATGTTATGAAACTCTTTATACTGTGTTAATAAATTTATTTACATTCATTCAAGGAATAAACATTTTATTGTGAGTGGAAGTAAATGGCACCGTTTTCAGGGTAGCTTGGAAAAAACTTTCTCCTCTGGTTAATATTGTTTTACGAGACACCAAATCACTTGTTACTTCAAGTGCTTAAAAAAACCTGAGGGGTACACATTGAACCTATGTGTACAGAGATATCCTAACAAATATTAACTACTCCAAAAAGAAAACAACAACAATCTTTCTAAAGTTTTTCACTTTCTGGATGAATTTTTAAAAAGAATTTGAATAAAATATTACAGACATTTTTAGACTGTAAAATTTGACATTAAATGCTATACCGTTTCAGTACATACCTTACAACACAGCTTATTAAGATACAACTCTAGAAAAAAAAAATCTGGATTAAATTTCTAATTCTTTTTTTTTATTATTTTCTCCATATAAAAGTCATATATTCAGATGAAGTGGTTGTCCTGCTCTGAATCATTCAGGTTTGGGAGAAGCCTTGGCTTTTATTTCTCCAGATTAAGATTCTTTTTGATGTTTTTTTGATGTTAAATGGAGGTGATTCTATGAGAGAAACTGCAAAGGTATTGTTCCAGAGTAATTCAGTTGCAGCTGTTATCAGAAGAATTAATATCCCATAAAGTTTCTCAGCCACATCTTAATTTGCTTGTATGGGATAAAAGGCCTTAGTATCGTTGCTTGCTTATGGAGCTCCACATTTACACAGAAATAATTTTTCCTAAACACAGGAACACTTGTTAATAAAATGAGTTCTGCAAGAATTTAATATGAAAACATTTACACAGTAGAACAAATCCATCTTATTGCTATCATTTTAGCAAATCAATAAAATAATACTATTAAAATTCTTTTGTCATTGCAAAGTTATAACAACATTACTTAACATTTATCTAGTATATTTACTAGTGAGTTAGTTACATTCCAAAACACTTCATAAACTTTAAATAATTAATGTCATTTTTACAAGGTAATAAAAACCATTTTTTTTGTCTTTCATGACATTTACAAATCACCACCACAATTGTAGCATACAGATGTCTTGTGCATTATAAAAAAAGAACTTCTTCTGATGTACTTATTTAGGTGTTTTTCAGATATAGACTTCCCTGTATCTTTTTTCTTTAATTATACCAACAATAGTTTTTAAAGAATTTTAAACCATTTTGGTATTTTTTATACACTACATGTATACGAGGGATACATATATCTCCACATAGGTAATTCAGCTTTTTAATTTATGGATAAGCTAGTGAATATCAAAGTCCTCTCTACTATTTTTTCCACATTTTTTAAGATTTTTCTGAGTAATATATTCTGGTATTAATATGTAAGTTCACTAAACTGTGATAAAACTAGCACTGTGGTTTGAAAAAAGTCCCAAAACCACTATTAAATGCATCTTTCCTTATCCAGATATGTGATAACTCTTTCAAAGTGTGAAAATGGGTTAGAAACGAGGTGATCTTGCAAGAGTTTTGTAGAAGTACATTTTCTTCTAATATTAGAAATTAGATACTATGGGGGGATTTTTTCTTTAAATTCAAAGCTATTCAAATATAAGCGGAATGATTTGTACTTTGAGCCAGAAATGTGTTTGACTGTCTTTATAATTGAAAGAATCTCAGGATTCTCAGTGAGGTCAGAGAGTGAAAACATTGTATTGCAGTCCAGAATGGAGAGTCTTGCTTGGTTGGGATCATGTAGCTGACAATCATAAATCAAGAAGTGAATACAAAAAGCAGCAACATACATCTTTTATACATTTTAGAAACCATTGAATTTCCAACACCTAAAATTTGGGGAATCCTTTTCAATAATAACATAAAGACAACCAGTTAAAAATACTAAATTGTGATGGGAGAGAACTCTCTTGAGCTTCTGACTCCAGCATCTGCATCTCCCATTCTTCACGGATTCAGATCTCTGAAAAATAACTTCAGCCAGTACCAATACAATGACTGCAGTGGTATCAGAGGCACCACAGCAGCCTTGTACTGCTGACATACTCATTGTTGCCAATACAACTGCCTCACAGTCCTTGAAGTCCAAAGAGTTCACAACTTTGGACAACAGCTTTCACTTATGATCACTTTTACACAAACCTTCATACATTGCTTTACCCATTAAAGAAACAGTTTGCTTAGGCACAGTGCATAATTGAACATTATTGAGCTGTATCTACTTAATCATTTAACCCTTTTGCAAGATGAAATTTGAATCAGTTTAGTTACTAATGTTTGGGTTGTTGTTTGTTTTTTTTTTTTAATGTTTATGTGTTTTCATGGTTCTGTGCCAGAAAAGTTTTTTTACATTTGGCTAATGAAGTTAATTTATAATTAATCATGTTCAAATATAAAAAGTCGTGTCCATTGAACTATCAGAATTTAGCACTGTTTTACCACCAGAGCTAGCTTGTGCATCAGGTAACACATGTGCTGCCATTTTGGCATGGAATATCACCTTACTCAGCACAGCAAGATAGCCTTCGTCTGATATAGGTAAGTTTCTGGTGCAGGTAAGTTTTTGACTACTGTCTTTCAGTAGCTTGGACACTTAAGGAACATTTCTTCACCTATCCCCAGGATTTATGCCTTACACTGAATCACTGTGGATCAATATGATATTCAGACCAGAAAAAGTCTATGAGAATATCCAGGTGGGCAAGAGGTGTAGAATTTAACTGTACTAAATAGTAATCCATAGGATTCTCTTGCTCGATAAAATTTAAAAGAGAATGGTCTTTTACACATTTTCCCATATATTCTTTGGTTTATTTACATCTATTCTAATTACTGAAACAATTTATAATTCCAATTTTGATTCAAAGAGTTATTTCTAATATATATATGGAATTTCTTTCATACTGTTTAAACTAGATCACTGTTCTGGAGCATAACTTATTTGGATAACTATGACAGAGTGTTAAACAGCACTTTTACTACTATACATTAAGATAGTTAATAAAGTACCATTTTAGAAAAACATCTGTCAGTGATCAACTTCCTGAGTAATAAACAATGCAGAAAATCTGTCTTCCTGTTAATAAGACTAGCATATGAGTGGATTAAAATAAATTATTAGCTTCAGCATTAGGCTTCAGCCTGAGCATGGTATTTCACTGGCTTAAAGTTTTCTGTCTAGCTACATTTTTCATTTTTAAACAAGCAGTCAATGTAACGATTTAGGAAATGCCTTAGTGTCTTAACCCACCTGGCTGTTACACACCAGAAACCAGCCAAGCCAGAAGCCATTATTATTCAAACAAAATAAATTATTGAAAAGTTATTTTCTGGTTTTACATGTCGCCTAGAGAAAAAGTATATGCATTTCTTCAGCAAGCATACAAAAATAGCCTGGCTATTTCTTTGATATTTGAAGCCTCTGTACCTGCTGGAAACAAAGAGGTAAATATGCTAACAACCACAAAAAAAAATGAATACAGTTTAGCAGGCTTTGATATGTGACTGCAAGATACATTTCCTGCTTGGTAAGATAAGGAAGTGTTGCTGTACCCAGAAGGAATATGAGGGGCTATACACGGTGCTGAAATCCAGGAATGTGCACCACATGAAGCATTTCTGGATGGACACAAAATGAGAAATTGTGAGCATATCATGATATCTGAAATAGTAGCAAAAGTGTGGCCTACATGGACTTCTGTAATTCAGGCATGAATAATGTACAGAATTATTTCTGCATTTTTTCTTGGTTGATTGTCTTAGCTAAGGCAAAATAAATAAAAAAATTAATGCCTGCTGTCTATTAAATAAAATCAGCCATTTGCTTCCTTTCACACATAGGTACTGGGGTGTTATTTTTGACATTGGGGTTTTTATATATAATTAACTATTTATATATAAATAATATGCATAATTAACTTACAACGCATGAAAATGTCTTTCTTGAGGAATCGTAGAGTCATAGAATAGTTAGGGTTGGAAAGGACCTTAAGATCATCTAGTTCCAACCCCCCTGCCATGGGCAGGGACACCTCACACTAAACCATGTCACCCAAGGCTCTGTCCAAACCAGCCTTGAACACCACCAGTGATGGAGCATTCACAGCTTTCCTGGGCAACCCATTCCAGTGCCTCACCATCCTTACAGTAAAGAACTTCCTCCTTATATCGAATCTAAACTTCCCCTGTTTAAGTTTGAACCTGTTACCCCTTATCCTACTACAAATGTCCCTAATGAAGAGTCCCTCCCCAGCATCCCTTAAAGGCCCCCCTTCAGATACTGGAAGGCTGCTATGAGGTCTCCACGCAGCCTTCTCTTCTCCAGGCTGAACAGACCCAACTTTCTCAGCCTATCTTCATACGGGAGGTGCTCCAGTCCCCTGATCATCCTTGTGGCCCTCCTCTGGACTTGTTCCAACAGTTTCATGTCCTTTTTATGTTGAGGACACCAGAACTGCACACAATAATCCAAGTGAGGTCTCATGAGAGCAGAGTAGAGGGCCAGGATCACCTCCTTCGACCTGCTGGTCGCACTGCTGTTGATGCAGCCCGGGATACTGCTGGCTTTCTGGGCTGCAAGTGCACACTGAAGCTAACTCCTGTTAAGTTTCTCATTGGCAAACACTCCCAAGTCCTTCTCCGCAGGGCTGCTCTGAATCTCTTCTCTGCCCAACCTGTATGTGTGCCTGGGATTGCTCCCACCCAGCTGTAGGATCCTGCACTTGTCATGGTTAAACTTCACCAGTCCACCTCACAAGCATGTCAAAGTCGCTCTAGATGGCATTCCTTCCCTCCAACGTATCAACCGAACCACGCAGCTTGGTGTCATCAGCAAAGTTGCTGAAGGCACACTCAATCCCACTCTCCATGTCACCGACAAAGATGTTGAACAAGACTGGTCCCAACATCAACCCCTGAGGGACACCACTCGCTACTGGTCTCTCCAGCTGGACCTTGAGCCATTGATCATGCAGCCCTCCAGCCAGTTCTTTATCCACTGAGTGGTCCACCTATGAAATGGAGATCTCTCCAATTTAGAGACAAGGATGTCATGTGGGACAGTGTCGAACGCTTTGCACAAGTCCAGGTAGATGACCTTAACTGCTCAACCCCTGTCCATCAGTTCCGTTGCCCCATCATAGAAGGCCACTAAATTGGTCAGGCAGGATGCATCAAAAGGAGCGTAACCAGCAGGTCGAGAGAGGTGATCCTGCCCCTCTACTGCACTCTCATGAGACCTCACTTGGATTATTGTGTGCAGTTCTGGTTAACTCAACATAAAAAGAACATGGAACTGTTGGAGCAAGTCCAGAGGAGGGCCACGAGGATGGTCAGGGGACTGGAGCACCTCTGTATGAAGATAGGCTGAGAAAGTCGGGGCTGTTCAGCCTGGAGAAGAGAAGGCTGCGTGGAGACATCATAGCACACTTCCAATATCTGAAGGGAGACTATGGGGATGCTGGGAAGGGGCTCTTCATGAGGGACTGTAGTCACAGGGCAAGAGGTAACAGGTTCAAACTTAAACAGGGGAAGTTCAGATTGGATATGAGGAAGAAATTCTTTACTGTAAGGGTGGTGAGGCGCTTGCCCAGGGAAGTTGTGAATGCTCCATCGCTGGCAGTGTTCAAGGCCAGTTTGGACATAGCCTTGGGTGGCATGGTTTACTGCGCGGTGTCCCTGTCCATGGCAGGGGGGTTGGAAGGAGATGATCTTAAGGTCCTTTCCAACCCTAACTGTTCTATGATTCTATGATTTCCCTTTAGTGAAGCCATGCTGGCTGTCACCAGCCACCTTGTTGTTTTTCTTGTGCCTTAGCGTGCCTTCCAGAAGAATCTCCTCCAAGATTTTGCCAGGCACAGAGGTGAGACTGACTGGTCTGTAATTCTCTGGGTCATCCATTTTCCCCTTCTTGATAATGGGGGTTATATTTCCCTTTTTCCAGTCATCGGGAACTTCACCTGACTGCCATGATTTTTCAACTATGATGGACAGTGGCTTAGCAACCTCATTTGCCAGCTCCTTCAGGACCCATGGATGGATTTCATCAGGTCCCATGGACTTGTACACTTTCAGGTTCTTAAGATGGTCTCAGACCTGATCCTCTCCTGCATTCTTCATTCTCACAGTCCCTGCATCTGCCTTCCAAGACTTGCGTGGTATGGTCAGAGCTTTTGCCAGTAAAGACCGGGGTAAAGAAGTCATTAAGAACCTCAGCCTTCTCCAAATCCAGGGTAGCCAGTTCTCCTGATAGCTTCTGGAGGGGGCCTACATAGTCCCTAGTCTGTCTTTTATTTGCAGTGTACCTATAGAATTCCTTCCTGTAATTTTTCACATGCCTAGCCAAGTTTAATTCTAAGTGGGCCTTAGCTTTCCTAACCTGGTCCCTACCTTCCCAGACAACATCCCTGTGTTCTTCCCGGGCCTCCTGTCCTTGCTTCCACCTTTTATAAGCCTTTTCTTTCCTTCCAGTTTTCCTCAGCAGCTCCTTATGCATCCATGGAGGACTTCAGCATATTTTGCCTAAGATTATTTCCTTACTTTTATTTTTATCCTTTGCAAATACATTAAGTAGAAGACAAAAAAAATACCGAATTATGTAGATAGTTCAAAGCTCCAGCCTTCATTGAAATTTCTATTTTATTAAGAAGTCACAGACCACATGCTGTAGTCAATTAATATTACGACTTTCTTTGCAGCCAAAATAACACAGTATAACATTTGGCTTTTAATACCAACTATATGTTAAAAAAGAAATAAAAATAATCTCAATGCTGAAAAGCATTTTGATTCAGGGATAATGAGATCTAAATGCTAACTGGAGGGACAGAACCTGAAGTTACTGCATCTATTTACTGTTAATTTTTAGAGGCATACATGTATAACTGGACTACTATCATACCAAAATAAATAGAAAGAACTTGGAAAAACATCCAATTGAATTCCATTTTATTTTAAATTTTTATTTCTTTTTCTTAAAAGTATATTTGCTGTCTAAGTTCTCTGTGAATTTTGAAAATACAGATTTGCATTAATATTTGCTGTTTAATTTCAAAGATCACTTCCCCTGCCTCCATAAGCTAATTGCTAAGAAGGATCCTTGAAAATAAATATTGATTATTCTGAAGTGACAGAATCCATTTCACTTAGATTTCTATAAATGCACAAGAGAATTAGGAAAAAAGCAAACAAACAACAAACCCAACTTTGTTGAATATTACCTATAAGAATAGAAAATTATTAAGAAATTAATATCAGGACTAAAATTGAGCCTTAGTTTAATTGCTGATAACTTTTTCTTATGCACTCACTTTTTTTGAAATGTGTGCCATAACGTTGGTAGTCACAAGAAATGCACTTTACTTGAACAAGTCATGGTGTAAAGTGTCCACTTACCTTTGTCAAATGTGATTATTATTGTGCTGGTACTGCAGAAAGTTTTAATACACTGAAACCAGAATTTAATGAAATATGCTCTAAGATGAAATGCTGCCTTTCCACTAATTTTCAGAAGCTGCGGCCTTTATTCTTGCCTTTCACCATAGGTATTGTTGGGTTTACAGACAAGATCTTCAAAAGCTAAGAGCTAGCTTGTTCCACTGATATTGTATGAACTCCAAAACCTCTGACTTCTGGAAAGAAATTAGAATTTCTTCTGGAAAGAAATTAGAAGAATTAGAGAGAAAAAAAAAAAAGCATATTTGATTTAATTATTTTCTTTATAGTTTAGGATATCATTCATTGCAAGCATGAATGTAAACCTCAGAATGACCTGGAAAGCATCTCATTCTGAAAAATATGTCATCAAATCTAAAACAGCCTGATTGCATTGGTACCTTCCCCAGTCCTTGGCACATACTGTTGAATTAAATTAAGAATTCGTTCTTTCTTGCCATTTTATCAGCTTTTTAGCTGCAGACCCGTTATTCAGAACCTTTTTGTACTAAATGTGGTGGCAACCACTCTTGACAGTGGTACATCACAGAACTATGTAAATCTGTGTGTTATTTAGAAGTGAGTTTGAGATCTGCAGACTTAAAATATACTCTTTCAGACTATTTAGACTATTAACAGTTCAGCTATCATTAAATGTGATCCTGCTTGGGACTTGCTCGTTTTACTACAATAATATTAATAATAAACATTGTTGAATATGCTTCCTGTAGGTCTGATACTGACTTTACTGACTTCACAGGATCTAACTGAGTCAGCTTAATCCTTTTAGCTACTCTATATTCTCCATAGATCTTTTAAATTATATAATATGCTCACATAACAAGAAAATGCAATTATTTATTTATTTGTTCATACATTTTACATGCATCATTAAATAAAGCATTGTGACTAAGCTGTTATTTCAGGGTTTATTTATTTCAATCACACAGGGCTATTCCATATACTTAAAACATCACATAGTATTCATTTATATGATCATGCATTTTTTGTAATCAATAATTGATAATATCACATTTACATTTCCCTTTCTGAATATGCTATATCTCAAGTGCTGCAATCAGTCTACTCACAAATTTGCAAATTCCTGTAGGAGTTTAAACTCACACAGCAAAACAGAAACAATGCAATTTGTTCCCACGGTGCTGTCCAAAACTAAAGACAGGAGCACTACAGGACTTCCTGGGGTTTTGGTTGGGTTGTTTCGTTATTTTTTGTTTATTTCCTGGTTTTATTTTATGTGTTTTTAGTTCTGAATCTAATGTTAATCAGTAATAAAATGAATTCCTTTTGACAGCTCCTTAAAATTCTCAGGAATGTTCCTCCAAAGTGAGACCATATTGCTTTCATAAAGTGAATTCTATCTGACAGCTTGCTGATTTTCTGTCAAGGAGCATACACTCACTTCTGAGGAGCTAAAATTTAAAAAACAAAAAAGCACAGAACTGAGTTTTTCAAAATGTACATATTAATGTCAGTTTGCCCAAGAATAAGATGCTGCATTTGCATACTTGTACATGTATAGAATTTGCGTGTATCTTTGTATGAATTTTCAAATATTTGAGTGTTCAAAGGCCATACATTGTGTAAGACATACAAACGTTTTTCAGTACCCATTTTAATAAATGTGGTTCACCTTGACACACAAAATATTTGAAATTAAATAGGTTGGACTGGATGCACAACACTAATATTGTGAATGTGTTACTTTACAGAGGGAATAAGAGCTGCTCAGGTTGCTATTTCACATTTTGAGAAGGGCAAAAGAGCCATAGGACTTCATGGCTCCCCATGAATCTGGGTGGTACCTGACAATACAGTCTACTCACATGCCTACTCTCCTATTTTCATTCCATGTGCAATAAATATATTTTAGTTGAAACAGTTTAACACTGATACACAAATTAATTATAGTAGTGAAGCTATCTAGTATTCAAAATTTTAGAAGGTAGCATAAACATAAAGTTATGCAGTGCTTCTAAGGCACCATTCAGAATGGAACAAAACAGTTATATCAGGAGATTTTATTGAGCAATGTACCAACTTATTCAGTCTCTTTCCCCACTGTAATTGACTGTCCTTTCTGTTGTCTGGGGCACAATGACCTAAGGTGTAGCTTTCCGTGTCAATCAAAACTCTATTTTGACCTATTACCTTTGGTGGTACTGCAAGCCTAAGGCTTATGGAAAAAAACGTAGAGCATTACTCCCCCAATAGCACATGTATGCTCGAATTTCCAATATCCTCTCAGTTCACAGTGTTCAGAAGATATTAAGAATTTTGCTTACCTAACACACTAGCTACTGCTACATTTTAATAAGCAAAATAATTCAGACTGCTATAAGTACTAATGATGACACTAGTAAACAATCCATTTACGTTTCCATTTGAATGCTACCCTCGAACAAAAACTGATAGTCATTAGCAAAATCCAATGCAATGTGATAGTTGAATAAGTACATAGATAGATAGATAGATAGATAGATAGATAGATAGATAGATAGATAGATAGCAACATCATAGTTCCCAATAAAACAGATCATAAATCAATGAGTCAGTGAAATTTTAGAAGAAAATTAATTTTAAAAGACTGATAATGTCCTTTTATTTAAAGTCGATTCTGGTTTCCTTAGAGGTGCTGGTGTTGAGGCCAGGTGCATCTGATGAGATGAAGCAAAGCAAAATGTAAAATATCTGTAAATTTACAGCTTTTTGGACACCTCTCTTGCAACACCAAAAAAAAAAAAACAAAAAAAACCCAACAAAATAGGCTGCTCTAACAATTACAATTATACATAATGCTCAACAGATCTATATTCCTTATGCAGCAAAGAGACCAAAGAAAGGCAAAAGATTAAACTCTGTCCAAAATTACAAGGTTGTGGGGTTGTTTGTTGTTTGTTTAAAAAAAAAATTTAGGATGCAAGGTCTGCTGCAACCACTGAGTTTCACAAAGAGAACTTGATGATTCACTCTTTTCCTTATTCAATTCACAGAGCTGTCCTGGCCAGGTATTGGAAAGTGGATCTACCTTTCATGAGTAACAAAAAAAATACGTATAGTTATATTAATGCCCATGGGGATCCTATGACAGAAATTCAAAACCACATGTGCTTTTTAAAGAATGACTGATTCTCAGATCTCATAGCTCTCTGCCAATGAATCTTCAGCCAATGGAGGGATTGTTAAGCAAGTCAGAAGGATCTTATATAGATATTTCTATAGCAGAAATTAGCAGGTCTTTCAAACAAATATTTTACCTTTAAGTAAGATGTCAGATTCTTTCACGGAAATAGCTAGATGAGGCATTCTAAACTAAGTTTTTCATTTTAGCTTTTCATAGAAATGTTTTCTGAACTGAAATAAATTTTAATCGGCTTTTTCAACTTTAAATGTATATATTGCAACATATGTTCTGAATTTATCTTGATTGAGTGAAGCAAGCATTGGTTTGTGCTCATGTCACATATTTCAAAATTCTGCAGGTATAACTACATTGCAGAATGGGAAAAAAAATCCTGTGTATGGAAATTCATGGGGAGGGCAATCACAAACTTTTTTCACATTTAGCCTAACTAAGCCATTTCAGTGACTTACATATAAGTTTACATAAACTTACATAAACATACTTACCTAAACATATAAGTTTTTCCTGAAAGTGGGAGAAGAAGGGAGGGGAGAATGGGAGATTTCAGAAGTACCCTTTGGTACCACAACACCCCAGTAAAAATTTTCAGGAAGTAGTTACAGTTCTATGCTTTTTAATTTTAAAAGGGGAAAATTGGTGTGAAAATTATTTTACTTTCCTCCCAGGCCCTAGTTTCTCTGCATGTTAGGAAGATTACTAAAGTCTTTCAATAAAAGGTTAAGATACTTTTTCTCCATACCAGTCTGAAGTTTGGTCCTTTATATGCTGTAAGTCAAATATTTTCAGCTTAGGCTTTTCACCTTTGCCCTAAATATCATACAAAAGGCCTTTTGCCTTGCCTTTGTGTAGGCAGGAAAGGCATTGCCTTCAGCAAAAGAATTTCAGTTTCTTTGAAGAACTTCAATTTTTTATACCCGCAATGTACATTCATCTTCTAGACACTGGATCTTACTGTATTTCAGTTTGTAACTATCTTTTTTGATAAGTCAGTAATTATCTGAATGTTCTTAGATGTTTCCTAGTATGTTTCCCAGACCAGACTACAGATCATTCTAGTAACTCTTCTCTGAACCATTTCCAATCTTTGCCTTTTTAAAACAGACTCCAGAAATAGGTACAGCAGTCTGACCACAATTTCAGAAAGAGCATACAGACAAAAAAAAAATAATAATAAAAAAAAAATCCTGCATATCAAAATGTAATAACTTCTAACAGAACATGAGCTATGGTGTGATGGATAGGTATCGGCGCTCTGTCTTGTAGTAATTCTGCAAGATATAGTAAAGAGATTCACAAATCTTGAAATTATACTCTTTTCTACATGTACCTAGGGCCTGGTATTTCTACAAAGTGCAGCACACATCCAGATGAAAGGAATGCTTGAAGTACAGAGTAACATTCTATTTTGCAACTATGGCAGCATTAAGAGAGTTTCACTGGCCTTTGTAAATTTTTGCATAAAAATGACATCTCCTGGTGAGATTTTATTGATTTTAATTTTCTGAAAGCAGCTTACAAATTGCCCCATTGCATTCTGTGCCACTGTAGAGTGTGCAGTTTTGGTTGGCTTTACTGTAAGATTTGAATATGAAATTGATTCCTGTAATAAGACCAAAAGGCTAGGGTAGAAACCAGATACTTCTGAATGCCAAGAGACTTGCTTTTTCTAGCATTACAGTAATCTCCTTCTCTGTTTAAGCACCAAAAAATTTTGTAGCTCCTTGAGTTTGGTATTGTTTTCTCATAAAATTAGCTATAAAATGAAGATCGAGACCTGTAATAAGCTTTTAAATATCACTAAAGCAAGTTTCCTTCATTTCTGGGAGAGACAGAATATGTAATTTGCTTTACTTGGCTGAGGAAACAAAAAAGAAAAAAAAAAAAGCATAGCAAAAATTTTGTCAAAATTTTGCTGCAGTACTGAAAAAAACCAAACTTGGTGGCTTTGGTCTTTTTCTTTCTCTTTTTTTTTTTGTTATGTTGATTTTTTTTTTTTTTTTATTTTGTTGATTTATTGCATTCCATTTTCTTTAGAATGACAAAGCAGAATTTTTCATTTGCAGAGGCAGCCCTGACTTTAATGCTTATCCAGCTTCTATATATTTGCTGTGTATTTAAATTCTCTTCAAGAGTCTTGGAAAAAAGCCTGGACATAACACCATTTTGACTGATTCTTTTATGGTACAGCTAACAGCTCCTTAATGTCATTTCTGAAATAGAAATGTTTAAAAAAAATGAAATCAGTTTACATAAAAAAATGTCAAGCAGTCAGCACTGTAGGAAACATTGCAACTTCGGAAGACTGCAACACGTCATTCTTTTGCAGAAATTCCCTCAATATCTATAAGGTATTTGATCTGGTAAGACATTAATTAATGTTTGGATTGGCAAATGCAACCACCCAAATAATTAAGTAGCTAAAAATTATTGATCTGTTAGGCATAATGTGGTCAATGTCAGAAATGTTTACTAGAGCAAAGTTAACATTAGTACATACTTTCCCCTTGCTAAAATTATTTGTTTAGGGCTTAAAACCACATCTTCTTCCAAAGAAAAAGGTTCAATGGAATCTTATTTCTTTCTATTTGTTAGGAGTGAGGCAACTTAAAAATGTTTAAGACAAGTTTGCTTTTCAAGCCTGTAAAAATGCCCCTTGTGATATATTGAGCACAACACTGTAATATCTGTTATGACCACTCTGGTCACAAATTTCACCTGAAGTTTGGGAAAGACACAGTAGCATTAAATTCAGAGTCTGTGGCCACAATGAACATTTAGAGCTATTAGTACAGACAGACAAAAATGATGGTATGAAAATCTGCTTTTACACACTGTGCCAGCTAAGGTACTTTAGTGCTAAAGTGTCACAATACCGATAGCACATTTTGACCACTAGAAATAAATCTGAAACTTCATGGTGAAGCTAGCCAAAACAGCAACAGCAAATATTCTTTTTTTGTAGCCCATTACTTTTCATTACAATATCAGATTACCAGTTGTTTACAAAAGTATTATTTAAAACCTGCTAATTCATTTAGGCCAGGTAGACCAACCAGTTTTTCTATTTGATTTATTTTTTTTTACATACTTATTCTTAATATTTCAATGCTATAATGACCAGTATGACATCAAGCACCATCATTCTGCATGTTGGTACCCAAACGGTTCTAGTTGTTTGAAGTGAGGATTATATTTGAACTTGCTGGACTCTCCCTACAAAATCCCAAGTGATAATAAGAAGGCACAGTCTTATTAAGTACAAGAACTAAGGGGTGGTAAAAAAAGCTCAAGGTGCTGGTTCTAAAGAATGCAAGGAAATTGTTCTTCATGTAGTTAAGCTGTGGAACTCTTAGTCAAAGACTGCATGCTAAAAATCCACAGAGGCTTTATAAGTACCTGGCTTAAATTATGTAAAAAGATCTGTGGTGGGCTGTTAAGTGTGAAAACACACCCATTGAGACAGAAAATCCCAGAACTGTTATTTGTTTGAGATGAGCGGAATAGTCTGGGGAGTTATAACTACATACTTGAGCTTGTATTTTTTTCTAGACCGCCACGGTGGACACTTGTCAGAGAGTCATGATACTGAGCTAGATAAACTATTACTGTGAACAAAAGGCCATTTTGGGTTTCTTATGTATCAGCTGTAATCACCTGGCACCAATAGTTCTAGTTTTACTTCTACATACTTGAGGTAAGACTACTTCAAAAAAGAATAAATCAAACTTCTTAAAATTAAATTATTTACATTACTTAAGATGTCAGATATCAGAATGTCCTTTATATATATGGCTACAAAAATTTTATTTGCATGTAGGTTGCTGAGGAGCTACTTGTGACTATTTCATTTTATCCCGTCTAATTTCAAGTTTTCTTTTTAATTAATACGTATAATTTCTTGTTGGCTATTTCTCTCAAATGCATAAATACCTTTCAAATTATTTTTTCCCCAACAATGGAGCTGTAGTTTTGCTTGCCTTGTGAGTCCTTCCACAGAAGGTTCATGTCTGTGCAAAGGACGAAGTTTTTATTTTAAAAAATATATTTAAGAACTAGCAATAACAGCTATAACAAAGTTACCAGAACAAAAGCTTCATTAGCCACCTTTGTCTGCAAACTTTCTATGGCTCAAATGTCTTTCTTCTATGTAAAAGACTGTATTAAGAATCAGGATTTTTTCAAAGCCTTCATTATTTTTGTTATAGGCTAAGAATTAGTATAAATTTTAAGTGAAATATTCAAGGCTTCAACTGCATTATAGGTTAGTACATCCAAAATACAAACACGAGAAATTATCGTATCACTTATCTGATATTTAGCACTGTAAGTTCCTGATTTCACTGTAGCCTACATTTTCTCTAGACCCTGTTCCTCTCAATACTGATATAGGATGTCTATTTTAAAGTCTGAAAAATTCAGCACCCAACATAGGTGTCAATCCTGTCATTCACAAGCTAGGCATCTCTTCTGCCTAACTCATGTCTAATGTCTGATCTAACAAGTATACTCTGAGCACATCTACTTCCACACAGACATAAACACGAAAAGACAGTGACTTGTTTTTTTACTGCCAGTACACCCTGGGGTACAGGAGACTTCAGTTTATATTTCTGGTCTGGAAAAGACTACTCTGAACAGAGATTCCAAGATAATTGTTCTAAGTCCCATGACACAAGGTGATGCGTATCAACATCATACAAAATGTAAGATCACCACAACCACTCCTCTTCCTCTAGTCCTTTGTGATGTTAGGCACCAAACATCCTCTGAAAGAGCATATGTATGCCTGTCTCCTCTCTTCAACATTTCCAAATGGTTAGCCACCTACTGATTTGGATCAGCTCAGCACTTCATTGAGTCATAGAATAGTCAGGGTTGGAAAGAACTTTAAGATCTTCTAGTTCCAACCCCCTTGCAGTGGGCAGGGACGTCTCGATCTAGACCATGTTGCCAAAGGCTCTGTCCAACCTGGCCTTGAACACTTCCCTGAAATCCATTCTTCGACTCATCTCTCTTCAGGTACTGGAGTTTATATTCTGCCTTCTGGAACTGCAGTTCTAAGTTAGGTATGGTGATGCTTACATTCTCTTCATATATTCACACCTTACTGTCAAATATTACTTCTTGTGATGTCAAGATCATGAACTTCCTGTTAACATGTTTAACATTCCCTGTTAAAAGTTATAGCCCAGGTAGGATGTTTTGTGTATTTGATTTTCGCTCTTGAGTGTGCTTATTATTTTTCTTGGGCCTGATTTCAGTTTTACCACATAAAATGGTAAAATGGAGGCATCTCTGGATGAAGTGACATCCATGTACCACAGAAGATAGGGAAGAGTATGCATTGATTTGTGGTAATCTTTTTAAGTTTAATCAGTTACATTAGGATGCCTTGAGTGCTGCATAGCTGAGTCAGATATAGAGCTGAGGTCTCCCACTTCATTAGGAAGTTTCCCACTTCATTCGAAGGCTGGTGAGGGGTCTAAGGCACATACCTCATGAGGAACAGCTGAGGGAACAGGAATTGTTTAGTCTGGAGAAGAGAAGGCTCAGGAGGGACTTCACTGCTGTCTACAACTTAGAAGGAGGATAGAGCAAGGAAGTAGCTGGTCTCTTCTCCTGAGAAACAAGTGATAAAACAAGAGGAAAGAGCCTCAAGCTGTGCCAGGGAATGTTAGCATGGATATCTGGAAAAATATCTTCACTGAAAAGTTAGTCAGGAGCTGGAACAGGCTTCCCATGGAAACGGTGGAATCACTGTCCCTGGAAGTGTTCAAAAACTGTGTAGATGAGGCCCTCAGTGACATGGTTTAGCAGTGGACTTGTCAGTCCTGGAGTAATGGTTGGACTTGATGGTCTTAAAAGTCTTCTCCAACCTAGCTGATTCTGTAAGTCTATGATTAGTAAAGCCAACCCATGACATGAAAAGCAAACAGGGGATGTACTATGAGAAGAATTAAAAAGTGGATTATCTAAAAGAAAGTAAAAAGAGCATAGCGACTAAAAGAGCACAGGAAGATGTATCATCTAAGTTTGCACAGTATACTTTTCTGACCAGGAAGGCTTCACAATCAGTATCACAGCTAAATGATGTGTCATGCAGAAAATGTGACTACCGCGATGCTCTAAATCCAATTTCATAGACCCCAGCACAGGTACTGTCAGCTACCTGGGTAGCTGATATGCAGTCTGATGTTTTGTGTTTTTTTCTGGAGAAGGTTATTATAGTAACAGGGTCTAGTCTGAGACCTTCAGTCTGGTTCTAAGCTTAATTGCGACTGATAAAGAATGCCACACATTATGACAACCTTACACTGCAGAGAAAAAAACATGAAAGTTAAGAATCTAGCATCTAGATATAATCTGATTTGTCAGTCAAGTTCAGTCAACAGACATTAGCTGATTTTTGTCTGCTTAACAACTCTGCTCCTTTATTTTTCAACTACTATAAAAAATGTAAAAGCTAAACAACTCAAAAGCTTTTACACTCTTTAGACTCATATCTCAGGCTCACTAGTCTCTGCGTCGAATTCTCCCATAAAGTTAAAAGAGGACTTTAGTGTTCTGTCTTCAGATGCTTGTTCTTTTGTACTCCCAGATGTGAGACAATGGTTTCCTGGATGGATTTTCCCTAGCAGGCTTGTTTATCTTTGCTGTATTTTGTCAAGAAATACACTGTGCTTGTTTTTAGCTAGCACCTGAAACACAACATTTCAGTGCCTTCAACTTCCTATCTTCTTCTTCCTCAAAGAAATATTTTTTTATCAAAATTCATGCTTACAAAAGAGATATATACTTAAAAAACATTCCAAGAATGGATTTGATCAAAACTGAAATAAAGGAGAATTTTGTATTGACTTTTCAACAGGGATTTGTTTTTCTGAATTCTGTAAAGCAGCATTAAGAGATTTTTTTCTGTATTGCTGAATGTTTTCATAATTCATCTTTCCAAGATATTATATCTGGTCAGTGAAAGAGAACTTTCCATGATATTCTGTCATGGACTAAGCTCAGCCAGTAACTCAGAACTACACAGCTGTTCACTCACATTCTTTCTGTAAGGATTGAGAGGAGAATCGAAAGAATGTAACTCCCACATGTTGAGATAAGAACAGTCCAGTAACTAAGGTATAACACAAAAACCACTACTGCTACCACAAAGATTAATAACGATAATGGAAATAACAAGGTGAACACAATTGCTCACCACCCTCCAATCGCTGCCCAGCCTGACCCGAGCAGCAATCTGCCCTTCCAGGTAACTCCCTTCAGCTTATATAGTGGGCATGACATGCTGAGGTATGGAATACCTCTTTGGCTACTTTGGGTCAGGTGTCCTGTGTCTGCTTCCTCCCAGCTTCCTCTCCTCCCTGGCAGAGTATGAGACTGGAAAAGTCCTTGATCAGAGTAAACATTACTTAGGAACAGCTAAAAATGTTGGTGTGTTATCAGCACTGTTCTCAGACTGAAGCAAAACCCACCAGCACTGCACCAGCTACTCAGAGGGAGAAAAATGGCTGCTACTGCTGAACCCAGGCCATATTTTCAGCATTTTAGAATAAATTTTGAAATCATTTAGGACAATTCCAGGAATAGAATAATGAAAAAATTATTTGTGCTTAGGGAATTTATTGTTCAGGTTGTTGCTTGACAGAGACTTTTTTAATGAAATATCTTCAATCTTCTACCAAAAAAAAAAAGTAATTAAACAATACGGAGACTATTGAGAGATGTTCATGACAATGGAACATTAAACTCATGTTCCTATTGCTATTACCAAACTGTAGTAGAACCTGTAATATACAACTTAACAAATTATAGTATAATTTATTTGCTGGTGGACTCAGAAAGTGAAAATATATTTTCCCTCAGTATTTCTAGTGCCTATTCTTATATTTTAATGAATAATTTCTCTCTAAAGTATTGTCCTTTCATAGAAAACAAGGTAGAAGAAATAACAATGGGGAAAGAATATCAGGCATATTCATGGGTTATAAATTCCCTGAAGAATTTTGTTTTGATTTGTGGGATATTTTTTAATCAGAGTTTTTCCAGATTGGGATTTTTGCACACTATTTTCAAATGTCAGCAGTTGACTGCAATTAAGAAACTGGGGGGACTGCTCGGGTGGTAACTCATAGGTGAAGAAAAGGAGACCATTTGCTTTGCTGAAGCTCTGTTTGGAATCAGAAGGCATTTCATTTTCTAGTTACTTTGATTTGGGGAGATGCATAACAAAAGTAATATCCTGAACTATTTCACCACCTCTTTATTTCAATTTCCCTGTTTTAGGTAAGCTGTTCAAAAGTTTAATCTGACCATTTCTATACAAAGATAGCTTTGGGGTTTATGTGTGTTTAATCAAGGAGAGTTTTGGTCTACAACTAATACAAATTATTAGTCGTAGCATTAGTCAAACTCTTTATTTCCAAAATAGGTTTGTGATATTAAAATAACTTTTTAACTCAAGTTTAGCATTTCAAGTATTTGAAGTTTAGTGGTTCAACCCCAAAGAATTTCAGTTGTGTCTGTGAAAAATGAAATTAATAAAAAATTCACACCAAACCTAAAAACTTCAGAGTATTATATAACACTGAACTTCTCAAATTTTTCATCAAGACAACTTTTATTATTTTTGTCAGTATTTCCAGATTAATAACTGCATCTGGCTGACCTGCTAAATTGAGTATTGCTAGCAATACCTACTATGATTTCACTGCCAAAGACTATAACTGTAAATGTTTGCAATGTTTTCCTATCAAGCTGCCAGATGACTGCTAGGAAACACACTGGGTTCATTTTTTGCTCCTGTTATTTATTTGTTGAGTAAGAAATGATTCATGTCATGCTAGTCTGCATTCAGACTCAGTTTTGTGGTAGATTCTGCTGCAACAAGTACCATCACTCTGTTTTCTGACAGCTCTAAAACCAGCCTGAGCTAGCACAACATGAGACAACCTGTGGCAGCCAGTCAAATATATGGCACCTTGTGAAGGATGAAGGTAGAAGTGATTCTCCATCCTCAGCAATATCTATGACACATGCATAGTTCAGACCAAGAGACCATGGTATCATACGTCTCAATAAGGTATCTTTCCTCATTCGCATTCTCTTTCTGCAAACATGACAGATTGTAGGAGACTTATATATCCAATAGATAATTGGTACAATGTTCTTAAGTTGCCTTGATCTTGCACAGACTTGGAGTTGTCAGCACATTGTCACTGCATTCCAGCAGAGCTCTTCTTAGTTAACTGTGCTTGACAGCATCTCAGAAACTGTGTATTTTAAGTTTAAGCAGCTTGACATGATAAAGGTTATCACTTTCTTTTTCTGGATAATTACTGTCAGCATTGATAAACATGTATTTCTTCTCCAGTCTCCAGAAGACTGATGGGAATAAATCAAGAACAAGTCTGTTTATAGCTTAATTTTTAAAGTTCCTGGCACTTTGCAAAATCGTTTATTGTTTTAATATACACATATGTATATATTTATATGTATCTTTATCTATTTAAGGCAAAGCCCAGCTTTCACAGTATGAATGAAGGCATTTGATCTGAAGAGGTAAAGACATTCCAAGGACAAGGACCAGAATATTTTTTAACTTTTCTGTGCTTTTGTTTGTTTGTTTTCTGTCTTTCTATCCATCTATCTATCTGTCTGTGTGTCTGTCTGTCTGTCTGCCTGCCTGCCTGCCTGTCTGCCTGCTTTGAACCTCAAACACTACAGTTCCTATCAGAAACAATCTGCAGGAATTTCTTCCTTGTAATGACTGAAGCAGTATAGAAGGAACAACTAGGCTTAAGCAAGGTGGTGGACAATCTTATTTTGTGAGTTGCCCTGATGTTTTCTATGTGCATTGCTCTATACTACAGAATGTTAGAAATCTTTTTGTGTATCAGCTACAGCTGTTCAGCAACTACAAGCAAAGGGAAACTCCTTAAAGTGGCATGTGGAAAAAATACAAGAATTAAACTAGCATAACATCTTGATAGATGATTCTTAGCAGGGCACGATTGTCGCAGCCTGATTTTCCAACTTTTCTGTGTCCTCATTAACACAGGGTAGTAAAAACATTTGCTTTGCAGTGGACTCTTTCTTGCAATGCAATGATTACCTATTTTTGCATTTTCTTGAGCGATATTCTAGAGACTCCAGTCTATGTTTTCTAATGTGACTGGTGATGTGAGGTAGCCAAAGTGAAACAGTTTAGAGTGAAAGACTGAGTGTCTGTTATCTGAAAGCCAGACCTTTATAGGTCTTTATATTCTACTTTACTGGGAGGAACAGATGACTTTCATAGAAGTTGTCAAAGGGTTGGACTGCTAAAGGACTGGCGATGCTACTTCAGAAAAGCAGCAGTATTCATTCTGGAACCCAGAATGACTCTCTCAGGAACAGCATTCTGCTATCATGGAGAGCTACATAAAAACAAAAAATAATTTACACTGATACTGGTGCAGGAGTTTGATGCTTGCCCAGTTGAAGCTGAGAAAGAATAGACACCTTTAGTAATCAAACTCCCGATGAGGAGATGAAAAAGAGATTGAATCAGAATATTTTACTCACCTCTCTGCCCTCTTGCACTCAGTTCCTGTGGCTTTTAGCCATATGTTCTGGCAAGATTGCACAGGTCTAAGCTACTGATGGGAAAAATCAAATCTATGCCATGGTATTATGAGCATCTGCAAATCTATTTAGAGAGTTTTAAATGAAAGCTGTTATGTCTTCAGAACTGGTAAGAAAGATTTTAATAGACCAGTTATTCAAAACAGACAGGTTCCTTTATGATAAACAAACTTTAAAGACACAAAACAGAACCTCAGGAGCCTTTAGAATTATAAGCAAAATATGGAGAAAGAGGAAATCTCTCTTTAAACTTATCTAATTGGGGAAAAATGGCAGGGGAGATGGAAAGTGGCACACATTACAGTGGTGACTGATTTAGGAAATACATCTGACAGGAAGAAAGTCTGATAGGCTTACCTTACAATATTTTAATAGGGCCTAAGAAACTTCAGTAAAATGATGTATTGTTCTGGCTTCAGCAGTAACAGTCATTTTTCTCCCTCTGAGTAGCTGGTGCAGTGCTGTGTTTTTTACTTCAGTCTGAGAACAGTGCTGATAACACACCAACATTTTTAGCTGTTCCTAAGTAATGCTTACTCTGATCAAGGACTTTTTCAGCCTCATGCTCTGCCAGGGAGGAGAGGAAGCTGGGAGGAAGCAGACACAGGACACCTGACCCAAAGTAGCCAAAGAGGTATTCCATACCTCAGCATGTCATTGCCCACAATATAAACTCGGGAAGTAACCCGAAAGGACCAGATCGTTGCTCAGGTCAGGCTGAGCATCGTTCAGGGAGTAGTGAGCAACTGTATTCTCCCCCCTTGTTATTTCCCTTATCACATAATCATAGAATAGTAAAGGTTGGAAAGGGACCTTAAGATCATCAAGCTCCAACCCCCCTGCCAGGGCCAGGGACACCTCACACTAGACCATGCCACCCAAAGCTATGTCCAACCTGGCCTTGAACAATGCCAGCAATGGAGCACTTCACAGCTTCCCAGGGAAACCCATTCCAGTGCCTCACCATCCTTACAGGAAAGAATTTCTTCCTCATATCCAATCTGAACTTCCCCTGCTTAAGTTTTAACCCATTACCTCTTGTCCTATCACAACAGTCCCTAATGAAGAGCCTGTTCCCAGCATCCCCATAGTCCCCCTTCAGATACTGGAAGGCTGCTATGAGGTCTCCACACAGCCTTCTCTTCCCCAGGCTGAGCAGCCCCAACTATCTCAGCCTGTCTTCATATGGGAGGTGCTCCAGCCCCGTGATCGTCCTCGTGGTTCTCCTGTGGACTTGTTCCAACAGCTCCGCGTCCTTTTTATGCTGAGGACCCCAGAACTGCACACAATACTCCAAGTGAGGTCTCACGAGAGCAGAGTAGAGGGGCAGGATCACCTCCTTCAACCTGCTGGTCACACTCCATTTGATGCAGCCCAGTATACTGTTGGCTTTTTCGGCTGTCGGCTCATGTTAAGCTTCTCATTGACTGACATCCCCAAGTCCTTTCCTGCAGGGGTGCATTATTATTATTGGTGGTAGCAGTAGTAGTTTTGTGTTATACCTTAGTTACTGGACTGTTCTTACCTCAGCCTGTGAGAGTTGCATTCTTTCAATTCGCCTCCCCATCGCTCCAGGAGTGGAGGGAGGAAGAAGGGATTCAGTGAGCAAGGAGCTGCATGGTTCTGAGTTGCTAGCTGGTCTTAAACCATGACACATATTTTTAATAACATTGGGGGAGGGCTATTTTTAATACTCTTGATCCCACACTTTTATTTTTTAAAGAAGAATTTATAACAAGACATATAGATCAGCCTGTGCAACTTCTAAAAAAAATTTTGATATTTATGCTGTATCCAATCTGTTAGTTTTACCTGCTGTGTTTTTATAGTAAACACTGGGTAGTAAAGTAATAACTATTGTCTTTGCTCAGGAATGTTCTCTACAATCACAGAGGAATTAAAAACAAGTAAAGATTGATAGTCGAATTTGCCTCTTAAACATAACAGAATTCATGGGATGCAGCACATATCAAATATTTCACAGCATATTAAGTGCTTATCTTCCACTATGAAGAAGCTTGTTCATAGCATACTTGACATTGGGGAAGGCCAATTGAGTTCAGGCGCTTCCTTTCCTTTCAGAAAATTGGCTATGTTAATAAAAAGCTTAAAATTCAGAGACCTAATGCAAATCACCTAGCAAAATAATTTAGCCAATTCTTTGTTCTGAGGACACGTACTGAAGACCATGAAGTTTTCTTGATAAAATAATTAAAATATCTCTGAAAGCAGCTGGCCACATATTCCAATTATGTGAAGACGCAGTTCTCTGACAATTACATGACAGTATTTTAAAGGAAATTGAAATTAGCTATTCTCCCTCTACTGTCTAATTTGTACATTTGTGTGATAGGGGTTGAGTTGAGATAATCATTCAGAGAGAAAGATCTTCCTATTCCTTTGCCAAAGAATATCGCTGTCTGCAGTGATCATATAGTAACTGTTAGACTAGTAAACCTGAATGAAAATTATGAATAGATCTTGCAAACCAAAAGATATTAAATTTTAAGTCAAGATTTTTGGATTGAAACCTGAAAACAAACAAGCAAGCAAGCAAACACCAAAACAGAAGAACAAGCAAACAAAAAATTTAAAAAGAAATATTTTTCATCACTTGCATATTCAGAAGAATGTGTTCTTTTCTTCTTCTGTTTAGTTCCTAGTTTCTTTTGAAATCATGATGTTTTTTATTTTATATGTTAATCTTTTTAGCTTCTTTTTCTGAACACAGTACAGTTGCATTTTGATTTAATTTGGTTTTTTCCCCATTATTGAAATGTATTTGAAATGGCAGATATTGTATGACATGTATACAAAAAGGCCAGGTCCAAGCCTTATATTTTCTTTTTTAATCTATTCAGCTTTTCACTTAAAAGTTTATAAATTCCCATTTATAACAAACATTACTGGGGCTTAATTCCTGAATTATGGAAAACAAACTTAAAATAATATAAATAATTCAGAAATTCTGAGGTACAAAGTTCTTGTTCCTAGTGGCAAGCAGTTATTCTAACATGTAACTCATTCTAATGGGTTCACTCAAAAAAAATAAATGATCTGATATGCACCTAATGTGTTTACAGTCTGGTTCTAACTGGGGAATAACAAATTAGAATTAATTAAGCAGTCGTTTTAAAACTACTGTTTAACTAGCTCTATTGAAAAACAAAAATTATACTGATTAAAAAAAATTGCATAGAACTGCAAACTGCAGAAACATTTCTCCTAGCCTACGGTTGGTCCATTTCTCATAATTTCTTGTTTCACCATGGCTTGTTGGATTTGAGTAAAGCATCTTGAAATCCTATAATAAAAATTAACAGAAGAATCCCCAATATCAGTATAGACTGGGAGATAAATGGATTGAGAGCAGTTCTGTGCACATGACTTAGTGACACTGGGAAATGAAAAATTGGACATGAACCAACAGTGTCTGTTTCCAGCCCAGAAAACCAATTGCATACAAAATAGTGTGACTAGCAGGTCATGGGAGATGATTCTTCCCCTCTACTCTGCTTTTCTGAGCACTTCATCCAGCTCTGGGATCTCCAGCCAAAGAAGATGAACCTGTCCAAGCAGGTCCAGCAGAGGACTACAAAAATGGTCAGATGACTGGAGCACCTCTCATGTGAAGATAGGTTGAGGGAGTTGGGGTTGTTCAACCTGGAGCAGGCTTCAGGGAGACCCTTACTGCGGTCTTTCAATACTTACAGGGGGCTTATGTACAAAGTGAAAGTTGTATCTAACTAATGTGATGCACTTCAATGATAAGGTCACCTGCCTAATGGATAAAGGAAAGACAGTGAACATAATTTTCTGGATTTTTGCAAGCCTTCTGGACAAGTTTTCCAGCTGTAAGATTAGCTGGTCACAGTGCACTAGGTGAAAAACTAGCTGAAGGGCAGGGCAGAAAGTATAGTGAATGTGGCTCATCTGCTAGTAAGATCCAACTACTTTGGCAATATTGGAATTCAAAGTATATTTTATTTTGACTCCTGGATACTGTTGTTTTCAGTACCAAATGTCATCTTAAGACACTTGATGGAATTACCCTGGTAGATATTCCAATTGCTATTCACCTTCTGGATAGCAAGAGCTGAAGGGGGAAAGAGAATAATCAAGCAAAAAACTCTCGTATGTCCTTACAGGTTGGCATTATCATTAGAAATCTTTGAAATTCCAGTTCAACCACCACAGTATATACCCAATTTTGTGAGAACCAAAGACAAATTTGACATGAAATATTAAAACTACTCCCATATTTTCCACTGGGCAAAATGGAAACTCTTTCTTTACCAGTAATGTCTTATTGTATCCTGGCAAAGGTTTGACATTTGTTACTTTAAACCCCTCTCATGAGCAGCTTGCTATAAGTAATTAATTTAATTACATCACATAAAGGACACTAGGGAGCTTTGTGTCAAATTTACAAAGTATAATGGACAATGTCATATGCGACAATGCCTACCAGGGATTGATTCTCAGGGTCTTGACTGCAATTTACCTGTATTTTCAGTAAAAATTAAAAAATTACAGAGTTAAAAACAACATGAAAGGAATAATCTAATTCAAATGAAAAGAGAAATGAAAGAGATCTGGTCAGAAACAGATGACCTATACAGTTATGTTTCTTGATAAACTCAGAAAACATCACAGGTGAAATACCCAAATCAAATGTAGTTGTTCTATAACTTCTTTTAGACTGATAAATGCTGTATTTCCCATTTAATATATCACCATCTTTATCAGTGTAGGTTTGTTTCTTTTTAAACCCAGCCTTCTTTATGCTTAGTTTAATTCTATTTTTCCTTCTTTTCAAGCATTTCTGTAACATTTTACTCTTCCCTGCATCTGGCTCTTCTAATTAAAATAAAATGACTAAGCTATGATAGGATGAGTCCAACTTATTTACATATTAGGCTTACAAATGGAAAATGGCATTAGGTGTATAATTTCAATGTCTGAAGGAGCTCTCTAAGGCAAGTAGGTCAGCTGAGAAATGCATAGGGACATGGGACAATATGAAAACAAAGAATTTACTTGTTAACTGTTCTACTGGAAAATTAGGTCTAGAGAAGATGGTAAAGAAATGATTGACCAAAGGAAAGACGGCAGGTCTACTGAAAGGTTTCCATGAGAGATATCAGCATGGCTGCTGGACCAACAGTGGTAAGGACAGCTGTCAACAAAGGAATCATAATTAAAATTGAGCCTAAATAATTTCTAGGAAGTTTGAGCTCTAATTATGTGCCAAAACGCTTGCTTGAGTTCAGCATGCTCTTGTCACCCAAAGAGGGTATTTCACAATCAGAAACCTTTTTGTACTGCCTTTTTCTCATCCCAGGTGCTCACTTCAGATTCTCATGCACTCTTATCTCTACCCAGGTTCTGGTCAGCTATACGCTGCATCCTGTAATTAGGCCATTTACATCTAAATGTATCTTTTGAAAACTTTACTATCCCCAGAGCACTGCATGAAGGATTATGAACAATATTTAGAAAACAAAAAAAAAAAAACCAAACAACCAAAACCAAAACCCAAAAAATCAGGACTTCAAAAACTTCTTTTAAAGGTGACTTGAATGCATTTACAGAGGCATGCTGAATTTAGTGGCAGTTTAAACTGTTTAAGGAAGTTGCTTTTGAAAGGCAAGGTATTTTAATTTTTTTAGTCTAAACCATCTCTTTTAAAGTTTATTTCTTTTCTAGTAACAACAGATGCTTTAAGAAACTTTCAAATAGAAAAAATATTGGTTTAGATGGAATGAATTAAGTAGATCAATCCCCCAGCTATGTTTTATTGTTTTCCCTAGCAGTAAAAAGGTGTTTGACATGATACAAGAGCTGTGCTTTATTAGTTTGGTCAGAGATCAAAGAATGAATTATTCATTCAGCTGTGTAAGAAACTCTTAAACAAGCTACCTATCTACTCCATCTGGCATTGAAGAAGTAAATAGAGATATACGACCTCTTAATTTTATTAGGAACATGTAAAAGGAATGAATCTATAATTCTTTAATATCCATTGATTGATACAGGATTGGAGATTCTACAAGTCATTGTAAAATTACAGCCACTGTTTTGTTGGCCATTTCATTATAGGAGGTTTAGACAACCTTGTGGCTTAATCATAATCATATTTGGAAAAAAGAGAAATATTTCAGCACAAGATCATATTTAACCTGCTAAACTATTGTTTACTAAGCAAAATGTTTTGAAAATGCTTATACATGACCACATAGCCAGTAGCCTATAAAATGGGAAAGGATTTTCATAGTGAAGTAAATTAAAAGGGAGGGGTACTTTCTTTCTGAGATTCTTGCTCCACTCAAAAGCTCAGAAATGTGAGGACAGACAGATAAGTATGGCTTCTGTCGTTATTTCTCCCTAAGAAAGTCCAAGGCTTCTTCACATTTAAGTGTTTATATTAGACCACAAGACAACATAATGACAATATGCCATGATAAGAGCAGAATGTAATCTAGTTATTGCTTTCTTTCTGACTGAGAATATAATAAAACTTGATATTAGTGGCCTGCAGCAGGAAAGCAGATGCTGAAATACTGCTAAGTGACATTGAAAAAGACTGTATTAACATGTAATTTTTTTCTCAGTGCTCACATAAATAATATATAAATGATACAATGTAAAAAGGAGATGCATGGTTTGAGCACATTCATCCTTAAGTTCAGTGCAATTTTGCTGTGCATTGACACATTGCAGCTTTCTTCAGTAATCTCTTTCATCGTAAAGAATTGGATATTAAATGAGCAAAGCCAGATCAATTTAGCTTCCTCCATCTGTACTCTGAAAATACCAATGTTTCTGGGGAGCACTGAAAGAAAACATAAAAAGACTCAGAGACACTCAGTTTCACCGTTACTCCTTTTCTGCCCTGCGGTGTAGGTAGAAATTTGAATTTGGGTTGTGGGAATTGCTTTCAAGTTCTCAGTTCTTTATTCTTCTATGTCAGTGTTCGCAAGGAGAGTAAAAACCATAGAGGCAAACCATAAAGCCCTTAGTATCCTCAATCAGCTAATCAAATGACAGAGGGGTTCAGAATGGGCTGTAGGCTGAACAAGAAAGAGGCAAATTCCAATAACCTATTTCAGAAAGGTAGGTGTGCCACCAAGAAAAGAAAGGAATTTATTTTCTGCTTTAAAGACACTAATTTTCTAAACTGATGTCAAAGAACTAATTGGAGCCTATAATTCCTGGGTGATTTGAAAAATAGACACAATATTTTATGTGGTGTGGGGGTAAAAAGAAGGCAAAGTATGTGAGCAGAAAGCATAGCTTTTATTAAAATGAAGTATGTTACCTCTCCCTGCTAATTCCACAGATAGCGTGTTCATTCTCTGGAATTTAGATGGTTTCTTCCTGCGGGAACTTTAGCCTATACTAATTGATAAAGGCTGCAAATAGTCCGTCTCCCGAAGCTGCAGAATTACACAAACATCAATAGATACTTAAATATAGTGTACACCAAATTCAAGAAGTATAATGCTTAGGGGACTGCACTAGTTTAGGGCAAGCAGAGAGATTGTGTCCAGTTGTGAGCCCATCTCTTCTCTTCTGTGACCTATAGCAAAGGCAGGGTAAGAAAGCGGCATCAAGTTGAAGCAATTATGCCTGATCTGAGTTGATATCGGCTGTTGCATTCCAGGGAGAATAGTTGTGCAGGTCTGGCAAGTAAGAGGCAGAAACAAGAGTTAGAAGATGCCTGAGGGAAAGAGAGGAGTTAAAAATGCCTGGGAGAGGTAAAAATGTCTCCCTGCCATTCCAGTGACATTATCTAACATATTAAAAATACCTGTATGTGCAAGTGTTCTGCATTCAATTACCATAGGATGCTAAGCAAAGTCATACTGCAAACCCTGCTTTCATATTACCTCACCTTTTGTCCCTTTTTGCTCTGCAGCTTTGCCATCGCGTTGCTGTAGGTGTAGGCTGGACTGAGCATTTAACTGCATGCAGAAAGAAAGTTCTCAGGTTTTACGACAGTTTAAAAGATTTTAAATTGCTGTAAAAACAGTGCTGAAGTGGTCTGCCATTACTCCTTTTATTGGGTATACAAATATTTTAATGTTTATTTATAAGGAGATGGAGTTCACACTAGGGAGAAGCTCTCTGCCTACAGAATTTTTTACTAAACCCCATATTCTGCATGTTGTTCATGATTCTATGATTCTATAACCTCATTTCTCAGTGTCTGCTGTCTATGGCCTGTCCAAGTGCCCACCAGTTGTATGCTATTAAATGACACTAGGGTAACATTATCCATGGTAACAGCTGATAATTGAGATTTAGCATTTTCTGAAAATACTGATTTATTTAGACTTCTTTCCAAAATAATATACAAGATGGATAGGGATAAACATGGCATAGGAAGTTAACTAAAACGCCACAGCAAGAATCTGTGTGTCTGCTCATATCTTCTAAGGACTGCAACAATTTGTTACAAATATACCATACTGTAGGGATTGCTTCTTCCTTGAGCTGCTGGATCAGTTTCAGAGCAGTAAATGCAAAACATTTACAGACCTTTAACACACTCTCCTCGAGGCTTTGTCCTGATTTTGAATAATTGTTCTATTTATGCATTGTTGCCAATTCTACAGTGTCAAGCATCATGCACCAGGATAATAAACTATGAATGGGGTTTTTTAACTTCATTATTTGCAAGCCAAGTAATAAATGTTGTGTCCTTTTAATTACTTCCTGATCTTTGATACTTTTTGCTATCATGTCAGTCTCCAGAATATCTTGTCATGAAATTTCAACTTTCAGCTTTTCATACTGCTTTTATTACTTACATATCCAAGTCATGAGAAGAAAATACAGCATGGGCAGTACATTATCAGTATTTAGAAAAGAAATCAACCTATGCTAACATTACAATACTGAAAACACTGTTTCTTCAGATTAATACTCATCTTATTCTCATGTTCAAGACACCAGGCTTCCAACTGTCATTGCAAAGCAAGTAGTGTATGATTTGTTCTAGAAAGATGCGTTTGATTCATTTATAAATTGAACCCCATAATGCAGTAAGTCGTAAGGCATTTATGTTGATTTTTCAGGGAATCCTTCCAGCTGTGATGGAAGAAAATCTGCTGTTTCAGTATGATGATATAATACACGATTGCAATAGAACGTAATATGATAGCCCGCTACCATTTCAAATGAGCTACTACTGAAGAAATACTGAGCAAAAATAGAATATACAAAAAATAAATATTAGAAATTTAAATTTAACTGACAGTTAATGCCAAACTTTCTGTCAGAATGACATATTTTAATTTTCTAAAAATCATAAGTTTTGTTTTGTAGAATTTTAATTTAAGTCAACATAGAAGCAATCCCACTAATGGGTTTGCCTTCGTCTGAGGTAGGAATAACCCAGCATAATTTTATGTGCACTACAGGAAATTTATTCTCTGCTACAGCAAATAAAAGTTTGGCTGGGTAGGACCAGCCCTGTTGGCAGGTGCTCTAGTGTTGACTAACCAGGTGACTTTTGCTAAACGTGTAATCTCAGTATTTGAAGGTCCCACCACCCACTGGCATCAGTGTAGTTTTTAAAAGTCCATCATATTGTTCAGTTTTCTTGGAGGCTGTTGTATGATAGGGGATGGCACTTGACACAGTGCTCTTTGACCCAGATATTTATGAGGTCATTTCAGAAATGAGTCCTGTTGTCTGATTCTATTTTTCTGGGATACCATCACTTGCTTTTCAGTCCCAGGATAGTGTTCTGGATGGTGGCATAAGGCCCTGGATATGTTTCCAGTTATCTGGTGGTTGCTTCTGCCATTGTAAGAACACGGCATTTGCCTTGGTATGTTTATGAGAGTGTGATATGGTCAGTCTGTAAAACCTCCTTATGTTTATATTTCAGTCATTTTCTTACATACCTAAGAGGCTTTAATAGCGTGGCTTACTTAATTGCAGCACATTCACATTCATGACTAACTTGTGCAATAGTGTCCATGGTCAAGTCCACCCCTCAATCACAAGCCCATCTGTATGTTGTATCTCTTGCTTGAGGGCTTGAGGTTTCATGGGCCCACCAAGCTATGGATAATTCACCCTTATGTTGAGAATCCAGATCCACCTGAGCCATTTCAATCTGAGTAGACTGATCTATCCACTAGCTTGTTTTGATGCTCTTAACAGCCTGACTCTTGGGTACATGAGCATCTATGTGACGTACCTTCACATCTAGGTTCTTCACAAGAGGAGCCAAAGAAAATGTTGTAAGACACAGTGAAAGTTGTCAAGGGTTGATGGCTTCTCTTTTCTCTGATTCTTTTTGTAAACACACTCCAGTTTCTTCTTGCCAGAGAAATAACATCTTAAATGCTTAGGTTCTGGTTAGCCTCATCTTAAATTTATTAGAATTTTTTGAATAACAGAAGGGAAATTGAATTTGATCAGAAGTACGAAATATCCATATGAAAAGCTGTAGGCATCTTGATAATTGTTTAAACAAATTATGTGAATAAATAAATGTGCAAAATGCATTTTCAACATGAGATTTCTAGAACAGGTTTAGAAACTCAAATGTCTGAAATAATAGCTCTACAATTTTTTTAGTAAATCTCATTAAGCTCCACCACTATGTTAATTATCAATAAAATTATACAATGCAGCATGTCCTACATGTTTTATACAGCATCAGACCCTTCATTTCTTCTTACCTGACAGTTTCCCAATGCAGAGAAACCAGGATGTTTCAGTGAGACGTGCCCTTCTTGTGTAACTTAATATCCAGTATTGGAAAGCAAAGCAACACCATTTATATCGCTGGCAGAACAGCTCTTCTTGTCTCTGTCACAAAGCCGTTGAAGCCATAAAGTCACTGAAGTAATTGAAGTCATGGTGATGAGACAATTAGGTAATGTTTCAATACACAGTCAACACAACTGTTAGTCACAGGATGCTACTAAAGCTTAATTTCCAGTAGCTAAAATAAAAAGCATATTGCTTTGAATATTCCCCTAAGAATTAAATTAATTTTTCTAAGGGAAAGTTTTCTGTTTGATGGTTTTGATCATTCTTTGCACTCTTATTTTGTTTTTATTTTAGCCAACAGATATTCAGCACGTGCACATCTGCAGCTGCAGATTTTGTGCCTCATGCATATTTCATAAAGAACCAGCACTGAAATGAAGAAAAATTGCTTTTTCTGAGTCACTCTGAGGCCACATATTTGTTTAATTTTAGTATAATTCTCCAATTCAAGAAAGTACTCTCAATGAAAGCTAACAAGGATTTGAGAACGGGTGAGGTATTTCCATACACACAAATATATAAACAGATCATGAACTCACTTCCAATCAATTGAACATGTAGCAGTTATTTGAACATATGAAATTGTCATGACACTTATATTGGATCCCCTTTTAAATACAAGATTTTTGTCATAGATCCAGTTTCTAATCTTCTCATTCTAATAATCACAATTCAACAAAGTGATGAAATACATGAGTAATCTATGTTGTCACCTGGACATTAAGAAAGCAACGAAGCAGCCTGTGGATATCAGTCAGGATATTTCTAAAATACCTGAGTCACCATCCCTGGAGGTATTTAAAAGAGGTGTAGACGTTATTTATTTCTTCTGAGTCTTGACAGCAAATATATACATAAGTACTCCACTGTTGTTAAACACAGAATGTTCACAGAAAATCCAATTACTCTTTAAAATTTCTGTAAAAATATAACAAGTGTGTTAAGAACTGTAGTTAAATCTGTTCAAAACTTGAAACCCAAATTTGATTCTTTTACTTTTCTGTTATATACTGCTTCTAATATCACGCTTGGGAAAATACATTTGGTGGATGTGCTATGAGAATTTGCAAATTAATTACTGGAGAAAGAAAGTACCATACCTGAAATCATAGCAGTAGAATTCATAACCAAAAATCATTCTTTATTTAATTACTTTTTTTTTAATTGTAGATTGTTCAGTGTATTTTACTATAGTTTTCACATCTGAGAACTTTTCTCTGGGAGAGAACTGAAAAATCTCCTATCTATCTGAATTCACTTGTTTTAGTGTACTCATTTAAAAAAAAAAAACAAACACTAAATTGAATGTGAAATTACTATCCTGGATCTAATTTGGGGAGCAGTTCAGGGAGATAAGAAGCACATATTATGGAAAAATATATTGTCCCTAATTAGTCAAAACTATCTGGTTTTGAAAACCACCTATTTTGGGATGCATTGAATGCCCTGCTCTTCCAGGATTATAGAGAAGGAGCACCTCTTGCCATTCTTGTGTACAATTCCTGCTCCCATCCCACAGTCCCAGTGTCACACCTGCTTCCACTGCCCTGCCTGTTCCAGCGAGACCCCTGGTCCAGCTGCCCATGTCCTTACTCTTCCTACTGCAGAAGCTCAGGCATGGACCCAGATGAGTGAACCTCAGATCTCCCTATGCAAGTGACAGAGCTTGAGTGACCAAGTAGACAATGTGGTCAGGAAGTCTGAGTTCAAAGGGCAAGTTTGAACTCCAAGCTGACTTTGCACAGATAATACCATGCTGCCTATGCACTCTATACCACCCAAGACAGACGGTAAAGACAAGGTGTGGTTAATATGAGCAGGAGAGAAAATTATTTCATTCTTTGCCTATTTTTCTCCATTGTGAAGTCAAGTTCAGATAGGACATCTGCTACATTTCCAGAAACATTAAGGGCCGCACAAGACAAACACAAGAAATAGTTTTGTCCAGGGTGAGCTTTACAGTATTTGATTTTTCTGCTTCAGTTATCAGCCCAGGAAATTTAAGGCTAGAGAAAACCAGCAACAATACTTTTCCATCAATTTGATGTTTATCTGTGAAAAAACTCTTATGCAATCTTAAACAATATAGAATATTTTGCAAACATATAACTAAACCAACAGTAAGCTTCAGATATGCATAGTGATTTTTTCATTACAAAAGCTGGCAGGTCTTTATATGCTTAGGAATAGTGTTTACTTCTTCATGGGTTAACATGCGTTGATGTCATATTTTTAAGAGGCCTTTTTTATTTTTTTTTCCAATTCTAGCTCTGCAATCAATATTTTTAATAACCTACATGTTTAAATGTTATCTTTTTTCTTGCTCCATATATCAATATTTTTATTTATATATTTTGTTCTGTTTTCTCAAAAAAAGAAAATCCCAGTGAAATGAAAAATTTCAATACACACCACCTGAAATGGCATTTGCAGGAATAGTATTGAAATACAAACTGAATACAAGAGATTAATGCCTACGTTATATACCCAAAATCTGAAAATGCTCATGATGTAACTTAAAGAACTTTAAGGATGTGAAGAATGAGACTTAAAGAGAAAGAATTAAGAAAAAAAAAAATCTTTATATTTTGTTGCAAGTTTTGGTAGCCATAATAGTTAAACAGTAAAAGACTGGTCAAATGGAGGAATATCAGTAGCTTTTGTATATAACAGGATAACTGAAACGTATCATGGATCTACTCAGGTAACACAACACGTACGCTTTTCTAGTCCTGAGAACTGGTTATGGATATATAACATACTGAGATTTCAAGAATTTTGTTTACTTTTACTTAATTACTAAATAGCTTAAAATGAGTTTGAGGCTGAAACTGACAATTTAATCACTGTTTCTCAATTTGGAATATGGGATAAAGGGCCTAACAGAATGGGACGTTGGATAAAGGGTCTACAGAACAGGAAGTGAACATGGTCATAGAGAGTCATCCT